>OX326961.1:412654-2851320 GCA_946800325.1 Luzula sylvatica
AAACAAAAGTTAGAAGTTTTTGTGAGTAGTTTAAATCAAAAATTTTGAATCATAATTGATGCACCAGCTCTCTGTGGATCGATCCTCATATTTACCACTGTAAAAACATGAGATTAAATTCTTTGATATTTGAGGTTTAAAACAACGACGATACTTTTCAAGTGTCTAAAAAACCCGCTCATCAAATGGCGCCGCTGCCGGGGAGCGGTGTTTAAGTCAATTGTTCGATTTAAATTTTCAGAATTTTAGTTCATAAAAGAATGTACTCACATCTTGGTTTTTCTTTGTGATCATTTTAGGTGTGTTTGTGGTGGAAGAAGTCTATGCACAATACACGATCTCGCAAGGGCACATTACTACCAATTGACGAGGATATCGAAAACACCTTTTTCAGCACGAAGAAGAGCAAGAATCCTCTTCAAGAAGATCAAGAAGAACCTGAACCAGAACCGCAAACACAAACACAAACTTTTTCTTCTTTCTCTCCTCCTTTACAATTCAATATGGCTGATGAAACAAGAGTTCCAAGGCCAAAAACCTTGAGAGAACTTGTAGCACCAAGACACGTAGATGATAATTATAATTTCATTAGGCCAAATATACCCAATTTTAAAGCTGATCCGAGCATTTTAGGCTCATTGCCTATTTTTCACGGAAAAGCCACTGAAAACCCTCACAAGCATTTAAAAGACTTCAAAATACAGTTAAATATATATTCGAACTATGAAGGTTTTAATGACATTCTTCTTCTTATATTTCCATATTCATTAGGTGAAGGGCCAAAGGACTGGTTTTACAAGCTAAGGGGGCCTCTTACTTTCAGCGATGTATCAAACCTCTTCAAGGAGAAGTATTACTCGGCATCTCGATTAGCAGAGATAAGGCATGAACTCTTGGCAATCACACAAAAGGCGAATGAGGTCTACCACGAGTATTTCGACCGTTTTATGCGATTGATGGAAGAATGCCCCAGCCACAATGTCGAGTTGCATTACCTTTACGAACAGTTCATAAACGGACTATGCTACTCCGATTACCAATTCCTCAATGCTTGTGCGGGAGGAAACATTGCGAATAAAGAAATCGTGGAGATTCAGAAACTGTTAGAGATGATGGCGTCAAATTCGCAAGCAAGACGCAACGTGGAGTACCGAGTGAACGCATGTACCGACCTCAATGTCGACATGTTAAATAACAAACTCGAAATAATAATGAAAGCGCTGGGCAAGGAAGAAACGAAGAAATGTGGGGTTTGTAGCGCAACCACCCACCACACGGACGAATGCCCTAGTGTGGTTGAAGAAGCAAATGCCGTTTACAGAAAATTTGAAGCCTCGAACTCGTACAATCCTAATCTTCGAAACCACCCGAATTTCTCTTGGTCGAATCCCAACAATGCTCAACCAGATCCGTATCGCCAACCAGTTACAAAACCAGCCACTTACCAACACCCGAATGCCTCTCAAGCAAAACCGGCTCAAACTCAGGAGCAAGATCTTAAAACGATGATGGAGGGCATGATGAGCTTGATGAAACAAGAAATCGGTGGGGTTAATAAAAATGTGGATTCTGTGAGGCAAGAATTAAAAAGCGAGATTGCGAACACGAATCGCCACGTTGGGAGCTTAGAAACTCAAATCGCTCAAATCGCCACTCGCGTGAACATAATCGAATCTCAAGGTACATCTCGACTCCAATCTCAATCTTTAGCACCTCCCGAGCAAAGGCACATCAATGCAATATCGCTCCGAAGCGGTACTGAAATTGGTGAAAGCTCAAGAAAAGCAAAAGAGGTGGAAGAAGAAAAAGAAATCGAGCTACATGTGCCTAAGGAGAAACAATCTCAAGTCCAGATTTTACCAACTCAAGCAAAGGCACCTGAATCGACTCAAGTCCAGCCACCTTTTCCTAGTCGCCTCCCAAAGTCTACCGAATCGAATGACGACGTGCTGGCCATTTTAAAGAAAGTAGAGGTTAACATTCCTCTAGTCGAAGCTATCAACGAAGTGCCTCGCTTGGCAAAATACCTCAAGGCACTATTGAGCACGAATAAAAGAAAGGGTAAAAAGGACGAAATGATAAGTGTGGGGGAGAATGTTTCAGCAATTTTGAGACTTCCCCAAAAACACAAAGATCCAGGGATGTTTGCAATTCCATGCAAAATCGGGCAACACGAATTGCCCAAATGCATGCTCGATTTGGGCGCATCCATAAATGTAATGCCTTTATCGGTATTTAAGACTCTAGATCTCGGCCCTCTCGAAGATACACAAGCGATGATTAGTTTGGCTGATCGATCTACGACAAAACCTGTGGGATTAATCGAGGATGTGATTGTTATGGTAAACGGACTCTATTTCCCTGCCGACTTTTATGTAATCGACATGAATGATGGAGATAACGAGTCGACCCCGATTCTCCTTGGCCGCCCATTCTTGAAGACAGCTCGAACGAAGATTGACGTTCATGCAGGAGAGCTTACGATGGAGTTCGACGACGAGGTAATAAAATTCAATATTTTTTATAAACTAAAAGAACCCATTGCAGGTACACATAATTTGAGCGCTATGGACATAATCGATGAATGTGTGCATGAAGTCGTGAATCAAACTTTCGAGGAATTCAAGGCTTACAAGAATCCTACTTATCAAGATTTTGAAGAATTCAACAATCCTCTATTTGAAACTGAGCCAGAAACACAAGCAGTTTCGAATGCAGCTGAAGTGATGTTTTCAAGGGAAATCGAAATTCCGTTGGAAAGAAGCCCACCTTCAACTGAGAAAGCTCCAAAGGTAGAATTAAAACAATTACCATCTGAGCTAAAGTATGTTTTCTTAGATGAAGCACAGACGCTTCCAGTCATCATCGCCTCAAATCTAACGACGGAGCAAGAAGAGAAGCTCATCACCATGCTGAAAAAGAATAAGAAGGCTTTTGGGTGGTCACTTGCCGACATTCCAGGAATTAGTCCATCATTGTGCACACACCGAATACAACTCGAAAACGAAGCCAAACCATCTCGCGAACCACAGAGGCGGCTCAATCCGCCCATGATGGAGGTTGTTAAAAAGGAGGTGATAAAACTGCTGGATGCGGGTATAATTTACCCCATCGCTGATTCCAAATGGGTCTCGCCTATTCACGTGGTACCAAAGAAAACGGGGATCACTATTGTCGAGAATGAAGAAGGCGATCAAGTGCCAACTCGAGTGCAAAATGGATGGCGAGTGTGCATTGACTACCGCAAGCTTAACAAGGCCACCAAAAAGGACCATTTCCCACTTCCTTTTATCGATCAAATGCTGGAGAGACTCGCAGGGAACCCTTTCTACTGTTTCCTCGACGGATTCTCGGGATACTTCCAAATTCCGATTGCACCCGAGGACCAAGCAAAAACGACGTTTACATGCCCGTTTGGTACCTTCGCGTACCGACGCATGCCGTTTGGGCTCTGCAACGCACCGGGCACTTTCCAAAGGTGTATGCTCTCTATTTTTAGTGATTACATTTCAAAATTTATTGAAGTTTTTATGGATGATTTTTCGGTGTTTGGAGACTCATTTGATTCCTGTTTAGACCATTTGTCCCAAATACTGGAAAAATACATCGAATCTAATCTCGTTTTAAACTTTGAAAAGTGCCACTTCATGGTGAGCAATGGAATTGTTTTAGGTCATTCAATTTCAGAAAAGGGGCTCGAAGTCGACAAGGCAAAAATCGACGTAATAAAGACGCTGCCCTATCCAAAGACGGTGAAGGACGTGAGATCTTTCTTAGGCCACGCTGGTTTCTATCGACGGTTCATAAAGGATTTTTCAAAGATCTCGCAGCCCATGTGCCAACTTCTCCAGAAAGACGTAAAGTTCGAATTCGACTCACGGTGCAAGGAATCATTCGACAATTTGAAGGACAAGCTTTGCTCTGCACCGATTATCAAACCACCGAATTGGGGGCTTCCATTCGAAATCATGTGCGACGCAAGTGATACGAGTGTGGGGGCAGTGCTTGGCCAAAGAATCGGCAAAGATCCTCACGTGATTGCCTATGCCTCGAAGACCCTCGTTAGCGCACAAAGAAACTACACAACTACTGAAAAAGAACTTCTTGCGATTGTGTTTGCTTTAGAAAAATTTCGTTCTTACCTTGTAGGTGCGAAGGTGATAGTGTTCTCTGATCACGGCGCTTTGAAGCATTTAATGAGAAAAAAGGAGTGCAAGCCTAGATTGCTGCGATGGATCCTTTTGTTGCAAGAATTCGATTTGGAGATCAAGGACAATACCTTGTGGATTGCTACTATATCCACTGCCAGTCTTAGACGAACCTACACGGTCACACCAAGATTTCGTAACATATCGGATTCTCAAGATTATGCTCACCAATACGTTTGTTGGACAAACAAAAATGGAATCACGTGAGATTAGATCTCACAACATATGTTGGACATATGGCCAAGTTGATTAAGTCTTAATCCAAGAGGGAGTTTGAAAGAAATATGGCTTAAGAATTAACTTGGAAGAATTTATATGTATTGGCAAATCTGCAGTCAGAACTGAGTTCGTTCGAACGAACTTTTTTGTGCGTTCGGAACGAACTAATTCGTGATAGTCAGAGCTGCTGAGTCCATTGGAACGAACTGAGTCCGTTCGGAACGAACTGAGTCCGTTCGGAACGGACTCAGCAGTCTATTTCCTATATATATAGAGTTCTGATTTCATTTTAAGGTTAAGCCATTTTGCAACCTAGGGTTTTGAGCCGCCGGGTTTTCTCTCTCCTCTTCTTCCACACAAAAGATTAGATCTAGTGAGATTGAGAGGGAGATTCGAGCAAGTTCTTGAGAGAAGTGATCGTGACGGCGACTAGAACGGCATCGATGGTTTCCGATCGGTCGAAATCGAGGTGGATATGGGTAGAGGGATTGCACGAGCGATCCTTGAAGAAAGTTCAACACGCCTAGAGGCATAGCACGAGCACGCTTTGGCGAAAGTTGCCCGATTTGGAGAAGAAGGCATCACGTACTAACTTGTACGAGGTAATTCTCCGAAACTCTTCCTTTTTCGGTGGTTTTCGGGCGTGATCCCGGTAGAATTAGGTTACGCATGCGTAACAAACTTCCGCTGCACACTTTGATAGAAGCGTGCGTAACCCTACACGAACTTGCTCGATTGTTTGATTCTCTATACCGGAAAACACCATTTCACGGTTTCTCTCTCTTTACACCCTTTCACTCTCTAGAAAGTTGTCTCACAATTTCTGGAATATTCTGAATGATTGGACTGAATGAACCATAAGAAATGAGAGAGAATTATCCTATTTATATCACATAGGATTAGGATGGGCCAAAAGACATGTATATCCAATATACACTATTTCACACAGAAAGTTGCATGTATCTGTCCAGTATTCTGTCCATACGAAATTTGTAAATTCCTCTGCCAGACAATCAACCAACACTAAAGTTGTAGATAATCTTATTATCTACACGACCCAATTTGTCCCGGCCCAATTGGAGTTCGTATGCAAAAGTTATGACTGTTTTACTAACTGTATGTCATACTGTTGCAGCCTTTCGGTATTTCATAGAAACGACACTGATACTTCGTTCATATGAAATATATTTCTACATGAAGGTTGTAGATAATCTTATTATCTATCTAACCCAATTTGAACCATTCAAATTGGATTTTCCTACTGAAAGATATGACCACAAATGTACGCTTACATTCGTTTATCCTCGTGTACACTTTTACGGTTGATCCTGAAACTGTATTTCCTTCAGTCTCCCACTCAATTTCAGATCTACCTAAAAGGTACTCATGCATATCAAATATGCACGATTTTAGAGAATATAGCTCGCGTATCAAATACCAAGCTACGCATATCTTATGTTCCAATTTTATAATCAAGCCCGACTTAGTACGACTCGTTGTGTGACCAGGTAGGTTCGGTTAACGATGGAAGTAGGCTGTTTCCATAGCACTACAAGCCCATGAGCGGGATCTAGTCACTCCATCATGGCTACCCATGTTAACACAAAGAATGAGTGTGATCATTGTTCCTATCTCGAATAGCGGTCATTAGTTCTCTTGTTAGCGATATCTGTTAATCAAAAGGCATGGTGGTAGTCATCCTTATATTTTAATTAATTGTACTTATTCCTCGTTTCCGAACTGATTTAACAAATTTAATCGATATTAACCGTTAATATCATTGACCAAGGCCTTGGTTTTCGTTAATCAATTCATCGAGTGGCCTAAGAGATATCTCTTCCTTTCGGAATAAACAATTCCTATCTTGGAGACTCACATTGAATTCCGTGTTTCGGACAATACCCAATGATGACCGTTTTAGCTCCCTGTTACGGTGAGCGTAAGATCATATCAAAGCATTGTGTTACGCACGTAACGCAATCAATGGTCCCCTCAAGTATGAAGAACCTAATACCCTACTCGTCGCAAGTCCATCTATAATGACTAAACCATGTTATGGTCTCGCGGCTTCGGTCATATCCAATATATGTCACCTAGCATATATCTACGTTCCCGATTCGACAAACACCTTTGTCCTATGATTAGCAAAACATAATCATCTCCTCGGCTAACGTACTAGTGTACATGTTCAGTCTATTATCTGATAATGTAAATGCTTCACTCTTAAGCAAACCGAATCATGACTAGGGATGTTTAGAAATGAAACTTTAAGTGTGACGGTTTCGCTGCACATAGTCCTCATCTATGTCGACGTCCACACAAGCTCAAATCATGGTTCATGTAATCAAATTACACAATCCGCACACAGTTTTCATATAAGATAAATGCAAATGAAAAAATTTTAAAATCTCGAAATTGCATTAATATAAGATAAGTTTGGGGTGATACAACGTTTACTAATCTATTAGACTAATCTCTTCCTACGAAATTATCATTTTAGATAACTAACTACTCTCTTCCTCCTCTAGGTATCTCAAACCTATAGCTTTCGCATGGTAATCGTGCTTAGCTTGCGAGAGTGGCTTAGTAAACGGGTCCGCAACATTCCTGTCAGTGTCAATCTTTTCAATGATCACATCCTTTCGTTTTAAAATCTCACGAATCAAGTGAAATTTTCTGAGTATGTGTTTGGAGCGATGATGTGCCCTCGGTTCCTTGGACTGTGCTATTGCTCCTGTATTGTCGCAATACACAACCACAGGTTCCGAGATACTCGGGACTACTCCAAGCTCGGACACAAACTTCTTTATCCATACCGCCTCCTTTGCTGCTTCCGAAGCCGCAATATACTCCGATTCAGTTGTAGAGTCTGCTATCGTGGGTTGTTTGGAAATTTTCCACACTACTGCTCCACCATTTAGACAAAACACGTATCCACTTTGTGATCGAAAGTCGTCGACACATGTTTGGAAACTGACGTCGGTATATCCATTAATAACCAACCCTGATGTCTTTCCACCATAAATTAGAAATTGATCCTTAGTTCTTCGTAAGTACTTAAGGATGTTCTTAACCGCGATCCAATGCATATCCCCTGGATTAGATTGGTAACGCGAAACGACGCTCAATGCATACGACACATCGGGGCGCGTACAAATCATGGCATACATAATTGATCCAACTGCGGAAGCGTATGGAACAATACTCATCGCATTCTTATCCTTGCTCGATGTCGGACATTGAGCTTTAGAATACGATATGCCACTCGACATTGGAAGAAGTCATTTCTTCGAATCTTGCATTGAAAACCGTTTCAACACTTTGTCGATGTACGTGCTTTGACTCAAGCCGAGTAATTCATTGGATCTATCTCTATAAATCCTCACGCCTAATATATAAGCGGCCTCGCCCAAATCTTTCATAGCGAAACGAGTATTTAAATACTTCTTAACATCCGTAAGCATCGGAATGTCGTTTCCTATGATCAAGATGTCGTCTACATATAGTACAAGAAATACAACGCGGCTCCCACTAACCTTCTTGTATACACAAGGTTCCTCTATGTTTTTCACGAAGTTAAATTCGCTTATAACTTCATCGAAACGTATGTTCCAACTCCGAGAAGCTTGCTTCAATCCATAAATAGATCGTTGCAACTTGCACACTTTATCCGGATTCTTTGAATCGATAAAACCCTCAGGCTGTGTCATGTACACATCCTCTTCTAAATTCCCGTTAAGGAATGCGGTTTTGACATCCATTTGCCAAATCTCGTAGTCATAATACGCAGAAATAGCAAGTAAGATCCGTATGGATTTAAGCATTGCTACGGGAGAAAACGTTTCTTCATAGTCTACATCATGAATTTGTGTGAAACCTTTCGCCACAAGTCGTGCCTTATAAGTGTTTACATTCCCATCCATGTCGGTCTTCTTCTTGAAGACCCACTTGCATCCCACCGGTTTAACCCCGGGAGGTTGATCAATCAAGTTCCAAACTTGATTATCGTACATGGATTGAATCTCGGATTTCATGGCAGTTTGCCACTTAATGGAATCCTCGCTTTTCATAGCCTCGCGATAAGATGTCGGTTCATCACCTATGAATTCGACTTCATCATCATTTTCCACGATAAAACCATCTCGTATAGGCTCTTGACGAATCCTACCCGATCTACGAATTGCGCCTTGTGCACTTGACTCCGGATCCTCAATATTTGATGGAATCGGATCAATATTCATCGGTTCTGTGTTAATTTCTGAATCTCCAACTTCATCGAGATCTATTTTATTTCCTATAACTCTTTGAGATATAAAGTCCTCCTCCAAGAAGGTACCTCTACGAGCGACAAAAATCTTATTTTCGTCAGGATTATGAAAATAATAACCTCGAGTCTCTTTGGGATATCCAACAAATATACACTTTTCAGATTTAGGATCTAGTTTGTCCGACATTAATTTTCGGACGTAAACTTGACATCCCCATATCCGAATAAAAGACAACACCGGAGATTTTCCAGACCAAATCTCATAAGGCGTCTTTTCTACCGATTTAGAAGGTATGCGGTTTACTAAGTAAGCCGCCGTCTCTAAGGCAAATCCCCAAAACGATTTTGGAAGGGAAGTTTGACTCATCATAGATCGAACCATGTCCAACAAGGTCCGATTCCTCCTCTCAGACACGCCATTCCATTGTGGCGTTCCTGCCGGAGTCCATTGTGGAACTATTCCACAATCTTTTAGATGGTCCTCAAACTCATAGCTCAAATATTCGCCTCCTCGATCTGATCGGATGGCTTTAATTTTCTTGCCTAGCTGATTTTCAACTTCGTTTTGAAACTCTTTGAACTTTTCAAAGGTCTCTGCTTTAGCACGCATTAAATAGATATATCCATATCTACTATAATCGTCCGTAAACGTAACAAAGTATCGATAGCCTCCTCTTGCCTCGATGCTCATCGGTCCACATACATCTGAATGTATGAGTTCCAATAAGTCGTTGGACCGCTCTCCGACCTTGGAGAATGGCGCCTTTGTCATCTTGCCAAGCAAACAAGATTCGCAATTCTCAAATGAATCAAATTCAAATGAGTCTAGCATTCCATCTTTATGGAGTCTAGCAATGCGTTTCTCATTAACATGACCGAGACGACAATGCCAAAAGAAAGTCCGACTATCAACTTTCGGTTTGATCTTTTTGTATTAACATTATAAAGTGACTCATGATTTTCGTGATCAAAATCCAATACATAAAGACCATTTTCTAATAGAACATTTCCATAGATAATATTATCCTTACATATAGTAAATTCATTATTCCTAATAACAAATTCATAGCCATCCTTGACCAATTTCGACACACTTATTATGTTCTTACATAACGACGGTACATAATAACAATTATTTAGTACTAATATAAGTCCACTCGGCAAAGTCAAATTAACTACTCCTACGGCAAACGCAGCAACTTTTGCTCCATTCCCGACTCGTAGATCAACTTCGCCTTTCTCCAACCTTCAACTATTTTGAAGAACCTGCATATTTCGACAAATATGAGTCCCACAACCGGTATCCAATACCCAATTAGTCATAGTTGAAAGATTAACTTCGATAACGTTAATACCTGATGGACCGGCTTCCTGTAGGGATACGCACATGATTATCAAAGTGTGCAGCGGAAATTAGTTCACGTGCGTAACCTAATTCTACCGGGATCACGCCCGAAAACCACCGAAAAAGGAAGAGTTTCGGAGAATTACCTCGTACAAGTTAGTACGTGTCGATTACTTCTCCAAATCCGTGAACCTTCTCCAAGGAATGCTAGTGCAGTCCCTCTACTCGTGTCCACCTTGATTTCGACTGATCGAAAATCACCAACGCCGTTCTAGTCGACGTCACGATTGAATCTCTCAAATCCTTTTCTCAATTCTCCCTCTCAATCTCTCAGATCTAATCTGAATTCTGTGGAAGAAGAAGAAGAGAAACGACGGCTCAAAACCCTAGGTCTGAAAAAGACTTAACCTAAAACGAAATCAGAATTTCATATATATAGAACTTAAGTCCGTTCTGAACGCACTTTAAGTGTGCGTTCGAACGCACACTGTTCTGACTTCAGATAGGAAAGTCCGTTCGAACGCACTCCAAGTTCGTTCCGAACGGACATACTTCTGATAGCAGATTTGTCTATTTATATAAATTCTTCCAAGTCAATTCTTAAGCCATATTTTCTTTCAAACTCCCTCTTGGATTAAGACTTAACCAACTTGGCCATATGTCCAACATATGTCGTGAGATCTAATCACACGTGATTCCATTTTGTTTGTCCAACAAACTTATTGGTGAGCATTATCTTGAGAATCCGATATATTACGAAATCTTGGTGTGATCTTGTAGGTTCGTCTAAGACTGGCAGTGGATATGGCAGCAATCCACAAGGTATTGCGAGCACTAGACTGCCGTTAATACCTACCCAGAATTAGCACGAAAAAGGTGGAGAACACCTTTAAGAAGATGCAGTACATCTTCATACCTAGCTCAGATAAGTGTTACTAGTTCTCTTGTTCGCGATATCTTCTGATCAAAAGAGTCACGGTGAAGCCTAAGACTTCAAGTCATCCTCTATTCTTTTTGATCAGATATACTCTTTCCCGATAAGAATTAGATTGATAATTACAATGCGAACTCCATGAGTTCCATCGAGCTTGGCCAAGCATTTCATCAATCTCAATTCAATCGAGGGGCCCGAGAGATATCTCCGTCTATCCTTTTCAAGGTTAGAAAGGAACAATTCCTATGTTGTAATCTCACATCCTTTGCATATGCTAAAAACAATACCCAATAGTAATCTCTGCTACACAGTTACGCGTAGGGTCAATTATATCAAAGCATTGCCTTTTCACATACTAGGTATCCATGAGACCACTCAAGTATGAAGAACCAAAACGCACTATCTGGATATGAGTTCGTCTCCAATGACTCTGACCATGTCACAAACTCATATAGTGGTCAGTCCAATATACGACGCCGCGTATATCCATATTCTAGAATCGACGCTACCGTCCCAGATCAGTAAAACCTGATCATCTCATCTACGAATATGCCAATGTATGTAAATCTCCATTCAGTGAATGGACTACCTGGTTCAAACCTATGAACAACTTTATACACCAGGGACGTTTTAGAATTATATTCATTCCGTTTAGTGGTTTTACTATCATTCAATTGACGAATCAATATGCCAGACTATGGCCATGCAACATATTATTCTCAACTGACTCGATGCACTAAACTAGAATAAAAGTCAAGGTCTATCCGATTATTATAATCGAATAACCTCTCACACACTTTCTTGTTATTTTAAAAATTTTGTAATATGAAGATTTAGGTCATATGATGAATAGTAATATAGATATCTGTTTCTCAAACAAATACAATCCAAATAACAGGCCTAGGGCATAATAAATGTTTTCCCACTTGCACTAGACTGATTGAATCCCCTTATGCAATGAGAAACATAAATGTTCTCCCACTTGCACTAGGCTGATCGAATCCCCTTATGCAATGAGAAATATAAATAAAACACCCAATCTAACACTACGATAGATATCCCAATCCTATCGCCCTAGCATGCTGCTCATGCTTGGCACGTGATAGTGCTCGTAAATGGATCGGCCACGTTATTATCAGTAGGTATCTTTATTATTTTCACGTCACCTCTCTTCGTAATCTCACGAATCAAGTGGTACGCCGGAGTACATATTTGGACCTGTGATGCGCTCGCGGTTCCTTGGATTGTACTATTGCTCCGTTATTGTCACAATATACATCCATGGGACCCAAGATGCTTGGCATAATGCCAAGTTCCATCACGAACTGTCGTAGCTAGACAGTCTCCTTTGCGGCTTCGCAAGCCGCGATGTATTCCGCTACAATCGTAGAATTAGCCACCGTCTTCAGTTTGGATCTTTTCCAAACAACAGCTCCCCAATGGAGCGTGAAGACATAATCACTTGTTTACCATCCAATGGTAACTCAGAATTTTGTTCCATACTAACTTGTTTACTATGTGGTTCTCGAATTTCTTTGAGATCAATTTTTACTCCCACTGGCTTTATGATCTAGGAATTCCTTCTCGAAGAAGTATTCTCGTCAAACCACGAAAACCTTGTTTTCGCTAGGCAAGTAAAATTAGTATCCCCGCGATACCCCACAAATAAACATTTGTTAGATCTTGGCTCGAGTTTGGCGTCTGTCTCGCAACCCCAAATCTTAAGATAAGACAATAATGGCACCATGCCATGCCATAATTCATATGGTGTCTTTTCAAAATGATTTGGACGGAACTCTATTCAGTAATGAGCAGTTGTTTGAGGTGCTAAACCCCAAAATGACTTTGGCAAATCCGTTCGACTCATTATCGATCGAACCATGTCTAACAAGGTCCGATTCCTCCTCTCGGACACTCCATTCCATTGGGGGGTATCGGGTGGAGTCCATTGTGATACTATACCACAATGTCGAAGATAGTCCTCAAACTCATAGCTCAAGTATTCACCACCTCGATCCGATCGAATGGCTTTTACTTTCTTGCCCAGTTGAAGTTCTACTTCGTGTTGAAATCTTTGAATTTCTCAAAAGTTTCACTTTTGTGACGCATTAAGTATATATAACCATATCTACTATAATCGTCAGTAAAAGTCACAAAGTAGCGATACCCATTTCTAGCCTCGACACTCATCGGTCCACATACATCGGAATGTATGAGAGCCAACACATCTTTCGATCTTTCTCCTTTCTTGGAGAAAGGTGTCTTTGTCATCTTATCCATCAAACAAGATTCGCAATTTTCTATTGACTCTAAGTCAAAAGAATCTAGCATTCCATCCTTTTGGAGTCTAGCAATGCGTTTCTCATTTATGTGTCCGAGACGACAATGCCATGAGTATTCATTAGTTTGAGTATTTAAACGTTTAGTATTCATGTTATAAATGGACTGATTATTGTCGTTATTTTCTAAATCCAAGACATATAGACCATTTTCAACTAGAACATTACTAAAGAAAATGTCATTCTTGCAAATAAAACAATCATTAGTACCAATAACTAATTCATATCCATTCGCAACAAGTCTCGAAATAGAAATAATACTCCCACTCAAAGTAGGTACATAACAACAATTATTCAAAACGAATATAAGTCCATTTGGCAAAGTTAAATCATACGTCCCTTCGGCTAATGCTGCTACTCGAGCTCCATTCCCGACGCGTAAATTAACTTCGCCACGAATCAAAGATCTTCTACTTCTTAGGCCCTGCTTATTATTACAAATATCAGTCCCACATGCAGTGTCCAACACTCATGATGGTGAAGTAAAGAAATGAGATTCGATAACTGAAATACCTGATGCCGATGTGTCCAAGGAAGCGGTCTTTTGCTTGTTCTCCCTCAGGAAGATCTCGCAATCACGCTTCCAATGCCCCTCCTCGAGGCAATGGAAACACTTCTTGTCATCCTTGCTCATAGGCTTAGGCACAACCTTGTTGCCCTTTGCCTTCTTGGTTTTGTTCCGATTGCTTGGACTCTTCCCTTCAACCGCCAATACCTCCGAAGTCCTAGACTTCTTGTAATGTGGTTTCATGTCATTTTCGTATGTTCTCAGCATTGCGAAAAGTTGGGGAATAGTCCTTTGCATGTCTAACATGTGGAAATGCGAAATGAACGAATCGAAACTTAGTGGTAGCGACAACATGATCAAATCAGTTTGTAACTCCATTTCGAATTTCATTCCAAGCCTCTCAAGATGATCGAAATATCCTTTCATCTTGAGAAGGTGGGAGCTAACGAGCGTACCATCTTGCATCTTGCATTGCGTCGCATTGCCAAGAGCTTGATACTTCTCCACCCTTGCTTGAACCTGAAACATCTCCCTGAGTTGTTTCATAATCTCGTATGCATCCTGTTTCTCAAACTGGATTTGATATTCAGGAGTCATAGTAGCCAACATGAGGCATGTGACATCATTCGAATCGTCCATCATGGTCGTATATTTGAATATGGCATCCCCAGTTGCGTCATCCCCTGGCACAGGAGGGATAGGCGTCTCCAAGACATGTGCCTTTCCTTCCTGTTTCAGAACGAATCCCAGATTCCTCTGCCAGTCGAGAAAGTTCTTTCCGTTCATTCGTTCCTTTTCCAAAATGGAACGCAAACTAAAGCGGTTATTACTTGGTAAAGCCATGAATTCTACAATTTTTGAAAAATAATGTAATTAATAACGTGGTCTTTCATATATTAAAATTCATTTTTAAATAACTTGAAATACCCATTATTTTATCATTTCAAATAGCCCCCACTATTGAAACGGAGATTTGATACCTTAAATCTCATAATGGACAAAATCCCTATTTAACGTATTTCTCAGGTGACTATGGCCAACCACTCAGAAAATACGTCACGTCGGGTAGGACGGTGTCCAATCATCTCCAAGACGATTCTTGCTTTATTCGTGAGGTCCGGTATTGAGTCCAACTCAAAACCAGAGTGTGTGTACCTCACTCCTTGCCCCAAATCCTAGCCTAGCTAGCGAATTGGTCAAGTCCAAACCACAAGTGGAGTATCATTCATTCAGCGAATTGACATGTCAGACTATGGCCATGCAACACATCAATTCCTAATCAATGCATGCCTTCCTTGCTACGCACGTGTAAATCTGTGCCAGACTATGCCATGCAACATAGATAAACAAACACTAGTCTTGAAGGTTCCACTTTGGGAGGCAATTGACTTGATAATAACGTGGGAGGATTTTTCTTTTTAAAATCATTTATTTTATTCATTCACAATAATAAATAAAATAATGGTATAGCATATAGGCCTTTTAGTTTTATGAGCAATCATAAAACCCTAAAATTCCCAACCCTAAAACCCAAGATGATTCCTTGCTTCATGTGAAGATCCAATCTTCGTGTCGTGTCGTCTTGCCTTGAAGGTCCTTCTTCAAAACTAAACCTATTTTATTTTATTACAACTTTGGAAGACTCACCGGTCCCCACATAATTAAATAAAATACAATTTGGAAAGCTCACCGTCCCCCACACAACACACATACAAGCATTCACAGACAATCATTCCCGTTTTAGGCTATATGCTATACCGTATCGAATTTATAAATTGAAAATTTTAAATTATTGGGCATTTTAGACAGAAAGAAACCAAAATTTGGCTATCCAGAACCTTGTTCGTTCGAACGCAACCCTAGGTTCGTTCGAACGCACAAACGACACAAAAATTTCAAATTTTCAAGCTAAGTCCGTTCCGAACGAACTCCAAGTCCGTTCCGAACGGACTAAATTTTTTTTTTTTTTTTTTTTTTTTTTTTTTTCGAAAACCCGACCAGTTCGTCCATAACGAACTCCAAGTTCGTTGGAACGGACTCGATACTGCCAGTTTCCTCAAAAACCTGATTTATGCGTCGTTTTGTCCGAAAATCAAATTTTCAACAGATCCAATCTGTTTAACACTTTAATAACATGCAAATATCTAATATTTGATTCACTAAAGGTCTTTCAATCATCAATTTTGCTCAATTTTGTGTAATTTTGCAATTTTAGCCAAAAAATTCTAAAATTTCCTAAATTCGACATAAAACATCGATTTTCGATGGTTTTAGCGAGCGATTGCTCTGATACCACTGTAGGGATACGCACATGATTATCAAAGTGTGCAGCGGAAATTAGTTCACGTGCGTAACCTAATTCTACCGGGATCACGCCCGAAAACCACCGAAAAAGGAAGAGTTTCGGAGAATTACCTCGTACAAGTTAGTACGTGTCGATTACTTCTCCAAATCCGTGAACCTTCTCCAAGGAATGCTAGTGCAGTCCCTCTACTCGTGTCCACCTTGATTTCGACTGATCGAAAATCACCAACGCCGTTCTAGTCGACGTCACGATTGAATCTCTCAAATCCTTTTCTCAATTCTCCCTCTCAATCTCTCAGATCTAATCTGAATTCTGTGGAAGAAGAAGAAGAGAAACGACGGCTCAAAACCCTAGGTCTGAAAAAGACTTAACCTAAAACGAAATCAGAATTTCATATATATAGAACTTAAGTCCGTTCTGAACGCACTTTAAGTGTGCGTTCGAACGCACACTGTTCTGACTTCAGATAGGAAAGTCCGTTCGAACGCACTCCAAGTTCGTTCCGAACGGACATACTTCTGATAGCAGATTTGTCTATTTATATAAATTCTTCCAAGTCAATTCTTAAGCCATATTTTCTTTCACTTCCGAAGCCGTATTTCCCTTCTTCACCTCGTCGAGGTAAGCCTTGCAATTGCGCTTCCAATGTCCCGCCTTGTGACAATGGTAGCACGTCGCATCCTTGGATTTCTCCTTTCCCTTTTTATTCGGCTTCGAACGTTTCTTAGCCGAACTGCCCTTGGACATAGATCTCTTACGATCCTTTTTCTGAATCGTGAGAACATTCCCGGCAACCTTTGCCTTGTTCTCTCCGGATGTCTTCAACATCTCCGACTCATAATTCTTGAGCATTCCGTGAAGCTCAGGGATCCTTTTATTCATCGAATGCATGTGATAGTTAGTCACAAACGGAGAAAACGTTGGAGGAAGTGCACACAAGATCAAATCTTGTTGCATAATCTTCAACAATTTCTCTCCTAGCTTCTCTAGACGGTCTATGAGAGCTTGCACCTTCAAAACGTGAGGGCTCACCGAAGACCCATAAGGCATCTTACAGTTTACCAACTCTTTGAGTGTACTGAACCGTTCAATACGCTCCTGCTCTTGGAACATTTCCTTGAGCACAACGTCTATTATGTGCGCATCCGAGTCCTCAAACTGCTTTTGAAGACTAGCGTCCATACATGCCAACATGAGGCATGTAACATCATTCGAGTCCTTCTTAAGTTTCTCAAACGCGGCCTTTTCTTCGGCCGTAGCATCGGGGCCCGGTTCCACTAGTCGGCTTCGAACGTTTCTTAGCCGAACTGCCCTTGGACATAGATCTCTTACGATCCTTTTTCTGAATCGTGAGAACATTCCCGGCAACTGATCTAGGGTAAATCGATCACGCAATCAAGCGTAGATATCGTTGAGTTGAAATACCACAAATCAAACAAAGAAGTAAGGCATCAAGTGGATCACACAAAATTGTATAGAGAGAGTATGTGAGGATCGTCCACAGGGAGCAAGTGTCAATTAATCGAAGAGAATTTATGAAAATTTGATTGAAAACAAATGAGATTGAGCTAAATTCGGCTCGGTACAGTTCAACCGCTATAACGTTTGGAGTATCGGTATAACGGTTGTGGCCGTGTGTTGAGATATTATAAGGGAACAAGTTGGGGGCGTTATGAGAATTCAAGATCATTTCTTGCCTGCCAATTCTCAGGTCCAACCGTTGTAACGGTTGGTACACCGGTACAACAGTCGTGTACTGAAATTTGAGTTTAGGCAAGAATTGATGATGATTTCTCGCGTTTGAATAAGAATTTGAAGGATTTGTGAGCAAGAAAATAAAGACTTAGCAAGAATCAAGAGAGTTTGAAAAGAAAATTGACAAGAAACAATCTTTAACCAAATCAATCCACATTTATTAATCCACACAAAGATTTATTAAAAGGAACTACCGAATTCAAACACAAAGAGATAGAAACAACCTAATCAAGACTCGAAACGCTCGATACCTTGAATCTGAAGTTTCCCCGGCGAAGTGCAAGAAACGCTCCCGTCGAATCGCCTCTTCCTCTTGTGCTAGATCCTCTCGAATTGCAAGAAACGCTTTTCAACAAATCGATTGATCGGTGTCGCGTCGAAGTTGGATCACAAACGCTGCTACTCCAAGATCTTCACGTCGTGGAACTCGAGTCGGAAACGCTCCGAACCTCAAGATCCAATCTTTAGCTTTGATAGAATCTTGTTTGTGCCTTGGTGGAGTTTGCGGTGGAGAGAAGGTGGAAAAAAAAGGGATGGAACCAGTCGTGGTTTTGCCCTTGGCCTTAGGGTCTTATTTATAGGCTTGATGCTCCTCTTAATTGGCAAGGGTAATTATGGAAGTTTTAGGGCAGCAACAAATCCACCAAAGAAGGCAACCAATAAATCATTGAGAGGGCAACAAATCATTCCTTAAGAAGGAAACGATTCAATTCTAAAGAAGGCAACAATTCAGCTTGTTGGGGCTGCGTATGGACTGAGAGCCGGGCTGTGGGCTGTAGATTTCGCCACTGTGGCCAGTGCAGGGGCTGGCAGATTTGCCTCTGCGGCCAGCCCCACTGTTGCCCCTGTGCGGTGCAACAGTTTGGTTATTTTCTTCTTTTGTTTTTGCTTTTCCTGCCTCGATCATTTACCGAATGTATCGGTATGATATATCGTTTTGACTGTCTTCGGCGTTCCGGGGGCAATTGTGCTGGCCAAATTACTATATTAGTCCTCTATCTCCTGAAAATGGGCAAAGAACACATTAGTGTAGAAATATGCTTGGTGTTTGAAATATGTGTTATAATAGCCAAGATTAAGACTTCACAAGGGCTAAATTCCCTAGATTTGACTCTAAAAATGTGCTCTAATTGCCTCACATCAAATACCCCCACACTTAACCCTTGATCGTCCTCGATCAATTGGAGATTTATCGTTTATTAATCAAATTGAGGTGTAATTGCACAAGATTCTATTTGTCTTTGTATTCACCGTATCCAAACGCATTCCATGAACATATTGAATTGCTCTCGTTCATCTAGTTGCTGGTATTCAAGAAAAGATATTGGTCAAATCATTAATTCTTAATTCAATAAAGTCGCAATTTTCAATAGAGTTTAATTTGAGCAACCAATTTCAACCGGAAAAGGTGATTAAACACCACCATTCGAATCTTTTCACACCGCAATTATCAAAAGAAGCCCATTTTCAAAGTCTTTTAGTCAACCAATTTTTCCATCTTGCTCGAATGAATTTAAATGTAAGTTCTACCCTTTAAACCCGTTTGGTACAATGGTACAAGGTTCCTATCCGTTTTCAATCAATTTCCCCACCCACTCCTTATTTTCTTTGGAGTCTTTAACACGAGCTTCTTGCCGCTACGGCGCGACAAGATTACATTTCGGTATTTTCTTTTTTCCTCCCTTTTTTTCGGATCGTACTTGTGGAAGAAAGTGTCGCGGCACCGAAGTGCAACGATTTCACTAACCCGCCCTTTTTTTCAAGATCCAAGAAGAAAGCGGGTACTATTTGACTTACTAACGGGTCCCCACAAACGGTTATTTCTTTAAATGCAAGTGGTCAATTTTAACTTCGAGCAAAACTCATTCAATTGGTAGACTTAAAACTTTTAAACGGGTTCTATTTGAGATGCGGGTTCAATTTTCGAAAATGGTGTGTCACGTAATTCATGGATCCATTAATTGTCTAAAACTCGTGATAATTGCGAAATCATTTGTATGGGTTGGAATCCCCAAAGAATCCTTCAAATTGTGACCAAAAATCCCTCAAAACACCTTGCAACTTTCAACTTGAGAGGAAAAATCGTTTTTGAAATGGAATTTTGTTTGAAAATGATGATTTATTTCGATGATGTGGAGAAAAATCTTTTTGTGCATTCACGTCCTCATTTGTAAACTTTTACTTGCTCCGGGGTTTAAGTTTCATCAATTTTTTCCAAAAGTTTTATTCGCAGAAAAAGAAAAAAGATAATTGAAAATAAAGAAAACATTTCCCAATATTTTACGTTTTAATTTGGGCACATGCAGGTTCAAAGGTTGTGTTACCCCCCCCCCCCCCCCCCCCACCACTTAAGGTTTTACTTGTCCTCAAGTTATGATATATGAAAAATGCACAATTAGGGTAATGAAAAGAAACAACCTTTGATGTGTGGGCTTGCCTCCCTCGCTAGCGCTCTTGTTTTACGTCTTGAGCTCGACCTAGCCGAGTTCGTCCTCTTGTAGGGTGATAGGGCTTGAGAGCTTGCTCCTCCGCCCCTTCGTTTTCGTAGTTCGTGTGGAAGTGCTTTAGGCGATGGCCATTCGTCTTAAACACTTTGCCCGTTTCCTCGCTCTTGATTTCAACGACTCTGTAGTCGAAGACCTTCATCACCTCAAAGGGGCCTATCCATCGGGACCGGAGCTTACCGGGGAAAAGCATGAGACGGGTGTTGAAGAGCAACACCTTCTCCCCGACTCGAAATTCTTTCTTTTTGATCATGCGGTCGTGGAATCGTTTGGCCTTTGCTTTGGAGATGGCCGAATTGTCGTATGCGTTGAGGCGAAATTCTTCGAGTTCGAGAAGTTGAAGTTTGCGGGCCGATGCGTCTTTTGGGTAGTCGAG
Source organism: Luzula sylvatica (assembly GCA_946800325.1). Classification (NCBI taxonomy): domain Eukaryota; kingdom Viridiplantae; phylum Streptophyta; class Magnoliopsida; order Poales; family Juncaceae; genus Luzula; species Luzula sylvatica. The sequence continues at coordinate 433,415 of OX326961.1, forward strand.
GGCGAGTTGTTTGACCGCCCAAAATGCCTTGTGCTCTAACTCGACGGGGAGATGGCACGCTTTGCCGTATACGAGCTTGAAAGGAGACATGCCGATGGGGGTCTTGTAAGCGGTTCGTGATGGGGAATATCCCCGGCCCCGGGCCCGCGCAGCGGATATGTAGGCCCGGTCCGATTCCCCGATTCCCGAGATCACGCCACGACTTCGAGGGTACGATGCAAATAGAAGGTTAGATCCATACCAGTTCCAAATTGATGGAACACGAAGGGTTGATCGCTGCCTCCTATTCCTCCGGTCACGTTGGTGACTTTACGCGCGTCCCACACCGTGCGTCCTTCACCGTTCGTTCCCGTTCTTCGATCCTTCGGTTCGATCACAACGGAGAGCCCCAAGTGTTGCTCCTCCACACGTATCCACCTTGAGTCGGAAGACGCCGGACACGGATACACCTGCCTAGACGATGTATCGGTGCACTTGCTTGATCTCGATCGATTCTCTATTAATCTCTCTTCGTACCTTTTCACTCACAAAAGATCAAATCTGAATTTGCTCTTTTTCTTGTGTCTTGGGCAGAATATTTCTTTGAATTACTTCTGAATTCCTTTTAGAAGATGAGAGAGAAAATCCTATTTATACCTAATAGGATAAGGATTAGCCAAAAGGCATGTATATCCAATATACACCCTTTCACACAGAAAACTGTATGAACCTGTTCAGTATTCTGTCCAGACGAAATTGATAAATTTCTCTGACAGAAAATCAACCAACACGAAAGTTGTAGATAATCTCATTATCTACTCAACCCAATTTGGCCCAGCCCAATTGGAGTTCGTATGCAAAAGTTATGACTGTTTTACTAACTGTATGTCATACTGTTGCACCCTTTCGGTATTTCACAGAAACGACACTTATACTTCGTTCATATGAAATATATTTCTATATGAAGGTTGTAGATAATCTCATTATCTATCTAACCCAATTTGAACCATTCTAATTGGATTTTCTCACTGAAAGTTATGGCCACGAAAGTACGACTACATTCGTTTATCCTTGTGTACACTTTTACGGTTGATCCGAAACTGTATTTCTTTCAGTTCGGTATGCCCACAACGTGTCTCCGAGCCGGGTGCTCCAATCCTTCCGGTTCGGGTTTACCACCTTTTCGAGGATCGACTTGATTTCTCGGTTCGATACCTCTGCTTGGCCATTCGTTTGAGGGTCGTATGCCGTCGAGGTACGGTGATGAACATGGTACTTTTCTAGAAGGTTTTCGAGAGCGCGATTGCAAAAATGGGTCCCACGATCGCTAATGAGGATCCTTGGCACGCCAAAACGCTGGAATATGTTCTTCTTGAGGAACTCGATCACCGTTTTCGAGTCCGCGTTCTTCGTTGGTATCGCCTCGATCCACTTGGTCACGTAATCTACACACAAGAGCACATTCCGTGTGTGCATTCTAACTATGCCCCGAACTCCAATCGAATTGGCTTAGACGGTTAAGTCACAACCATATCAAACGTATCGTTCAAATGAACTACTCACGTGCATGACGAAGGCCTAGAAACACGTAAGTTCCCATTTAACGCTTGCCACCCATTAGTACCATCAACATGTGTGCATGACGAAGGCCTAGAAACACACATATTGTGATACCAATTTCGATGGTTGATGATATGGAAGGTATTTCCACGACTTAAATATTATGAGGGATCATGACATTCATGTTTAAATAATTCGTGACATAATCATATTATATCACTATCACAAGGTTTCAAAATGCATATGATTTATTTAGGGAGACTAATTATTCTAAATAATTAATTATCTAATATGCTAGTATGATTGAATTAATTGATTAGAGATAAAGATAGGCCTAAAGGTATGTATATCTCATATACACATTTTCAAACAGAAAACTGCATACACCCTTTCAGTAATCTGTCAGAACGAAAATGGTAAATTCCTCTGACAGAAAATCAACTAACACAAAAGTTGTAGATAATCTTATTATCTTTCCAACCCAATTTGTCCCAGACCAATGGGAGTTCGGACCCGACAGTTACGGCCGTTTTACTGACTATATGTCAAACTATCGCATCCTTTTGGTATTTCATTAGAACGACACTGATACGTCGCTCAAATGAAATATATTACAACATGAAAGTTCTATATAATCTTATTATCTAACTAACCCAATTTGAACCATTCAAGTCGGAGTTTCCTACTGAAAGTTATACCAGTTTTAGTAAACTATGAACAAACGAAAAGGTAAGTATATCCAATAGACACCTTTTCAACCAGAAAACTACAGACACCTTTTCAGTATTCTGTTGAAACGAAAATATTAAATTGTTCCAAACGACTTTGAACATGAACTAAAGTTCTAGATAATATTATTATCTAACTAACCCAATTGGATTGGACTCAATTGGAGTTTCGATGCCACATATACGGACGTTTTAGTCTCTGTATGTCAAACAGTCGCACCCTTTCAGTATTCCATAAAAACGACACTGATAATTCGTTCAAATGAAAACACTTTCTGTATCAAAGTCATAGATAATATGATTATATAACTACTTCAATTTGATCCAATCAATTTGGAGTTTCCCACTGAAAATTATCTTAGTTTTACTCACTGTTTCGTATTCTAATTTTCTGCAGATTTTGCCGTTTCTTCCGTTTTCGCTCGTTTCTGAAACGATAAATCATGAAACATTTTCACGATAATTCCTAGATACTCTCAATCACCTTTTGATTGATCTCTAGTGAATTCTACTTGTGATTTTTAACGAAATTGGAATCTCTATATCTATCATCATGCAAACGGGTACGAACTTTGAGAACCCGTGCGTATATCGTATATACGATTATGATTCGACCCTCGAATCGATGGCGATCGCTCTGATACCACTGAAGGAGATTCTACCCAGCCCCGGGCCCGCGCAGCAGATATGTAGGCCCGGTCCCATTCCCCGATTCCCGAGATCACGCCATGACTTCGGAGGGTACGATGCAAATAAGAAGATTAGATTCATACCAGTGCAAAATTGATTGCACACGAAGGGTTGATTGCTACTCTTCTTTTCGTGTCATGTTGGTGACAATCCGCGCGTCCCACACCACGCGTCTCTCACCTTTCGTTGACGTTGCCGATTCTCTCGATTTCGTCTCCGACTGAAAATACTCGTCCGAATCGATCACAACTGAAAGAGCCCCAATTGTTGCTCCTCTACGTGTATCCACCTTGACTCGTAAGTCAGTCGCGGGTGCAACTGCCTAGACGATGCACCGGCGAACTTGCTCGATTGTTTGATTCTCTATACCGGAAAACACCTTTTCACGGTTTCTCTCTCTTTACACCCTTTCACTCTCTAGAAAGTTGTCTCACAATTTCTGGAATATTCTGAATGAATTGGACTGAATGAACCATAAGAGATGAGAGAGAATTATCCTATTTATATCACATAGGATTAGGATGGGCCAAAAGACATGTATATCCAATATACACTATTTCACACAGAAAGTTGCATGTATCTGTCCAGTATTCTGTCCATACGAAATTTGTAAATTCCTCTGACAGAACATCCACCAACACGAAAGTTGTAGATAATCTTATTATCTACACGACCCAATTTGGCCCGGCCCAATTGGAGTTCGTATGCAAAAGTTATGACTGTTTTACTAACTGTATGTCATACTGTTGCAGCCTTTCGGTATTTCATAGAAACGACACTGATACTTCGTTCATATGAAATATATTTCTACATGAAGGTTGTAGATAATCTTATTATCTATCTAACCCAATTTGAACCATTCAAATTGGGTTTTCCTACTGAAAGATATGACCACGAATGTACGCTTACATTCGTTTATCCTCGTGTACACTTTTACGGTTGATCCTGAAACTGTATTTCCTTCACCTTTCTGTTGAGAGTCTTCTTTCTAAGAGAGGAAACCGAGAAAAAGTTTTTCTCGGTGTAGAAAATCGATCTAATCAAGCAACTTCGCCGGTGCTTCGTCTAGGCAGTTGCACCCGCGACCAACATCTTCCGACTCAAGGTGGATACACGTAGAGGAGCGACACTTGTGGCTCTTCGATTGTGATCAAACCGAAGGAGCAAAACGGTCGGCTGTGGAAGAGTGTGGACGTGGGACGCACGAAAGACAACCGGAGGCGTGTCAAGATGGTGGGATACGTGTGGTATGGGACGCACGGGCTAGTCACCAACGTGACACCGAAGAAGAGAAGGATGCGAGCAATCAACCCTTCGAGTGCAATCAATTTTGCACCGGTATGAATCTATCATTCTATTGCATCGTACCCTCGAAGTCATGGCGTGATCTAGGATTTTGGGAACCGGACCGGGCCTTCATATCCGCTGCGCGGGCCCGGAGATGGGATGAATTCCCTTCAGTGGTATCAGAACCATCGCCATCGATTTGAGGGTCGAATCATAGTCGTATATTTGATATACGCACGGGTTATCAAAGTTTGTACCCGTTTGCATGATGTTACATATACAGAAAGTCAAATTTCGTTAAAATCACAAGTGGAATTCACTAGATATCAATCAAAAGTTGATTGAGAGTATCTAGGAATGATCATGAAAAAGTTTCATGATTTATCATTTTAAAAACGAGCGAAAGCGGAAGAAACGGCGAAATCTGCAGAAAAACAATTTTTCTGCCGCCCCGGAGACAATTTTTGGCGCCCCGGACGCGTCCCGGGCATGATTTTCTCGCGCCCCATGGCCCTTGCGTTACAACGGATGGGGCAGTCCGTTACAACGGACCCCCTTCTGGATGATGATTTTGTTTTCGCGATAACTTTAGCTACGAAGCTCGGAATTTTGAGTTTTTTATATCGATAGGATCGGCATCAATCATACTAGCATATAAGATAAGTAATTATTTAGAATAATTAATTTACCTAATTAAATCATATGCATTTAGAAAATCTTGTGATAGTGATATAATATGAATATGTCACATATTTATGAAACATGAAAGTCATGATCCCTCATAATATTTAAGTCGTGGAAATGTCTCCCATGTCAACAACCATCGAAATTGGTGTCACAATGTGTGTGTTGTTAGGCCTTCGTTATGCACACATGTTGTTGGTATCAATGGGTGGCAAGCGTTAAATGGGGACTCACGTGTTGTTAGGCCTTCGTCATGCACGTGAGTAGTCCACTTGAACGATACGTTTGATATGGTTATGACTTAACCGTCCAAGCCAATCCGATTGGAGTTCGGGGCATAGTTAGAATGCACACACGGAACTGGGATTGTATGTGATACGATCCATCGCCGAAATTCTATAAAGGTTCAAGAGTCGCATTGGATACGATTGGATATTAATCCTACCTAAATAAACGAGATCTCACTCGATAGGCCTTCGTCACTTGTGGGAGGATTGTGAAATATGGATCTTGAGTGTTATGGACTTGGAGTCCCGTATCGGTATGAGGGTTATCGATTCGATAAAATAACTCTATCATATAATCATCATGTAAGCATATAGATTAAGTACGCACTGTTAGGAGCTTAATCTTCATCATCCGTTTAGAATTATGTTTTCTAGCAACACCAAATATATCGATGAGATCGATATGATAGATACCTTTTGGGCCGGAATTACCGTAATTAACCTTGATAATCAAAGAATAGTTCTTAGACTTAAAGGAACGTGTTGGACACGGAAATGGTAGATTCAGGGCTCGAGGCTTTGGCTTTAGAGAAAGCTGGGTTCGATAGACTTTAAGAAGAAATCGAGCGATATAACGTGCCTTGTGGTGGCATGTATAGACGCAAATTTCTCAAAATTGTTTTGAGAATTCGGGTGCATACGAAAGTAAAACACAACGTTCATGAAATAGTTTCAAGAGATAGAGCGCGTTGAATGGTTCGATGCGGCTCAAAGAGTAGGTTAATTTTGAGTAGGTTAATTTTGAGACGCCGAATGGGTCTTTGATTAACACTCGTTTGTTGATGGTACGAGATTTGATTTTCGTGATCGAATATCATATTCATTCGATAGATAAGTCGATCCCGAAATTGCATAAGATGCAATTTAAATTTGAATTGGAGATGCTCGGAGCATCCGAGGAATCCAATGCATTGAGATTCGTGGATGTCCTTGTAATTCAAGGGCGGGATCGAAAGAAATAAATGTCTAAGGATATTTTGGGAAAAAGTTTTCCAAACAGAAAGTTCGGACAAAAAGTTGTCCAAACTAATGACTCAAAGAACGGTGAAATCCGAGGAGGATTAAACCAAGAAGTTGATTGTTTCTTTTGGCGTTGTCGTCTTGGCCATATAAACGAGATACGTGTATCTAGATTCCATATGATGGATTGCTAGAATCATTCGAATTAGATTCGATTGATTAATGTGATACTTATTTATTAGGCAAGACGACAAAGGGCGTCATTCTCCAAAGGTTGGAGAAAGATCCGATGAATTATTGGAAATTACATTAAGATGTAAAAGATCCGATAAATTCCGAGGCAAGAGGAGGCTATCGGTATTTTGTTACGTTTACGGACGGTTAAAGTAGATACGGTAATATATGTTTAATGCGTGCCGAAGCGAAGACTTTTGAAAGGTTCCAAGAGTTTCAAAAACAAAATACAAAATCGACTTAGCAAGAAAATCAAAGCCCTTTGATGGGATCGAGGAGGCGAGTATTTGAGCTACGCACTTCGATAGGATCGAAGAGGCGATATTTGAGTTATAAGTATTGATGATCATTTATGATTGTGGAATCGTTTCACGATTATCTTCATTTCGGAACATTTAGATGTATTCGAAAAGAGGAAATGAAGGCATGTTATACATGGTTCGATAAATGATAAGTCAAACGGATCTCCCAAAAATGTTTTGGGGATACGCCCTTGAGACAGCGGCACTAATGAATGGTTGCATATAAGATATGGACAATAAACCTTCTAATCGGTACAAAAGAGGCCATATGAGATATGGATCGGAATGGTTCCGAAGTTGTCATTTGTACAGATTTGAGGATGTGAGTATATTTCGAAATTGGTTTCGATTAAACTCAATCCCAAATCTGAAAATTGTTCGTTTATCATATATCCTAAAGGAAACTAAAGGGTATTAGTTCTAACGTCCCGACGAAAATGAGATTTTCTTGGCTCGAAGAGATGTCTTCTTGGAGGAGGACATAATGCGCACAAGTTTTGAACTTGATGCCATTTATCTCTACGCGGGGTAGTGGGAGTAGAATAAATCTTGAAAGAGTTCGAGATATCTAAATGAACATTGTGCCGATGAAAGTTGACACGACTTCATCAAGAGTTGATGAATACGAGTCAAACACACAAAGGAATTTTTCGTAGATCAAGTAGGCTATATCATAAGCCGGTAAATACGAATTTATCGTGGCTAATGATGATAGATCGAAATCATATGATCATTCGATATCCTACAAGGATGCTATGAAAAGTGACAATTCCAAATGGCAAGATGCCATGAAATCTGAGATTCGATCAGTGTAAATTATCAAGTTAGAACTTGATTTCATTACTTTCAGGGTTAGACCCGTGAAATGTCAATGGATTTTCAAGGTGAGAACCGACACGGATAGGAATACGCATATAACAAAGCGAGGCTAGTAGCGAAGAGTTTCAAATATTTCATAGTCGGAATATGAAGAAACGTTTTCACATGTTGCCATGCTTTTACATTCTCGAAATTCTGCTTGTCATGGTCGCATATTAAGACTATGTGATGTGGCAAAATGGATGTCAAAACCGAATTTCTTGACAGAAATTTTATGAAAGGATGTGTACTTGACACAACCTTACGGTTTTGTCGATTCATAAGAATCGGGGATAGGATATGCACGCTTTAACGATCCATATGATGGATTAGAGAAAGCTTCTCAGAATTGGAATATTCTTTTTGACGAAGTTATAAACTATTATAACATTGTCGGAATGAATGGAAACTTTGTGTACGCACGAAGGTTAGTGGGAGTCGCGTTATATTTCTTATAACGACAAAATATTTAGGCGAGACCGCTTATGAATTAAGCGTGAAGATCTATATGATAGATCTAAGAAGTTCCTCGTTCTATATTATCACATGTATATCGACATATTGTTGAAAATAGTTTTCAACATAAAACTCCTTGGAGGAGTTAAATCAAAATGTCGAATGGCATACATTTTTGTGGCTCGATGTGAGACATCAAACAGTGCAAAAAATAGAAATGATATGATGCTTCATATTTTGATGTGAGAATCTATTATGTATGCCATGATATGTATGTGGATATGTGTCGTACGGATGAAGCGTCTAATTTACCGTTAATAAAATCCAAGGGAATCACACGAGTTTGAATGTAATGCGATTACATGAGACTAACTCTTGTGAATGTATAATGGTTATACATATATATACATAATGATTATGTATATTTAAACCCATCGGGATTTGTATTGATAGCGGTGAAGTTTATCCTTGAATACTTTGTGAAAGAATTCAAGATTATATTTTATCTATAATGGTGTGGAGGACGTGTTGGTTATAAAGAGTTATAACAACAACAATTTCCAAATATTAAGAACGTCCAAATATGTAGCATGACTTTCGATCACAAAGTGTGTACGTATTTTGCTTAAATGAAAACATGGTCATGTGGAAAGGTTCCACACGACTAACAATTTATGATTCTATTTACGGAGGCGAGTATATTGCGGTTATTAATCGCAAAAGGAAGCGGTGTGGATCAATGATATATGACCAAACTCGAGTAGTCACGAGTTATCGGATTTATGGTTGTGTATTGCGTGATACGCAATAGTACAAGCCAAAAATGCCGAGGTCACAACCACTTCTTGAAAGAAATACAGTTTCGGATCAACCGTAAAAGTGTACACAAACGAGAAAGACTGGAGGGAGAGAGGAGAACGAGAAAGAGAGACATACCCCGGCAAGGGGCTGTTTGGAGAGTGGAATATGGATGTGGAATTGGAAAACTTTTTCCAGCAAACATGATATTCCATGTTTGGCAACCATTCCATAGTGGAATTACATTTTGATGGAATTATCTTTAACCTTTCAAATCCACAAACTCAAATTCCAAAAAAACTTGGAGCTGCAAATTCCGGCAAACCTTAACACCTCAATTAACATGGTCTTTATTTCCTAATGCATGAATTGTTAATTAATGAAATGTTTAAAGTTTAATTAGTAACTTAGTGTTGATTATAGTTAGTGTAAGACGTATATGTAACATGACTAATAAATATTATTATTATATATAATAATTATTATATACAATAATAATAATAATAATAATAATTATTATTATTATTATTATTATTATTATTATTATTATTATTATTATTATTATTATTACTACTATTACTATTATTATTATTATTATTATTATGTAATAATATTTATTATATTGTAATAATATGTTATATGTATAATAACATAAATATTATTATATTGTACAATAAATATTATTAATATATTATGATAATATCAAAGTAATAGTTATATTATATAATAATTATATTATTATTATTATTATAATAATTTCATTATATTTATATAATAGTTATTAAACATATTAAATAATATAATATAACAATTAATATAAAGGTTATACTTACAGAATAATTATATAATAGTTATTAAATATATTAAATATATTAATATAATATTATATATCATTATAATAAATAATATATAATAATTAATATTACAATAATTAAATTATGTATATAATTAAATAATATAATAATATGTTTTATTTATTATATAATTAATATTATAACAAAATAATTATTTTAATTATAATATATATTAATAGATAAAATATAATATTACAATAACATAGAAGTACATTTAATATTTTTATATTATTATTATATAATTGCTAATATTATTATATTAAAATAATAAAATAATTATATGAATTAAAATATATATTATTAGATAAAACATAATATTATAATAATATAAAAGTATGTTAATATGTATTGTATGCACATCATATAATATTATTTTATATAAGAATGCTATTATTACTTTATATCAAAAAATTAGAATGCCAAGATCCGCTAAAATTGATATGCATAAATTATTATATAATAATACTATTATTACTTTATAAACATATACTTAATACAATAATTTATAATAACTATTTTATAATAAACAAATTATATTATAATTATTATATTCATTTAATTAATATAATATATTATATTATTATTTATATGTTATTACATGGTTAAAATAAATATTATAATAATTACATAAAGTACATTTACTATATATTTAAAAACTATACTTATTATTTTTTTATCAAATTTAATTAAACCTAATTTTTATATTTTAAATAACAAAATTCCGAAAAAAAGTTTAACAACCAAACAAAGAATTATACTTTCGAGCGTCTTCTAATTTGGACATCCAAACAAACTGTGGATTTATTAATTCCAGAACTTTTTACTCCTCCACCTTATAATCCGATTCCATTCTACTAATTCCGCTTGCCAAACTGACCCTAAGAGAAAATGATTTAACTTTTCTAAACTGAACAAAATGTTCAGTTATTTTTTTGCTAACTTTTTATACAAACTTCCTTTAAAATTTTACCTAAACATTCCCTAAAATATACCGACATCTAAACAAACATTAGTAATTTATGGATGATACCATTAATTAATTAAGAACACTTTAAATTATTTCAACACATAATCTTTAAATTATATCTCTATTTTTTTTGTTGTTGTTATTTATTACACTTATATATTGGTGTTATTATCTTTCCTCAATCATGCAATTTTTTTTTGTAATATTATGAAGAGTCAAATATAATAAATATTAAAATATAAATAAATCAAGTTATTCATGCATTTTCTTTTTTTTATCTTAAAGATGTCCATGATTTTAATCTTCATCTAAAAAATGATATTTAGTCTCCGAATATGTAAAAAGTGTATTATTATTATTATTATTATTATTATTATCGTGACATGTCATTTTTATATTTTTCATTTCAATATATATTTATGAAACATAATTGTACTAATTGATAAGTGTAATAAATATTAGGGCGATTCTACTGTAGACCCTTTTTTCAAAGAACAATTTCGGTAGTAAATTTTCTAACTTTTTCCTTGTGTTTTATTTCCTCCATTTGAGTAACAATGGACATGTCATTAATTATGTTTACGTGTTTTTTTTTCCTGATAGCTTTTCCATGAACCTCTCTCTCTCCTCTAAAAAGTTCTCTCTTTTGCCCCTCACGGTAAATTAGGGATCGTTTGATGTAAAAGAATTTGAAAGATTTTGAGAGATTTTTGTTCAAATCCAAGAATGTGAAATGAGGATAAATTTTTGAAGGATATGTGTTTCTCACGTGTGATGTTTGATGTTTGATGTGTAAGAATGTTAAAAATAGAAAATGAAATTCATTATTTGATGTGAAAGACAATTTAAAAGTAGTTAGGAATGATTTTAATTGGTGATATATTTGTTAAGTTATATATTTGTTTGAGAATCTGTTATATTAATTATAAAAATTAAAACAAAAAAAATATATAACTATTACAAGAAAAAAAGTAATAATGCCGATTGTCAAAAAAAGGGAAAATCTGGGATTTTTTTTTAATTATATTTTGGAGGTTTCGGCACTTGGCGGTTTAATGTATTCTCCTCCCAACTCCCCAATTGCATGAAGTACCTCGTAAAAGTATTTATTAATTATTTGGGTGGATCGCAAAAAAATTGTCCTAATAACCCTACCCCGCACATTATGACCAATAATATGCAAGAAGATCGCTACTTGCTCCTCAACACTAACTTCCGATCTATTGCCCAAAAGTTCCTGACTTTTCAACTTTTCGCACAAATGAAAAAAAAGATCTCTTTTCATACGAAACATATCAATGCAGACCACATCGGAATCGAATATCAACCTTGTTAGATACTTGTTTCTTTCGAAAAATTTCGTCTCTTGTGGTCAGGGACGGATCCAGGATCCATATATAGGGGGAGCCGAAATAAAATAAAATAAAAAATCAAATTATATGGTTTGAGGGTCTTGAACTCAAGACCTCCCATCTCCCAGACAATAATTTTACCACTAGACTACACTAATCTTTGCAAAATACTTACAAATTTATCATATTTATCACCCCCCCCCCCTCCCCCAAACTGCTTGTGGTACTCGACAAATTGACATACCCTTTTGTCTTTGTCTGCGACGTATTAATATAATACTAGTGAACGTCGTAATAAAGCAAAGAACTCTTTGTTCATTACATTCTTCATCACTTTCCGTTTCGCCACCATTACTCGCATCATCTCCGCTACTATATAGATCCATTTTAAAACCTAAAATGATTAAAAAAACCAAATATTTTATTAGCTTAATCAATTTGTTTAATAGTTGAATCAATTATTACTTTCATTAGGCTCACATTTGTATTTTAGTACCAGTACTGGTACAAATACTTAAATTGAGTACTCAATTTTGATAATTATACACCCAACTACTCAGTTTTGTCAATTTTATTAATTCAGGGGCTCATAAAAAAAACTATTAAGCTAATCAGAAGACTATTGTTCTTCCTTTTTTAGTACAATTCTCAATTAATAGAGATAAATTTTACAACTAATTTGATGATACCAAATAAGGGCAGAGATAGACGAACCGGGAGGAGGATAAGTCGCTCAGACCAGCAAGATCAGTGACGAAATTCAACTTTTAGGGCAGAGTGACGAAATTCAGCTTTCTAACTTGAACGATGTGCGAGAGAGATGGCTTTTGGCTTCGAGATGAGCTTGGGCGTGAGAGATGAAATTCAGCGAGGGAGACGAAGGTTTGGCGCAAGAGAGAGGGAGAGAGAGAGAGAGAGAGAGAGAGAGAGAGAGAGAGAGAGAGAGATGAGGGATTTGAGTGTTTTCGTTTGATTTTTGAGAGACACCATTTGGGAGAAAAGTATGTCTTGAGACATGCTTGTGGCCATCACTTTCTAGACAAATCCCTTAAATCAAACACACATAAATAATTTTACCTGAAAAATAAATGTTTTTTCTTGTCTAATCCTGCAAAATCCATCAAAGTAACTCTACTCAAACAGCCCCTACTCTCCATTAACGGGAAAGCTCTCTCTCGCCCCTCACCGTGAAAGAAAGTGAAACAATCTCTTTTGACCCCATGAACTCTCTCTCCGTCCTCCACAATGAAGAGCTCATCTCTCTGCCCCCCCCCCCCCCCCCCCCCCCCCCCCCCCCCCCCCCCGCGATAGGATAATTATACCATACCCTCTCATTTTCCCTACACCCCATCTATATCACCAATTAACCATTAATTGATGATTAACTAGGAATGTAATTAACAAAAGTACATCCGATTAACAATTAATTAATCCGGATTAACCATTAATTAACTGTTATTAATTATTTAATATTTAAAATACATCTGATTAACCATTAATTCGGTTAATTAACCCACTAATTAATAGTTAATTAGTGGATAGAAGGTGGTGGGGGAAATGGGGAGGGGGTTACAGTATATGCCCTCTTGTTGATAAGTGTGTGTAATTTGTCAAATATATACACATTACCAACTGGTACATGTATGTATTATGTATAGAGATTAGAGGGCATATATGGTAACCCCCCCCCCCCCCCACACACACACACACACACACATATTTGTCCCCACTCATGGTGATTGAATCACAATGAGGTCATCTTCAATATGGGCTCCTTTCCATCTCTCCAAAACTCTCAACTCAATTGATAATGCTTTGAATTAATTGTTAATTGAAATAATTAATTATGGGATTCTTGTATTAACTGTTAATTACATCATAATTAACTGCTAATTCAAAATATAATTAATTGAGTGAAAAAATTTGTGTACAAATTGGAGATGGAAAGAAGTCCCCATTGATGATGACCTCATGGTGTGGGGGGCGGGGCACGGTATAATTTTCCTTATGTATATAGGTGTACTTTGTTATGTATGAATATGGGATGTTAGGGTACCATATTTGATTTGTGCGGCAACAACGTACTGTGTCGGAATGCTTTGTTAACAACAACTTTTGTGTCGGGATGTTAGGATATGAATTCATATATGGTACCCCTCAATTTCTCCGTACATATGATGATTGAGTAAGCATGACGTAAGATTGTTAATTGAGATGGGCTGGGCCGTTTTGTTTTTCAATTTTGAGTACTTTACAATCGCGAAGGCGCCCCGGATTAACTAGGCCGAATTAACCGTTAATAGATCCGGTTTGAAAAGCCTGCACGATGTGATTTTGAGCATTAAATGGTTGGGCTCATTAAATATTGTCAGGCTGCAAAGTTTATATGTTGCATGCCCCTAAACAGTGAATGGCATGTTGCATTTATTGTTTCTTCTTCGACACGATTCACTTCATTGTTGCTATTCATATACCTCATTTTGTGCATTTTTTTTTTCCGTAAAATTTCTCATGGAGCCATTTCGGGTAATTTGCTGTGGTTGATTCAATTAGTTGAACGGTTGGCCTTGTATTAACAGGTCTTATATATATATATACTAGTATAATACCCGCGACTTCGCTGCGGACATTTTAATTATATTTATTCTTATTGTAATTGTCATGATATAACATGTTACAAAAATTAATTATTTAAACATATTAATCTTAATATTCATTTTAATTATGTAACAATATATCTTATATACAACAAAGAAAGATCATAGTAAATTTGAGCCACAAACTAAGCATATATTTATTAAAATACTATAATCTAGGAGGGGTGTTTATACATTCTTTCTCGTCAAGGAGATGTGATTCCACCGTTCATGTACAATTCAAATAAATCATGCACCCGCTTTGTCATACTTGTGCATTGTCATACTTTCACTGACAATTTATTTTATATTATTACATACTTGTCTTTTTCTTATATTAGTTCATGCTTGCTACGAGATTAATTACATTTGCCATATAAAAATATGGTTTAAATTTGTAATTATCTCATCGCTTTGTTTTCCTTAATTACTCAACATCTTATTAAGGACATGTAGTTACAAATGCGATAGCTACAAAATTCTTCAATTTTCATTATATTTATAAAATAATTTCCACGCCACTGAAAAAGATAAATAAGAAATATAACATGAGGAACATTTCAAATGGTAAACAAATTAAAAATATTCTCAAATACTCAAATATATGATGTTTTTTTCTGTGCAAAGTATATTTTATATTTTTCAATATTACCCCCTCTAAAACCTGAATATATCAAATAAAATATGAAAATTGCAAAAATAACCATCTAAAATCTGAAAATATTGAACATGCTGATCTAAAATATTACAAATTTAATAACACTATTATGAAACCTGAAAATATCAAACATACCCATCTAAAATATGAATATTTATAATTATACTTTTAAAATCTGAAAATATCAAAAATGCTTCTATTAAAACCTGAAAATACCAAATGTTCCCTATAAAATCTGAAGATTTTGAAAACACCTGTCCAAAATTAGAAAATTTCAAAATACCCTTGAAAAACCTAAACTATCAAATAGACCCCTTTAAAATCTGAAAATATCGAACATACCCATCTGAAATCTTACAAATTTAATATTACCCTCATGAAACCTGAAAAAGATCAAACACATTCACTTAAAATGTGAATATTTAAAATACACTTATCAAATATGAAAATATCAAAAATGCCCCAATTAAAGCCAGAAATACCAAATATTCCCCTATAAAATCTGAAGATTTTAAAAACACCTGTCCAAAAAAAGAAAATTTCAAGAATACCCTTGCAAAACCTGAAAATATCCAATAAACGCCTCTAAAATCTGAAAATATCGAATACCCATCTAAGATCTTACAAATTTAATATTAACCTCCTGAAACCTAAAAAAGATCAAACACACCCATTTAAAATGTGAATATTTAAATACACTTATAAAATATGAAAATATCAAAAATGCCTCTATTAAAACCTGAAAATACCAAATATTCCCCTATAAAATCTGAAGATTTCGAAAAACCTATCCAAAATCAGAAAATTTCGAGAACACCCTTGCAAAATCTGAAAATTTCAAATAAACCCCTCTAAAATCTAAAAGTTTCATAAATACACTTGTAAAACCTGAAAATTTCAAATATACCCAGCTAAAATATGAATTTTTTTGAAAAAACAATTTAAAATATGAAAGCATCAAATATACCCCTCCAAAATCTGAATTATCATGTATGCTTATATAATTTCAAATTACCATGTATATCGCTACAAAATTTGAATTACCATGCATACATCTATAAAGACTTAATTAGGATATATGCCCCAATCTGAAATTATCATGCATACCTCTCAAAAATATGAAATTATCATATATACCCCAATAAAATAAAAAAATATTATATACAAAATTTAATTAAGATTAGATACCACCTTAAGATCGAAGAATTGGGAGAGAATGTTCTCGTGAAATTCCATAGCAAATCAGATCCATGTAAGAGAAGATCATAATGTATTGTAAGCATCTATTAAACGAAAAAAGGAAAATTAAATCAATGAAAATTAGAAATCAATATTCAAGTTTAAGTGTTGAAATTAATGAATAAAAAATGAATATCTCGCATCAGCCAAGACCTTCAATTGAATTGGATTGACAATGCTTCTATTATATACTGACAAATTTATACATACATTCTCGTATTTTTTTTATAAATGGGTTAACTCAAAAAGCTGAAAAAATTCAAATAAATGCCAACGGGTAAAATACTCATTCTAACATACTGACCCGTAATAATTAAACGACATTGGTTACAATGAAACTGAAAATTGAGCTATGAAACCGAAATTCAATTCCAAAATACTCTTTCTCACAATGCAGCACAGTGAATTCATAAATAAACTAAGCTGAATTTAAAAATAAAGTGTACCGTTTTATTTGATCAATATCTAGATCATTTTGATGTTTGATAACACCCAATTTACTGCATCATCGAGGCCACTATTACCTGAAAAAGAAAAAAACCATTAATTTCATAAGAAATAAAATTATTTTACTTTTGTACATAATAAAATATCATAAGAAAAGCAAAAAATGTAATTACCAGTTAGATATTTTACGAAATGATATTCCTATATCCAAGAATGTTGGCCTTTTTTACTGCAGTAAAAAGAGTGAAATAAGCAATTAATTGTGAAGTAAAAAAGAATGAAATCAATTAATAAATGGAAAGTACAAAAGCCCCTAAATTAACCGATTAATTGATTATTGTTTGCTGAAATTAACAGTGAAATCACCAAATAAAAATCGATTTTGTGCGCAGGAAAAAACACAAATCAGGAACAATTAATTGGCAACTTCTTAATAAGCAAAAATTAAATAGTCAATAACACAAAATTCAAGAAAAATGAGCAAACTAAACAGTCAATAACACGAAATTCCCAGAAAAACACTAAATCTATGAGAATAATTGAAAAAAAGTTACTTTAAGAAAGAATTAGAAATAACCATTCGAAACAGAGAATTACTATCCAAATTTCACCAAAAATTAGAGTAAGTAAATCGAAAATTACCATGTCCGATTGGGGGAGGCGGGGAGGAAAATAGGGATGAAAAACCCTCTGAGAAAGCACCGACGCGATGAGAAACCCATGTCTAATTGGACGAGGTTAAGGAAGTCTAGAAGAACGGCGATGAGAAATCCTCTGAGGAGAACGGTGATTCCGAGGAGAACGGCGATTGTGAGGAGTTCTTAAGCGTTGTTGTCTTTGGGAGATGGGAAGAGAGGGAAGAGGGGTTCTGTAGAGATGGGAAAGGAGATGGGAAGAGGGGTTCTGTCTAAAGAAGCATGAAGAGTATCTTCTTTTTTGTGAGAGACGTAATGAAAAAGTGTGTTCTTTTGTGGAAAATTTAATTAGAGTTTAGCGAGTATTTGGAATCCGATATAATATGGTTGGGTTTAAAAAATGACGTGGCATTCTAATATTGGAGAAAAGTGTTTATCAAATATTATAGCAGGATTAATATATATATATATATATATATTTCGTTTAAAGCTTTCTGATTCGGTTCGTTGCAATTAACTGGTAATGGTCACAAACTTGTTTACAATTCAATTGCTTTGGTTGAATTTGATGAGGGCTTCACACAAAATTGGAATGGTAGAAAATTCCATGCTCCACTCTTTGTCCCTTGTTCAATTTCATTGTGGAGTACATTTATTTATTTGGAAAAATGTATTAATGAAATACTTATTTCATTGTCTGTTGTTATTTTTTTTTTAATTACGTTAACATGAAATAAATAAGGTGAATTGAAAGATACCAAATTGATGGATGAGTTATGCTTGGCTATCGGATCAGAATTTAAACGTACGTTTGAGAACCTAATTTCTCCATATAAAATAATTTATGTTGTCTATTTCATCAATATGTTAATTGAAAGGAAATAAGATTTGAATATATGGATATCTTTGTATATTAACCGTTAATTTGTTTGGATGACGACACAATTTATTAGTTTAACAAAATTGTTGTGAGTGCAATTGGACTGAAAATATAGTGAACTGTCAATTGGGATGACGGATCATGAACTTATCTGTGCGTATAATATTGCAGATTGACAATGGAGTACGTAGCGATCAATTAACCTCAATTGGCAGAGATTGAAGATTAAATGGAAAAAAATGAAAGGAGGTGTATCCTTGAATCGATCGTCCTGGGTGAGATGGTATGTTAGCTGTTAATACCAGTTCCCTGCATGGAATGTTTGGACATATATATATATTCTATATACTAATTTTGAATGTTTCATGAGAAATTGGCACGTGTCCACTCTTCCTCCATTGTATGTTAAATCTGAACACATATATTTTATGTTTGATGTGGCTTTTGAAAAAGAGTGTTCGGATGGACAAAATACAATTTAGTTGGTGTTATAAATATGAATGTATGTTAAATATAATATGTTCAAGTGTGAAAATGTTAGACACTAAGGAAGATGTATGGATATGGAGAGATGTATATTGGAGGTTTCACACTGGAGAGATGCACATTGGAGGTTTCACACTGGAGCGTTCACAATGATGAAAGGATGTTGTGTTCCTTATATAATGATGGTTTGTGTGGTTCATTTATACAGACAATTACAGTCCAATAATAAAAACTTTCTCTCTCTATTTTCTTGTGTTATTTACTTTCCGCTTATAATAGTTGGGATTTCATATTTTGAGTTTTGTTGGGTTTCATCAATGTTCCAGAAATCGCTCGGCGCTCGCTGGTCGGCAGACGACCATCAAGCGCCAAGGATGATTAATCGGGATTAATCGGGAATCTCGGCGGACCTCGGTGGATTTTTATTTTTTTATATTTAATATTTAAATTAATTAAACAAAATTACAAATCACAGTTTTTTTAATAAGTTTTAAATAATTTAAGTAACAAAATACACTACGTCACTAAACTAACATAAACTCAAATAATATATATATATATATATATATATATATATATATATATATATATATATATATATTAAAAATATGAAAAAATTTAGTCCAAATATATTTTTTTGAATAGTATCCGACAAACGATCGTTTTCATTATTGATGTCTAATTTTTTTGATGTCAATGAAAATTCATTGGCAATCCATAACAAAAACGATCATTATTTTGAATAGTATCCCACAACCTCTCATAATATATGATTTTTTTGTGCTTCACATTCAACCAACTAGACTATGGACCCGTTGACAATTCAAAAAAAAAATTTAAAAAAAAAAAAAAAAAAAAATTGCAAAAAAAAAAAAAAAAAAAAAATGTACACATCTAAAAATCGGCTCGGCGGTGGCTTGGCGGTCTTGGCGGACCCTTGGCGGCCGCTTGACGGAAATCCGCCAAGCACAAAACGCCAAGAGTTTATCTCGACGGCGGACCCTCGACTACCGATTAATCGGTAATTAATCGGCCGCCAAGGCCGATTTCCAGAACACTGGGTTTCATGCACATTAATTTGGTTTTGAAAAAAGAAAATTCACCCAGACATGGGTCGTACGATCTTCTTTAATTTTTGCTCCCTTCATTCTAACCGTTCATTCTATTGTGGACCCGGAGTTTATACACCATGTGTCTGTTCATACATAAATTATGTGAACCGTATGTATTTGATATATTTTTCCATCCCACAGCAAAATAAGCTGCCGCTTTCCCCTTTCTTCCACAGAAACTTTGCAACACCCTAAACCCTAGCAATAGTGGCTGCCATGGAGAATTTTGTGCTGCTTCAACAGAGATCGGAGAGAGGAGATTGATGGCAAGAACGAAAGCGGAGACGACGGCGATGCACTCATGGTCTTGGCGTGGACACTAAACGACGACAGTGCACTTCGGCCCTAGCACACCAGTCACATGTGGTGTCGTCAAAAGAGGGCTTTGGATTCCACACGCATGAGCGACACGCAAGAGAAGTTTGCAGTCGAACCCTAACCCTAACCCTTCGTCGGCGGCTGCGGGATTCGGCATCGCAACTTCTGAAGACGTCATTACTCGAGAACAAGCTGCCGCTGATCAACCGCATGCATTGGAGATGTCGATTTGAGAGAAGAATCTGCTGGATTTCTTAAGTACGGGATTTTTGCAGTCTCATGGATCGTAGATTCTCAAGAAGGTATAAGGAAAAAAGAATGGAACATTTTTATGAAGATTCTCAACAGTAAAAATCAATTTTTCTGTTCTAATTTGTTGTTTTTGTTTCAATTCATGTCTTCTAATTTTGGATTGATTCTTTTACCTGATATGTTTCTTTTCTATACATTTTTAGATCTGAGACGCGTACCAAGTTGGATGCGTACCAGTTTCGAAAAACAATATTATGGTGAGGAGAATATGGTAAAAGGAAATCTCTGGGACATATATTTGGATTAGCAATTCTGCTTTTTTATTTTATTTTAGGTACTTATTTCTTTGTTTTTTTGCAATTTGAATTAGTGATTATTGAATATAAAGATACATGTTTGCTGCGTTTTGACAATATATCTTCACTTTTAAGTCATTCTTTTGCAATTTTTGGTTGGTTAATTCAGGGTTTCGACCGATTACCACTACCAGTCTTATTGCGAATTGAGGACACTCCAGAAGATTAAAAATGAGAGGTACGATATTGGAAGATATGTACATCTGACGACCACTGACAATTTTTTCCATTCTTCTTTCGATTCACTTATCATGTAATTTTCTTTTTCTTGGCTTCCAGATGTGTTTCATTTCAGATTAAATTGGTCTGCACTCAAATTTACAAAATTATTTCGCACAAGAATTGGAAATTCATCATGAACTCAAGGAGGTTATGTGAAAATTATGGAACACCTTCACAAGGTTTGTAAGTTTATTTTAGATTTACTTTCATTTTTTAATTAAAACTAAAAATTATTTCTTCGATATATAAATACTTCTTGATTTTTTGTGTTCATTTTGTAACAGATTGAGCATTGTGTCAGCTTGATTTCAGTTTCGTATATGTCTTTTGATGGATCTTTCTTGAGAGCCGCACTTCTCTTTTCGACAATTTTTTGAAGTAAATGTTTTTCCTACTGTTTTTTTTTTTTTTTTTTTTTGACATTTCAATTAGTATTTTTTCCTCACTTTTCAGTGATAGGGAAAAATCAATCGTGGTCAAGTATCGGAAGCGAATGATGAGAATGAATGAATGGTATGTAATTTTCTCCCAGAAAGGACCTATATTCAATTTGTTGTTTGATATAGAAACATAAAATGTAATTATTTTATTTGATGTTTTTTTCAGATTAATTAGAAAATGTCCATTCACGCCTGCGAAACTCCCTGCGTGCTCAAGCCTCGCCACATCGGTTGTTTCTCAGAGGTCTGCGAAACCCTCTGCCTGTGCAAAATCTCACAAGATGACTTCTCGCTCTCAAGGTAGAATCTTCTCTTGGTTAATATGATTTAGGGCATTAATAAATTTAATTAATTGTTTCCACTTTTTTTTCATAGTTGTTTGGTTTGTAAAATTAGTTTCCGGTTGTAGTTCTTTTTTTAAAACTTCGATTCGCTTCTCACAAGTTTTTCGTACGTGCTTAGGTTTATTAATATATTTTTTTTGTCTCAATAGGAAATTTTCGAGACTCAAAGCAAAAACAACTCGAAGACTCGCGCGCAATTGTGGTGTGGTAATATTTTATTTTGGTGTTTTAACATAATTACGTTCAATACACATGCATATTATCATGTCGCATCATCATCATCATCATCATGCGCATCATCATCATCATCATCATCATCATCATCATATGCATCCTCATCATCAACACATCATCATGTGCATCATCATTATCATCATAATCACGTGCATCAATCCGCAAGAAGGTCCCTTGATATTTTTTTTTAATTGCCAAAAGCCCATGCATACCTCGAGCTATTTGTAATTAGTTTATGTTGCTACTTTCTGAAACAGTTTGAACAATAAAGCTAATCATAAAAAAAAAATTGTTGTCCAGTACTTGGTTTCGAGCTACAAATATGTGACATTCGTGCTCTCTACTTTTTGTATCTTTGTCGATTAATGAACTTTGAAGAAATGAAAAGAAAAAGAAAGAAGGCTGCAAAAATTGACTTAAGAGCAACAAGAATAAAACATAAAAAAATAAGACGTGAATTACTTTGTTGGAAAAGCTTAATAAGGGAACTTTATAATTTGAACATATGTTCTTCTCACCTTTAGGCTTCATGAATTAAAGATCAAACTTGAACTGTACACAATGCGAAAAAAATCTGAAATGTTACCACGAATTAAATAAGCAAATCAACTTTCATAAAGGCAATACATATTATTAAAAAAATTATTGCCTTTGATTCCGATATCTTTATTGATTCTCTGGTTTCAATATTGAAACCTACACAAATGCAAAATTACTTAATTATTTGTTTTAAACATTGAACGCTAAAAAAAATTCAAAAGTGCTTAATTTTTGGAATATCTCATTTCATTGATTTTATTAATCTAAATGGTTTGTAACAGTTAAAATTCTTTGTTCGATACTATCATATGGTCTCTTTGTAGTTCATTGGATTTGAAAATTTGAAGAAAAACAGGAGTCAAGATGATAAAAAAAAAGATTTAGTACATAAAAAAATAACATACAAGAACCAATAAAAAAAAATCCTACGAACCTCCAACTTGCAAGCTATGTACTAGATTTATTCACCGAAATTAGTGGGTTAGAGATCAATTGGCAAAAAAGTAGCTTCTCCACTATAAAGATACCTGCCGAACACGAGGAAACAATCTCACAAATCATGAGATGTCAAAAGAAAGAGCTGCCATTTCAATATCTTGGTTTGCCGCTATCCCGGAAAACACTAAGAAAGCAAGATTTCCTTCCGCTTATTACCAAACTCCAACAACAAGTGGCTTCTTGGAAAAGCAAACTCCTATCTTTTGGGGGACGAATCACTCTCATTAAAGCCACTTTGAACGCCTTTCCTACATACATGATGCAAGTATGCAAACTTCCAAAATGGGTGATACAACAATTAGACAAGATTATAAGAAATTTTCTTTGGTCCGGGACGGACAAGCACAACCCCGGAAAGTGTCTGATAAATTGGAGGAAGGTATGTCTACCAAAAAGAAACGGTGGATTGGGCATCAAAAATCTTAGCGCCATGAACTCCGCCTTACTCTTAAAATTTCTATGGAAATTAGACCATCAACCGAATGGTCTATGGGCGAAATACATGAGGCTCATGTATGGGATAAGGGCCGCAAGGGATGTTGTGAACATACCAACATCGGCTTCCTCCCCTTTCATTAAAATCATATGCTCTCTCTTGCCGATCTACAACATCTCAACAGACAAACGAATTGACACAAATGAAACAATATGGAGATGGGAAGCGAATAACATTTTTTCCGCAAAATCCGCTTATAACTTCATCATTGACCCCGGAATCAGAAACGAATGGCAAAATCAAGTTTGGAAAACAAAGGCGCCCCTTAAGGTGAGATTCTTCATGTGGTTAGCCTTACACCAACGATTAAATACGGCGGACCTTTTGATGAAAAAAGGGTGGCCACACAACCCGATATGTGCGCTATGTAATCGACACCAAGAGGATAGAGATCACCTCCTTGTCAATTGTTCCTACACACAAGCGGTGTGGAGACAAATAGAAAGAACAACTAACCTACCTCGGGTGGCACATGATACAACAACCTTACAAGCGTGGAACAACTTGAGGGGTGTTGTCCATAAAGACCATAGGAAACGATGCGACACCCTTTGGCTAGCTACATTATGGAATATTTGGAAAGAACGTAATCTTCGAATCTTCCAAAGCAAAACGAGGACACCAAGCATACGAGTCCAAAACATCCTACAAGACCTCATAGCATGGACTAAGTAGGAAGGAATGATTGGTAGCTAATTTTTCTTTATAACTGTGTCACTTACGTACTATCTATCATGTAAATTATTTCTTTTTTAATACAAGCTTCTTGGTTGGCATTGTCAACCGCTCAAAAAAAAAAAAAAAAAAAGAACCAATAAAAAAATCTGCAATAACAAATGGAGTGTTTTTTTACTTTTTTTCATGCCAAAAGACAATGACGTAACTTTATGTTGAACATAAATATTTTCCTGCTTTCCTATATGATGTCAATTAAATATCAAACTTTCGATACAAATGCTTCGAGTAATATTTAAAATATTTCTGCGAACGAAAGAAATCAACTATGCTTATTAGTGAAGAATCAAGCATACTCACGCGAAGTTTGCGAAACATATTCAAGATTCAAGATCTATTTTAAAGACAAGTCAGTCAATTTGTTCTAATGTGTCCAAAACCCAAAAATGGTAAGCCCATATGTTAAAGCTCAAATATGGAATCTCAGACAATGGATCATCATCTAAACAAAATGCGAAAGTACTTAATTCTTACAACATCTCATTAGACTGATTTTGTTAATATAAATGGTTTGTAATAGTTAATGAATTATTTGTTCGATAATATTCTATGGTCATATTCTATGGTCTATTTGTAGTTTACTGAATTTTCAAAAATTGAAGAAAAACAAAAAGAGGCAAGGCGCAAAAAAACCAAATGATTTGATACACGGAAAAAAAAATACAAGAACACAAAAAAAACAAGCAAAAACAAATGGACAGTTTTCTTTACTGCCAAAAGAGAATGATGTAATTTTGTGTTGAACGTAAGGGCTTTTCGGCTTTTCTATATGCTCACTTAAATATCAACTTTCGATACAAACACTGAGTGCATATTTAAAGCATTTGTACATACTAAACAAATTAACTTTGTTTATTAGCGAAAAAATGAAGATACTCACGTGAAGTTTGCGAAATATATACAATATGTGCTTTAAAGATGTGTTAGTCAAGTTGTTTTTAATGTGCCCAAAACCCAAAAGTCGTAAGCCCAAACGTTAAAGTTCAATGTGGAAGCCCAAACAAAAGAACATCATCATCATCATCATCATATCATCATTATCATCATCATCATCATCATCATCATCATCATTTGTTGTCTCGATTTTGCCGATGATTTTGCCGATGATGTATAAACACTAAATAAATTCTACAACAAAAATTGTTTGAATTGTTCAAGAAAGCCGGCTCTTGAATGATTCAAACAGTACTTGCAGTAAAATTTATAAATATCATGATTTACTGAGGTAAATATGTAATATTTATAGATTTTATTTTTGCATGAAAACATTTGTTTGTTTCGATGTGTGTAAATTTCTGATAATGCAACTAATCAAAACTATACTGTTGTAATCTTTTGTTTCTTTTATTATTGCAAGTTATTTAACATTATTTTTTTTAGTTGTCAAATATTTATATTTTGTGTATTGTATTCCTTTGTTTTACGTACGATGTATTCATGATTTGTTGATATCATATGCGCAATGATCACACATAGTATATTTATTTAAGTTAAAAATTATAGTAAAATACAACTTGAAATAGAAAATGAATAAAAAAAATAAGCACAAACTCGAGAACAACCGTGTACCTCCGCGCAATGTAAAGAAATTCTCCACTAAGGTTGTAGTACTTTTTTTTTAAAATGAATAAAAAACAAGGTTCTGAACGTACAGATTGTAGTACTTTTTTTTTTTAATTTATTTGAGATTTTTTTGTGCTTAAAATTCAAAAAATAATAAAGTACTACATCACATAAAATTCAGAAAATAAATGTAAGTATTTGAGCGGGTGGGAGTTGGGTGTTGGGTATAAATTCTGGCCGGTTACCGAGGGGGGTGCAGAAATCGAAAAATCGTTCAACCTTTCAAAGGTCGAGCAGAAGCTTTCGACATTTGAAATGTCGAGCGGTTTTTTGAAATAATTAGTTATGTTAATTAAGGCATAAAATGCTCGACTTTTGAAAGATCGAGCAGTTTAACAATCTCTCAACTTTTGAAAGGTCAAGAGTTATTTCTAAAATTTTGAAACTTGTTGGTCTATTTTTTGTAATACCAAACTTATTTAGTCTAGATACCAAAATTTCCCTATAAATAATTATTGGGCAATACAAGCCCAAACCCAAATACAAACCCAAACCGATAATAACTAATGTTTACACACGGACCAATAATATAAATACTCCAATGCTCTTTCTCTCTCTTCGGGTTCCATTTGAAAACAGAAAAAAAACTCATTTCTCTTCCGCCTGAAACAGAAACTCGACGGAGAAGAGAAGAACGACGCCAAATGCACTGCCGCCCGCGCCTTCTCCTGCCGCCGGAGTGCCGGATTCCACTGCCGCGCCTCCTCGCGTCTCCTGCCGCCGCCGGACTGTTCCTGCGGCTCTGCCTCCTAACCCTAAAATTGATTTTGGTACTTTCTTTTTTAATTTATTTGATTTTCAAATATGTAACTAAACTTTGACGAAAAAGAAGAAGACTTGATGTAATATGTTGCTATAATGAGAGCATATACAAATCTGATTTTCGAATAGTAACTAAAATTTGATTTTGGTACTTTCTTTGTTAATTTCTTTTAAATTGTGGCTTGAATGAGCATATACAAATCTGTTGGTATAATCTCTCTCTCTCTCTCTCTCTCTCTCTCTCTCTTAATTTGATTTCTCATCTTCATCTTTTGAAATAAAATTTATCGACCCAATTTAGAAAAAGAAGAAGACCTTGCTGTTTTCACTCTTTACTGAGGGTATGTTTGACTTTGGGTATTTTGGAGAAAAAAATGATTTTTGGTACTACTTGTTTGTATTTGTGTCTTGGTGTGTGGGACCCACAGTACAATGACTAGCTGTGTGTTTCATGGAACCATTGATGACAGATTTACATTCTCAAAATCTTTATAATTTAACTTGATTAGTAAAATTAAACCATGTTGAACTTGATGCTAACAATGTGAATATTCTGATATTTTATAACTTTAATGTTCAAAAATTTGATTTTCAAAAATTAGATTGAAATTTGTTGATTGTTTTATGTATTTATCTTATTTAGGAATCAGATGGCTCCGTCCGGTTATCAAAAACGAAAAAAAAAAAAATTGGAAACATTGTTCAATTCTCAAAGGGGAGCGATCAACAAATATTTCTATTGTTGTTTAATTTTTTTTTTGAGATGATAAATGATAATTAAGGGTCCGTTCTCGATATGGGTTTCGGATCTTCGAAAACTCGGGACCGGCCATGATGGTGTATTTGAGACATGTCCTAAATGGTTGCATAGTAAATGCAAAAATGAACCTAATAGCAGAAGTAAATGTGGATAGATGAGAATTATTTGAACTTTGAAGCATCAGAGTAATAAATGGCGAGTTAATAAATGTGCATTAATGGGGAAATTGAACTTGAATACCATAACTTCGACTGAATATTAAATATTTTGAAGCAACAAAAGATCTATATTTTCATATATAACCTCATCTGTTTTACTATTTCTTAATTAATATTCATAGTAAAATTCAGATATTGAAACAAAAGATCTATTTCTGAAAAGATAACCCAAATAATATTTATAACACATTTGAATAAATAATATTAGTTTTAAAATTCATCTTTATTTTCATATTTAATTGTACTCTTTTTTATTTATTTTAAAATTTTCATGATAATTTCAAAAACTAATTTTAAGTAACATATTGAAACAAGTTGCATTCAGATGTTCAAATATTTTGAATA
The DNA here is from genome assembly GCA_946800325.1 of Luzula sylvatica. NCBI lineage: Eukaryota > Viridiplantae > Streptophyta > Magnoliopsida > Poales > Juncaceae > Luzula > Luzula sylvatica. The sequence goes on from OX326961.1 coordinate 461,647, forward strand.
TTAAATATTTGACATAGATATAACTAAATTTTATTATTACTTAAATATCATATTGAACTAAATATATTCGTATATGTTTTATTTACTAAAAATATAATTATATTATTTACTAAAAATATGTCCAGTAAAAATATGTACATAATAAGCATTATACCATTATGAAACCATCATTATATTATAGTCATAGTGAGCATTTATTTCTACGAGATATTTAAATATCACTAATAAAAACTTTTGCTTAATTTTTATAAATTATCCATACTTTATTATAATTTTGGATTTAATAAATATGAAACAACAATGACGAAAAAACAGCATATAAATATGTAACAAATAAATCATTTACTAGAAAACAATTATATAAAAATATGACTGAAATCACACTATTATTTGCTTAATTATTTAATCCGTATCCATATATATTAAATACAATATGTCTATTTTATATAATACCATTTTGTTAATTCATACATGACAAATTTTGTTTAAAAAAATGTAGTCACGTAGTATTAAGAGATCATGGAAAATATCACAATATAATACCATTTTATATAATAGTTCTAAGAAATAATAAAATTAAGGATACATATGAAAGAATATCACAATTCGTATTAAGAGATATCATGGAAAATTGACGTTTCCACCAAGTTCTCACGGCAACTTTCCTCTCCGTTTTTTGTTCTGTTCGGTTGTGGAGCCTACACATTTCAACGGGTGGGATTTCATCACAAGGGTGGCTTCCCATGAGGCTGCACCCTTCACGCAAACGCAACAGAAGAAACAAACTCGATATGTTAGTCCAAGAGGACATGACATGAGCTTGGGGAAGGAGGAGACAGGTACAAGGAGCTTGGGGAAGGAGAGCTCTCCATCATCTTTGACATCTTGTCAATTCTGCTGCATATAGGTAATGATAACTCTAGGAGCATGGGATTTGGGGTTTGGGGTTTGGGGGACTCAAAAGAAGGAAATCGTATTAACCGGTAATGGGAAATTTTTGAAAAAATTAATTTTTTTTTACAAATATTTCAGATATAATTTGAAACAGATTTTAAAATCTCGTCCCTACCGGGTTTTTAAATCTTGTCGGTTTAATTAGTCTCAAAACAGTATTCTGTCAGTTTTTACAGTATTAAAATAAAACGACGGGATTTTAAAATCCCGTAGTATTAATTTCAGTAAACGCCGGGATTTAGAATCCCGTATGATTAATTAACACTAAACGCCGGATATTAAAATCTCGTAAGACTAATTAACACTAAACACCGGATTTTTAAAACCCGTCGGTTTAAGTCTTCATTAACAAAAAAATCAGCAGCTAAAGTTAATTAACTAGAAAAAACGCTATTTTAAATTTCGGTCCAGAAAAAAACAAAATAGTGAACGAGATTTAAAATCTCGCCCACAGTATTTTAAATCCCGGTCCGGAAAAAAACAAAATAGTGAACGAGATTTAAAATCTCGCCCACTAAAAAACAAAATGTCATGATGAGCTACGGATTTTGGTGCACTTTTTTACCGGTAACTTTTTTTTTTATTTTTTTTCCGATTTTTTCTCTTATGGACCCTTAAAAAATATATAATTGTTAATAATATTTATTAAATATTATTATATTATTGTTAATATTAATTAAATAATATAATATGTTTATTGATTTAATATAATTATATTATTATTTTTCATATATTAAAACATGTATAATTATTAATAAAATAATTCAATTAAATTTATTTTTAATTCATACATCACAAATAATAATTTAATATTAATAAAATAATATAATACAACTTAAATTTCATGAATATAATAGAAATATATAAACAAGAGAACAAATATTCATATATTTTTGCCCAAATATTCACATTTCCCGCTCGAATGGACTTTTTGACTACAAAATGTGAATATTTGAGCGGGAAATGGTCCATTCGGGCAAAAAATATAAATATTTGTTCTCCCGCTTGTTTTTTTCGACGAAAAATCGTATAATTCGATATTTTATAATATTATTTTAGTATTATCAGTCTATGTTATTCATATTTGTATCTCTCTCTCTGCTCCCGTGAACCTATCTCCATCTTGAAGCTTTATTTCTCTGCCATGCCCTCGTCAAGTTCTCTCTTTAGTGTGAAAATGCCTCTCCGTGCCTCCGTGAAGTAAACTGCAAGTCTCTGGTGAAGTAAGGTTTTCATGTAGGATTCTTCCGTGATGAAGAAGGAAATAAGAAAAAAGAGCGAGAGAAGGGGAGAAATGGAGAAGAACAAGAAGCAAAATCAACTATGGATACGTGAGAGCATGTATTTATATAATTATTGTTTACCCTTTTGAATAAAGGATTTAAAACTGAATGAGTCACAGTCGTTGGATTGATTTTCATGATTTAATCGTGTCCATTCAATAAAGAGAAGATTCTACCATAAAATTAATCATATGTATATAATATAATAATAATAATAATTATTATTATTATTATTGTTATTATAATAATTATATAATTATTTTAAATTATTACAAATAATATATAATATAAAATTAATCATATGTATATAATATTATATATCTCATATATTAATATATAATAATTATATTATAATTATTGAGTTCATGTAATATAATATTATATATATAATTAATATTGTATTATATATTATTACAATAATAATATTACCTGGATAAAATAAATTATTATTATTTTTTATCAATTTGATGAAATAATTTTTCTACATTTTCAATAACAAAATTTTAAAATTTTGTAAATAACCAAACAAAAAATTATTTTTCCAGCATCTTATAATTTAGAGATCCAAACAAACTGTGAAATTACTAATTTCAGAACTTTTTACTCATCCACCTTATAATCCGATTTCACTCTATTAATTCCGCCTGACGAACGGCCCTCAAGTAAATATGAAACAAATGATAGCATTCATTAAAGTATGTCTCATTTAACATTTATAATATCATTATCATTATCATTATACTAATTCATAATCAATAATTTTAGAGTCCATATATGACGTCCCACTAAACTGGGATATACGTCCTCGATGAATCAGCATGTTAACTGGACTGTTCGTTGATTGGGTCGTTAAAATGGACCGCACTATAGAAATATATGAATGTTTTTTTTTTTTTTTGGATTAACTAGGCCGCCGGTTAACAGCACAATTGTAATCTATTTGGGTAGCCTGCTTATCGTACAAGGTTCTGAAAGTACAAAGGAGGTCATTAAATGCCTTATATGATGTTCTTCCCATTAATGTCCATTAATGAGACTTGACATATTGTACAGAGTTATTGTTTTATATAAATCGGGTTTATGCGATATTTATAACACAAAGCACACAAAGCGCATATAATATAAAAAATTTTGGAAACTGGGACAATGAAAGTTCAGTATACTTTTAGAGGATAAAAAAAAACAATAAAGTTTGTCTTTTGATATTCCGTGGCATAATTTAAAAAAAGAAGAAGATAAGTTGTTAAATATATATAAATGATGATTAATTATCCATCGTATTAAAGAATAATTAATAATTAACATACTATATTTAATATATTTTTTTTTTTTCAAAAAATATTTAATATATTTAATTAATACCATATATTTAATGAACATACTAAGCACTAGACCCTTGGCAAAAAATATATTTAATGAACATACTAAGCACTAGTCTCGTCGTGTCTTCTGAGCTTACTACCTACAAATAGTCCCATCGTCTTCTCATCGTCTTCTCACTTCACCAGTCTCATCGTCTCATCGTCCATGGCTGCCAAGCGAAAACTAACGCTCGGTTCTCCTCCTCGAGTCGACGAGGAAAAGAAACAAGTCGCCAAGTCAACAAACCTTCGTAATCTCGGAACTCCCCAGAAACCTTCCATTCCTGAACATCCCCAGACGGAGTCAGACGAGACCTCCAAGAAGACGGACGAACCCTCTGAAGAAGAAGAAGATAAGGAGGAAGAAAAGAAAGTGCCAGCCAAAATGGTCTCTGCGGTTAAAAAACCAGATTTGGAGCCTGAGAAAAAGAAGATGAAGAAGAAGAAGATTGCATCCATGTCCCATGGAAAAGCGTCAGCTTCAAACCCGATTCATAAATTTTGGACCCATAAAGACGAGATAATTTTGCTGAATGATGTATCGCAGCTTCTTCCCCTTGAAGGGGTTTATCCAACAGGAAAGCAATTCGAGTCAATCTTGTTTTCTTGCAAGGATAAACTGAGTTTTTCTGCTATGGTGAGCCAGTTGTATCACAAGCTACGTGTGTTGAGAAAAAATTACCGCAGAACGATTAACAATGGAGCCGAGGATAGCTTCTCTGATTCGAAAGAACGGTCTATCTTCCACTTGTGTCAAAAGATATGGGGTGATTCCAAGAAGAAGAAAGCAAATGATAAGGAGGAGAACGGTCAAACGTCCAGCGATGAAGATGAAAATGAACGAGAAACTCAGACGAAGGTGCAGGATGTATCGAGATATCCGTATCTGAGTGAGGTTGTCGCGGAGCTGAGCAAAAATAATCAAGATTTGGATTTGTATTATCAGCATGCATTCAGAGGGCTCGATGAATCGACTGCGGAATTATACGAGTCTGCTTTTCAAAAACATAAAAGGAAAGAAGGTAACTTGAGATGTAAGAAAATTGAATTGACGATGAAATTTGTTAGATTCTTGTCCAAGCAGAAGCAGGGGAATTGAGATTGTTGTCTCGTGTTTTGGTGATTTTGATCAAGGATTTGAGGTTTTGGAGTTTAATTTAGGTTTTGTGCTAATGGTGTGTTTTTGTCTGTTTAATTGGGATTTTGGATGTTTAGGATAGGTTGCATTTCGGATGTTTAGGTTTAATTATGATTGGGGTTTATTGTATGGTTTAATGGTCAGTTTTAATTTTGGTTTGTTTTAGTAGTCTGTTATCTGTTATGTATCATGTATCAATGGTTTAATGATGGGGATTATTGCAGTGGTAAGCAATATCATGAAGAGTCCATATATGACGCTCCTCGATGAGTCAGCTATGATGTTCTTCCCATCAATGTGTCCATTAATGAGACCTGACATATTGACATACTCATACATTAAGCCGATCCATCTCTCCCTTCTCTCCCCACACATTCGATGCTCGCCGCGCGCGCGCACACAATCAGTATTTTAAATATCACTGATATCATATTTCTAATTAGTACTTCTTCGTTACGATATGTTTCGTATCGATTGAGTAAATCGGTCGATCGATATATGGACCGATATTAAATCGGTTTGAACCGATTTAGATTTAAAACATAATATGTTTTGAATATTATTTTGGACTGGCTCATATTTTAACAATATTTTTATTAATATTTTTGACCAAATTATTTCCATTTTTTCTTCTCTGATACAACATGAGAGAGAGAGTGTGTGTATTTTTTCTTCTTAAAACTTCCACGACAAAAAAAACCCACATCAATTAGAATTTTGTCTCAAGCCTCATTCTTTCTTCTTCGACCGGTTAGATTTTCATTGGGGACATCCGTATCTATACCGATGATTAATGAAAACAATTACGTGATTTAATTTATTGTATTATTTATAAATTTTATGTTCTAATTTTAAATGTATCTTTAGTTTAACTTGAAATTTATGTTGTATTGTTGAATTTTGAATATTAATCATGAAAAATTTAAATTAGTTAAAGAAACTTAACATAAATTAATGTTATAATAATCAATTTAATATATTAATATTAAAAAGTACATAACCGCTATACCACTGATATTTTCCGGTATGAATCCGCTATGTCGGTCATATCTCTTATCTGTTACTGACCGATCTATAAGCGATATGCGATATATGTAACATTGCACACACAACACACACACACACACACACACACACACACAAAGATGTTTCCCCTCTCCGGCAAAATATTAGTTAACCTCCACCAGATTCTAACGCCGCCATCAGATCCGGCCGCTGCCATGTCCATAGACATTAAGATCCGATCCATAACGGTAATTATCAATTTATTTTAAGCCTTGCAATTTAAAAAGTAAATCTCAGTTGATTCTTCAATTATACATCAATTAACCCCGGTTTGTGTGTTAGCCTTTTTGTTTCAGAACTTGAGTGCTTGCGGTTTTAATTCAATTCCATTTAGTTCATATATTTTCAGGGTTAATTGATGTATTATATTAATTTTGTCTTTGTTACTTGAGAGATGAGAGACGTGATATGTTTAGAAAGAATTCAATGATTTTTTCTTATGGATGCCTGATTTATTGTTAGTTTTGGTTATTTATGAATTGATTGTTTGTTCATTTCGATTTTCAGAGAGATTTAATGGAGACAAATAAGGGACAAATGAAGGCAATTAAGGAAGGAGAGAATCACAAGATTTAATTGCTGGCAACAATGTGTTTTTTGGAGATTGATATGTTTAGTAGGCAGTAATTCAAATAATTTTGGTCTTTAATAATGACATATTTGTTGCTTCAAAAAATAATGACATATATTTGTTGGTATTTATGGGTGTTTATAAATTGATATATTTTCTTTTATTTCAATTTTCAGGGATACTTAAGGAAGCCAATTAAGGGGAGTGAGGTTTCTCTGTGGCCTTCCAGTGGAAGCCACATGTGAAACCGCTGACGTGGCCTCGTTTCATTGGTCAATACAATATATTTTGCACATAAACCCCTACTTTATATAAATTAACTGTTTAGGACTTCCATAAAAATAGGGATTTATATGTAAAAATACATTGTATTGACCAATGAAACGAGGCCACGTCAGCGGTTTCACATATGGCTTCCACTGGAAGGCCACAGAGAAACCTCACTCAATTAAGGGGGGTCGACATGGAAGTTTTTTCTTGGATATGCAAAGAGATTATTAAAAAATAATTAACTAAAGATTTGATTTAAATTTTGTTATTTATTTTTTGAATGATGTAATGGAAGCATGGATTAATTAGATATATAATGATAACTTCAATTTTTATCATCTTTTATGTGTTAATTTCAAATTCGTTGTAGAGTTGAAACAAAACAATTAATTTATGTAAATTGATGAATTTGATGTGTTAATTGAAACAAAACAATTAATGGAAGCATGGGTTATGATTAGGGTGTCAACGGTTCGGATCCGGTTCGGATAGTGGTCATACCAGATCCATATCCATATTTTTTTTCGGATACGGATCCGGATACGGAATTATCCGGATCCGGATACGGTTCGGATAATAAACGGATACGGATACGGTTCGGATATTGTCGGATACGGATACGGATACGGTTCTATTTCGGATATTAAAACGGATACTATGTTATCCTAACATAACTTACTTTTTAGCTATAAATATATATAATTTGTGGCATTAACGATAAATATGATTATATTTAAACGTAATTTTACGATTGTGAGTTTAAATCACTCACAAATCATTAATTTGTATATGATTTTTCAACTAATATCAAATATAATACATAAAAATAATATATAATATGCGTATCCTGATCCGGTTCCGGATACTCGAATCTGGTTCCGAGTATCCGGATCCAAAAAATACCCGGATCCGGAACACGGATCCGGTGGTCCCCGCACCAAAACCGAATATCGAATCCGGTTCCGGATCCTAAAATTAGCAACCAGATCCATATCCGGATCCACTCGGATCCGGATATTTTTTTCGAAAGTGGATCCGGATATTTTTTTCGAATCCGGATATTTCTTCGGATACGGTTCGGGTCGGTTCGGGCAATATCCACACCATTGACATCCCTAGTTATGATGTGTTAATTGAACTAAACGAACTGATTTGTTGTTATTTAATGTGTTAATTGATGTAATGTAAAATTTACGTGTCAATTCAACCAATCGTTAAATTCATTTCATATTATGGATGTACAATTGTATGAAAGATAATTCACAATTGATGACTAATTATGAAGTCAAAATTCTCAGAATGAATCAATGCAAACTGATTATTAGTTTACAATTGGTTATATGATTAACTAAAAGCCACAGCACAAACAATTAAAAAAGCTAATATAAAATTAATTTATTTTAGGACTATAAAATTAGTCCTAAAATATCCCATTTACATCAAAAACAATTAACGACAATTGTCCAATTAACACAAAATTGAAGCAATTTCCGACAAACGAACTGTTGTTCGTTGTAACTATAGCATTAATAGCCCATTTTTTTATTCACAATTATTAAGACAATCTCAATTAACAATTAGTTAGATACTTGAAATGGAACACCTATATTATTACAAAAAAAATACGACACAAAAAAAATACAACAATTTTACAACAATTACCTCTTAATTATAAGTAAATTTGTACAACACATTTTTTTACATCTAAATTACATATGAATGAAAAAGGAATAACCCAAATAGTACACAAATAAAAAAAAATCAAATTGTACCTAATCGGGAAGCAGGGTTAATTGACAGAATTTGCGCATTTCTTTCACAATAGTCCCTGCAATAATAAAATCATGTTCATTAACAGGATATTGTATGAATTAACAAAATCTGTTTTAGTACAAAATTTAATTAAAATGGAAATTAACCTGATATTATATCGTAATAGTCCCTGCAATTTCAGACATTTAATTAACATACTCTGAAATGTTTAAATCTAAACCCTAAATTGGAATCCTAAATTTGACTCTCATATATTGTTTAAGGTTTTTATTGATAATGTATAGAAGTCCAATGAATTAACAAAGGTTTACAAAACTTATCGAAGATTATGAATTAACAATTTGAATCAATTGAACTAGATAAAATACTAGATAAATACCTATTCATTAACCCAAAATTTGAATCAATTAACCCTAAATTTGGAATAACGAATTAACATTAAATACACAATTAAGCCTAATTTAGCATTAACAATTAATTTCGAATTAATTGTTACATTTCAAGATAAATTGCTTGATCTTTTCCTTACTACTGATGCTAAAACCTCAGAAGGGAGGCCCGAATCACCAATTGACCCAATAACAACAGCAAAAGAGAAAATACGAGATAAAAAAATTGCCTCAAAATTGATTTAGAAATAACCTGGAGAAATTTTCAATTGAGAATCATCTGAGGATGGAGAAAGAGTCGAACTAGTTGCGGGAGAATAACTACAACAACCTCGGTCAAGCCATGGAGTAAAGTTGCGTGAGCTCGGTTGAAATGGATGAAAGCAACAACAAGAGGAAATGCGATGAAGCAGAGAAGAGGGTGGCTGGGAAGCGAGGGGTGCGAACTGGGATGCACACGCCTGTTGTACTGCCGATTGCGTAAAAAATGGGGAAAAAGCATGGTGGTACGATATTGATTGAAAAGACGAGGGTGAAGCTCGAGGAGGGGACTGATGAGACCCTGTACGGGAAGAAGGAAGGGAGAAGATGTATGTTAAGCAGGGATGGGTTGCCACGGATTAACGGGTTAAGGGTATAGGGTTGGAGTAATGATAGAGACCAAGAATTAGGAATCACGAATTGTCCACACCTGTCACGTGACAGCTGTCGATTAGCTGTATTTTTTGCACAACTTTAATGCATTTAATGCAGCCAATCGAAATCTGTCACGTAGCAGGTGTGGACAATTCGTGGTCCCTAATTCATGGTATCTATCATTACTCATCGGGTTGTGAGTCCGTGGGTTTACGAGTTGATGTCGTCACGTGTGATATCATCGAGGATGTATTTCTCATATATTGGGGGAGAAGTATAATTTTTCATAGTTTTAATATGCAGAATATGTAAGGAGTTGGATACAATACATTTTTGTAAACATCAATCCATTATAAAGTTTACACGCACACAATAAAAATTCTGGTTTTTTGTATTCCGAAAAAAAAACATACTAAAGTTTATAGGATGTTAGGCCGTGTTTGCTAGGTCAGTTTTGTGTAGCAGCAGGAAACTCGTAGTTGCAGGAAACCGATATATGAATATCAGGAAACTATGATAGCATGAAAATGCAAAAAACTACGAGTGTAGGATGCTTAAAAGGTGTTTGATGAAAATTATACGATTATATGAAGGAAATGAATAAAATATCCTATAATTGTATTGTTTCTAATGAAATTTTATAACTATCAAACTTATTCTTAATCATATCAAAATATTAATAATTGCTAAATACATCATCATCATCATTATTATTATTATTATTATTATTATTATTATTATTGTTGTTGTTGTTACTATTAGTTTTAAATGCATTTATTATTATTATTATTAATATTAATAATTTCTAAATATATTATTATGATTGTTATATTTATTATTATTACACTTATTATTATTTATTATAACTATTATTACTATTAACCTCTAAATACATTATTATTATTATTATTATTAACTTGATGAAAATCATAGGATTAGATGTAGGAAATGAATAAAATATTCCATGATCGTATTATTTCTTATAAAATTTTATAACTATCATATTTATTTGTTAATCATATCAATATATTATTAATTGTTAAATACATTATTATTAGTAGTAGTAGTAGTAGTATTAATTTCTAAATACATTTTAATTATGTATGAAATTATTATTACTATTATTACTAATTTCAAAACACATTTTAACAATGTATTAATTTATTATTATTATTATTTTATTATTATTATTATTATTATTATTATTAATTTATTAATACATTTTAATTATGTATTAATTTATTATTATTATTATTATTATTATTATTATTATTATTATTATTATTATTATTATTATTATTATTATTATTATAGATTTTAATTATGTATTAATCTATTATTAGTATTATTATTAATTTCTAATGCATTTTAAATTATGTATATTATTATTAATTTATTATAATTATTTTCAAAAAATATTTTTAATTATGTATTATTATTTTATAATTACAATTATTGTTATTATTTTTAATTTCTAAATACATTATTACTATTATTATTACTATTATTATTATTACTATTATTATTATTACTCTTATTATTATTTTCTAAATACAATTTCATTATGTATTATGTATTATTATTATTATTATTAGGGAAATTTTGGTATCTAGACCAAATAAGTTTGGTATTACCAAAAATAGACCAACTAGTTTCAAAATTTGAGAAATAACACTCTCGACCTTTCAAAAGTCGAGAGATTGCTAAACTACTCGACCTTTCAAAAGTCGAGCGTTTTTATGCCTTAATTAACAGAACTAATTACTTCAAAATAACGCTCGACATTTCAAACGTCGAAAGCTTCTGCTCGATTTTCAAAGGTTGAACGATTTCTTGATTTCTGCTCCCCCCCCCCCCCCCCCCCCCCCCCCGGTAACCGGTGAGAATTTATACCCAACACCCAACTCCCACCCGCTCAATTTTAGAGGATTTTTGAAGTAGATATATTTTGTTGTTGTTTAACTAGTATAGGTTAGGGTTAGCATACTATAAATAGAGTGACTTGTCATTGTAACAGTAATTAAGTGGAATAAAATGAATTTGTATAAAATCTAATCCTAATAGAAGGGTATATTTGCAAAATTCACTTGTTAAGAGTTCCATATGGCTGGTTTCAATTGCTAAACAAGTCATTAAATCGCCTAAAAATCTCGTGATTATGTATATACCTCTCATACTCCATTACACTCCTTAAAAAAGATAGTAAACTGATTATATGAATCTAAACTGACATCAGTTGCTACTACCAAGTTGTGTTGCTTGGATACGGCGATACGGTTACGCGTATCGGATACGGCGATACGATAATTTAACATATGATTTAGGATACGATACGCGTATCGGATACGGATAGATTTTGATTTTTTGAAGTATCCGTGCAATATAGCTACCAAGACGAGATAAATTACCATGAAGAAGTATATTACCATTGCAGTTGGAGTTGGGTGGGAGTTGGGTGGGAGATAAATTACCATGAAGAAGTATAAATTACCATGAAGACGCAATATAGCTACCAAGACGCAATATAGCAAAATATATCTACTTCAAAAATTCTCTAAAATTGAGCGGGTGGGAGTTGGGTATAAATTCTCACTGGTTACCGAGGGGGGAGCAGAAATCAAGAAATCATTCAACCTTTGAAAAGTCGAGCAGAAGCTTTCGACGTTTGAAATGTCGAGCGTTATTTTGAAGTAATTAGTTATGTTAATTAAGGCATAAAAACGCTCGACTTTTGAAAGGTCGAGTAGTTTAGCAATCTCTCGACTTTTGAAAGGTCGAGAGTGTTATTTCTCAAATTTTGAAACTAGTTGGTCTATTTTTGGTAATACCAAAGTTATTTGGTCTAGATACCAAAATTTCCCTTATCATCATCATCATCATCATCATCATCATTAATTTCTAAATACATTTTTAATACAACTAAATTTTAGAGATAATTATTTTTTTAATAGAACAAATTTTTAGAGAATATTATTTCTTTAATACCAATTATCTTTAGAAAATATTATTTTTTTAATAAAACTAATATTTAGAGAATATTATTTTTCTATTCAACTAAATTTTAATACCATGAATAAAATTAAATATGACGTTTAGCAAGATTAGCTATAAAAAATAAAATATATAACACAATATACATTTTATTATAGAAAAAAGCTCACTTTTGCCCCCTGAATTGTACCAAAAAGTGCAACTTGCCCCCCAAACTTTAATTTTGTTCATTTTGCCCCCTGAACTCTCATTTTTGCTCACGTTTGCCCCTTCCATCAGTTTGATGGGGAATATCCCCGGCCCCGGGCCCGCGCAGCGGATATGTAGGCCCGGTCCGGTTCCCTGATTCCCGAGATCACGCCATGACTTCGAGGGTACGATGCGAATAGAAGGATAGATCTATACCAGCGTGAAATTGATCATTGTTTACGATATCCGTTAATCAAAAGGCATGGTAATAGTCATCCTTATAATTTGATTAACTACACTTATTCCCCGATTCCGAGTTGAGTTAACAAATTTCAATCGATATTAACCATTAATATCATTGACCGTGGCCACGGTTTTCGTTAATCGACTCATCGAGCGGCGCCTAAGAGATATCTCTTCCTTTCGGAATAAACAATTCCTATCTTGGAGACTCACATTGAATTCCGTGTTTCGGACAATACCCAATGATGACCCTTTTAACTCCCTGTTACGGTGAGCGTAAGATCATATCAAAGCATTGTGTTACGCACGTAACGCAATCAATGATCCCCTCAAGTATGAAGAATCTAAAACCCCATCCGTCGCAAGTCCATCTATAATGACTAAACCATGTCATGGTCTCGCGGCTTCGGTCATATCCAATACATGTAACCTAACATATATCTACGTTCCCGATTCGACAAACACCTTGTCCCATGATTAGCAAAACATAATCATCTCCTCGGCTAACGTACTAGTGTACGCGTTCAGTCTATTCCCTTGTAATAGTAATGCTTCTCTCTTAAGCAAACTGACCCGCGACTAGGGATGTTTAGAAATGACACTTTAAGTGTGACGGTTTCGCTGCACATGGTCCTCAACCATGTCGACGTCCACACAAGCTCAAATCAGGGTTCATGTAACAATCATATTACACAACCCGCACACAGTTTTCATATAAGGTGAATGCATGAAAATTTAAGTAAACAAAATTTTTAAAAGGGATACATTCATATGGACTAAGTATTTGGGTGATACAACGTTTACCTATGGGTATCTCCATACCCACAACCTGCGAGGACTATCGTATTAGATAGCTACACTCTACTCTCTTCTTCCTCCTCTAGGTATCTCTATACCCATAGTCATCGCATGACAGTCACGCGCGACTAGAGAGAGCGGTTTTGTAAATGGGTCCGCACGTTCCCGCTAGTGTTAATCTTCTGCAGGATTGGAACATTTCCAATACCCACGATCACATCTTTTCGCAAAATTTCATGGATCAATGAAATTTTCTGAGTATTAGTTAGAAGTGGTTGTGACCTCGGCATTTTTGGCTTGTACTATTGCGTTTCACGCAATAAACAACCATAAATCCGATAACTCGTGGCTACGAGAGTTTGGTCATGTATCCTTGATCCATACCACTTCTTTTTGCGATTAATAACCGCAATATACTCGCCTCCGTAAATAGAATCATAAACTATTGGTCTTGTGGAACCTTTCCACATAACCGAGTTTTCATTTAAGCAAAACATGTACACACTTTGTGATCGAAAGTCGTGCTACATATTTGGACGTGCTTAATCTTTGGAAACTGTTGTTGTTATATCTCTTTATAACCAACACGTCCTCCACACCATTATAGATAAAAAATCCTGAATTCTTTCGCAAAGTATTCAAGGATAAACCTCACCGCTATCGATACAAATCTCGATGGGTTTAAATATACATAACCATTATGTATATATTTGTATAACCATTATACATTCACAAGAGTTAATCTCATGTAATCGAATTACATTCAAACTCATGTGATTCCCACGAATTGTATTGAAGGTGAATTAGACGCTTTATTTGTACGACAGATAGCCACATACATATCATGACAGATATAATAGATCCTAACATCAAAATGTAAGGCATCATATTATTACTTTTCGCGCTGCTTGATGTCTCACATCGAGCCGTTGAAAATTTCTGTCATTCGACATTTCGATTTAACTCCTCCAAGGAGTTTACATGTTGAAAACCATTTTCAACAATATGTCGATATATGTGCTATAAAATAGAACGAGGAACTTCTTAGATCTATCCTATAGATCTTCACGCTTATTTCATAAACGGTCTCGTCTAAATCCTTTGTCGTTACAAGAAATATAACGCAGCTCCCACTAACCTTCATGTGTACACAAAGTTTCCATTCGTTTCGACAATTTTATAACAGTTTATAACTTCGTCAAAAACGAATATTCCAATTCCGAGAAGCTTTCTCTAATCCATCATATGGATCGTTAAACCGTGCATATCTTATCCCCGATTCTTATGAATCGACAAAACCGTAAGATTGTGTCAAGTACACATCCTTTCATAAAATTTCTGTCAAGAAATTCGGTTTTGACATTCATTTTGCCACATCACATATTCATAATACGCGACCATGGCAAGCAGAATTTCGAGAATGTGAAAGCATGGCAACAAGCGAAAACGTTTCTTCATAGTCCGACTATGAATTGTATGAAACTTTTCGCAAAAAGCCTCGCTTTACATATATGCGTATTCCTATCCATGCCGGTTCTTCATCTTGAAAAACTCACTCACATTTCACGGGTCTAACCCAGAAAGTAATGAAATCAAGTTCTAAACTTGATAATTTACATGGATCGAATCTCAGATTTCATGACACCATGTCATGTGGAATCAACTTTTCATAGCATCCTTGTAGGATATCGAATCATCATATGATTTCGATCTATCATCATTAGCCACGATAAATTCGTATTTACCGGCTTATGTTATAGCCTACTACATCTACGAAAAATTCCTTTGTGTGTTCGACTTGCGTTCATCAATTCTTGATGAAGCCATGTCAACTTTCATCGGTACAATGTTCATTTTCAGATCTCGAACTCTTTCGAGATTTATTCTACTCCCACTAGCCCGCATAGAGATAAATGGCACCAAGTTCCAAACTTGTGCGCATCTAGTCCTCCTCCAAGAAGGCATCTCTTCGAGCCACGAAAATCTCATTTTCGTTGGGACGTTAGAACTAATACCCTTTAGTTTCCTTAAGGATAAACGAACAATTTCCAGATTTGGGATTGAGTTTAACCGAAACAAATTTCGAAATACACTCACATCCTCAAATCTGTACAAGTGACAACTTCGGAACCATTCCGATCCATATCTCATATGGCGTCTTTTGTACCGATTAGAAGGTTTATGGTTCATATCTTATATGCAACCATTCATTAGTGCCGCTGTCTCAAGGGCGTATCCCCAAAACATTTTTGGGAGATCTTATTGACTCATCATTTATCGAACCATGTCCAACATGCGTTCATTTCCTCTTTTCGGACACATCTCAATGTTCCGAATAAAGGCAATCGTGAAACGATTCCACAATCATAAATGATCATCAATATTCATAACTCAAATATCGCCTCTTCGATCCTATCGAAAGGTTTAGCTCAAATACTCGCCTTCTCGATCCTATCGAAAAGCTTTGATTTTCTTGCTTAGTTGATTTCGTATTTCGTTTTTGAAATTCTTTGAACCTTTCAAAAGTCTCCATTTCGGCACGCATTAAATAAATATTTTCATATCTACTTTGACCGTCCATAAACGTAACAAAATACCGATAGCCTCCTCTTGCCTCGGAACTTATCGGAACATTACATCTAAATGTAATTTCCAATAATTCGTTGGATCTTTCTCCAACCTTTGGAGAATGATGCCATTGTCGTCTTGCCTAATAAATAAGTATCGCATTAATCAATCGAATCTAATTCGGATGATTCTAGCAATCCATCACATGGAATCTAGATACGCGAGTCTTGTTTATATAGCTAAAACGGCAATGCCAAAGGAAGCAATCAACTTCTAGGTTTAATCCTCCTCGGATTTCACCATTCTTTGAGTCATTAGTTTGGACAACTCTTTGTCCGAACTCTCCATTTTGGAAAACATTTTCCAAAATACCCTTAGATATACATTTCTTTCGATCCCGCTTTTGAATTACAAGGACATCCATGCATCTTTATGCTTTGGATTCCCCAGAAACTCTAAGTATCTCCTATTCAAATTTCCATCGCATCAAATGCAATTTCGGGATCGACTTATCTATCGAATGCATATGATATTCGGTCACGAAGATCAAATCTCGTACCATCAACACACGAGTGTTAATCAAAGACCCATAAGGCGTCTCAAAATTAACCTACTCTTTGAGCCGCATTGAGTCATTCAACGCGCTCTAGCTCTTGAAACTATTTCTTGAGCGTTGTGTTTTACTTTCATATACACCCGAATTCTCAAACAATTTTGAGAAATTTGCGTCTATACATGCCACCACAAGGCACGTAATATTGTTCGATTCCTTCTTAAGTTTATCGAATCCGGCTTTCTCTAAAGCCAAAGCCTCGAGCCCCGAATCTACCATTTCCGTGTCCAACACGTTCCTTTAAGTCTAAGAACTATTCTTTGACTATCAAGGTTAATAACGGTAATTCCGGCCCAAAAGCCATCTATCATATCGATCTAATCGATATATTTGGTGTTGCTTGAAAACATAATTCTAAACGGATGATGAAGATTAACTCCTAACCGTGCGTACTTAATCTATATGCTTATATGATGAATATATGAATGTGTTATTTTTATCGAATCGATAACCCTCATACCGATACGGGACTCCAAGTCCATAACACTCAAGACCCATATTTTACGATCCTCCCATAAGTGACTATGGCCGACAAATGAGATCTCGATATTTTAGGTAGGATTATATCCAATCGCATCCAATGCGATTCTTGAACCGTTATAAAATTTCGGTGATGAATCGTATCCAATACAATCCCAGTTCCGTGTGTGCATCCTATCTATGCCCCGAACTCCAATCGGATTGGCTTGGACGGTTAAGTCACAACCATATCCATCGTATCGTTCAATTGAACTACTCACGTGCCCGACTATGGCCTGAAACCACATGAATCCCCAATTAACGCTTACCACCCGCACCAATATATACAATACTACGTGCCCGACTATGGCCTGAAACCACGCACTATGTCATATCAATCTCGATGGTTGTGGATATGGAAGGCATTTCCATGACTTAAATATTATGAGGGATCATGCCATTGCATGTTTCTAAATTCGTGACATAATCCAATTATATCACTATCACAAGATTTTCTATATGCATATGATTTTATTCGGGAGTCTAATTATTCTAAATAATTATCTAATAATATGCTAGTATGATTGATGCCGATCAAATCGATATAAAGAACTCAAAATTCCAAGTTGTGTAGCCAAAGTTATCACGAAAACAAAATCAGCAACCAGAAACCAGTCCGTTGTAACGCAACATAGTCCGTTACAACGGACCTCCAGTATACTTGGCACTCCGTTACAACGGAAGTCCAGTCCGTTACAACGCTATTTATTTCGGAGTTTGGCCAAATTTTGCCAGAAACATGTCCGTTACAACGCAACATAGGTCCGTTACAACGCTATTTTCTGCAAACCTTCGTCCAAATTTCCAGAGACCAGTCCGTTACAACGCAACATACAGTCCGTTGCAACGGACCAACTGCGTAGAGCTCCGTTACAACGGACCCAGTCCGTTACAACGGACTCCAATAGACACCCTTGGCATCCCCGCAACCTCGTATCAGATACAAGGTCCGTTACAACGGACTCCAAGTCCGTTACAACGGAATAAGCAGTTTTCACGGTCCTCCTCACACCCCCGCATCCTATACAGGGTCCGTTGCAACGGACTCCAAGTCCGTTACAACGGAATATGTGTTTTTTTTTCGAAAAATTCTCAATTTCCTGTATCTGCAACGGACTCCAAGTCCGTTATAACGGACTATGCGATTTTTAAACTGCTGTTTTCGCTCGTTTCCAAAACGATCAATCATGAAACCTTTTCACGATTATTCCTAGATACTCTCAATCAACTATTGATCGATCTCTAGCGAATTTCACTTGTGATTTTAATGGAATTTGACATTCTAAATATATAACATCATGCAAACGGGTACGAACTTTGATAACCCGTGCGTATATCTAATATACGACTATGATTCGACCCTCGAATCAATGGCGATCGCTCTGATACCACTGATGGGGAATATCCCCGGCCCCGGGCCCGCGCAGCGGATATGTAGGCCCGGTCCGGTTCCCTGATTCCCGAGATCACACCATGACTTCGAGGGTACGATGCGAATAGAAGGATAGATCTATACCAGCGTGAAATTGATCACGCACGAAGGGTTGATCGCCGTCTTCTATCTCCTGTCACGTTGGTGACAATCCGCGCGTCCCATACCACGCGTCTTTCACCGTTCGTTGACCGTCTTCTCACTCCTTGAGTCGATCACAATCCAAGAGCCACAATTGTCGCTCCTCTACTTGTATCCACCGTGAGTCGCAAGACGTCGGTCGCGGATGCACCTGCCTAGACGATGCACCGGCGAACTTGCTCGATCTAATCGATTCTCTATTACTCGAGAAACTCCTTTCTCGATTTCTCTCTCTTCGCACCCTTTCACTCACTAAAGATCAAATCTGAATTTGCTCTTTTTCTTGTGTATATTGGGCAGAATAATCAATTGCTTAGAATGATTCAACTGATTTTCATTATGAAGATGAGAGATAAAATCCTATTTATACCTAAATAGGATAAGGATTAGCCAAAAGGCATGTATATCCAATATACACCCTTTCACACAGAAAACTGTATGAACCTGTTCAGTATTCTGTCCAGACGAAATTGATAAATTTCTCTGACAGAACATCAACCAACACGAAAGTTGTAGATAATCTTATTATCTACACAACCCAATTTGGCCCAGCCCAATTGGAGTTCGTATACAAAAGTTATGACTGTTTTACTAACTGTATGTCATACTGTTGCACCCTTTCGGTATTTCACAGAAACGACACTTATACTTCGTTCATATGAAATATATTTCTATATGAAGGTTGTAGATAATCTCATTATCTATCTAACCCAATTTGAACCATTCTAATTGGATTTTCCCACTGAAAGTTATGGCCACGAATGTACGACTACATTCGTTTATCCTTGTGTACACTTTTACGGTTGATCCGAAACTGTATTTCTTTCACAGTTAAGTGCCCAGTCAGCAGTTAAGTGATGACGTGGCAGTGATGACTTGGCATTTTTTTGATGATTTTGTTGATGACGTGGCAAAATTTATATTATAAAATTACATATCCAATAAGCAACAAATAAATCCAAACCCAATTAAATCAAACCCGTTAACCATTATTTTAAACCCTCTCTCTCACCCAGCGGCTCATCCTCTCTCTCGCCAAGAATTGCCAAGCTCCTCTCGGTCTCCATTGTTCCCTCTCGCGCCAAGCTCCTCTCGCCACGCTGCATTCTCTTCGACCTGCATTCTCTTCGACCTTCCATGCCTCCTCTTCGAATGAGAATGGAGTCGATGATGAGGATGACTTCGATTTTAGATCCTCTGGTGAAGATAATGACGACGAGCATGATTTTCTGGATGGATCTGAAGTCTCTTCTCGCTCTAAACAAAGGGTTGTTGTTTGAAATTAGAAAACAAAGATCTTTGAAATTGAATTATTGAAGCAAGACCTTGATTGATAGTATGGTTGACTTGAAAATCCCAAAATAAACACAAATCAAGCCAAAACCCCTAACAAATTTTTAAATCATTGCTGTTGTGTCATTGATTTCTTTTTCTTCCAACTATTGAAACCTAATCAAAACTGTTCTTATGAAATACACACTAAATTTAACCATTTTTTTCTTTTTAATCCTTCTCATTTTCAGGGGCGCTGGACATGGGGGGCGTGGGGGGCTGGACATGGGCGACGGACCGGCGACGGACCGGCGACGAGGGAACAATGGCGACGGACGAACGTGGCGAGAGGAGCTTGGCGAGAGGGAACAATGGCGACCGAGAGGAGCTTGGTGATTCTTGGCGAGAGAGAGGATGAGCCTCTGGGTGAGAGAGAGGGTTTAAAATAATGGTTAATGGGTTTGATTTAATTGGGTTTGGATTTATTTGTTGCTTATTGGATATGTAATTTTATAATATAAATTTTGCCACGTCATCAACAAAATCATCAAAAATTGCCACATCATCACTGCCACGTCATCACTTAACTGCTGACTGGGCACTTAACTGATGGAAGGGGCAAAAATGAGCAAAAATGAGAGTTCAGGGGCAAAATGAACAAAATTAAAGTTTGGGGGGCAAGTTGCACTTTTTGATACAATTCAGGGGGCAAAAATGAGCTTTTTTCTTTATTATAATTGCATAATCATTGTTAGTTTTCAAAAATCCAATATTTGGTAAGTTTTCAAACCCAAGAATATAAGCTAGTTAGTTTAGTTTTCCAAGTTTTCATAATCCAAAACTTTAGAATTCATACCATGATCAAACACCTATTTGTTTTGTGAGTTTTGATCCATGAAAACTTGTAAAACTTTGGCTCAAAACTTCAACAACAACAACAACAATAATAATAATAATAATGTATTTAGCAATTAATAATATTTTGATATAATTAAGAAATAAATATGACAGTTACAAAATTTCATAAAAAATAATATAATTAAGGAATATTTATTCATTTCCTACATCTAATCCTATGGTTTTCATCAAACACCTTTTAAACATCCTACACTCGTAGTTTTTGCATTTTCCTACTATCATAGTTTTATGATATTCATATATTGGTTTCCAGCAACTATGATGCTGCTATACAAAACTGACATAGCAAACACGTCCTTAGTCTTTTTGTCTGTGTCAGCCACTCAGTCTTAGTTAGATCTTTCTTTAATTTAATATTTAATAATATACGAATCTCGTAAATGAAAAAAATATAATTATGTACGAATCTCATAAACGAAGAATGAACGAATCTCGCAAATGAAAGAAATATGTCTCAAGACTCTTCGATATAAACACAATTGCCAACCTCGTCATATTCATCTCCCACTAAAACCTAAAAGGCAGACCCAAATCCACCTCTCTAATGTCCAAGGCTTCCAAGCGAAAAGGTTCTTCTTCCCTGGTCGACGGCGAGGGCGAAGAGCAGCGAGTCGCCAAGTCACCATCTCACCAGATGGAATCTTTGGCCAGACCTCCCCCCTTGAAACTTCAGACTTCAAAGGCCGCGCAATTGGAGAATTTATGTTCAGATTCGGAGTCGTATTCGAAGCCAGAAGATAAGACCTCTAGGAAGACCGTGGACGAATACCTCGATGAACAAGCTAAGGAGGAAGAACATCAAGTCTCTGCGGTTAAGAACCCTGAACCCCTGCTTGAGGAAAACAAGGTCAAGGTTGCATCCTTGTCCAAAGGAGAAACGTCAGCATCGAAACAATTTCAGAGAAAGTGGACCCACGAGGACGAGAAGATTTTGCTTCAAGCTATCTCAGAGTTTAATTCGAGCAGAAAAAGACTCCCTACTCGCAAAGACTATGGTTTGATCTTGCCTCTCTTGGAGGGTAAACTCAGCTTTATTGCTACTGCAGACCAGGCGAAGAACAAATTACGTTCGTTGAAAAGAAAATTCAACAGCAAGGTGTACAGAAAAAAGAAATTCACGCCCGAACAAAGGGTTATCTTCGATTTGTGTAAAAAGTTATGGGGTGGTGGTGAAGCTTCGAGTGATAAGCGAGAAACTCAGGTGAATGGTAATGGCATTGATGGCCGTATGAAGGTAAAGAAAGGATTGAAATATCCGTACCTGAATGAGGTGGTCGAGGAGCTGAGCAATCAAGGTTTGGGTTTGTACTATAAAGATGCTTTCACGTTGCTCAACGAATCAGATGCAGAAGAATTTGAGTTGATGTTTAAAAACCTAAAAAAAAAAAAAGGTATTTTGAACGTGAGGAAAATCGAATTGATGAGCAAGTTTTCTAGAGTCTTATCCAAGCAGTGAGATTGTTTTCGCTTGTTTTGGTGGTGGGTTATGATTTTGGATTCAGGGGTTTTGTGGTTTATTTTAGGCTTTCTTAGTTGTTTGTCTTTTGGGGGTTTAGGGTTTAACGTATTTTGTGATTGGTTTTAATCATGATTTAGAGATTTACTATATTTTGTTGATTTTACGTGTTGCGTATGGTTTAACTATGGTGTAGTAATATTAACTTGTTTGGCTGTTTTACTCCATATTTTTATTTACATTTTACTATTTTACGTGTCACGTTGCTCAACGAATCAGATGCAGTGAAATTTCATATGTACCCCAGATATCATCAACACAGAAATGAAATATAAGAGACTAGAGACGTAGTTCGAGTTTTCGTCAATGGTAATTATTTTGGTAATTTAAAATTTATCTCTTTTTACTCTAATATTATATTTTTTACTATGAATTATTATTGTATAATTTGACTTTGATTTTGGGAAATCAAAGGGAGTAAAGTGGAAAGTGGGTCTCATTTAAACAGAGCCTTAAATTCGTTCAAGGATCCAATGAATTGGCCTTATTATCAGAGATGCAATCAAACATATAACATTATATCATGCATACCCCTACAAAATAGGAAAAAGATGGAGCGGGATTTAGAGGTGAAATTAAGCTAACTCAAACATTATATCATGCATGCCCCTACAAAATAGGAAATAGATGGAGCGGGATTTAGAGGTGAAATTAAGCTAATTGTTGGATCCAATGAATTGGCCTTATTTTAGTGGTGTTTGTGATATTTCTCAATTTTTGTAAGGGTATTCATGATATTAACTATTAAGTGCTTGTTAATTTCGTTTTGTAGAATTATGGGGCTTTTCTTGAAAAAGATGGAGCAGGATTTAGAGGTGAAATTAAGCTAACTGGTTTCAAAAACGGTGATATTGACCTCACTAAATCTCTTTGGACTTTCAAGTAAGGTTTCTAATATATATCTCCCTCATTTAAATACCAAATTCATATTATAATTATTCAAATTCAAATATTAAAATATAGGCAAGACTGAAAGGAGAGTATTTCAATGTATACACACTGCCAGGACAAAAAAGTTTCGAATGTACCGAAATGCAACCTAATACCAAACAAACCCCCTTTACTTGGTACAAGGTAATTTTCACTTCACAAGGGTGAATCTGATATTTCAACTTTTCACAAGGGTACGTATGTAATTTTGACAGGCATTATTTGACGAGCCAAGAGGACATTATTTGACGAGCCAAGAGGAAGCGATCCAGTTTCGATCGATTTGTGAAGCATGGGAAAAGGACAAGCTTGGATTAATGGACATGGAATTGGTCGATTTTGGTCCTTAATCGCCCCAAAATCAGGTTGCACTCGTTCTTGCGATTATTGCGGAGCATATAACAAGAATAAATGGGTCACTAATTGCGGTCTTCCCTCAAAGCTGGTAAATATCATAAATACCCCTACCAATCATAAGAACTATCAATTAATAATTACCTTTTTTTTTTAATAAGGTTAGCAAATGCTAAACCTTAGTTTCGTATATATAGAAGAAAGGGACAGAATTACAAGAGCCAATTAATAATTATCATTGTATTGTTTCTGATAAACAGGTATCATATTCCAAGAGCATGGTTGAAGCCGAAGACAATTTACTTGTACTATTCGAGGAAACTGGAGGGGATCCCACCGAGATCTGTTCATCTCCATTTCACCAAAACTATATGCTCTCAAGTTTCTGAAAATGATTATCGGCCTCTTTCTGTGTGGTCTAATTCAAGCGTGATGAAAGGAGAAGTTAGTTTGAGTAGTGTTTCGTCTCGAGTGTATTAAATTAACTGTGATGATGGCCATGTGATTTCAGAGATAATGTTTGCGAGTTATGGAAACTCCAAAGGGTATTTGTGAAAAATTGTCTTTGGGCAAATGCCATGCCGAGAATTCGGTATCGTTGGTTACTGAGGTTAGTATATAAACTTTGTAAGTATTTAATTAATTGAAATTTGAAATTGAATTGCATATGTATTTTTTAGGCGTGTTTGGGAAGGAATAATTGTAACGTGAGTGTATCGAATTCGGTGTTTGGAGATCCGTGCAAAGGTACGTCGAAGAAATTAGCAGTTCAAGTGAAATGTTCTTCAATTGTGGACAAGGGCTTGTGGATTGAGGATAATTAGCTCAAGAAACAAATAGTGATGAAATGAGAGATTGATTTGAAGGAATGGTTTGCTTCTTATATTTATGTAAATATTTTGTACTTATAATTTGGTTGCTTTTTGGATATTTTTGTATCTGATCAGTTTTTTTTTTTTTAAAAAAAGCTTAAAAAGTTCATAGCATCATATATTATTATAGCACATCAAAATATCGTTTTTATTCGGTGCTGATGTGCGCAACATGTATACAAGAAAGTAAATAAAATCTATGTTTCACAAAAATATGTTGGGTCGGTTGGTTTGGGATGCTCGGGTTGGTCTTCTAAGGACACTGAAGGTGTGGTGTTCAAGTTGGCAGTAGTGGCTTCTTTTGCTCTGCAAAATTCTTTTTTATCTAACTTCACAATTCGAGCCAATCGTATTAAAACCGAATTGGACATCAACCCGAATTTGTATCCGGCCACCGGTTTACCGGTTAGATTGTTGGGCCATTTTTTTTTGTTGGGAAGTAGAACGAGAGCAGGTCGTTCTCTTGTTATATAATTTATTAAGTAGGGAAATAACACAACATAGAATTTCAAATAAGAAATACAGCATAGCTAAAATCGAGAAATTAGTAATATGTAAATCATAAAAATGCCGTATGCAAGATTGTGTATGGAGCATTGGTATCTTGGATTTTTTTAGGAAGATTTTGTTATTCATTTCCTTCCAAATTGATCATATTCCGTCCATAGTCTTGGAAGCTCGGTGTCGTCGTTATTGTTGTCATTTTTGGAAGTGTTATGTAGTTTTTCCCAAGACTCGGTAAATGTTTGCGAAGGCGCGCTTGGGAGGTCACAAAGAGTGAAGTATTGTAGTGTGTATGGTCATTGGCTTGTAAGATGCCAAGTAGTTTCCGTGGTTGCGGAACATAGGACACAAACCAAGCCGTGTGTCCAGTCTCTTATATGAACATTTTTTTGAATTAAGATTTTGTTGTTGTCGCCAATGGTCACATAGTCTAGATGGTTGAGTGCTCAGCACAATAAACCCTCATGTTGTAGAGGTTGTGGGTTCGAATCCCGGCGGCATCAATATAAAAAAAAGAAATCTATAATGGTCACGATTCTTGGCTTATGATTCTCTTCAAAAAAATAAGAATATTGTCTTATATATTTTCTCCAAATTTTCTCTTTCGTTTCACTTCTTTGATCTAATATATTCGAGGTCTCGACACATTGTAAAAAAAAAAAAAAAAGATTTTGTTGTTGTCCGCAAGCCGTAGAAAGAATTTAATTTTGAGGAGTATGCAAAGTTGTAAAATTTGGCATGACCAAATGATAATTATACCCGAGTGTGGAATTAGTTCACAAACCCTTTTGATCTTGAAAGTGGGATTGTTTTTTTTTTAATTAAGGGCACCTTAGGATGCATTAAATAATAAAAAGAGGAGAGGGGTACATTTTCGAAAGAGAAAAATTACATGTAAGACCTATTGTCTATGGTCCACATGGTCCGCAAAAACTAAGAAAACAAAATCCTAATTAGGATTGTAACAAACCCTAATTGAGCTGTTGACGGCCAGCCGCTTAGTTCCATGCTCGCGTCTTCGCCGTGAACTTCGTTGCCGGATTTGCGCGCGCACGTCTTCACCTTGAAGGTCTCTATGCCTTTCGATCTCGTAGCATCGATCTCGTATCGAAAAGGGTCAATTTCGAATCTGAAGAGGCAATAATAGGAAGAGATTGGCTTCAATGCCTATTCCATTTTCCATTTTTGTTCTTTTGCCTTTGAGTGGTGATGCATGTCTCCCTTAAAATTCCCCTGATCGATTGATGTGTTGGCGTCTGCAATAATGATGGTGGTAAACCATGAATATTTAATTTTTTCCATCATATATAGAAAAAGAAGGTAAAAAATATTCACCGTTTCACACATCATTAATTTATTTAATATTTTAAACAAGTTTGTTTACCACCATTTATAATATTAATTGATCAAATTTATAAATTTGGAAAAGAAGTTATTTGACCGAATTAATACACCGTTTAGCATGTGTTAAACGGATACTCATGAATAAAATATCATAAAAAATAAACAAAAATATAACATTAAAAATAAAAAATAACAAGTTAGCAAAAGATAGCAAAATAAAAATAACAATATTTTGTTTTTCAAAAAAATTCAAAAGAAAATAATAAAATTTGTTAAATAATTAAATAAACCAAATCACTTTTAATAATTTGGTTCCTAACATAATAAATGTCGTTTACCATCTAATTAATACTATTCTACCACATAATTAATATCTTGTATTAATTTGCATAATTTTATTGTTTACCATGTATTGATTTGAATTTAGCATTAATTGAGTTCATTAAATTTCTGCCAACACATCAATGATTGTGGGAGATGTTTAGAGGGGACAAGACAAGTATATTTTTTCTTCCCCTACTAATTATCCTTTATTAATTTTCTTGAATTAATTTTTACCTCAAGCCGTTGCCGCCCTTCGATCTGGGGTTTCCTCTCTCTCTCTCTCTCATTTCAGCAAAACCGCGAAGCCCTAGCGGCGTAAACGACCCCCCCTCCCCTCCCCTCCCCTCCCCTCCCCTCCCCTCTCTCGTTCCTCATTCACGTGCAGAAAAATAGACAGAAAAACCGGCAAGCCGTACTGTGGAAACGCTTTTCTCCGCCGCTCGTCCCACCCGTCCAGGTTCATTACCTCTTGATGTGAGGCAAATATGGCACAAAATTAATGCTTAATTTGGGGATTTTAGCCCTTGTGAAGAACAATTCTATATACTTTATTAATCATATTTGAGATAACATGAATATTTCTTCACTAAGTGTGTTTTACTGCTTAATTACAGGAATTAGAAGGAATTTCTGGGAATTTGGAGAGTGTAGTTGTCTCCAACACGTCAAGAGGAGTGAAAATGATATATTACACCGATATATTCGGTACATAAATGAGACGGGAGGCAAACAATCATCATGATGAAAACTTACACACAAGTTTATACGAAAACCACTCAATCCTTAGCCCTTATCCAGCCCACCTACCTTTGATGGAAATTACCTCATTACCCTCAATCCTCTTCACCAATTCGTGGCCAATAAGAAGACTCCGTGAGTGCTATAAATATGACCACAAGGGCCACGAGTTTGGGACGCTCTTTTTACCCTTTTTACTCTCTCTCTCCCTCTCTCTTTTCCAAGCACAATCAAGATCCTTCAAGATACTTCAAGATCAATCAAGAAAAATCTCTCAAGGACTAGTCGAGACAAGGGAGCTCATCCCTTCGACGAATCCTTCTCATCCTTCGAAGATCGGGCCGTGACAAGGAGCTATTCCCTACGGTGGAATTGAGAAGAAGTGCCGTGACTCGATTCAAGTTTCTTCGAAGTGATTGCGATCCGAGACAAGGGAGCTTCATCCCTTCGGTACAATCCATCACTCTCGAGACAAGGAGCAAGGATCTTTCGGTACGAGGCAAGGAGACAAGGAGCTTCACTTCGAGGCTTTCTCAACTAGGTGTACTCCTTTTCAAATTACTTGATTAATTGTTGTTTGATTGGATTTTGTTGTGTAAAGAATTCTCGGATTAATGAATCTTTAGTTTCTTGTTTACTTGAATCGAATCTTTGTTCTAAACTTGTTCTTTTACTTGATCTTTTGCCCTCAATTACTGCCTTAAACTTAGTTCAAATTTCCATTAAATCAATCCCAAAACAAACCTTCAATTCAATCCTCAATTCAAATTACAAATTCGAAATCCAGAACAAACTCCGTTGTAACGGAACCTAACTTGCGTTATAACGGACCATTCGGTTTGTACCTGACTTTCAGTCTGTTGGTACTCCGTTGTAACGCAACTTACTTCCGTTGTAACGAACCAGCAAGGAAAAGCATTCAATATCACTCATACTAGTGCGTTGTAACGGACAACGTGGTCCGTTGTAACGGATTAACCAATCCGTTGCAACGCAACCCCTGTTCGTTATAACGGACCAGTTTAGTGCGTTATAACGGAGTTTCATCCGTTGTAACGGACGTTCATCTCACACTTAGCGCCAGAATTTTCACTCAAGTCCGTTGTAACGGAACTCACTTCCGTTGTAACGGACTATCTTCTGTGAATTTTCTTCGTTATTTCTCATCCATTTTGATCCAAATTTTGACGCAATTGCTCCCCGTGGAACGAACTTTCATATTTTTCACTATACACATATATTTTCACACTTATTGATTGAATCGGGTTTTCGAATACAACGATAATATTACACGCCAAAAACCCGCTCATCAAATGGCGCCGCTGCCGGGGAGCGGTGTTTAAGTCAATATTTTAGATCAAAATTTGAGATTTAAATTCATAAATTTGTTTACTCACTTCTTTGTTTCTTTTGTGACAATCTAGGTGAAGGAAGAAAGTTTTATGCACAACACAAGATCACGAAAAGGCGAATTACTTCCATTTGTCAAGGAAATCGAAAGAAGGAACAAGAGCTCTAAGAAGAGCAAGGAACCGACACAAGAAGATCAAGACGAACCTCAACTTCAAACTCAAACTTTTTCTTCTTTCTCTACTCATTTAAATTCAAATATGGATAATGAAACTAGGATTCCAAGACCTAAAACATTAAAGGAATTAGTGGCCCCAAATATCATAGAAGATAATTACAATTTTATTAGGACAAATATACCGAACTTTAAAGCCGATCCGAGCATCATTGGCTCTTTACCCATCTTTCATGGCAAAGCAACCGAAAACCCACACAAGCATTTGAAAGATTTTAAAATTCAACTAAACATCTATGCAAATTATGAAGCATTTAACGATATTCTACTTCTTATTTTTCCTTATTCGCTAGGTGAAGGGCCGAAAGATTGGTTCTACAACCTACGAGGACCCCTCGATTTCAATGAAGTGGCTAGGCGTTTCAAGGAGAAATACTACTCGCATTCGAGATTGGCGGCAATTAGGCGAGAACTTCTAGCAATCACGCAAAAGCCAAACGAAGCTCTCCACGAGTATTACGATCGATTCAATCGTTTGATGGAGGAATGTCCAAGCCACAATGTCGCAATCCATTACCTATACGAGCAATTTATACAAGGGCTAGGATACTCCGAGAGTCAATTCCTCAACGCATCCGCGGGGGGAAGTATCGCGAACAAGGATCTCGAAGAGATTAAGAAGCTACTCGAAGTAATGGCAACCAATTCTCAATCAAGAAGGAATGTTGAATGCCGAGTTAATGCGTGTAGCGACCTCAATGTCGACATGCTTAACGACAAGCTCGAGATCATCATGAAGGCATTGGGCAAGGAGGAAACGAAAAAATGTGGGGTTTGCCTCGCGAATACTCACCACACCGATGAGTGCCCAAGTGTGATCGAAGATGCAAATGCCGTTTACAAGAAATTCGACACCTCAAACTCGTACAATCCCAACCTTCGCAATCACCCGAACTTCTCATGGTCAAACACGAACAACGCTCAACCCGATCCGTATCGCCAACCGTTTACAAAGCCGGCCACATACCAACACCCGAACGCTTCACAACCGATACCGAAACCGGTACAAGGACAAGAGTTCGATATGAAGACAATGATGGACGGTATAACCTCTATAATCAAACAAGAAATCGGGGGAGTCAATAAAAACATGGAAACGATGAAGCAAGAATTTAAGCAAGAATTGAAGCAAGAGATCTCAAGTGTAAGGCAAGAGGTTTCGAACACGAATCGCCATGTGGGCAACTTGGAGACTCAAATCAATCAAATTGCCACTCGAGTAAACGTAATCGAATCCCAAGGTACATCTCGACTCCAATCTCAATCTTTGGCTCCTTCCGAGCAAAGGCATGTGAACGCAATATCGCTCCGAAGCGGTAAAGAGGTGGGCGAAAGTTCGAAGAGCAAGGAAGTACAAGAAGAAAAGGAGCTCGAGGTACCGGTACCGAAGAAGAGTCCGACTCAAGCCGCGACGTTACCAACTCAAGAGTTAGAACCCGAATCGACTCAAGTCAAGCCACCTTTCCCGAGTCGTCTCCCAAAGCCAATCGAATCGAATAACGACGTGCTTGCCATCTTAAAGAAAGTGGAGGTAAACATTTCTCTACTCGAAGCAATCAAAGAAGTGCCTCGTTTGGCAAAATATCTCAAGGCATTGTGCACGAACAAAAGAAAGACAAAAGGAGATGAGTTGATTAGTGTGGGGGAGAGTGTTTCGGCGATTTTGAGACTCCCCCAAAAGCACAAAGATCCGGGGATGTTCGCTATCCCTTGCAAAATTGGGCAACACGAGTTACCCAAATGCATGCTCGATTTAGGCGCATCCATCAATGTAATGCCCTTCTCGGTTTTCAAAAACCTAGATCTCGGCCCTCTCGACGATACACAAGTAGTAATTCAATTGGCCGATAGATCTACGACGAAGCCGGTGGGAGTAGTCGAAGATGTGATCGTGACGGTGAATGGACTTTACTTCCCCGCGGATTTCTACGTGTTGGACATGAATGAGGGGAGTAACGATTCAACCCCGATTCTCCTTGGACGGCCATTTTTGAAGACGGCGCGCACAAAAATCGATGTACACGCGGGAGAGCTCACGATGGAGTTCGATGATGAGGTAATCAAATTCAATATTTTTGACAAACTAAAGGAACCCATTGTAGGTACACTCAACTTAAGTGCTATGGACGTGATCGACGATTGTGTACAAGAGGTCATGGATAGCTCATTCGAAAACTTTCAATGGAGCTCAAACCCTTTGTTCGAAGAATTTGAAGGATGTGACAATCCTACATTCGAAATCGAGTCGGAGTTGGAAGAAGAACGAAGCATAGATCAAGCACTCTTTCTAAGAGACCTCGAAATCCCGATGCAAAGAGCTCCACCTTCCACCGAACAAGCTCCAAGGTTAGATCTAAAATCACTACCTTTTGGACTAAAATACGTATTTTTGGATGAAGCGGAGACCTTGCCGGTGATAATTGCCTCGAGTCTAGCAAAGGAACAAGAAGAGAAACTCGTTGAAGTGCTAAAACGGAACAAGAAGGCATTCGGGTGGACACTCGCGGACATTCCGGGCATTAGTCCCTCCATGTGCACACACCGCATTATCCTCGAGGACGATGCTAAGCCTTCGCGAGAACCACAAAGGCGGCTCAATCCGCCCATGATGGAAGTAGTAAAAAAGGAGGTGATTAAATTGTTAGATGCGGGGATCATTTACCCTATCGCCGATTCAAAATGGGTCTCGCCCATACACGTGGTGCCGAAGAAGACGGGGATGACGATAGTTGAGAACAATGAAGGCGATCAAGTGCCGACTCGAGTTCAAAACGGGTGGCGAGTTTGCATCGATTACCGAAGGCTCAATAAGGCGACGAAAAAGGACCACTTCCCGCTTCCATTCATCGATCAAATGATAGAAAGACTCGCGGGAAATCCGTTCTATTGCTTCCTCGATGGATTTTCGGGCTATTTCCAAATACCGGTCGCACCCGAAGATCAAGAGAAGACCACATTCACGTGCCCGTTTGGTACCTTCGCGTACCGACGCATGCCATTCGGCCTTTGCAACGCACCGGGAACTTTTCAAAGGTGTATGCTTTCGATTTTTAGTGATTACATTTCGAAATTTATTGAGGTCTTTATGGACGACTTCTCGGTATTTGGGGACTCATTCGACTCGTGTCTAGATCACTTGTCCCAAATACTCGAGAAGTGCGTTGAATCTAACCTTGTTTTAAATTTTGAGAAATGCCACTTCATGGTGAGCAATGGAATTGTATTAGGTCATTTGATCTCGGAGAAAGGAATGGAAGTCGACAAGGCGAAAATCGACGTAATCAAAACACTTCCGTATCCAAAGACGGTAAAAAACGTGCGATCCTTTCTCGGCCATGCGGGATTCTATAGGCGCTTCATCAAAGACTTCTCGAAAACCGCCCAACCAATGTGCCAACTATTGAAGAAAGACGAGAAATTCGAGTTCGGGGAAAAGTGCAAGAGATCCTTCGACGATTTGAAAGAGAAGCTTTGCTCCGCACCAATCATCAAGTCGCCAAATTGGGAGCTACCGTTCGAAATAATGTGTGACGCAAGCGACACAAGTGTGGGGGCGGTACTTGGCCAAAGAGAAGGAAAAGACCCCCACGTCATCGCCTACGCCTCCAAGTCTCTCGACAATGCCCAACGAAACTACACCACCACCGAAAAGGAACTCCTCGCAATTGTGTTTGCATTGGAGAAATTTCGTTCTTATCTTTTAGGTACGAAAGTGATAGTCTTCTCGGACCACGGCGCGTTGAGACACTTGATGAAGAAAAAGGAGTGCAAACCGAGATTGCTTCGATGGATCCTTTTGCTTCAAGAATTCAACCTAGAGATCAAGGACAAAAAGGGATGCGAGAATCTCGTGGCGGATCATTTGAGTCGGCTTCCATTGAAAATCGAAGATCTTGTTCCAATTCGCGAGGAATTCCCCGAGGAACACGTTCTCGCGGCTCAAGTCGAAGCGCCATGGTACGCCGACCTTGCAAACTACATCGTCACGAAGAATTTTCCCCCGAGCTTCTCCAAGGCACAACGCGATAAGATGAAAAGCAACGCTCGATTCTACGTTTGGGAAGACCCGATCCTTTTCCGCATTTGTGCCGACCAAGTAATTCGAAAATGTGTCCACCAAAATGAGGTACAATCTATCCTTTCCTTTTGGCATACATTACAATGTGGTGGACATTTCGGTATTGCACGTACCACACACAAGGTACAAGAATGTGGATTTTATTGGCCAACCTTGCATAAAGACGTTGCAAACTTTGTGAAAGGTTGTGGAAATTGCCAAAAGACGGGGAACTTGAGCCGTAGAAATCAAATGCCCCTCAATTCAATCTATGTGTGTGAACCATTCGATGTTTGGGGCATTGATTTCATGGGCCCGTTTCCATCGTCTTTTGGCTATACTTACATCTTGTTGTGTGTAGATTATGTTACCAAATGGGTGGAGGCAATACCAACAAGGCACGCGGATTCAAAAACGGTGGTAGACTTTTTAAAAAAGAATATCTTTCAACGATTCGGCATACCAAGAGTTCTCATAAGAGATCGAGGATCCCATTTTTGCAATCGATATCTCCAAAGCCTCCTCGAAAAATACCATGTGAGCCATCGAACCTCAACCGCGTATCATCCTCAAACAAACGGCCAAGCGGAGGTTTCGAATCGAGAAATAAAATCTATTTTGGAAAAAGTGGTGAACCCGACACGAAAGGATTGGAGTTCTCGACTAGGCGACGCACTTTGGGCGTATCGTACCGCCTTCAAAACGCCAATAGGTATGACTCCTTTCAAACTCGTGTACGGAAAGGCGTGCCATCTCCCGGTCGAATTAGAGCACAAAGCCTTTTGGGCGATCAAGCAATTGGCCCTCGACTACCCGAAGGACGCATCGGCGCGTAAGCTTCAATTACTCGAGCTAGACGAATTCCGGCAAGAGGCCTACGATAATTCGAGCTCGTGCAAGGCAAAAGCAAAGAGGTTCCATGACCGAATGATTCAAAAGAAAGAATTCCAAGAAGGGGAAAGAGTGTTGTTATTCAACTCTCGTCTCAAACTTTTCCCCGGAAAACTTCAATCCCGATGGATCGGCCCCTTTGTGGTCACCAATGTGACTACATTTGGAGTTGTCGAAATTCGAAGCGAAGGAACGAGCAAATCATTCAAAGTGAACGGTCATCGACTCAAGCACTACCACGCAAACTTCGAAACCGGGTGGATGGAGGAGCAATCTCTAAAGCCCAACGACACCTCACAATGATGAGCTCGGCCAAGTCGAGCTCAAGACGTTAAACAAGAGCGCTAGCGAGGGAGGCACGCCCACGCATCAAAGGTTGTATCTCTCTATTATCCCTCTTTTTGGAATTTTCGATTTTGTATACTTGAGGACAAGTAATCTCTAAGTGTGGGGGGGTAACATACAATCTTTGACCTGTATGAGCCCAATTAAAAATTTAAAAATCAGGGAAAAATTGAAAATTTTTGATCTGGCCAGCAACTCCGTTGTAACGGACCTCAATGTCCGTTGTAACGGACTGTACATAAATTTAAAATTTTGACTGGCGCCAAGAGCTCCGTTGTAACGGACCTCAATGTCCGTTATAACGGAGGGAAAATAGCGTTGCAACGGACATGAAAAACACAGGAAATTGCGTTGCAACGGTAAATTCCCAAAATTTGCCAGAACTATGTGCGTTGTAACGGACCTCAATGTCCGTTGCAACGGACATACTCAGAATTTTCAAACTAAGCTACGAATAGTGCTCCGTTATAACGCAGTTAGTACGTTGTAACGGACCTCAATGTCCGTTGTAACGGACTTTAAATTGCGTTATAACGGAATAGTTTCTGGCAAGTTTTCTCTTTTACTTGAAATTTTCAAACATTAAACATTATTTTTGAACCCTGAGCATCAATAATAAATAAGTCAAGCATAAAATGCATAAAAAGATTTTTCTCCACTGAATTGAACTAAATTGTTGTTTTTAAAACAAAATTTCATTTTACTCGGAATTTCGCTCTCAAAATTGAAAGTTTGCAAAATATTTAAAAAGATTTGGTTATGATTTTGAAGAGATCTATTCGGGGATTCCAGCCCTATTGTTTCAAATTTCACGAGTTTGAGACACTTGATCAATGCACGGTTCATGCGATACGTTTTAACTCGATTTTCGAACCCGTAATTGATATGGGACTTATGAGTAAGGTTCTTAGCGTGGCCGTTAAAGTACGTTTTGCTAGAGTTAAAACATGACCAATTGCACTATGAAATGACCGTTTGTGGGGACCCGTTAGTAGATCAAATATACTCGCTTGAAAAAAAAAAAAAAAAAAAATGAAGGTCAAAAGACAACACCGAGAGTAACCTCATTGCATTTCGGTGTAGTGAGGCTTTCGGTTAAAGACTTCATATATATAAAAAAAAAAAAAAAAAAAAAAAAAAAAAATGAAGGTCAAAAGACAACACCGAGAGTAACCTCAGTGCATTTCGGTGTAGTGAGGCTTTCGGTTAAAGACTTCATATAAGAGAGAAAAGAAAACAAATGAGCGGGAAAATTGATCGAAAACGGGTATGAACCTTGTACCATTGTACCAAACGTGTTTTAAAATGAATAACTTGCATTTAAGATCATCTAGCAAAACGGGAAATTTTGGCCCGATAATAGCTTTCGAATTGAGTTCTTTTGAGATTGTGGAGTTAAGCAATTCGAAGTAAAAACGTTTAAGTCGCTCTTACCGTTTGAGATCGAGTGTCATGAAAAACTCTTATGAAATTTCGAGTATTTTCGAGATCTAATAATGAAAAGACCAATATCATTCTAAATAACTAGTGAACTTGATGAAAGGAGAGTGAACCATTTGATTCATAAAATTAGTTTTTGAACCAACAATATAACTTCAACAAAATCTTATGCAATTCTCTATTATGTTTGACTTTTATACTCTAATTGATCGAGGACGATCAAGGATTTAAGTGTGGGGGTATTTGATGTGAGGCAAATAAGGCACAAAATTAATGCTTAATTTGGGGATTTTAGCCCTTGTGAAGAACAATTCTATATACTTTATTAATCATATTTGAGATAACATGAATATTTCTTCACTAAGTGTGTTTTACTGCTTAATTACAGGAATTAGAAGGAATTTCTAGGAATTTGGAGAGTGTAGTTGTCTCCAACACGTCAAGAGGAGTGAAAATGATATATTACACCGATATATTCGGTACATAAATGAGACGGGAGGCAAACAATCATCATGATGAAAACTTACACACAAGTTTATACGAAAACCACTCAATCCTTAGCCCTTATCCAGCCCACCTACCTTTGATGGAAATTACCTCATTACCCTCAATCCTCTTCACCAACTCGTGGCCAATAAGAAGACTCCGTGAGTGCTATAAATATGACCACAAGGGCCACGAGTTTGGGACGCTCTTTTTACCCTTTTTACTCTCTCTCTCCCTCTCTCTTTTCCAAGCACAATCAAGATCCTTCAAGATACTTCAAGATCAATCAAGAAAAATCTCTCAAGGACTAGTCGAGACAAGGGAGCTCATCCCTTCGACGAATCCTTCTCATCCTTCGAAGATCGGGCCGTGACAAGGAGCTATTCCCTACGGTGGAATTGAGAAGAAGTGCCGTGACTCGATTCAAGTTTCTTCGAAGTGATTGCGATCCGAGACAAGGGAGCTTCATCCCTTCGGTACAATCCATCACTCTCGAGACAAGGAGCAAGGATCTTTCGGTACGAGGCAAGGAGACAAGGAGCTTCACTTCGAGGCTTTCTCAACTAGGTGTACTCCTTTTCAAATTACTTGATTAATTGTTGTTTGATTGGATTTTGTTGTGTAAAGAATTCTCGGATTAATGAATCTTTAGTTTCTTGTTTACTTGAATCGAATCTTTGTTCTAAACTTGTTCTTTTACTTGATCTTTTGCCCTCAATTACTGCCTTAAACTTAGTTCAAATTTCCATTAAATCAATCCCAAAACAAACCTTCAATTCAATCCTCAATTCAAATTACAAATTCGAAATCCAGAACAAATTCCGTTGTAACGGAACCTAACTTGCGTTATAACGGACCATTCGGTTTGTACCTGACTTTCAGTCTGTTGGTACTCCGTTGTAACGCAACTTACTTCCGTTGTAACGGACCAGCAAGGAAAAGCATTCAATATCACTCATACTAGTGCGTTGTAACGGACAACGTGGTCCGTTGTAACGGATTAACCAATCCGTTGCAACGCAACCCCTGTTCGTTATAACGGACCAGTTTAGTGCGTTATAACGGAGTTTCATCCGTTGTAACGGACGTTCATCTCACACTTAGCGCCAGAATTTTCACTCAAGTCCGTTGTAACGGAACTCACTTCCGTTGTAACGGACTATCTTCTGTGAATTTTCTTCGTTATTTCTCATCCATTTTGATCCAAATTTTGACGCAATTGCTCCCCGTGGAACGAACTTTCATATTTTTCACTATACACATATATTTTCACACTTATTGATTGAATCGGGTTTTCGAATACAACGATAATATTACACGCCAAAAACCCGCTCATCACCTCTCTCTAGAAGAAAGCGTAAGGAGGGCGGTTGTCTTCGCCATGACTGAACTGCCCCTTCTTCTTTTATGTCTTCTATTCGCCATGACTGCTTCAGAGCTGCCCTTTCTTCGAATTCAGAGTTAACAAAACAAAATTTATGAAATGAAACCATAAATTCGAAAAATATTAGAGACATGCCTACTTAAGTTGTTGCTGGGTCTACTAATCTCTTCCACTCTCTCCTTTTCGTGCGATGATCAGATGTCTCGTCAGTCGAAGAGGAGGTGAGCGAGATTTTTCAGCTCTGTCGCCGTCGTCGTACTGAGGGGAAGAAGAACTGACACCGCATGGAGTACCTCATCGCCATGGAAGAAGCAAGCGAGAGAGATGCAGCGCGTTGTGCGGTGGCTGTCATGGCTTTCGGTTTCGTTGTCGCTCATCGTGGCCACCGTTTCGCTCCTTTTTCGCCGCGAGAGTTTCGCCTTTTTCACAGAAATGAGCAGAGAGAGACAAAGAAAGAGAAGGGTAATTGCATGAAACGTGAAAGGATTACTGGCGAGACTCGGCTCTCATAGTACATGTGTTTATAACATACATGCAGATCATGTCCAGGAAGCAATGGACAGTCCGGATGTATGTAGAAAAATTTGAGTTAAATCGAACGGTTGCCTGATGACGTGGCTTAATATAGGAGCATAAATTTCCTTAAAATTATACATATTATTAGTTATTAATTATTAATTATTAATAATAATATATTGGAGCTGTTCATAGCAAACAACAAAATGAAAACCATGTTATCATAAATTTGCCATCATAAAATAAAGTAACTAAAAAAGAAACTACAACTGAGGAAATAAATATCTCGGAATTTTCAAATACCTCCCTTATTTTTTTTGAATTTGAAAAAAAAATCTTTCACCTTTTGGATACTCCAAAAGATATCCTCCAAACAAGATTTTATTTTCATTTTGCCCTCTATAGGAATTAAACTTAACATCTCATGGTGACGGAATTTTTTTGAACCAGAATATCCCTCTATTATTCATATATAATTTTATTAAACATTTTTTGTATTATTTTATTAATTTAAAAATCTTCATAATTTTTTTTTAACATATACTAATTTAAAAAATTATATGATATGCATAAAAATAGAAGAAAATAATACAAAAATAGTATATGTTAAAAATAATAAAACATAATATTATTTTTAAAATTAGTATATGTTAAAAAAATCTATAGAGATTTTTAAATTAATAAAATAATTCAGAAATGTTTAATAAAATTAAATATGAAAAATAGAGGGGTATTTTGGACCAAATTACTTTTAACACCATGAAATGTTTAGTTTAATGTTTAGTTTAACCCCTATAGAGAAGCCAAATGAAAATAAAACCTTGTTAGAAGATTTTGTTTGGAGTATCCAAAAGGGGTTAAAAGTTTTGCATAAATAACTTTTTGAAGCCATGTGAGAATTCCTTTACTGTGGATATCGCTATTCTTGATGCTTAGTTGAAAGGATATTTACTGAGAAATAAAAAAAAATACAAATGAAATGTATCCACAACAAAATATTTATGAACTTGAAAAATAATGTGTCCAATATTTACCATTAAACACTGCAACATATAGCTGGGAAAACGATATACTATCATACTAGAAACAGCCGTATCCACAACATAAATCGAACGAATTACACATGCATATTAAAAGCTTTTTCTCATTTCTTTTGTTTTACACATGCATATTTTTTTTTTTTTGAAGGAGGATCTACAATTTGTCGAGGCCTCGAATATATTGGATAAATGTATGTAATATATTTTGACATTCATAATGAGAAGAGAAAGAGAGAGAGAGTTTTATATTGATGCCACCGGGACTCGAACCCACAACCTCTACAACATGAGAGTTTTATTGTGCTAAGCACTCAACCAACTAGGCCATGGGACCATTGGCTTTACACATGCATATTAAAATCTTTTTCTCATTTATTTTGTTTCTATCGGTATCCATATCCGATTCAACATTATGTCTACGTGTGGCTGTGTTTCAATTGGTAGCCAATGACCAGTGATCAACAATAGATATTTTTTTTTCACAATAACATTGTTAGATTTAAACAAAAGTTCAGATAAGAGAATATTGGAAAATAAAATAATGTCACAGCACACAAGTGACACAAGTAACATCGGAGTTTGAGAGCAAGACAAAAGGACAAAAAATGGAAGCTCCGTAACATCCTAGACACTAGCCCACTTTTTACACCAACGGATCATGCTCGACAAGTTTGTGAGGATAAACAAACTTCCAATAATCAACTAACTTATGGTCTTGTGGCCTTATTCCCACCAATGTACCATTGCAGAATGTTGCATATGCATCTGCAGCATACCTGGAATTACATGCTTCAAATTACTCGTGTATATTCTAGAGGTGAAAATGGTTGCATCAATCATAAAAAGCTAGTTTAAAAGAAATTATTTCGTATTACGGATTTACAGTACAAGTGCAAACATGTGAAAAGTAAAGTAATTGAATCAACTTACTTTCCAACACCATGAAGTTCGGTTACATGAGTCCAGTCACTCGTCAGGTACTGGGAACTGAAGAGTTTGATTGATTTGGCACGCTTTCGATACAAACCAAGGCTGCGAATAGCATTTTCTATATCTTGCACCTGAACCTTCGTCGTCGTCTCTGCATCAGGACAAAGAGTGAAGAAGTCTGATAGCACCTTAGCAACCTGCAACCAGCAAAGTCTTGGTAGTAGGTAAAGCTAAACATTATACAAGTTAGACCATATTTGGTACAGTTAATGTACATACATCAAATCTGAACATATATTCATCTTAACATATAATACAGCCCATCAAAATCTAGAACCAGCCCAATTAGTTAAAAATCTAGCTAAACATAACCATTAATTTAGACAGCTAAAACAAATCATTCTTCTAGACCAATTCAAAGAAATTCTATATGTACAAGGGTGGAGTTTATGAGTCCGAAACTTGATTTGTCATTTGTAATTTCCTAAATCTAATATGAAGTCTTTTAAAGAAAAAAGGAATAGTAGGTGAGGTTTGGAAATTTTATATTATGAGTTTATCATTTGTTAAAACATTCAACCAGCTTCTCATCTTCAACCTTTCACTAGCAATTATGAGGGAAAGAGTAGCAAGCAGAGAGAGATTAATAAAAGAAGAAAAATAAGTGAATACACAAAAATAGGGGAAAGGAAAAGAAAGGGTACCTGCCCCCCTGTAGTGACGTTTAAAAGCATGGAAATAACAAGCACCCTCCAAGGATCGTAACAATGACGCTCTTGGAGAAGATGGTGACACGAGTATGGCGGCCTAAAGTTGTGTCCTACTCCGACTCTCCTGTAGGCTTCTAACTTCTTTTCTGCAGCTCTCAGCTGGGAACGCGGTTTCTTCTTCCTTGCCTGTTTTGTATTGCCATTCACATCCTCGCTCACTACCTCACATGAGTTGTTCAAATCATCCCCGTTAACATTATTTCCCCGTTTCCTCTTGTGTTTGGAACCGGAAGTTCCCTCATTTCGACATTTTCCACGGACAAGTTCTTTCTCGCATATAAAGGTAGCCCCTTTCGGTATGTCAAAATAGGGAGAGACTATCTTTTCAATGCCATCTATTTCAATAACATAACACTTTATACGGGGCCGACGACGTATGGAAATTATTTCGTTCTTGATCTGAGGGGTCAACGAACATGGTCGCTTCTGTTGATGTTTGAAATACTGGGAAGTTATCGTTCGAGTACCCTCCTTGACATCATTGTTGCTCGCCATTTGACTACTCTCCTTGACAGCATTGTTGCTCGCCATTTGACTGCCCTCCTTGACATCGTTGTTGCTCGCCATTTGACTATACTTGGGCTGTTGGCTCCTCACATCATCGCTTCTTGGTCTAGGTTCGTGGGAGGAAATGGACAAAGGAAGTTTCTTCTTTTGTTTATTGAAACAAGGAGAAGAGATAGGCACGGTAGCTTCAACACCATTGCCCCCACCTTTGTAGACATAGGCAGCAAAAGGGTTGTCCGACTTCTCCTCTTCCCCCAGCTTCTTATGTTTTTCCAACACAATCCCCGATGCAATCTTCTTCATTTCTTTTTCTTCACTGACAATCCCTAAACAGGAACCAAAATTATTATGAATTCTGAAGATTTTTTTCCAAAAACCAAACAAATCTAAGAAAAAAACAAATTTCATTGACTAAACTGAGAAAATGAAATCTGAATAACATATTCTTTTAGTAAAAATCTGGAAAAAAGGAAAAAAAAATTATGAATATAACAAAATTTAAAATTTAAAACCTTATATCACTAACTACACTGAAAATAACGAAAAACAGATACATGAGGTTTTGAGAGTTTGCAAACGTACCCAAGAGATTTTGTAGGGTTAATGTTCAAATTTTATGGAAAATATTATGGAATAGACAATCTCTCATTAGAGAGAGAGAAGAATAGCCTCTTACAGAAAAATTAATGGAAAAATCCCAAATTAATAAAAACCCTAATTAAAAAAAAAGAACTCAAATTAGAGAAAGATCATCCTAATGTGGAAAAAACCCAAATTCGAGAGGAAAATCAAAGAAATCCCTTAA
Source organism: Luzula sylvatica (assembly GCA_946800325.1). NCBI lineage: Eukaryota > Viridiplantae > Streptophyta > Magnoliopsida > Poales > Juncaceae > Luzula > Luzula sylvatica. The sequence goes on from OX326961.1 coordinate 504,109, forward strand.
ACCCTAATCTATGAAAAGGAAAAAATAAGCAAAACCCTACTTAAGGCAGCAACAAAATTTAACCCTAATATTGGCAAATTAATGACCCAAATCATATATATATATATATATATATATATATATATATATATATAGAGAGAGAGAGAGAGAGAGAGAGAGAGAGAGAGAGAGAGAGAGAGCGCTCACCGTGTCGCGCAACTAGAAGCCGTCGCACAGCTTGGGCTACCTACCCTCGTCGTTCACACCTGGCATCCGACGCACAAAAAAGTTAGGGATAAACAAGATCTGTCCAACAAGGACGAAATCAAATCATTTAGTACAATATTTTGAGCGAGAAAGAGAGAGACGGAGAGAGCTTACACGATCGAGAGAGGGCAAAAAGAGGGAGAGGAGAGAGCTTACCGGAGAGAGACAAAGGCGGTTCACGAATGGAGGGTTGAGAGAGTTATGCTCGGAAGTAGGTTAACGAAGAAATAAAGCGGAACTAGAAATTGGGAACCGGAGTTCTAGAACTAAAAATAAGATGGAATTGAACTTCTAGATTTAGGAATAAGATGAAAAAAGGCCGAACTAGAAATTGGGAACTGGATTTCCAGAACTAAAAATAAGATCGAATTGAACTTCTAGATTTAAGAATAAGATGAAAATGGACATCCAGGCATAAAAAGATAAGGGTAATTATAGTATACGTATACTATACCCCATCATTTCACGATTGAATCATGTTTATGTCACGGTGTCAATGAAAGTGTACTTTGGGGATGCTTCTCGAGGAAGCTATGTATGAGTGTTAATAGTTAATACATGGGATATTTGTAGAGCTGGCAAAATCTGATCCGACCTGAAAATCTGACCCGATCCGTCCGAATCCGAACCCGACCCGACCCGAAAATGTTGAAAATTCAACGACCCGAACCCGAACCCGAAACCGAATGACCCGAACCCGAAATCGATCCGAAACCGAATGACCCGAATCCGAAATCGACCCGAAACCCGAACGACCCCGAAACCCGAACGACCCGAAACTCATGACCCGAATGACCCGAAACTCACGACCCGAATGACCCGAAAATTAAAATATTATTGTTAAAATCAATATAATATTGCTAAAAAAATTCCGATTTATCCGAAAACTAAATTTTTGGAAAATCAATTAATTCGAAATCAAATTTTGCGAAATCCGAATTACCCAAAAATCAATATAGCCAAGACCCGAATGACCCGAAACCGAAACGACCCGAAACCGAATGACCCGAAAACCGAAACGACCCGGACCCGAATGACCCGAAAACCGAAACGACCCGGACCCGAATGACCCGAAAACCGAAACGACCCGGACCCGAATGACCCGAAAACCGAAACGACCCGGACCCGAATGACCCGAAAACCGAAACGACCCGGACCCAAATGACCCGAAAACCGAAACGACCCGAACCCGAACAACCCGAAACCCGAAACGACCCGAACCCGAACGACCCGCGACCCGAACGACCCGATGACCCGCAACCCGAAACGACCCGAATCCGAAATGACCCGACCCGACCCGCCCGATTGCCACCTCTAGATATTTGTAGTGGCTTCTTAGGCCCTGTTCGGACGCTTAGTTTGTAGCCATGGATTGAGTAGGAAATTCAGGATTCCATGGAAAGCAAAAAGAGGTGTTCGGACATGTCTTTCTACACCAACAAAAACCGAGGAAGTTGTGCCAAAAGAGACCAATAGTACACATTCTGCCAAGTTTTGAAAAAGGTGGTCCGATTGGATTTTTCAAGTAGGAAAGGCAGGAAAGTGAGATGGGTCCCAATGAGATGCATTGTATTTGGTTTTTTTAAAAATTGATGTGTTGTTTTAAATGGACACAGGGGACAAACACATATGCATAAGAACATCAAAATTTCATTAGTGTGATAATTTAATTTAATAAAATTGTAGAAATAAGAAATTTTTAGTTTACAAATTTATTTATTCATGAAGTAAAACATTACATCAAAAATGAATAATAATAACTTAAATTGAAAATGCAACTTGAAAGCGATACAACAAAAACAACAGCAACAACAACAATAACAACAAAAGAATTTTTCATTGTTGGTTAATTCTATATCTATTGACGTAGTCTTCCCACATTTTCATAGCAATTTCATCTCGTTTTTGAGTACCTGCTAGTCGTTGATTATTTAGTGATTCGATATTACCATTATAAATATTATCTCCTTCGGGTACCGACACAAACTCATTTGGAGATATTTCAGGGCTAGAATGAACTGGCCACGTCATGTCTCCATTATGGTTAACAATAAAATTATGAAGGAAACATGCAACTGTGGCTATATCTCTCTGCGAATCAAGCGTATGATATGTGGCGGTTTTAAGTATTGGAAATCGCATTTTAAGCACACCAATTATTCGCTCCACATGATTTCTTAGTTGTGCATGACGAAGATTGAAAAGTTCCTTGTAATCTTTGGGTTTTTGATTTGCTCTACCTTGTTCTTTCAAATGATATCTCACACCACGATACGGAGCAATAAAACTCGGTGTATTTGCATACCCTGCATCGACTAAGTAGAATTTATTGTGCAGTACGTAAAAACCGCAATCATCAATAGCACTCTTTAGTACCAAGGCATCTGAAGCAGACCCCTCCCACCCAGACAAAACATATACAAACCGATTACTGAAATCACAAGCAACCATAACATTTTGTGATAATGTTTGTTTTCTATTACGGTATGGATCTTGTAAGTCGCATGGAACTGTTATCGGTACATGTGTTCCGTCAATAGCACCGACGCAGTCCTGAAATATAAAAGTTTGTTATGAGAAAATGAGAAATACTTAAAAATTTAATATGAAAACATAACTAGGCAATGTACCTTAAAATAAGGATAGAACTTAGTATTATCCGAAAACACTCTAGGTGTGAGCAGAGATGGGAAATGTATAAATTGTCCAGATAATTGTAGAATAGCATCTATAACTTTTCTGAAATATTCACTTACAGTGGAACCGCTATGTTGAAATCGTTCTTGGACGGTGCGGTTGTTGGCATTTTTAGCAATTGTATACAGAAACATTGCTATCTGTTCATCCACTTTTATCTCATCACCATTTTTCAGAACTTGTCTATTTTTCAATATTTGGACCAAAGCTTGAAAAACATGAGATTCCATGCGAAATTCGCGTTTCGAACGACATTCATGGCCTTCTAGTACTTCTTTAACCCACATTTCACCTCGCAAGATGGATGTATGGCATGGAGTCTTTTGTGACGATGACGATGGTAGTTGATGATTGTATGCCATTATTAAATCTAGCATTTCTTCTTCTTCTTTTTTATTTTTTCGACGAATAAAATGATTCATTGTTGTAGATATGAATATAAAGAGCTATGTATTGAACTTTGATGAATGTAGTTGTGTTTCAAAAATGAAAGAGACACTGCTTCATTATATAATGGTTGTGTTTAAAAAAATATGCTCTAAAGATTCTATAATAATTATTTGTCATTATTAAAAAAAATATTCTTCACTAATATTCTCTAATGATTATATTCCATTATTCTCTATAATATTCTATAGTGATTATATGTTTTGATTCTCTATAATATTTTTTAAAGATTAGTTTCTATTAAAATATAATACATGTGATATGATTAAAAAATAAAAGTGATAGTTACATAATTACATAAGAACTAACATAACTTAGAATATTTTATTCATTTGCTATATCTAATCCTATGATTTTCATCAAACACCTTTTATACATCCTACACCCGCAGTTTTTGCATTTTCCTGCTACCAGAGTTTCCTGATATTCATATATTGGTTTCCTGCAACTATGAGTTTCCTGCTGCTACACAAAACTGACCTAGCAAACACGCCCTAAAGAAGCTATGTGTGGTGTGGGGTATTAATGCAGGGAGACGTGGGGAGTTAATACATGAGATAAAATTTATATTTTAATTAAGGGAAATTTTCAAAAAACCCCCTATCTTTTTTGGATATTCTAAAAAATCCCCTATCTTTTTGGAAACTCCAAAAAAAACCCCCTACCAAACTTTTATTTTCAAATACCCCCCTATGGGGTTAAAATTAACTATGGATGATGTTAAATATTTTTTATGACCAAAATACCCTTCTTTTTACATATTTAGTAATTAAAATAATGTTTTTGTTATTTGTATTAATTTTTAAAAAGTCCTAATTTTTTTTAGCTTATAATAATTTTTAAAAAATAATTATCATATGTTATATTTATATAATTTTAATATTTCATACATTATATATATTTGACTTTCATATTTTTTTACTGAAAAAATAACATAAAATAATAATAATATGAACAATAATATTAAAAGAACACCTTGCAAATATTTAAAAATTAAAATATCATGGATCTATTAAAAACATACATAAAAGAAGAACGAAAATAAAAATAAAATAGATGTTTAAAGAAATATTTTTCTATCAATATATTTTCGAGGTGTTTATTTTATTATTATCTGATGTTAGTTTTTCATGAATAATAAATGAAATATTAAAATTATACAAACACAATATTTAATAATTTTATTTTTGTGAAATCATTATATGTTAAAAATTATTTATGAATTTTCTTAAAACTAATAAAATTAATGAAAAAATAACAAAAATATACATATGAAATAGAAGGGTATTTTGGTCAAAAAAAATTTTAACACCATCCATGGTTAGATTTAACCCCTATAGGGGGGTATTTGAAAATAAAACTTTGGTAGAGGGGGTTTTTTGGAGTTTCTAAAAAGATAGGGGTTTTTTTAGAATATCCAAAAAAGATAGGGGGTTTTTTGAAAATTTCCCTTTAATTAATTCATATAGATTAGTTAATCACTTCGTTAACAAACCTCATAATCATTCATTAGTATTTTCATCAACATAGTTATCAACATAATTATTTTATATGAACAAATACAAACATTAACACATATGGTAATTAACACAAATGTCATATTTAATTATTTATGTAAAATAATTAACTGCTAATTATTAATTAAATTCATAAATAAGTATGTTGAATTAATCTATATTCACATTGAACAAATTATTAATTAACACACGTCCAATTCCCACACAACAAAAACACGACACAAATGTTATAACAACTAGGAGATTACCCGCGCTTCGCGGCGAGTTTGTTTCATTTGTTTTGTCATACACATAATATTTAGTTGTGAATTTTTGAAAACAAACATTAAACTTTTTGAAAATAAAAACCTTTTTGATTAAAAAAATTCAATGATAATAAAATTATTATATTATTTTTTATTCTGACACGATCAGAAATTTTATTTAGTACTCTAATACGATATACAAAAAATTACAAATGTTACTATAAGCTAATAAAATAACGTGCGTGAAAATAGATAAAAATAAAATCATATGATATTTTTCAACTTACATATCTAAAAATAAGAATAATATCATTTTAAAAGTTCAACAAGTTATTTGTGTCAACTTCAAGTAAATTTTATCTTTAATGTTTATCATTGCAAACAAAAATTATAAGTTGAAGAAGTTATTTGCGTTTGGTAAATTAATATCTTTCAGTTTTATTAATATTTGAAAAGGTTAACATGATTTTTAAGTACAAACACAAATATAACATACTTAGTAGTACATACAATTTTTTAAATTACAGTTTTAAAATACTAATAATGAAAGTCACTAATGTAATTATACTTAGTTTTTTATTGTATTATTTACATAATTGTTTTTATAACATTATGATAGAATTTTTTTTTTTTTGGATATATGGTAATATAGAACTCAAAATAAAGATAAATTTCAAGTGAATATATATCAAAAAAAAATTAAATTATATGTCAAAAAACACTAATAATATTTGATATTTTATGTATGTTTTATGATATTATATATTTTGTTAGATATTTAAACTCTTCACATTCCATTTGTGTTCACATTTGATCATGTAGTGTAATGTGAAATAATTTAAAATTAAATACAACTGGTTCAACATGAACATAACGAATAATTTTTTGACATGTCATCATTGTAAGGTGACGTGACCTTCTAAAATTGCTCAAAACTATGTACAAAATAAATGACACATAAATGTCTACAAATTAAACATAATCATAAAAAATCAATGGTTAATCCATGGTTCATATTTGGCCACATATCATAATCTAATGGTTGAAATGATTGTGATGATGTGGCGTGAGGAGATTGCACAAAGATGTGTCTAAAATAAGGAGTTTGGTAAATTACAAATTTCGACACAACAACCACACGACACAATCGTAAACTCGACAAATCGAAAGCTCAAATATTACAATCTCAAATCGAAAGCAAAAAAGTTTGAAAATAAAATTACAATCACGGCAAATTGAAGCTCAAATATTACAATCCAAAATCGGATTTCTCCGTCTTTAATGGAGAGGCGCGGGTTTCAACATCGTTAATCGAAGAGTACCAGTAATCGAAGAGTTTCGGTCCTGAAATTAACTGGAGAAGAATTAATGGAGAAGAATTAAGAAATTAACTGGAGAGGAATTAATGGAAACAGTACCAGTAATCGAAGCCGTACCAGTACCAGTAATCGAAGCCAACCGTACCAGTTAATTCAGCCGTCCTCCTTGTCGTCCTCATCGTCAATCCAACCGTACCAATCATCGAAGCCGTACGAGAAACCGCACCAGTCTTCGTCAATCCAACCGTACCAGTCCAAATTAACCGTTAATTCAGCATTCTCGAGACCTAAACAAACCTGAAATTACACAAATAAGCAAAATTCAGTCCAAATTAATCGTTAATTCAGCAAAAAAACCAGAATTACCTATTCAATTAAAGAATCGTCCCTGTTCCAGTCCCGAATGTAGTCCCAGTGAATCGTCCCTGTCCCAGCGAATCGTCCTTGTCCCTACTCCACAAAGTCTCATCGAATCTTCATCTTCAATCGAAACTCCGAAGATCTAAACAAACAAGCCTGGAAAACGGAAAAATAATCAGTCCAAAGATCTAAGCAAACCTGAAAATCAGCATTAATCGTCTTCAATCAGCATTAATTGGAAATAATCAGCATTAATTGAAAAATGGCAGAACATACTCTGGAAATGAAAAAAATTGCAGAAAAGCCCCTGGATTTTAAAAAAATTGCACAACAACCCCTGAATAGTAAAAAAGTACTAAACATCCTTGAAAATTAAAAATTTGCAACAAACCCCCTGAAATTGAACAAGTAAAAAACTGGATTTAATCCATTAACAAATAAATCAACTAATACTTAAATCAAAGAAGAAATAATAGAAATTGCTGTTAAAAAATTGCTGTAAATCGAAATTGTGGCTGCGGACAAACCGAAATTGCTGTAAAAATAAAAAAAAATCAAAAAAATCCACTAAAAATCGAAATTGCTGTAAAAAAATCTCAAAATCTCGCACAAACCCTAGCGGACAAGGAGGACGACGAAATTGTGGCTGCGGCTTTGTGTGCTCTAGATCTGAAAATCATCGGAGGAGGACGACGAAGCTTTGCCTCCATTAACCCTAGCAGACGAGAGAGAAATGATTGGAGGAGAGAGAAATGATACGGGTCTTCTATTTGTATTAGAACAAAACCCCTTTGCATTAACTGTTAATGCATGATATTTTTCTGGAGACAACTAGCAGTCCACTTCCATTAACAAGCATGTTGATTCAATCAGCATGCTCATGGGAAAATATGGAGGTACCATATATGAACTCAAAAGATAATCATAAATGTCATGCGTCAGTAACGTTAGATACCTAAATTTAATAATTTAAGAGAGAGAGAGAGAGAGGCAATAAATTATTTGCCTCATACTATAGTAATTAAGCACTAGAGAATCACTAATGACGATTTGAAAAGCAACTTGAAAACCAACCTGAAGACCATCTACCAATCTCTTCATCTCTACTCTCTCTTCATCTCCACCAATCCGCTCACCATTTCCATCTATACAATCCATGTTTCATTTCTAGTCCCATCTCCAATCCCATCCTTCCTCCTCACCTCTACAATGTTGTTTCCAACCAAACCAGACAATAATGACTTTCTCATGACCATCACGACAAATATCACGATAGTTCTGCTTCCTCTCTAACAAGGAACCACATTCATATTAAAATTAACGCTTTAATATATTAATTAATAATAATATATTTAATTAATATGGAGGATAATTATGATAATTAATAGAAGAGTCTAGAATATTATTAAAGGGAATGTCTATTAATTTAAAAGGTGTCTATTAATAAAAGGATGTATGTAGCTATAATTGTATCTCTTAGATAAAGATGTAATTAGGGGAGATGTATCAAATTACTATAAATATGTAGCGATTAGTGTGTAATAGAAAATGAGAAAAAAATTAATTCAATTGCCCCTGTGGGCTGGGCTCTCTCTCTCTCTCTCCGTGTTCTTCTATTTTATTGAAGATTTAATTGAAGCTTCTAATTGTTATCATATCCACCCCCCAATATAAAATCCCCATATTATCTCCAATCATATGAAGTCCAAATTCTAACATGGTATCAGAGCCGAGGTTATGCGACCAATATCGAAACGACGTATATCGAGCGACGAATATCGAAAGCGACGGTTATCAAAAGCGACGATTATCGAGCGACGGTTATAAAAAAAGGTTATCGAGTTTAGTAGAAGTCGGAGAAGGAGTCACCAAGACAACCAAGGAGGTTACGTACTTGGGCTCACACGAACTTCACAACTCATTTCCGAATTATCGAGTTTAGTATAAGTCGAAGCAGGAGTCACCAAGACAACCAAGGAGGTTACGTATTTGGGCTCCCATAAACTTCACAATTCATTACCGATTTATCGAGTTCAGCAGAAATTTGGAGTAGAAGAAGGCCACGACAACCCAAGACGGTATGTTCGGGTTCCCACAAGTTTCGCAACTCAATTTTCGACAAAAGAAAAAAAACCAATCCGATAAAATGATCCCGAAAGAGGACGATTCGGAAAAAGACGACTCAAAAACATGATTTGGAAAAGAACGATTCGAAAAAAAATAGTCGATTCGAAAAAAAAAACGAATTTAGAACGGCAAACATGCCGAAGAAGTTTACGGAGAGACCGGAAAAAATATCACGGGGGAGTATCAAAAAAAAAAAAAAAAAAAAAAAGATAAAATAATGATTAAAGCATTAAGGGAGAGTATTAAAAATATCACGTGAAATTTTGTGAAAATATGTGATCGTAGGTATATGAAAATGTTCCAAACCTTATGAAGATTAACACTAGCGAGAATGTGCGGACCCGTTTACAAAACCGCTCTCTCTAGTCGCGCGTGACTGTCATGCGATGACTACGGGTATGGAGATACGTAGAGGAGGAAGAAGAGAGTAGAGTGTAGTTATCTAATACGATATTCCTCGCAGGTTATGGGTATGGAGATACCCATAGGTAAACGTTGTATCACCCAAATACTTAATCGATATGAATGCATCCCTTTAAAAAATGTGTTCACTTAAATTAATATGCATTCACCTTATATGAAAACTGTGTGCGGGTTGTGTAATATGATTGTTATATGAACCCTGATTTGAGCTTGTATGGACGTCGGCATAATTGATGATTATATGCAGCGAAACCGTCACACTTAAAGTTTCATTTCTAAACATCCCTAGTCGCGGGTCAGTTTGCTTAAGAGAGAAGCATTTCTATTACAAGGGAATAGACTGAACGCGTACACTAGTACGTTAGCCGAGGAGATGATTATGTTTTGCTAATCATGGGACAAAGTGTTTGTCGAATCGGGAACATAGATATATGTTAGGTTACATGTATTGGATATGACCAAAGCCGCGAGACCATGACATGGTTTAGTCATTATAGATCTGAAAGAAAATATGGCTTAAGAATTAACTTGGAAGAATTAACTTGGAAGAATTTATATAAATAGGCAAATATGTAATCAGAATTGGGCCAGTTCATAATCTGGGCCCGCTTAGAATTTAGGGTTTTAATCTAATTTCTGATAATTAGATTTTAATCTAAATTTTGGGCTTTATTCTGATTTTATTAGTTTTTGGGCTTTATTCTGAAATTAGGGTTTCTTAACCTAATTTCGGATTTAACCTAAAACTTGCCTATATATATATTCAGAATTTCATTTTTCTCTCTCTTCTCTCCAAAATTCTGACCTAATTTCTGGCCGCCAATTTTCATCTTTTTACACAAAATCGAGATTGAAATCTGGAGAGTTTTTGAGTAGAATTTCTGAGCAATTTCTTGAGTGAATTAATCGTAACACCGACTAGAACGGTGTTGGCGGTTCTGATCAGACGAAATCGAGGTGGACACGAGTAGAGAGAGTGCAAGAGCAATCCTTGGAGGAGGTTCACGAGATCTGGAGAAGGAGGCATCACGTACTAACTTATACGAGGTAAAATTCTGAATAACTCTTCCTTTTTCGATGTTTTTCGAGTGTGATCCAGGGTAGAATTAGGTTACGCATGCGTGAATAATTCCGCTGCATACTCTAATAATTGTATGCGTAATCCTACAGTGGTATCAGAGCAAACGCTCGTTAAAACCATCGAAAATTAGATTTTCAGAATTGTAGATTAGAATTTTATAATTTAAGAAATTTTAGAATTTTTGGGCTAAATTGCAAAATTACATAATTTAAATTCTGTTGAAAATTGGATTTTCAGAAAATTAGATTTTCAGAATATATTGTAATTATTACAGATTATATCTGGTTAAAATTGTATTTTCAGAAAAAATTAGGTTTTCAGAATAAAAATGGAAATTCAGAAAAATTAGATTTTCAGAATATATTTTGTACAGATTAGATCTGTTGAAAATTGGATTTTCAGAAAATTAGATTTTCACAATATATGGTAATAAATACAGATTGGATTTGTTATAAAAATTTGGATCTGTTAAATATATTTTAATAAATACAGATTTTCAAAAAAAAAAAAAAAAAAAAAAAAAAAAAATTCAATTCGGTATAAAAGTTGAAATATTTTAATGAGTACAAAAGTTGAAATTTTTTTTTCTGTCGTTTCTCGATCGAACTTGGAGTTGCGATCGTATGAACAAAATTCTGGACAACAATTTTTTTTTTCTGTCAAAAATGCCCATTAATTTAAAATTTTCAATTTATAAATTCAATTCGGTATAGCATATAGCCTAAAACGGGGATGATTGTTTGTGATTGTTTGTATGTATATTGTGTGGGGGCCAGTGAGCTTTCCAAATTGTGCACTATTTTAATATGGGGATCGGTGAGTCTTCCAAGTTGTAGTAGAATAGGTTTAGTTTTGAAAAAAGGAACCTTCAACACAAGACAACACGAAGATTGGATCTTCAAGAAAAGACGACACAACACGAAGATTGGATCTCCAAGAAAAGACGACACAACACGAAGATTGGATCTTCAATAACAGCAAAAGATCATCTTGGGTTTTAGGGTTGGGAATTTAGGGTTTTATGATTGCTCATAAAACTAAAAGGCCTATATGCTATACCGTACAATTTTGTTTTGTTTTTGTTTTTATGCATGAATAAAATAAAAGTTAAATAAATGATTTTAAGAAAAGAAAATCCTCCCACGTAATTATCAAGTAACTTGCCTCCCTAAATGGAACCTTCGAAACTAGTTATTGTTTATTTGTGTTGCATGGCCATAGTCTGACACAGATTCTCACATACGTAGCATTGAAGGCATGCATTGGTTAGGAGTTGACGTGTTGCATGGCTTTAGTCTGGCATGTCAATTCGCTAATTGAATGATACTCCATTTGTGGTTTGGACTTGACCAATTAACTAGCAAGGCTAGTATTTGGGGCAAGGAGTGAGGAACACATACTCTGGTTTTGAGTTGGACTCAATACCGGACCTCGCGAATAAAGCAAGAATCGTCTTAGAGATGATTGGACTTCGTCCTACCCGACGTGACATATTTTCTGAGTTGTTGGCCAAAGTCACCTTAGAAATACGTTAAATAGGGATCTTGTCCATTATGAGATTTCAGGTATCGAATCTCCGTTTCTAGTGGGGGCTATTTGAAATGATAAAATAATGGGTATTTCAAGTTGTTTAAAAATGAATTTAATATATGAAAGATCACGTTATTAATTACATTATTTTTCTAAAATTGTAGATTTAATGGCTTTACCAAGTAATAACCGCTTTAGTTTGCGTCCCATTTTGGAAAGGGAACGAATAAACGGAAAGAACTTTCTCGACTGGCAGAGGAATCTGGGATTCGTTCTGAAACAGGAAGGAAAGGCACACGTCTTGGAGACGCCTATCCCTCATGTGCCAGGGGATGACGCAACTGGGGATGCCATATTCGAATATCAGGCCATGATGGATGATTCGAATGATGTAACATGCCTCATGTTGGCTACTATGACTCCTGAATATCAAATCCAGTTTGAGAAACAGGATGCATTCGAGATTATGAAACAGCTCAGGGAGATGTTTCAGGTTCAAGCAAGGGTGGAGAAGTATCAAGCTCTTGGCAATGCGACGCAATGCAAGATGCAAGAGGGTACTGTTGGGAATTCACCCATCCCCGGGCCCGCGCAGCGGATATGAAGGCCCGGTCCGGTTCCCTAAATCCAAGATCACGCCATGACTTCGAGGGTACGATACAAAGTAGGATAGACGATTACCAGCGTGAAATTGATCACGCACGACGGGTTGATCGCTCGCATCCTTCTTTTCCTTCGGTGTCACGTTGGTGACTAGCCCGTACGTCCCATACCGCACGTCTCCCACCGTCTTGACACGCCTCGGGTTGTCTTCGTGCGTTCCATGACCGCATGCTTCCACAGCCCGTTACTCGATTCGCTCGTTTCCGTCTCCGGCAGATTTCGTTCCTCCGAATCGATCACAACCGAAAGAGCCCCAAATGTCGCTCCTCTACTTGTATCCACCTTGACTCGTAAGACGTCGGTCGCGGGTGCAACTGCCTAGACGATGCACCGGCGAACTTGCTCGATTGATTGATTCTCTATACCGGAAAACACCTTTTCACGGTTTCTCTCTTTTACACCCTTTCTCTCTCTAGAAAGTTGTCTCACAATTCTCTGGTGAAGGAAATACAGTTTCAGGATCAACCGTAAAAGTGTACACAAGGATAAACGAATGTAGTCGTACATTCGTAGCCATATCTTTCAGTAGGAAAATCCGATTTGAATGGTTCAAATTGGGTAAGATAGATAATTAGATTATCTATAACCTTCATGTAGAAATATATTTCATATGAACGAAGTATAAGTGTCGTTTCTGTGAAATACCGAAAGGGTGCAACAGTATGACATATAGTTAGTAAAACAGTCATAACTTTTGCATACGAACTCCAATTGGGCTGGGCCAAATTGGGTCGAGTAGATAATGATATTATCTACAACTTTCGTGTTGGTTGATTTTCTGTCAGAGAAATTTATCAATTTCGTCTGGACAGAATACTGACCAGGTTCATGCAGTTTTCTGTGTGAGAGGGTGTATATTGGATATACATGCCTTTTGGCTAATCCTGATCCTATTGTATATAAATAGGATTTTCTCTCTCATCTTAACCAAGCAATTCATTCAGAATTATCTAGAAAATTGTGAGACAAATTTCTAGAGAGTGAAAAGGTGTAAAAGAGAGAAACCGTGAAAAGGTGTTTTACGGTTTAGAGAATCAATTCGATTAAGCAAGTTCACCGGTGCATCGTCTAGGCAGGTGCATCCGTGACCGACGTCTTGCGATTCAAGGTGGATACACGTAGAGGAGCAACAACTGAGGCTCTCACGATTGTGATCGATTCGGACGAGTAGATTGAGTCGGAGACGAAATCAAGCGAATCGGCGAAGTCAACGAGCGGTGAAAGACGCGTGGTGTGGGACGCGCGTATTGTCACCAACGTGACAGGAGAAAGAAGGCAGCGATCAACCCTTCGCGTGCAATCAATTTTGCACTGGTAAAGATCTAACCTTCTATTTGCATCGTACCCTCGAAGTCGTGGCGTGATCTCGGGAATCGGGGAACCGGACCGGGCCTACATATCCGCTGCGCTGGCCCGGGGCCGGAGATATTCCCCTTCATCTGGAATATTCTGAATTAATTAACTGAATGAACCACACCCAATGTTGCAGATAACGTTTAACGGAACGTAACGGTCAGACACTGTTAAACTGAATTATCGATTAACGGCAATATAACGGTAAAATAACGGTAATATAACGGTCATCCTAATTGCTAATAATATAACATATATATGTATATTTTTTTTATAGATTATTATAATTATAATTCAAACTCAAAGATAAAATAATATTAAAGTCTAAACAAACATACCATTATAACATAGACATATCATCCAAATAAACACGCAAATCAAAACATACACTAAATCATAAAATCATTATAATCATGTGATGCTAATTCTCTCGAAGTTGATCATCTGTTAACATCGAAATCAGCATCATCTTCCGCTGCTGCCATATCATCATCCGAATCACTTGAGCTGAACTCCTCATCATCAACCTCCCTTGTCTTGGAATTACTATCATACTCATCATCAAGGTCGATTCGTAACCAGTGTTGAGCCTTGCGAGAGCCTTGCGAGAAGCAGATGACAAAAGTACATCATCGATCGTGGTGCACTCAGATTTTTCTTTTCGAGCTTCCATCAACCTCGCATTGAATTGGACATACACCAATTGACTTAATTTTTTCGATGTTAACCTATTTCTCTTTTTGGTATGAATCTATTTCCATATAAAAAAATTGGTGTAAGCGATTTCCAAGATAAAGAAAGAAGAAAATATATAAATGTAAAATTATAAGTAATACCCCTTCAAAAGTACTCCAATTCCGCTCACATCCAGATGAACTACTCGTCAAAGACAGAACTCCAATTACGATAACTATACATCCCTAATTCGTACCAGTAACAATTATAGGTACTCAATCTCAATGGATTTGATAGGTACTCAATGGATAGGTACTCAAAGTTCACACTTCACAGAAATTACGATAACTATACATCCCTAATTGCTTTAGTGCTTGCGTTTGATAGGTACTCAATGGATTTGATAGGTACTCAATGGACACAAATTCGTACCAGTAAAACGTGAAAGAAAGAAGGATACCTCCAACAAATCCAGTTGCCACCGTCGTCTCTGCCACTTCTCTGCCGCGGTTTCACTAGGTCGTTTTGCCTGAAAATGGAGGATGAAAGGAGCAACCCTACTTACGACTGAAAATGAAAGTTGGAAAGAAAGAAATGGAAGTGAAAATGGCTGTACAAATTTATGGCCCAAATTAGAATTTTTCTCAGCCCAAAATAATTTGATGTAAAAAACGGTCGATTTAACACCGTTAAACCGTTAAATCATTCAAAAAACGGTCAAACACGGTCAAATAACGTTTGACCGTTTTTTCAAAACGTTATGGAAATAACGTAACGTTATTCCACCGTTAAGCGTTATTTGGACCGTTAAGTGCCGTTATGTACCGTTATTTACAACACTGACCACACCAGATGAGAGAGAAAAATCCTATTTATATCATATAGGATTAGGATTGGCCAAAAGACATGTATATCCAATATACACTCTTTCACACAGAAAGTTGCATGTATCTGTCCAGTATTCTGTCCATACGAAATTGGTAAATTCCTCTGACAGAATATCACCCAACACGAAAGTTGTAGATAATCTTATTATCTACACGACCCAATTTGGCCTGGCCCAATTGGAGTTCGTATACAAACGTTATGACTGTTTTACTAACTGTATGTCATACTGTTGCAGTCTTTCGGTATTTCATAGAAACGACACTGATACTTCGTTCATATGAAATATATTTCTATATGAAGGTTGTAGATAATCTTATTATCTATCTAACCCAATTTGAACCATTCAAATTGGATTTTCCTACTGAAAGATATGACCACGAATGTACGCTTACATTCGTTTATCCTTGTGTACACTTTTACGGTTGATCCTGAAACTGTATTTCCTTCAGTCTCCCACTCAATTTCAGATCTACCTAAAAGGTACTTATGCATATCCAATATGCACGATTTTAGAGAATATAGCTCGCGTATCAAATACCAAGCTACGCACATCTTGTGTGCCAATTTTATAATCAAGCCCGACTTAGTACGACTCGTTGTGTGACCATGTAGGTTCGGTTAACGATGGCAGTAGGCTGTTTCCATAGCACTACAAGCCCATGAGCGGGATCTAGTCACTCCATCATGGCTACCCATGTTAACACGAAGAATGATTGTGATCATTGTGGCTATCTCGAATAGCGGTCATTAGTTCTCTTGTTAGCGATATCCGTTAATCAAAAGGCATGGTTATAGTCATCCTTATATTTTGATTAACTATACTTATTCCTCGAGTCCGAATTGAGTTAACAAATTTCAATCGATATTAACCGTTAATATCATTGACTGTGGCCACAGTTTTCGTTAATCAATTCATCGAGTGGCCAAAGAGATATCTCTTCCTTTCGGAATAAACAATTTCTATCTTGGAAACTCACATTGAATTCCGTGTTTCGGACAATACCCAATGATGACCGTTTTAACTCCCTGTTACGGTGAGCGTAAGATCATATCAAAGCATTGTGTTACGCACGTAACGCAATCAATGGTCCCCTCAAGTATGAAGAACCTAATACCCTACTCGTCGCGAGTCCATCTATAATGACTAAACCATGTCATGGTTTCGCGGCTTCGGTCATATCCAATATATGTCACCTAGCATATATCTACGTTCCCGATTCGGCAAACACATTTGTCCTATGATTAGCAAAACATAATCATCTCCTCGGCTAACGTACTAGTGTACACGTTCAGTCTATTCCCTTGTAATAGAAATGCTTCTCTCTTAAGCAAACTGACCCGCGACTAGGGATGTTTAGAAATGAAACTTTAAGTGTGACGGTTTCGCTGCACATGGTCCTCAACCATGTCGACGTCCACACAAGTTCAAATCAAGGTTCATGTAATCATATTACACAACCCCGCACACAGTTTTCATATAAGGTGAATGCATGAAAATTTAAGTAAACAAATTTTTAAAAGGGATGCATTCATACGGATTAAGTATTTGGGTGATACAACGTTTACCTATGGTTATCTCCATACCCACAACCTGCGAGGACTATCGTATTAGATAACTACACTCTACTCTCTTCTTCCTCCTCTAGGTATCTCCATACCCATAGTCATCGCATGACAGTCACGCGCGACTAGAGAGAGCGGTTTTGTAAACGGGTCCGCACGTTCCCGTTAGTGTTAATCAACATCAGGTTTGGAACATTTCCAATACCTACGATCACATCATTTCATAAAATTTCATGGATCAATGAAATTTTCTGAGTATTGGCTAGAAGTGGTTGTGACCTCGGCATTTTTGGGTTGTACTATTGCGTGTCACACAATATACAACCATAAATCCGATAACTCGTGACTACTCGAGTTTGGTCATGTATCCTTGATCCATACCGCTTCCTTTTGTGATTAATAACCACAATATACTCGCCCCGTAAATAGAATCATTATTGGTCATGTGGAACCTTTCCACATAACCATGTTTTCGTTTAAGCAAATCATGTACACACTTTGTGATCGAAAGTCGTGCTACATATTTGGACGTGCTAAATCTTTGGAAACTGTCGTTGTTATAACTCTTTATAACCAACACGTCCTCCACACCATTATAGATAAAATAAAATCCTGAATTCTTTTGTAAAGTATTCAAGGATAACATTCACCGCTATCAATACAAATCCCGATGAATTTAAATATACATAACCATTATGTATATATATATATGTATAACCATTATACATTCACAAGAGTTCGTCTCATGTAATCGCATTACATTCAAACTCGTGTGATTCCTTGGATTTTATTGACGGTGAATTAGACGCTTCATCTATACGACATATAGCCACATACATATCATGACAGATATAATAGATCCTCACATCGAATGTAAAGCATCATATTTTTATTTTCGCCCTGCTTGATGTCTCACATCGAGCTGTAGAAAATTTCTGCCATTCGACATCTCTATTTAACTCCGCCAAGGAGTTATATGTTGAAAACCTTTTTCAACAATATGTCGATATACGTGCTATAATATAAAACGAGGAACTTCTTAGATCTATCCTATAGATCTTCACGCTTAATTCATAAGCGGTCTCGCCTAAATTTTGTGTCGTTACAAGAAATATAACGTGGCTCCCACTAACCTTCATGTGTACACAAAGTTTCCATTCATTCCGACAATGTTATAGCAGTTTATAACTTCATCAAAACGAATATTCCAATTCCGAGAAGCTTTCTCTAATCCATCATATGGATCGTTAAAGCGTGCATATCTTATCCCCGATTCTTATGAATCGACAAAACCGTAAGGTTGTGTCAAGTACACATCCTTTCATAAAATTTCTGTCAAGAAATTCGGTTTTGACATCCATTTTGCCACATCACATAGTCATAATACGCGACCATGTCAAGCAGAATTTCAAGAATGTGAAAGCATGGCAACATGCGAAAACGTTTCTTCATAGTCCGACTATGAAATTCTTGAAACTCTTCGCTACGAGCCTCGCTTTGCATATATGCGTATTCCTATCCGTGTCGGTTCTCATCTTGAAAACCCATTGTCTTTTCACGGGTCTAACCCGGAAAGTAATGAAATCAAGTTCTAAACTTGATAATTTAACACGGATCGAATCTCAGAATTCATGACATCATGTCATGTGGAATCAACCTTTCATAGCATCCCTGTAGGATATCGAATCATCATATGATTTCGATCTATCATCATTAGCCTACTTGATCTACAAATAATTCCTTTGTGTGTTCGACTCGTATTCATCAACTCTTGATGAAGTCGTGTCAATATTCATCGGTACAATGTTCATTTTCAGATCTCGAACTCTTTCGAGATTTATTCTACTCCCACTAGCCCACATAGAGATTAGCAACATCAAGTTTCAAACTTATGCGCATCGAGTCCTCCTCCAAGAAGGCATCTCTTCCAGCCACGAAAATCTTATTTTCGTCGGGATGTTAGAACTAATACCCTTTAGTTTCCTTAAGGATATATGTCATAAACGAACAATTTTCAGATTTGGGATTGAGTTTAACCGAAACAAATTTCGAAATATACTCACATCCACAAATATGTACAAATGACAACTTCGGAACCATTCCGATCCATATCTTTTATGGCTTCTTTTGTACCGATTAGAAGGTATATGGTCCATATCATATATGCAACCCTTCATTAGTGCCGCTGTCTCAAGGGCGTATCCCCAAAATATTTTTGGGAGATCTGTTTGACCTATCATTTATCGAACCATGTCCAACATGCGTTCAATTCCTCTTTTCGGACACATCTCAATGTTCCGAAATGAAAATAATCGGGAAAAGATTTCACAATCATGAATGATAATCAATATTTATAACTCAAATATCGCATCTTCGATCCTATCGAATTGCGTAGCTCAAATACTTGCCTCCTCGATCCTATCAAAGGGCTTTGATTTTCTTGCTAAGTCGATTTTGTATTTCGTTTTGAAACTCATTGAACCTTTCAAAAGTATCAGCTTCGGCATGCATTAAACAGATATTACCGTATCTACTTTAACCGTCCGTAAACGTAACAAAATATCGATAGCCTCCTCTTGCCTTGGAACTTATCGGAACATTACATCTAAATGTAATTTCCAATAATTCGTTGGATCTTTCTCCAACCTTTGGAGAATGATGCCCTTTGTCGTTTTGCCTAATAAACAAGTATCGCATTAATCAATCGGATCTAATTCGAATGATTCTAGCAATCCATCATATGGAATCTAGATTCGCGTATCTCATTCATATGGCCAAGACGGCAATGCCAAAGGAAGCAATCAACTTCTAGGTTTAATCCTCCTCGGATTTCACCGTTCTTTGAGTCATTAGTTTGGACAACTCCTTGTCCGAACTTTCTGTTTGGAAAACATTTTCCGAAAATACCCTTAGACATACATTTCTTTCGATCCCGTCCTTGAATTACAAGGACATCCATGCATCTCAATGCATTGGATTCCTCGGACACTCTAAGCATCTCCTATTCAAATTTACATCGCATCACATGCAATTTCGGGATCGACTTATCTATCGAATGCATATGATATTCGGTCACGAAGATCAAATCTCGTACCATCAACACACGAGTGTTAATCAAAGACCCATAAGGCGTCTCAAAATTAACCAACTCTTTGAGCCACATTGAACCATTCAACGCGCTATAGCTTTTGAAACTATTTCATGAGCGTTGTGTTTTATTTTCATATACACCCGAATTCTCAAAACAATTTTGAGAAATTTGCGTCTACACATGCCACCACAAGGCATGTAATATTGTTCGATTCCTTCCTAAACTGTATCGAACCCGGCTTTCTCTAAAGCCAAAGCCTCGAGCCCCGAATCTACCGTTTCCGTGTCCAACACGTTCCTTTAAGTCTAAGAACTATTCTTTGACTATCAAGGTTAATTAAGGTAATTCCAACCCAAAAGCCATCTATCATATCGATCTCATCGATATATATTTGGTGTTTGCTTGAAAACATAATTCTAAACGGATGATGAAGATTAAGCTCCTAACCGTGCGTACTTAATCTATATGCTTATATGATGAATATATGAATAGTGTTATTTTATCGAATCGATAACCCTCATACCGATACGGGACTCCAAGTCCATAACACCCGAGATCCATATTTCGCAATCCTCCCACAAGTGACGAAGGCCTATCGAGTGGGATCTCGCTTATTTAGGTAGGATATAATCCAATCGCATCATATGCGACTCTCGTACCTTTTAGAATTTCGGTGATGGATCGTATCACATATAATCCCAGTTCCGTGTGTGCATTCTAACTATGCCCCGAACTCCAATCGGATTGGCTTGGACGGTTAAGTCATAACCATATCAAACGTATCGTTCAAATGAACTACTCACGTGCATGACGAAGGCCTAGAAACACGTAAGTCCCCATTTAACGCTTGCCACCCATTAGTACCATCAACATGTGTGCATGACGAAGGCCTAGAAACACACATATTGTGATACCAATTTCGATGGTTGATGATATGGAAGGCATTTCCATGACTTAAATATTATGAGGGATCATGACATTCATGTTTCTAAATTCGTGACATAATCATATTATATCACTATCACAAGATTTCTAAATGCATATAATTTAGTTAGGGAGATTAATTATTCTAAATAATTAATTATCTAATATGCTAGTATGATTGAATTAATTGATTAGAGATAAAGATAGGCCTAAAGGTATGTATATCTCATATACACATTTTCAAACAGAAAACTGCATACACCCTTTCAGTAATCTGTCCGAACGAAAATTGTAACTTCCTCTGACAGACAATCCACTAACACGAAAGTTGTAGATAATCTTATTATATACACGACCCAATTTGTCCTGGCCCAATTGGAGTTCGTATACAAAAGTTATGACTGTTTTACTAACTGTATGTCATACTGTTGCAGTCTTTCGGTATTTCATAGAAACGACACTGATACTTCGTTCATATGAAATATATTTCTATATGAAGGTTGTAGATAATCTTATTATCTATCTAACTCAATTTGAACCATTCAAATTGGATTTTCCTACTGAAAGATATGACCACGAATGTACGCTTACATTCGTTTATCCTTGTGTACACTTTTACGGTTGATCCTGAAACTGTATTTCCTTCAGGTACGCCTGTTAACTCGCACCTTCTTAAGATGAAAGGATATTTCGATCATCTTGAGAGGCTTGGCATCAAATTCGAGGCAGAGTTACAAACTGATTTGATCATGTTGTCACTGCCATCGAGTTATGATTCGTTCATTTCGCATTTCCACATGTCAGACATGCAAAGGACCATTCCCCAGCTTTTCGGCATGCTCAGAACATTCGAAAGCGACCAGAAACCGCGGTACATGAAGTCTAGGACTTCGGAGGTATTGGTGGTTCAAGGGAAGAGTCCAAACAATGGGAACAAGAAGAGGAAGGCAAAGGGCAACAAGGTTGTGCCTAAGCCCGTGAGCAAGAAAGCCAAGGATGACAAGAAGTGTTTCCACTGTCTCAAGGAGGGGCATTGGAAGCGTGATTGCGAGATCTTCCTGAGGGAGAGCAAGCAAAAGACCGCTTCCTCGGACACACCGGCATCAGGTATTTCCGTTATCGTTTCATATTTTTTTACTTTATCATCATGGGTGTTGGACACTGGATGTGGGACTCATATTTGTAATAATATGCAGGGCCTAAGAAGTAGAAGATCGTTGATTCGGGGCGAAGTTGATTTACGCGTCGGGAATGGAGCTCGAGTAGCAGCATTAGCCGAAGGGACGTATGATTTAACTTTGCCAAATGGACTTATTTTAGTTTTGAATAATTGTTGTTATGTACCTACTTTGAGTAGGAATATTATTTCTGTATCGAGACTTATTGCGGATGGATATGAATTAGTTATTGGTACTAATGATTGTTTTATTCGCAAGAATGACATTTTCTTTAGTAATGTTCTAGTTGAAAATGGTTTATATGTCTTGGATTTAGAAAAATAACAACAATAATCAGTCCATTTATAACATAAATACTACTCAAACAAATGAAACATACTCATGGCATTGTCGTCTCGGACACATAAACGAGAAACGGATTGCTAGACTCCAAAAGGATGGAGTACTAGATTCTTTTGATTTAAAGTCAATAGAAAATTGCGAATCTTGTTTGATGGGTAAGATGGCAAAGACACCTTTTTCCAAGAAAGGAGAAAGATCGAAAGATGTGTTGGCCCTCATACATTCCGATGTATGTGGACCGATGAGTGTCGAGGCTAGAAATGGGTATCGCTACTTCGTGACTTTTATTGACGATTATAGTAGATATGGATATCTATACTTAATGCGTCACAAAAGTGAAACTTTTGAGAAATTCAAAGAGTTTCAACACGAGGTAGAACTTCAACTGGGCAAGAAAGTAAAAGCCATTCGATCGGATCGAGGTGGCGAATACTTGAGCTATGAGTTTGAGGACTATCTTCGAGATTGTGGTATAGTATCACAATGGACTCCACCCGGTACACCCCAATGGAATGGAGTGTCCAAGAGGAGGAATCGGACTTTGTTAGACATGGTTCGCTCGATGATGAGTCGAACATATTTGCCAAAGTCATTTTGGGGTTTCGCGCTTCAAACGGCCGCTCATATACTGAATAGAGTTCCGTCCAAATCGGTTGAAAAGACACCATATGAGTTATGGCATGGCAAGGTGCCATCATTGTCTTATCTTAAGATTTGGGGTTGCGAGGCATACGTCAAAAGGTTATTGACGGAAAAACTCGAGCCAAGATCAGACAAATGTTTATTTGTGGGGTATCCTCAAGAAACAAGAGGATACCACTTTTACTTGCCGAGCGAAAACAAGGTTTTCGTGGCTCGACGTGGACATTTCTTAGAGAAGGAATTCCTAGATCGTCAAGCCAGTGGGAGTAAAATTGATCTCGAAGAAATTCGAGAACCACAACGTGAACAGGTTGATTTGGAACAAGATTCTGAGTTACCATTGGATGGTGAACCAGAATCTAATACACAAGCTCTACGTAGATCTGGTAGGATTCGTCAAGAACCTGAGAGATATGGATTTCTCATTAGTAATGACGATGATGAGTTGACTCTAGATGATGAGCCAACCTCCTACAAAGGTGCTATGTCTAGTTTGGATTCCTCGAAATGGCATGACGCCATGAAAACCGAGATCCAGTCCATGTATGATAATAAGGTTTGGAATCTTATTGATCTACCTAATGGTGCTAAGACCGTTGGGTGCAAATGGGTTTTCAAGAAGAAAACCGACATGGATGGTAATGTACACACTTTTAAAGCAAGACTGGTGGCGAAAGGTTTCAAGCAAATTCATGGTATAGACTATGATGAAACGTTTTCTCCAGTAGCCATGTTTAAAAGTATTCGCATTCTTTTAGCGATAGCTGCATATCACGATTATGAGATATGGCAGATGGATGTCAAAACCGCTTTCCTTAACGGGAACCTTACCGAGGATATGTATATGACACAACCCGAGGGTTTTGTCGATCCAAAGAATACGAATAAAGTGTGCAAGCTTATGAGATCCATTTATGGATTAAAACAAGCATCTCGTGCGTGGAACATACGATTCGATGAGGTTATCGCAAAGTATGGTTTCATTCAAAATATCGAGGAACCTTGTGTATACAAGAAATTCAGTGGGAGTTCGGTTGTATTCCTCATCTTGTACGTGGACGACATCTTACTCATTGGAAATGACATCCCGATGCTTAACCAGGTTAAGGCATATTTGGGTAGTCAATTCGCAATGAAGGACTTAGGAGAAGCTGCATATATTTTAGGTGTGAAGATCTATAGAGATAGATCGAGGAGACTTCTCGGACTAAGTCAAAGTACATATATTGACAAAGTGATAACTAGGTTTCACATGGAGCAATCCAAGAAAGGATTTCTGCCAATGTCACATGGCATCACTCTCACTAAGGCTCAGTGTCCTTCAACGGACGCTGAACGTGAGCGAATGAGTCGGATCCCATACGCTTCGGCTATAGGATCAATCATGTATGCCATGATATGTACTATACCAGATGTCGCATATGCGTTGAGTGTGACTTCCCGCTATCAGTCTGATCCCGGGGAAGCTCACTAGTCCGCAGTCAAGAGCGTTCTTAAGTATCTCAGGAATACTAAAGATATGTTTCTTGTCTATGGTGGTTCGGAAAGAGATCTGATTATCCAAGGATATACAGTTGCTAGTTTCCAAACTTGCCCGGACGATTTCCAATCTCAAAGTGGTTACGTCTTTACGCTCAATGGGGGAGTTGTTGTTTGGAAAAGCTCCAAACAGAAGACGGTGGCTGATTCTACAACTGAAGCGGAATACATCGCGGCTTCGGAAGCCGCAAAGGAGGCTGTATGGCTACGACAGTTCGTGATGGAACTTGGCGTTATGCCAAGTATCTCGGGTCCCATGGATGTCTATTGTGGCAATAACGAAGCAATAGCACAATCTAAGGAACCGCGAGCGCATCATCGGTCCAAACATGTACTCCGACGTTACCACTTGATTCGTGAGATTACGAAGAGAGGTGACGTGAAAATAATGAAGATACCTACTGAGGATAACGTGGCCGATCCATTTACGAAGCCACTATCACGTGCCAAGCATGAGCAGCATGCTAGGGCGATAGGATTGGGATATCTCTCGCAGTGTTAGATTGGGTGTTTTATTTATGTTTCTTATTGTATAAGGGGATTTGATCTGCCTAGTGCAAGTGGGAGAACATTTATTATGCCCTAGACGTGTTATTGGGATTGTATTTGTTTATGAGACAGATATTTATATTATTATTCATCATATGACCTAAACCTTCATATTTCAAAAAATTTAAATAACAAGAAAGTGTGTGAGAGGTTATTCGATTATAATAATCGGATAGATCACCTTGAATTTTATTCTAGTTTAGTGCATCGAGTCAGTTGAGAATAATATGTTGCATGGCCTTAGTCTGGCATATTGATTCGTCAATTGAATGATAGTAAAACCACTAAACGGGATGAATATAATTCTAAAACGTCCCTCGTGTATAAAGTTGTTCATAAATTGAACCAAGTAGTTCATTCACTGAATGGAGACTTTTACATACACCGGCATATTCGTAGATGAGATGATCAGGTTTTACTGATCTGAGACGGTAGCGTCGATTCTAGAATATGGATATACGCGGCGTTGTATATTGGACTGACCACTATATGAGTTTGTGACATGGTTAGAGTCATTGGAGACAAACCCATATCCAGATAGTGCGTTTTAGTGCTTCATACTTGAGTAATCTCACGGATACCTAGTATGTGAAAAGACAATGCTTTGATGTAATTAACCCTACGCGTAACTGTGTAGCAGAGATTATTATTGAGTATTGGTTTTAGCATAGGCAAAGGATGTGAGGTTGCAAGATAGGAATTGTTCCTTTCTAGCCTTGAAAAAGGATAGAGGGAGATATCTCTCGGGCCCCTCGATTGAATTGAGATTGATGAAATGCTTGGCCAAGCTCGATGGAACTCAATAGAGTTCGCATTGTTATTATCAATCTAATTCTTATCGAGAAAAGAGTATATCTGATCAAAATAAAAGATGATGACTTGAAGTTTTAGGCTTCACCGTGACTCTTTTGATCGGAAGATATCGCGAACAAGAGGACTAGTAACACTTATCTGTGCTAGGTACGAAGATGTACTGCATCTTCGTAAAGGTGTTCTCCACCTTTTTCGTGCTAATTCTGGGTAGGTATTAACGGCAGTCTAGTGCTCACAATACCTTGTGGATTGCTGCCATATTCACTGCCAGTATTAGACGAACCTACAACGGTCACACCAAGATTTCGTAACATATCGGATTCTCAAGATAATGCTCACCAATACGTTTGTTGGACAAACAAAATGAAATCACGTGTGATTAGATCTCACGACATATGTTGGACATATGGCCAAGTTGATTAAGTCTTAATCCAAGAGGGAGTTTGAAAGAAAATATGGCTTAAGAATTAACTTGGAAGAATTTATATAAATAGGCAAATATGTAATCAGAATTGGGCCAGTTCATAATCTGGGCCCGCTTAGAATTTAGGATTTTAATCTAATTTCTGATAATTAGATTTTAATCTAAATTTTGGGCTTTATTCTGATTTTATTAGTTTTTGGGCTTTATTCTGAAATTAGGGTTTCTTAACCTAATTTCGGATATAATCTAAAACTTGCCTATATATATATTCAGAATTTCATTTTTCTCTCTCTTCTCTCCAAAATTCTGACCTAATTTCTGGCCGCCAATTTACATCTTTTTACACAAAATCGACATTGAAATCTGGAGAGTTTTTGAGTAGAATTTCTGAGCAATTTCTTGAGTGAATTAATCGTAACACCGACTAGAACGGTGTTGGCGGTTCTGATCAGACGAAATCGAGGTGGACACGAGTAGAGGGAGTGCAAGAGCAATCCTTGGAGAAGGTTCACGAGATCTGGAGAAGGAGGCATCACGTACTAACTTGTACGAGGTAAAATTCTGAATAACTCTTCCTTTTTCGATGTTTTTCGAGTGTGATCCAGGGTAGAATTAGGTTACGCATGCGTGAATAATTCCGCTGCATACTCTAATAATCGTATGCGTAATCCTACAAGATCAACTTGCTACGAGTAGGGTATTAGGTTCTTCATACTTGAGGGGAACATTGATTGCGTTACGTGCGTAGCACAATGCTTTGATATGACTTTACGCCTGCCGTAACAGGGGGCCAAAATGGTCATCATTGGGTATTGTCCGAAACACGGAATTCAATATGAGTCTTCAAGATAGGAATTGTTAATTCCCAAAGGATGACTATAAGGAAACTGTGGCCACAGTCAATGATATTTACGGTTAATATCGATTGAAATTGTTAACTCGATTCGGAATCGGGGAATAAGTATAGTCAATCAAACTATAAGGATGACTACCACCATGCCTTTTGATTAACGGGTATCGCTAACAAGAGAACTAATAACCGCTATTCGAAATAGACACAATTATCACAATCATTTTTCGTGTTAACATGGGTAGCCATGATGGAGTGACTAGATCCCGCTCATTGTTTGGGAACAAATTGAGCTCTTCTCGAGGGAACTCATGTGTCATGTCTGAGAGAAAAAATGCATAAAGATGAAATCTAAGAGAGATGAGCTTGGATGATAAATAGGTCTTCTGATATTTTGTGAACTTAACACTGTGATCTTTAATGTGTTTAATTGTTTTACAATAGTTTATACAAAATATACAAATTGTTATTAAATGAATCACATTAGATCCCTCTAGTCTTTCTTTTAAGAGAGCATATATGGTGCCCCCATAATTCCTCCCACGCAATCAGCATGACGTGTTGAATCAATCGGACGCCCTTTTTTATTTGCTTATAAACCTGGTTCTCTCTCTTCCCGTCTCTCTCTCTCTCTCTCTCTCTCTCTCTCTCTCTCTCTCTCTCTCTCTCTCTTCTCGTCGTCTCTCTCATTTCTCTCTCTCTCTCTTCCCGTCGTCTCTCTCTCTCTCTCGTTTCTCTGTCGTTTCTCTCTCTCTTCCAGTCGTCTCGTCGAAGAAGCTATATCGGGGCGACGGTCTCACACCATAAACTGAAAACCCTAGATCGCCCAGAAACTGAAAACCCTAGCTGAGAGGGCGACACCACGCCGAAGAAGACGCCTCGAAGTTTCGACGCTTCGTCATCAATGCAGCGGGTTAGGTTTTATGATTGAATTAACGAGCAATTTCAGGATTAACGATCAATTTGTGTATTTGTTTATTTGTTTGAACTGACGCCTGGAATTGAAGACGCCTGGAACTGACGACGCTTCCATTGCTGGTTTGTTGATTTGTCTAATTTCAATATGACGTCTGGAAACGAAGAAGACGCCTGAAAACCCTAGATCCAAGGTTTGTTTATTTGTTTAATTGAAGGTTTTGCTAGATTAACGATGAATGGAGGTTTCCATTGCTGGTTTGATTGCGTGATTATCTAATTTCAGGTTTATTTGTCTAATTTGAGGTTTCGAGAACGGCTTCGATTGGCAGATTGACGGGGAATTGATGGGACGTGGCTGGGGCTTTCAAGTTGGAGAGTCGAGTGGTGATGGAGTTCCTGTTTTAGGCTTGAATTAACGAATGGTATGCTTAATTTCTGGTACGCTTCGATTGCCGGTACGCTTCGATTGCCGGTACGCTCCGATTGTTGATACGCTTGGATTAACGACGCAGAAATCCGGTGCCACGACACTTCGATTATTGGTACGCTTCGATTGGCGACTGGTACGCTTCGATTACTGGTACGCTCCGATTAAGTACTGGTACCAAATTTACTTTCTTTTTTTTATTGATTTGAATTGACTTTGAATGCAGAGGTGGAGCTGGAGCAGGAGATGGATGCGGAGCAGGAGCTGGATGCGGAGGTGGATCTGGAGCTGGAGCAGGCCCTGGATGCTGGATTGACGGTGAATCCGACACGAAGACGACGATTAATGGACATCTTTTTGAAGCTTCGATTGACGACGATGATTTCCGGCACGGAGATGGATGCTGGATTGACGACGATGAATTGCCGGTTCATAAGGAGCATCGATTGAAGACGACGATTTGCTGGGACTTTGTCGAGGTTGGATTGACGACGATGATTTGCTGGGACTTTGTGGAGCTTGGATTGACGACGACGAATTGGCTTCGATTGGGGACTGGTACGCTCGGTACGAATTTCCTGATTTATGTAATGGAGAGTCGAGTTGATTGTGAGCAAGATTAATTGTTAATTAATATGTGTATTAGTTTTTGTTAATTTGTAAATGTATTTTTTTACACAATATTTGATTAATTGATTAATTTAGTTAATGGTGGTATTAATTAGTTGTTAATATGCGAGTCGAGTCGAGTCGAGTCGAGTCGATTTGCTGAGATTTGTATGAATTAGTTATTAATTAATTGTATTAATTAGTTGATTAATTTAGTAAATGGAATCATTTTTGTTAATTGATTTAATTTTATTAATTTAATATTAGTCAGAACATATTTTTATTAATTTCGTTAATTTAGTTATGTTGTTAATTATTTTATTAATTAAATATTAGTCAGAACATATTGGTATTAATGAAACTAATGTTGTTAATTATGTTGTTAATTTAAAATATGTCGTTAAATTGATTATGTTATTAATTTTGATTAATTATGTTGTTAATTGAATTGTTGGTTAATAAAGTGGAAAATTTTGAATGTAAAGTGGGTGGAAATTTGAATTTGAATATAATTGAATTGTTGGTCAATACAAGACATATGATGACATATGATGATTCAATTATCAATGGTGGGGAGAAATATAGGGGTATAGTATAATGAGGTCGTATATGAAGCCCCCCCATTTCCCCCCGTGATCCGTGATTGAATCACCGTGACGTTTGCAATCAATTGGGGGCTACATTGCATCTCCGAAAAACACCTCATTCATCATTAATGCACTTTTGTGATACATATAACCCGTGTGCTCTCTCTCTCTCTCTCTTCCCGTCAGTTCTCTCTCTCTCTCTCTCTCTCTCTCTCTCTCTCGTCGCCGCTTCCATTAATGGCGGATCTGGTGGTCTCTCTCTCTTTCTCTTCCCGTCAGTACTCTCTCTCTCTCTCTCTCTCTCTCTCTCTCTCTCTCTCTCTCTCTCTCTCTCTCTCTCTCGCCGCCGCTTCCATTAATGGCGGATCTGGTGCTCTCTCCATCAGACGAGACCACGCATGACGAGCTAGCCACACGACGATTCATGGCGATTCAGAAGAAACTAGGGTTTGTTTGCACGAGCTAGCCACGCACGACGCAGCACCGGGTCGAGCAAGCTAGGGTTTGTCCAGATCTGACGAATGGAGGTGGGCCAGTCGATTGCTGGTAAGTCTGATGTGTCTTTTGTTGATTTTTAAACCCTAAATCGCCATTGTTGCTTTTGTTCTGTCTCTGTCGTTGTTGCTCGTTTTTGTTGATTTGTAAACCCTAAATCGCCTTTTTCTGTTTCTGACCTAGCTGAGAGAGCGACGCCACAACGGAGAAGACGTGTGGGACTGAGGAGGCATGGAATCGTACCAGCAAGTAATTGACGATCAATTTTGGGGGGGATGAAGGTACCTGGGGAGCTTGGATTGACGGTTAATATGGAGCCCCGATGCATAATTCCGGATTTCATTTCTTGTACGCTTCGATTGCCGGTACGCTCCGATTGCTGGTACGCTTGGATTAACGACATATAAATTCGGTGCCCCGACGCTTCGATTACTGGTACCAGATTCAATTTGTTTTTTTAATTCTTTTGAATTGACTTTGAATGCGTAATGGGTTTGCTTGTGATTTATTTGTTAATGCAGGGGCCAAATTGGAAAATCGGGAGTGGTAAGCTGCGATTACTGGTACAAGATGCGGTGGTGCAGGATGGCTTCGATTGAGGATGCGGTACTGGTACAGGATGCGGTACTGGTACGCTTCGATTACTGGGACGATTTCAGGTCTGCCGATTGGTGAGGATGCGGTACTGGTACAAGATGCGATTGGTGAGGATGCGGTTATAAGGAGCGATTGGTGGCTTTTACTGGCACGATTTCAGGTCTGCCGATTGACGGGGAATTTAGGATTGAAGAGGGCGATTTCAGGTCTGCCGAGTCGAGTCGATTTGCTGAGAGTCGAGTCGAGTCGATTGGGGACTGGTAATGCTGAGAATCGAGTCGAGTCGAGTCGATTTGCTGAGAGTCGAGGGCTTTTACTGGCACGTTTTGATTGGATATTTGGGACTGGAGCTTCGATGGACGACGCTCGGTACGGAGTTTCTGTTTTCTGGAATGGGCTCAACGTTTCTGGTAGCGAGGATGGATTGGGCTCAACGTTTCTGGAACGGCTTCAATTGGTGAGGATGACGACGAGGACGGGTGAAATAACTGGTACGGTTGGCTTGGATTGCCGGTACGAGATGACTCGATCGTTAATGCAGGGATTCTGGTACCGAGCGGAATTGCGAGTTAATTAGGGATTGTAAATATTAATTAGTTGTTAATTGGTAAGTTGTAAAGTAGGGATTCTTGTTGTTAATGTTAATTACTGCCATTTGATGGATTGTGTATTTGTTTAACATGAAATATTGGTCTTAAAATATTTTATTAATGCAGGAGATTGAGTTAATTGATTTGTGAATATATATTTTTTTATTGAATCAATTTTGTGAATTGAATTAATTTTGTTAATTAAATATTGGTCTTAAAAATAATTTTCTTAATTTGGTAAATTAATTGTGTTTTTAATTTATTTTGTTAATTGAAATGATTTTGTTAAGTGTTAATTGAGTTTCGAATTGTTGGTATAATTATCAATTGTTAATTCAAATGATTTTATTGTGATTTTATTAATTGTGTTATTAAGTGTTAATTGGATTGTTGATTAATAGAATGGGAAATTTTGAATGTAAAGTGGGGGCATAGTAAAATTATCCTAGTATAATTATCCTTCTTTTAACCAGAGAGGTATTGCTTTTTTAAAAAAAAGTACGTCAGCTTTTACGATGGGTATAATTCAATTTCAAAGCATTACTTATGGAAAAGGAACCATATCCCAAACAATAATTATTTTATGTTTTCATAACAACATCCTTTACTTAACTAAAATGATTTGTATATTTCAATTAATGTCTAATAATTATAATTTAGTTCAATAATTTGGGTATTGTATATATTTTGTAAAAAAACAAATGTTGGCATAATGAAAACTTAAATTTCAAACAAGGTCAGATAATAAAAATATCAAAAATAATCTATAAATTCGTGACTTCGAACTAAACTAAACATTGTTTGGTAAAACAATTGTATTTCGGAATTCATTTTGAATTAGAAAGTTTATATTTTGAATAAAAGTAGTTTCTATATTGAATAGAATTCTTTCAAAGTGTTGATGTTAGTTGGTGAATTGATATGATATGATTGTGGTTTTTTAAACATTTTTTTTTTTGTTTTTACAAAAAAAAATTTGTGAGAATGATAATGAAGGGGTCCTTTCTCGGCATTGGTCTCGGGTCTTCGAAAATTCGGGACCGGCCCTGCGTACATTCTCCGGATCTTAATTATCTCCTCTTATCTCAATATATACGTGATTTACTTAAATAAATTATAAAAGTACGATGAAATTAATATATAATGATGATATAAATTTATTTTATTTTAAAATGATAAACGATGGTATTGATTGTATTATTTTAATTGGGTGATTCTATGGTAGAATTTTTTTTTTTAATTCTTATACAAATTAACAAGGATATTTTTCAATTCTCTAATTTAAATAATAATTAATACAATGTTTGAAAAAAAAAAATTAATTGAAAACATCTAATTAATTATAAATTGTCATAATATTTTTTGAAAAGATTCTATCGTATAATCATCCATTTTAATATTTTATTGATTGATAGCCTGAACGCGTTCTTATTTGTTCTTAGTCCAATTGTAGCACTCCAAATTTGACTTCTTTCTTTTGTATGATTTATAGCGTTGTCTCCTTTTAATTAATGTATTTGACTATGGATCCCATTCTTCAGTGAGAGAGGAGGAAATTTGTAGGTCGTGCTCCATGAACCGCAAGTCCCTTTCGAAGATCATTCATTCATAATAATTAACCTCATCCTCCACTTAACTTCCCATTCTGATTTTGCTTTCTCGTCTAGATTTTAGAATTTTGATTGTGATTTCCACACAAGGGAGCAGGGAGGAGAAAGTAGTAAGGAAATTCGCCTGTAATTTAATTATTACTGATGGAAGGTTTGCAGAGGTCAAGCGAAACGTTCAGGAGGTCGGGTTCTTCAGGCTTGGTGTGGGAAGATAGATTCGCACCATCCGGAATTGAAGATCAGGACAAGAAGAAAAAGGATGATGATGATGACCATGATGAGAATGGTGTTGCTGTTGGCCGGTTAGAGCGTAGTCGATCTGCTGGAGGAGGAGGAGGAGGAGGTGGATATAGAACTAGCAAAGCTCTGCCTCCGGCCATGGACCCGCCCTCTCCGAGAGTATCGGTGTGTGGATTCTGCTCCTTCTTTGCCAAGCCCCCTCCTTCCTCCAATCCTTCAAAACCCCGTCGCCGGTGATTCCTCTCTTTCTAATTCTCGTGTACTATGTGTAAAAAAGAAGAACTTTTCTCTTTAGAATTTAGAGTTAGTTCTTCATTTTGAGTCGATTCATTTTTCTTGCAACTGTGCCTTCCATGATTTTTGTAACTTCATTAGTTAGGACTTTGTCAAATCATGCATGTGTTTACTGCAAATCACCACTTTGTGTTTACTGCAAATCTTCCATTGTTTGACATGGAAGAAATCTAAGAAATTGCATCGAGTTGCCTCTATAGTTGGATGTATTAGAAAGTTCGACCAGTCGAATGCCTTAATTAATTCACTATTTTATTTTGGTCAAACATTACAACTCGTTTGACTGGGAATAGATGGTGATTGCCGAGGGTGCCCGATTAGTCCCGCGTAGGTTTGAATGTTGATATTTATGAAAGGGTAAATATACAATGCCTCCCCAAACAACATAAGATTCATTGATGCCTCAATTGAAAAATTTTTATTGAATTGGACTGTTCAATTAAATCAATCCAATCAAATTTGATTTAATTGCTAATTGATCGAATTAATTTGTATTAATACTTCTGAATTAACGCATCAACACATCTTTATAACTCATTCATAAAGCAATGATTTTTTAACCAATATACACACTGCATTTTTCTTTTACTTTAGTTACTCATTTTAAAAGGGGAAATATAGTTGGCCCTTCCAAACTCATTCCAACATCCTTAATTCTTGATGAGGTGACAAAAAATAGTTAAATGAGTTAATTAGCTTCTCGAATTGATTAATTAACACGTTTAATTGACACGTAAATAATTTATAATATGTTAATTGTCGTATCAATTTAAAAAAGTAATCAATTAAATCGCTAATTGAGGCAAGTAATAATACTAATCAATTTACTTACTCCTCATTGTTGGGTAGCGAAGCACCTGCAGCTCCGCGCAGCGGAATAGAGGATCCCGAGTTCGGACTACCCTAGTCCCCGAGATCGCACCACCTTTCCGAAATTACGATGCAAATAGAAGATCAAATTACGTATCATGCGAAATTGATCGCGTTCGAAGGATTGATCGTTGTTATTTGCTTATCACCGAGTTTTTCTTCACGCCTTTTACGAGCGTCCCATACCACGCGTACGTCCCTTTCGAAGATCATTCATTCATAATAATTATCTACAACTTTAGTGAAGGTTTGAAGTCGGTTTGAACGATTTAATAATTTCGTTTCAACAGAATACTGAAAGGGTGTATGCAGTTTTATGTTTGAAAAGGTGTATAATAGTTATACATACTTTTTTGCCCATCCTTATCCTATGTAGTATATATAGGATTTTTCTCTCTCCTCCATTCAGTCAATTGAAGTCCAATCCAGATAATTCATTTTATCAAAGAGTTGAAAGAGTGCGATGATAAAGAGAGAAAGAGAAAAGGAGTTTTCTCGGATTAAAGAATCAAACGCGATCATGCAAGTTCGCCGGTGCATCGTCTAGGCAGGTGCATCCGCGACCGAGATGCTACGACTCACGGTAGATACGGGTAGAGGAGCGACATTTGTGGCTCTTCGTTTGTGATCAAACCGGAGAAGTAATGGAGCAAAAGGCTGTGGAAGTGTGTGGGCATGGGACGCACGAAGACAACCGGAGACGTGTCAAGACGGTGGGAGACGTGTGGTATGGGACGCACGGGCTAGTCACCAACGTGACATCGGAGAAGGGAAGAATGCGAGCGATCAACCCGTCGTGCGTGATCAATTTCACGCTGGTAATCGTCTATCCTACTTTGCATCGTACTCTCGAAGCCGAGGCGTGAACTCGAGATTTGGGAACCGGACTGAGCCTTCATATCCGCTGCGCGGGCCCGGGGTATCGATTCCTACAATATCGTCTATCGGTTACGACACACAACTGCATGGACGATGTGTACGTAAACGTGCTTGATTCGATTGGATTCTCGTTGTGGAAAAACTGTTTTTTCCTTTTCTCTCTCTCTCTCTCTCTCTCTCTCTCTCTCTCTCTCTCTTTAGCGTTCACCTTTTCTCAACTATTGGACAAGTGTCTAACTGAATAGCACGAGTTGCCCACGATAGAGGAGAGAGAAACATCATATTTATATGTAACAGGATAATGACATCCCAAAAGACACATATTAAACATACAAACTCGTGTATAATAATAACATGTCGCACGAGTGCCAATTAGTGATCTCTAAAGATATGTTTATATGATACTCTACCGTCATGACGCAAGATATGGTGCGTCATGACGCACGAGTGTCAATTAGTCTCTGGAAGAAATACGTTCACTTCCGTCATGACGCACCATATGGTCCGTCATGACGCACGGATGCCATTCTTGTCTGGACAAAATATGCCTACTTCCGTCAGGACGCACGATATTGTGCGTCGTGACGGATTAGCTTATTTGGCTGAATTTGGATAAGTCGATAACCCTTGGATAAGTCGATAATCCTTATTAACTGTACATACCTCGTTGTGTCACGACGCACCATATGGTGCGTCCTGACGCACTGTATGTAAAAGCTTAATTATGTATAATCTTATTATGTATTTATTCGTTTCCTTAAACGCGTACGTTCATGTGTCATTATATGTACTATTTTATGGTTGATCCAAAACTGTAATTACTTCACTCATTTGTCACCTCATCATTGTCATCAAGGATGTTATTTTGAGTTTGGCGACTGAATATATAAACCTTTTTTTATACCGTACGAAAAGATATGCTAATAGAATTTATGTTGAGCATATGCTAATGGAATTTATGTACGAAAAGTTATTTTTTTAGGAAATGATATTTTGGATATTTGTCAATCAATAAATAATTAATGGTAAGGTTCAAAAATATTTTTGTCAGTAAGTGATAGGCAAAATAGGAAGTTTTTATCGAATCTAATTAATTAAAAATATCCAAATTATCATGTTCAAAAGGATCTACCCAAATTACCCTTTTGAAAAAAATCTACCAAATTATCCTTTTCATAATCAGGTTGTTAATATATATACGAAAATTCAGTGTTAATTTATGAAATTTTACAATGATCGAATTCATGGACAGTGATGGATCTAGTCCCGATCAATGTCCGTATGAAAGGTGCCAACATTTCTCTCACCAATTATTCATCCAAATCATTCTAATCATGGTTAGAGATCAAATTCAATCAAGATAATCTATAGATAAAATTATGAAAAGATATGCCAACATTTCTCTCTCCAATTATTCATCCAAATCATTCTAATCATTGTTAGAGATCAAATTCAATCAAGATAGTCTCTAGATAAAATTCATTCTCTTCCAAATCTTGAAAACAATTTCCCAACTCGTGTGATCGAATCCGCTAGGTTATATTCGTTAGGTCTTCTTAGTATTTCGTGTTAGTCTAGCATTTCGTTGTGAACTCCTAATTCACATTGATAGAAGATTGTAACAACTCACCTTTCTCCTCTTCGTGAAACCTTGTAATACATTAATTCGGAAAATTGAACAAAATATCCAAAAATTATAAGTTCGCCGTACGGCATTTTCGAAAACGTGGGTACTTGTGAGCATTGATCCAGTTGCTTCGCAAGTAAAAGAGACTTAAAGTAAGCAATCATCTATCGAACTATGTAATCATATTGCGTGTCAATTTGGTTCGTTGGCATTGTTTTTCTTTGTTACTTACTTTTCGTATTATTTCAAATATTAGTTAATTAACAAAACATATTAGAATTGAATATTTTTAAAAGTCATAAATAATTATTTAGTTGTTGTTATTGCATATTCACATCTCTATATCATTTAGAAACAACACAAATTGCACGTGAAAACATTGATTTTTTTTAGTCTATTGAACAAGGATGTTATTTTCTAATCACATTTTTTTTTTACTCATTTTTTTAATTGAGAGAGAAAAACCTATCACAACAAAGAGAATATGCATAATTCTTGTTTGTTATTTTCTAGACGCTTAATTATTTTTATTGAGAAAAAAAGAAGACATCTCATAATGTTAAAATGAACATTAATGAAAAAATATAATCGAAAAATAAGATGAATTTTGTCGTATCAATGAAAGACATTGAATTGCGAATTTTGTTTAGAAATTGATGTTATTTCCTTCGTAATTCGAGTTTATTCGTTAATTGTTCATTCGATAACCGTTCAAATTCTTATAGAACTGAACATATTCCATAAGAAATGAACGAACTCGAACAAGAATGTGTTCGTTCGAGTTATTTAGATCATTGAATTATTGAGCTCCCCGCCCTTTCTTTGCCAACTCTTCTGAGCGAACAAATCTTATCTTTCTCTTTCGCTATAAAAATAAGCCAAGATCAAAGATCCAAGATCCATATGAATAAAATCTCATATAAATAACTCTGCTAATGTATCATTAATCCATATAAATTAAAGTCAACTTACTACACGAACCCATATCAATCCCATTAATTTGTGTTTTTATATTTTTGTGAAATTATTTGTCAAGTTCTTTTTTTTTTAGATTTATACTTGTGGATTTTAAATGGTATTTTATTTTTATATGTTACATAGTTAGATTTTACTTTATGTTTATGAATACTTTAAGGCTTTAGTTTGATACTTTTTTATTAATTAAATATAAATTAAATTTCAAATTTTGTAAGTTTTGAACAAATATCAAACGAATTGTTCCAAAATTAACGAACCGAATTCGAATTTGAAAAATTATTTGAAACAGGGCGTGTTTGTTAGGTCAATTTTGTACAGGAGCAGGAAACTAGTAGTTGCAGGAAACCGATGTATGAATAGCAAGAAACTATGATAGCATGAATATGCAAAAACTATGAGTGTAGGATGTTTAAAAGGTGTTTGATGAAAATCACAAGATTGGTGTAGCAAATGAATAAAATATTACATAATTGTATTACTTCGTATGAGATTTTATAACTATCATATTAATTTCTTAATCATATCAACGTAATAAATCATACAAATACTTTAAGATTTTCTTTTTTTTAATAATGCAAATGCTATGTTGCACGGATACGGATACGGGTATCGTATCCGATATGATACAGATACGGCGATACGGCGATACGGCAATTTTCAAAAAATTACGAATACGGATACGGCTATATAGCTATTATTATAATATATTTATAATGTATATAATAAATAAATAAATAAGTAATTAAATAATATTTTTAAATTAAATATCATGACAATAAATAAAATAAACATAACGGTACAACTATCATAAAAGTATCCTAAATTTATTCTAGAAGTATCCTAAAATTAATTTAGAAGTATCCTAGAAGTATTTTATATAATTTAATTAAAAATATTATGGGCCAAAATATATAATGGGTCGGAGTATCTTAAATGGAGTATCACATCCGTATCCTGAACGTATCTCAGCCGTATCCTGTCGTATCCCAGCCTTATCCGGAAAAAAATATATTAAAATAATCGGATACGCCATGTGCCGTATCTGATAAGTATCCGAGCCGTATCGTACCCGTATCCCAGCCGTATCATGAACATAGTGCAAATGAAAGAAAAATAATTTTACATAATAATAATTTTAATACAATTAATGTTTAGAGAATATTAATTTTTTATTATCATTATTTTTAGAGAAAATATTTTTTAATAATATATTTTTTAAAACGGTGTCCGATATCTGATATCCGTTACGGATACAAATATAGATACTCATACGATATCCGATATCCGTCAAAATTATTACGTAACATAAGTTAATGTGTCAAAATTAGGGATATGGCAAAATTATATACATAAATGTTGATAATTTATGTGACAAATTATTAAGGAATTATATATGGTGCTCTTAAAATAAGCTAATATGTCAAATAATTTTTAGTTTGAATATTAATTAATTCCCATTTTTGTCCAGCTCATCCATCAGATAAGAACCCAAAATTGGGATCACAATATATTTTGATTTTTTTTTACATGTAGTCTTATCAAAATCCAATTTGTAAAAATAACTACGAAATTGACTAAATTGCTAATCTAATTTTTTCGCCAGACATTTTAACAAAAGATAATGTACTTTTGTCAGGTCGTTTGGCGAAATAGCTCAGAGATTAATTTAGGTGTTAATCAATAGGTTTAGCATTGTTAATTTCTTTGGCTAGACACCCTGGCGAAAGTGCATGGATTTGACGGCTCCAACTTCAGTGTGGTGGAAGGGCGAGAAATGTGATTTGTGATCTTTCGCCATTCGCCATATCTTCTGGCGAAAGAGTTGTTTTCGGTTTTTTTTTGTTTTTTTTTTGCAATTTGACATTTTTCTTAATTTAGAGTTAGAATTGAAAAATAATTAGAACACCTATGTTTTAGATCTTTTTAAGAATTATAATTTAGATGATTTCGTTGTAATTTGCAGGGATCATTTGCTCACTTAAAATCGTCCAGAACGTAGCTAGTTTATTTGAAAATTTGTTAAGAGTAAATAAAAAAACAATAAACCAAACATAACAATATAATCAAAAGTGTATCAAAACACAAACTACGTCAAAACATAATATCTACAATACATCAAAATATCCAAAGTACATGAAAACACAACATCCGAAATACATGAAAACACACACAAATATTGAAACATCAGGCACGTCCGAAAAAAAAAACATATTATCTTTTATTTTTGTTACGGAATTATGAAATGATCATACGATATGTATTTTTAATTTTATAAAAGATAAATTTTATTTTTATAGTTGTGACTTGTGAGGTTACTAAGAATTTTTGGTTCATATTTTGTTCTAAATTTTATAATGATATACATGACTCATTATACGATACATGTGCTATTATTTTTTTAATTTTACATAACAATATTATATACACTATAATTTCAATTATAAGAATAAATATTTTTTTCAAATAAAGCTAACTTGTTAATTTTCGTGTAAATATTTTAAACTGAAAATTATTATTTAATTTTTTTACAACAAAATAGAAAAATATATGTTTTGTGAGTATAAATACCTTTCTAGAATTGCGTAAATACTATACTATGAATTTATTTATATATATTAAAATTAGTATTATTATGAATTTCATAGATATTAATATTATATTAAAATATACCATGCATTTATTTATTTACATATTAAAATAGTATTGATATGAATTTTTTTTAGATATTCTTATTACATTTATTTTATTTGCAAATTATTGTATCTCGTTATACGATCGGCTACAAAAAATTATGCAACACCAAATTTTGCTCATTATGTGACTCGTTACACGATTGA
This sequence comes from Luzula sylvatica, assembly GCA_946800325.1. Lineage (NCBI taxonomy): Eukaryota > Viridiplantae > Streptophyta > Magnoliopsida > Poales > Juncaceae > Luzula > Luzula sylvatica. The sequence continues at coordinate 545,153 of OX326961.1, forward strand.
CAACAAAAATGATAAAACATAAAATAAATAAGGACACATGTCATGTTGTCGTTCATTGGGTATTATTGTGACTCGTTAGCTACAAAAATTATGAAACACTAAATATTACTCATTATTGTCACTCGTTGAACAATTGGCTACAAAATCATAAAACATAAAATAAAAAAAAATAGACTGGTGTCACCGTCTTATGCATTTAGAAAAGTTTAATATACTATAGTATAATTATTATAATTATAATTATAATAGTATAATTGAAAATAGTTATAATATCATGTAAGATATGTACATGGAGTTATTATTGTACATACATTTATAAGTTTTTCACTTGTATGTATATTATGATATTTAACTAAAATTCAAGAAATTAAAGGACGTGAAATGTATTATGTTTTATCGATTACTTGAATTTTGTTTATGCGTACATAATTTTTTTAATACACTTTGCAGATATTTTTTTAATCATTCTAATAAAAATTGCAAGAAATAATAAGGGTAAAAATGATGTTATATGACCATTTCTACATTTGCGATACAAATGAAGAAAATAATAAATTGAAATAACATGTTCACAACATCACAACACACAACATAACTGTTACAATAAATTGAATAACATATTCTCAACATAACGGTTTTGAACTCACTATATTCAGAATATTAACAGGATTTAAAAATATTTAAAGAACCCAAAAAAATGTGGTAGAGAAAATTAGATAAAAATGAAAAATAATTGCAAATCTAAGTTTTGAACTCAGGAGCTCCTGCAAAGTGAAGAATCAAATCTACGGGCGATATATATCAAAAAAAAAAAAAAAAAAAAAAAAAGTCAAGAATCAAAGTCAAGAAAAAACAACCGACCGAGCTAGCTACCGATTGTGATTGGATATCACTTTGAATGGTATTAAATTAAACTATTTATTAGATGTGAGAATTGAGAACAAAAATAATATTGCCAGATATTAGATATTGGCGTCAAACTCGGGACCAACACATAAATGATGAATTGAGGATAGTATAATCAACCAACCGCGTTGCTTTAGGTCGTGATAATGTTTCATGTTTAACGTATTTGTAGCATGTAGTACACGTGTCAAAATCTGGTACAAACTCTATATATTTAATTCTTATAGTAATAGTAATAATTTGTGGTCGGTTTTTGTGTATCTATCATTACTCAATAATAATAGTAGGGATAATTTCTTGTATATTCCTTCAAAAACTCTAAATATCAAATTTGTCTCTTTAAAATTAGGGGAGTGTTATGATAGACTCATTTTCTTATCATGGATCCATTTTCAAAAAATTATTTTAAGAATTTTAGCTATTTATTAATTAATTCTACAAAATTTATGTTTTGAACAACATTAAATGATAAATATACACTATAATCTTACAAAAAATATCATTATTTCACAAATATTCGAATTTTTTTTTTTAAAAAATGAGTCCATAATAAGAAAATGGGTCTATCGTAGCACTCCCCTTGAAATTATAAATATCAAATTTGTCTTCCTAAATCTAAAATGTTTGCAAATTTATCCTTCCAAAATTAAAAATATATCAAATATAACCATTTAAACTAATATAATATCAAATTTGTCCAAATTAGCAATCTGTCATCCAATTAATCAAAATTTTCCGTTATTAATTTTAGTTAAATCATTAATCACATATTTACATGACCAAAATACCCTTTCTAAACTACAAATCATCTCTGCCAAATGAAGCACCGCCATTGTCCTCTTCTCATGTCTTCCCAACTCTTAAGAAGCATAGCCCACTAGTGTACTACAGATCGAATCGCCAACCAGCAGCACCTAAAGCCTCGCCTCTCTTGGTCACTGTGCCACCCCTATCTCTTCCTCACGAAGTTGCCTAAATCCTCTTCTAGTTAAAGAAAATTTCAGCCTGAAACTCCTATAGTCGAAACGAATTCCAATCGGAACAAACAAATTTACCTTAGTATAGCCTCCGATAAACCCTAATTTCAGCAGAACAAATCTGTAATTGACCTTAAGATATTCCTAATTAGCCATAACAAAACGGAACATATTAATATCAGAAAGAAATGAGATACTTCGATATTTCCTTCAAATGTTTTTATCTTGAATAGTCTCCAGATGATTCCTTTGACGATGTGTAGTGATGTGAATACCTTCCATCATTGGGAACTCGTGTAGTGAGTGCTAGGGAGGAGATTGGCAAGAGATTGCTGAGATTCTACCACTTCCAATGTTTCTTACGCTAGGAGAGAGAGAGAGAGAGATTATGATTGTGTCGTTTTGACGAGATGGGCAAATTGGTCTTTTTCACAAGTTTGTCGTTAAACCTCGAGGAAAAAATGAATTTGGTTTAGTTTGATAATAATTAAAGTTTAGATGGATAAATTTGATATTAACTGTTTTTGAGGGACAAAAATGATATTTTGAGTTTTTGTAAGGATATGCTTGAAATTGTCTCATAATTGTAAGGGGCCTTTTGATTCTTGCTTTGGAGAATGCCTTGGCATGAAGTATGCCAAGGAATCTCATGTCAAGACATATTATTTCACGGCATATTCTAATACCTTGTTTGGTTGATACGTTTATTTATTCCATGTCATATTCTAAAAATGTAAAAATGAGTTTATTTATAGAAACCTTGAGATATTTATTTTTGAAAATTAAAATAAAATGTATTTCTTCCTCATGGGAATGGAGAAAAGCCATCAATTTTGGTGGTAATCATATTCCCATCAACTATTCCCTAGGGCATGTTCGGCAACCATGGAATAGAGTGGAATAGAGGATTAAATGGGTTAATCCACTATATTCTTGCCGAACAAGGATGGATTATCAAGGAATAAAATGAGGGTTTAGAGGTTTAGTCTATTCCATATAAAACATGGAATAGATCTATTCCATCCAATAGTTATTTATTTTGGACCAATTTATCCCTTATTATTATTGTTGTTATTATTTTTATTATTGTTATTCTTGTTATTGTTATTATTAATATTATTATTATTATTATTATTATTATTATTAATGTGGTTGTTATTATTTTTATTATTATTATTATTATAATAATTATTATTAATGTTATTATTATTAATGTTATTATTATTAATGTTATTATTATTAATAATGTTATTATTATTATAATAATTAATATAATAATAATAATAATCATTATTATTATTATTATTAAATATATAAATAATAATAATAAATGTAATTAATAGAATTATTATTATTATTATTATTATTATTATTATTATTATTATTATTAATGTTATTATTATTAATAGTTAATATAATAATAATAATAATAATAATAATAATAATAATGTGCTTGTTATTACTATTATTATTATTAATATAATAATAATAATGTGGTTGTTATTACTATTATTATTATTAATATAATAATAATGATAATAATAATAATAAATTATTATTATTATTATTATTATAATAATTATTATTAATGTTATTATTATTTATTATTATTAATAATGTTATTATTATTATAATAATTAATATAATAATAATAATTATTATTATTAATATAATAAATAATAATAATAATAAATGTTATTAATAGTATTATTATTATTATTAATAGTTAATATAATAATAATAATAATTATTATTATTATTATTATTAATAATGTGGTTGTTATTATTATTATTATTAATATAATAATAATAATAATAATAATAATAATAATAATAATAATAATAATAATAATAAATTATTATTATTATTATTAATATAATAATTATAATAATAATAAATTATTATTATTATTATTATTATTAATGTTATTATTTATTATTATTAATAATGTTATTATTTTTATAATAATTAATATAATAATTATTATTATTAATATAATAAATAATAATAATAATAATAATAATAATAATAATAAATGTTATTAATAGTAGTAGTATTATTATTATTATTAATAATGTTATTATTATTACAGTTAATATAATAATAATTATTATTATATTATTATTATCATTATTATTTGATTGATTTGATTTTAATTAGAGAAAAATTAGTTATACGATAAAGGGCATTTTGGTCATTACTACCATTATTTTTTTTAATCCTACATTTTTATTCCATTAGTTTTGACGAACAATGTTGGAATAAAATGGTTTAATTGACTATTCCCTATTCCTCTATTCCTCTATTCCATTACTTGCCGAACGGGCCCCTAGGGAATGGAGTATGTCATTACTTTATTACCGAGCGTGTAAACCAAACGTAGGAACGAAATCCGTAAGAAAGTATTCCAAGACATTCCAAATCCAAAGCTCCAACCAAACACCCCCTAATAGTAATAGTAATAGTAACAGTAACAATAACAAGAGATGAAAATTTTCATCCGATCAACTGGCCGGTGGACGGTGAGTAAAAATTCACGAAAATAAAATAAAATAAAATTGTATCGTCCCTGACAAAAACTACGATATTTTTAGTCTGGTCATCTTGCGGCCACTCCATGTTCTTCTTCTCTCCCAGTTCCCAGTCCCCAGTCCCCACGGGATAGGGATAGGGATAGGGATAGGATCGCGGACGCCGCCCCCTTACAAGATAGTAATTGACGGGAGAGGACACCACCCCTCTTGGGAATTTGGCAGCACATATCCATCCACGTGTCCCCGCACCCTCCTCCATTCTGGCGGCCATTTTTTATTTCCCTCTTTGCTCTTGCTCGCTTCCCTTTCATCATTTTCATTGATAGAACAGGTCACCCATTGCTTTCCTAATAAATAAAGCTTCCAACTGCAACACGCGGCTTTCTCTCTCCGCTGCCTACGTTTTTCTCTCTCTCTCCAACACACCAACGCACCAAGTAATACGCAGTTGGTCTCTTGCCCTTTATCATTTAATTGTCGACGGACTTTTTCTTGTTCACGACTCAAATTTATCTATTCAATTCAATTCTTTAGAAGAACTAATTTGGGAGAAGAAAATGCCTCTCTGCGATGTAAGTCAATACCAAAACCAAAAAGGGAAAGAAAAAACAGACGGGGGCAGTAATGACGTCAAGATATTTTACAGAAGATATGGCCATGGAGGCACCAAGGTCCTCCTTATTATTGGTATCGTTTGTGCTTTCCCTCCTTTCTCTTTTCTTTTATCTTTTCCTTGTACAATTAATTTTTGTAGGCATGGATTTGATGATGATTGTGCTTGTTGTGTTGGCAGGATTGGCCGGGACGCATGATTCATGGGGGCCGCAGATAAAGGGCCTGACTGGATCCATAGAACCCAATGATGACGAGGTGTCACCGTCCACCATTGATGAAGAAATGGACGGAGCAGATGAGGACGGAATCGAGATCTGTTGCTTCGATAATCGTGGCATGGGTCGGAGCTCCATTCCCACCAGCAAATCTGATTACACGTTCGTTGTGCCTTTAGACCTTCTTATCAAAAAAAAAAATTTGTCTCTACTTTTTTTAAATAGAAACAGAAATAGAAGCTGATTTGGTGTGATTCCCAAATTGGCCAATATTTGTTTGATTGGAATTGGGTGATTAATGAATGATATTTGGTCAGCACCCCCCATTTTCTTAGTCAATAAATGGAGAAAAAAATATATAATAAAAGAACATGAAATGCAGATCAACAAAAATGGCAAGAGATGCAATAGCACTATTGGATCATCTACGATGGAAGAAAGCCCATGTATTTGGCCACTCCATGGGTATGTATATATGTCAATCTCTCCGGCAATTTAATATCGAAAACTGGAGTTGAAGTAAAAAGCGATTGCAGGTTTGCTGACCTGATCTTCTCTTTATTCAACCAGGTGCGATGATAGCATGCAAATTGGCAGCATTGGCACCCGAAAGGCTATGCTCCTTGGCTTTGCTCAACGCAAGTGGCGGTGGCTTCCAGTGTTTTCCCAAGGTTCTTTTAATTAATTTGCGTATTAGTTTAATGTGGATTGTGATGAAGCTAATTAATCATTGCAGTTGGATTATCAAATGATGTCTCTTGCATACCGCTTCTTAAGAGCCAAGACTCCAGCAGAAAGAGCTCACGTTGACTTGGACACTCACTACACCAAGGTCCCGCAGATAATAAAAATTAAAACAGAATAACCTAGCCCTAGGTAGCATTCGTTAAGTGAAATTTACAAATTAGAATAATAAATGCAGGAATACCTTGATGAATACGTGGGATCGTCTACACGAAGGGCAATCCTCTATGAAGTAAGTGTTGCAAGTTTTGATGAAGATCGTCATCGTTGGGGGCAGTGACTAATGAACTATATAACTTTGTAATGATAGGAATATGTAAAAGGCATAGCATCGGCAGGGATGCAATCAAACCATGGGTTCGGAGGGCAAGTGAATGCCTGCTGGACTCACAACATGACCCCTAAAGAACTCGATTCCATTCGCTCTGCCGGCTTTCCCGTTTCTGTCATTCACGGAAGATATGATATAATTGCGCAGTTGTATTACGCTCAGAAATTGGCCGACAAGCTATATCCTGCTGCCAGAATGGTAGACCTACACGGTGCTCATTTGGTCAGCCATGAAAGACCCCATGAGGTAAATCCCATACCTATTCTTCAACTCATATCTTTTCGAGGCCCCTTCCGAAAAAAACAAAAAAAAAAATAGAAATCTCATTAGCCAAAATCTGTATAATACTTGATTTTGGGTTTTTCACTAAAAATTCAATCTTCATCTAACCACCATATTAAGTTGTGTATTTAAAAAATTGTGATTTATCAATGTCGGAGGACTAATGTTCGGGTTTTTTCAGGTCAATGAAGCTCTAAAGGATTTGATAAGAGCCTCAAAATCTAAAGTAATAGCAGAAGAGTGGTCCTGCTTGCCCGAAAGAGGGGAATCTGGTAAGTACCTCCTAATGAAAAGTGAAAAGCTTATTTATGTAGTTGTATCTATTATAAACATGAAGAATATTAATTAAGCACGTGATTGTGCTACTTGAGAAACAGGATTGTTGGTGTTAGGGACGCCAGCATCGATAATTAGTTGGAGAAGCGAGGGATCTAATGGTCTGGTAACAGTTTATAACTGGCTGGCCAAGATCCAATTGACATTCCTTTATTTGATTGGATTGCTCGTCATGAGCTTCCAACATATCAAGACTTCCTTCGGTGTTATCAAGCCTGTCAGAGTTGCAACTGTCGAGTCCTGATCACTTTTTAACACCTTGTCATATTAACAATGGCAGTCATCAAATGATCTCTCCCATTCAAGTATTTACGCAATTTTTATCTTCTACGTACATTTTTAACCCGGCAAATAAATTAGAAAATTAAATATATAAAATAAAGTGTAAATGGTTTAAAGCCATTGTCTAAAGATGAGGGCAATGTGCGGCACGGTTTATTGTTTGTTGATTCTTGCGTATGATTTTATTTGGGATGGTATTGTGCTCTTGTTCTTTCGTTGTATTTGGGCTTGAATTTAATTTGATTTCGAGAGGACAATTTGGAACCAATATTGCTAAAAAGTGGTGAATTGCATATTGTTTGGTACTGTTGCAACTTGTAATTGGATTTTAAGTGATAATAATACTCGTTATGATTGCAGAGAAAACAATCTGAAAAAAGCAATGCAAATTTTCATACTTGAGTGTTCTAAATAGAAAGGCCTTGATGTTCTACTTGATGCAAATTCAACATTATTGGGAGATCCAAATTTTATTTTAATTTATGTTGCGTGATATTTCAAAAAATCAAATTTATCCGTATCGTATCTTAAATTATATGTTAAATTAAAATGTCATATTTGTATTGTAAATCATATGTTAAATTAAAATGTCGTATTGTCGTATTCGATACGTATCGGCGTATTCGTGCAAAACAATTTACTACAGTACAGTGAAAGCAATCTGAAAAAAAAAGGAACAAAAAAACGAAATTTGCATACTTGGTGTTCCGAAAAGAAAAGCTTTCATGTGCTGGTCTAGATGGCAAGCAAACGAAAATCATCAGCCTCCTTGCCTGCAAATTTGATCAAATTAATTGTTAAGAATTTTCTTTTTTTTAAGTTTTAAATTAATTGGCTAATTCTTCATGATCTAATTATATACTGTTACCTTAACTTACCTTTGTGTCGTTTCACCAAAAACAAAAAGGGAACAACAAGAAAACTATGCTAATTCTATTTATTTTCATAAAATAAAATAAGACATCAGTTTTTTAAAGCTCGAAGGCCTGAGAATTGGATGCACTCTTCTCTCCTGCAGTATGAAATGAAGAAATAAACAGAGACGGCCAGATGGAATAAAATCCAGAGAGCGAGCGAGAGAGAGAGAGAGAGAGTCGATGAAAGAAATTGAGTGGCTAGAATAGTAATTCATATAGTAATTAATATTGGAGGGGAATATTATGTGACATATTCCAATTTCCAATATTCTGTTAGAAATATACCAGCATATTCCATAATGCTCTATTGAAGAGAAAACATACATCATATTCCATAATGCTCTATTGAAAAGAAAACATACCAGCATAGCTGCATATTCCCCACTTCGCCTCGTCCTTGAGCTCTGCTTATACTGTGGAGATATTCAAAGGTTAGGATTTTGCCAGTCGCTGTTCGAGGTCACGAAAGAAAAACGAAAGTGTAGCAGCCTATACTGTGGAGATATTCAAAGACTCCGTGCCGTCACTTCGTCATACGGTCAAGAAAAGAAGAGAGAAGTATCGAACGCCTGTAGAACTCCTTGAGCATTGGACTGTCATTGGAGAGGTGAGTCTAGAATGAATCACTATATTGCCGACGAGCTATTAACGTTGGTTGGCAGTCGGTTTACTTTTGTCTAACGATTTTTGAGATTTTCGCCGGCAACTGATGTCATTTATGTTCATTTGTTTTAATAATGACGTAGAGACAAAAGGCAAAAATGGAGAAAAGACAAAACACGTTCGGAGGGGGGGGCTAGCCCTAGGGTCCCCCTCCTCCTCCACAACCCATCACCAGTCCTTCCATGGTGGTCCTTCACCACCCACGAGCCCCTTCTTCATTCCCCTTCCCCTCACACCCCCTCTCTACGATTATCAATCCCCATAGTACTAGCAGAAAACACATGACGACAAGAAGAATATGGCCATGGCCGTGAAGGCCACAACATCAACGGACTCGCATTCAAACTTGAACGGCAACAAAACAAATCTTCGAGGCGACGAGTAAAGGCCGATCTGCACGGCAAGGAAGGCCACAACAGATCTTCAAGACGACGAGCGAAGGCAGATCTGCATAGTAGAGAAGGATTCGAAATCTATCCAGTACGGGCAGTTTGATTTGAGAGATTTTTAAATACATATATATGAAAATCTGTCTTAAGTTGTTTCATCATTTGCAGAAATCGTTTGTTTGATTTTTGCTGTAAAATTCATAAATTTTAATATTTAATCTCTTATTATATTATATTATATTATATTAATTTTTATTATATTATATTATACTGTTTTACGTATATTATATTTATAATAATTTGTATTATATTGTTTTACATGTATCATATTGTTTTATATTATATTTATATTATATTATATAGATTTGTTTTATATTATATTACATTATTTTATATTATTTTATATTATAGTATATGATTTTATATTATATTATTTTAAATAATATTATATTAAATTGTTTATATTATATTAAATTATTCTATATTATATTATATTATATTATTTTATATTATATTATTTTATTTTATATCACATTGTATTGTTTTATATTATATTACATATTATAATCTATTGTTTTATATTATATTATACATATTATATTAATATCATTTTGTTTTATATTATATTATATTATATTATATTTATATTATATTGGCAAATTTTCAAAAAAATCTATAACTTTTTTAGATATTGTCAATGTTCCAGAAATCGCTCGGCGCTTGCTGGTCGGCAGACGACCATCAAGCGCCCAGGATGATTAATCGGGAATCTCGGCGGACCTCAGCGGATTTTTATTTTTTTATATTTAATATTTAAATTAATTAAACAAAATTACGAATCACAGTTTTTTTAATAAGTTTTGAATAATTTAAGTAACAAAATACACTACGCCACTAAACTAACATAAACTCAAATAATAATAATAATTTATATATATAAATAATATTAAAAATATGAAAAAATTTAGTCCAAATTTATTTTTTTGAATAATATCCGACAAACGATCGTTTTCATTATTGATGCCTAATTTTTTTGATGTCAATGGAGATCCATTGACAATCCATAACGAAAACCTATTTTGCACGGATACGGGTACGAGTATCGTATCCGATACGATACGGATACGGCGATACGGCATTTCTTGAAAATTCTAGGATACGATACGTTATATATGTATATTATTTAATATTATTTTAATATAATTAATATATATATTTAAATAATTTTATTAAATTATTATAAAAATTAAGATGTCGTAATATCGATTTGGATATTTTACGAATAAATAAAATAAAAAATATGTGATGTAAAATACTATTGAATAGTAAAAGTATTGGGTATTTTTAAATTGGACAAAAAAACAAAAAACAATGGGTCGGCCGTATCGGAACCGTATCCAGCCGTATCGGAAACGTATCGTGCCGTATCGGAAACGTATCGATTCAAATTTATATACTAAAATAGTCCGATACGCCACGTGGCGTATCGGATACGTATCGGTGCCGTATCGGTGGCGTATCCGTATCCGATACGTATCCGATACGGGTACGGTTCATTTTTTGAAGTATCCGCGCAACATAGACGAAAACTATCGTTATTTTGAATAGTATCCCACAAACTATCATAATATATGTTTTTTTGTTCTTCACATTCAACCAACTAGGTTATGGACCCGTCGGCAATTCAACAAAAAAAAAAAAAAAAAATTGCCAAAAAAAAAAAAAAAAAAAACACTTCTAAAAATTGGCTCGGCTGTGTCTTGGCGGACCCTTGGCGGATTCCGCCAAACACAAAACGCCAAGGGGTTATCTCGACGGCGGACCATCGAGGAGCGATTAATCACCGATTAATCGGCCGCCAAGACCGATTTCTGGAACACTGGATATTGTAAAAAAAACCTATCTTTGTGGAAACTCCAAAAAAATCCTATACCAAATTTTTATTTTTAAATATTCCCCTGTAGGGGTAAAAACCCACCATGAATGGTGGTAAAAAAATTGACCAAAATACCCATCTTTTTACATATGTAGTAATTAAAATAATTTTTGTTTTCATTAATTTTTAAAAAGGCCTAAAAAATATTAGAAGGTGATATTTTTAAAATTATTATTACATGTTATATTTATACAATTTTAATATTTCATACATTATATATATTTGGCTTTTATATTTTTTTCCTGAAAAATTAACATAAAATAATAATAAGATGAACAACGGTATTAAAAGAACACTTTTGAAATATTTAAAAAATAACATAGCATAAAACTGTTAAAAAAATACATAAAAGGAGAATGAAAATAAAAAATTAGATGTTTAAACATAAATTTTCAAGGTGTTTATTTTATTATTATTTGATGTTAGTTTTTCATGAATAATAAATGAAATATTAAAATTATATAAACACGACAGGTAATAATTTTATTTTTTTGAAATCACTACACGTCAAAAAATATGTATGAAATTTTTACCCACGAGTATACCCGTTACCCGAACCCAAAAAATCCCCGTAAATACCCGAACAATACCCGAAATATCCGAAAATATCCCATAATATGAAATTTTTGTATGTTTTATGGATTAATTATTTGTAATATTTGGATTTTTAATGTATTTTTGTACAAGTTGCTTGTTTTATGTATTTAAAATGTTGGTAATTTTACGTATTTGTATAATAATTTTTAATTTTTTAATTATTTTTTATTAATATTTTTCGGGTAACCGGTTCGGATTCGAATATATCCGTTGCCCGCGAGTTCGGGTTCATGTATGATTTTTTACCCGCGGATATTTTTGGTTCGGGTTTGGATATGGGGGAGGCTTACCCGAACCCGACCCGTCCCGTTGACATCCCTAATCGAGGATCGTCGTGATTTGGATTATTCACGACGACATTGACAGATGAGCTTGACGATGTCGGGGAGGAAGGTGATAGTCATCGACGACGACATAGTTGGCCGGAACTGTAACAGATAAGTACGATTAGACTTGGTTAAATAATATGAAATAATAATAGACAATTAGGTAGACTTGGTCTAATGTGATTATAACCAATAATAATATGGCACATCAATAATGTATGATGATGTGATTTTCTAAGAATGTTTAAACATAGTGTAAAATGATGACACATAAATGACTACACAAAATATGATCTTCAAAAAATCTAACGAAAAAAAATGATTGAGATTAAACCACATCACTACATCTAATGGTTCAAATTAATAATTAAAAATAATCATACAAAATACATGTCTTAAATGATCATATAATATTAATGCATATGATGAACCCACATCACACAATCTAATGGTAGATAATCATGATAAACATGATGATGGGGATTCATGAGGAGCCTCAAAGATAGGTGCAAAATAAGGGGTGAGTAAATTAATTAATCGTTAATGAAATATATTATTGTTAATTATCATGCTAATTAATTGTTAATTGGTGATATAAAATATGTTGGTGGGATTTGAGGGCATCATATATGGCCTCAATTTATATCAGTATTGTAGTTTTTTTTTTTTTTTGAGAAAAGTATTTTTTTTAACTATTATACAGGAGTATAAAATATAAAATAATTTTCTATTTGAGAGATTAAGGCATATATCATGGACTCTTTATAGTAAGATGGAAATTATATCTCCAAGAAAAAGTTTACGAATAAAAGAATACTTCCATCAGATTCTTGAGAAATAACTCTCTGATACTAATTTTCTCCTGAAGAAGCAACTCAAATAAATTGCATTTAAAAATATTTGATTGTGTTTCATTCTTATAACTTATCAGTGAATGTTGCATCAAAAATATAATTGAAAAGAGAAGATTGGAGATCCATATATGGAGTTGGAGACAGATGAGCAGGCCCGGTCCTGAGTTTTCGAAGACCTGTGACATAACGCTACGATAATCCAAAATTACAAAATTATATTATTTAAAAATAAAATATATTTTTTTAGTGTCAAACCAAAATAAGTATTAATAAAGTAAGTTCAATAATCTTAAAAAATTGCAACAAATTCAGTGAAAATTCAATGTACCAGTCAACAGTCATGATCTATCGCATGTTTTTTTCCGAGAATTTTCAAAATTGACTCGAAATGTTATGGGACTTGAAAATTAAAGAGGTGACAATGACATGGATAGAAATGAAAAAATGATTAATGGCTCGACTCGAGAATTCTTTATGTCTAGGTATTACAAAGTTATGGGACTCGACTCGAGAATTCTTTATGTCTAGGTATTACAAAGTTATGGAACTCAAATATTTTGTATCCATGGCGATTCAACTATTTTCAATTGAACTGGGAGCTTGGAAATTAAAAGAATTCATGTCTAGGATATTTTAGCCATTGGCGAAATTAGATGTAACGGAATTGAATTGAAGAAAAAATACAGAATTGAATTGAACTGAAGAAAATTCGAAAATTGAATGTAACAAAATTGAAGAAAAATTACAAAATTGACTCGAAAATTACAAAGAAATTACAAAATTGGCGAATTTAGGTACACATTATCACTGTAACAGAATTGAAGAAAAATTGAAGACAAATAGAAAATTGAAGAAAAATTGAAGAGAAATTACAAGAAATTGAAGAGAACTTTGAAGTGAGATTGAAGATCCTGCCAATTCATTGAAGACTCGAAGTGGGGTCGAAGAAAAAATGTCGAAAAAACGATGAAATGGATGAAACTAGCGGCTCTTCGGTGTGAATTCGAAGAGGAAAGCACTCTCCATGACCCTGTCATCGTCGCGAGGCTGCTGCATCGCGTCGCAGTCGCGTCACGGTCGCAACGTACGAGTGTGCTGTTGAGCACATAAGCAATCACTACGAGCCTAGGGTTTGCTAGGACGTGTGAGGGTGTTGTTGAGTGCTTATTTGCGGATCCGGATCCATCCATTAACGGGTCCGGTGCATATAAGGCAGTGGGTCGAGTTAGTATAGTAGGTATAATTAATTTTTATGTAAAACAGGGAGGCTTATTGAACAATGAAGACATGTGGTCTGAGCCAACTGGGCCAAAGCCCAGGGCCGGGTCTGCAGACGAGACCATGGTTTAGGATTTACACGTTATCGGATTTAGGGTTTGTTGAGAGATAAATTAGTCTAATACTATGAATTTTCTGTTAAATTTAATTGAATTGTAAATTTTGGATAAATTTGATACTAACGTGGTTTAATATAGACAAATATGATATTTTTAACTTAAGAAAAATAAATATGTTATTTATGAATTCAATAAGCATTCACGTGGTTTAACGAGACAAACACGATATTTTTAATTTGAGAAAAATAAATATATTATTTATGAATTCAGTACGGATTGAGAAAATTCCTTCATGGATTCTTTGATGTAAATAAATCTTGCTGCATGGGTGTTTTTCGGAGTCTCAAGAAAAAAAAAATTTATGGCCAGGCCCATAAGATTTTTTTTTTCATTAAAATTTATTCGGTAGAACTTATGTAATTAACTTGGATACACGAAGCATTTTTCTTGGAAATTGGAGTACAAAAAAAAAAAACGAAAAGTTTTTTAAATTTTCAAAAAGAAATTATGAGGGTTATTTACTTATTTAAGACTTCCAAAAAAGAAGAATATGAAAAGGCAGCAGGGGCAAACTTGGTAATTTGGGGGCGGCGAAGGAACTTTTGGCATTCTCAATCCTCAAATTACGGCGCTATTTTCCCAAATCCATTTTCCCTCCTTCCTCCTTCCCAAAATAAAAACCTAGAATCGTCACTGTCTTCCCCAAATCCATTTTCCCTCCCTTTTTCACTGTAAAATTTCTACCATTCTCTCTCTTATCCCCGCACTCATCTGCTCACTGCTTCCCTTACCAGAGTTAAACCCCCACCAGAAATACCAAAAATGGAGAAAAAATCGTTGAAGCGACCAAAGATCCAGCAAGAGGAGAATAAGTTCTATCTCGGTCATGCTTCTTCCCACATAAGAGAAGAAGAAGCAGACGAAGAAGAAAGAGAAGAAGAAGAACCAGAAGACGACGACGGCGGAGAGGACAACATGACGGAGGAGGCGCTCGTTCTAATGATCAGTAAACTGGACATAACAGTTTATAAGTACGCGAGCAAGATTGAGTTTTATAAATCAAAGGTTTAGATTTATTTTATTGTATTCAATTTCGGCAAACATGCTCAACACCAAAATAAACATGGCTCTGATCTCTCATGACAGTTTCAAGTTGCTAAAAATAAATTGATGAAGTCAAAGAAAGCCCTAGCTCGCCTCCGATCAAAGAAAGCAGCATCTTCTGCAAAGCCTGCAAAGCCTGCAAAGCCCTTGCTTGTTATCCCTCCAAAGAATCTCTCCAAATCCAATATCGCCTCCTCGTCTTCATCGGACCGTGCTTTGCTTACTTCTGCATCTTCAGCGGATCGTAGTACTTCACTACCGATACCATCAAACCAGGTTATTGCCCACACTACTGATAGAGGTAATCAATCATCTAATCTCTCTATTTTGACTTCAAGATAATAATAACTAAAATCTGGAATGAGCTCCATTTTGTGTCCTCGCTAACAATTATCTGACTTTGCCAGAAGATAATGCGCGTGATTATTTGAGCAAGGTGAAAACTGAGAAGCAACCGAACCTCATAGTGTTCGACACACACAATGTAATCTATAGTCAGCACAAGAGAAGGTTGAGGTGTTTGGAGATGTGTCCAGCAGACCATGATTTTTTTGCTACTAGGTAGGTTCAAAGAGAATTTCCTCTCTGACTTTCTTGCTACTATTCTAATTTCTTTCTTTTCTTTTGTGTTTTTTTTGCAGTGCATTAGATGGTCACGTAAATATTTGGCAAGTTCGTACCCTTCGTGATGAAATGTAAGTTTATTCTGTCTGGTTAAAACATATATAATACTTTTTGTTTGCATGTGTTAGTAAAAGCAGAAATAATCGTGTGTTTGTTGAGTATGTAGTCGTGGGCTAGAGTTAAAGAATAGTTATGATTTTCTATCTCCCAAAGAGAGAAGATGGCCTGAAGATATAGCATGGCACCCTCGTGGGGATTGCATATTTTCTGTGCACACCGCCGATGCCAAAGAATCGCAAGTTGCAATGCTCGACCTCACTCAAGTATGCTTTCTTTGATATTTCATTATATAATGTTTTTTATAACGAAAACAATGCATTTTACAGAGTGAAATGAATAAGGCGGTGTTTCTAGATGCAAATCCCCACAAAAAAGGCATTCTGAATCGCATAAACTTCATGCCTTGGGTGAACGAATCGTCATGCTTCACAACTAGCGGCAGCGACCACGGGGTCGTGCTTTGGAAAGAGGGAGAGAGGAAAAGTTCATGGAGGCCCCAGCTTTTGCATGAGCATCACCACACATCTGCGGTCATGGCTGCTTTCGGTTTGCGAAATAAAAAGGCCGTTCTCTCTGTCGGTATGGACAAGAAAGTCGTGTTATATGACATTTCTGCCCAACAATGCTTGTTCAAATCTGTCTTGGATGCAAGATGCCACAATGTTCTTCCAAACCCCGTTGATTTCAACTTGTACATGGTGCAAATAGGGTATGTTTTCCCCTAGTCATATTTTTCTGTATCATTTATTCTTTATTCAATGATTTTTGGACAGAGAGGCAAAGAAGCAATTGCGGTTGTTTGATGTTCGGAAAAGGCCGGATGAAGTTCATGCTTTTGGATGGAACCAAGACAAGAGCGAGTCTCAATCAGCTCTTGTGACCTCTGCGTGGGCTCCAGGCGGTTGGCACGTCTCCTCCGGCTCGGCTGACAACTTTATCCATTTTTTTGATATTAGGTGCTCATTTCTGTGTTTTATTTTTATAACCGGTTTATTAATTTCAATTGATTAATAAAATTGTTGGGATATAACTTGTATCAGGTATATCGGGAACAGTCCATCGCAATCGATGGAGGCTCATGACAAGCGTGTATTCAAAGCAGCATGGCACGGAGAGCTTCCCTTTCTGTTCTCTATATCTTCTGACCTTAATATTGGTTATCACAGTTATCAATGAGATCGCACCCTACTTTCTTTTGAAATAGAACGGGAAATCTCACATAGTTATCTTTTTTTTGTTGTTGGATAAGTCTTTTTGTTTATGGGACTTAGTTATCTTATCGACTTATATTTTGTTCTTTTGGTAATCTGAATGGTGGTACTACTTTTATTGGATGTTTTTTATAGGGCTTCTATGATATTTTGTATGACATTTTCTTGTGTTGTTTCATACTACTTCGTCGTAGCAATTAGATTTAGATTACATTTCATAGATCTATGCTAAACAATTGGAACAAGGCCTCGAATCTTCGCTCATTTTTTCAATTAGCATAGTAGAATAATAGTGTACCAGTACCAAACATAAAATTGTTGCTCGGGGTATAGCGTATAACTGTCTCATTACCTCTGATGTTAGACCTGAAGATGTATATATAAAAAATGTGGAAAGAATAATATTGTGTATTCATATGGGTATTTCATCAGACAGACGAGAATAAATGTAGCCCCAGTGCAAAATTGATTTTGGTAGTATATCAGTAGATATTGGATTTAGGGCAATTTCTTTTGTATCCCTGCTAAATAGATAAATAACCACGTTGCTCCCCGACAAACTTCCGATCTATTGAGCAAAAGTCCCTAACTTTTCTACTTTTTGCACAAATGAAAAAAAAATCTCTTTACATCAGAATCGAATATCAACCTTGTTAGATACTTGTTTCGTTCGAAAATTCTCGTCTCTCGTGGTACTTCTTATATATCTAATTGTACCTCTTAAATTATACAGAATTAATATAAACATTCAATATTCAATTTGAATGTATTATTATTATTTTAAATATTGATAATATATCACTTTGAATACTTATATATCATATACTCTTTCGAATATGTAACATATTTTTAAGAATAAAAAATATTTATTATCAAAAAATAATATAAAATATTCAAAAGAATTTAAAATATTCAAAATAACATAATTTTTTTTGGAAAATAGTAAATTAATGTATCGCATCACTTTTATCCTAAATTTATATATATTTTATAAATATTGTAAGTCATTTTGGGTATTATAATCTCTTCTGAATATTTTACATACATTTTTGAATAATATATATTATATAATTTTTAATAAATATTTATGTGTATATAAAGTTTTTTTAATATGTCACATAATTTTCTAGTATAAAAATATCTAACACCAAATATCTCCAACATTAATCCGGAAGGTCAGGTGAAGAAAATAACAACTATTAATTGACAGAGATTTAATTAGACAAAGTTAAGTTAAGAAGGCAGAAGAGGAAGACACGACGACCAAAGTAAAATATTAATTGACAGAGATTTAACATAAATATTAAACAATGCATACATCTGGTCAACAAACCTGTCAAACACTTACGATAAATGAATTAGACCCCTTAATTTCCCTAATAAAATGGATGAATAAAGAAATGAATTTTTTTGAGAGTTCAGTTTAGGTCCATTTAATTGAGTCATGTCATTACAATTACATCACAGAATTAATTGATTACTAGCATGACCCCCGCGCAATTGCGCGGGGTTGTTCGGGTTTATAAGTAATGTAGTTGAAGAAAATTGTTGTCGTGAATTCCTTTTTGTAATCATTATTATATGTGTAATTTAGTGTGTTGTGTGCGAGTGAAATTTTGTAGCAAAAATCGTTTGAATATTTTAAGAACCGGATTTCTTGAATAATTCAAACGGTTATTGCTAAAAAAATTATCTATATTTTATACATCATAAGCAAAATAAGGAAAAAAAACGAATGAGTCGTCATGAAATTTATTAATAACATAATAGATCAGAAAACATTGCTGAAAAAAAGAGTGTTCTTAATTTCACAAATCCTTAATTTCGCTACATATTTAGCACAAATATTTTTCGCCCTTTGTGTGGTCGGCCAACAACAAAGTTTCACGATGTCATCGCTAACCGTTTCGTTCGAACCTTTAATTTAAATTATGTCATGATTATTCGCACATCCGTGATTTGGTATATTTTTAATCCCCTAATTTTTTTTGGATATTGTAAAAAATACTCTATCTTTTCGTAAACTCCAAAAAAAAAATTCTTTACCAAACTTTTATTTTAAAATACTCCTTATGGATGATATTAATTTTTTTTTTTTTCAAAATACCTTCCAAATCTCATATGTAATAATTAAAACTTATTTTTGTTATTTTTTATTAATTTTAAGAAAATTCATAAACACTTCTTAACATATAGTGATTTAAAAAAAATTTAATAATTACATATTTTGTTTATATAATTTTAATATTCCATTCTTTATTCATAAAAAAACTAACATTAAATAATAATAAATAAACATCTTGCAAATATATTCATAGAAAATATCTATTTAAACATCTACTTTTTATTTTAGTTTTCCTTTTATGTATTTTTTAATAGTTTTGTGATATTTTATTTTTAAATATTTGCAAGATGTTCTTTTATTAATATTGTTCAACTTATTATAATTTTATTTTAGTTTTTCAAGAAAAATAATACATAAGTTGAATATTTGTAATGAATGAAATATTAAAATTATATAACATATAACATATGGTAATTTGTTTTTAATTATTATGTATTAAAAAAAGTTTTAAGAACTTCTTAAAATTAAAAAAGCATTTTTTTTAAATGAATACATATGTAAATTAATTTTTTTGTACAATATCTAATAATTTAAGGAGTCTTTTGAAAAAATTTCAAGTAAAGTGGTGATAGGGAGGCATAATAAGGTGTTGATGTGGACGCATGAGATGAGAGAAATTATTAATAATGTAAAAAATGACCGAAATTTAAATTAAAAAGGACCAAAATGTTAATAAAAAGTACTAAAGTGTGATGTAAAACTGAAAAGGACCAAGATATAAATAAAAAGGACTATAATATAAATTCAAAAATGTAAAAAAGGATGAAGATGTAAATATGAAGGACCAAAATGTAGGTTTCTAAACTCAAAAGGACAAAAATGTAAATAGAAAGGATCAAAATATAGTTTTTTCAACTAAAAAGGACCAAAATGTAAATAAAAATGACCAAAATATAAATAATTTTTTTACAAAGAGGCCCCTGGACCAAAGTTTAATTTTTCAAACTTGAAAGGACTAAATGTAAATAAAAAGGACCAAAATGCAAATAAAAAAGGACCAAAATGTAAATAAAAAGGACCAAAATGTATTTTTTTTTCAGAAAAGTACCAAAATGTAAATAAATTATTTTTACAAAGAGGCCCCTGGACCAAAATGTAAATTTTAAAACTTCGAAGGATCAAAAAGCAAATATAAAGGACCAAAATGTGGAAAAAAGGACCAAAATGTAATTTTTAAAAAAAAATAGGACCAATTTGAGACCCCTGGACTAAAATGTAAATTTTAAAACTTCGAAGGACCAAAAAGCAAATATAAAGGACCAAAATGTAAGAAAAAAAGGACCAAAATGTAAATTTTTTTCAAAAAAAGGACCAATTTATAAATAAAAAAGGACCAAAATGTAAAAAAAATATTTTTTTTTACGAATAGGCCCCTGGTGACGTGGCTGCACCAGGGGGCTGCAAATCCCTTTGAATTAGTATATAGTATAGATTAGTATATAGTATAGATTAGAGTGCATTGTAATTTGTAGTGTATGTAGGTCCATTAACATTTAATCGATAAGACGCGACGAGATGACATAAGAAAGCGTGAAACCGACAAGTGGCGCCCGCCCCCATTTCTCCCGTCCATCTATCCTCCGTCTCCGTCTCCGTCTCCGTCTCCGTAATCCTCGTCAAATCAATTTCATTTCATTTCTTTCTTGGTTTTTCAACGCCTCAGCCTCAGCCTCAGCCTCAGCCTCACACAATCGTTTACCGTTACTTTTTCTTTTTTTCTTTTTTCCTCTTCCCCTTCATTTCTTTCTCCGCCGCAAAAATCGATTAGCTCGGATCTCTCCGGAGATGAACGCCAATGGGAATGCGATCATGGGCGAAGACTCCGCCTACGAAATGGTCATCGTGCTGCCCAAGAGAAGAAACAAGCAAGGCCATGCCTTCGACAAAGACGACTGCGTTGCCTTCTTGGTCACCGAGTTGGAAAAGGCTGGATTGATCGTCGATAGATTTCGCGGCGTCCCTGCTGAGTTCCTCAAGGTTTTCTTTCCTTCTTCCTTTTTATTTTCTCCACCTAATTCTTCCTACTTTTTTCAAAAAAAAAAAAGAAAAAAAAAAGAGAAATCTTTAGATGGCGAAATTTGCAATTAAAGTTCCTATATTATTGCTTTATGCCCGAATATAATGCTACGACTACGAGAGAAAGATAAAATATTACAGTAAACTCAGCACTTCATTTTCTTTCTTGAGTTTGGGTGCATGTGCCCATGTGAATGCATATTAATTTTACAATATATTGAAAAGCATCAAAATCATAATGCTTAATTAATTCAACTTACAAATTGTTAATCATCCATTTGCATATTTTTTTATTAGGTATCAGCACCAATGGTAATTCTTGGCAGAGCTGCAGCAGAATTACAGCTCAAGAAGCTCACCTATATCGGTACTTTCAAAATCCCAATTCCTTTATTATTTCAAATTCCGGTTTACAAATCTAAATTCCGGATTTCAAAATCCAGGAATGGAATTACAGTTCGAGTGGGACATGGTCGCAGCTTTTGTGAAACAACCTGATGGGTCTCTCTTCAGTTGGTCCGAGCGTTATTCTTGCTTTCGCCATTTAATCTATGGAATTGTAAGTTAAATTACACTATTTTTTTTTCGTGTTACTATACTTTGAACTTTTCATAATTCATATTTTTAAATTACACCCATTTCATATATGCAGGTAAATAACACAGACGATGATATAAATTTAAAGTTTGAAGAGGATAAAGAAATTTCGTATGAAAAGAACGAATCTTTGTTAGAAAAGCTCGAACTTGAAGGAGTTGTTAAACAAGTCTTTCCTCTACATGGTTAATATACTATTTTATATAATAATAATAATAATAATAATAATATATATTATATGGTTCTTAATCGGTTCATGTTTGAATGTAGATGAGGTTAAGAGGAAGCAATTATTGAAAAAATGGGCACTAAATTGGTTGGATTTTACATGGCAACCCATCGATGAAATCTATTCCTATTTTGGTACAAAGGTAATGTATATAACTTTAAAATTGTTTAGTTAATTTTATGATCGTTCATTTTTTTTTTTTAGATCGCAACATATTTTTCATTTCTTGGAATGTACACGAGATGGTTATTTTTCCCCGCTGCATTTGGCCTCGCAACCCAGCTCTTTGACTTTGGGTAGAAATAATATAAGATAAAATCACATTAACTTAATCATGATTATAATTATAATATAATTTTTTTATTTATTTTAATTCAGACGAATGCAGTTCATGGTTCTCCCTTCATTCTTTGTTTTCATCATTTCATGGGCCGTCTTTTTCTTCCAATTTTGGAAACGTAAAAATTCAGCCCTTTTAGCCAGGTATGAACCATTTTATCATTTAATTAAGGGAAATTTTCAAAAAACCCCCTAACTTTTTCTGAAATTTTAAAAAACCCCCTATATTTTTGGATATTCCAAAAAACCCCCTAAATCAAAGTTTTATTTTCAAAAAACCCCCTATTGGGGTTAGAATTAACATTTCATGGTGTCAACTTTTTTTTGGACAAAAATACCCCTTTCTAAGTATTTTTTTAAAGAGAAATTTTTAAAAAACCCCCTAACTTTTTTCAATATTCTAAAAAACCCCCTCACTTTTGAGAAACTCCAAAAACCCCCTAAAAGCAAATTTTTCTTTCAAAAAACCCCCTTGAGGTGTTAATTTTTTTTTTTGGGACCAAAATACCCCTCTAGTTTTATAAAATGCATTTTTGCTAATAATCTTTAGTATTTTTTTAATTTAAAAATTCATAAAAATTTCATAATTAATTAAATATATATTAAGTCCTATAATTATATATCAGGTTATATATTTGCAAAATCATACATCGTTTGACCTATAATTTATTTAACGACTAACAAATAATAAAAGTATAAATAATAACAAATGAATTTACTTTTATATGAATGATACATTAGATCATCTATTTAGAATCAGATTTTTTGCCGATACGTGCACATGTTATGGGATGAAATTAAATCATATTTAATCACTTTCGCCAATCTGTCTGACGAAAGTAAAAAAAATTGACAGACTATTTAGCGAAAGTGCTAGCTATGAAATTCAAACATAATAGTGTTAATTTTAAAATAAAAAATACTAAACATTATTAAGAAAAATTGTATTTTATAAAATTAGAAGGGTATTTTGGTCCAAATAAAATTTTCTCCTCAAAAGAGTTAACTTTAACACCTATAGGGGGTTTTTTGAAAGAAAAGTTTGTTTTTACAGGGTTTTTGGAGTTTCTCAAAAGTGAGGGGTTTTTCGAATATTGAAAAAAGTTTGGGGGTTTTTTGAAATTTTTCCAAAAATAAATTGCTTGGAAGATAATTTGATAATTAAGAAAATATAACACTTAGTATTTAATTAGTTTAAAGAAAAAAGATGTAAGGGTAAAATGGGAATTAACAAAATTTAAAATCTCAAAGTTAATGGTAGGGGGGTCTTTACAAAGAGAAGTTTGGAATAGGGGGTTTTTTGGAGATTCAAAGAAGTTAGGGGGTTTTTTAAAATATCAAGAAAAGATAGGGGGTTTTTTAAAAATTTCCCTTTAATTAATTATCCAGTATTAATTTTTTTATAAAACAATTCGATACAAGGTGGGGGATAAATTATCATTCAATAATTGAAAGCAAAGGGATGAACGAATACAACTACATGGACACAACAAAGAAGAAATTTTATACAAGTAGGCCCGTGGAAAAAAAGAATATTCAAGCCGATGAATGGAGGGGTATTTTTAGAAAATTCCGAAACAATTCCATTATTGTTTTGGGAATTATTTGTCTCCAGTTACCTTTCGAATTAGCTTATGCTCATTTCTATAATATCCTCCAAAATGAAATCCTCAGGTATATTTTACCTATCGACCAATCATTTTTCCAATTTCAAATTTTCAAACTCAAAATTTGACTTTTATTTTGTAGGTATATATTGACGGCTGTGTATTTAGTCGCGATACAATATTATACAAGAATAGGAGGCAAAATTTCTGTTTCTCTCATTAAATACGAGAATAATCAAGGAGAGGAATCAAGTGCTGCTAGTTTAGTTTATAAGGTTTGTATTCATTATTCTTATAATTACCAATATTAAATATTAATTAAATGTTAATATTTTTTGTTGTTAGGTTTTTGGACTTTATTTCATGCAATCATATATCGGTCTGTTTTATCATGCCGTGGTGTACCGAAACTTAACCACTCTTCGCAAAGTATTAATTCAACGCCTCATTGTTTCTCAGGTTTGTTTTAACATGGATTTAACCCCCAAAATATTAGTCTTTGATAATTAATTATTAATTGTCTTAATATAAAATAGGTGCTGGAGAATCTGATCGAGAACTCCATTCCTTACATCTCGTACAACTACAAAAAATACAAAGCTCTTCAGTAAGTCTTTTAATTAATTTAAACTAAAACTAAATTTAATATTTAATTTATTAAATTAAAATGAAATATTGACAGTAAGAAAAAGCATGATAAGGGATCACCAATGGGGAAAGTGGTTCATCTCTCTACAAGAGTAGAGAAAGAATATTGGAAACCTACATACGCAGCCAGTATTGGAGCCGATCTTGAAGATGGTTTGTTTGACGGTATTTAATTAACTTATTAACTAATTTATTAAAGCAACTTGATTAATTTAACGCATTAACTAAAATCATATTATTACTTTTGTAACGTGAGGTAGATTATTTGGAGTTGGCTCTTCAGTTCGGGATGATAATGATGTTTGCGTGTGCATTTCCTCTCATTTTCTGCTTCGCTTTACTGGTAATTAATTAGTTTACGCATGTCCAAATTGGAATTTTATTATATTTAAATACGGATTATACAAATATGATTTCAGACGAATGTGACTGAAATAAGAGCAGATGCGTTGAAATTGTTAGCAATGCTGAGACGACCCGTTCCTCGTTCCGCTGCTACAATTGGTGCTTGGTTGAATATTTTTCAGGTATAAATATATTTATTAATCATTTTCTTATTATTATTTAGTAAATATATATATATATATATATATATATATATCGATGTGAGATTTAACAATTGAAGAATTGATTTGGCTGGGATTCAGTTTTTGATAGTGATGGCGATATGCACGAATTCGTTGCTGTTAATATGTTTGTATGATAAAGAGGGCAACTGGCGGATCGAACCGGGTCTAGCCGCCATTTTGTTCATTGAGCATGGTCTTCTTTTTGTCAAATTTGGCTTCTCTCATTTCGTACCCGAGGTCTCTCTCTCTCTCTCTCTCTCTCTCTCTCTCTCTCTCTCTCTCTCTCTCTCTCTCTCTCTAGAATGCACATGAAGTTTCAAATAATTGGTTTGGTTCGATTGTAGGAGCCGGCATGGGTGAGAGCGAACAGGATGAGGAATGTGGCTCAAGCGAGAGATCTTTACTCGAAGCAACTATTGAGGACCATAACCAAATTAGACCAAAAGTTTGAATAATTTATTCATCTCTACATCTGTGCATTTCCTCCGCATACATTACGGTTTTGACTTTGGCAGTTTTGTAGTGTGCTCTCTCTCTCTCTCTCTTTAGGAGTTTTCTTGAGAAAATATATATCATGTATAGAGTTTTGGTTTTCTCGTGAATATAATCGCTAATTCTGTTCCGTGTATGATATTTTGATTTGAAATTAAATTGTGAATTTACGATGATGATTGTATAAATGAAGCAAAAACTATTTTGAGAATTTATGAGAAAGATGAATCTTTGAACCATTTTATTTATTCATTTACATGTTGGATGAATTTTATTTTTTTGTGATTCCATCATGCGGCCCCATCGAAACTGAGGTGGCGAGCGTAGGCAACAACAGTCTTTGCCCATTTTTTTATCTCTTCTTTTATCTTATCCGGCGACAGCTCTTTGAAGGAGCTGGACTCCATCTTCAAATCTATCCCTGCAAACAAGGAGTCTTCACTTTCAGTATCCCCGGATGACTGAGGCGAGGCCGCCGGTGCTTGATTCCCCGACATCTAATTAAAAGAATGTGGATTGTGTGTTATGTGTTGATGAGACAGGATGCATTTGATTAATCAACAATATCAGGCAAGTGGAGAGAATAGATTAGATTACATACGTATATGTGTATATATAGAGACTACAGAGTAACAGAGGTGATTGTCCACACGCATAGCTATAGTAGAGGGATGTTTCTTAAGTGAGATAGATACCCAGTAACCCAACTTGCCATCATCTTCGCTTCCAAGTCATTGGATTGGATTGGATGCATCTTTTGTTGGCACTTGGTTGCTTTGTAAGCTTCATCATTTCATTTCTTAGCTATATTCAATTCAATTCGTCAAATGAACCAACAACTGTAAATCTGTCATCGTTACATTCTATTTTGATGCTAATTTCACATTATTTAATGAAAAAATAGTCTTTTTTAAAAATATGAAAATTCATAAATAAATATACTGTAAATACAAAAGTTATATTGATATAGTAGCATTAAGAAGAATGTACAAAAAAAAATATATACTAAAAAAGATATATTAAAAAAGTTATAGTGTAATTAACATATAAAAGATGTAATGAACAAATAAAAAAATATTATGGATATATAAATCTGAGATGAGGATTGTTGTTCATGTAGAAATATATCCAAAATGCAAATATGAAATGTAAAATATTAAACCATACACCTTGCTTACCCCAAATCAATATGAGTCAAAGACTCAAAAGTAAAGAGGAATTATTTGGTAGACCTTTTTAAATAGGATAATTTAAGTATTTTTCAATTAATTGGATCTTTTTTTTATACGTACGATAAAAACTTCTAATTTTACTTAACATTAAATAATAATAATACAATTAAATATTACAAAAAAATTATTATTTGACAAATACCAAAATACCTTTTTAAAAAAAAAACTTACCATAAAAGCATTAGAACTTTCCAAAATTAAATATACCTAACATTAAATGATAACAATACAATTAGATATAGCTTTCCAAAATTAAAATCATCGAAACTTTCCATAACAAATCGGTTTGAGGAGGGTTTCAAAAATATCAGAAAACTAAGGGGCTTGTACAAAATTCCCCAAAAATATCTAGTCTATCCTTGAGTAAATCCAACGGCCATGATTTGGAAAAGCATTAGGATGGGGAATGAACGGCAGATTATCGGATCACAGCGTCTCAACCACGAGAAACCCTTGACCCACTCCCCTTTAAATAAAGAGTCTCATCTCTCCTCTTCCTCGTTTAGCCGCCTTTATTGTTTTCTCCGCAGCCATTCTCGCCTTCAACCTCGTCTGAAACCCTAGATTTACCTCAGTTCGTTATTACTCACAAGTGAGTTCTTATTCATACGATCATTGATTTCTCCAGTTTTCTTTTATTCTACTGTTTCATTATTTATCGTTTATTTTTTTGAACAATTTTACAGGATGGGAGAAGTTAGAGAGAACGAGTACGAGGAGGAGCTCATCGACTACGAAGAGGAAGAAGAGAAGGCGGTCGACGGACTTGCCGTCAAGGCCTCTGGTGAAGTCGCTAAGAAGTACGATTTTTTAGCTCCTTTTTTCACTTTAATTTAGGGTTTCGTTTGTTATTTGCTCAATTTTGTCAGATCTCCTACTATAAGGACGAACTAGTGTCCATGATTCAAAATTTGTCGTTCTTTGGCAAAATTATCAGCTTTATCAACGTTTTAGACTTGATCTAGACATGTATTAGCACAGATCTATCGTTCAAAACTATTGGTTCAATATTAATAAAAATCCATTGTTCATGCTTCTTTTGTGATCTTTCATGCAGTTTTTTAGCATGAATTCTCTAGTTGATCTGCAATTACATGTCTTTAATAGCTTTTAGATGTTTCTGAAATCTATAATTAATCATGTAATTGTTTTGTGCAGGGGATATGTAGGCATACAC
Source organism: Luzula sylvatica (assembly GCA_946800325.1). Lineage (NCBI taxonomy): Eukaryota > Viridiplantae > Streptophyta > Magnoliopsida > Poales > Juncaceae > Luzula > Luzula sylvatica. The sequence continues at coordinate 573,425 of OX326961.1, forward strand.
AGTTCAGGCTTCAGAGACTTCTTATTGAAACCGGAGCTTCTCCGAGCTATTGTTGATTCTGGTTTCGAGCATCCATCCGAAGGCAAGCAATCTCTTTCTTGTTCTTCTGTATATTTAGAGAGTAACATGTGTATTGGTTTAACCAGATAGATATATTTTGATATGCAGGTAATGATAATTGCACAATTCCTGATTTGGGAGGAGTATGGTAAAAACATTTCATTAAAACTAAGGTCCTCGATACAATTTATACTTACATGGGGGTATTGCACTTCTTGCTCCACCTTTTCTTCTATCTACAACCAGTGCAACACGAGTGCATACCACAAGCTATTCTCGGAATGGATGTTATTTGCCAAGCGAAATCTGGAATGGGCAAAACTGCCGTTTTTGTTCTTTCCACCCTTCAACAAATCGAGCCTGTTTCTGGCCAAGTCGCTGCTCTCGTTCTTTGCCACACTCGTGAATTAGCCTATCAGGTTGCCTATCTAAAATATTGGTTAATTTAATCTATTTTTTTTTATTAATATGATTTTATTTTTGGTGTAGATTTGTCATGAGTTTGAGAGGTTCACGACATACTTGCCAGACATAAAGGTGGCGGTGTTTTATGGTGGAGTGCACATATCAAAGCACAAGGATATTCTGAAGAACGAGTGCCCCCACATTGTGGTCGGGACACCTGGCAGGATTCTTGCTCTGTCCAGAGACAAGGATCTGTCCTTGAAGAATGTGCGCCATTTCATTCTTGACGAGTGTGATAAAATGCTCGAGTCTCTCGGTACCATTTCAAATTTACTTTTTAATTTTTGGTACCTGCAATCATCTTTATATGAATTTCATGGATATTTCAAAGCACTTTGTTAACCTCTATATCCAAGAAATTTATAATTGGATGTTGTTGGGCTGTAACTTTCTTTGAATTATTCTTTTGAATAATATCGGTTTGTTTATTATTATTTTTGTTTTATGTTGATTAATTTGATTGATTTGATGTGGGGATGTAGACATGAGGAGAGATGTACAGGAAATATTTAAGATGACACCACATGACAAGCAAGTGATGATGTTCTCGGCTACTCTGAGCAAGGAGATTCGTCCCGTTTGCAAACGGTTCATGCAAGATGTAATTTCCCCTTCCTTCCATCCTTGTCCTAATTCCCCTTTTAATTCTCTAGATTCACTTCGCCTATTCTTCCTTCCATAAAGACCTCATGCCCATTAGTCGTGAGTTTGTTATGGGTTCCAGTTGATCTTTTTGAGCATGTGGTCTGTTTGGGCAGTCTCTATATCTGGGTGTCTCGAGGGATTCGGGCATATATTGTTGGTTGATGGTTGGTGGGTTTCATTAGGATCGTTATTATGTTTGGGATTTGAGTTTTGCAAGAGAGTCAATGAGTCATGTTTACTGGGTTAACACGGAGAAAATTGTTGATGTTATTGAAAGAGTGAATGAAGGGAAGAATGAACTGTGGCATCAATTGGCGAAGTGGATCAGACATGCAATGTTCATTTGAAGAATATAGCATGAAGACCAGCAGTAGAGATGGATCACCCTAACACCCTTTTAATCTGATGATATTTGTTACCTTTCAGCCTATGGAAATCTATGTCGACGACGAAGCCAAACTCACCTTGCACGGACTTGTCCAGGTACCACCAACTCATTCCTTTTCTCTCCATACACCAACATCGTTCATTAAAATTGATTACTAATTAAATAGTCGATACACATAATTGCATACAGCATTACATAAAGCTGTCGGAGAGCGAAAAGAACAGGAAGCTGAACGACTTGCTGGACGCGTTGGACTTCAACCAGGTGGTGATCTTCGTGAAGAGCGTCAGCCGTGCTGCGGAGCTGAACAGGCTACTGTGCGAGTGTAACTTCCCGTCCATCTGCATCCACTCCGGCATGCCCCAAGAGGAGCGTCTCACCAAGTACAAATCTTTCAAGGAGGGCCACAAGCGCATCCTCGTCGCCACCGATCTTGTGGGCAGAGGCATCGACATTGAGCGTGTTAACATTGTCATCAATTACGACATGCCTGACTCTGCTGACACCTACCTTCACAGGGTATGTATGATCCTATAAGGGTATTTTTGTCATTTTATTTCCCTATTTTTCTTACGCACATGATATATACTGCAGGTTGGAAGGGCGGGGCGTTTCGGGACCAAGGGGCTTGCTATTACTTTTGTTGCTTCTGCATCCGACTCTGATGTCCTTAATCAGGTATGATCATGTTTCCAATTATTTGAGCGAAAATGTTGTAGTATGGATTTTTATCATTTTATTCTGACTTTTGTATACTGAAAAATTGTATATAGGTTCAGGAGAGGTTTGAGGTGGATATCAAGGAACTGCCTGAACAAATCGACACCTCCACTTACAGTAAGTGCTCTATTATTAATTAGACTTCAAAGTTATTTCTTGTGTGCTTGTGGAATGATCATAATTTGAAATTTTGATATTATTTCGTGCAGTGCCATCTTAATTGGGACAGAGACGTTCCTTTTAAAGTGGGGAGACATGGTTGGTGATAGAAGGCGCATTTGTGATCCTATATATATTATATTAATATAAAATGTGTGTTTTGATAAAAGGGTACTTTTAGCTTTTGTTCTTTTTGTGGGAATCCTGTGCTCCATTTTGTTTGTGTTGCTTCCTCTACTGTACTAGGTTTTGTTAGAATTTGAACTGTGTAATGTAGCTTTACAATGTGTTTTCTCAAAAAAACCCACTCGACTTTAGGACTCCTTTAGTTATTGTTGTGCTTTACTTGATTAGATTGAAAGTCATGTTAGATATTCATCAATAAAATGAAGCATAAAATCTGATATTATTTATCAATAAAGTTTGTTTATTGCAAATATTTTGTTCAAATGTAAGTATAATAGACTAATAGCTCAACAATACAATTAAGTACTAGTCATGTACAAATAATAATCAATAACTAGGGTTTATGGCCTATTTGATCGGAGGGAATGAAACGGAGCAGCAAAGAAGTCATAGCTTCACTTGAATGTTCTTCACCTGATAATAACTCAGCATGTTGCCTCTCTTTCGACAACTGTCACAAACCGTGATGTTTATTTTTCAACCCACCTTTTAGTTTTCCAAAATTAAAACCCAGATCAACTTCATCCTCATCCTCGTCAAAATCATGGTATAATGTTTCTGTAGGTTTCTTTTTTGATGGTAGTTTTTCTCCTTCGTCATAGACTACTGACAAAGACTCTGTTTTCTTCCCATTTTCGTTTTCATTATCAGAGCTAACGCAATCTGAATCATAAGCAGGTGCCGAACTATTCACAAAATGTGATTGCGCGGAGACTTTAGCACGCTCGCTGAAAATCAAAGATTGATCTCTCTCCTGCCTCTCAGCATCAGGCTCATTTGCAGAAAAACGAGAAGGTTCTTCCTCGTTATCAGAACCAGACTCATCAAAGACCGCAACATATGAAGAAGATTCAGCACCTCCACTCAAACCAACCTTTCTGTCTTCTTCTTCTTCTTCTTCTTCTTCCACCTCTATAACACGAGCAGTATTATTTTTCCGATTTACCAGCTCAGCAGCAGCTCTGGCTGCCAAGTGGGCCCTCTCTGCTGACTCAGCAGCCGCTCTTGCAGCAGCTTTAGCATCCTTGTAGTACTCATGATTCTTTCCTTTCTCCTCTCTTAAATTTTCTGTCTTTATAGGAGACGAGGAAGGGGGTTCAGGTGGTTTTATGGGGATATTGATATTCTCTTGGTGAAGAATATTCTCCATAGATTCATTATTTGGAGGTGCAAATGAAGAGTATCCCATTGTCACTTGGCTCGCACTAGGAAAATACGAAGAGCCACTCTGTTCGATTTAAAAATAATAATTGATAAAACTATTCGTTTTAAGAAAGCTCATATATAAAAAAAACAGTAATAACGTAGCAAATCTCACCAGAAGGTCGTTTTTAGGTGTCTGAAGTTGCTCGAGAAGTTCTTTGGAGTCCCAATTAATATTGTGCTCTTCAGCAATTGAACTCAAAGTCTTGATTTTTGTCTCCATATCAGGAGCTTTTGCGGAGAGCTTCTCAATTATCTGAATTTCACATCCCAATTAATAGGCAATAAACTTCTGCGACCTAATTAATAAATACAGGATGAAAAGTAAATTACCAAGGGGCTGACGCCAGAACCAGGTCGTAATTCAAGAGCACAAGTGGTGAAATCTTTGCCGTATTTGCTTACAAATTGTTTTCGAATGTCCATTAATTCCGGTACATCTGTGCATCTTGGGGACGCAAATATCACGCTTGTTATTGCTTCTTTTAGATCTATTGGGCAATTCCTACGAGAAATAAAGAGTTACAAATAGTTAGGGTTTTGGAATGACGCAAGGAAAATTATGAGGCGATTTGGGGATGGAAAGGAATGTACTTTTGAGAGTCGATAATTGGCAATCGAGCGATAATAAGTTCACAATAGAGATCGATTAATTCATAGGCTGCGTTTGTCTTCTCTTCTCTTATCACATGTTCCACCTGCACAAACTATTAATTTTACTGGACAATATTGCAATTATAATATATTTTTGTGTATTGTTATAATGGAAGAGGAACAAACACGGATGCGAGCAGTTTGATCTTGGTGGGAATCGAGAAGCTGAGCCACGTCTCTCCTTATCTTGTTTATGTCCACTTCTCTTTTGTTCCTCAACACTTTAATTCGTGCCATAGCCATCCTCAGCGACACTTTGCTGCATCCGAGCAAAATAAAAAATTGAATTTATCTATTCCAATTTGAACGAGAGAATTCCTCAGCCACACAAAAATCATACCATTTCTCGGCTTTGAATCCTCTGGAGATCATCCCTGATATCTTGGACGACATCGATCGATTCCGGCTTGATTGAGTTTTCGTGTTCGTTTCCGTTAAAGTAGATTAATGGAGGAAGAAGAAAGATGATTCCGCGGGAAAAGGGTTAACGTCGATGACCTTGTCCGTCGCAGTCGGTCTCGCAGTTTATAATCAAACCACATATACTTTTCACCGACCAATAACTGAGAATTCAATTCTCGATTTCAGATGAAATCCGTATACTCAAATCCTGAATTCAATATGGGGTTCGCAAGAACTCGAGAACTTGAATCCTGAATTTTATAAAGAAACGAGACACAGTGATTTCTCTTCTGGCAGAAGCGAAGAGAAGCGAAGAGAAGCCTTTCTGATTTGAGAATCGGAGAAAACGAAAGGAATGGAGAACGATGGGGTGGAGAAAGAGAACGACAAGAGGATAGAGGAAACGGTTCTGGAGATACTCAAGGAAGCAGACATGGAGTCTGTTACCGAGAACAAGATCCGTACCTTGGCGTCTGAGAGACTCGGACTGGACCTGTCCATTTCTCATCGCAAGAAATTGGTGCGGAAGGTAGTCGAATCCTTTCTAGTCTCCCAGCAATCAGAAGAGGATGACAAAAAGAACGAAGAAGAAGAAAAGCAGGATGAAGAAGAACAAGAAGAAGAGGAAGGGAATGAGGGGCGGCGCTCAGGGAAGAAGAACTATGGGCATGATGATAACGGCGATGTCATCCTCTGCAATGTAATTTTGCTCTCCTTTTTCCAATTTGGCAAATATCAATTTGGTCATTACAAATTTATTGTTGTGTTATGCAGTTGAACAATAGGAGGAGAGTCACATTGCAGGATTTCAAGGGGAAAACACTCGTTTCAATTCGAGAATTCTATGAGAAGGATGGCAAACAACTCCCTAGTTCCAAAGGTTTCTATTTTGAACCCCCCCTTTCTTCACTCATTTCTTTTAGGGTTTTAGAGCTCAACGAACCCTCTATTCTGAACTCTTGAGCAATTGGTCTGAATCTTCCACATTACTGCTAATTCAATGTTGCTATATCAATTTGATAAAGAAACAAGTGATTTACAGTCATAAAAAAGAAAGTGGTGATAAAACTTTAAATAAAAATTTAAGTAATTTTGAAATTAGTTATTGAATGAGTAAATTACAGGGATAAGCTTGACCGCGGAACAATGGGGAGCTTTCAGAAATGCGGTGCCAGCCATTGAAGATGCCATTAGAAAGCTTCAAGAATCATGAAATCCCTTTCATGATAATCCTATCTTAACAATCATGCTCTATTTCTGTTAATGTAAGATGTTAACTTAGTGTTGCTTATGATCACAAGTTTAGCGACTTTTATATGCGTGTGGTTTTTGTATTTTTTTAGTACTCGTTGCATCTTTTTTCAGTGGGCGCAGTTTCACCTATATGCAAAATTTTGAAATTATCACGTACACCCCTCCAAAATGTGAAATTTTAATGAATGACCATACACAACATATGAAATATAATGAATACCCCTCATCTCCAGTTTTGTATAAATTAGATGAATTAGTTACAACATAGGCCGAATCTGGGGAGATATGACCACATTCTTTTAACTTCCAAATAATTTAATCTTGCTCGCGTTGATTTGATTTTGTTGTTGTTGTTGCAAATGGGTTATTTTGAAGTCGATCCTTTTTCAATATTACAATTTCCTTGAATCACTCAGGGTGGTTAGTTTTAATCGAAGCTCGATGTTCGTTCGAGTTCGAGTTCGATTGGAGATTGTTAGCTCGGTAAACGTTCGATTTCTTATCGAACTGAAACGAACATGTTCGAAACAAACCGAATCGAACTCGAGCCAGACTGTTCGTTCCTATGTTCGATTAACTCTGACTTATAATATGTATATAATCTGTATCCCAAAATTCTAATGATCCTAACCCGTTTTGATTTTATATTTTTATTCTTTGTTGGATTATATGGTAATTAGATTAGATTATCGATGTAGTCAAGGTTTATATTTACATTTCATAGACGTTTTTATGTTTTTGTGAGATTGAGTGTTTGAAATTTTAGTTTTGCTTTATGAATGTAGTTAATGTTTTAATTTGACAATTTTATATGAATGACATTGAAATCCTATATATCAAATTTGAAATTTACAAGTTTTCTTCTCAACATCCATCTTGCGAAATATAGTGGATACCAAATGTGAAATACTCAATTTTTATTTTGCTCAAATCTCGTGATTTTGAAGACTAGTGCTTTGAATATACTCAATTGTCCAATAATCGATGTTTTTTACGTATTTATTATATATATTTATATATTTTTGTGAGGTCTACGATGCTAAAAACAACCATCAATTTTTTTTGTAGCATAACTGCCATTAGGCAGAACCCTCAAATTAAAAAAAGTTGTACGTATTAATTTAAAAAAAAAGAATATTAAGAAGTTTGGGAAGTTTGGGAAGATAATTACAAGTAAAGAAGATACGTGGGAACAAACTTTGAATGACAGTTTGTATATTATAGGCAATTTTGCAGTTTTGAGTGGTGCATGGGTACGTAGTGAAGATATTGGGTACGGTGATTCCTTTTGTCTCTTTTCTTTGCATGTCATTGCAATATGTTTGTTACATGGGACGTTGCTTCATATTTTTTGGTTTTAGCTCGAACATATTATCTAATACCAACCATATATTATGATATATCTAATCAAATCAAATGCATTTAGTTACGCAGATATGCAAATTGACTTGCAATGCAAACAAGTAGACAAGTTAAAACAGAACAAAGGACAAAAGGATATGGCAAATTGGTTTTGAGACGATCTGCACCGCAGTTAAGACCTCACATTTCTTCTCAACATCCATCTTGTGATTTCTCAAGGTTTGGAGAGAGAGAGAGAGGTGGGGCCCCGATCATTGAAGGCTGGAGAAGTACATAACACGTAAGTGTAACACGATTTCTACTCCCCCCAATTTTATGACATCGCTTAACATTTTCAAAATTAATATTTTAATTCATCATGTGACATCTTAATTAAATATTCAATCATAAATTAAGATAATTAAATCATAAATTAATAAATTAGTTATGATCGCATGAATTCCATGGAATCAAAAGAGAGGTGTTCATGGCTATGTTGCACGAATACTTAAAAAACCAACCGACCATAACTCTATGTACAAATATTGTATCACCGTATTCGATACATATCGAATATGCTATTTCCGGCCGTATTCGTGCAACATAGATGTTTCATGCTCACAAATAAATGATGATTTTGATTTTGATTTGTCGTAGACTTTTTCTTGACAATTGTAAACTTACGTTAGAATAAATTTTCTCAAGGATATGAGAGAAAAATTAAGAGATGTTTAATTTGAATGATATTTTTCTCAAGTGAGTGATAGTTTTGTGTATACGCATCTTTTACTAATGTATGTTTAATTTATTTATGTACGTCATTACAAAAGGAATACTAATTAGTAATTTGACAAGTATTGTTGTCCGTACTAATTTCTTTTTAGCCGACCAAATAGTAAAATTTAAAATGATATATGTATATTTATTTTTTGTTGACTAGATAATACAATTTAATATGATGCGTATATTTATTTTTTGTTGACTAGATAATACAATTTAATATGATACGTATATTTATTTTTTGTCATCATTTCCTCATGAAAAAAATTATGATGGTTACAAGAAACATACAATCAATTATAATTATTTATGCAGTAAGAATGTAAGATACTATTAATTGATTGTAATTAATTAAATCTTCTCATTTTTTGGAAAATAATCTTCTCATAATTTAATACATGTAAAAATAAGTTAATTTGAACTGTAGTTTTTTTTTTGGGAAATTTTGGTTTATAGACGAAATAAGTTTGCAAATGATCAAAATAGTCAACATAGTTTGATAATTCCTGAAATAACACTCTCGATTTTTCAAAAGTCGAGAGATGTTAAAATGATCGACTTTTGAAAAGTCGAGAATTCTTAAACATATTTAATTACAATTAACAAACCTCTCGACTTTTGAAAAGTGGAGAGGTTCATTTTAATTCAAAATATGATATATTTTTCCAGATTTTACCATAACATCCTCTATGTTCTAATTAGTATATTTAATTAAAATGATAATTAGTACACGTTAGCTATTAACTTAATACATAATTAATATTTATCAGAATTCATAAATTTGAATAAATTTTAATGATATGTTCTAATTATCACGTTAATTAAATGCAATAGTACAATTAATTTAGTATACAAACTATGTTGGTTATTTTGATCATTTCAAAACTTATTTCGTTTACAAACCAAAATTTCCCTTTTTTTTCTTTTCAAAATTTAGTTTTTGTAAAATTAAAAATGAAAATTAACATACAATAATATAATAATATTTCATTCAATTGTTATATCTAATCATGTGATTTTAATCGAATACTTTCTGAAGGTACCACGCTTATAGTTTTTTATATTCATATATTAGTTTCCTGCAACTAATAGCTTCATGTAACTATACAAAACTATGCTAGCAAACGCACCCAATTTATTTGATCCCCCCCCCCCCCCCCCCCCCCCCCCCCTCTCTTTTAAAAAAAATATTTTGGATATTTAACGATTAACTAGATTTTTATAAGAAACGTACACTACCACACATCAGTTAATTAGGGACATGCCGTCCCAAATTATCTGTCAGAATAGGGACGGGCCGTCTCAAAAAAGTCCCAAAATGGGACAGGCCGTCCCAAAAGCACATCACCGTCCCAATAATCACGTACGGACCGTCCCAAACACTATTCCCCGTCCCAACAATTAGGAACGGGCCGTAAAACTTCATTCTTATGATCGTTTTCTTTAAACGAACAATACATATTTTTTATTTAGCCTATCATTAATTAATAAATACAATTGAGATCATATCTTAAATAATTATTAATTGATAATTACTCAAAATATAAAAAATGAATAAAGGGAAAATACTCCTTTATCCTCCATCTAATGCCAATGCGACTTGAATTCACAACATACTCTTTGAAATGTATTTTTTTTTTATCTTAAATACCTATTAATTGATAAGAAAAATATTGTCGAAAAAAAATATGTCATAAGAAAAATGATATATCCTAGAACTGCATGACTAAAACTTCCCTTATTTATTTCTATTATATGTCTTAATCACAAAATTGAAAATGGTTAAATTTTCAAAAAATAGACCAAATATAATTAGCAGTAATTAAACAGAGACTGCGTGCATGACTCTGAAAAACCTGCCAGAAAGAGACGAGCACAGTTGTTTTCCTAGTCGAACGTACAAACCACAGTGAGAAAGTGCAATTACCAAAAAGCCCCTTCAAAGCCCTATTTGAACCATTCGTCCCTTGCACCATGCGCCTCTGCACATTAAATTCCCTGCACCCCTCTAGTCAAGGATTCAGAAAAAATATTAAGAGCACAGAAAAGTTTAATTCCTCTTTTCTTTCATTTTCATGGCTCGTGTGATTTTTAGGGTTTAAAGAGACAAAATCATTTAAAGAAGTAATTGAAAAAATAAATAAATGGGGCATCATTCATGTTGCAATAAGCAAAAGGTAAGGAGGGGGTTATGGTCTCCCGAGGAAGACGAGAAACTCGTTAAGTATATCTCGACCTACGGCCATGGCTGCTGGAGCTCAGTTCCTCGACTTGCCGGTGAGTTCTATTCTATTGTGTTACACTTTTTTCTCACCAAAATGTTTAGATTATAATACTTCAATTTAAATTGTTTAAAAATGGAATTAGGTCTGCAGAGATGTGGAAAAAGTTGTAGGCTTAGATGGATAAATTATCTAAGACCAGACTTGAAAAGGGGGAATTTCTCACACCAAGAAGAATTGCTCATCATTGAGCTTCACAGAATGCTAGGAAATAGGTAAACATTGAAATATATTTTTGCATTATCATAAAATAAAATATTCAGCTTTTTTACATTATTACAAAAATAAATAATTCTCAAGATATTCTTTTTAATTCGAAAGGTGGGCCCAAATTGCTAAACATCTACCTGGAAGAACCGACAACGAGGTTAAGAATTTTTGGAATTCGACAATCAAGAAAAAGCTCATGAGCTCGCATTCTCTCGATGCCTTCACCTCCATTCCTTCTCCTGGTGATATTTTGATTTGTTGATCATCATAAATTTTTCAGAGAGTATACATAATTACTAATTAAATGTTTTTATTTGTACTCTTAATTAGATGGTAATTTCTACATCTTGGATGGTGTATCCATGATTAAAGGTTATGATCAGGATATTGGGCAATTACACAATGTACAATTCTACTCTATGGACAAAACCTGTTCTCCGGCGATGTCGGTCATGCAATCACCCCTCGTATGTGACTCGCAATGGACTACTTTGAGTTCTCTAGAAATCCAAAATAAAGAATCTGTTGACAAGGGTAAATTCTTTCGTAACAATTGTGACGTGCTCGAGACCTATTTGGGAGATTTTAAGCTTCCAAATAATACTAGCAACAAGCAATTGGTTCAAGTCCAAGAATTTGGTGATTTCCAAATCAATGGGATCAGTTCAGGTTCTCAGGCTGAGTATTATGATACTCAAACGAGTGTTTGTGAATCAAATCGACATAATTTTATAAATTCGGGGGACTTCATTGACGTAATATTGGCGTCCTCTTCTACTTCATCGGGCGAGTTATCCTGCGGAGATATTTCGGCAAATCATACTATTCCTTTTAATTGAGTGACATATTTAAGTTTTCTATCTTTGTCTGTCATCATTAAAGGTCCATCGAAAAACTATTACTGCAAATAGGATATATGTGATAATAATGTTGTATAGGTTTTGTATGAAGTGCATGTTGTCTCTTGGGGTACAAATTTACTGCATATATATATATATATATAAGAGTTCTATCATACATTCATCCTTTTTTACTATACACTTTTTGTGATTGAACGGTCCAGATTAAAAGATTGGTATTAATCCAATGACCATGATTAAATATTTAACATACGTTTTCCTTACAATACATCCTCTAAATAGCAAAATCGTAATATTTTACCCATTATTCCGTACTCTCTCTCTCTCTCTCTCTCTCTCTCTCTAGGGCCGCCCCAGTCTTTTAAGTACCCGAATCCAAATTTTTTTTTAAATACCTATTAATTTAATTATTAAAGAAAACTTACATGACATATGTGATTGTGTGAGTTGTTGGTTAAAGTTCTTGTTTTTTTCTTATAAATCTAAGGTTCAAATCTCGTTAGATCAAATTTGTATCATATTTTCATTGTATTTCGGAAAAAAAAAATTAATTATATTTTGTAAGAATTTTTATGATTTGTAGTAATTTTATTGTAATTATACTATTATAACTTTGATATATCATCGTTTTCAAAAAAATCGGATCTCTTAAATTTTTTGACCCGAAGTCCGGGTTTCAGGGTCTCTCTCTCTCTCTCTCTCTCTCTCTCTCTCTCTCTCTCTCTCTCTCTCTCTCTCTCTCGTCCAGTTTCTCAACCCGCCATGTCCCTACCTCTCCTTCTCTCGTCGTGCCTCCAGTTTGTCTCTCGCCCCGCCTCCAGTTTCTCTCTCGCCCCGCCCGTCCCTACCTCTTTTTCTAAAATCGCCGTTTCTTTTATCTGTCTTAAATCGTTGCTTCCATTTCGCTCACTAAGTCACCGCTTCTCGGTGATTAGGGGTCTGGGGCAAAGGGATTTCAATCAACCTGGTTATCGCACATGAGGTGTTCGACGAAATTCCTATCCACCAAAGTTCCTTTCAAATTTCAAATAGAATCGCAACTCGGCATATTTCTTGAGTTTATTTCTAGTAAATTATAGTAAAATTTCAAATAGAATCACAAACTTCATTACTCGTTGTATCTCTCGGTTTATCTCGAGTTTTTTTCTTCTAGGATAGGTGAATGGTAAATTTGTATCAAATGGAGCAATACAAAGACTATATATATATAGAGGCTAACCTACTTAATTAAGTACCAATGATTTGGTACTTAATGCTTTTTAACCATTGAATTTGCATTGAGATTTGCGTTTTTCCATGATAATCATGAAATTTTGTGCACATCATTAAATGCACAAATCTCAATGCAAATTCAATGGTTAAAAATCATTAAGTACCAAATCATTGGTACTTAATTAAGTAGGTTAGCCTCCCTCATATATATATATATATATATATATATATATATATAGAGAGAGAGAGAGAGAGAGGCTACGCTACTTTTAATAGCATGAGGTTACTTCATAATTCATACTATTACGTTTTATATCGTTAAATTTGCATCTAGAATTGCATTAGATCATATGATTGGACGGCTGGTGAATTAATATTTTGCATGAAATAAGTTGATAATAACATTAATAGATGAATGAGTGTAATAAACAATAAGTATGATAAACAGAGGTATAACAGTATTTTTTCAGGAAAAACTTCAAATCGTTATTAATAAAATTATGTTAATTCTTGCAATGACACGATCTTTCTTTATTTTTGTATGCGTAGTTGGAGTTTGTAATAAGATATGTTCGCTTTAATAAGTAGATGTTTTTAGTAAATTTTTTTTTGCCAATTTAGAAACTTCTGTTCTCCCTGAAGTATATTTGATTATTTCACGTGACACGTAAATGTAACGAAGTGTGTAAATTAGAATATAAAAAATGTGACGGTGAAATCTGGGGACAAGGTAAATTGCCTCTAATTTCATTTCAGTCCATTATGTTGTGTTTGTTTCTTCTTCTTTTTATTTTTATTTGAGCATCTCATGTTCAATTTTCATTCCCTTTGATTTAGTTTAATAACGAAGAGATGAATGCTAAGAATAATACACTAATACTCAAGGTAAATGAAAGTATGGGGACGGGTAAAACTTTCATGAACACCAATTCATAGTTATTAATCACTCCATTGTTTCTACTCTGCTTAAATTTCTTCCATATCCTCCAATTCATAGTTATTAATCACTCCCTTATAAAACCACCTTCAATAATTAGTATTAGTATATATACTAAACTGACAAAATTATGCATCAGGTTGCTCATCCACCCTCTCCCTCGATATCTTCACCCCCACATATCTGAAAATATAGAAAAGAAAGTAACACAAAATAAGCTAATAAGTTTGATACATCATACATGTTGTTATTTCTAAATACATAATTATTTTATTTTAAAAAAAAAAAGTGATTTCAAGTCGAGCCGTGAAACCAACAAAACATAAACTGTATATATACCTTCCAATCATCATAACAGTGGCTTGAGGGTTAGTACCAGGCGACTTCGAGAATGTAGATCCGTCGACAACTCGTAAACCATCTACACCGAGGACACGATAGTCCCGGTCCACAACCTTGCCAACATGGCATCCGCCATGATAATGCCAAATGGTAAGAACAGTATCCTTACAAAATTGCTCGATGCTTTTTGTGTCATTAGTATGTTTTGGTATCAAATTAACATTAGCTCGCATGCTCATATTAAGCAAGGCCTCGTTGGAGAAATCTGAGGCCACCGATAGATTTGCAAAGGATTTTGTGTGCACGATTTTCTCAATGGTGCGGATTCCAAAGACGCATCGATCAAGATCATGTTGATGGGAGAAGTAATTGAAAGTTACATTAGGAGTTATGTCTACGTCGGTGTTTAAAACAGTGAGGTGGCCTGTTGAGAATGGCCCGTCGATTTTTTCTAGAATGAATCCTCCTCGAAATGCTTCTAAAGGAATGTCTTTCTTAGTCCGTGCGAAAGACTGAGCTAGTTCTATGCTTCTTTGCTTTGGCGGTATCGTGGACAACTGCCCGATCTGCAAAATCACAAAATATTCACTAACTATATCATTGAAAATTATAGCGTTATTTATTTCTGAAATTTGTCTTAGAAGCAGCAGTCTGATTACCTCAGCAGAAGTGATGCCATGGTGCCAATTGATACTCTTACTTGATTGGCTGAAACCGCTACTTGCCTCGATAAATGAACCCATCTTCGTAATTCCAACAGTCTGAATCAAAGATTGCTCAACTGGTTTCTTAGTCGGAATAAAAATTGCATTCATCGGATTGTCTGACATGGCTTTCCCTACGTGTTCGTTGGGTAAAACCATTTTTATTCCCAATTTATCTAAATCTTCCTTCGGGCCGATTCCGCTCAGGAGAAGTAATTGGGGACTCCCGATTGCACCCGAAGAGACTATGATTTCACTTTTCGACCTTTCTTGGTTGAGGAATGCTGTGTGCTCCTTCCCCTTTTCGTCCTTGAATTGAACACCAATCGCCTTTGGCTTTTTCTCTGTAAAAAACCGAAGCAAATTTTAATAATCCGCTCTGATTTTTTCAATTATTAACGGGAACTTTTGATTGCCATTTTCTTCTTAATTTCATAACTAAATTCATATTTATGACAAGAAGGAACTAGAAACAAACTAATTACCTTGTGTGTCGAAGATAATTTTTTGCGCAGTTGCGCGAAGCAAAACCGTAAGTTTCTTATGGTTTGCAGATTTGAGAAGATCCGCAGCAGTGGTTCGATGGCCCTTTGCATTAAAAATGGTGCCACCGACTTTAGTACCGTATAAATGGTCGAAAGTATAGCCATTGAATGGAGAAACTCCAGCTTTCAGCAGTCCATTTCTAAGGGCAACTTGCCAAGGTGCAATCTTAGGCCAATGCACAATCTGCTTTTCTATCCATGGATATGATTCATTCACCAATTTTCCATCCCATCCTGCCTCTCTTACATACCTACATTTCATTCACCAATTTTCTATCAGTAGAAATTATGTGAATTAATGGAAAGTATTAAAATATAAAGGCCTAATTAAATAATACCGAGGGCTAGCTCTAGTGTAAAATCCAGCATTGATAGATGTGCCCCCTCCGAGAACCTTTGCGCGTGTATTGATGACTCCATCAGTAGAAATGAATATTTGAGATGGCGAATTCGGGGACACATCGGCCAAGGAGATGTGGAAATTTTGCATGCGCGATATATTTCGATTCCCATACGGCGGACCTCCTCTCTCCAATAACAGAACATTATATTTCTCAGATAATGTCGCTGCTAAAGGACACCCGGCCGTGCCCCCGCCAACTATTATATAGTCATAGTATTTTCGTTCTCGTGGCGATGAGAAGCTACTCGCTTCTCGTAGATAAGCAAATTTTGGTTTATTGTGTAGTTTACCTACGATTAATTATGTTGAAATGAAGAAGAAATTTAAAATGTATAATTGCTTATATATTTCTCCTAGAAAGTGGAGATAAATGAGAGAATAAAACCTTGGCAAACTGTGAAAATGGAGAGCAACAAAAGTAACTGAACCAACATTTCTCCTTTCTTCGATTTCTCCATTGTTTTTTTATTGATCTCACACACTTCAAACACACAAAACACACGTACTATAAATTAAGAGAAATTGAGTGGATATAAGTATAGAGAGAGAGAGAGAGAGAGAGAGAGAGAGAGAGAGAGAGAGAGAGAGAGAGAGAGAGAGAGAGAGAGAGAGAGAGAGAGAGACGAATAGGGGCATTAAAAGAGAGAACCTCAATCAGCAAAGAGGATTAAGTGCATGAAATTAATGCAAAAGAAATATTCCCTCTTAAGGTGACAACAATTGTAAAGTATCTTTATCTTCCTTCAGAATCCATGAATCCATATCAACGTTAAAATAATCAAATTCAACTAGAAAACAACAGCACTTCATTGACTCGCTATATACATATTCTTTGTATCTTAATTAACTACTTAAGCAGAAAAATTCCCTCTTACTGTGTTTTTTCTATGCGATTCTCGTCTGATCTCTACTTTTTCGATAATCAATTTGTGTAATTTTGTTATTTGTTTGATCAATTGAATCCTTCTTTGCGATCGATCTCTAATTTTCACTTTTCGGTTCATTCTCAATTTATTCTCAGCTTCTCTGTTACAATTTTAATCTTTCTTTGCTTACGAAACTAACAAAACAGTTTAGCAACTGCTAAGTTAACGAAAGTTCTCAATCTAATTTAGTTCAATTTGTTTACGAAATTTCATGTAAGCCCCTACAAAATATCAAATATCACTTTTGCCCCTGTAAAACTGCATTTCTACCCCTGTAAATTATTATTTGTACCCCTGTGAAATTGTATTTGTACCCTTGTAAAATTTTATTTATACCCATGTAATAATTATTATTTATACCCATGTACGGTGCACATTATTATTTATAGCCCTGTGAAATTGTATTAATACCCATGTAAAATTATTGTACATTATTATTTATGTTTGGTATTTTTTGTATGTTAATTGAGCATCGATTTTTTGTATTTTCTTATAGTTAAATAATTGGATTGAGACATCTAAACTTTTTATGTGTGATATTTGAAATTTGCGCTATTAGATGTGATATATTTTTTGCATTTCCAAACTAGCGATTAAACCGGTTAACTCACCGGTCCGACCGGTGACCCGAGACTCGATCGTGTCGATGCCCGGTCCGGTTTTAAAAAAATTGTAATTTAGTAAATGCATTAAAGTTGGCTAATCAAGCGATTATCTATCTTAATTATATTGTTTGTTGGGTTGGTATTAATGAATAAGAGCTATTATATAGTTGTAACATAGAACATTTGAACATTTGAACATTTGAGCTAGTAGTTATCTATTCTTGTTTAATTTATTTGATAAATTAAATTAAAAGTATTAATTAATTGAGTTATCAATTTAGTTTATACGGTAACAATTTAAACCTCTATGGAAATTGGGGAAAAACGCCGTATAATTTCCCCTGGACAATCCTGTTACATAGAGACCATTCACAATTTTACATATGAAGGGAGACCTTATAGGCTATAATGTTTCAAAAAAAAATATTCATTTAGTATGAAATAATTACACATAAATATCATAAAAGAATTTCCCATGATACAACAAAATTGAAGTTTTGAGCCAAAGTTTTCATGGATCAAACCTCACAAAACTGATAGGTGTTTGATCAGGTTATGGAATCTAAAGTGTCCAATTTGAACTCTGATTCTCTCATCCCATATAACTCACGAAACAAACTCTCAATGCGCGAGCGAAAGCTCCGCCCTTCACTCAACTAAACCAACTAACCTATATTCTTGAATTTGAAAACTAACCTAATATTGGATTTTTGGAGAGACAAAACCTTGTCTAATCTAACTTATATTTATTTTCTAAATAACAATAGTTATGTTAATGTTTGAAATATTTATCACGTGTATTTACTATTTAGAAAATAAGTTAAATATTTGTGATATAAGATAAAGGTTATTATGATTGCGGACAATGATTATGCAATTATAATATGATATATTTTGTTTTTATTGCTAAGTTAACAAAAATAAAAAATTAAGAAAAGCTTTTAATTTTTATAAAAAAATTATAAACGATAAAAACGCTAATTTTGTTAACTGTTCATATTTAATTATATTAACTATTAATATCATTTTATTTTATCAACTCTATTTTAAAGTAACGGAACATTTAATAAAATTAATTGAATAATATAAAATTAATAATTCGGTAAATATCAGAAGAATACATTATTCGTATTTGTATACCGTATACCATATTCGTATTCGTATCCGAAATCGAATATCAGATGCCGGATATTGTATTCGTATTCGTATTCGAAATCAGATATCGGATATCTTATACCGTATTCGTATATGTATTCATATCCGGAATCACATATCGGATAACAGTACCGTATTCGTATTCGAAATCGCATAACGGATAATGGATATCGTATTCATATATGAAATCATATATCAGATATCGGATACCGGATACCCGTATTCATCTAATCCTTTAACAAATAATGATATTAAAAAAAAAATTCTCTAAATATTAATGGTATTAAAAAATAATATTTTCTAAAAATAATATTCTCTAAAAATTAGTTGTATTAAAAAATAATATTCTCTAATAATGGATTTCATAAGAAATAATATGCTTTTAAAATATTATCTTCACTTCCTACATCTAATCATATGATTTTCATCAAACACCTTTTAAACATCCTACGCTTGTAGTTTTTGCATATTCCTGCTATCATATTTTCCTGATATTCATATATTGAATTCTTGTAACTATTAACTTCCGGCAATTATATAAAACTACGCTAGCAAACACAACTTAAACGCCATCTCTTAAATTATTTGACAATCTACAACAGATAATAAGATTTATCATGGTTGCAAATAGCTTTGCTAAACGCGACGCAACACCGATATAGCTTAGTTTAGAAGCAAAACGCTACGCGCCGCAGTTTTGTAGTCCGCTACATCTAAATAAAATATTTTTAGATTAATTTATAAGAAATAAAATGAATTTAATTAAAGAAATTTATTTCTTGAAAGTTTTAATAATTAAAAAATGTTTTGGTTGATAAATAAACCAAAAACCTATGTCTTTTATTTATGTAGAGATGTTTTGACTTGTTGAAAATTCTCATTTTCATACAGAGAACTATTTGCAACATTGAGATTTATAGAGAACTATTGTAATTACCACTATATTACTCATTCAATTAGCATTTCTTTGAAACATTTCTTTATTTATTTGTAAATTAAATATAATTAACATTGTTGCAAATACCTTCGCTAAACGCTATGCTGCATCGGTGTAACTTATTTTAGAGGCAAAACGCTGCGTGCTGCAGTTTTGTAGCTCGTTACATCTAAACAAAATACTTTTAGATGCATTTATAAAAAAAAATCAAATAAATTTAATCAAAAAATAATAATTTCATGAAAAGTTATAGTAATTAAAATTACTTTTTGTTGATAAATAAACCAAAAACCTCCTCTCCTATTTAGGTTGACCTGTTTTAACTTGTTGGAGATGTTCATTTTCAAATACTTTGTTAATTATTTTATAAATTTCTATTTGAGATTGTTTAATATTAATATTTGTTAGTTTAAATATTGTTATTTATTACAATATCAATATGTATATTTGATAATAAAGGTGATTGATATCAATATGTAATAAATAACAATATTTAAACTAACAAATATTAATATTAAAATAAATGAAGAAGGCTCATATATTAATATTGATATCAATATGATATAGATATGACTTTGTTAATTAGTTTATACATATATATATATATATATGAAGAAGGTTCATATTAATATATAATAATATTGAATTAGACATTAAAAGATAAAATTATTAAATGATATAGATATGTAAAATATATAATTGATTTCATATGTCTCAAGGGTGTAATGGTCATTTCATAAATGAATAAATCAAAAAATATTAACATTCCTAGAAATGTTAATTCTCAATTCAAATGACAATATTTTCATGATATGATAATGTGATTCCCGAAAATCACATTCCAAGAATGTAATTACCATGATAATCTTAAATTATCGCCATCCAAACACAGCCGAGTTTGCTTATCATCATTTTTGTCATGTATTATTGCATATCATTGTGAGAATGGAGGATTGGTGGTTGATTTCATTTGATTTGTTTCCAATTGTTCATGCCTCTCTCTCTCTCTCTCTCTCTCTCTCTCTCTCTCTCTCTCTCTCTCTCTCTCTCTCTCTCTCTCTGAGACTGTTGAGACACACAACTGGGTTTGCAGTATTTGGCAGATATTAAAGAACAACATTGGTCCATTCCACAAACGGCAATTCCACCTGTGAGTATGATAAATTTAATATGGGTGCGGGATTCATGCGGGGTAATATGTGCGTGGTGTCTAACACCACTGATTTCTATCAGTAATGTTACCTACCCCGCACTATTCACCCACTACAGTACCCGCAATGGTTGTTTTGGAAACTTTATGTGATATTTGAATTCTATAAAAAGTGAGTATGATAAATTTAATATGGGTGCGGGGTTCATGTGGGGTAATATGTGCGCGGTGTCTAACACCGCGCTGTATTTCTATTTCATTGGCCTTCCTGTAAACTTGTTCAGCCTTAAAATAAACAAATAAATAAATAATAATATAACGGCTCACTTGGGAGGAAAGAGTCTTGTTATATTCATAGAAAACTTTCTATATTCATTTCTTTGGTGTTGGATCACTTGTGGTTGTGGGTCTACTCTGAGAAAGGTGATTGATAGTTACTTTGCATTTGCTATAAATTCTTACAGTTGATATTTCATTCAATACACATTTTGCTATAAATTATTAAGTTAATATATCATTCAATACACATTTATCATCTTGTTGGATAAAAAAAAAACTGTTTCTTTTAAGAGATATTTCCTCGCCAGGAATTTTTCTTGTCCAGGAGCCTATTAATATTTTCAATGTAAAATTTTGAGCTATAATATATATTTTGGAAGTAAAATACATCATTTGATTATACATTCTGAAATATACCGTTTTAGATATATATAATATATAATTTTAGTTGTATGATTTATATCTTCTGAAATATATACTTGTAGATATACGAAATATATTTTAGATGCATGATATATTTTTTAAATGTGTCCATACATTTTAAAATATGTGATGTTTTCGTAATGCAATATTTTTTTTGAATTACATTTCTTTTTATGTATGATATCTATTTGTAAATAGGGGGCTTCTATCATACACCCTTTCATTATCATACACCCATTTTCAAGGGTATTTGAAGTAATTATCCATTTATGAATATTTAAGGAAAGATATCAAATATATTTATCAATTAATGTTTAACTAAATTGGAATTTTTTGTTGTTCATTTAAACAAAAATGTCCATAAAAGATAAATTTTATGATACACCATTTTACAAATATAATTAATTGCTAAAATACCCAAAATACCCTTGTAAAAGGGTGTATGATAGAACTCCCCTTTTAAATAACATGTCATTTTACATGACCAATATACTTTTTTGAACAAAAATAAATATTTTTGAGAATATCTAGTGTGTATATATATCTTTTAATAGAAATTTATATATTTTTAAAATAGATTTTTATAGATCACCATTATAAAAAAAAAATTAATAATAATTTATACATTTACTTAAACATCATAAACTTATATCATATACATTTTTAAATATAGTTTTTAATAACACTACACACAACACCGTTGATGCCACTTGGTGGGGAATGGGTTGGCGGACAATTAACTTAATCACTCCCTTTTTTTAAATTTTCATTAAATTAAGCAAACAACCAAATAGTTCAAAAAGAAATGCATAAAACACCCACTCAAGATCATTTTTTATTCGTCACCAAATTGCCCTAAAACCCTAAATCCTAATTACTTAATACAATTATTTCATGAACACTTGAGATTCACAAAAATCAAACTCAAAAGTAAAACCCAAAATTCTTATCTACAAGTATCTTTCACTCCCCTTCAAATCCATCCCAAATCTCGATGAGTTCCCTCTCTCCCAATCCCTCCCCTCTCTTCCCATCCTTAACGGACCCGAACCCAAATCCCTCCTAAACGAACCCGACCCGTCTCTCTCAAACCTCGGCGAAGCTGACGTGGCACCAAACAACCCCATATCGAAACTCGTACTCGAACCCGATTCCTCACTCTCAGACTCCTCGTCCTTGTTACGATCACAATCGTTACCTTCATTATAAACCAATTTCAACGCTTGGACCACTTCGCCCATGAACGGTCTTTGGTCCACCTCGGGCTGCACGCACATCGATGCTATCGCTGCCACTTTCGCCAGGCTGGCAAAGGGTACCGTGCCGAGCGACTTATCAACTATGCTTTCAAGTCCTTGTTGGTTTGTTAATAACGGGAGGGCCCACGTTACGAGATTTTCTTGGCCCGCAGGTCGAAGCATATCCACAGGCTTTCGGCCTGTGAGAAGTTCTAGAAGAACCACTCCGTAGCTGTACACGTCACTTTTTACGAGCAAATGCCCTGTCATCGCATATTCAGGAGCCACGTACCTAATTACCAAAAAAATAAAATATTTACTAGAATAAAGGCATAATAATGAGATTAAAAAAGAATAATACCCAAAAGTCCCCATGACACGAGTGGAGATATGATCATCGTCCTCGCCAAGAGCGGATTTAGCGAGTCCAAAATCAGAGACTTTAGGAGTGAAATCATGCTCCAGAAGAATATTACTCAATTTAAAATCGCGATGTATTACACGCGGACTCGAATCTTCGTGCAAATACGCCAATGCCCTTGCCGCCCCCAACGCTATTTTCAATCTCGCGTTCCAATCAAGTAGCGCCACCTCATCGCCACTTCCATATAAATGGGACTCGACGCTTCCGTTAGGAACGAGTTCGTAAACGAGACACCTCGAACTCTCCTCGGTACAAATGCCGATTAACTTGACCAAATTTCTGTGATGCAATCGACTCAACATCTCCACCTCGGCGAAGAACTCGCGCTGGTCGTCTCGTTTCAAAACTTTGACGGCAATTTGTTGTTGCTTCGCCTCCCCCAAAACGCCCGCGTAAACTCGCCCGAATCCCCCTTCGCCTATTAATTTCGATTCATGGAAATTGTTCGTAGCCTCTTGCATTTCCGCGAGAGTGAATGTTTTCGCGCTTCCTTTGTACGAGTTGAATGAGGCCGTTATTGAACTCGGTTTACTTGCTAGAAATGGTCCTCTCGTCCCTACGACTTCACCAAATTTTAAAAAGTTCTGTTAGTTTTGCATTTTGGTCCAAAATTATGTATTAGGGTTTAGGGTTTAGTGAAGGGCTTACTTGATGGTTTAGAAGGAGGAGTTATAGGGATTCGTGACGAGGGTGAATTATGAAATGTGCGTCTCCTAAGTTTCAAAATGAGAAACCACGTAGCGGCAGCACATAAAACCAACGCGAAAATAGAAGATAAAATAATAATAGCAATGATGCTTCCTTTTTGTCTTTCTCTATTCTTGCTGACATCAGCGGCAAGTGGATGCTCAGATCTTCCATTACCGTCTCCATTTTTACTTCCTGTCCCTACTGGTGGCGATGGAGGCAACCCTACAAAAATAAATAATGTCAACTATTTAAGGGCATATATGACATTTCACATTTTGGAAAAAAAGAAAAATTAATTATAAACTTAACCTGGGTAGAGAACATAGAGAACATCATAATCCCCAAAGTAATTAAGATTAATAACGACCTCTTTATGCCAAAATTTCTCGAAGATCAACAAGGCAGTGACATTATCGAATCGTTCGCCATGTGGAACGAGATCGATTAACACGTCGGTCTTGTCAGAGTCTTGGGTGGCTGAGTTGGCGCCCATGACTCGGACCTGACTCTGTTTCATCTTGACTCCCGAGGCGAGCTCTTGTGCGAGAGAAGAGACGAGATTGAAGAAGGTGTAGAGAGAGACTGAGAGACGAAGACCTATTTTTATTGGGAGCACACAGGTGCATGGTGAACCAGGTCCAGCTGGACTGTTCGTGTATGGATCTGAACAGTATAGTGGCGTACAATCTGAATAAAAAGAAGAAAAAAAGGAATGTTTTTTATTTTTAATTGGAAAGTGGACATATTTGCAAAATTAATTTTTAATTTTTTTTCTTTTTTCTGTTACAGAGATTAGGAGGGGGAGGGGGGAGTGATCGTATAGTTTCAGGCTGAAGGGGAGTTGGAGCAGGAACTAGAGCTGGTCCTACAAATATACATTATTTCTTAAATTAATGGAAAAAAAAAAAAAAAAAAATAGAGGATAATTTAAAATAGAGGAAAGAATATTATATTTACGTTTATGTTTATGGTGGGTGAACGAAGAAGCCTGAGAGGGAGAGGGAGACGGAGAGGTTTGAGGAGTGATTTTTCCTCCAGTTGATGAATGAACTGGAGAGGGAGAGGGAGAGGGAGAGGGAGAGGGAGATGAAGAGGGAGAGGTATGAGGAGTGATTTCTCCTACCGTTGATGAATGAACTGGAGAGGGAGTGATTTCCTTTCCATTTGGTGGATGAGCTGGAGATGGCAAGATTGAAGGCCCTGCATTAATAACAACCAATTAATTATTTATATTAATCTAGTTTGGTTAGAGAAGGGAAGTAATAGGAATAATCAAATTATTTACTGTTAATTCAAATTAATTTACCGTGATTAAATGGAGGTGAAGCACGGTGATTATGCTTATTCCTATTCTTCGGGATTAATGCACGTGAAGGAGCTATATATATAATTATTATTTCATTTATTTTTTTGTTACATTAATATATCGCATAAAAATAACTTATAAATCGCAAGACAATGTTAATAAATAAATACAGAACCTGGAGAAGAAGGAGAAGAAGGATTGATTGGTCTAGAAGCATTTTTAGCCTTTTGGGGAGCTGGACTTATCACAGGTCCTCGATCTGAATTAAACAAATACAAATGGGTATTTTTGAAAATAATCAATCAAAAGAGACCTAGCTAAACACATTCCAAAAAATATGGACCTTTATTTGAAATGTTACGGTGTGAGAAATGAGGAGAGGTTTCTTCTTTAGGAGGTGGTGCGACTGGACCATGGCCTCTGTTTCTGTGGTTTACTGGAGAGGATGATACTGGAGAAATTGTGTGTCCATTATTACGTGTATTAGGACTTGCTGGTGATAAATGACTCGAGATATATTTCGGAGGTGATGGAACCGGAGCTACACAAATATATTTTTTCATTTTCACATAATATATACATCAATTATGATAATTTTCACATTATATATACATCAATTATGATAATTTTTTTATTTTTATTGAAATGTACCTTTATTACTCGAATTGACGGTGGTTTCGACTGGAGGTGATGCAACTGGAACTACAATACAGAAATACTTCCCAGTTCATTATTTAAGAAAAAGAAGATTTTCAAGGGCATATATGGAAAAGAATAAATGTGTATGCGTGTATAACAAATATAAAGAAGGATATCATATAAATAATAAAATACCATGAATACGTGAAGAATTTGGACTGGAGAGTGGAGCAGGGAGCTCTTTTGCAGGTGGAACTGGAGAATTATGCCGTCCATTTCATACAAAATATTAAAAATTTAAAATGTGCGACAATTTTTAAAAAATGGGAAATTATATATGTTGTTACCTTTTGGTGACGGGTTTTTAACTGGAGGTGATGGTGAAATAAATGGAGATGGTGGCGGCGAAGTAGCAATATTACTTGGCGGAGATGAATGGGTCGATAGATTTCTTGGAGGCGAAGAAACTGGAGGAACTGCGGTCACATTTGAATTTGAACTCACTGGAGATGTCCAGTGAATTGGAGGCGGGTTTATTACAGGTGAACTCAGTGGAGAAGTCAAGGAAATTGGAGGTGGTGCAGCTACTACTCATTTAAAACAAAATGGAGAGGTTAAATTACACTTTCTCAAACAATCCTAGAGAGAGAGAGAGAGCTTACAAGGGGGTGAAATTGGAAGAGAGGGAGATTGAACTACAAGAGGTGGTGGTGCAACTGGATTCGAGAAAAAAAAAAGTGAACTCTAAATAGATAATATAAATAAATAAAAGTCGATCAGCATTAATATTTGTATAATTTCAAACCTTGCGAGATTGGGGGTTGTACAGGTGGCATGATCTGGTTCGATGGAGAAATCGTCCTGTCTACACAAAATACTTTAATAAATATCTAACAATATTGTATGAATGAATTAACATGAAATTGTATACACTATATACCATATCTAGTACTGGGAGAAGTTGGCGCTTGATTTTGCTCTGCTGGAGATATAATATGTGTTGATGGAGGGGGAACTGGAGCCAATCCAATTGAGCCATGTGGCGCATTCTGAGTGTCTCCTAATATAACCAATAACTATTTCCAATTGTTTTAGACTATCAAGGCAATTATTGATAGTTTTTCATGGCAATTAGTAAATTTACCAAGCACTGGAGAAATCCAAGGAGATATCAATTGTGAGGAATGAAGCGTTGTGCTGATGTCAGCCTTTTGTACTGTTAGCAGTTCTCTTCTGGTAAATGAAGGTAAGGATGGTGGTGTGATGGCGAAGAAATCTCCTGTTAAATGTAGAAATTAGTACGTTTTATCAGTGAAGTTTAGAACTTCACTTTTCAAATTAATAAGTAAATTAGTTATTGTGCGAGCTAAGTTTTGTGTTGTAGACCATATTTTGATCCTTTCGATTTAAATTGGAATTGGAATTAAGTGGAATTGCACCCAAAATATTATCGATTGCAAATTTAGATTGTAAATTTGCTCTAATTTTAACATGCTAGTTGCCTAGGCATTTGAATTGAACCAAAGAGGACTGTAAAAGTAAGGATCAGGGTTGGTCATGAATTCAGCAGTAAAATCCAGCAAAACATCACTAGATTAACAAATCCTAAGCTCCTCTGTTCTCAATTAGAAACCAAAATTGAACAAAATTGACAATTCTGGTAGAAAAGCGTAGCAATTCAACAAATTCGAAGTACATGTTAAGAAAGAGCAATAACCTTTAAACCCATAGATCACCAGAAGAGTCAGAATTAAGCCGAAAAGAATTGGGACGACGATCTTATGTCTCTTCTTCCTGCACATCTCCGTTTTCTTCTCATGGATCGAATCCAACCGAAATGACCAGACGAGAGCAGTAAAGAACACGACTTTAATAAAAGTTAAAACCCAAGACTGAGAACGGTGAGAGCTTGTGCTGCGTGATGAGGAGGTGACTCAGGTGAGGATAAGCACATGAAAAGGTGGTCGCGTTCCACTCAAGTGGAAGGAGAGGGGGGAAGAAAAAGAGAGATTCTGTGAGATTAAATATAAATAAATCAAAGGCGTGAAGAGTGCTTGTGGTAAAGGGTAAGTAGAGGAAGCCAATATGAGTATGATTAAATTAAAATCAAATCAAAAATAGATGTAGAAGATAAAATGGAGAATCATAAATTTGTGCAATTGGAAATTCGAATTAGTGGGATTTGGATGGGATAGTAAGATAGAGTAGTGGGAAAAGGCCAAATATTTTCTTACATGAATGTTTTTGCTTGGTTACTTTTCGGGGTGCTTTCTCTTCTCTGTCTGCCGCAAAGAAGTCGAATGCAAGAGGCCTCAAACGAGAGAGAGAGAGAGAGAGAGAGAAGACTGTTGTTGGAGTTAGGCTTGAGTGGGCTCGTATCATGGGACCTAGCAAGAGAAAGTGTCTTCAATTTCAACCTTTTCATGGACCAAAGTATTAATTAAATATATGGACCTCCAGAATTTATCATTTTCCCCATTTCATGTATGAACCTCAAAATAAGAATATTAATTAAGAGAGTTTATGAACTTAATAGTAGTTTTGGAAATTATTTAATATATTCTTACTAAATATATAAATAACATATTTATTTTCCTTAAATTGTATTTATTTTTTCTAAATATAATTATTATAAAATTAATTAATGATTATTTTTTCTAATAAACTTAAAAGAAAATGATGAATTATAATTTTGCCATCGACAAATATATTCTTCTCTCGCTCGCACTATTATTTCCGTCTCTTGATAACTTTGTGTCGTGTTTTCTTTTTCGCTCGAATCCCTCTCCTCCTCTCTTTTCTCCTCGTAGAAAATAGAAAAATGACGGAGTCGTGAAGAACAGGTTCAAAAGTTGGATTTGTTTTGGAAGAATCTGATGAAGAAAAAAAATTACACTCCAATGTTCGATTTGATAATTTTAGTGATTATTTTTTATTTACCTTAAAAATAATTCCAGTTTTGTTTGTGATTTTACTTGATTTTGTTTACCTTTACATTTTGTATTTTTTTGAAAAATTCAAATTGTTCTTTCGTGATCACTTTATTTACATGTACACTTCATATTATTGTCTGATTTGATTTTTATTGAATTGGTTCTCGATTAATCAAGTTTCATTTTGCATATTATAGCTACCTAGGAGAATACTCTCACTACGCGGCGAAAATTTTATTTATGTTTTTCATTGTAATACAAAATACATATTGTATGATAATGTTGATAATATCATTTCAAAATAATATTATTCGAACTCATTTATCTATGATTATTCATATGTTTTACCATTATTTTACATTATAATAACAACAAATCTCATTTTTTTAACAAACAATAACACTTATATTAGTGTCATTATATAATAATATATGAGATATAATATAATTTTACGAATAAACATAATAACAAATATTATATCATTGTTCACAATATTTGACGCAATATCAAATATAAAAATAATGAATCATACGATATACGTAGTAACACGTCAATAATTATATAGTAGTAATAATTTTTTCTTGATTCAAAATGCAACGATAATTATAAATAATATAGAACTTAATAGTGAAAGTAATTTAATAAATAATATCAAAATTTAATTTAGGATAAACATAAATACAAATTATTTTATATCATATGATTTTTTTTTAAATTAATATTTTTTAAAATAACAATACTAATTAATATTTTGGGTATCTATCATATATCGAAGTCTTCTCTAATAATTTAGGGTAAATAAAATGATGGGGTAGGTGCATATACAAAAATAAGATTTCTTGGTTGACAGGCAAAGGTACAAAGTACGAGATTAAATATTAGTACGAGTAAATGGCAAAAATGTGAAAAGTAGGAGATATCTGGTTGGAGTTTGGTTGTTGCCTAGTTGGTGGTGTCGTCTACCATTTGTTCAACTGACGCTTTCATTCCTCATTCTTCGTTACCATCACCCTCCATCCCATCCTCACCTAGGGATATAAAGGGTGCGAATATTATCAGCTCCGATTCCAATCGAATCCGATTAAATATTCGGATCCGGATTCCATCTGAATACAGAATTTGTATTGCGGATTCGAATTCGGTATTCAAAATATTATTCGGATTCGATATCCGGATTCGAATAACAATCAGGAACGAATACTTATTTTTCATAATTTATTTTACATTTAAATGATTATGATTTCATGAAACTAATAAAAATTCATATTCACATGACTCATAATTTATTAACCAAGTTCATTTAAAATAAAATATTTGAAAAATCAAGATATTTCAAATTCTTAAATTATTTCTCACTTCTCCAAGACGTTCACTTTTTTTTTTCAAGTTTCATGAGTAATTTTTTCTAAAAACCAAGATTTGTTTTTCTTTCTGAAAATCAAAGTTGTCGCAATATTTTTTTTAAAATTATGATGTACTCTTTGGGTATTATTTAAATATTTATTTTATTTTATTTGAATGTCAAAGATAAAATAAATAGTTATGTTACGTATCAAATATTCGTTTTAAATATCCAAAAAATATATATATCTGTATTCGTATCCGACAATATTCGAACCGTATCCGCATCCGTTTAATATTCAAACCGTATCCGGATTGTTCTGTATCCGAATATTCGTATCCGAATATGGTACGACCACTGTCTAAATCGTTCCCACCCCTAATTCCCATCCCATCCGCTACGTCCAGTTCTCTCGTATACCAAAATATATTCACCTCTGTATTTCAACATCCGATTGGATAATTGTCTTAACACAAGCAAAGACTGATCTAGGAAAGCAAGCAAGGTCATGCATGTATCCCTAATAAAATCGAAAATGATGTATATATTTTTACTGTGTATAACACATATTTATACAATTTGTAATGCATTTGTTTATAAATATCCTTGATAGTTAGTAACAAGAAAATCGTGAATTCAATTCTCATATCTAATATACATGTCTTTTTCTGGGTTTTTTCAATACGTACTAGTTCGGCCCTCTGGATTTGAATGATTATGTCCCTGAACATAAATTGGTTAAATGAATGACTCGAGCCGAATTGATGGACTTTAATTCATAACTATAAGTAATCAATCACCGACCAAAGTAGTCAATTATCCAAGACAATATTGGGTAAATATCTGAATATCCAAAATATCCATAAAAATTCATTAAACCTTTGATAAAATAATCCTAGTTTCGAAATGGAGAAAAGAAAACATGAAAAAAGAAATAATTTAAGTATCTAGATAATTATGACAGAAAATAAAACTAAATGGAAATGGATTCTAGAATTGAATAAAAGTCTCACCAACATGTCAGGGGATCTTTTTTTTTTAAATATACGGAATAAGTCTCGTTTGTCTTCCATCCATTTATGTCATGAGACTTGAATTCACAATTTTTCACAATATTTTTTTTTGTGTCAAACATTTAACCAACTAGACGATGAGCACATTGACGTGTCATGAACTATTTGACTAGTAGAAAGCGAGGGGAATGAAAAAAAAATAGAATATCATAAAAGGTATGTTGCTAATCGAGCGTGCTTACAATCATTGAAGACGTCCATGTTCCCGTCCATGCATGTTTGTGCACGAAGATTTGATTTGTCGGTGTCTGCCAGAGGAAAAAATGAAAGGAAAATTTGATGTGTCGATAATTAATGATAAATCAAATGAATAAAACAAATACATGTCTGAAATTATATTCTTTTACGTGTACATAAAAAGCAAATAGGCAGGTCCGATCTTAGGGACAAGCTCATAAAGCCGGGTCTAGGACTGTTTGAAGAGTCCAATTCAATGACAATGGGCTCGTAGCCCATTTGGTTGAATAAGACGCAATAAATCAAAAAAATCATATGTTGTGAGCAGTGTTTTAAATTGCGGCGCAATTGCGGAAATTGCGGTGTGAAATTTAGAATCGCAATTTCGCAATAACATATAGCGAGATATTGCGTTTTCGAAAAATTGCGGGCATTGCGGCGCAATTGCGGGCAAATTGCGCTTAAATTGCGCTAATTGCGGGTAAAAATTGCGGTATAATATTCAAATCATTGTAATTTTCAAATCCTTCCACCAAATTACATGAAATTTATATCGAAATCGTTCGTCTCGACGAGAGGAACGCAGTGATGGGCTTGAATTTGTGAAATTTTGTCTTTTACCCTGAATTAAACACAAAACACACGTTAAATTAATTTCATCAAGAATTATTTAATATAAACATTATAACATAATTTTTGTGATTACTTAATACTTAGTTTTCATGTTTTATTATCAAAATATTTGATAAAATATGCTCATAACATATATAACTTCTAAAATGTGTCATTTTCATCTATAAATGTATGAATTTCATAATTTTCATTGTATTTCATTGATGTTTCGATTTAAAATTTGAGTTATAGTGTTTTGATATTTTTGGATGTCGACAAAAAATTCTTCAACAAAATACAAATCCAAAGATCCCGTATAATAGCCATTTTAATGAAAATTTTATGATCAACTTTTATTTATACTGAAAATGTTCCTGGACAATCAACTTTTTTATTCTTTTTAGAAGAAAATATTGTGAAAAATATATTTAAACAAACTATTATTATTACATAATTTAATATCGCAACGACTATCCGCAATAAGATCATTGCGCCGCAATTGCGCCCGCAAACGCAATCCGCTACAAAAAAAAACCCGACCGCAATGGACCGCAATATCGCAATTTAAAACATTGGTTGTGAGAGATTATGCATTCAAGTATAATTGACATCAATTGATGAAGGACAACCAAACCTTCACCATTTATTCTCAAAAAAAAAACCAATATTATTAATAGTATGCTATCGGATTTAACAACATATATAAAATATTCAGTATTTAAAGTATTCAGTATATCTATAAAGTATTGGGAGATTTATATATTTACCATTTGTTAAACTCAAAATTACATATTTACCCTTCTTAAAATTAAAATATCATATTTACTCTTTCATAAATCTAAAATATCATATTTACCTCTTTAAATATTTGTTGAAATTAAAATTAGCGGCAATATTATTTTAATCCTAGTTTTAATTTTCATTCATTCATTGTTAATTTGGCAAGAAAAACTATTCAAAACTATTTTTATTAATAACTATTTAACATTAAAATTAAATACTAGAATAATATTAATTTGTCAAGATATTTCCAGGAATATTTTTATATCATATTTTTATTTAATTTTAATTTTCTATGATAAAATATATAATAAATAAAAGATTAAAATTATGTATATGACATATAGCTTTTTTAAATTACTATATGTTAAAAAATATTTATAGTGATTTTAAATTAATAAAATTATACAAAAATATGTTTATTAAATTTAAATATGAAAAATAGAGGGGTATTTTGGTCCAAAAAAATTATAATACCATGAAATAACCCTATAGGGGGGTAATTGAAAAGAAAACCTTGTATGTAGGGTTTTTTTTTTAGTTTCTCAAAAGTTAGGGGTTTTTTTGTAAATTCAAGAAAAGTTAGGGTGTTATTTGTAAATTTCCTTTTTTTAAAGGGAAATTATACTTGTACACCACATTTCACAAAAAACATCTTCGATGACATCACTCCTTAGTCCTTATTAATTAAAATACCAAATTAACATAATAATTAACAAAGAACACCAAATTAACACTTAGAGAATATGAATTAGGAAATATTAATTTGGATGGATGTTAATTAGAAATTGTTAATTCAAATGAGAGTTAATTATCAAGAATTGACGTCATCGAGGATTTTTTGTGAAATGATGTGTACATATATATGCCCTCTTTTGTAAAAGAGAGAACTCTATTTTTTTATTTTAATTTGTCTATTATGAATACTTATTTAAAAGTTTTATCTACTGTAAATAAACTCTTGTTTTTATTCGAAACTGCCACCTCCTTCAGAAAAAGAAAAAAAAAGTTGGCTTCAAAATCAGTTTTGGATTAACCATGACCCTTTATAACTATAACAGTGACGGAATTTTGACATGCATGATCTTTTGAAGGACCTCATAAAATAAATTACTAAAATTATATTACAAATTATTTTTAGCGAACCAAACACTAAAATGTATACTATAATACTAATAAAATATACCGAATCCCTTACTATATATGTCGTTCATCAAAAAAATTGGAGGAGCCAAGGCCCCCTATGTCCCGGCATATATTTTTGCCCCTGAATCAGGATTAGTAAAAAAGACGAAAAGAATAGCCAGAAACTTAATCAAACGACCGCCCTCCCCAAATGCATATAGTGTAAATATTCACTTAGGCCCTTTGTTGATCCAAATATCCTACGATTTGATTATATCAAAACAACTGTCAATACTAGCGGTTTGCGTTAAGAACAACTTGTAGGAGAAATAGGTACAACGTATTAAGGATGATCAAAAGAAACACAAGTGGAGGACCGCGAAGATCATTCAAGACTAAAAGAAGACACACATCATCAAGAAAGGAAAGGCGTCAAGACGATTGAAGAATCCAAGATGTCGAAACCTTCCGTGAGTTGGGATCACCAAAATAAACCCTAGGTATTCCAAAGAACATCTCATATTTATCAATATCAAAAGATACATTCAAAACATGATGAAATGGAAAATGGTGAATCACCATACCAGATTATGGTTCGTTCGAACGAACAACACTGTGCGTTCGAACGAACCTTCAGTTCGAACTAATAAACACAACAAGTTCGAACGAACCTAATTCTGGTAATGTGAGAAAATAAACACAATCAACAGTTCGTTCGAACGAACCTTCATGGTTCGTTCAAGATTCATAGAACTAACTGTGAACTAATCCATGTTCGTTCGAACGCATTAAAATGTTCGTTCGAACGAACCTTCATGGTTCGTTCAAGATTCATAGAACGAACTGTGAACTAATCCATGTTCGTTCGAACGAACTACTCAGTATGTTCGAACGAACCCATCGTGTTTATGAACAATTCATTTGAAACGGCTAGTTCAAACTGCAGTTCGTTCGACCACACTGTATTGTGCGTTCGAACGAACTATGCAATTTTGACACGGGATGAGTGGTTTCTATGAGTGATATAAATAGAACCCATCCATACCTTTTTCTCTCCAAGCTTTTAGAAAAATTATTCCCCATTCAAAAGAGAGAAACTCCAAGCCTTGATCTTCCAATCTCTTGATAAATTGAGACCAAATCTAGATCCTAGATCTCCCTTCGAAATCTTCCATCAAATACGATTCCCAACTCACGTGACCGATCACGTTGTAGCTCGTATTAGATACGTGTAATAGGCTAGTACTACGATTGTAAAGCCCGCTATAGATCGATAGAAAAACGTGTAAATCGATCTAAGCAAAACCTTGTATGAGTGAGTTGGAAATTCAATTGAAAGCCGAAAAAGGCGCAAGGCATTCCCGGAGACGTAGGTGAAGGAAATACAGTTTCGGATCAACCGTAAAAGTGTACACAAGGATAAACGAATGTAAGCGTACATTCGTGGTCATATCTTTCAGTAGGAAAATCCAATTTGAATGGTTCAAATTGGGTTAGATAGATAATAAGATTATCTACAACCTTCATGTAGAAATATATTTCATATGAACGAAGTATCAGTGTCATTTCTATGAAATACCGAAAGGGTGCAACGGTATGACATACAGTTAGTAAAACAGTCATAACTTTTGCATACGAACTCCAATTGGGTCAGGTCAAATTGGGTTGGGTAGATAATACTATTATCTACAACTTTCATGTAGGTTGATGTTCTGTCAGAGGAATTTACCAATTTCGTATGGACAGAATACTGAACAGATTCATGCATCTTCCTGTGTGAAAGAGTGTATATTGGATATACATGTCTTTTGACCAATCCTAATCCTATGTGATATAAATAGGATAATTCTCTCTCATCTAAAGACCAGATCATTCAGATCAATCTATGGTATTATTCAGAATAATCCAGAAATATAAAGAGACATCTTTCAAGAGAGTGAAAGAGTGTGAAGAGAGAAAGACCGAGAAAAATGAGTTTTTCTCGATGTAGAGAATCGATCTAATCAAGCAAGTTCGCCGGTGCTTCGTCTAGGCAGTTGCATCCGCGACCGATGAACTCCGACTCACGGTGGATACAAGTAGAGGAGCGACACTTGTGGCTCTCCGATTGTGATCAAACCGAAGGAGCAAAACTGTTGGTTGTGGAAGAGTGTGGACGTGGGACGCACGAAAGACAACCGGAGGCGTGTCAAGACGGTGGGAGACGTGTGGTATGGGACGCACGGACTAGTCACCAACGTGACACCGGAGAAGGAAAGGATGCGAGCGATCAACCCGTCGTGCGTGATCAATTTCACGCTGGTAATCGTCTATCATTCTATTGCATCGTACCCTCGAAGTCATGGCGTGATCTTGGATTTAGGGAACCGGACCAGGCCTTCATATCCGCTGTGCGGGCCCGGGGTCGGGCGAATTCCCAACAGTAGGTACTTGTATTTAATCGAATCGGTCGATTAAGCAAGTAGACGGTGAGTTAAAGCTACATAAAAACCACCTACCGAACTCCGTTATCAAACTTCTTGTATCAAATTCATACGGTATTTGCATCATTCAATTCATATCATTTAGCTTCCGCATCAATTACGAATTTGTATACCTTAGTGCGAAAATTGTACAATAGGATTACCTATTCACCCCCTTCTAGATTAGAATTAACCAACACCCTTAAGGTCATAGATTTCTAAATATTCAAACTTGATCGCGTCTTGGTTGTGAGATTGAAGGTATTGAAAATTTGGAGTTATTTGGTGTGTTAAGTTAAGTAAATATCGTCTTGGTTGTGCGAACTGCGATGCTTTTATTTTGTACTTTCATTTCAAATAACTTGGTCTTGTTTACATGATTGTATAAAACATTTCATCTGGTTCTTCTTATCCCGATAAGAACAAAATGGAAATTATTTTGGGAAATTTGCGAAAAAAAAGTCCCTGTGTTGTTCATTTCAATATCATCTCATCTCTTGAACATTTTTTACCAATATAACCATTTAAAAATTTATTTTATGATATTTATATCATGTTCTACCTTAATTATATTAATATTTATATCATGTTTTCATATTTATTTTATGATTTCATATTTATTTTGTGACTAATATTTATATAATTTCCATAATTATTTTATGATTTGATTATATCCATTAATTTATATCGTGTTTCCATTAATTTATATCATGTTTTACCAATTTAACCATTTAATAATTTATTTTATGATATTTATATCATGTTCTACCTTAATTATATTAATATTGTTCTCCCTTTAAAAAGTGGATGTTTTTGAACTCTCACATTGAGACACCTCATCTTTGATTTTCTATCGCACATATTAATATTTATATAATTTCCATATTTATTTTGTGATTTGATTATATCCATTAATTTATATCATGTTCATGTATCCATTAATTTATATCATGTTTTACCCATTTAACCATTTAATAATTTATTTTATGATCTTTATATCATGTTCTACCTTAATTATATTAATATTTATATCATGTTTTCATATTTATTGTATGGTTTCATATTTATTTTGTGATTTGATATTCATTAATTTCTATCATGCTTTACGCATTGAATAATTTTTTCATATTTGTTTTGTGCTATTCATTAATTTATTTTATGATATGATTTCATATTTATTTTGTGATTTCATTAATTTATATCATGCTTTACGCATTTAATAATTTTCATATTTTTTGTGATATTCATTAATTTATTTTATGATATTATATCAAATTGCACATTTAATAATTTTCATATTGGTTTTATGATATTTTTTCTGTAAACATAACAAATAACAATTAATAAGTGAATACACAATCTTTTATCTAATACAAACAAATACATTAAAAATCCGCAGCGAAACGCGGACACATTTCCTAGTAAGTTTAAATCCGTACGATAATGCTCGCAGAAATTAGCCTCTAAAAAAATAAAAAAGTTGAATTAATTAAATGGTAATTAGTTAACAAAAATAAATGGATACTAACAACTCGACACGAACCAGCGGGTCGAGTATCGGCACGTACCAGCTGGTCGTATATCGACACGTACCAGTAGGTCGACGGCACATTGAATAAAAACATAAAAAATAAAATTTGAAAAATCAATAATGGACGTAGAATCTGTACGAGCAATAATGCACTAACCTTTGGGTAAATAAAGATGAGAACTTGTTTGTACCAGTATTCATTAATATTTAATTTAATACTCAATTAATCTACGCAAATATATCCTCATTACTCCATGTATCAATATTTTTTATAGCAAAAAATCCATGTACCAGAATTAGCATGAGATGAATGTGTGAATTTACTAGCAAGTCGTGGCTAAACTAAGTTAATTAAAACCTATCATCCATACCGATTTTGATTCTTAAATCACCAAAATCATTTAAGAGACAGAAAACATCGATCCAAGAATCAATAGTCTTATTTTTGCAAGAAATTGACATATCAGCAACCATGTACTAACCAACATTAACCAAAAAATAAACTTAGAATTTATATTAAATCAGTGCAATAAAAATCGATTAAGCTTCAATATTTAAATGATATTTAGATATATATCTAGCGGAAGGGAAGGGAGTTCATCCAATGCCCATCGGACAAGATCATGTCCACGCACCTTCACAACCGTTGGATTTTATCACGAGATTTGTTTGATTTAATCAATTTGACCACCGTTTAAAATTTCCGTTTAAAAATCATGACCTGCTTTGGTAATAGAGATCTAGCAAAAAGATCTTGACCCCATCCAACCTTCCATTTACTCTCTCTCTCTCACTCTATCTATGCCTCTCCTTTGTGAAGAATTATCCGAAACTATTATTCCTCCGTTAATTTCCTTCCATTCCTTCTTAATTCTAAAATCATTCTAGTATAATAGCATTATTACGCTTTGTTCAAATTGTATACTTGCTAGGGATATATATACATGGCAATTTGGGTCAACAGTCCATGTACGAAATTATTAGAGTAACAGTTGACGAAAGAGACGATACATATACTCATGATTCTAGGGTAAAATCAATTAAAAATTTATTGGATTAATTACAAATTTCAAAGATTTAAGCGACAAAAGCTTAGAATAATCACACTTCAATAGAAAAAAATACTCCAAGAATTAACAAATGTGCGAGTGCATGGAGTCCGGAGTGCTTAGAGATGACATAGCTAAGAGGGAAAAAAAATGCAATATCACTTCTCGCAGTAGTGATTAGAGCAGCTCCATGAAAAGACTTAGGGGCGGAGTAGAAGATAGATGCGTGAATGAAAAAAAAGGGTGATTAAGAGAGAGAGAGAGAGAGAGAGAGAGAGAGATGCAATATTAGATCTATATGTATCTTTGTTCTTTCCATACATAATATTTTGAAAATAAAGAAAATCTTACATATATTTGATTAGACGGAAGAGTTAAACTAGAGTTATGTTTATTATTTCAAACCGATCTCGTGATCAAATCCAATGACAATCCAACGGTTGCAGAGATGAGCGAATATGATTTTGTCTGATGGGCATTGGATGAACTCCGCTCCCCTAGCGGAAAGGAAACATTCATCAACTCAATCAAAAAATCCCTAAAATTAAATAACCCTTTCTTGTTTCAAAATTGAACCTGATAACTTCAAAATTTTAACAAGTTCAACCTGATTTCAGAAAAAGTCGAAAACCGATAACTAAAAAATCCTAAAATTGAACCTTATTTTAAGAACAAAGGGTAAAAAATCATAACCTTATTTCAAGAACAAAGGAAGACGAGATAGAATATTTTTCAATTCTTATACAAATTAAGAGGGTAGTTTGAGTATTTTTCACTCATATATTTTAATTAATAATCAATTCAATGTTCGAATAGAAAATTAATTTCATTGACAAAATAAAAAAAAACATCTAATTAATTATAAATATCCAAAATATCATATTTTAAAAATTTTACCATAAAATCACTCGTAATATTATGCTTTAAATTATTTTATTTAACAACTTACAATTTT
Organism: Luzula sylvatica; assembly: GCA_946800325.1. Taxonomy (NCBI): domain Eukaryota; kingdom Viridiplantae; phylum Streptophyta; class Magnoliopsida; order Poales; family Juncaceae; genus Luzula; species Luzula sylvatica. Next base: position 612,988 of record OX326961.1, read on the forward strand.
TTTATTCAGTTCGTTTGCATTTTCTCACAATTTAATTCTCAAATATTCTAGTTATACTGAAATTTAAACAGTCGGATTAATACTACTATCTTAATCTGACGGAAGAGATCAATGGTCTCGTCGCAACCTGTAGCGACACGAACCCCAGAACATTTGAATTTTGAATTATATATTCCATATCCCATTTTTATTATCCGTACCTACTCGACCGTTTAACAAATATATGGAAAATGAATACACCCGGTTTATTTCGTCCTCCCCAATATACATGCATCTCACATGTATATATCGTGCACTATTCACATTTTTAAAATGCTCCAGGTGTATACAGTATAATATTCTGTCTGCTTGCTTTTCTCGCTCCGTCCCAATAAATTATTAAATAAACCTGGTCTATTTTTACATCATAGACAATGTTTCACAAAATTAAGGACCCATTGTTTAAAACTATGCTCCATCGATAGACCGAGTTTTTCTGTCACGATAAGAAGAGCTCTTAAAAGAGAAAGTATTATTTCTTCTTATGAGCAACAAATAAGAGAGAGCAACAATGGCGAAAGAAATGGAGACAGAAACAAAAGCAACGGAGAAAGCAGGAACTGCCGTAAACCCTAACACGCCACAAAAGGAAACGGAATCGGCTCGCAAGAGAGGAAGACCATCGTCAGTGATGAAATCTCAAGGACCAATAGAGGCGGCTACCGTTGATTACGAGAGGTATAGAGAAGAAAGGATCAAGGAAAACAGAGAGAGGATGCAAAAGCTTCTCGATCTATCACACAGTATGAGAACTGTTTTTTCTGCCCCTGATTCAAACCCTAACCCGAAAAGAAAGGCTTTTTTGGCGGATTCAGAGCGTAAGGGATCCCAAAAGAGGGTTATTCTTGAACCTCCAGTGCCTACTAGACGATCCTCAAGGTAAAGTTGTTGATTTTCTTTTGGGGAAAGAATTTCTGTATTTTTTATTTTATTTTAGTGTACTTATGCAAATATGACCCTTCGAAAAAAGTTTCCGGCAAAGATAATGTAAAATTTTGTACATGGGATATATTAGGTTGCAGAATGCTGCACCAGTGAGCTACACAGAAATCCGCACAAAGAAAGGCCGTGATTTTTCAGAGGATGGTGATACGGCCTTGATAGAGGAAGGAAGAAAAGAAGAGATTTACACTGAAGAGCACGAAAAATTGCTCGGTTAGATTCCTTTCACAATTTCTAAACTAAATAATAAATATTATATCCTTTAATAATGTAATATTATCATCTATTTTCCTGCGTGAATTAATTGCACAACTGAGATTCATTGTTGCCAAATTGGATTAAATTTGGGGTTTAAATTTAACTGAGGCCAAAGTGGACATAATTAAATGATTAGCCCCGATTAATTTTCAGTCATTTAAGAAAAAGTGCTCGTTTCACTTTTAATTGAACATGTAAATACAGAACGAGCAATTAAGAAAGTAATTAAATGGAAATTGAATAGTGAGATGCATTAACACTATCAAGTAATTATGCATAATGGTCCTTTCTTTATTTTAGGTTCGTGCGAGAGTCCTTGGACCCTGTTTGTGGACGGATATGGAAAAGATGGGAAGCGTATATATGATCAAGCCAGAGGGAAAACTTGTCATCAATGCAGGTATAGTATTTAACTATTTATAATACTTTTACTTGCATATTTCTATATTTCGAAAACATAATTAGTAATTAATTTCTTTTTTCTATTTATTTGTTTCGTTGCAGGCAAAAGACGATGGGTCATCGTACCAGTTGTTGCAAATGCCAGCTCGTACAAGGCCAATTCTGCGGAGATTGTCTTTACATGAGGTACGCCTTAATATATATATGGGAAATAAATTATTAGTTTGGGGTTTAATATTTTGTTGGTTGCTAATTTAGGTATGGTGAGAACGTTCTAGAAGCGCAAAAGAATCCGAACTGGATGTGTCCAGCTTGTAGGGGCATTTGCAACTGCAGCCTGTGCAGGGTAAAGAAAGGATGGAATCCTACTGGTGTGCTCTACAAAAGGGTAATTAATTATTACATTTACATTTTTTTTTTTTACATTCTTGTTTACTATTTTAATTTATTTTCATTTCGAAACCATATATTTCTCTAAATTATCCTTTCCAATTTCAGATTGTGAATCTCGGGTATAAATCGGTTGCGCATTATCTGATTCAGACCCACAGAACGCCAGCTCATTCAAACGAGCCGCTTCCATCTGAAACAGAAGGCAACACATTGGGCCACACAGAACCTGGCACAGAAAACCTGGTTAAATCTGAGCTTAAAGGAACTAAGGAGAGGGGAAGCATTGTAGAAGTTAGTTCTGATGAAAGTACTACTGGTGTTCCTGAGAAAGGAGATAGCAAAGGGACGCCTCCAGTTGATAGTTTTTCACCAGGTCCGGTTTCGAGTAGGCTCAGGCGTCGTCAGAAAGCCTGAATGGTTTCGAGAAAGCCTGAAATTTATCTCATAGGTTTTTTTTGTGGTCTTTTTTTTTTTTTATTATTTTGGGACTGACTAGGAAGTATGTTGGGAAAGAAGAACTATTTATCAACAAGTTTGTAAGAAATCTATATATGATTTCGGTTATTTTGTTGCAAAGTATCGAAATTATAATCGATGAATTTGGAGTTTCCGAGCTTGAGTAATTTGTAATTTGTAATTTATTTAAAACTCAGGGGTTAAGTGGTAACACCATCTAACATTTAGACAAAATCATATCCAACCTTTATTTTTCAACTATCTTTGAATATCTTGAAGAAATCATATCACTTAAATATACCATTCTATAATTAATGGGAAATTTTCAAAAACCCCCCTATCTTTTTTGGATATTCTAAAAAATCTCCTATCTTTTTGGAAACTCCAAAAAAAACCCTCTACCAAATTTTTATTTTCAAATACCCCCCTATGGGGTTAAAATTAACTATGGATGGCGTTAAATATTTGTTTATGACCAAAATACCCTTCATTTTACATATTTAGTAATTAAAATAATGTTTTTGTTATTTGTATTAATTTTAAAAAAGTCCTAATTTTTTTTTATTATAATAATTTTTAAAAAATAATTGTCATATGTTATATTTATATAATTTTAATATTTCATACATTACATATATTTGACTTTCATAACTTTTTATTAAAAAAATAACATAAAATAATAATAATATGAACAACAATATTAAAAGAACACCTTGCAAATATTTAAAAATTAAAATATCATGAATCTATTAAAAGCATACATAAAAGAAGAACGAAAATAAAATTAAAATAGATGTTTAAAGAAATATTTTTCTTTCAGTATATTTTCAAGGTGTTTATTTTATTATTATCTGATGTTAGTTTTTCATGAATAATAAATGAAATATTAAAATTATACAAACACAACATTTAATAATTTTATTTTTGTGAAATCATTATATGTTAAAAATTATTTATGATTTTTTTTAAAACTAATAAAATTAATGAAAAAATAACAAAAATATACATATAAAAATAGAAGGGTATTTTGGTCAAAATTTGTTTTAACACCATTCATGGTTAGTTTTAACCCCCTATAGGGGGGTATTTGAAAATAAAAATTTGGTAGAGGGTTTTTTTTGGAGTTTCCAAAAAGATAAGGGATTTTTTAGAATATCCAACAAAGATAGGGGTTTTTTTGAAAATTTCCCTAATTATTAATATAATCAACAATAGTTTCAAAAAACCACAACAAAACGTGAATTTTTCTTTGATCATGAATGTTCTTTTTTTTTAATAAAACCGCAACAAATTTGTTTCTCCGAGTAGGCATCAATTGTCTATTTGGAGTTACGAGTGTTAAAACAAATAATAAAACTAGCAGATAAAATATTAAAAAATATGTACGTAGACAAAATGTTGAAATATAAAATGATATTTTGGTCTAAATTTTTTTAACATCATTCAGTGTTAAGTTTATGACTTAAGAGATGGTATTTTGAGGTTTTCCTTGGACACACATGAAATTGCCCCGAGGGTGCAAATTGCAAAGTTGGAATTATTTTTTCCGAATAATTATGGCTGCGTTGCGTTTCCATTCCCTCCAGAACATAAGAAATAACGAAAAAAGAGAAATAAGATGAATACAGTAGTACTATTGTAGAGTAGAGTGTGCGAGCTTGAGAAAATGGAGGCGAAAAGGGAGAAATCATATGTAGACGATCGGTACACGCAATGGAAGTTTCTCATACCGGTTCTCTACGACTGGTTCGCCAATCACAACCTCGCCTGGCCTTCTCTCTCATGCCGGTACTACTTTCAACATTCTACACTACGCCATTTCTTTCTGTTTCCTTATCCCATTGATCATTCTATATGATCCTACATCTACGATTTTTGTTTACGATTTTGGGAATCTTTACATAATTAAGCTCCTTATTTCACTTCTCAATCTCTGATGTAACGATTTCTTCATAGATGCTTCTATTTCTCAGTTTGATGCTATTTCGGCTTAATTGCATTTACTACCTCTTCAGCCTAAGAACTATTTAGTGGTTTTCAAAAGTTTTATTGCTAATTAGGGCTTTTAGGATGTTAGAAGTTTAGTATCTTGATGTTACCTCCTGGATTTGTTGATCACGATTCACAATCCTCGTTTTGCATCTTTATATTTCAAATTCCTGTAAAATTTATTTTACTCAGATTTGTAGATATAAATTTGGGCAACTCAAACTCAAAATGCCTTATATGATTCATGTCATTTTTCACTCACAACCTTGATTTTTTGTATTAATTCACATAATTATTTGATAATAGATGGGGTAATCAATTTGAGGAAGCAACATATAAAAACCTTCAGCGCCTTTACCTCTCCGAACAGGCAAGAATAATCAAATCAAACCCTTAAATTTTCACTATTCAAATAATATATATTTCAAACTTGATATTAATTTGTTATTTTCAGACTGATGGATCATGGCCAAACATTCTAGTCATAGCAAATTGTGAGGTCGTTAAACCTAGAGTCGCAGCTGCTCAGCACATTTCTGAAGTAAATTTACATAACAAAAAAAGAATCATTCAATTTTTATTTTTTTTATTTTCTAATTTCTGAGCATGTTTTTTAAAATTATTTATGTAGTTCAACGAAGAAACAAGATCTCCTTTTATAAAAAAGTATAAAAAGATCATTCATCCTGGCGAGGTGAACAGAATTAGGGAGCTTCCTCAAAATAATAATATCGTCGCCACACATACTGATAGTCCTCATGTAATTCTATTATAATATCTTTTTTCATTTAGTAAATATTGGATTATTATTATTATTAATGTAGTAATTATTAATTTAATTAATTTATTATTGTATATTGAGGTACTGATTTGGAATGTGGAGACACAACCAAATCGCTATACTGTCCTCGGAGCTGCTACGTCCATTCCTGATCTGGTTTATATCAATTTTTAGTTTACCTAGTAATTTGAGTCTAATTACCATTTATAAAAAATAATGAATTATTGTAACTATTTTTGTGCAGATATTAACAGGGCATAAAGAAAATGCAGAGTTTGCGCTTGCAATGTGTCCAACTCAACCGTTTGTTCTATCTGGAGGTAGTAATAGTATAACACTTTCCTAACTTAATATCTAAATTTTAAAAGTTTTAATTGGGTATAAATGTAAGATTACAGGGAGGGACAATATGGTGGTGTTATGGAGCATACAAGACCATACATCCAGTTTAGGACTGACTGAATCTTCAATTTCCAAAACTTCAGGGTGTGAATTGGAAAAATGCCCCAAAGTTGAGCCGCGTGGCGTGTATATAGGCCATGATAATACTGTCGAAGACGTCCAATTTTGCCCCTCTACGTACCTTTCTATTAAATTAATTAATATTAATACATTTATTAATTATTACTAGTTATTATTGTTGTTATTATTATGTAGTTTTCAAGAATTCTGTAGTGTAGGAGATGATTCATGTCTCATTCTGTGGGATGCTCGCTCTGGAAACGATCCTGTTATTAAGGTTATTTTAAGGATTTCAATTTAAAATACATTTTTTTATTTTATTTAAGATTTTATCATAAATTGATTTTGTACAATTTGTTTTTTTTTTTTCAGGTTGAGAAAGCACACGATGCGGATCTTCATTGCGTAGACTGGAATCCTCACGACATTAACTTGATTATCACTGGGTATGCATTTATTCATTAAATCCTTTAATAATTATTATTTATTAAATATTGATTTGCCTTTTAGATCTGCTGATAGTACCGTGAAATTGTTTGATCGGCGTAAACTTATCTCTAATGGTGTTTGTGAACCGGTTCATGAATTCGAAGCTCATGATTCTGCAGTTCTCTGTGTTCAGGCAAGTTAAAAATTATTTATATATTATTATCTGAGGATTTATTTATTATTATATATATTTTTTTGGTTTTGGAATAATATATCTATGTTTTGATTGGGTACAGTGGTGTCCAGACAAATCGTCTGTCTTTGGCAGTTCTGCTGAAGATGGGTTCTTAAATATTTGGGATCATGAAAAGGTGTAAATTTTTGCTCATCAAATTTTATAATCACATTACTTATTATAAAAAAATTAAGATTTTTTAAAATTAATAAAAAATAACAAAAATATTTTTTTAATTACTATCTATGTAAATAAAAAGGTATTTTGGTCAATTTTATTTTTTTAACAATATTCATGGTTAGTTTTAACTCCCTCTGTGAAAATAAAAATTTGGTAAAGAAGATTTTTTGGAGTTTCCAAAAAGAGCGGGTTTTTTTAGAATATGAAAAAAAAATAGAGTTTTTTTTGTAAATTTTCCTATTATTAATTATAGATTGGGGAGAAAAAAGGAGGAGGAAGAAAAATCGCGGCTCCAGGTTTATTCTTCCAACACGCTGGTCATAGGTAACTAAAACATAAACAAACTCTCTTTTAACTTGGCTGCAATTCTGATTGTAGTGGAAATAATTGTAGAGATAAGGTGGTGGATTTCCACTGGAATTATTCGGATCCATGGACCATCGTCAGCGTCTCCGACGATGCTAACAATACTGGTGGTGGCGGTACCTTACAGGTACTTTTTGCAGTTGTTGAATTAATCCTTCATTCCAATTTAAATTTAATCTCAAATTTTAAAATTGTGCAATTAATACAGGTATGGCGAATGAGTGATTTAATATACAGGGACGAAGAGGAGGTTTTGGCTGAGCTTGAGGAATATAAACAACATTCGTCAACCTGTACTTCACCTGCCAGTTCTCAATGAACAAATTTCTGTAATCAAAATATTAAATCAACCAACTTATTTTAGTTCATAAGAAATAGAAAAGAAAGAAATTGATATTTTTATAGTTCAGAAAATAGATGGTTTTAGATAGTTTAGAATGTCTTGTCAACATTCACCTAGATCAGTATAATCTATCTACATTGGATTATTAAAACAGTTGAATATTACTTACTAAGTTATTAGTCATGTGATATAGCGTGTGATTATAAAATTCAAAGGCCATGTCAGCATATATTTCGGTGATAGGTACCAAGATTATATTTGTTAATGTATTTCCGACTGGAAAGTTAATTTAGATGATTGAATATGACTCATAGTCATGTGGAGACAACTCACGAGTCTCTTTAATTAAACACATAGTTTAATTTAAGCAACCTTTCTATTCTCCATTTTAAAGCATTTAATTGTACAAATATATTTGGCCAATTATTTTCTTTTATTCAAGTAAACAGTATATATCCCAATTCCCATGTCATCTCCACCGCCCATGGTAGGCAAGATTCCCTACACCCATTTACTTGAGCAGCAATTCATTTGGTTCCATTTCATTGCTTCTATTCATATTTCATTTTATTTCATTTGGAGGAAGCTTCAGAAGAACCGCTTGTTTTATAGTCTTGGAAATAACCAAGCAAGAAGCAGTACAACTACAAGTCTACAATTGTACCAATCTCTCTTCTCCAAATAATCACTTCTCTATCCAGAATCGAGATCTTCAAGCACTTTCTCTTTTGTCTCTACTTCCTCCCTCTTTCTCTCTCTAAACGAAAGAGAAGACGAGAAGAAAAATATGGCGATGATGGAGATATGGCAGGCGACGAGTTCTTTCCTTACTCCGGCGACTCTGTTCATCCTCCTCAACCTAGTCATCGCCACCATCGTACTTTCTTCCCGTCACCATCAACGTCACTCTGCTGACAACGCAACAACCTCATTCGCCGCACCTCTGTTCCGAACCACCTCGCCTGTGGTAGAACGCCTCCGCTCACTTACTCTTAACCGCTTCCGCTCCGGCGAAATCCCTTCTTTTCCTTCCACTACTCAGACTCATAGTTATTCCCCTTCTACTTTATCCAATGAATCAGGACCTGATCCGACCGTTGGATCAACCAGCAGATCATTAGATGATGCGTTCATAGCCACTGGATCATCCCACGCGACAATATCATATTCGTCTCCTTCTCCTCCTCTGGCGCGTACATCATCAATTCTAGATCGCCTCAAGTCGATCAGCCTGTACCGGTTCCGCTCAGGCGAAATTCAAACTCAACGAGTCGAGGCAGAGAATAATACAGAGTATCAGCACGAGAGGAGTGGATCTGAATCATCATCGATACCAGGTCGTGTTGATGTGGAAGTGGCAAAATCTGAAAAGAAAAAGAAGAAGACGAAAAAGACGTGCAGTATCGGAGGAGAAGAGTCGATAAGGAGGAGGAGAGAGCCGGTGGTGGCGGAAGAGGAGGTGGATGCGAGAGCAGATGATTTCATTAGCAAGTTCAAGGAGAATTTGAAGATTCAGAGGTTGAATTCCATTATTAACTATAACGACATGCTTAATCGTGGAAGATAGATTTTCTTTCATCAGGTTAGGCTAATTATATATAAACGGTTTGCTTATTTTATTTTGTAACTTGCTCTGTTCACCACAAAATTGCGCATCTTTTTTTTGATGTTTTTTTTTTTTACTACGTACTTTGTATGTAAAAAAAATGGTTATATGACTATAAGTTTGATTCCAAATAATGAATGTTTTGCAAAATTAAATCAGAACTAGGATAGGATATGAATATTAAAATTTGTTTTCATTTTTATATGAAACACAACTTTCTACTGTAACAATAATAAATCAAAATACTAAAATAATAATATATCACAATGTATTAATCTCATCATATTTTTATAACACATTTTATTATTTTTTTTATTAAATGGAGAATGGTATTTGTTCTTCATCCATTATTATTTGGTACGTATGAAAATTGAGCCTGTGATTTATGGTGTCATTAGCAACTTATTTAATTATAATCATGAATATTTTTCATAATTACTTTATGTTTGCCAGTAAATAACTTGTTTCTTTTACTAGATATTTGAGATATAACACGATTTACAAAATAGATAATAATAATAAATAATAGAATATTAACAACCTATAATTCGGAGAAAAGAAATTGGCCGGGCAAACCCCATTGTCCTCTATGGTCGAGACAACAAAAAATTGTCAACCGCTTGCTAAATGAATGTACTTTCACGAAGAGGCTTTGGATTGCCATTGGTAATAAAGCTCTAGTTCGACCACCTAATGCTAAGGAATTTTGACTAGAAATCGGCTTAATTTAAGTGATTTGAAAATTAGGGATGGGAAACCTGGCTTGCACCATTTGCATAATCTTCAACCTAATATTGGCTCGTCGCTCCTCACGTGGGTCCCGGACATGGGCCCAGTCCTTTTTTGGACCGGACCGACTCCTCTTACCTTCCATCTCCCAGCATTAAAAATAGCCAAAATTTTTACAAGTTTGCTGCATCCTATGTTACAGTAAATCAGTTTCTTTTGGTCATTATGTAATTTAAACATAATGGAAGGACTTTTATGCAAATTACCTTTGCCAATGTTGAATGGAGGTTGGGATGTCGCCACAATTGGCTAATGTAACGAAAGGGACTGCTGATTTAGTGGATTTGGATAATGAATGCCGGTGTTTATGATTCCAACATTGCCAAATTACCTTGCCAATGTTGAACGGAACGACTTTAACCACCCAGACGAAAAACGAAAATGCCTTCGCGCTGTTAACGTAACAGAATTCAACTCGCACGGAAATCGAAGCATAATTTCTAGGGTTTCGGGAGAGATCTTATGCTCACGAGGCGTCACGTCCATAACTTTTGATCATTTTCCATCAATATAAATCTTCAATGTACCATGTACCACGGTACCACTTGAAATACCACTACTCTGAACTCTGACCTCGCAATTATTTGACTCGTTGAATAATAATCATTTGCTAAAACTCGAATTTTTGGTCGATTGAAAAGAGATATAGATCGACCCCCTTTCATTGCCACTTCCAATTAAAAACCTACTCGCAAGAAATGGAGCCTCCGGTAAATCAAATTTCAAAGGTTCTTTTCATTTAATTCCCAAATCCAAAGGTTTGTCTTCGTTATATTCATCCACATTGTACTTGTAAAGGGTGGGATGGTTATTTTGATGTTTAACCTCCCTATCTGGATATCCATACGATTCGATTTTATTTCCCTCTTTACCCCTTGAATTTCCTTCTATTTCCAAAAATACCCTGCCAGACATTGCAAGAGCTTGTTTTCCCATAATTTTCCTCTTAAATAATTGGTTCATGTACCAATTGGTACCGCCACTAGGCCGAACAATCACGATTAGGGTTTGATAGATAATAATTCCGTGTGATTTACATTTATCAGATGTAAGTTTCAATCTTTGCGAGCGAAAATGTGCTTGGTAAACAGTGGATATTCTATAAAATTTAGGGAAATTTTTGTATAGAGACCAAACAAGTTTGGTAATATTCAAAATGGACAACATAATTTCGAAATTTGCATAATGACACTCTCGACATTTGAAAAGTCGAGATTTTGTAAGGTCTTAACATTTGAAATGTTGAGGAGATTTAAGCTTTTCTTAAAAATTGTTAACTGTTAATTGAATAAAATGTTCCACTTTTGAATTGTCGAACAAGAATGTTCAACTTTTGAAATGTCGAGAGGAATCTCTCCACATTTGAAATGTCGAGAATGCTGATTCAAAAGTTTTTGGAGAAATTTTCAAAAAATCCCCTATCTTTTTTGGATATTCTAAAAAACTCCCTATCTTTTTGGAAACTAAAAAAAAACTCATCTACCAAACTTTTATTTTCAAATACCCCCTATGGGGTTAAAATTAACTATGGACGGCGTTAAATATTTTTTTATGACCAAAATACCCTTCGTTTTACATATTTATTAATTAAAATAATGTTTTTGTTATTTGTATTAATTTTTAAAAAGTCCTAATTTTTTTTTTCTTATAATAATTTTTTAAAAATAATTGTCATATGTTATAACTTATATTTATATAATTTTACTATTTCATACTTTACATATATTTGACTTTCATAACTTTTTATTGAAAAAATAACATAAATAATAATAATATGAACAATAATATTAAAAGAACACCTTGCAAATATTTAAAAATCAAAATATCATGAATCTATTAAAACCATACATAAAAAAAGAACGAAAATAAAATTAAAATAGATGTTTAAAGAAATATTTTTCTTTCAGTATATTTTCAAGGTGTTTATTTTATTATTATCTGATAGTTTTTCAAGAATAATAAATGAAATATTAAAATTATACAAACACAATATTTAATAATTTTATTTTTGTGAAATCATTATATGTTAAAAAAAATTATGAATTTTTTTAAAACTAATAAAATTAATGAAAAAATAACAAAAATATACATATGAAAATAGAAGGGTATTTTGGTCAATTTTTTTTTAACACCATTCATAGTTAATTTTAACCTCATTGTGGGTATTTGAAAATAAAAGTTTGGTAGAGGGGATTCTTTGGAGTTTCCAAAAGGATAGGGGGTTTTTTGAAAATTTCTCAAAAAACTTTTGAATCAGCATTCTCGACATTTCAAATGTAGAGAGCTTCCTCTCGACATTTAACAAGGGGAGCATTGTTGCTCGACAATTCAAAATTTGAGCATTTTATTCAATTAACAGTTAACAGTTATTAAGAAAAGATTAAATCTCCTCAACATTTCAAATGTCGAGACTTTAGAAATCTATCGAATTTTCAAATGTCGAGAGTGTTATTATGTAAATTTCGAAATTATGTTGTTTATTTTGAGTAATCTATCGAATTTTCAAATGTCGAGAGTGTTATTATGTAAATTTCGAAATTATGTTGTTTATTTTGAGTATTACCAAACTTATTTGGTCTATGTACAAAATTTACGGATGCAAAAAAAGGCCAGAGAGTACATGCGTCAGGTTTCGCCACGTTGCGTCAATTTCTGCTTTGGAGGAGAAGTCGAAGAGTGCCCACAGCTCGACATCTGGCAGCTTGGCATTGGATGCTATTTCCAGGTGGGATGCGCCCCTCATAATTCCATATGTGTTGTGTAAACTGTAAATGATAACTCCGATTCCTTTATGTGATGCTTTTGAACCTGATTTACGAAAAAGCCAGTTCAATTCAAGAATAGAACTTGACATATACAATAAAAGAAACCAATTTTTTTCATCAAAAAAAAAAATAAAAGAAACCAATTTATTAAAATTCAGAATTTCAATTATGAGTGTACGTAAACCGGGTTGGACGGGTTCTTATCGAAAATACAATCCAACCCACTAAGAACGGATTTTTATTTTTCTCACTCATGATACTTATAAAAATTTCGAAATCCAACATAACCGGGTTGGACGGGTTAGTCGGATTTTTTTTGCCGATTATATATTATATAGATATGTATTCGATTATTCATATGTAACAAAAAAAATATTCAATACGTATTATATTTTTGATTAATTTATCAAAAAAAAAATTATAAACACAAGAATCACAATTGAAAAATAAATCATAATTTAATTAAACCATATAATATAACAAACACTCAATTCGATGGTACCAATTGTACTTGAATTATATAATATAACATTAATTAAGTAAATGAGAATTTTAAATTTATGTCACGTGAGGAAGTTTTATGTTGTTGGTTTGTTTATTCCAACTTCATATGCTTCTGACGTGATGAAAATAAAAGAAAGGATTTCATCATGTTATTAACTACTAAGTTTTGTTATGAAATTGTGGTTAGTAATTTAGTGGACTTGTGGTTGTGTCTTGGTGGATTATTAATTGAAGTGAAGAAAATTAAGTCTAATTTATGTTAAACTAATGTAGAGAATAAATGTAATAATTAATTTTCTAAAGCATTAGAGATATGAATAAGTTTTTCCTAATTAATTGAAAATTTGATAGTTTATGTGTCGGGTTGGGTTAATTCGGGTTTTTAATTTCAAATCCGCAACCCGACCCGCAAAAATCGGGTCGGTCCGGATCCCGACCAAATAATTTTGAAATCCACAAAACCGAGTTGGTCCGGGTCAGGTTGGATGGGTTGGACGGGTCGGAGAATTTTGTGTACACCCCTAATTCCAATTTTCAAAAGAATGAAAACGCGAAGAAAAGAAGAAAAAAAAAACAGTAATTTTACCAGCTGAGAGATGGCTTTGGGGAAGGGATGGTGATGCCACTTTGTTGGGCCGAATCAACCCCCTCCTCCCGCGGGCCCGGACTTTTTTCAGGCCGAACCCACTCTTTTCCTCGGCGGGCCCTTTTTGGGCCGAACCCATCCCCCGTCTTAAGAAGTGTGAATGAATTTTATATGGAAGCTAATGCATTCTTTTCCGAATAAGTACCACAGAATTGTGATTTTCAAGAATCTAATTTTTTCATAATTAAAAACCTTTCATGATATTACTTACCACTGCAATAAACCCCATCATTAAACCATACATAACAGATAACAGACTACTAAAAGCAACCAAAATTAAAACTGACCATTAAACCATACAATAAACCCCAATCATAATTAAACCTAAACATCCAAAATGCAACCAATCCTATTCTTAAACATCCAAAATCCCAGTTAAACAGACAAAAAACACACCATTAACAAAACCTAAAATAAACCCAAAACTTTAAATCCTTGATCAAAATCACCAAAACACGAGACAACAATCTCAATCACACTGCTTCTACTTGGACAAGAATCTCACAAACTTCGTCGTCAATTCAATTTTCCTACATCTCAAGTTACCTTCTTTCCTTTTATGTTTTTGAAAAGCGGACTCGAATAATTCTGCAGTCGATTCATCGAGCCCCCGAAATCCATGTTGATAATACAAATCCAAACCTTGATTAATTTTGCTCAGCTCCTCGACAACCTCACTCAGATACGGATATTTTGATACATCCTTCACCGTCACTTTCTTCTGAGTTTCTTGTTCATCTTCATCATCGCTGGAAGTTTCACCATTCTTGACCTTATGATTTGCTTTCTTCTTCTCGAAATTACCACCCCATATCTTTTGACACAAATGGAAGATAGTCCGTTCTTCGGAATCAGAGAAGCTATCCACGGCTCCCTTGTTAATCCTTATGCGGTAATTATCTCTCAACAAACGTAGCTTGTGATACAACTGGGTCGCCTTAGCAGAAAAACTCAGTTTATCCTTTCAAGAAAACAAGATTGACTCGAACTGCTTGCCTGTAGGATAAAATCCTTCAAAGGGAAGAAGCGGCAATACAACATTCAACAAAGTTATCTCGTCTTCATGGGTCCAAAATTTATTAACCGGGTTTGACGCTGACGCTTTTCCATGGGAGTTGGATGCAATCTTCTTCTTCTTCATCTTCTTTTTCTCAGGCTCGAAATCAGGTTTCTTAACCGCAGAGACCATTTTGGCTGGCACTTTCTTTTCTTCCTCCTTATCTTCTTCTTCTTCAGAGGGTTCGTCCGTCTTCTCGGAGGTCTGGTCTTCTGACCCCGTCTGGGGAGGTTCAGGAATGGAAGGTTTCTGGGGAGTTCCGAGATTACGAAGGTTTGTTGACTTGGCGACTTGTTTCTCTTCCTCGTGGACTCGAGAAGGAGAACCGATCGTTAGTTTTCGCTTGGCAGCCATGGACGATCAGACGATGAGACTGGTGAAGGTGAAGTGAGAAGACTATGAGACTATTTATAGGTAGTAAACTCAGAAGACACGACGAGACTAGTTCTTAGTATGTTCATTAAATATACGGTGTTAATAAAAATATATTAAATATAATGTATTCATTATTAATTAGTTTTTAATACGATGGATAATTAATCATCATTTATATATATTTAACAACTTATCTTTTTTTTTTAAATTATGCCACGGAATATCAAAAGACAAACTTTATTGTTTTTTTTTTTTGATCCTCTAAAAGTATACCTGAACTTTCATTGTCCCAGTTTCCAATATTTTTTTACTTTATATGCGCTTTGTGCGGTGCTTGTGTTATAAATATCGCATAAACCCGATTTATATAAAACAATAACTCTGTACAATTTTGGTGTATGTGAAACGGTTTCATTAAATTCTGTTCAACACAGACTGTTATTATTATTAATATTAATATTAATATAAACTTTTAAGAAAGATTGAGTGTAATGTTTATTTTGGATTCCATAATTCCATGAAGCTTTTTTTTGAAAATGAAATAAATATATTTCCAAATCTTGAACATGTCCCAACTCCCAAGTCTGGCCGAGTTGTGTTCGCTCACAAGATTTTGATAAATTTATTTATTTAAATTTAAACATAATAAAATAATACGTGAACAGTAAATAAATATATGTAATTATAATTATAATCTACCAAATGAACTGAGATAAGAAATGAATGAAATTAAATAAAATTATCCTGAAAATAAGGGTTGGCAATTGGCATGGCCTGATGTTTGGAAGTTGGAACGGACTTTGTAGTTTGTACCATTCCATTTGTACTAGTGCGTGACTTCTCAAATTCGCTTTTAACATATATTATTAAATCATAAATGCTATTAATTCATTTAATTCATTTAATTAAGATTATATACTCCGACAGAAAAAAATATATATAAATAAAATTTGATATGATTTTGACCTCACTCTGCAGTCTGCCCAATCAAAAATGAAATCATTCATATTAAATAAATATATTCTCTTTTAAGCTTGCACAAATAATTTTAAATAAAAAATAACATACTTTTGAAATTATAAAATTGCAAGAGGTTGCTAGTGTAATTAAGATGGTCATACTAACGTATCATGAAAAAATTACCAGATGTAAGAATATTCATTCTTCTTTGTTTCTTTTGAATTTATGCATATTAATTCATCAAAGTTTTAATTTCTTTTTAGAATGGAATTAAATTTCGGCCCTCCAAACTTACAAAGGTTTTTGTGGATAAAATATAACATGGCCGGCTATTACAAAAGCCTATAAAGTTGAGTATGATGTGCCCTATTTTTTTTTTTTTGGAAATGATGAACTAAATAATGATTTTTTATGTTATTAACTTATTATATGGCAAAAGAAAAACTAAATAGATAATCATAGCTATGAGTATATGACCGGATTAGTTTAATATCAAAGATAGTAAGATAAATTATCATCGATAATAACAATATATCAACACTAATGATACTCCCACATATTAGCAATATAAATAATATATTTTCACTGATATATAAATCTGAAAATAATAGATTAGTACAAAGATTATATATTAAAGTAAAAATAATATATGAACATTCGAAATAATTCGTTAGCTATAAATATGATACAGTTTATTTAACACTACTAACATATATTACCATTAAAAATGATCTAATGTATTAAAACTAAAATATCATTTAGAAGTAAAAGTAATGTATTGACGACCCGATAAAAATAATATAATTTAGAAGTAAAAAAAATTTATTAATGACACAAAAAAGTATAGGTACCCAAATAATATACTAACATTAAAAACAGTATATCGAGTACCTCACATTCCCTCAATGAAAAAACTAAAATTCATTATAAATTTCCATATTACCCTCCCAAAAATTATATTATCATAAATACTTGTGAAAAAATGTTGTATATTTAATTATTAAAATTTTAACACAAATATTCTTTTTTTAGATAATATCATATTTAGTTTCTTTTTCAGGAAAAGTATTCCGTATATCTTAAAATACATGTAAAATAAAATATTGATATAAATTTTATTTTCTGTTAATAAAATCAAGTTTTCCAAAATAGATATATAATATATTGTATGAATGCAACGCCTATTAAACTGTATATATGATATATAATTTTATTTTCTGTTGATAAAATCAAACTTTCCAAAATCAATATATAATTTAGTTTTAACAAAAATTGATCATTGTAGACAAATAATAAATTATCATACATATGAAGAATATTAAATGTAAGATCCCACAGTTGATTCTTACTGATTAATGACGTCTCTGAGACCAGAAGAGGGAAAGTTTTTTTTTGTGATTCGCACCTGACACTACAGGAGAATTAGACCTCACTTTCTTTAATAAAATCCAGTAATAATAATAATAATAATAATAATAATAATAATAATAATAATAATTTGTTTTAATTATGTTACTTGGCCTTACTGATTAATGACGTTTCTGAGACCAGAGCAGAAGAGGGAAATGTTTTTCTTGTGATTCGCACCTGACACTAATAGGGGGATTAGACCTCACTTTCTTTAATGCACATATCACGATAATACTGTTCCAAGTAAAATAAAGAAAAAAAATATACTTTTGTCCCCCAAACATGCAACTTATCCCTCATATTAAAATCTGCACATTTTTACCTCCTGAACTTTCAAAATTAGTGCAAAATGATGAGGTGGCAAGATGACATGGATTTTTTAGGTATCCTTATATTGTGACATGGCAATTTAATCCTAACCCGATCTCTCTTCTCTTCTCTCTCAAACCCGACCCGATCTCGCCCCCTCAAGCAGCGAGAGAAGGACGAGAGGACAGCGGAGAGAAGGGAGAGGACTCGGACAGCGACAGGGAGGGAGAGAGAGCACAACGAGAGAGAGAGAGAGAGAGAGAGAGAGAGAGAGAGAGAGAGAGAGAGAGAGATCGGGTCGGGTTAGGAACTAACGGATCGGGTTAGGATTAAATTGCCATGTCACAATATAAGGATACCTAAAAAAAGCATGTCATCTTGCCACCTCATCATTTAACGGATGATATAACACAAATCTGACGGAGGGGGCATTTTGCACAAATTTTGAAAGTTCAGGGGGTAAAAATGTGCAGATTTTAGTATTGTGGGTAAGTTGCACATTTGGAACAAGTTTGGGGGGCAAAAGTGTATTTTTTTCGAAAATAAAATCCTATTATTTGCATTCGAACTGTTTTAAGAAGATACACCTAAATGGGGACTACGTATAATAATAATAATATTATTATTATTTTTAATTATGTTACTTGGCAGTACTTTAGATATTGGAGGTTTATCACAAATTTTACTAAACATAATTCATCTTCCATAGTTTCGATTTCCTACGCTTATTTAACCATATTTTTTTGTAATTGATTTCGTGGGATTGAATTTTTCTTTTTGAGTAATCATTTGATTTGAGAGTAAGATTAATAAATTTATGCATTTTCTCATTATATGACACTGCAATTCATTTGCCTAGTCTTTATATTGTTCTACAATTTGCTTGATATAACCAAATATAACCAACATTTACATAGTATTATTTAGATTTCTTACTAACAATGTTTTTAAAACCGGACCGGACATCGACCCGGCCGAGTCTCGGGTCATTGATTCAACCGGTGGGTCAACCGGTTCAATTGCCGGTTTGAAAATACAAAAAATATGATCATATTTAATAACTTAAATTTCAAATATCATGAATAATTTTTTAATATATTTCAATCCAATTATTCTACCTTACGAAAAATACGAAATTTGATACTTATTTAACATACAAAAACCAAACAAAATAAAAATTACTTACAAATTGTATTAACTTATTATCAATTAAATCTACAAAAATAAGAATTCAGGTATACTTTTTGAGAATCTCTGAAGGAATTTCGATTGTAGCTCCTAAATGGTCTTTACTCGGCTGCACCTTTGTATAAACAACATATTAATGCGAAACAGTATGTTACAAGACAAACATATTTAAAGAGCAATAGATTATCTAAAGGTGGAGTTAATTAATTAGAAACGACATGATGAATCACCTTGAGTCAACTGTTACCGAAATTAATTAGAAACAACATGGTGATTTCTACTGGTACTGTCCAAATTAGCACAAAAATGACAACTCCAATATTCATGGTCCACGGTTCTGATCTTGTTTGGACAGGAAATTAAGAATACAAGTGATGAAAAAGAGATCAATAAAATCGTAACAGTAATTTACCAGTAGAACCAAATTGATGGAGAAACCGTTAGAACATTGTCGAAATGCCCAAATTAACAAGAAAATTGGGGGAAATGACTTTGAATTCGCAGCTTGAGTATTGGGGAAAATTAGGGCAAATTGACGGCGAAATACAAACTAGCAAGCCTTGAATAGTTAAATAAAGACGTGTGTGAAAGAAATTTTGAGTGAATCGCACACAATCGAAATAAGTAAACACCAAAAATATATGGGGGATTTGAATTCTGAGGAAACAATCGCAGAAAAAAGGGACATGTATAATTTTGATTCTTTCAAGTTTGAAGAGAAAGAAATATAAACCGGTTTTTTCTGGGTCATCCGGTCCGAGTTTTTTTAGTAAAATCGGCCGGTTCGAGCGGAATTAGCCGGTTATTTTACATATCCGATTCATTATATGACCCAGACCTTTTTTTAACCGGGTCCGGTTTTTTCGGGTGAACCGGCCGGTCCAGGCCGGTTTTAAAAACACTGTTTCTTAGTATTATAATTTTTACAAATAATAATAATTAAAATTCAATTATTTAAATACTAAATACATAATCCTTTTCAGTGCAATTTTCAACAGTAATATCTTCACAAATTCAAATCACGATAACATGAATACACAAGAAGGCTTAGAAATAGATGCAAAATAAGAGTGTTATAAATTTGTGAGTAACATGAATGAACTTGATTTGGGTAAATATCGAAATGAGCATTTAAGATATTTGATTTGGGTAAAAATATGTCATATTTTTTGCAAATGGCATAAAATCTTCAGTGTGCATGGGAAGTTCAGAAACATGCTTTAATTTCTACAAATATTATATCAAAATGTGAACAAATTCTTTATCAGGAACTTGAAATATATAAATGTGGGCCTCAATTTTTTATAAAAATTCTACAATTCATTTATCTAATAAATAATGGGGAAAAATGCAAGAATATAAAATTAAGTAAATTTAAAATGCATTGTTATACAACACATATATACCAGCTTTGATTCAAATTTATCATAGTAGTAGTACAGATGGTGTAACAACTAAGCAAAACATGTTTAGACAATAATTATATATATTAATATTAATCAGTACACTTATTTGCGAGGTCTCTTCGACTGAGGGGGTGATGGCGGTGTTTCCACAAATCTGCCAGGGCCCTTCTTGCAAAAAAAAAAAAAGAATTCGAATAATTATAAAATTAAAAAACAAAAATACATTAATTTCGGTAATGAATATTTAAGTAGAAAGACGAAAATCAAAATAAACCTTTCGTTTCTGATCCCGTTTGCTCGTTCTTTCACCTGAAACCCAGTTTAGAAAACAAAATTATTAAAGCTGATTTGAAATTTACTTAGAATTTCTCAAATATTAAAAAGAATAATAATGAGTTACCTCCATCAGGAACAAATGCTCGATCCACATCTCTATTAGAACGCTGTTAACATAATAAAAAAAAATATAATATAATTTACTACATGATATAAATATGATTAAATTATTGTTTAATTGAACAAAAATAAGTACCTTAGGTGTGCTTGGTCCCTGGCTCGATGTTGTATCTAAACCTTTCTGAACCTATGCCAAAAAAGGATCAATAAATTCACAAAAAAATGAGATTTAACATAAATTTGTTAAGGTTCTAGAGAGAGAGAGAGAGAGAGAGAGAGAGAGAGAGAGAGTACCTGAACTTGTTTCTGTAAATTGAGAAGAGTGAGAATCTCTTTGCGCAACTCAAGATGCTCACTACATACTGCTTTTGTTGGGACTTTTGGCTTTAAATTTACCTGCAAATTATAAAAAAACGAAAATACATACTTTATATAATTAAAAGAAAATAAATTTAACATAATAATTTTTTAAGATATGAAAATGGAAGAATGAAATTACCCCGAGTTCTTGTACCATTTGCTCGACATGAGCATTGGTACGACCTGATGTGGAACTGACAGCTTGTACCATTTGCTCGAGTGCTTGACTTCTCAAATACACTTTTAACTGTCATAGTTTATCGCATATTATTTATTAATGTAAATTAAGATTATTAACTCAATCAAACAAAATAAATAAATAGAATTTGATATGATTCTGACCATGCGAAGAGAGGCAGGGATAGAGGAGGACGTCTCCGCTGCCACTGGAGGTGCTCCAGTCGATGGCGTCACTGGAGAGGGTGTGCCCTCTCCTGCCTTCTCTTCATTTCCTACCTTCTCTCCATTTCCTACCTTCTCTCCATGTGCTACCTTCTCTCCATTTCCTCCATCTTCATTCTTTCCTTGCAACTCCACTTCATCCTCACTCTGCCCAACCAAAAAATAATAGGAATTAATTAATTAAAAGAGTACCACAAATTAGTTACATGATTTGGATCAAAAGAAATAAAAATTATATGAGAATTTATAAATACTTTGATAGGCAATCGAGTCTCCTTTATTCGTTTCGCTTCAGCCAGAATCTAAAATAAAATAATTAAATTAAATATTGGAAAACAAAAATATCGGCATGATTGGTACCAGTAATCACTGGTACCAATGCAAAAAGGAAATAATCTTGCCTCGTGGTCCTTGCGTCCTTGTTGCTTAGATTGAGAAAGAATAGCAGATAATGCTCGTTTTCTTTCTGTCTCTTGTTTCTCATTAAATTGTTCCTAAAACAAAGAAACAAAAATCATATTAATATTATTTTATTTGTATAATAATGATAAGATATTATAAAAAATAATAATAGGAGAGGACGAACCTTGACAAGAGGATGATTGGCAACTTCATCAGGTGAAGCTGCTCTCTCCATTATAAGCTTCCTTGTAACTATCATGTTTTCAAACAAACCAAAATATTAATATAACAAAAAAAAAAGATTTCAAATATTAGATTAAGAATAAATTAACATACAATATAAACTTACCAGAATAGTAGCGGGATTTCAATTCTTCAACAGATCGATTTTTAGAGAACTTGTCGGCAATAATTACGAATCGCAGGTCAAATCTTGCGCATAACTCAAATAATTCGTCCGTTTCTTCTTTGCTCCATTCCTATATTTATATTTTCAAATCCACATGGCATTAAAAATACTAATTGAAAAATAAATTGTTGTATAAATGTTATGTGTAATCACCATATATTACCTACATTATCGGTTAAATATTTGTCATATTCTTCAACCGTATACTTGAGTACATCCACGGACTGCATTTATAAAACCATAAAATCAGTAATTAAATAATTAGAAGAAACAAAAAAGAAAACTCAAATTTTAAATTGAAAATAATACCTTGTTATATTTTGCGAAAGCATAGTCTCCTGTTGGTGGATTCCCATTTACTACTCTCACCTGATTAATAATGATATCATCAACTCCAATTATTCAGTCAATTTGATCTTGTTTTATTTAATAAGTAGTAATTAAATAACGAGACGAACCCAGTGAAATAATTGCAAGTTATCAGTTCGAGCCGAAGATGTGAATGGTAGCCACTTCCATGTTATCTGTTTCCATCAAAATTCAATTCAAATTATTCTAAAGGAACGAACATGTGATTAAGAGGAGTAATAATATGGTATAATTTCAAGAAAATGGAACGAACTAACCTTTTCTTTACCAACAGTAGGTTTCTTCTTCAAGAGAGAAGGATCCAATGTGGGCATTTGAGGGGGCAGGACGCCTCCAGTTAGAGCATACACCTGTTTGCCATTTCGACTTATCATAATTACGAGACAAATTCACCAAAGAGAAATGAAATTTACAAAATAGAAGAAATTAAAAAGAAACGGAAAAGGAGAAAGCATGCCTCGCGATGGACGCCATCGGGTCTCCGCTGAGACTCCTTTGGGGTCCGAGATTTCTTGTCCTGGTTCGCCGGAAATGCTGTTTTGGGTAGGCCTAGTATATCCTTGGCATCCATGATCTAGGGTTTTCGAGGTCAGGCCTCAGGACTGGAGTTAACGATCACACATAAATTGGACGTTCAATTCAATTGGAGTCTGGAGACGAGGAAAGGGAGAAGACCTGGTAATTTGAATTCTCGGTTTTTGCTTTAAACCTGTTAACCTTAATCCGGAATTCCTTTTCCTTCCTTTAAATTCCGAACTATAGGGTTATGCTCCTTCCTTTCCTATAACTTATAAGGCTCAACAATAACACCAGACTCCAGAGTACCAGTACGATAATACTAGGCACCCCGCAAATAAAGCCCGCAATATACCCCGCATGGGTTAATTAGGAAGGTAATTAATTCATTAAATTTCCAAATTAGTGATTGCGGGGAGAGTGGGGGGTGAATAGTGCGTGGTGCTTAATGGCACTGGTACCAGTACCATACATAGAGTAAGCCCAAAGGTTACAAGATCCAACCCAATAATTTGCATCTCAACTTTTAAGGACAGACTAAGCATAGAAATTACGCATCATTCTTTTTTTTACTCTCCATAAAATTTTCAATCCGAGGACAATAAAATAACATTTTCACTGAAAACCAATAATCATCACAAATTTCCTTGATGATAGTTTTAACATATTCAAATATCTTAATTTTACACAAAATCCAAATAATTTAAAAAATCGTAACGACCCAAATTACAATTATTACTCAGAAGAGGAAAAAAAAAAGATAATCAACAAACCAACTAAGCACTTGCTGTAAAACAACTGAAGAGCGCACTCACAAACAAATC
This sequence comes from Luzula sylvatica, assembly GCA_946800325.1. Lineage (NCBI taxonomy): Eukaryota > Viridiplantae > Streptophyta > Magnoliopsida > Poales > Juncaceae > Luzula > Luzula sylvatica. The sequence continues at coordinate 636,956 of OX326961.1, forward strand.
AGGCATAGAAATTTTTTTGTTCACTTCATCCATCTTCTCGAAATCGCTTCCAAAACTAGCGATCATATCAGCCTTTCCTTCGGGAGGAGGAACCGGCAAATCTTCATCGTCTGGAGTTTGGGGTTTCCATTCACCATCGTCTCCTAACACCATTCCTTTATGTTTCTCCACCCACCACGAACCCGGTATTAGATTATCATCGTTCAAAAACTCTGACGATTTATTTACAAGCGCGATACTTCTCTTCACTTGTAATTTAAACTCCTCTTTTTCGCCGTTCCATCCCGCCACTGTGTGTAAAATCCCTTGTAGATTGTGAAAATCACCCATATTGCTCGAATCTTTCTTCACGTATGGCGATTTCTTCGAGTCTATTAAAAGTTCGTCTCCTAAATAAACATACCCGAAAATAGCCGTCGGATATAATGGTATCATGTCCGGTTTGTTTTTGACACGTAGGATTCGTAAGTTTTGATGCGTTTCGAACCTTTCTTTGAACGCTTTGTTTCCGATTTGTGGACTTCCGAAAACAATTGAAGTTACTTGAATATTCGTATTTTCGTCTATTTTTGCAAGACCGGATTCGACAATGTCAAATGCGCTTAAGGTAGCAAGCGCGGCTCCCAAACTATGACCGATACAAACAATACTTAACTCGCTTTCGTCCTTGTAATGCGCGATAAGCTCTTTCACCGCGTACAAGACTTGTTCCCTCACGCTAAGCTTGGAGAACCTCGAATTAGGGTTGCTCGATGTGTATATTGTGTGCCATCCTTTCATCACCTTAGGTTCCTTTCCTGAATCTTCAGACGGGTCACTGGTCGACGAAGAGAGAATGGAACCAAGAGGAACGAGGAAGGGTTCCAACACGTCGATCCATTCTAAGGTACGAATTGTACCGCGCCACGCAATGTAAATGACGCGGCGCCCAGTCGTCGGAGATCGAGAAGAGATTACAACGTATCCAATCCAGTTGGAATCCTTGCTCCAGGCATCGTCAGAGTGTGACAACAGAAGAAAGTCTTTAGGTACGGAGACCTCTGACGTGGCGTACAGATAGGACGTGACCGTCAAATCAGAAACCGCCGGAAACAGGACCTATCAAACATGACAATTATATAAATTATAAGATTGCATTTAGACATTTCTAGAAGAATAAACATGATTTGGGGAAATGTTTGATAGATGAGTAACAGAGGAAGTACCTTTTTAAGAATGTTGGATTTGGAGTAGAGGCAACTACCAGTATACTTGGAATGTTCGTCGGAGACGAAGGCGTCATAAGTGACCTGGCATATGTCCCCGCAAAGCAGGATAAGGCTCCTCAAAGACGGGTCTAACGGATCTAATAGACCCGACCAATGGTCCGAGCCCAGCAACTCCGGCAAGTTTGGGTTGGATTGAGGTGCTACGTCGCCTTCATTTGCCATTGATTTCAAAACCTCAGCTTTGTACGAGTGGAAGCCAGAGAATATTGGATTCTTGGATCATTTTTGGGGGAGGTGAAATGAGGGGTTATAGCTTATAGACGGTAATGGTTGTCCCGGTTTTGTTTACTCGTTCCTCGCATAGAGTAAAAAGTATCCTAGGCAACTGCAACTGCAAGTACTCTTTTTGGTTGTGTTAAAATCTTGTATTCTTTTCGAATTACTACAAATTATTACTATCCTCGAAAATTATTTTAAAATATTTATTTTTTGGGGAAAACAAATAATTTATGTCCTTTTAAATATGATAAAAAACTAAATAAAATCATATCAAAATCTTATGATTATAAAAGAGTTTGAACATAATCTTATCCAAAAAAATTTGGACAATATCCCTATCCTTCGTTGCTGATAAGAATATCAGATGGATATGAATAGGGATAGGGATACAACGTTTTTTAGAAAATCTAGCATACAATAATACGTATATATACATTATTTAATATTATTTTAACAAAATTAATTATATATTTAAATTATACAGATTATTAAGATATTTTTATTAAAAAAATGAGAAAGATATATGCCATGAAGAGCTATTGAGTAGTAAGAACATCAAATATTTGTATGTTATGATGAAAAACACATATCGGATTCATATTCAAAGGTCTTCAAACCGTATCCAATTATATTATACACTTATCGAACCGCATCGGAACGATATTTGTTCAAATACTAATATTAAAATAATATGACATACAACATCGCGACGTATCATATTTGTATCGGTGCCGTACCCAATACGGTTTTAATTCCACGCAACATAGGTTATAACTCGTGACCAATCAAGGTTATAGATTCATACTAAAATGAAAATGAGTAGTTTGATGATATAACGTAAAATAATCATAAAATATATAAATTGTCATACTTGCATATATTATAAAAGACGATGATATTAATTTATTTTTAATATAGTTTCATTTCGAGACGATACTTTAGTATCATCATAAATTCTAGATTCATACTAAAATGAAAAAGAAAAAGAAGAACGCAATTGCATTACCCTTATGGTTATGGTAAACCGAGTATTATTTTAATATAATATTAATATTAATTGGTCAAGACTCAAGAGACTAAGTAATTCATGGCCTTATTGGAGATATATTATTGTTATTGCTCAGTATTAATTAGTAAAGAATGAATGAAATGACCAGACAAAAATTATATTGACAATCTACAGCTGCCGATAGCTCATGAAAAAATAAAATTTAAATCATATAAAAAATGAATTGGTTGTTTTCAACTTGCCATCCAATAGCCAATACGAATACTTGTTGATTGTAAATATAATTGACGTTGATATAAAATTATTATAATTAATAGGGAAAAGTCTGATTTTGGTCCCTGAAAAATACCGAAATGTTCAATTTGCCTCCTGACATTTTTTTTGGGTCATTTTGCCCCCCAATCTTTCAATTTTGTTCATTATGCCCCCCAAATTTTTTAATTTAGTTCAATATGCCCCTTCCGTCTAATTTTGCCGTTAAATTGATGTTATTTTACTGTTTAATGTGTGTCAAATTTGTTCATTTTGCCCCCCAAATTTTTTAATTTGGTTCAATATGCCCCCCAACTGACACCCATTTAACGGCAAATTTAGACGGAAGGGGCATATTGAACCAAATTAAAAAATTTGGGGGGCAGAATGAACAAAATTGAAAGATTGGGGGGCAAAATGACCCAAAAAAAATGTCAGGGGGCAAATTGAACATTTTGGTATTTTTCAGGGACCAAAATCAGATTTTTCCCTAATTAATAATAGGTGGAATTTCATATGTACCTCTACAAAGTCAAATAATTTCACGCATAAAAAAATTATCATGAATAATAGGTGGAATTTCATAGGTGAAATTTTCGTATGTACCTCTACAAAGTCAAATAATAGGTGGAATTTCATATGCACATCTACAAAGTCAAATAATTTCACGCATACCGTGTAAAACATGAAATATCATGAATATTCTTACAAAATGATTGTAATTTCATGAATACCATTTTTATTAGATTTCGGTTAACTATTCGTTATTACCGTTAAAAAATTGCTTTCCGATTTTACCCTCCAGTAATCTTAAGAGATAGTTAATCGAAACTAACAAAAAACGCATTCATGAAATTTTAGTAATTTTGTAAGTATATTCATTATATTTCATGTATTTTGCAGATATATATATATATATATATATATATATATATATATATATATATATATATATATGTGTGAAATTGGAGAGTTTTATAGGAGTACATATGAAATTTGACCATAATAATTATGGAGCTTCATTTTCAAATAATACAGCCAATAATACCTTAATCTCATTTTGCGGTTATTGTTATACTGAATTTCAAACTAGTGAAACGGACATTAATAATATTATTATAATTATAATTATTTTTATTATGCATCCAATGTAGGGTAAACCAACTGTAATAACACTAACAGAAAATAACTAAAATAATGAAATAATAAACTAAAATTGAAATATCCCATTCAACTGTACCGCATCGTCTAAGATCTAAAATTGAAATATCCGGATAATAAATATCCATATCTGTCCGGATAAGAATAAATATATTAATTTGTATATTTGGATATTGTTGAAAATGTATATACACAGATGATAGAATTTTTTTGATATAGTTGAAAAACACTTGCAAACAAAAATATCCAAATAATACTAATTAAAAAGATCTAAAATTTAGATTTTTTTTTTTTTTTATAATTCTGAATATAAACGGGTAAAAGTAAAATGTCGAAGCTGTAACGAAACAGTGGTGAAAATCCTAAAATTAATATCCATGGTTGTTTCGCCGAGCTCCTGACGAAAAACCTAAAATCCCATCCACTTCCCATTCGGTAGGAAATCTGACAAGGGGTCGAGCAGTGCCGATACACACCCCCGCACACAACTCGCAGAAGTATTAATTTTTTTTTCGTAATATATATGACCATTATTTGTATTCCAGTTCAAGGGTTGGAAATGGAGGTAATTGTTGCGGAGTGCATAGAATGTAAGGGTAAAAAATGATTTCATGTTGTTCGTGAATTACATTTATTTCTCATAAATCGTGCATTATCTTTGTTAATATTTTTTATAAACAATAAAACTATTGAAATTCTATTGTAGACTTTATTGCAGCATTGTATAAAATAAAATTTAAATGATATTATTTTATTATCATAAAAATATTAAAATAAAAAATAGAATTATCATACGCCAGTATGTATGATCTTAATTTACTTGATTAATTTGCAACTAAAGAAAAATAATAAGCCGAGATTTGCAGGCCCAAGAAGTTGTCCAGCCCGTAAAGAGGATTTCCACCAGAATACTAATTCTTTTCCCAGCGGCGGCGGGAAGGGGGCAGCATTTCATCAAACACCTTCACTGCACACCTCCTTTGCCCCTCGCACAAGAAGTAGAACAGAACCGAACTACACTTGCTTTGTCGGCCATGTCTCTTCTTCTCGCTCGTTTACGTAAGAAACCCAGAGCCCACTTTCTCTCTCCTCTAACCCACCACCTGTCCTCTCTCTCTGCCGCACCTAAGCCCACGGAAGAACCCGTCGTACCTGATTCACGCTTCCTTCGTCACACCACTCTAGCCAGAACAAAGCCGACAGACCATTCCCCTTTTCTCCGCTTCCCCGAGGTCCGCATCACTACCTTGTCCAACGGCCTACGTGTCGCCACGCAAGCGTACCCATGCGCGACCCGCATGGCCTCGGTCGGTGTATGGGTGGACGCCGGTAGCCGGTTCGAAGAACCCGGTACGAACGGTACTGCTCATTTCCTCGAGCACATGATATTTAAAGGTACAAACAGGCGTACCGCTCAGAGCTTGGAAGAAGAGATTGAGAACATGGGTGCAAGGCTCAATGCATATACATCCCGTGAGCAAACTACTTTCTTTGCCGATGTGCAATCTAAAGATATTGATATCGCCATTGACGTCTTAGGGGATATATTACAAAACTCCAGATTCCCTGAACATGCAATAAGGCGAGAAAGAGGAGTGATCCTTCGTGAAATGGAAGAGGTGAGATTTGTTGTTTTCTTTTTTAAAAGATTGGTGACTCAATTTGATAAAATTTTGATCTTTCAAGATTTTTTTTGTGGATTGATAATATATTTGGGTTAGACAGGTGCAAGGACAAATGGAAGAGGTGATATTCGACCATTTACACGAAGCAGCATTCTTGAAACATCCTCTCGGGGACACCATTTTGGGACCCGAACAAAATATCCGTTCTATTTCCAAAATCGATTTGGAGCATTACATTTCAACTCATTACACTGGCCCTAGAATGGTACTCGTCACTCGACACTTATCTATCTATTCAAATTTCAAACCCTTAATTTCGTAATTAACATTTAAATTTGCAATTTCGTTAACACGAATTATAAAGATTTTAATTTTTGAATTTATATTTGTTTATTAGGTTGTTTCTGCGGCTGGGGCAGTAAATCACGAAGAAATTGTGAATAAAGTTGATAAATTATTTACGAAATTTTCAAACGATCCAACCACAGCAGACCAGCTAGTTCAATCAAACCCAGCTATTTTCACCGGTTCTGACGTAATCATATTTTGTTAAATTTATTTAATTTTCAGTTAATATTTCGTTTCATCATCTACAATTTAAAAATTATAATATATTAGGTGAGGGTGACGAATGAGGAGCTGCCACTTGTCCACTTTGCGATAGCGTTTGAAGGAGCAGCATGGATCGATGCTGATTCGATCCCTCTTATGGTTTTACAAAGCTTGTTAGGCTCTTGGAATAAACATACTGGAGTCGGTAATTGTTCAGGGTTAGTTGATATTTTTTCTACTTTTTTTTCAAAATATATTAAAATATGGATTATATGTATTATTATGAAGATATTAATATATGATTTTATGAAGGTCTGAGTTGGCACGTAGAATTAGTACGAATAATTTAGCAGAGAGCATGATGGCATTTAATACGAATTATCGTGATACAGGTTTATTTGGCGTCTACTGCACCTCTCCAGTACTCTCTCTCTCTCTCTCCATGTATATTATGTTAATTTCATATTAATCATATGTTTTATTTTCTTATTTATAGCCTGAGAGCTTGAATGATTTATCTTGTGCAATAATGGAAGAACTCAAGAGACTCACTTGTCATGTGACAGAAATAGATGTTGCGCGTGCTAGAAATCAGGTACTTTATTTTTTAATTTGTTTCATTTTTATTTAACTGTGTTTTTTATTAAAAAAATATTGATTTGTTTTAATTGAATCGACAGTTGAAATCGGTGCTTTTGCTTCATGTTGATGGATCTACTGCAGTATCTGAAAATAATGGCCGTCAGGTACACATTCATATTCATATAATTATAATTTTTAACATATTATAATGAATTTTCATATAATTTGTAAATATTTCTTATTTTTGTTTTATTTTGGGGCGAAGATGTTGACATATGGAAGAGTAATGCCGTTTATGGAACTATTTGCTCGTATTGACGGAGTTGATGCCGAGACTGTAATGGAGACTGCCAAGCATTTCATTCTTAATAAGGTTGAGTTCATTCTTTTTGTTTTATTTTTAATTTTGTTTTATTTCAAGATACATAAATATAATTTACTCTATTTTTTGGGTTTAGGATGTTGCGATTGCTGCAATTGGACAGGTTCAGAATTTGCCGGATCATAGTTGGTTCAAATCTCAAACGGCTGCTTGAAATAATTGAAATTAAATTATTTGTTTAGAAGAAAGGTTAGAAATTAGAATATAAATGGTTGGATTTGTTGTAACCTTGTGGATTTATAATGTTGTATCATGCTTTGTATTTCATAATCTTTCTTATCTTATTTAATTTATGTTGCCATAGTGCTCATGGAAGTAATATTTTAGTCTAGCAAATTTTTATCACAATGTAATGGATAATATTAATATATTTCCTATATTATCACCAATACAATTTTCTTCTATTTTTAATCACAATGTAATTGAAAATATATATTTTCATAACAATAAATCTGTACAAGGTCTCGTGTTTTTGGTCATGTGCAAATATAGAAATCCAATAGAAAATATATATTTTCATAACAATAAATCTGGAGGAGAGGTTGTATAATTATATTTTTATTTATTCTATAAATAACATATTAGAGTAAACGAAATTACTATTTTACCCCTGTAAAATACTTGATCTATTAGGTTATATTAGTGAAGATTGAAGAGCATGGATTCAGTCTTGATAAGATGGAACTCGAAATTCTTGTCAGTGCTAAAGAGGTTTACGATTTACATTTTTTTTTCAAGTACATTTATTGAAGTGTTATGTGTATCGGACAAGTATTTGAAAATATTCGAGATGTATATGATATTATTTTGGAATAAAATATTTGGATGTGTCACGTAATATTATTTATTGATGTGTTATGAGTATTCGATATGTACCTGACGAATATCCGACGAGTATCGATATCCGATACGATATTCAATACGATACAATTTGATTTTGAAATTACCAACCAATAAATTACAAATGAAAATGGGGCCCAGTTTATTTAGCTTGAGGTGGCACGAGTTTATATAATGGGGATGTAGCGAGTCACTACTCAAGAGTGTTACTTAAACTAGATTAACTGTGGCACTGTGTGGTATGGTTTTATGTAGCGGACACGTAACGATCCAGTGTACCGGCCTTTTCATACCAAAAATTCGGTACCAAGTGCTAATCTTCCCTTTTAGTTCAACTACAAGCAATTCACAATATCTCAACTATTTCTCGCAAAAAAATATTCATCTTTTTTTTTTCTGAAAACAATTCAACCCGGTAACCTGTTAATTAAACCAACTTTTTCACATAAGCCCCTCTACTTATTTAAAATTCCAAGAACTCAATTCTACATTAGATACTTTTGCAAAATAATCCTTATAAAATCCAAATATCAAAATAATGAAATTCTTGCAAAACTGATACAATCTTTCTTCTTTGGCTGTTTTACATAACCCCAATATTTTTTTGTAATTACTTTTCAGTCCTTTCGGTACACAAATACTTCTAAAAATTTCAATTAATGAAAACAATTGGTACATAATCTCTCAATTCTATTTTTCTCAAAACATTTCATATTTTCTCTTCTGAAAACAATTCAACCCGATTAAACCAATTTTTCACATAAGCCCCTCTACTTATTTTAAATTTCAACAACTCAGTTCTGCAGTAGACACTTTTGAAAAATAATTCTTTCAAAATCCAGAATATCAAAATCTTGCAAAACTTATACAATTTTTCTTCTTTGGCAGTTTTACACAAAAACCCAATATTTCTTTTATAATTACTTGCCTTATCCAGTTCCACTGTTTAAGTAAAAACAATTGTCACGATTCCACTATTTTCAAGAGTACAAACTTGCCTTATCCAGTTCCTATCAAATTAGAGGGTACCGGCCCAAGCTGGGCCGGGCTTTGGGGGGGGGTTGTGTGTGTGTGTGTGTGTGTGTGTGTGTGTGTGTGTAGAAGGTGGAAAAATCTGCAAGCTCTTATTCAGAAATCGTTTGCACCGAATTCGGTACAGGAGACAGGAGGCCTTTGATGGTTGCTTCATTAGAGGGCTTAGAAGAGAATCGAGGCAAATTGCTATCTTCTTCTTCTTCGCAACTTGGAGAGAGAGGTGTACTCGTATCTTTACGGGCAGGAAAAAAAAAAGGGAAAAGAGTTGGCGGAAGAGATCTGGGCGGACTTGGGTTTATTCAGGCATGTGACAGAGAGCATGTAAGGAGTTTGCGGAGGGAAATGCCTGAGTTTTCAAGTTTTCAGGGAGAGCAAGAAGCAGTTCGGGCATGGAGTATATTGGAGTGAAAGGGGAGAGAGGCTGTAGGCGTGTGGAGGAAGATACAAGAATTCAGATGAATAATTTTTGGCTTTATATTTCTATCTGCTGCAAAGTTGGGGTTTATAAAAACTAAAAAGTATATATTTTTTTTTTTTTATTGTAATATTCGAGGCAATAATTGTAATTAGAAAAAATATTTGTAATTCTGCCTATTAATGAAAGTTTTTGTTTGGAAGTGGGATAATTAAAGCCCGCTCTAAACTTTTTCAAAAAAAAGAGCATAATGTTTGTAACGAGTCTATAACCGTAAATAAGAGACCCATGTCACAAATACATTCTTACAGTGTACCAACATGAGGGACCCATCGGTCAGTGAGCTTTAGTGCCGTTATCTTTTTTCGCTGCCAAAAAATGATGTTTCAGTGCCATTTACATCTGGTGGCTGCCGATGATGAAATTTTAGTGCCTTTTATTAATGGTGGCTGCCGAAGATAAAGTTATAGTGTCGTATTCTCTTTCTGGGTGCCAAAAGATGAAGCTTAGTGCCGTTTACTTTTGGTCGCTGCCAAATGTGATACTTTAGTGCCGATTCTATATTTGGCTGCGAAGATGAAGTTTTAGCGTCTTCTCTTATTTTCGTTGCCAAAAAAGAAGTTTTCGTGCCTTTCTTTACGCTGCCAATAAATGAGTATTAGTGCCTATTTTCTTTTCGCTTCCAAAGATAAGTATTAGTGCCTTTCTTGATTTGGCTGCGAAAGTATAGTTTTAGTGCCAATTTCATGTTAGCTGCCAATAATGAAGTTTTAGTGCCATTTGGGATTTCGCTGCAAATGTGAAGATGTAGTGCAAAATTATTTTTGGCTGCCAAAGAGAAGATTTAGTGCCGTTTCTTTGTCCCTGCCAAAAAAGGGGTTCTAGAATCTTTTTTATTTTCGCTGTCGAAGATGATGTATTAGTGCCCTTTCCTTATTTAGCTGCCCAGAGGGAAGTTTTAGTGCCGATTTCTGTTTAGCTGCCAAAAGGGAAGTTTTAGTGCCGATTACTGTTTTGCTGCCAACAATTATGTTTTAGTGTCTCTTTTATTTTTGCTGCAAAAAAATAAGTTTTAGTGGCATTTCTCTTTTTGGCTGCCAAAAGTGAAGTTTAGTTTAGTTCCTTTTAATTATGGCCGCCGTCAAAGATGAACTAATAGGGCCATTTTCTGTTTTGACTGCCCAAAAGCAAGGTTTAGTGCTATTTTCTGTTATTCGCTGCCAAGATGAAGTTTGAGTGGTATTTCCTGATTTCGCGGCCAATATTAAGTATTAGTGCCTTTTCGGTATTTCGCTGCAACATGTGAAGTTTTAGTGCCTATTTCATTTTTCGCTGCGAGAAATTAAGTTTTAGTGCCAATTTCTTCTTTCACTGCCAAAAGTGGAGATTTATTATCATTTTTTATTTTCGCTGACATAAATGAGTTTTAGTGCCTTTTCTCTATTGGCTGCCCAAGATGAAGTATTACTGCCTTTTCTGACACCCCACCCCACCCCACCCCACCCCACCCCACCCCACCTCCGCTTGGGCCGACCCCACATGGGCCAGGGACCCACACACATAGAAAGAGCCCACTAGGACACACATACAGACTCATACAGAGACACCCAAACACACCAACACATACACAGACATACAAGCACCCACAAACACACAAAATACAACACACACATACAAAGAAAGTACACAAAATCGCACATGCCAATATACATCTCTGCACGTTCAAAATTGTCATCTCTTGAGTAAATCGATTCGGATCATCCATATTTTTTCATCCCTGCAGAATGAGCAAAATAAATTAGATTCAATAATTACAAAACGTATTGGTTTATTTAAGGAGGGAATCAAATTGAAATTTACCTCTTGTACAGGGGTAAAGATTTTCATCGAGTTTGTAATCGATATAAGTGAGCCGTATTAGTACAGTAATCCCCTTCCTTTCTCAGTACATGGACTCGGTTCTCCTGCACCAAAATGAAGAAAAAAGTTAATATTTTGTAGAAGAAAAAAAAAATTTAGTTGGTTATGCTTTGGACCTGATCGAGTTTCGTTTTGTTTGGTCCTGCCTCGCCGATTCTTCATTAAATCTTTGTTGTTGCTCTGATCGTTAAGACTATTTGGGAATAGATTTCGTCGAGTGCTAAATCTAGTGTATCGATTTAAACTGGTTTAAGAGAATTGGCCACTATTCATCATAAACCTGAAAAAACAGCACAAATTAGCATTTAAAAAAGAGAAAGAAATGCAAAAGAAATGTATTAATAATGTCTCAGCACGAAATAAAACTTGTACAGAAATTTCCTACAATTTAGTAAAAAAGTCTAGTACATGATGTCAGGGACGGATCTTAGTGAGGGCCGCGGGGGGCGGTCGCCCCCCCAAGATTTTCGCCGAACAATGTATATATCTAGTGATTCAGTGTATTTTATCAGTATAATAGCGTAAAATTTACTGTTTGCCCCCCCAAAGAAATCGCACAGTGTAATTTCAGAACCAATTTTTCATTTTGCCCCCCCAAAGAAATCGCACAGTGTAATTTCAGAACCAATTTTTCATTTTGCCCCCCCAATGAATCTTGTCAAGATCCGCCACTGCATGATGTATTTCAGGTTGTGTGGGTAGATACTGATCCATTATTTTATTTTTTTTGAGAGAAATGAAATAGCCTCTCATGTCCTACGTTCATTTATGAGTTAGGATAAAATAATCCGATGAATCATTTTTTTGTGTGAATGCACGTGGAAAGCTCAATTTTCCTAACTTTATACACAACATTAATAGAAAAAAAGTTGGAAAAATATATATATTTTTCTTCAAAACAACTAATCTGTATTACTGTATATTGGTCATGTGCAAATATAGAAACCCAACTGAACCAGCATAAACCCTAAACCCTTCTCAATTTCTCACGCTCACTGATCTCATCCCCACCATCGCCATGTACCGATATCGCCTTGCTGCCTCCTTTGCTTCCTCTCTTAACCGGTACGAAACTCTCTCTCCCTCTCTAGTCTCCATGTCGCTCTATTTTCTTCCATTGCTGGTGAGTAATCTTGCTTCTCATTTCTGTGTTCCTCAGGGCCTCGCATTCCAACAAACAGGTTATCTACAACTCAGTCGTCCATTCTTTTTCTTTCTAATTACCCATTTTGATCGCTGAAAGCTCATTATACGACTCTGACAGGCCGTCTCTCCACATCTACTATCATGGGCGAGAAACTACGGCACCACGGAGATCAATTTCGGAATTGGGGCTCGAGCAGCCATGCTTCAAGGTGTCAATGAGCTCGCCAATGCAGTCAAAGTCACCATGGGTCCAAAGGTTCTATCCTTTTCCCCCATTTTTCCAATATAAACCTATCATTCTCATACTTTAATTAATCTCATCTTTTCGTCTCCAAAATCTTAATTTTGTTTCTCAAATTGCAAATCTCATCACAGGGACGAACTGTAATAATCGAGAACAATTACAAAGATCCGAAAATAACAAAAGACGGGGTTACGGTTGCAAAAAGCATCGAATTCAAAGACAGTTTAAAAAATATCGGCGCAAATCTCGTCAAGCAAGTCGCCCAATCCACCAACAAAACGGCCGGAGATGGTAATTTGTTTGTTAATTCAATTTGCGCATTTACGAATCTAACCCTCGTTTTTCTCCAATTTACAAACAGGTACGACCTGTGCAACGGTTCTGACGCAAGCGATATTAACTGAAGGATGCAAGGCAGTGGCAGCGGGTGTAAATATTATGGATTTGAGAAACGGGATAAATAAGGCTGTAAATGCTGTTATTTCTCATTTAGAAAATAATGCTTTTCTTATTAGCACTCCTGAAGAAATTACCCAGGTTTTGTTTTTACAAGTTACACCCTCAAGTTTTGTTAAATTTATTTCTATTTTTTTTTTTTTTAATTAGGTTGCGACAATTTCAGCGAATAATGAAAGGGAAATAGGGGAGTTAATATCAAGGGCAATGGAAAAAGTTGGAAAAGATGGAATTATCACTGTGAAAGTAAGTTATTTTCATATTATTATCATTATAAAATTCAAATTGCTTTCAAAAAATCTTAATTTGGAGGTTATATATATTAGGATGGTAAAACAATGGAAGATGAGCTGCAAGTTGAAGAAGGCATGAAATTATTAAGAGGATATATTTCTCCTTATTTTGTAACCCATAATAAAACAAAAAAATGCGTAAGTAGTACTTTTTTTAGTAAAAAAAAATCACATATCTACCCTGAAATATTTTAAAATTATATAAAATAAAATAATTCGCAGATACTCGAAAATCCATTAATACTTATTCACGACAAGAAGATTTCGGACATGAATTCGGTTGTTCAAGTCTTGGAGCTTGCAATAGAGGTAAATATATTATATAACCTCATATTTTATTTAGTTTTCGAAATAGTCCTTGTTAAAAAAAATTAAAGTAATTACTTTTTTTTTATTTAATAAAGAAAAATAGAGCTTTGTTACTTATTGCCGAAGATGTAGACTCTGATGCTTTAGCAATGCTTATACTCAACAAACATCGTGCTGGTCTCAAGGTTAATTTATTTATTTAATTAATATTTTCTTATATTATTAATAATTATAATATTTTAATAACTTGAATTGTAGGTTTGTGCAATTAAGGCACCTGGATTTGGGGAAGCGAGAAGGGCGAATTTGGAAGATTTGGCTGTATTTACTGGAGGAGAGGTTATATCATTATATTTTTATTTATTCTATAAATAACATATTAGGGTAAGCGAAATTACTATTTTACCCCTGTAAAATACTTGATCTATTAGGTTATTAGTGAAGAGCGTGGGTTGAGTCTTGATAAAATCAAACTCGAAATGCTTGGCACTGCTAAAGAGGTCTATATATATTATATATTTACTTAATTAATTTAAAATATTATAATCATGCTAGTATATATTTGATATTTATTTGCTTAATATAGGTAGCAATATCTCTTGATGACACTATAATACTCCATGGAGGGGGTGATAAAATTCAAATAATAGAGCGTTGTGAGCAGGTAATTTAATTTTAATATAATCTAATCTAATTAACATCTTTATTATTATTAATTATCATTTGATAATTTAAAATTTAATCTACAAATATTTGTTAATATAGATTAGGGAAATGATAGAGAAAAGCACAGCCACATTCGATAAAGAAAAAGCTCAAGAGAGATTATCCAAACTATCTGGTGGCATTGCCATTATCAAGGTCTAATCTAATCAAATATTTTATTAATCATATTATTTTTTTATTTAATATTAAAATTAAATATATTTTTTAGGTTGGCGGTGTGAGCGAAGTAGAAGTACGAGAGAGAAAAGACAGAGTTACGGATGCATTAAATGCAGCAAAAGCAGCTGTTGAACAAGGCACCGTGCCAGGTCAGCATTATCTATAGTACTTTATAATTTTATAATAATATTATTATTTATTTTAATTAGGTGGCGGAGTTGCGTTGCTTTATGCGAGTAGAGAGTTGGATAAAATATCTACGGCTAATTATGACGAGAAAATGGGTGTTAACATAATAAAAAATGCCCTTAAGGTTATCTATTAAAAAAATATTTATTTCTTGTATTCATGAAATTTTGTTCGATTTTATTTTTTTATTTATTAAAGTTTGAATTTGTTTAGGCACCGGTAATGACTATTGCGCAAAATGCCGGGGTCAACGGTGCAATTATAACTGCAAAATTACTCGAACAAAATGATTTTAATTTAGGTTACGATGCAGCCAAAGGTAAATAAATATATAAAAAAAATATTATTATGTTTTTAATGAAACAATTACGAGTATGAAATGTATGAGTATTGTAGGGGAGTACGTGGACATGGTGAAGGCAGGGATAGTAGATCCATTGAAAGTCATTAAAACTGCTCTCCTCGATGCTTCTAGGTATTTTTAATTTTTGATATATAAATATAATACTTTTAATTTTTGATAAAAATATAATTATTTTTTGTAGTGTTTCGTTATTGTTGACGACGACTGAAGCGGTCGTGGTGGAGCTTCCGGAAGCGAAGAAAGCGTTGGCGAGCCGAATGCCTCAATCTCGTATGGGCGATATGGGATTTTGATATTTATTCTCATCATCATTTTCTTTCTATTTTTTAGGTCAATTTTGTTCAACAAAATTTTTTTTGGCATAAACAACTTGTGCTTTTGTCCTAAATTTTTTCTCTTATTATTGGCATAAAGCATAAACAATTTTTGTTTAGTATATATATATTTTTTTCTTTCTCTAATTTATTTAATGAGATATAGTTGGCCTCTACACTACACTCCAGTGGTCCACACCGGAGGGAAGCGGGTGAAGCACGGATCTTGCAAGACAAAGTACCAATGTAGATATTATCTTTCTTTTCCTTTTTCAAAACTATTTCTTGATCAATTGGACAGGACATCTCCAGTGCTCGAAAAACGGGAGATGAACTCTGACAGCATGAATGCTCCCGCGCCCATTCCGCTCCCTTCTGCAACCTCTTGATTTTATGGAACTCATTCTTTATAGCTAAATATGTAGCGAGTCATTGTGAATAAGTTTTATGTGTGGCAAGAAGGTTACATGGAATATGGGTATAGGAATTGGGGGGCGTTACTATTATTACTGTCTTTTACACCCTTCCTTTTGTTCATGCTCAAGTAGATCTCCCTATAAATCCTTTTCATTATGATCTTTATATCATTCATTCATAGCTTCAACCAAAATGAGTTGTACAGCAATGGCACGATCTCTCTCCATCTTCATCTTCTCCTCTTTCATAACACATCATTTCTTGGCTCTGTCCCTTCATCTCGGCCCTGATATTGCTGTGCTTCTATCCTTCAAAAACTCGTGCACTTCAGACCTGACAGGATTTCTCTCTTCGTGGGATGAAAGTACGGACCCGTGCAATGCCACGTGGCAAGGTGTCGTTTGCCGTCACGACCGAGTTAACCGACTCATTCTCGAAGGACTCTCGCTTGATTGCCGCGTCGATCTCCTTGCTCCCCTTCCTTTTCTCTCGGTACTCAGTCTGAAGAATAATAACTTGAACGGAACGCTCAATGGCTTAGATCTTGCCATGTGGCAGCCTCACTTGAAGCTACTCTATCTCTCTAACAATCAATTCTCCGGTCCATTTCCTCATCCAATTCTCTCACTACGCCATCTTCGACGGCTAGACTTGGCAGGAAATCAATTTTCCGGTACAATTCCGCATGAAATAGGTCATTTCCTTCCGAGTATTTTCACGCTAAGACTAGAAAATAATCTCTTCTCCGGTGAAATCCCGGTTTCGATTAGTACACTTGCACAACTTTCTGAACTTAATCTTTCGTATAACCACATTGGGGGAAGAATTCCACGACGATTAGCTTCCTTCCCTCTCTCATCATTCATAGGAAATCTTGCACTTTGTGGAGATCCCCTTCGACATCATTGTGGCGATAACATCATTAATTCTAACCCAGCACAAATCTCCAAGAAAGAGCCCCGAAAATGGGTGAAACTTGTAATAATATCGGCTGCCTCGTTTGTTGGTGTTGTTACTTTCGTTTTGGGGATCATGTTTGCGTTATGTTTGACGAAGAAAGAGAAGACGAGAGAAACATTTGGAGATCAAGGCGACGTAGGAGCCCAAAAAGAAAATAAAGTAGGAGAGATGATTGTATTTTGTGAGGGCAGAGAGGAGTTTTCAATGGAGGAGTTGATGAGGGGGTCGGCCGAGATGTTGGGTAGAGGGGTGGTGGGAACCACTTATCGGGTGGTGATGGACGGAAAAGGGGATGAGAATGGAGTGGCGGTGAAGAGAGTGAGGAGAGAGAGGAGGAGAGAGGAAGATGTAATAATAGAGAAAAGGGTTTTAGGGGAGATGGGAGGGTGGAAACATCCAAATGTGGCGATGCTTCGAGCGTATTACTCCTCTGCCGATGAGTTGTTATTGGTCTTTGATTTTCTTCCTAACAGCTCCCTCTATGATCTCTTGCACGGTATGTCCTTTCTTCTCGAGTACATCTATCCTTTTTTTTGTAGATTTTAAGCCTATTTTGGTTTCACATTAAGCAAAATTTCATTATTAACACATTAAGAGATTTCAAAATCAATTGAACTTGAGCTATTTGCAGTTTGTGCTTGTGTCCATACAAGTTTTTACATATCAAATTGAATTGTATTTCGCAGGAAACAGAGGGCCAGGAAGAATTCCAATCGATTGGCATACAAGGCTAAAACTCGCAGAAGACGCAGCTAGAGGACTAGTTTACCTTCACGGCATATCAAAATCGAACCTCACTCATCAACACTTGACCTCGTTAAACATTCTAGTCAACCCTCAAGGCAGTGCAATCATATCTGATTTCTCTCTCCTACGCCTCATATCAAATCCTCCCTCTGCAAAAGATTCGTCTCAGATGGATGATGTGTACAGCTTCGGAGTTATTCTTCTCGAGATTCTAACGGGTAGATCGACCGAAGATGGTAAAGTAGACCTCGCAAAATGGGTTCAAACGATTTTAAAAGAGGAATGGACCTCAGAGGTCTTTGACGTGGAATTGTGGGGTTATAAAGAGATAGAGGACGAGATGATGGCTTTGCTTCAAGTTGCATTGCTTTGTGTTGGGCGCGAAGCGAAAGATCGGCCCAAAATGGCAGTGGTGTATAAAATGATTGAGGATATTAGGGATAGGGGAAGTAGAAGTAGAAGTAGGAGCTCTCAATCTCGATCTCCTTCCTTAACCTTCGAATCATCGCCATGTCTCTCTGAAGATACTCCAACTCTTACTAGTTCTTGATATAAATTATTCTAAAATGTTTACTGATTTAAGAATTTGTTTGTATAATGGAACGGAACTAATGAAAATGGTTGTCTCAAAAAACTTATTACAAGATTTGAAAGAAAATGTTCACTTGGTAGGAGGGAGGGCTTCGCCATTCATAACTCTCCAAGGACCCCAATAGAATTTTGGCCTCATGAGAGGCACCATTTCCCCTGGATGCTCTTCCCAGTATTTCTCCTGCTCGACAGTGAAAAATAAAGAGTAAAGAATTACTCAATTCGTGCACACCAACTGTTTGATGAAATGCTTTAGTGGGATATTGTTATAGATTTTACTATTTTTGTGATTTTGGGGGAATTTGTTACGGATTGTGAGGCAAAAGAACAGTTGACGAAGGAAAAGAAGAAAAATAAAAATGGATGAAAGTGAGTGAAGAAATGAAACCCTGTAGAGTTGTTCAGTAATGGCGGCTCCGACGACCCCAGTGTAGAAAGCGGCGACATAGACGGAGATGAGAGGGGCGAAGGATTTGGGACGGCGATACGGTTCAATCATGTCCCATAACACCGTCTTCTCCCATTTGTAGAATTCCCGATCCGCGTACCACCTCCAAATCCTACTCGTCATCTCTGTCTCTCTCTCTCTCTCTCTCTCTCTCTCTCTCTCTCCCCGTCCCTTGATCGATCGATCTCTGGATCCTCTCGAACAATTACAATTTACAACTAGAAAGAAGGAAGAGCAGTACAACTCAATGTTCGAATTCTCGGGTTCAGATTTATTTCTATCTCGGACTCCTACATTTGATTTTCCATATTTTCTCAGAATCCATCATTTCAAAATCTGGATTTTGCGAGCATGTTGATTTCTCGTGTTTGTCAGAAACCCTCATTTCAAATCTACCTATCATTTGGATATCAATCCGTTTATAAGTTACTAGCTTCGTCCCCGCGCAATTGCGCGGGACAACATATTTATTTTTTACATATTTTTTATATAATTTATTTAAATAGAATTAGTACGCGCGCGAATTAACGTGCTTGTATTTCAACAATATCAATCTAATCATGACATATTTGCAAATATCATGATGTCAATAGATGCATAAAACTCATGAAATTAATCTTTCACGGATATTATTTTCTGATATAATTTGTTTAAATAGCATTTGCGCGGGTGCTTTCGAACTCGATTAATATAATCATGACATATTCGCAAATATCTTTAATATCAATAGATGTATTAATAAGGATCCATTAAATAATCGCAACGTGTCAGATAGATACAACGGACACAGGACAAATTATATGAAATATCGTATAAATTTGAACTTAAAAAATTTCATACATACCCATCATAAATGAGCAAATAAAAAAAAATTAGAAAGCAAAAAAAGGACCAAAATCGAAAAAGAAAAAAAAATGGGGTAAAAAAAAATTTACCCAAAAAGAAATAAAATTGAAAAATGGAAAAATAAGGGCTAAAAAGGAAATTTAGCCAAAAATGATCAAAATTGAAAAATGAAAAAATAGGGGGACCAAAATCGAAAAAGAGAAAACAATGGGGTAAAAAGAAAATTTACCCAAAATGATCAAAATTAAAAAATGAAGAAATAAGGATTAAAAAACAAATTTACCCAAAAAGAATTAAAATTGAAAAATGAAAACATAAGGGACTAAAAAGCAAATTTATCTTCCTCCACCTCCACGTGTTGCCTTCTCCTCATATGTTGAGGATTAGGACTATGTATAATAACACGAGGCCATTCACTATATCTCCTAATTTCACCAAAATATCATTGACATTATATTAACATGTTTATAACCAACTAATTAATATCCAAAATATTATTGATATTATATTAACTTGATTATAACCAACTAATTAACATCGAAATTTTGTTAATAGTACATGTTAACAAACATACATGAATGATGAATCGTTAATGCGAATTGTAATTTTGAAAAAGATTGAAATCAGCAATTAAGCTTCTTCTTATATTTTCACAGATTAAAATTTGTACAAGTTTAATAATACTCGAGGAATTAGGAAATTCAAAATGAACTCACAAACCAAAAAAGAAAAAGATGAACAACATAACTAAGCTTATACAAATCTATTCCATAAACGACACAACACAACAAGTTAAAAACTTGGTGACATTTTTTCTCACCAATCTAACAACCATCACTACACTTCTTAAACCTTTCAACTTTTCTCAAAACTCAAATCTCAACTCGGGTTAGACACACACACACACACACACACACACTTATTTATTTATCCCAGTTATCTTCTCTCAAACCAAAGCCCTTTTTCTCTCTCAAAGGCCCATATATTTCCTTAAACCTACTCAAACACTTAGTTCTAATATCATAATGTTGTTGCGTATTTCTACTTATCGCCACCGAAGATAATTTCGACGTATCGATTGCCCAAGCTGGGTGCACATACTCGACCACTCTATCGTTCCTATCACTCGAATTATTTGCATAAAGAAAATTCATCAATAAATCCTCACAATTGAAATTCGAATGCACGAATTCTCTCCCTTCTCTCGCCTCCTCGCTCCAATATTTCTCAAATGCGAATTCACTATCCATAAAAGCCGCGCCCGTTAAGATCAAATTATACCCGCTTTTCCCCCTCGCATATCTCTCGTTTCTATAAATTAACGGGTTTCCATCAATCAATCGCGGGTAAAAACCCACTATCCGTTTAGGGTTTTCTCTCCAAACCTTGAACCCTTTCTCGATATCGTTACATGTCATCATTATATCGTCATCTAATTCAAGAACCGCACGGGTTTTGATTAACGGGTCGGGTTTGAACCGGTTATTCAACGAGTTGACTTTCTCGACCCGGATTCGAACCGGCACGGCTGAGTCGAATTCTGACGCATCGGGCGGGTTCCCTTTGTTCCATACGACGACTATTTCTCGTACCGATTCGCATCGAGAATAGTGCTCGATGTATAATTTCAAGTTCCATAATCGAGCTTCATAAGTCATTGTAACCATAGTAAATTGCGAATATACTTCATTATAATTATATGCCTCTTCGGCTCCGTTTCCACTGTATAAAAATTGGACTCCGATGCAAATAATTCCGAGACCAATTAATGAAAATACACAAAATACAAAAACACCCAACCAGGTTTTAGTAGGGTTTATCTTCTCTCTGATGGAAGAACCGCATTTACTAACCCCAAATAATAATTTCCGCAATTTAAAGTTTAATCGGGGTTTATATCGCAAAATAGGCGAGTAATCATTTCTCCTAAACAAAACCAAGCAATAATTCTTTCCCCCAAAACTCAAAACCCCGATTATAAATCCAAGCAAAACAATCATAACAAACGCAAGGATAAAACTCAAGCAACCAACGGCAAAGCGCCACGTGGCATCTCCGGATAAAACCCTATCTCCGTCCAAAACCGCGATCCAATCACCATTTGACAACTGTTGTGTATCAATGTGATGAAATCTATTCCCGTTCCAAGAATTCTTCCCCTTTTTAGGGTTTCTCCCAAACCCTAATTCCACCTCCACTTCTTTATACTCGTCTAAAGTTAACTTTTCGACCCTAAAAAGTTTGATGTTTTTACCATACGTGCCACTGCAATCTTGACCAGGTCTGTATAAAGCCCCTCCATAAATAAATAAACGCCCCCCATTTCTTGCACCCAAACTTTTATCGTGATCATAAATGGGGTTTTGTTTGTGTTGGATAAATGGACCCAAAGGAGATTTGGCGTACCAGATCTCCAGCTCGGCGTTTTTTTCTGTACCGGTACGGGTAAAATCTGACGCGAATAACCAATAATAGCCGTTATATTGTACTATTGATGCGTCGATAAGAGGTTTATTTATCAGTACTTTTTCTAATTTCCATTCTAGAGGAAATTTGGTTGCGGAATATAAGCGTAATTCTCCTTTTTTATTTCCTTCTGGCATCATGTATATCTAAAAATCAGAAAAATCAGACAAACTATTATTAAAATTGAGGATTAAGGAAATAGGGTTTAAGGGGTTATTGATTATTATTATTATTATTATTACTTGGTTTTGATAATTGAAAATGAATGGATAAGAAAGGTGCCATTTCTCTTCTAGAGCTATTCCGAGAAACTGCCAGGTGGCGCCTTGATCAGTGCTTTCGGCCACACCAATATCTCCTTTCTTCGTGATTGTGCTTTTTGATTCAAAGAACAGGTATAGGGTATCACCCTAAAATCAGATGGAAAAAAGGAGAAAAAGAGACGATTAAAGAACCAAGTTAAATTGTCCAATTATGTTGCAATTAAGAGTCGATTTGATATGCATGCAAAATATTTCATGTAACTTTGAAGTTTTATATAAAAACCAACCTGAATATAGAGAAATGGGTCTGCAACGAAATTACTCGGAAAACCCGCAAGAGAAGGGGTTGCACACGTCATCACTGGATTTGCGACAGGCCAAGCGGAATTGTTGGCATTGATCCTATTCCCTTGCTGTTCTCGAGAAATCAAAACCAATTTTAGAGGAATTCGAAATGAAAATCCGATCTTTCGTTTGAAAAACTTACCAATTCAATCGGAGAGAGCGTTAAAGGGCTTTTCCCATAGTAAATCCCAATTGACCAAGAACCCTCGCCGTCGGGTCTGCACCCGACAAAATTGGATTCGGGTTTGAGAAACGAAGTCACTACAATCCGGTAATAAGCAAAACCCACTAAAAGCGAGAGAAGAAACGCTCCGGTGAAGAAAGATAAAGAAGGTTTAGCCATGGCGAGTCTGAGTAGCGGAGCACACCTTCCTCTGAAAGCTGGAAATTGGACACCTTTCTGACCCATTAAGCTAGAAGAAGGTGGTATACATGATTTCGCTCGAAATTTCTACAATGGCGATCTAATGAAAATAACTTTATAAATGTGTGAATGGAGAGAGAGAAAAAGAAAGAAGGAAAAGACCTGTACTGGATATGAGCGGCGGAGTGAGTAAAGGTTGACAACGGGGCCAACATGCAATATTTTGAAAGTATAGGGTTGTATAAAGAAATATTATTTTTGGGGAAAAAGAATGAAAGAATCTCCAAGTTGGCAACTCCTTTTCTTTTGAATTGGAATTTGGAATGGAATTTGGATACATTTATATGTCTTTGTTCCTTTTTTACTTTTTCTTTTCCTCAATTTTGAATTCAAAAACCATGGGCCCAATTATCACTGGAATTGTAGAAATTAATTTATAAATTCATCAATAGTTGTTTTCTTTCTATTGAATAATGTAACATGGTCCGAGTCCTATGTGGGGGAATAACAATAATAACAATAATAATAATAATTGAATAAAGAAGAGGTTTATTTATACATTCATTAAGTACAAGGAGGATTAAGAAGTACCAGATGTACAGGGGGATTGGATTGGACAATGAATGGAAAGGACTTGTTCGTAATTTGGGATGACAGAAGGATATGTTTAGAATAAAATGGTTAGTTTTAGTTTTAGGGAATCAGGATATCAGGATAGGATATGCACTAGCACATGATGCCATCATGGCATGCGATATGCATCGGTTCATGGTCAGGCGTGCCGCGTGCAGTACAAACTTGTCCTCCAAAATGGACTACTTCTTTATTTTTTATTTTTTTGTAAAATAAACCAAAATTATTGTTTATCTCCACTTCATTGATATCAACCAAACATAAACTTTTATTTTCGAGTAATGATAGGGACCACGAATTTGTGTCCATGAATTGTCCACATTTGTCATGTGACAGTCAGCGATTGGTTGCATTAAATACTCTTTATTTTCTCACCACGTATATTTTTTTATGTCAACACTCAACCAACTGGAATATATGCCCATTGACTATACTTTTTGACTCATATATTTGGATATTTACATATTACGATCCTTGGATTCATTTTGATAATGAGTTGTTTTTTTTTTTTTTTTTTTTTTTTGATTTCAAACCCGTAGGTATTTTCCATTAATTCAAGTCGAAAGAAATTACATAAGATAGAGATATAAAATCTCAATTACAAATATGAATTCCATTACATAAACTAAATTTTTTCCAAAATAAACTATCTTCACAATGTGCTCCATTTTAATTTGGCATTAGAAATAATGCTTGAATCCTCAATTTCTTGGAGACACCAAAGAGTAGAACAACTCTCTTAAGAATTGCGAATAATTTTCCTAGAACTATTTGGGACAAAATAGACAAAAACTAACGTGAAAGAGAAAAGAGGAAGAAGAGGACGTTGAAGGAGAGGAAAGAAAGAGGAGCAATGTCAAGAAGAAAGGTGGAGATAGAAGACAAGAATTAGAAGAAAAGAAGAGAGGATATGAGGAAGAAGATAGGAGAAATCGATAACTAAAATTCATAACAAAAAACCGAGCTCTATGAAAAAAGTGATTTTTTCGACCACCACCATAAGCTCCGGCCACCATAGAGTCCGACCACCACGAAAATGAGACGTGAGAGAGAAGAAGACATGAAAGAGAAATAACCTAGGGGGGGGGGGGGAGGGGGGGCGCCTTTGCCATCTAGAGTTTCACCCCCCCCCCCCCCCCCCCCCCCCCGATCTAGGGTTTTGCTGCTTCTTTTTTTTTCCTTCTTCACAGCCGCCAATTTTGTATTGATGATAAAAAATGATAATGAGTTGTTGCCTGTTGTGTATGCTAGATACCGAAAACAACGGATGAATACAATTTTAGTTTCTTTTATTAAATACATAAAATTATTTGTTTTTCATCGATGTTAATGAGATTAGATTCATGACCTAGTGTTTATTGTAGAAGGATTTCCATATATACACAAAAGTTTGAAGAAAATTCCCAAAATACACAAGCTTTGAACTTAATTTACACATTGGAGGAGTTTGAAACTCCGCCAAAATTAAAATTCGACGAATTTGTAACTCCGTCATAATTTAATTGTTCAGTGAAAGGTTAATGTTATGCAGGTGCATATTAATTACGTTGCTAAATTTGGCGGAATCCGTAATTCCGCCAAAATTCAGGAAATTTTTATTTCAGTATTTTTTTGAGTATATTTAGTAGATGAATGGAATATTATATTTTATGTTGAGGATATTTTATGTTGAGTATATTTTATGTGAGTATAGTTGTTGTTGTTGTATAAGAATGGAATATTATATATATATTTTGTTTATTGAAAGATTTAATCAAGTTTGAATTTGTTCTTTAAGTTTAAATTTGTATTATTTTGAGTATAATAATGTATTATTTTATGTTAAGAATGAAATATTTTATGTTGAGTATTATTTTAACACACAAGAAGTATAATTTTAATCATGCACTAGTATAATTTTAGTTTGATTATATCTAAAGATTGACCATTTATTTATTTTAACATACAAGAAGTTAACTTAGTTTTTTAGGAGAAAAGTGAAAAGAAAAAAAAAATTATTATTAAATTTATTTTTGGATTTGCGTTTTACATGAAATATACGCAAGTCCTAATTAAAAACTCCACACCTTAATTTGGAAGTTTCTTGCATTAATTAATGTCTGGAATTTAAGTAATTATTTGATGAATATCCGATTTTTTATAGTTTTAGTTTTTTCCAATTTACAAAAATAGTTCTTGCACCATATTCTCTGAATTTAAGTAATTAATGCCTAACTTTTAAGTAATATATATGAAGGTAAAATATATATTGCGGCCTATCGTGCGTTAAGAGCGGAGTGCAAACAAAATTCTCATAATATAATAACACGGATTGCATATTTACAAACAAATGATGCGATTTGAAGAGACAAAAAAAATAAGAATTAGTGTATTCTTAAGTTTTTTTGTATATTATAAAATTATAAAATGCGAGGAGCATTGATTTATGTACCCAGATATATTATTTACTACAAGTAATATTGATCGATGACTATTG
The DNA here is from genome assembly GCA_946800325.1 of Luzula sylvatica. Taxonomy (NCBI): domain Eukaryota; kingdom Viridiplantae; phylum Streptophyta; class Magnoliopsida; order Poales; family Juncaceae; genus Luzula; species Luzula sylvatica. The sequence goes on from OX326961.1 coordinate 662,972, forward strand.
TTTATTGCAAAATTGTAATAATTTATTTTTATTTTTTGTATATGAATTTTTGTAGGCAAAGTGCCTATGGTAGCTCAAAGGAAAATAATATTATAAAATAATTTATGTACCCAAAAATATAATTTATTATAAAACAGAGTAATATTGGTCTGGCAGCATTATTTATTAAAAAATTGTAATAATTTTTTTTTACTTTTTTATATATGAATTTTGTTGGGCAATTTGCGTAAGGTAGCTCAAAGAAAAAATATATTACAAAATAATTTAGGGAAATTTTACTGTATAGACTGAATAGGTTTAGTATTACCAAAAATAGACTCATAAGTTTCAAAATTTGAAAAATGGCCTTCTCGACCTTTCAAAAGTCGGACGTTTGCTAAACTGCTCGACCTTTGAAAAGTCGAGCGATTATAGATCCCTAATTGCTTAATTAATCCGGTCAAAATCCTCGACTTTTGAAAAGTCGGACGTTCTCTCTCTCTCTCTGGCGCCCCTTCTCTCTCTCTCGCGCCCCTTCTCTCTCGCCATCTCTCTTCTCTCTCGCCCCCTTCTCTCTCTGTTTTTCTCTCTCTCTCTCTCTCTCTCTCTCTCTCTCTCTCTCTCTCTCTCTCGCCCCTTCTCTCTCGCCATCTCTCTTCTCTCTCGCCCCCTTCTCTCTCTCTCGCGCCCCTTCTCTCTCGCCATCTCTCTTCTCTCTCGCCCCCTTCTCTCTCTGTTTCTCTCTCTCTTGCGCCCCTTCTCTCTCGCCCCCTTCTCTCTCTGTTTTTCTCTCTCTCGCCCTTATCGGTTTGAAATTGGAAGAAAGGAAACGAGTTTACAAGAATTAGATAATTTCGGTAAAGATTTGGCAGTACACAACTGCGAATTCAAGAGAAAAGAGAAAAGAGCTAGTTTTGGGGGAATTAGACGAAGTTAGCAATTCTTCGCCTCGAGAAATTTCAGACCGATAAGGACGAGAGAGAGAGAAACAGAGAGAGAAGGGGGCGAGAGAGAAGAGAGATGGCGAGAGAGAAGGGGCGCGCGAGAGAGAGAAACAGAGAGAGAAGGGGGCGAGAGAGAAGAGATGGCGAGAGAGAAGGGGCGCGAGAGAGAGAGAGAGAGAAACAGAGAGAGAAGGGGGCGAGAGAGAAGAGAGATGGCGAGAGAGAAGGGGCGCGAGTGAGAGAGAAACAGAGAGAGAAGGGGGCGAGAGAGAAGAGAGATGGCGAGAGAGAAGGGGCGCGAGTGAGAGAGAAACAGAGAGAGAAGGGGGCGAGAGAGAAGAGAGATGGCGAGAGAGAAGGGGGCGAGAGAGAAGAGAGATGGCGAGAGAGAAGGGGCGCGAGAGAGAGAGAGAGAGAGAGAAACAGAGAGAGAAGGGGCTGGCGAGAGAGAAGGGGCGCCAGAGAGAGAGAGAGAACGTCCGACTTTTCAAAAGTCGAGGATTTTGACCGGATTAATTAAGCAATTAGGGATCTATAATCGCTCGACTTTTCAAAGGTCGAGCAGTTTAGCAAACGTCCGACTTTTGAAAGGTCGAGAAGGTCATTTTTCAAATTTTGAAACTTATGAGTCTATTTTTGGTAATACCAAACCTATTCAGTCTATACAGTAAAATTTCCCAATAATTTATGTACCCAAATACAGTATTTTGTAAAAATCAAACAACTCTTAGCCAAACTGATCTATTTAAAATTACAAATTTATATTCTTGGCCATATATTATGTCTTCCCAATTAATGTTTTTTATCCTTAATTTTGTCACATGACATCATGATGTAGATAATTAGTAATTGATTAGTAATTCAATTAATATCAAATTAACACCAAATTTATATGTAAAATTAGATTAATTATTAATTAACATGTATTTTTATTGGTACGTTGAAATGAACGATTAATTCATTTTTGTATTAATTATGTTGCTAATTATTTTCACTAATCATCTTCGAAATTCGTATAAAAGATATGAGAGATGAGTTGTGGGGACAAACTTTATATTTTATTCACATTTTTAACGTTCACAAGAAATCAGATGGTCACTTTTGCTTCAAATATTGGATAACGTGATGTTGATTGCTATCCACTATCGTTCATTGATTTAAACTTGATTACTTGCCGTACGATTGAAATCTAACGAATAATATTAGTCTCAATATCCATGGTGATTGGTGACTAACAAATTGTGATATTTTTACTTATATTATTATTGTCATAATAAATAAATAACAGTACATGTACATTTTATTAAAATAAATATGTACTGTGTTACATACTCGCGGCAGAGCAAGTATTTTCTAATTCTTGGTTCCCAAAAATTTGAAAGAAATGAAGTTGGACGATTTGAATTTTCAAATGAAATATGCAGTGCAGTGCATTCCAGGTAAGAACCGGTGGGACCGGAGAATAAATTGACTCAGTCGATTCCTAAATGAATAGGACTCAACCAAGGGAGGGAGGGAGGTTGGTTTCTTCATTTATAAGGGTCAATGGTTTTGGTCTTTATTTGATAAATAATAATAAATGTATCCCTTACTAGGTAAGGTAGTTATCATTATCGTCAACATTCTTTCAATTCAAATTGAGGATAATTATATCGTGGCCCTCAAATTCTCTCCCATATATTTTATATCATCAATTAACAATTAATTAATATGATAATTAAAAAATCACTTCATTAACAATTAATTGATATTAATTAAAATTTTGTTAATTCATATGTATTTTAATTAACTACTAATGGTGTGTCTATTTGTTAATTATCATGTTAATTTATTATTAATTGATAATATAGAAAGTGGGGGGTAATTTCAGGAGCACCATATACCCTATATATGGCCTGTTAAAATAATAGTTTTCTTGGTGAGTGAGTATTTGAGGAAGATCTATATGATATATGATATATCTGATCTGCTTTTCCAATTTACCAACAAGTTTAATTTGAAAGCTACTTTTTGTTATTCTATTTATTAGTCAACTGATTCAGGAATCAGGATACACTTGCATTTATGCACTTGGTTAGGGCTTCCGAGTTTTGGATTTTTTTCGCTATTGGGCCCATGATAATATTTCTTTGAGGACCATTGCAATGTAAACAAGTCTTTAAAGCCTTTTTTTTTTTTTTTTTTCCCTTAAACTATCCAGTTTTGGATTTTTTTCGATATTGCCCGTGATAATATTTCTTTGAGGACCATTGCAAGAGTAATGATACATACCATGAAAAATTCCATGAATTTTTTCATGAATGGTGACGTGGCACCTCATGATTGGTTGCAATATCATCATCAACTTTAATGCAACCAATCATGAGGTGCCACATCACCATTCATGGAATTTTTCATGGTATGTATCATTACTCCCATTGCAATGTAAACAAGTCTTTAAAGCCTTTTTTTTTTTTTCCTTAAACAATCCAGTTTTGGATTTTTTTCGATATTGCCCATGATAATATTTCTTTGAGGACCATTGCAAGAGTAATGATACATACCATGAAAAATTCCATGAATTTTTCCATGAATGGTGACGTGGCACCTCATGATTGGTTGAAATATCATCATCAACTTTAATGCAACCAATCATGAGGTGCCACGTCACCATTCATGGAATTTTTCATGGTATGTATCATTACTCCCATTGCAATGTAAACAAGTCTTTAAAGCCTTTTTTTTTTCCTTAAACTATCCAGTTTTGGATTTTTTTCGATATTGCCCATGATAATATTTCTTTGAGGACCATTGCAATGTAAACAAGTCTTTAAAGCCTTTTTTTTTTTTTTTCCTTAAACTATCAAGTTTTGGATTTTTTTCGATATTGCCCATGATAATATTTCTTTGAGGACCATTGCAATGTAAACAAGTCTTTAAAGCCTTTTTTTTTTTTTTTTTTCCTTAAACTATCCAGTTTTGGATTTTTTTTGATATTGCCCATGATAATATTTCTTTGAGGACCATTGCAATGTAAACAAGTCTTTAAAGCCTTTTTTTTTTTTTTTCCTTAAACTATCCAGTTTTGGATTTTTTTCGATATTGCCCGTGATAATATTTCTTTGAGGACCATTGCAAGAGTAATGATACATACCATGAAAAATTCCATGAATTTTTTCATGAATGGTGACGTGGCACCTCATGATTGGTTGCAATATCATCATCAACTTTAATGCAACCAATCATGAGGTGCCACGTCACCATTCATGAAAAAATTCATGGAATTTTTCATGGTATGTATCATTACTCTTGCAATTCATGGTGACGTGGCACCTTTTTTTTTTTTTTTTTCCTTAAACTATCCAGTTTTGGATTTTTTTCGATATTGCCCATGATAATATTTCTTTGAGGACCATTGCAATGTAAACAAGTCTTTAAAGCCTTTTTTTTTTTTTCCTTAAACTATCCAGTTTTGGATTTTTTTCGATATTGCCCATGATAATATTTCTTTGAGGACCATTGCAATGTAAACAAGTCTTTAAAGCCTTTTTTTTTTCCTTAAACTATCCAGTTTTGGATTTTTTTCCATGAAAAAATATAGTAATATTACCGGTACCCTGGTTGCACGGATACTTATATGGTATCCAGTATCCGATACAAATATGGTAATACAATAACTTTTAGAAAATATAGAATACAAATATATAATTATTATCTTAACATATTTATATTATTTAAAAAAATAAAAAATAAATAATTAAATAAAAAATTAATGATATATTTTTAGTTAAATATCATGATAATAAATAAAATTAACCAAACAATACAAGCATCATGAAAATATCATAATTATTTTATAATGAAACTAATTTAAAATATTTTAGAAGTATGTTAAATAAATTTATATAAAAATTATGGGCCGAAATATATAATAGGTCGAGATATTCTAAATAAAGTATTCATGTCATATTCGTATATTCGTGAAGTATTTCAGTCGTATCTTGAAGTATCTGAGTCGTATACGTAAATTTTTTTTTTAAAATAACCTGATACTCCACGTGACGTATCCGATGCGTATCGTACCCGTATCCTCAAGATATTTCAGTATTTTTGAAGTATCCGCGTAACATAGACGGTTTCTTTTTCTTTTCTAGCTTTGTGAAAAAATACTCAATTTTTGTGAATATTCTAAAAGTACCCTCACGATTAAACTATATAAAATTGATACAATTATTTATTAGTACTGGTTTGGATTTGTATTAGTTAAATTTGTTTTCTTATAATGTTTGTCGATTTATAAAATATTTGTTTCTGTTATTTTTCCATTTTATAACATTTCTTTCATCGGAAATCTAACTTTTTGATTCGAGTTGGTCGAGTATGATCCGATTCGGCCGATTTCCGAGTCGGTTTGGCAGGCCGAGTTCGATTTCGACTTTTAGAACCACGATTACAAACAAAATAATCGAAATATTTTTGTGTACTCATAACATAAAATAAATCAATGCTTTGCGAAATATATCATAAACACTAATACAATATATTACGTTAAGAATATTGTAATTATTTTTTTATCGAACAAAGAAAATATGAAAATAATTAAATGAGAAATATTTTGGTTAAATTTTTTATTATTAGATGGAAAAGATTAAGTTTAACTTTATATGCGTAAAATAATATTGAACTCATTTTTAAAGATTTTTTTTAAGAAATCTGAAAATGAAGGGTTTTCTATAATTTCCTAAAATATTAAGGGGTTTTGAATAATTCCATTAATTTATTTGTGGATGGTAGTGTTAGTAATATTACTCGTGGATCTCTAGCATGAAAAATCTTAGCATGACAATGATAGTGAATATAAAAAAAACAAAGTGTTAAATTAGATCTATTTACTTATTCACCGTATAATTATTTAATATTTATTTATTTAACACATGTTCATATGTAAATCGACTTCAATTATTCATTTACCCCATAGTCGTTTAACATCATATATAGCATTATTGGACAAAATCTACCTCACTGATATGACAGGACGAGGAGATTGTAAGGGATTTTGTATCGTCATTATATAATACTAGTAATAGCCCGCGCAATAATTGTGCGGGACTTCATACCTTTTTTTTACATATTTTTGTATAATTTATTTAAATAAAATATGCGCGGGTACGTTTAAACTCAATTATATAATCATAATATGTTTGCAAATATATTTATGTGATCAATAAATACACTATAATTAATAAATGTTCATAAAATTTGTCTATTATGGATATATGCATTATAATTAATAAGGGTTCATGAAATTGGTTCATCATTATAAATCCACACTAAATAAATAAAATATAACATGTTATAATTCAAACAAAATTAATGTTTCAAAACAAATAAAAGAAAACCGTGAATAATACACATAAAACCGAAATATATATTTAAAATGTCATCCATTAACATAAAAAATATCACTTTAAAAAAAACTATTGTAAATTATACCATAAGAAATTAACAATTGAGTCATAGTTTCATACGGAGATTATATATATATAAAGGCCCATTAACACAAAAATAACACTCTTGATGAAACGGCAAGAGAGTATTAAGTAGGTTGATTGGTATTATTGATAGTCTCATTTAACGATTTAATTGATCATTTAATTGAATTGACACGTCAATTATTCATGCATTAATTAAACGTGTCAATAAATATTTAAGTGAGTCAATTAGAAATGATCAATTATATTTTTCAAAATATAATTGATTGGTGTTATTTTTGTGATGAGTTTGGGGACAAATTATATTTTTCTTTCATACATGGGTATAATTTGGATTGCAATATAAACTAAACCAAAAAAAATATAAAAAAATGATGTTTTAATTAAACGTGTCAATAAACATTTAATTGAGTCAATTATAAATTTTAATCCATTCAGTTTGTCACATCATCCAGAATATTGTGATGAGTTTGGGGACAAATTATATTTTTCTTCCATACATGGGTATAATTTGGATTGCAATATAAAAAAACAAAAAATATTAAAAAAAACAATATTGACATGTGTCACTTCCGTGTAGCACGTTCAAAATTAATACTATAGAATGATGATATGATATGTCTACATTTTGCAATATATATTTTGTTTGGTAGATAATTTTAGATCTTCCCACGAGACCAAAACATCGAGTTTATCCGTGCATATATATAAAAAAAATATCAACAAAAAAATCTATCAAATCACTTCAAACTTAAAAAGATCTTGTCCGATCCATTAACTTACCAAATTAATCATAATTTAATCTTGTAACTTGCGGTCACGGTCATCGCCACGTTGAGACTACGACGTCTAGGATAGTGTTCTAAACGGCAAGCCAAACAATGACACCGACAACGAAGATCGTATAGCTCGCGACAATGACGACAATAAGCCGGATCGGCCTCTCTTGAGTTTACATTGATGGTGATGGATCGAGAGACACCGTAACCCTAGGCGCATAGTAAAACTTATTGATAACTCAAGAGAGGCCGATCCGGCTTATTGTCGTCATTGCCGCGAGCTATACGATCTTCGTTGTCGGTGTCATTGTTTGGCTTGCCGTTTATAACACTATCCTAGACGTCGTAGTCTCAACGTGGCGATGACCGTGACCGCAAGTTAACGTCGTTGTAGAGAGCAAATTAGTGTTTGCAGTCGATGAAGACGCAAAGTCAAAAGTACGGTGGCTGCCATGACGGCGGCTACCTGTAATTGTTTTTTTTTGGGTTTGTATGTGTATTAGTATTAGGTCATTGACCTTTTTTTTTTCTTCTATTTTCTTTAAGGAGACGTAATGTATCTTTTTAAAAATAATTCGCCTTCGGTCAAATTAATAATTATAATAATTATAAATAATTCAAATGCCCTTCATCTTTTGTCTAGAAATCTATCCCCATATCTCATCTTAATCATATATGTTTCTCTTCACATGTTTCATGTTGTTGTTCGTAGTACAGTATCCTTCTTTGCTCAACAATTTAGCTACATAGTGAAATTATACAAGTGCAAAATGCAAATCATCAATGTAGAAGAGAATGTTGACGTAGTGATCGCAATTTATTATACAAAACTGGTGAAGTAGGTTTCAGCCATGTATCCAAATGAGATGCTTTCGAGAATATCAAATTCATTACATATCAAAAACCACATTAATTTTCATGTTTTTGTACATCGCAGACATTTGATTTGCATGATTTGAGAAATATTTGCACCAAGTACTAGACAAGATCACATGTACTTCGTAATATAGAATCCAGAGTATTCACAAATTTATTGTGTTCTCCTTATTTCTTAAGAAATCTCCCATCTAGAATTTAAAGAACATCGTGGCTTCACATCACGGACATAGAGATAGAGTTCATATATAAAAAATAAAACATGCGTATAATTTTGGTTCCAAGGGGTCACATTATGATGTTAAATAATTTTATCAAGTGCACGATGGCCATTGAGATATTGTTGTTATTCTCGTTTCCATTTAAGGGCATGTTTGGATGAGTGTAATAAGGATAGTTAGTAACAATAATTGCTGCAATTAGTCTAATACACATGTTTGGTGTACAGTATTTGTCCTATTACTACAGTTATATTCTCTCTAGTCTAGATGATGTTATTGCAGCAATCACAACTTTCATGAGGCAAAAATTAAGCAACTCAGCCGAGATAGGGCCGATAGGGAAAGAGGAGCTCGAAAGAAACCGCTCCGAAACCGGCCAAGAAACTGCCGGATCTCAACCTGTGGTAGCTCCGGCGCCGTTCAAGAACCTCCCGCCTGCAAGTCGCCTCCCCACCAGGTCTATTTTTCCTCGATTGTAGTACCTATTTCTTTCGAGCTCCTCTTTCCCTCCCTTCTGAAATTGTCGGATAAACTACTGAAATAGTCGGATCTTCTATCTGACGGAGACTAGGGCCTCGCAATCAACAATCGACGTTCATCCATTCCACCTGACCACCTTCACTCGGGCCTTGCAGTCGCTTCTTCTCCCCCAACACTCTCAACCTAATTCCACCATTGAAGCGACCTCTCTTTCCACCGACCCTTCACCGATTTTCTTCAAAATTGACAGTGACAGTGACAGTGCACATATAGTGCGTTTATTTTACCTATCCAATTAAAGGGAATAATAAAGAAACCGCTCGCCAGGAGAAACCGCTTGCCAGGAGAAAACCGCCGTCCTACCTCCGATCCTCGGCGATCTAGGCCACATATAGTCGCTTAATCCACCCATTCCGCCTCCTCTCCCCTGCATGCAATCGAGATCGCCTAACTCTAGAACACACTAGCTCGACGGTTACCTTCCTCAAAACCCTACCTCTGACATTTAGAGGACTCCGTCAACTCAATCGGTGATTGTGGCATCAATCAATACTAGTGGCAATCTCCCCCCCCCCCCCCCCCCCTACTCAATCTGTGACAGTGACCGTGCACGATCGGTGCGTCGCCTTCCCTTCCACTCTCCTCACTTCCATCAACCGACCAAACCGATCCACCGCAAATTCAATAGACTACGGACGTGGTTAGGTGAACGACGGCACGACGATCGACGAGGAACTGACGTGGCAGTGGAAGAAGAGGTGACGTGGTGACGATCGTTCCTTGACGGCAGTTACTGGTGGCGAAAATCTCGGTCCGGCGACCGTGGCTTCCTCTACTTGTGTGGTTGTTTTTCTTATTTTTAGGTTTCAACTCGACGGTTAGATCTAGCTCCTAGTCCCCTGCCAACCTTTGATTCGCCGGTGTTTCTTTGTTATGCCCTATTTGACTTGAATTGCGACAAATTTCGAATCGGTTCTTCACATTGGTACGGTACGGATAACTTGGTACGGTATGGTACGGATCCATCCAATCTCAATGACGAGGATAAATCAATTGTTCGGTGTCCAATACGGATACTGGCCATCTCGACCATTCCATCTCGCATTCGAGCCGCATTCATCTCGAACGATTCGCTCTCACGGTTTCTTTCGTTTTAACCGATCCACTCTCATTTCCTACGTAAAACTTGATCAAGAAGTTTTTTCTCGATTCACAATTAGTGTCCCGTTGGAGTCTTCAAGAAACCGAGGTTTAAGTATTGTTTATCGATGCCATATTTATGAAGAAAATTGTGAAAATTTTTATATCGAGGAATCTTTCTTGTATTCGAGTTTATGTATTAGGTTATAGAATTAAGTTTTATAGGCTTAAAGTGTTTAAAACCGTCTATTTTCTCGACATGTGGTTTTGTACGAAAATTCTATGTAATGTGTCAATGTATATATGCTTAAGGGTTTTTTTGCAACAAAATAAAAAAAAAAAAAAATAACTTTCATGAGAACTCCAAGGATCACAAAAGCAGCGATTGATCAATTTGGCGGGAGAAATTAACGGCACCTCTTCTTTCTCTCTCACCTTCATCGCCAAAGCAAGTTTTATTTTTCCTCTTCTTTTTTTTGCTCATTTTCCCATGAACTTGTCTCTTTTCACAGCCAAAAGCTCCTCTATGTCCAGATTCTTAGAGACAAAAGCTCCATAAGCTGCTCTCCTCTCTTCTCAAAGCTTTATTTCAGATTTAAGTTTTACAAGTAGAGTTCTGTAAAGCACTATTTCAGATTGTTAAGAAGAAAAACTGATGACTTTTCTTAGTATTTTAAAATTACAGGGACTTTTTCAAAATAAAATATTTGTCCTCGTGTGGTCCTCACTCAAATCCTGAAAAGGGAGTGTGTTGTAGGATGCAGCTTACAATTTTTCTACTGATATACTGCGATTTGTTGTTTCAATTTAAAATACTAATGGATAGAATTAGCAATACGTGGCTTATATAGAGTTCATAATGTACATAACTGAGCAATTTCAAACAACAAATGATACACGACCTAAATTTTGGATCAGAGTCAAGAGATAAAACACAATAATGGGTGCCGATTAGAAATCATATAATGAATCCATATATATACTTTTTTTGATGTGTAAAACATAACATGTATAATTTTGCTAAGAGTACTCTTGCTAATTTTGGTTTTCAGGAACACGTTAAAAATTTGAAATCAATCTGAGAATATAAAATAATTTATCTTTTGTCAAGTTCTAAAGTAATTTTAATTTTGTGCTTCAGAGAATTGTTTAGTTTTGGAGATGTATTGTAATTCTAGTTGATGTGTCAATTCTGATCGAGAATTATCATAATTTTGGGGCTGATGGTAGAATTGTTTATTTACGTGATCGGGAAATTGTTTATTTAGGAGTGTTATTTTTAATTGGCATGTACAATTGAATTAAAATGAGGGCTAATTTGAGTGTTGGGACTTAATCGCTTCTTGAAGGAATATTATTTGGACTTAACTATAAATTTATTTTAGCCAAACAACAAATTTGTAACCACAACTGTTATCACTACTTACATCCAAACATTGATAATTACAATGTAATTGCGGGAGTCGTAACACGAGAATATCAACTTCTTAAGTAGTATCTAATACCACTATCCAAACATGTCCTTAGTTACATGACATTGTAATTAGTTATACCATTCTATTTGTAGCACGAGAATATCAACTTCTTAAGTAGTATCTAATACCACTATCCAAACATGTCCTTAGTTACATGACATTGTAATTAGTTATACCATTCTATTTGTAGCACGAGAATATCAACTTCTTAAGTGGTATCTAATACCACTATCCAAACATGCCCTTGTTAGTTACATGACATTGTAATCAGTTATACCATTCTATTTGTAGCACGAGAATATCAACTTCTTAAGTAGTATCTAATACCACTATCCAAACATGCCCTTATTAGTTACATGACATTGTAATCAGTTATACCATTCTATTTGTAGCACGAGAATATCAACTTCTTAAGTAGTATCTAATACCACTATCCAAACATGCCCTTAGTTACATGACATTGTAATCAGTTATACCATTCTATTTGTAGCACGAGAATATTAACTTCTTAAGTAGTATCTAATACCACTATCCAAACATGCCCTTAGTTACATGAGTAACTAGATAATAGTCCTTGAGATAATTTCGATTTTACCCTTCTTAATCTACCTTCTCTAGTTATCTCTCAATCAAGTTATACCATTCTTTACAATCAAAACTACAAATTAAAATCCAAACATAAACTAAATCATAAAATCTCACTCGGTATCAAATCCGTCATAGTTGGTCCATTATTGTATCAACGAATTCTCCATACAACCAAGGCATCGGCGGTTTATCTCCATCCATACGGATTTGAGAAACGCGCGAAAATAAAAATATTGCTGCGTCTAAAGACTAGAAAAATCTGCGGGCGCCAGCAAAAAGAAGAAATTCCCTATACTGCATAAAACTGAATAATTAATTTTTGCAAAATATTAAATTTCCATTAAAAAATGATATTCTAAAATTTTGGTTTTACTTTTATACAATTTCAAAGAAATTGTTTGTCCTAGAAAGTAATTAGGGGTTTTCTACGTAGGAACACAATGATCTATTTTAAAGGGCAAATTATTGTATTAACTTGGTCAAAAGTCATGAAAAATAATGTATGAAACGAACACAATACTTAATTTTTTATGTTTTTTCTTACAAGACTCTATAATTGAAGACTAAACTATAAAAAATTCTATTTGTTTTTCAAAAATTCGCAAAAATACAAAAAACAAAGCATAACACCTGGAAAAAAATGAACAATCACATTTTTCAATAGAAATATGCCAAACTTTATTTCTAAAATGAGAAATATACTTAATTTTCATGTTTTCCTAAAAAAAAATTGTAATTAAAAACTATCACATGCAAATTTCTATTTTTTCAAAAATTTCGCTAACATGCAAAAAGTGAAGTCTAAAACCTTGAAAAAATACAATGAATCTTTCTTCTAGAAAATTCCAAAATTAATGTCTAATAATACGAATACAAGATTTAATTTTGATGTTTTTTCTAAAAAAAATTCCGTAATTGATTACTAACACATAAACATTTCTATTTTTTCAAATATTTCTCAAGAACGCAAAAATTTAAGGCTAACACCAGAAAAAAATCAATTATCGTGTTTTTCTAGAATATTCCGATATTCATGTACGAAACGAGCAAAATACTCAGATTTTCATGGTTTCCTAAATAAAACTCCGTAATTAAGGACTAACATTAGCAAATTTTTATTTTTTTACACAAATTTTGTAAAAATGCACAAATTGAAGTCCAACACCTACACAAAAATTAATTATCATTTTTCTAAAAACTATCAAAATTGAAAATTGATGTCTAAAACGAATAAAATACTTAGTTTTCAAGTTTTCCTCAAAAAACTCCGCAACTGAATGCTCAAGAAAATTTTCTATCTTTTTTCAAAAAATTCAAAAAATGCAAAAAGTGAATTATAACGCTATAAAAATATTTTTCAAAAAATACCAAAATTGATGTCTAAAACGAGACAAATATTTAATTTTTATTTTTTGAAAAATAAATCCGTAATTAAAGACCAACGCGGGTAAATTTAAATTATTTGAAAAAATTAAAAAAAATGCAAATATTGAAGTCCAACATCTGCAAAAAAAAAAAAATCAAGTCTCGTATTTTTTCTAAATAGTGCCAACATTGATTTTTAAAACGAGCAAAATACTTCATTTTCATGTTTTCATCAACAAAAACTCCGTAATTGAAGACTCGCATTCAAATTTCGTGTTTCCATCAACAAAATACTTAAATTTCATGTTTTCTTCAAAGAATTACGTAATTGAAAACTGACACATACAAATTTCTATTTTATTTCGAAAAATTTACAAAAATTTAAAAAATGAAGTTTAACTCCTTCGAAAATAAAATACAAAAATTAATGTCTAAAACGAACACAAACTTAATTTTCATGTTTTTCACAAAAAAACTCTTAACTGAAGTCTAACACATATGAATTTATATTTGTTTCAAAAAAATTACAAAAATACAAAAAATTAAGTTAAACATTTCCAAACAAAATTAATTATCTTTTTCTTCAATTATAAAATGCATACGGATGTATCATGTATCTTACATACAATTAATTCATACAAAATAAACATAATAAATACTTCATATTTATAATAAATACAAGTTATTATAGAGTTAGTCGAACTAATATGCATTTTTAGATGGGACTGTATCTTTCATATCTAAACCCAAATACAGAAAAGTAATAATAATTTTTCTGGAGATCCAATTATCCAGCAACTCCATCATTTTCATGTTCCCAAAATTAAAAATATTAGCAATTAATCTGGTGGATAAACTTTTGGCCGGATTGGAATGACACAGCCACTACACAACCATTGTGAACTCTCTTCCACCAAGTTGTCATTGCCATTGCCTCTCGTTACTTCCAATTTGCACACTATTATTCTATTCTCTGTTTAACTCTTCAGATTCTTTTTTGTCGTAAATTTGGAGCAATTTGAATTTTCTCAACTTTGTCCTGCAAAATGCAAAATATTAGTCCGTCTACAAAATATATCACAAGTGCGTATATTCATAATTCATATCATCATGAATCATGATTCATGCACTGCCTATATAAATGGATGTGTTAGAAACAGGCCCGGCCCTGGGCTTTGGCCCAGGTGGCCGAGGCCACAGGCCTCCACAAAAACAAAGGCCTCCCAATTTTTTTCAATATCACCTTTAACTTATACACATCAATAAAATATCTTTCAACGCCAAAAACAGAGCCCCTGAAAGAGAAGATACATTCCAATTGTTACACTCGGCCTCTCACCTCTGCCCTAGAACGACTGACGGGAGAAAAAAGAGCCTCTCACCTCTGCACTCGTAGCCTCTTACCTCTCTTTACTCTCGCCAGTCGCCAATTCACCTGGCCTCCATTCCGTTTGCGGACTCACATTTGCAGAGACGATGAAAATCGCTCACCAATTTCACCTTCAATTTGACTAGTTTTCCTTGAGACAGGAGTGCCACAATCGCAAATTTCACTAGGTAATTACAATTTCACCAGTTAATTAGCTTAAGTTTAATTACTACCATATGGGTATGCTTAAGTTCCAAATACTACCAATTTCACCGGTTAATTTTGTTGATAGATGATTACTAGGCATGCTTGAGTTAAAATACTGAAGTATACATATGCTTGAGTTCATATGCAACTTTTTTTCTCCTCCAATAGAAATATAGAATCAGTCTGGTTCACTCTCTCTAGCTGATTGGCTCTCCTGTTGGTTCTCCTTCATCAAATGATGAGCTTTTCAAACTTAATTTGGTATATTTTTCTTAAAAAAATTGATTATGTTGATGAATTTATAATTACTTACGGTCATTACTCATCACCATGCCTACCTCCCGGCTCTCTTTTTTTGTTTTGTTTTTTTTAGTTTCATCAGCGGGATGCGATAAAATTTTGGCTTTGATTTTACAATCATGCATTGAGTTATCGATTTATCATTATTTAATACTAAATTGACCTGGTATTAATCTGATATTGGTCTTAATTTGTCAAACTAAGTGGTAAAAACATCTATGTTAATTGGGTAGATTATAATTTTTATGGTTTTAGAGGGCATGGATGCAATTTTTGAGAAACTGTAGAGGGGAGATATTCCAATTAATCTATATTTAAGGAGATGCAAATTAATGTAGGTTCGTTTTATTGGAGCAAAATACAAGTTTCGGAAGGTTCTAATCGCACTTTTAATATAATTTTTCTTAATATAATTTCATGTTTATTTGTCTTGAAGAAGAAGAAGATAAAGAAATTTGATGGTCTCATGATAATGATCGTCATAGGCCTCCAAAAACATAGGACCGGCCCTGGTTAGAAAGATGAATAATTTAACAAAATAAACACAAAATAATATATACATGATTTCTCAATATAATATATGATAAACAGAGAATAAGTATTAATTCTCAATGGGTGATAGGGGACACTCGAGGGAACGATTGATAATTTGACGCGCACGGGAGAAGTGTATATCTAATATTTTAGTGTTTTGTCGGGGTACATTCGTTATATATATACGGGAAAAAAAATACTTGTTCCTAGGAATTCAATTGATGTGCTAACAATATACCTATTCCTTGGTTAGTTGGTTTGGACTTATTTTGGAGTATTCTTAATAAATCATATCATAATGTTTATCATGATTATTAATTATGATTATATTGTATGATGTGATTTTATCTTATACATTAATATTATATTTAATTATTTAAAAAATACATTTTGTATGATTATTTGTAAATATTTATTTGAACCGTTAGATGTAGTATTTGAAAAGAATTGACGTATTCGAAAATTTGAACCGTATTACTATATAAATATAACATATAATTATTATATATTAAACGATCATATGGGTATTTGAAAATTAAAGAGTATTTTGGTCTAAAAAATATGAAATTAGTTATACTTTTAATTTATCATGTGGGTATTTGAAAATAAAATATTAATTATAGGGATTTTTGTAAGTATCTAAAAGTTGAGATTTTTTTAATATATCAGAAATAAAAGTTAAAAGTGATTTATTTAAAATGAAAATGAAAAATAGCTTTGTGACTTGTGTGGTGGGTGGTATAAGGCAAATATCATTTTCTGCACTGCACGGTGTGAATTGTTTTTTCGGAAATTTTGAATAGTAGACCGGATTAAGTTTGGAATATCCGAAATAGCCAACTTACTTTGGTAATTTGGATTATAACACTCTCAAAAGTCGAGAGCATGGAAAAATGTCGACTTTACAAAAGTCGAGACCTTGTTGATTCATAATTAACCTGTTAATCCTGCTAAACCTGTCGACTTTTGAAAAGTCGTTCCACAGTATTACCGACGGCCCATCGCAGAAGAATTGTTATATTATTCTGCGACGGGCCGTCGGTAATACTCTCACAATTCATCTGCGACGGGCCGTCGGTAATACTTTCACAATTCTTCTGCGACGGGCCGTCGATAATACTGTGGAACGCTCGACTTTTCAAAAGTCGACAGGTTTAGCAGGATTAACAGGTTAATTAGGAATCAACATGGTCTCGACTTTTGAAAAGTCGACAGTTTTCAAAAGTCGAGAATGTTAGAATCAAAATTACCAAACTAAATTGACTATTTCAGGTATTCCAAACTTAATCCGGTCTACTGTTCAAAATTTTCCTTGTTTTTTTTATGTAATGTTAATTGGTGTAGGTCATTTGTAACGTTTAATTTGTGCAGAGAAAAACGTTGGTTATCCGATCGGATCACAAGTGTGTATTAAACGAACACATAAATTCTTTCTAGTCACAGATTCCCAGAGATTCTCTTTGGTTGGACGTAGTAGTAGACTAGTAGGTACACCAATCCCCTCAGCCTATGAACTCACTCCCATTTTTTGTGTGGCTGGATTATTCATA
Organism: Luzula sylvatica; assembly: GCA_946800325.1. NCBI lineage: Eukaryota > Viridiplantae > Streptophyta > Magnoliopsida > Poales > Juncaceae > Luzula > Luzula sylvatica. The sequence continues at coordinate 680,250 of OX326961.1, forward strand.
TAATCTGTGTGTGCGGTTGCCTTTCAATTACCTTGTGTTGTTTAAAACTATATTTACATATTCTTGTTTTATTTAATTATCAACTAATAAATATTCACATAAACTCAAAAATTAACATCTAAACGAAATTGAACACGTCCAAATTTGTTAGTCAAAAAATTTATATAAACAAAATAAGTTATCTTTACATGTTGTAAACAATATTATTACTTTATATATTTCATATTTCGTTAAAACTACAATTTTAGAAAAGAAAAAAAAATTGAAATATCATAATCATTATATAAGTCTAGAGTTTTTGAATCGCCGATGTTATTTGAGATCTTCCGATTCTTAGAAATATAAAATGATAGTCTAAAGGATAGTTGTGTTCAAAATTTCTTTCAAATAATATATGGTACAAAGGGCAAAAAAAATTAGACAATTCGGCTAAAAGTATTTTTACAATTTCGTTTCATATACGTAACAGTGTAATTTTCTCAATCATTCGGCCTTCCAGAAAACTAGTGATGTCCTTTTATTATTTTTCATCTTCAAATGTCGATAAATTTTTTTAGGGAATATCAAACATTCCTTATCTCAATTAAAACTAATTGCATGTTTCTGTTTTTAAAGGCATATGTCAGTTGGAATATTAAGAATTTTCATTAGTTATTTTTGCAACTACCAAAATTATTATGTCCACGATTTTTTTTTAATATATACATGTTGGGTTGAGAAAAAAATGATTGTTAGCAGTAGATGGGAAAAACAAAATTATTGAGTCTGAATCAGATTTACACATGTCTTGAGTGCAAAATGAGAGAACTTTTAATCTGTATTATAAAGTACGAGGAAACGATTAAAGATTGATTAATCCCATTTTTTATATAATGAAAATTATACAAGTAAGATAGTACGAAATTTACAAAAATGAACAAATTTGAAATAAAATTTCTCAAATTACTAAGTTGTTTGTGTATATTACGTTAATAATAATCTTGAACTTTAATATAATTTTGAGAGAAGAAGAAAATAAACATATGTACGACATGATCTAGTGAAAATAAAAAATCATAATCGCTAAAAATATTAGGTTCGATGTATTTAAAACGTATATATGTATTGTGTACTTTTTATATATGTATTGTCACATTGTGCATTTTTTTTCTTCTTCTCATTTTATGATTTGGATAATTATATTTGATTCATTGAATATTTTATGATGTTTCATTTTATTATTTTTAAATATTTATAATACTTTTTTTGTTAGTTAACTTTTACGATGAATTTAAAATGTAATTAGTACTTTAATGTTAACGATAAATTCAAAACATTGTAGTAAGAACGAAAATAATTTTTCCAAAATAATAGTCATTTTATTAAATTATTTAAAAATTGTTGGAAATAAAAAAAATACAAATTGTAAATATGAAAATACAAAAAATACCCGATTAGGTATCAAACACACACAATGACCCTATCATATTATCACCATTTTGACATGGACCATGCTTAAAGAATCTTGGTCTCCGACAAAACAGTATTTGATTATTCTGATCCGAATCAGAATTCTAGGTATATGGTGCCAACATATATCTTAATTAATTAATTAATAAATAATTAAAATCTGTGCAAGATAAAGAAAAAAAAGTTGATATGATCTCATACGGTGACCTCCCAAATTCGTAAGGCCCAGGAAAGCGATAAGCCTCCTGTGATCCCTTTTCATCCCCCTTGTTCGTAAATTCTAAACTACTCTGTAACATGCACGCGTAACAAATCAACAATAATCGTATTCACGACTCGACTCACAAATCATAATTAAAAGAAGCGTTACATAAAAGTCTATCGCTAGACTAGATCGATGAAAAGATTACAGTTCACTCAAATTCGTTGGCTCTGCTCTACTTGTAAATGAAGCGTTTCATGCATGCACCTGCACCTGCACCTGCACCTGCACCTGCACCATCCCAACGCTGTCTGAAGTCCGAATCCGAACACCTCGCCGAGGATCACGCTCGTCCTGCGTCCTCTCTCTCTTGCTCATTAGTCATGAGACTCATGACTCATTTCCCACACCCAACAATTTAAAAATCCAAAATAATCGCCAACATTTTTATTTTTATTTTTATTTTTATTCTCTCTCTCCAATGTCCACGTCCGCATAACAACCGTTGTATTTTGTCCGCCATTGGCAATTGGCCATTTTTCTCATTTTTTCTGGCTCCTAGTATATCATATCATATCACTCTGCTTTAAGATTCGTGCCTTCCACCTTACCCACCCACCCTCACTCACCTCACCCACTTCTATCTCATTCTCTCCTCTCCTCTCCTTCAAAGCCATCCCTTCTCCCCCCCCTCTTTCTCTCACACTCCACAAACCACTCACTCCTTAGTCCTCCTTCGTAGTCACGAGAGAAGAAACATGGAGAGGGCCCGTCGTTTGGCTGCGGCTGCTATCCTCCGCCGGATCATCAACGAATCAACCCAATCCCAGCCGTCCGTCGCCAATTCCGTTCGGCGTCTTACCACTTTATCTCCTTCTCTTCTTCACCATCGGCCTTCCACTCCGAACATTCCCACCAACTACGATAAGCACCACCAACTCAGCCGTCCCCGTCATATCTCCACAGACACCCTGAAACCATCGGACACCTTTCCCCGTCGGCATAACTCTGCCACGCCAGAGGACCAAACCGTAATGGCTTCTTTATGTGGTTTCCCAACCCTCGATTCTCTGATCGATGCTACTGTTCCCAAATCGATTCGTGCTCCCCCTATGAAATTTAACAAATTCGATGCTGGTCTGACTGAATCTCAAATGGTCGACCACATGCAACGTTTGGCCTCCATGAACAAGGCTTACAAATCGTTCATCGGTATGGGGTACTACGGAACCCACGTACCGGCTGTCATTATGCGTAACATAATGGAAAACCCTGGTTGGTACACTCAGTACACTCCGTACCAGGCCGAGATTGCTCAAGGCCGGCTCGAATCCTTGCTGAATTTTCAAACAATGATTACTGATCTAACAGCTTTGCCCATGTCTAATGCTTCGTTACTGGACGAAGCCACGGCTGCAGCAGAGGCCATGGCCATGTGCAACAACATTCAAAAATCCAAAAGGAAGACCTTCATCATAGCCTCGAACTGTCACCCTCAAACAATCGACGTGTGCAAAACCCGTTCAGATGGATTCGACATAAAGGTGGTGGTTTCAGATCTGAAAGACTTTGACTACAGCTCAGGCGACGTGTGCGGAGTCCTGGTACAGTACCCAGGTACCGAAGGAGAAGTTCTCGACTATGAAGAATTCATCAAAAACGCTCACGCACACGGAGTCAAGGTGGTCATGGCGTCAGACTTGCTCGCCTTAACCAAGCTTAAACCGCCTGGCGAAATCGGGGCCGACATAGTGGTTGGATCTGCTCAGAGGTTCGGAGTCCCGATGGGATATGGAGGCCCCCATGCGGCCTTTCTTGCAACGAGTCAGGAGTATAAGAGACTCATGCCGGGTCGAATTATTGGAGTCAGTGTGGATTCTACCGGTAAGCAAGCCCTCCGCATGGCCATGCAAACCCGCGAACAACATATCAGGAGAGATAAAGCCACCAGTAACATCTGTACCGCTCAGGTTTGAAAATTCTTGCTTAACAAGTGTTTGTTCAATTGCTTTAATGAGACATGTCAAAGAAAACTTTGATTGCTTCATTTGAAGGCAATCAAATTAGGTAGATATAAATAATGAAATAATCAATATATTATAATTTATTGTAGGCGCTTCTTGCCAACATGGCAGCCATGTATGCGGTTTACCATGGACCAGAAGGGTTGAAGGCCATAGCAGACCGGGTTCACGGGTTAGCGGGTGTATTTGCTCACGGGTTGAAAAAACTGGGTACCGTTACGGTCCAAGAACTTCCTTTTTTTGACACCGTAAAGGTGACTTGTTCTGATGCCGAAGCAATTGCTGACCTGGCAGTCAAGCATGAGATGAATCTACGTGTTGTTGATCCGAACACGGTATTTAATTCACTTATCTTTTTTAATTGTATAATGTTTTTAAGTTTTAATGATGATTATATATGATAATAATTAATAAGTGTTTTTATATGTTTATATTTTAGATAACCGTGGCTTTTGATGAAACCACTACTTTGGAAGATGTAGATACACTCTTCAAAGTCTTTAACGGTGGCAAGACTCTTGTACGTATCAAATAATTAATTAAAATATATAATTTTATATATTGTAAATTATAATTGGGCAAGGGTATATCTGCAAAAATCGCAGACAAACTTCACTGCTGAGTCCATCGCACCAGAAGTGGATAGCCCACTCCCAACCGGTCTCGTCAGAACCAGCCCGTATTTAACACATTCAATCTTCAACACGTACAATCCTTAACTCAAAACTCATTCTCAAAAGAAATTAAAAAAAAAATCCGCTTAAAAGTAAATTATTATGATTTAAATTTTTGAAATGAAGGTACCATACGGAGCATGAATTATTGAGATATCTTCACAAATTACAAGCCAAAGATTTATCACTTTGCCATAGTATGATTCCTTTGGGATCATGTACCATGAAATTAAATGCCACTGTGGAAATGATGCCCGTTACTTTCCCCAATTTCGCAAATCTTCACCCTTTCGCCCCTCTCGACCAGACCAAAGGCTATCAGGTCAGTCATTCAAATTTTCAATTTCAATTTTCGAATATTTGAATTTTAAATTTTTGTATAATTGTAGGAAATGTTCGAGGATTTGGGGGATCTATTGTGCGAAATAACTGGATTTGATTCTTTCTCTCTCCAACCAAATGCTGGTGCTGCTGGAGAGTATGCTGGTCTCATGGTCATTCGTGCGTACCACATGGTAAACATTCTATTACGACCTAATAACTCAAATCAAACCCTAAAACCATTGATATATTTATTTATTTATTTGTTTAGTCGAGAGGAGATAATCATAGGAATGTATGTATCATACCAGTTTCGGCACACGGTACCAATCCTGCAAGTGCAGCAATGTGCGGTATGAAAATTGTTGCGGTCGGTACCGATTCCAAAGGAAATATTAATATCGAAGAACTAAGAAAGGCTGCCGAAGCAAACAAGGATAATCTATCTGCTCTCATGGTATATAATATTAAATATACAGTCTAGCAAAATATTATTTTATTTTTATAATGTTTATTAAATTAATTGATTATTTAGGTGACGTATCCGTCTACACACGGTGTGTACGAAGAGGGGATCGATGAGATTTGCAAAATCATTCATGACAATGGCGGTCAAGTCTACATGGACGGTGCAAACATGAACGCTCAGGTTAATTAATTAATTAATATTCTGTATTATTCGTGATGATGTCATGGTGATATCATAATATTAATAATGACAGGTGGGTCTGACGAGTCCGGGATTTATCGGAGCGGATGTTTGCCATTTGAATTTGCACAAAACATTTTGTATCCCGCACGGTGGAGGCGGGCCCGGCATGGGACCCATCGGTGTTAAGAAACATCTCGCTCCTTTCTTGCCTTCTCACCCCGTGGTACTTTAATTTTCTTTACAAATTTATAAGTTCGCCGCCTATATGGAATTTTAAATTTAGTTTTTGAAATGGACAGGTGCCGACAGGAGGGATCCCAGCACCGGAGAAGGCTGAGCCACTTGGCACGATCTCAGCAGCTCCTTGGGGATCTGCTTTGATTCTCCCAATATCGTACACGTACATTGCTATGATGGGTTCTCAGGGTTTGACCGACGCTTCCAAAATTGCCATTCTCAGTGCCAATTACATGGCCAAGCGCCTCGAGGTTAAACATTTAAATAAATAAATAAGTTATTGATATATATTTTTGTTTATAATTTTTATTTTATGATTGGTGTAGAATCATTTCCCAGTACTTTTCCGGGGAGTCAACGGAACCTGCGCACACGAGTTCATCATTGACTTGCGAGGCTTCAAGGTAATTTTTTTAATAATTATTATTATATTAAAAATGTAAAATAATTTATATTTTAATTATGAATATTTTAAATTAGGCAACTGCGGGTATAGAGCCGGAGGATGTGGCGAAACGTTTAATGGATTATGGATTCCATGCACCGACCATGTCTTGGCCCGTACCCGGAACTCTTATGATCGAACCTACCGAAAGTGAAAGCAAGGTATATTAAATAAAATGATTTTGTTTTGTCATAATAAATAAATTAATTAATCTTGTATTATTATGAAATTACAGGCTGAGGTGGACAGGTTCTGCGATGCTTTGATTTCTATCAGGGAAGAGATCGCTCAGATCGAGAATGGCAAAGCTGATATTAACAACAATGTCCTCAAGGTATATAAATAATCATTTATTTTTTATATTATGTTTAAGGATCTATAATAATATAATATAATATAATATGATCGATTTTAGGGGGCGCCGCATCCACCATCATTGGTAATGAGTGACACCTGGACGAAGCCGTATTCTCGTGAATATGCAGCCTATCCGGCTGCATGGCTACGCGGTGCCAAGTTCTGGCCAACTACTGGTAAGTGTTTATTAATTAACTAATAATTCAATTTATTTGAATATTGTTTTAAACGAGGAATTTGGTTGGTTTGTTTTGAAGGGCGCGTGGATAATGTGTATGGAGACAGGAACTTGATTTGCACTCTTCTCTCGGTGTCTCAGATGGCCGAGGAAGATGCCGCAGCTTCTGCTTAATTATTGAATTAGTTAATCGATGAATTAATTAAAATGATTATGATTCTATTAAGGATGAATTGTGTACTTGATACATTGCTTCCTGTAAAGAGGAAGATCTCTCTTTCTCTCTCCCTCTCTCTCTCTCTACCCATGGTTTGTATATAATCTTTGACAGCTCTTAAATTCATGGAAGCTGCCTTTTCTTTTTCAATTGTAATTTTCGTACTCGTAGTTTCAATATCAAATAATAAATATATCACAATCTGAAATTTAAATTTGTGAATTTAAAATATGATTTTCTGGAACTCGTGGGTACACAAATTTGGAAAGATTTTCTGTGGCTTGCGGTTAGTAGATTAGTTCGGAATACTCCGGATCTATCAATCGCTCGAGCCAACAATATTTGTTGTTTACAATTATGAATGTATCAACTACCATTCCAAGACATTACTAGTTAACAAAATAAATATCATTTGACAAATATTGATACAAAGATCCAAATGGGTTAGATAGAAAAAAAATATTATATACATTTCAAGATTGTCAGCCGATAGTCGACTAGTTAGCGACTAGATCTGACTTCTATAATACTGGAACTACATAATTTACCAAAGTAAAAAAAAACAAAATTTGATGTTTTGATCTTTGAAGATTAAATATGATATATGTTAAAGAAATTTGGAAGGGTAAATATGAAATTTCTCTTTCTTAACAAAAGCCTAGTTTTTTTTTTTTTTAATATTTACAAAAACTTTTATTTTTTGGATACTTACAAAACCCTCAAAGGTTTCATTTGAAAACACCACTAATTTTAACATTTTATGGCCAGTTATTTTTTTAGACAAAAATACCTCTCTATGTTTTATATTCTCTATGTTTTATATTTATTTTTACTTAACCGCTCTTAATATATTTTATTAAATCCCCGAACACGGTTTCAAAAAGTTAATTATAATTAAACATAATAAATTGTATATGTTTAATACATTATTCAAAACATATAATGCATTCAATCGGTAACAAATAATAAACATATAACTAATAATATACTAATCTATATCATTATCATGATAATTATGTATTGGCTCATATATTTATTATTTCGAGCATAAAGTTTAACATAATAAACTACATCCAATTTATGCATATATAATTATCATATTAATCTATTAGGAAGATATATAAATTGTACTGCTCACGATATATTTTGTTGATTCAAGCTGCTCACAATATATAAATTGTACTGCTTTATAATGATTAATTTTTTAAAAATTTGATGTTAATTTTGCTTGAAAACTAAATATAATAAACAAAATATTAAAAGTATATACATTATAAATACATCACTCTTTTCTTTTTTTTTTAAACAAGTATACGTTACAAAAATATTTATGAATAACTTTATAAATAATAAAAAAAATGCCCAGGGGTTGGTAAAATTGAATATGAAAAATAAGGAGATATTTAATCCAATCTTTTTACCATCTAATGTTAATTTTAATCCAATATTTAATCCAATATTTAGGTGTTCTTTTTTTTAAAAAAAGCCCTTAATTTTTATGATGGTCATTCTTAGTAGTCATTCTATTTTTTTCCCAAATTTGTCAACTTATACGACATGTTGATTCCTATAAATTTTATGTACACTTACATCATTGAAGGACGAATTATACAAATTTACATGAAGATTGCCTAAACACGACATTAGGACAAATCGGGTTCTCCACAGAAGGCATCAGGCTCAAATGACCTTGCAGATTCATCACTATATTTCCCAGCTACGATTCTTCCATTCACATTTTCATATAGGTCCTTGGGTGTTTCGGTATTTACAAATAAAAAGAGAGAAAGCACCAACGAGACCGCTAAGCCTACTAGTGTGAACTTCACTCTGTTCAATATAGGCTTCACCTAACGATTTTAATAAAATACCAAAAGTTATATACTTACGAGAGTTTTAGAAGCAAATGATTTATACAAACTCACTGTAATCGATCCTAAAAGGCGATCACGCGCTAAAACCTCTGGAGTCTTCACCCATATCTAAAAATCGTGAAAAAGAAACTAACTTTGTAATTTATTTCGTTTAATTTCTGAAATCAAGTAATGAATTGCACTCCACCATAATTGCATAACTATTTTTCATTTCATCCAATGAATAACAAGTATAATAATCGAGAGAATGATCTTACTTGGCCATCGTACCATCCTGTCTCTTCATCTACAATTCCAACAAATTAGATTAGATTAGCCATGAATTCAAGTCTCAAACATGGTGGCAAAACCAAATTACACAAAAGTAATCGATTCATACACTCTACAGTAGCACTGAGTAATCGATTTCCCACATAGGCCCATCCAAGATAAATCCTAACCACCGCAATAGTAACGGCCAGGAGCCCCGCTGATGCGGCACCAACCAGGAGGTGTATGGTGTCGAGCGAAGGATCCCCCGTGCCCCCATTTCTGAAAGCGACCACAGGCAGGCCGAGAAAAACCGCAACGGACGCTCCAGTTACAGCTAGACGAGATATATAGAGGTTCGAATCTGATGAGGCCCACGAAAAAGGGGACGACGAAACTAGGGTTTTGTACTCGTTTACTGGTTGTTGCTCGGCTGGCACCGGGCAATCGATATCCGGGGGAGATCCGTTGCGGAATTGAGAGGCAGAGGCAGAAATTATGGTTCTTCTGAAGGGGACTTTGGAATTAGGGTTTGAATTTGTAGAGAGGAAGGATAATTTAGGAAGCAAAAGAGAGGAGGAGAGTGAAGCGGCCATGGCTGATGGCAGAGAGAGAGGCTATTGTAATTGATGCATTTAACTGGGTTTATATGTAATTTTAAGTTTGCAAAGAGTATACGTATAAAATTGAAGTGGGCCTCAACAGTAGACTTTTATTTTTCAAAAAATAAAATAGTACACTTTTATACGTCTGTAAAAGCCTGATAGTTACGGTAATAACGAGCCGGGTATAATCACAAGCCCAATTAAATAGATCCATTACCAAGGGGTACAGTGATATACCACACAGATTACAATACGAACGTCGACACACGAGATATTATCTAGAAATTCTAGAAGCGGAAACCCACCCTAAAAACGTGCCATATTCTCCCTTCCCATTACTTTTTTGATATAAAGAATATGATGAGGCCACATAATCGTTTACTGTTCACCCAGTTCGCTACTGTTCATTCATGTTACTGTTCATAGTTTTTTTCGAATTTTTCATCGTATTAATAAATATAATTGACATATGTCTTGTGTTCTAAATAAAATATTTGAATTTTTCATCATATTAATAAATATAATTTGTATACTATAATTTTATTGCTATTCACACAAATAATGTTCATCATATTAATAAAATACTGTTTATAACAGTTTTGATTGGTACCAAGCAGCATTTTTTTGTGCTTATTATAATATTTTTGATTGGTACCAAGCTGCGTCTTTTATGTTTTTTTGTTTGTCTTTTTCAGAATTTTTTTTTATTTGACATGTTTTGTATTCTGAATAAAACATTTGAATTTTTCTTTTCGAACAAATGATATGTTTTGAGGAGGAAAAAAATTTGCATTTATTGCATAATACTTGTGACACTATTTAATATCAGATTTTTTTTTTTAAATTAACATTTATGAAGATTACTTTTGTTTTGCACTTGTAACATTTTAGATAAAATTATTATTTTATGATCATAACAGATTTTGAAAAATCGCAGCGAAACGCGAGAAATATTTCTATTTTCTTATCAAATAATATATCCCGCAACGAAATAATATATCAAATAATATATAAAATTATTACTTTTGCTTACTATATTATTTCTTATCAAATAATATATCTCGCAGCGAAGCGCGGGTTATTTTCCTAGTCTTTTTAAAATCAACGGTCGATAATGTAATGAATTGACACGTGTCATATATATATATATATATATATATATATATATATATATATATATATAACGTACATAGCTTACGAACATTTTTGAAAAAAAAAAAAAAAAAAAAAAAAAAAAAAATCAAGGGTCGATGATGGTATACGCATCCAGGAATATTTATATTGTATTTGTATAAAAAATACAAGGTTACGTGGCAGTGATCCGTTATGGCACGGTACGGTGGGTTAAGTTGAGTTAAGTGACCGATCAACATCACTTATCTCTCCATTTCTATAATGGAGATCTCCGTTAATAATAGTAATAACTAAAGGAGAGGAAGAGTCACTGGAGAGAGTTGGATTGCCCTTCAACCGAGGTTCATGCATCTCTCCCCTGCTTTTCTCTCTTTCTATGATCACATCACTAATCACCCCCTTTATTACATCATTGTCTTCTTCTCTCTTTGCCTCTTTGGTCTTTCCCATTTTTCTACGTGAACAAAAATGTCGCACGCGTAGTAGGCGCAGGGTGTCTTCACATTGGATTTTCTGCTTCTAATGTTGATAGCGATCGCGTGATATTGTATAATTCGAACAAAGAAGGACAGATCGATACATGATCTTTCGAAAATGATTTCCGATTCCGATTTTCTTTTCCATCTACATTGAGGTTAGTTCTATGAGATTCACTTCTTGGTAATACTGTCGTAGTTTGTTTCTTTTCAGTAATTGATTAGCTCGATTATGGTCAGATTTTAAGTTTAGCTGTAATCCTCAAGTTGCAATAGTTATAATTGTGAAATTGAACAAAGAGAATTAATTGTTGATTTAATCATGTTATCAAATTGACAAATAGCAGTAGCTTAATTTGATAATTTTGTGCTTTGGAATTATGGATTCTACCTTGCATTGCATAGCACATGCTGTATTTAGGCCAAAAAACTACCAAGTATAATGCTCTTAAACCCTGAAGAAAAATCTTTTCATGTATTAAATCAAACAAAAAATCTTATTAATGCCCTCATTTTTCTTCTTTTTAAACAGTATAGCAAAACTAAATGTCTCAAAAGCTTCACATCCCAATGGACCTTAAACTCCAACAATTATCACCTTATCAAGAATCAGACACGACCAGTTCGTCTTCTTCTTCATCATCTTTTTCGACACTTTGGCCACTCGAGCCGGTGGATCCGAAAATATCAAAATTCCCGTGCTGCATAGTGTGGACCCCACTGCCAGTTGTCTCTTGGCTGGCCCCTTATATAGGCCACGTTGGGATCTGCCGTGAAGACGGGACCGTCTTGGATTTTGCGGGCTCCTGTTTTGTCAGTATCGACAATTTCGCCTTTGGTGCTGTAGCTAAATATCTCCCACTCGATAGAAAAAAGGTATATCCTGTTTTAGTCCCATGATATGAGCTGAATTTTTAAGCGAAACCATATCATAGTTTCCAAAAATACAGGGTTTCTTTTGAAAACAAATTACTTATTTTTATTGGGTCCTTTTTTTAATAATATTGAAATAGTGTTGTTTTCCAACAAACATGGCGACTCATTCATGTGCCGTACCGTACCGACATTATGACAGTGGGACAGCCTTGTCGTGGGACGAAGCATTGAACTTGAGCACGAGAAAATTTCAGCATAAATTCTATAATTTATTTACCTGCAATTGCCATTCTTTTGCGGCCACTTGTCTTAACAGGCTTGCTTATAGCGGGTCTGTGGATTGGAATGTTGTTAATTTCGGTGCGTTTATTTTGTTGAATGGTAAATGGGTTGATAAAATGGCGATTTTTAGGGCGTTTTTTCCATTCGGTTTGGTTGTTTTATTTGGGGTTTATATGGCTGGATGGCCGTTTTTAATAGGAATGGCGGTGTTTTCGGTCATTTTGATTGGTTGGTTTCTTTTTGGGGTTTATTGTGTTAAAGGCTTAATATGTTGATTTATTAGGGTTGTTTGTGGGTTTATCGTGTTCAAAGCGCCACATGCTTAGAAACCTATTTTAATGTTAGCTTTGTAAAATGAGATTTTATTCGAAATGTATTTTGTAATGGTTGATTTTAAAATATATATTGTTGTCGTGTGTGATTTTTGCGTGTATTTTTTTCTCGAATTATATTCTGTGGAACATTACCTATTAAAAAAAACATAATATGTTAAAAAATTACAATCTGAGAATTATGTTAAAGAAAATATTTGCATTGTAAGGTTTTATTGTTTAACTTTTTGAAAGGAAAAGAATGAAACAATGCTAAGCAAAATGAACAAACTCCGTCGATTTTGAGGTAGTCTTATTTCAGTAAATTTCAAATTATGTCACGTCCTGTCAGATTTCAACAAAGCTCGTTCCACATAATGTAATTTCGAAATACATATTATCAGCATGTTTGTTTGATGCATGTTTTTATAAAAGAAAAATATTATTGTTTTTAAAATACAGTATATTCGTAAAAATAACCCATTCAAATATAATATTTAAAAAGTTGTGATAAGGAAATCATTTTACCAAAAGATTTTTTGACATTTTAAAAAAAAATGGAAAAATGCATTCTCTACAAGAAAAAGAATAATCATATTTTTTGGTAATTATTTATAAAGTGTTTGAAAGGATATTCGGATGCAAGGAATTACTAGTAAAATATTTGTGTAAGAGAATTACATGTATTTACTGCCTCTAAAAATTAAAATTTAACTTTGTACTGTGCAGCATTTGTCAATCTCTCGATACATTTTGATTTATCTATATGACAAAACTAAAAAAATATCTACACGCTCTTATGAAAAAAAATAAAACACTTATAACAAATGAACATAATAAATTATGTTAATCTTACAAATTGCTTAATATTTTGCACTATAAAAATAACTAATGTTCAATTAATATATAATTATCAAATAAATTTCGTTGATATTAAAATAAAAACAACCTTCAAAAGGTAAAAACACTAGCTCCTGAAAAAATTCTCCCACCAAAATGTTTTCAGTGATTCTTTGTTTTTATATTGTTATTCATTTCTTATTATTCCATGTTTTTTATAAAAAAATACAATATATTAATTTCTTATTAATTTGACACAACTTTTTTTGTAATATGGAAATATAAAGTAACACTTAAAAACCAATAAAGTATATACGCAACAAAATAATTATTTGTGACTTTTTGCCGAAACGAATCGAGGGCAATCACTGACGTTAAATAAATATAATGTTAAATTAAAAAAAAATGGTGAATTCTGACGGTCTTTTTAGATTAAAAAAGAATGAGGTTAAATTTTGACGAGGCATTCCATTACTTTTCGCATGACATAAAACTTAAAAGTGAATTCTGCATAAAATAATGGAGGAAATCAAATGAAATATTAAACAATTTATCAATGTTGTCGATGCGCAGTATAAAATGGGATCGACTATATCTAAATATCATGAAAGATGAGGTACCTTATATGATTTATAATTTGTAAAATCAATATATTTTCGAATTTTTTTTTCTCTTGGAGAGACATTTAACTAATTGTGTTTTAAATCTTAATTGTTGGGTGATTGCATTGTTATTATTAGAGAAAACAAACACGCTATGGCGACGAAAACAGAGATCAGAATGCACCGATGAAGATGGAGAAAGAAACCATATGGAACGTTTGTGTTTGTCAACAATGTGGACGGGATTGCACGAATGTTACAATCTGTTATTTGGCCACAATTAAGAGCCATCGACGATGGGGATTTAATTGAATAGTAACAGGAAAGGCGACGATGGTAATCAAATCATATCCGAAGGTGATCAGGCTTTATATCTTATGAGCCTTTTATCATTACAAGATATTCACAGTGGAATTTTACATAAATAATAAACCAAAAATATTCTTTCGAATATAGTTAAATAATAATATTATAAATAAGATAAGTCAGTTAATCAGTGGTTAACAAATAATCACATAGTCAGAGTTGATTGGTTCAGATTAATTTACTCTAATATGTTAATTTTTTCTTCTTCTCTAGCTTATTCCGCACTAAGCAACTCTAGTATCGTTTCTATTAGCCGCCAATGAAGAAACACAATCACTCCTAAAAAAGCGTAGAACAATCTCGGTAACGAATTACGTCGATCTAACAAAAAGTAAAAGAAAAATAAGAAGATTTATATTACTTTAGTAGGAATTTTTTTCTGGATTTATCTTATTCTTAATTATAATATTATATAAGAAAAAGGTTCATAGTTCCGTTTACGACAAAACTCACCATGGTTTAGAGTTTTGCCTCGAAGAGGGAGTTTGCTAAAGAAGGGTCGTCGAAAAAAACTTATCGAGTTTGTTATCGTATTCATTTATCGGTAAATTAGTCATTTTTGTGAACTTTACCGGAATTATTAATTTCATGTCAATTTATGAGAAAGTAGGTTTTAGAGAATACATTTGATATTTGATAATTATTTATAATTATAAAAGATAAAATTAATTGTTATAGAAATGTACTATTAATTCCCCTAAAAGCAAATTAAAGGAACTTCCCTCCTTGGATTTGTCCTCTTTTTTAATTGGAATTAGTAATCACATTACAAATTTACCATTCCATCACAGAAAAAAAAAACATCAAATCCGTATCGTAAGCATTTGTTTGAATTAGAATCAAATTTACAAATTATAAAAATTGCCCACATGACCCTGCATTGTGTATATTTTATAAATGAGACCCAACTGTTGATAAAATATATAAACCTGAATTATTGTATTGTTGATAAAAAAAATGAGTATCGAGTATTTATGAGTATCGAGTATTTATTGTATCGTTTAATAATTATCGATTCATGTTTTTTCTTTGTAGTATTTATGAGTATCGAGTTCACTTTAGCATCATTTTCTCAAATTAGCCATAATAAATTTGATTAATGTTATCCCTTTTTATGAGCATTTATGAGGATCAACTATCAAGTTTACTTTTAATATATTTGTTATTGACTTCTTTAATCAATATGCCCAGTCTCCCAAACCACTCTTTCTTCATTTTCTTTAGATTTCCATTAAAATTAAAATTAGTGTTAACCACCCTGCATGTATCTCAAATAAAAGAAAATTAATTTATGGAGATGATAATTGTTTGTTAAAATCATGATAATATTGCACGAAATATAAGAATGAAAAGAGAAAGGACATAGAGATTGGAAAGATGAGAGAGAATATGCATATATGTAAGCATGTAATTATCATGCTCTTCACGAATAGATAATAATAAATATTTTTTGAATAATTGTTTAATCAAAAGTGCTACACTTACAATTATAATCTGCCGAATTAACACCGGGGAGATTTTTATTGTAATTATTTTGTGGGACCTAGTCATATTTATGTTTATTAATTGATATTTGATAATACATTTGTGATTTATGTTTGTGAGTGAAGCATTTTTCATTGTTTAATTGATTCATGTAATTAATTATTAATTATAAGCATCACTAATTTAAATTGATGGATATATATGATATAATTTTATTTTTATTTGTTTGTTTGTTCTTAATTTCTTTTCAGTAAACTAGTGATGAACTTGTTTGCCTCGTCTGTTATCTTAAGAATTTAACCTTAAATCATTAATTTTTTATGTTATTTTTTCTTGCATATACTATATGGCTGATTAATGTTTTGATTTTTTTTTTTAAAATACAAGTTATATATTCGTCCATATCACATAAGAATAATTAATCATGTATTAATTTATATTATACAACTACGTCAAAATACCCTGTCGCGAAGTGCGGGTTATTGTCCTAGTATATAAAATTGGTTATTGTCCTAGTATATTAAATTGAAAAATAAGATTTATTATAAATGTAGATATCTTGTTGTCTCTAGCAAGACCTTTTATATCTTATGAATTGGTGTTAACTACAAATCAGTTCGAAATTTGGGAAAACAATATTTGTGCAATGAGAAGCAAAATAAAAAAGGAATTTAATTAGAATATTTTGGACAATATTGAATCGCAATTATGATGATTAAAGGACAAGAAATTATGATGATATAATGGAGATTATCATTTATGTATTAGAAGAACTAGAAAGATATCTTTAGATAAATAAGTATGTAAATATGGGATAAATAAATTAAGAATGTAAATAAATATGGGACAGTATTAAATTTTTTTTAACAAATACCAAATGCCAGGTATTAATCATGTCATTTTACATGAATAACCTTTTAACTTTCAAAAATCCTAAAGATCATTTATATAACTTAATAATTTATTAGATCTTCTGAAATTTTTTATTTGTGCGTTTAAGAAATATAAGTCTAAACACTCCAACTCAACCTAATAACACAAATAACCATAAAAACAAAATCCTAGATCCTAAGGGTCATTTCCAGCTGTCAAATCGAACGTTGGATTCTAGTCCTTATATTCTATCGCCGACACATTCTCATTACTCATTTCTTCTTGCCTCCTCTCTCTCCTCTCTCTCTCTCAGAACTCAGAACTCAGAACTCTCTCTCTCAGAAGACGAAATTCTTTCCGCTACTATCTCAAGTGCATGAAGAGGAACCTCCGAGATCAGAAGAAGAATGGGAGTTGTGCGGAAGTGAAACAGATCTGTATGGAATCGAAACAGATCTGCGAGATACAAGGTTGAAAGAATAAAACACCATAGTGGCTTGTTGCCTTGCCGTTCAATCCCCGTTCTTGGAGAGGTTTTCTCTTTTTCGTTCAATTTTACATTTAATGAAGGAATTTTTGGCTATTTCTCCTTGTATCCAACTAATTTCTGATTTTTTTGAATGATTGGTTTTATATAAGGTGAATACACGAAAGAAGAGTTGATTTTAAGCCTTGCAATTTCTCCATGTATTCAGAAGCTTGAAAAATCCGAAACTGGTTCGATCTTTGTTTTGTTATGGAGAAATTATTACAGAAATAAACAGTAGTGATTCAAAAGCATAATCTCCAAACATTGTAAGTTATTTTAATTACATTATAATCCTCCAATTTTCATTCATGATACTGATTCGATCTTTGGTCTTGAATTCGTTTTCATTTCTGTTGCTACAACCTCTTTGTAAAAAAGTCCCCTTCATTTTTCTGAAATTGGAAAAAGGCCCCTGCAAAAGGACCCATAGTGGTTTTTCTCAATTCTGAATAATATTTTTGTGTTTAATTTTAGAAATTCTTGCCGCTGAATTTTTTGTGATGTTAGCTATTAGAAGAGGGACTCGGCAAAATCAATTCAGTTTCAGAAATTAAATAAATACAACACGATGTTGCTCAGTAAGTTCTTTATTGTTCACATCATTATGACTATATTATAAATTTATTAGGTGTGTACAGAATTTTAACATAATGTCAAATTTGAATTTGCAGTCATGTGAGATTCCTTCCTTGACTGTACCAGCTAATTGGGTATGAAGTTGTTATTCGAAGAGGGATTCGGGAAAATCAATTCAATTTCAGTTAATTTGATAAAACACGAGGTTCTTCAGTAAGTTTTTTATAAATTAATTAAGTCTATACAATGTTCTATGTTTCTAACATAATTTCAAATTTATGTTGTAGTCGTGTGAAGATTGATACAGCCCTTGATTGGATCAACTCTGCAATTACAACAACAGGTGTGTTTTATTTCAGGATCCCCTGGTTAATGATTGAGTCAATTACAAAAATATATTCAAATTTAATTTGTTTAATATTTTGTTATATAGGAAGCCATCCCTTGATTGCATGAACTTCTCGACTATTGAAACGCATCTTGAGATCGATATTCAATACAACCACCAATCATTCATTTTAATTTGAATTTGTTTGTCTATATGTAATGTGTGAAGTGTAATCTGGTATGTGTGTGTGTGGGTGTAATTTGGTATGTGTGTGTGGATGTAATTTGTATGTGTATGTTTATGTTTTTTTTGCAGGTGTGCGAGAGGGACAGGGGGGTCTGGCCCAAGAGGGCTGGGCCTTGGGGGGTCCGGCCCAATCGGGGCTGGGCCTCTGGGGGGTCCGGCCCAAGCGGGGTCGGGCCTCGGGGGGGTTCGGCCCAAGCGGGGTCGGGCCTCGGGGGGTGGTTCGGCCCAAGCGGGGTCGGGCCACGGGGGGTGGTTCGGCCCAATCGGGGCCGGGCCGGGGGGGCGGGGCCGGGCCTCCGGGGGGGGGGGGGTCCGGCCCAGGCGGGGCAGGGCCTCCCGGGGGGGGGGGGGTCCGGCCCAGGCGGGGCAGGGCCTCCCGGGGGGGGGGGGGTCCGGCCCAGGCGGGGCCGGGCCTCCCGGGGGGAGGGGGGTCCGGCCCAAACGGGGCCGGGCCTCGGGGGGGGATCCGGCCCAAACGGGGCCGGGCAGGGGGGCCGGGGGGGGGGGGGGTCCGGCCCAATCGGGCCCGGGCCTCCGGGGGGCCTCGGGGGGGGGTCCGGGCCCAAGCGGTGCAGGGCCTCGGAGGGTGTCCGGCCCAAGCGGGGCAGGGCATCGGGGGGGACGGGCCCCGCTTGGGCCGGGCCTCCGGGGGGTCCGGCCCAAACGGGGCCTCGGGGGGGTCAGACCACCGAGGGGGGCCTGGCCTCGAGGGGGGGGCGTTTGGTCCGGGCCTCGAGGGGTCTCGGGGGTGGGGGGGGGGGGTGAAACAACGAAAAGTTCTCTTAATCAATGGAGAAGGAGAGAATGTGAGATGTGAAAAGAAATGAGAGGAAAATAGGGACAAAAAAGATAACAAATCAAATGGAGAGATTGTTAAAAAGGTAAGCAATGGAGGTTATATTCATATTATACTTTTTGGCAAAAAGGTGTATGATAAAACTCTCTTCATATTATTTGAATACGTTTGTTTGGACTATCATTTAGATATACATTTAAATCATCAACTCTAAATTTGAAAATTTGACATCCATATGTGCTTAATTAGAAATCATCAATATTCAATATTCATTGGCATTAATTAGGTATTTAACATTTACTCTTAATTAGGTATTTAACGTGTTATCCACACAAAAATAAACTTCTAGTAATAAATTTTGCAGAGGGGCATTCTGATATAGAATTGGTGTTGCGACCTTTGATAATGTGTTAAATTGGGTACTAATAAATGGTACAATATTGAGAAGGTGGGATATTGCAATTTCTGTAAATATAGGTACCAATAGAAGGTGAGACCTTTATTGCTGCGAAATACACGTGGCAGTCAAATTTAGAATTTTATTTTTCATTTAAAATTTTGACGTGCCTATCCTGATTTGCCACGTATGTTTCTAGGCAAAATCTAGGTGCGAAATCTATGTGTCTATCATTATTGTTTAATTGAGAATAATCCCGTTTATTGTGATTAAATGGTGCAAATTTAATATTGGATATCATATGAGGATACTAATCAACCTACCCCATTCCCTTGCCACCTCATCAAGCTTGTTTTTTTTTTAATTTGTGGGGCTGAATATATAACCCCTTAATTTACCTCATTCATATCCAAGGTGATAAGGGGAATTCGATTCATCATTTCATGAGTACTGTTTTAATTGGTACACCAGTTGACACCCATATTAATTTTGTTTTAATTGATATACAATATATTCGGAGTGAGGGGCAATTAAGAACCTTGAGTTAATTGATATTAGTGTATCATGTTGATTAACCAATTAACCTAATCATAAATCTAGTCATAAATAAGGAGACATTATTTTGTAAAAGATTATTCACCTGTGTGTTTTAAATACCTTGGGTAGTTCAATTAAAGATATTATTTTTAAAGTCATTTACCTACCCATATGACAATACCCATATCTTATTATTATCATAGTACCAATATCTAACAAGAAATTACCAATACAGTTACAAATCATGCAAACTTTATCATATATATATATATATATATATATATGATGTTTTTTGTGCATGCATTTGCATAATTTTGTTTTGAAGTTTGTATTCACATCTGCATACTAAATGATAGGTAAGAGTAGGGGTGTACGTATACCGGGTTGGGCGGGTTCTTATCGAAACTATAACCCAACCCACTTAGAACGGGTTTCTATTTTTCCAACCCAACCCAACCCAACCCATGATACTTATAAAAATTTCGAAACCCAACATAACCGGGTTGGACGGGTTGGGCGGGTTAGCCGGGTTTTTTTTGCCGATTATATACTATATAGATATGTATTCGATTATTCATATGTAACCAAAAAAATATTGAATAAAAACTATATTTTTTGGTTAAATCATCAAAATTATTTAACAAACACATCAATCACAATTGAAAAATAACTTATAATTTAATTAAACCATATAATATCACAAACACCCAATTCGATGGTACCAATTGTACTTGATTCATATAATATAACATTAATTAAGTAAATGGGAACTCTAAATTTATGTCCCGTGAAGAAGTTTTATGTTGTTAGTTTATTTATTTCAACTTCATATACTTCCGGCGTGACGAAAATAAAAGAAAGGATTTCATCATGTTATTGACTATTGAGTTTTGTTACGAACTTGTTGTTAGTAATTTAGTGGACTTGTGGTTGTGTGTTATTGGATTATTAATTGAAGTGAAGAAAAACTATGTCTAGATTATGTTAAACTAATGTAAAGGATAAATATGATAATTAATTTTCTAAAATATTAGAGATATAAATAAATTTTTCATAATTAATTGAAAATTTGATAGTCTATGGGCCGGGTTGGGTTAATCCGGGTTTTTAATTTCAAATCCACAACCCGACCCACAAAAACCGGGTCGGTCCGGGTCCCGACTAAATAATTTTGAAACCCGCAAAAACGGATTGGTCCGGGTCGGATTGGACGGGTTGGGCGGGTTAGAGAAATTTATGTACACCCCTAGGTAAGAGTTATCAACTGTATATTTCAATACCAAATATGAAGTAATAAAAACAATAACTCTTGCATTAAGTAATTAATTACATAAGATAAATTCCATAAAACACATTTGTAAATTACGTCATTTATGGGCTGCGCTGCCAACTCGGGATATACACTAGACTAATAAGTAATAATATAGTAATAGGATTTGGTAGCACAGATAAGAAAGGGTTTATCATTTATGGCCTCATTCATCTTGAAGGATTACATACATACATATGTTCCTTCTTGCATATAAAATGGTACAATCACTCACGTGCTTACCAAACTATAAGAATCAAGATTACTTAGATAAATGACTTGCTATATGGTTACAATTTACATGCTTATTACAATTTACATGCTTATTCCTAGTCATAAATAGGAATGGTTCCAAGCCCAACATATAGGCCTCATTATGTTTTATTCCTTTTGTACGCCTTCTATTGATAGCTTTGTTTTTTTTTTAAAATATTTGTTATTGTCTTCATTTAATTAGTTGAATCCTAAGAGGGTTTATCGGTTGCAGAAGTTACTAATTAAATGGTTGTCTATGTTGTTATGATAAAAGAGGTTTTACCAACAATTTTTTTTTATTTTTTATAATAAATGAAGAAGTCTTATATGTTCTCTATCCATTAATGTCAATGAGAATCGGATTCACAATATCTCATAACATATGATTTTTGATGCTTCACACTCAACCAACTAAGTTATGAATCCATTGACACCAACATTTTTTTTTATTGATTGTAAAAATTCGTTTTAATTTATATATACACGATGTAGTATCGAAAATAATGTCGTTTCTGAATGACGGTGTGAGGGGTATTTACGTGATTTCTGCAAACGGGTCCATTTCTACCAAAGATACCAATGTAAACTTCATCTAGGCCTCATTTAAATTAATATAATGCAATCCTTTTTGCTGCACACTGGTTGAGCCACGTCAGCTATTTTGATCTCAGCCATACAATCGAAAAGGAAAGGCTGAGATTGAACGCGTTGAATAAATCTGGTTCATGTGAACCGTACGACTGACAAGACAAACTATAGAATATAGGCTCACAATGCATCGGGTGTAGAGAGTTTATTCAGCAATTTTGATCTGAGCCATACAATCAAAAAAGAAATACTGAGATGGATTTATCACTTGAATAAATCTGGTTCATGTGAACCGTTCACTGACAATGCAAACTTTATTTCTAGGCTCACAATGGACCGGGTGCAGAGAGATTATTCAGCCTAAACATGATATACTTTCCTATTCTCTCTCTCTCCTCATATTGTGGCACGTCAAATCCTAACCCTAGCAGACATTGTTCATTCCGCCGCTCGCATGAGAGAGATTCCAGCATCGCAATCCCTCCTCATGCTCTTCTCTATTTCTTTTCTCATTCATGCTCGCAAAATTGCCAACAAACCCTAGAACGACTTTCAGACTGTTCGGCAGAAAAAATATGAGGAAACCCGAGCTTGGCTCGCACCAATCATGGAGAAGTATTTGAACAATCGAAAATCGCTCAGAATCTACGTGTACGGTTCTTTTTTCGTTCAGTCGGTCTGATGTTCTCTTTTCTTTTGATTTTGATTTTTTTTGCTGATTTTCGTTTTTGTTTTCAGATGTCAAGAGTCAGGTACCCAAGAGATCGGCTGAGTGGTAGCGCCATAAAATCACAACTAATGCTCTCGAGAATGATATCAGGTATTACATCTTTAACTGAGATTGTTGAATAATTGTGCAAATTTTACATAAATTGAGTCGAAATTTCTCAACTGAGCTTAATCACGTATTTATGGGTTAATTGATTGAATATTGCCAACCAGAAATCGATTTCTGCCCAAATAAGACAGTTTAATTTTTTTTCAAATCATCTTTCCAAATCTGAATATCTATTATTTTGGTAATTTATTTTCAGAGATGCTTACCAAGATTGGATAGAAAGGATATCGCTTTTATTAATAAAGGATATGTTGTCATTATTTAAATGATGCAACTGGTGTGTTTTCATCAAGTAAGGAGACTGCTCTCATTAGGACTCAATTTCAGATGAATTAGGTAAAATTTTGTTCAATCGAGGGTAATTTGGGCTAGATTAGCTTTAAAACACAATTTAACTCATATCATTTGATACTGGAATATCATATTTGAATTTACTAATTTGTTGTAATTAATTATTATTTAGAAAAAGCCCATGTCTAATTTATTTATTTACTTCTTTGCATGAAAGATATGAGATTGACCGCTGTGGAATTATCATTTGCGGTTGAAAAACAAGTTTTTGAGTCTGCATCAATTGCAAGACTTTATTTTCTCTTTGGTAATTTTTAATTAAATATTTTATTTACTATCTATATTCATAACAAAATAATGTTATCTAATTTCAAACATATTTTTTATTCGCGTGCTTAGATGAAGGAATAGAGTAATTCGCGGAGTTTCGCACGGCCCACCAAACTATACCTGACTCGAGTGAAAGGTACATTTCTGAAAAAATTAGGGTTAGGGTTTCTCATGTAATTGATATTTTGGCAAGGGTATATATGGTATTTTGCAAAATTTCAGGGGCATAATTCATATATTTTCATTTGCAGGGGCATTTTTGATATTTTCCTCATTTTCATGGATAACCTGACATTTTCCTCAATTTCAGGTATATGTTTGATATTTTTCATGGTTCGAGGAATCGCCGATTCCAACCAGGAATCGCCGATTTGGTCTCGGAATCGGCCGGCACCGATACGATTTCACCCTTTTTAGTCAGAATCGGCCGATTTGGTCTGAAAAACGAAAAAAATCGATTTAAACCCGAGAAAAAACGACAAAAAAGAGTTAAATCCGAGAAAGGCTCGCCGATTTTACCTGTAGCTTCGTCGTGGAGGGTTCCAGCCTCCTGCTTCGGTCGTGGAGGGCTCCAGTTTCGGTCTGAAAAATTCCAGCGAGGAAACGCCATGGCTGGCTGCCGAAGAGAAGAGAGAGAGGTCGCGTGCGTAGGGCTGCTGAAGAGAGGAGAGAGAGGACGCGTGCGTAGAGGTCGCGTAGAGGTCGCGTAGGGTTCGCTGTTGGGGGAAAGTAAAGGGAGAGAGAGAGAGAGAGTGAGTGGTCGGGGGAAAGTAAAGGGAGAGAGAGAGAGAGAGAGAGTGAGTGTGTGTTGTATGGGGTAATTTTTTTTTTTTTTGCATTAATATGGAGGTAATTTGACATTAACAAATAAATAATTTGACATTAATATGGAGGAAATTTCATGTAATTTTTTTTATTACAAATAAATATTTACATTAACTTTATTTATGTCTAAATATTGTTTTTACATTTTTTTTTAATACTATGCCTTAAAACAAAAAACCGATTCCATTTCCGATTCCGATTCCGATTACTCCTCCAGGCCATTCCCCGATTCCGTTTCCGATTCCGATTTTCAGAACCTTGATATTTTTCTCATTTTTATGGTTATTTTGATATTTTTCGCCATTTTCAGTTATGCAATTGTCATTCAAACTTAAATCTCTTTTTAAATTAATGTATGTAGATATGAGATGTTGTGTTGGGCATATTAAATTTACCTGACGGGTCATATCAAACAAGTTAGATGTTTTCTGAACTTAAGCGTAAAGAACAAGAGGAAGAAAATGCTAGAGTTTATACAGTGACCCCGTATCAATACACGACAGACTATCCAATGGTAAGCGAGACCAAATTTTGTGAAAATTTTGGTATTCTCAGAAAGAAAACGAGAGTTCATATGGTGTTTTTCATATTTCTTTCAAATTTTGAGAGGGTAAATCTGATATTTATGATTTTTGGGAAGGGCGTACAAGAAATTTTGGAGTTACTGGAGAGTGAATTTATGCTCGAGTTTGTTTATAATTTTGGTATATTTACTATAATTTGTGCATGCCCTAATGGATTAACCCAATGGATTTTTAATTCAAGCGGACCAAATAACGACTTGTTAAACCAATCTGTTGTTAATTCAATTGGACAGAATAATGACATGCTAATCCTGTGGGTTGGTAACTCAAATCAACCAAATAAGGACGTTAATTCAATAGGGCTGTCAATTCAATTGGACTAAAACATTGATTAACCACACATGTACCATCTTGAACTGTGAATTGATAAGATTATTTGGATATATTAAATTGTTAGATTGAGAAAAGAGCTGTTTTTTCAAAAGACTTTTCGGTAATGTATTTTTTTCGTATACAAATTTGTAGTTTTTGTTTTAAAAATTTATGTTAATTGTCTAGGTTGTTTATGTAGCAACCAAAAATTATTGTTGATGGATGTGGTGGTTATTTTGCTTGTGACTTAATATCAACATGGAGTATGTACTAAGTTAATAGTTAGGGGCTGTTATTTTGGTTGTGTGTTAATATCAACATGGCGTAGGTACTAATTTAATAGTTTGTATAGGGATAAATAACAACAAGGATATATTTTTGAACTTCGAAAAACAAAAGGACTTGCTGCATTTCAAAAAGTGAGTATTTTTTTCGCAATTTGGGGGCTTTAGTGTCAAACTAAATAAATTATAGGAGTGCAATTGTTATACTTTACACAAAGCCCACTTGAGTATGACTGTATGAGATTAGTATAAATCATAAATCATCATTGTTAATGATGTCATATCAATTGTATGACCCATTCAAAAATATAAAGCGCCAAACCAGTGAAAGAATCAAAAGTTTATAATGCAAAATCTTTTTGACTTAAGACTCCACTAAATTGTACATTATTCAATATACTTTTACAATATATTATATACTCACATATTTTTAATTATTCTAATCAATTTTAATGGGGAAAAATGTTTTTTATCCAACCAAAAAATATGAGTAATGATATTCTTCAAATAAAATATAATAAGATGATATATTCAGATATTAGATAAATAATAAAATATCTTAAATCATAATATTTAAATACGGATATACGAAATAAAATTTAAATTATTTATTAGAATCGCATGAATGATATTTGTAAACGTTATTTCGTCTTATCGTGCAGGTTGTGCGAAATGCCGAAAATATCTAAAGAAATGTCATTATTTAGGATACAATTATGAAAAATGACATATAGTAGTTTTCTTCAACACCAAACTCAATATCAATGGTTGATCTATATAAGACCCGGAAGGATGGAGTCTTGATCCTCCAATTTTGTGGTCGAACGATATATATAATTAGTGATTCAGTATATTGTTCCAACACAATTGTAATGTAATTTTAGTAGTTATTTTTATTTGTCTTTCTTTTTCAAAAATATCCGATCTTGCTCAAAATATAATAATATATTTAGATGATGCGAAGAATTACGAGAAAATACAATAATAGTGTGTATTCATTCTTTACTCATTACTCATTACTTATCTTACAAGGCAGCAAACCAACCCCTGCATATAGAATGACTATCAAGAAAAATATTATAATATCAAAAATTTATATTATTATTCAAGCAAATATATATTTATTTAAAAAATACATCTGATATTAAAAATAGACATATTAATATTCAAAAAATATATTGCCATTAAAATTGTTATATTGATGTATTCAGAAAAATATATTAAACATGTAATAGTATAGGTTGATATTCAAAAAGATACACGTCTAAAAAACAATATCATAATATAAACATGTATATCATAGTTAATAATTTATATTATATATCAGACAATTAAAAATATATATATTGCAAAACATACAAATTAAAAATATATTTGTATTTCATAAAAGAAAAAAAACATAAATAAAACTTGACCTAACCGATCCACCAAATCTTTCACGAAATATATGGAGGAAATATTTTTATTATTTTAGTATTCAATTGATTTACTCTTTTATTTACGAAATTAAGTCCGGAATTGTATATTAAACCATTTTTTTAATTACAGAGTACGGGGCTTTGCTGCTGAGATGTAATGGGCTGATCATTGTATAGTACTTGTAATTATATAAACGGATGTCCCTCAACCAAATATGTAAGGGAAATTATACTCCTCCCCCGATACTTGACAAATACATCCTCGATGATGTCACACTTGACGTCAGTAAGCCGTTAACCCGAGATCACAACCCGATTCACTTAACCTGTTAACTCGTGTAAACCGAACCCGCTACACTTAATTAGGTGGCGCTCCCATCTCAGTTAATTAAAAGTCTGTGAATCAACATTTGCAGGCTCACTAATTAGAAGTTTGATTGATTGGAGTGGTGTGAATATACATACTTATGTTATCACCACATATTAATTCTCGTTTCTCTCTCCTCTCCTCCTTAATTGAGTACCATCTTGGGTGAGAGTTGAGAGAGAGACCGAGCGATAGAGAAGCTTGGGTGAAACGAGGATGGTTTCTTTACGCTCATACACGGCCACCGGCATCTTCATCTCATCGACTAGTACCGCCGCACCCTACCCTGCCTGCCATCTCCATCTCCATCTCCATCTCATCACCACACCACTGGCAAGTACGGCACTGCCTATTATGCTCGTACACGGTCCAATACACCCCTTCTCGTTGGATTTTCTCTCTCACCATTGTTGTTGCTCTAACTCATTAGTACTCTTCCCCCTCCAGGTGAGGTTTTTCCACTTCCGATTAATTACCATTAACGCTTGCTTCCTTGTTAAATTACCCGATTTCATTTTCAAAAATCATACGTTAATTCCAATTACAACAAGATGGTTTCTTTGCGTGATTTCTACATTCTGGCTAAGCTTAACAAATTGGGAAGAAATGGGCATTTAATGGTATCTGATTACAAATACCTTACAGACACCATGCAATCAGTAGTATTTTTTTTTTTTTTTTTTTTTTTTTTTTTTTGCTAATAAACCCGTAGGTTAATCATTACATAGTGTCACCTTTACATTTAGATTAATTATACTCAATAGTGACTAATACAAGATCGGACACTCAATCTATGAGGACCTTTACTCTAACCTTTCAATTAGCTAGACTTCAAACCCCTTGTCGCGCTCTCTTAGCTAATTCATCCGCCGCCTTATTTAATACCCTAGGGATGAAATAACATTTCCAACCCAAATGTTGTCTCGTCAATTCTCTACAATCTTCAAATTCATTATATACATTCCAATCCACCTCTATAGAAGTAATGTATAATGCTTTTACTAATAGTTGGTTGTCCGAGAAAATCGCACAAGAGTTTATCCTAAGCGATTCAAGCTTTTGTAGAGCCAATCGACAAGCCAACACTTCGGCTTGAAGAGGGGATTGCGCCACTAACCTTAAACTTTCCTCATAAATACGCCTCTCATTCCGCTGAATTATTATTCCGCCTCCCGCCATCGATGGAATCCACGCCCCATCAAAGTGACACGTAAACTCTTCTTCGCCATGATAATCACTACTCCTCTCGGGTATAAGAACATCCTTAAGTGGGTCGTTGTATTGCGCCATATAGTTCGCCATTCTATTCACTTCATTCGGTTTATATTTCTTGTCCTTAAACACCCATTCACAACGACATTTCCAAATCGCCCACAACGTATTCGCAAAGAGTCGGAATTGAGTTTCATCAAGATGTGTCGCGAAGTGGAGAATAACCTCTTTAAGCTCACCGCAAATATTCTCCGTTGTAAGCATTAGCGGAGACGTGAACCAAATTTGTTGTGATAGAGGGCATCGAAAAGTAAGATGCAAAAGATCCTCATCTTCCCACATACACCTCGGGCATAGTGGTAAAATATTATGCAATCGTTTATTAAGATTCAAATTGGTTGGTAATGTGTTATGACACATCCTCCAAAGGAAAATGGCCACCCTTGGCAATAACTCTCGGCTTCTCCAAATCACCCGATACAACTCTTTTGGCCACGGAGGAGAAACCATTCGCTCGTTTAGATCAAGGCTTTTATATGCACTTTTACATGAAAATTTACCATTCGATTCACCGTCCCAAATGAGTCGATCTTCACGTTGCAACCCGGCTTCGGAAATAGGTGTGTTAGCGATTATATGTAAGGTTTTCATCATTCCGAATTTTACCATGAGAAGATTGGTATTCCATGCAAGATCTTCGGTGTTGATTAATTCACGCACTTTCATTAGTCTCTCCTCCCTATTTCGCGGCTTATCCTCCACCCAAGCTCTATACCATGGCGCCCCCAATGCGGGACATTTATGGCCATTTCCAATCACCCAATGTACCTTGTTTTGAAAGGAAGCCCTTTGACTAAGAACCGCCTTCCAAAATTTAGTAACCCCAATTGTTCGTTTTGTATGCCAAAAGGTATTAGATGGAAAATATTTAGCTTTAAGCATTCTTACCCATACTTGATCCTCATGAACTAGTAAGCGCCATATATGCTTTTGTAACAAAGCGCAATTAACCCGTCTTAAATCACGAATCCCTAAGCCTCCTTCTTCTTTAGGTTTCGTAATTACCGTCCATTTGCAAAAAGCGAGGAATCTTCCTTCTTTTTTACCCCACCAAAATCTCCTCATAATTTGGGTTAATTTTTTTATCGTTGTTTTGGGAATTAACTCGGTGTACATATTACGAGCTCTATTAATGTTGCACCGTGTTTCGGAAATAAAAGCAATTGAAGCACACGTGCTATGGAGGTACCTACGTAGCATTGGAATTGTTGCACGGCCTCCACTCCCGCAACAATTCCATGAGAGAATATGC
Organism: Luzula sylvatica; assembly: GCA_946800325.1. Taxonomy (NCBI): domain Eukaryota; kingdom Viridiplantae; phylum Streptophyta; class Magnoliopsida; order Poales; family Juncaceae; genus Luzula; species Luzula sylvatica. The sequence goes on from OX326961.1 coordinate 710,313, forward strand.
ATTAATTAGTCGGCGGTGGAAAATCGTCCACCACCGTTTTGTGTTTTTTGTGAGAGAGCGCCATCGACACTAAAGCACTATCGGGTTGCAATGGAAGATCGCCACCATTTGGATGCAAAGGGAGATCGCCCCCATCAAGTTCCATACAATTCTTCTCGGGTTGGGGAAATTTGAACATGGTACGGGTCCTCTTGGTCCTCGAACGAGAGTGAGACGTAGACGAAGAAGCTTGGGTGTGGTGAGTACCGTGAAAATCATTTGCACCGTCATTCGAATCCGGGGAAGTGACTCTTGCGGTTTTAGGTACAAAGATCGCTTGATTAATCCATTGACCTAGTCTTTTTTGGGCGAGATGTGAAGCGGTTAGATTATCTTCAATCCGTTCAATTCTATAAAGATCCTTACAATTCGGAGTTTCATGACCGATAAGACCACAAAAAGAACAGATCTTAGGTATCTTCTCGTAAACAAAGTATATAGTATACGAAGCGAGATTGGGTAGTAGAAGGGGAAGAGAATCCAAAAGAGGATTAGAGATCGAAATGGATATACGGATCTTTATGGCTTTATGACCATTCACGAAGATATATCTCGGGTTTGAGGTTGGTTTGCCTAATCTACTCGCCACTTGTCTTATTCCTGCGTAATTAATTTGTTCGAGAGGTAGATGATGTATTTGAACCCATGTTTCCAACTCATCTACAAACTCGAGACCTATCTCCTCCACCCCTTTGATCGTCTTGACCACTACAATCTCATCGCGAACCACCCATGGTCCTCCCATCAACACCCGAGTCCGCTCGGCTCCCGTCTTGAAAAAAACGAGAGTCAACCCATTACCTTGCGGTGAAAATTCCGTATCGGCATCCACTTGCCATAGTCGAATAAGAGAGTATATTAGGTTATTGTCTTGAATCGGTTTTAGAGAGATAAGTCGAATTAGCGCGGCGAAGTCCCAATTCTTTGAGGTTAATTCGGATTGGTAAATAATCACTTCTTTTAGCTCATTGGTCGAACCCAAATGGATCCCCGATAATTTCTGAATCAGCACCTCATCAGAAGATTGTTCATTCTCCATTCGTTTAACACTAAACTTGGGACCGAATGATTTATGGCAGGATTTTATCTTGAAGAAAGAGGATACTAAGAGAGAAGAAGAGGCGTTATGGAGTTTGAAGATTGGTAGGGTATATAAAGGTGTTGCATCTAACTGCAAGCTAGTGGGTGTATAGGCTAGAAAACCGCAATAAACTGCCTTGCAGGCAGTTAACATAGGTGCTATAGGATGGTTATATTCGGTTAAGATCCTATCATAATCTCTATAAAACCACAAGCTATTGGATGTGTAGTCAAAAGGACCACTCCCATATCTACCAAGACTCACCTCAGTATTATTTTGTGTGCTAACCGAGGATATGGTGAGCATGCATATATATAAGGTGACCAAAAATAAATGACACATCGAAAAAATAATAGTACCGTTACAAACCACAAATAGATTAGTATGAGTTAGATTGTTATGTACCATACGTGTTTTGCACCTTGTCTTGCATCGAGTTCTTCTCCTCCCACCATCATGCGTTCTCCTGGTACGAGACTCTCGTAACCCTTCCTCTACTGTGCCAACCAATGAAGACCTCTGCCTGCTATTTCTCGCACTCCGAATGATGGTTTGATCAGGTGGTGATTCAGGAGGAGGAGGGGTAAAGGAATTCTGATTGGGTGATGAGTTTTGGACTGTTATCGATTCAGACCCGGTAGGGTTAATAGATCCAATAATCGCTGAAAATCGAACTCTGATAATCGTCCACTGCCAGCCATAGGCCACATGTATACGTATGGGAATCACTGAGAGGATCGGTACCCGAACCGTACACCTTAGAATCGATCTATCTTCACCAGTTAAATTAAACCGATCCACCGATATAAGAGTACCAAACGTCGCAATTGCTTGTCTGATATAATCTTCATGCCAAAATATGAGTGGAAAATCATATAATTCGATCGCTACAGTCCATAGTATATCAAAGGAATGTGGGATTGGTACTGGAGACCATTGATGTATCGAAATTGATAGGTTTTCTTGCCAAAATCGAGCACCATTGAGAACCTCTTCAATTGGAATGTGATTCGGTAGCTTGAGAATAACCGAGTCGTCAGTATACCGATACAGACTCGATTCCTCTCCCCAAGTACCATATTTCGCCTTTAAAGCTTCTCGAATGGTTGCCAGACTTGGTAATTGATTCTCTCCACACCTCGTTAGGATCAGCGACTCTTCAAGATCTCTCCTCAGAGCTTGTGTGGTTCCTTCTTCAGAGAAAAAACAGGCTAGGGCAGTATATGGCGATGAGCTGCTTGGATTAAACTCTCCCATCACTTAAAGTTAAGGTACGGAGTATAATCGGAAGAAAAGGAGCAATAAACGCACAAGGCACTGTCGCAATAACTGTTACTGTCAGAATTGCTAAGGGAGAAACGATGGAGGTCTAGACAGTCCCGATCAATGGAGCAAGCTTCTCAGATCAGGTCTTTCTGTCGCGACCACCGCCTCAGAACCGACGAATCGATCGATTCGAGTCTCCGATAGTCAATTTGGGATCTAGGGTTTCGCTTTCGTTTTCGCTTTCGTTTTCGCTTTTCCTTCGATGAACTCGAGACATGCATAATCAGTAGTATTTTTGAATGGTACTTAATTTCCTAACTTCTCTTGTTTTGTGATAATGTGATTTTAATTGACAAGTTTTGTTACAGATAATTGACTGTTTGTATTTACTGGTGATTTTTACAAGGTATTATAATGGTAATTTGAGTTAATTGAATTGTCGATTTCATGGTTAATTTAATTATTATTTTATGTCAATTATTTCAGGAAATTTTGAGAGACAATTTCAGTCCAATAAATTCATTTAACATGGATATCGTTATTGATTATGGATTAATAATTGATATATATGTTAGTTAACCTATCCTTCATTTTATTTTATCAGGATTCTTTCTTTACTTACATTATCAAACTCTCCGATTAACATGTACCCACCATCTCATGTCCGCTCGTTTGTCAAAAACCACTACAAAACCCTTCACTATGCAACCATCACCTTAGTCCTTACTATCCAGTTTCCTATGAATAAGAAACTTCATCACCCAAATCAACTGAAAATAATCATTACACAACTCTTTAATTTCTTCTAGTATACCCATTGTTTCAATACAAGGCTCATATATTTACATGGATATCATTCTTTATTTGTTCATTGGCAATTAATTGTTTTGTTTCAACTCTTCAATAATCAGTATATCTGAGAATTTTGTATTTGCTTTTCCTAATACATGATAATGAATTGTTCTTTGGCAATGTATTAAAAAAAATCAAATCTAACACGTATTTGAAATTAACACATAAAATCAAATCTAACTCGAATCTGAGAAATTTTTTCCACTCTTCAAAATGGAAGTTGTCAGAATATATGTAATTAGTTCACACTTCCATTATATCATTAAGAAATAACAAAATTTAAATCAAATTTTTAAAAGTAATTATTTTTTAATAATCTCTTTGCATACCGAAAAAAACCTTCATGTCGATCCACCCTTAATTGTCTTCGTTACATATCTCTGAAAATTGAAATAAATAAGAAAAAAATCAATTTATAAACACCCATAAATACCAACAAATCTCTCATCATTAAAGAAAAAATTATTGAATTACCAACAAATCCATATCCAAAAAGGCATTGCTGCCCGCAATTAAATCTTCTGATCCTCTTCTTCCTTAATTGCCTTCATTTTTCCCTTTTTCGTCTCCATTAAATATATCTGAAAATCGAAATTAACAAAAACAATCAATTTCTAAATAACCAAAACTAGAAAAATATCCGGCATCCATAAGAAAAAAAATCATTGAATTTCTGAACAACAAATCTTCTTCGATATGGCAATTAACACATCTATACAAAAAAAAACACCAAGTAATCCATTCAAAAATCTGCACTAAATATGTCAAACAAGCTGTACTTTCAAACGAACAATAATATAACCAAATCTGAAATTGAATTACCGAACTGAAATTGAATATCAAATCTGAAATTGAATTATCAAACTGAAATTGAATTATCAAATCTGAAATTGAACCAAATCTGAAAAATAATATTTAAGGTGTTTGTTATGGGCGCAATTGATCAAAATTGAATTGCCAAACTAACTACTTTTACCCAAAATATTTTAAATTCCACACAAAATATTTACCTCGTTCCCTGGAATTAACAAAAAAAAGACCAATCTCAGCAAAATTAACAGTTTAAAAAAACGAAACTTACTAATTCTTTATTATTGCACATTCCTCTGGATCGTGCTTGTTAACTCCGTCCAGGACTGAAGTCGCCCGTCCAAACTCACATGTCGCCGGTTGCAGATCCAGTCGCCGTTAACCGCCATCGACGTTTCTTCTAGGGTCTGTATCAAGTCGACGTGCTTGTTAAGCATTTAGAACCGTTAACCGCCATCGACGACGCCCATCCGATTTGTAAAGATCTGGCCACTGGCTCGCTGGGGGGAAGTGAGAAGTGAGAAGTGAGTGTGTGTGTGCGTGTGGGTAGTTCTACTTCTATTAGGGGCTGCTTTGGCGAATAATATTTAACACCCCGCTATTGTAAACCCGCAAATACCACGCAATGATTAAATTGGAAAGTAATTAATAGGTGAAAAGAATAAATTTGGAAATTTTGCACCCATTAATTGTGGTGCGGGTAATATTGGGGGTTTTGAATGGCGGGTTGTTTAATATTATTGCTGCTTTGGCACTGACGCACGCATTTATTGAGCTGACAGGCTTTCACATTTACCTGGTTTTAACAGCCTGTCTACATTAATTGCAGTTTTTCACATCATGTGTTCATCCGTGGGTCTGTTAACCCAAATATGTTCAAATTAGTAACAGAGTCCTTCAATTGTAATTAAAAAATATTTTTTACAACTGTTGTAAAAACAAAAAGTCTAGAGGGCAGGAAAACATTGACCGAATTGTTATCGAATTTACACATGGCGTCATTGTGCTTCTACGGTGGTAAACCCCTACACAGCAAACAAAAAATTAAAAGAAACCAGATTGGAAAATCTGAACTGGAGGTGAATTAGGACTAAAAGAATCTTCTCAAATGGCTCCTCTTTCCAAATTTAGCTTCCAAAAATATTTTTGTGATGGATTTTTTCCTAATTACCCTCTTTGCCATATTTCTTTTCTCCACCAAATTTCTTTCTTCGTTAAGCTTTCTTCTCCCTCAAATTCTCATCTTCAGCAAAATTGAAGTAGTGATGCTTTTTTATGTTTACGGTTAATAGTTTGGTGGTTTTTGATGTATAACTACAAAAATTAGTGATGATTTTCAATATTGATGTTTAAAAGTTGTTTATTATAGTATATGCATGGTTCGTAATATCGGCCGAGTTAAAAAAAACTCGGCCGACTCAAGTCGGACTCGGCCTGACCCGAGCCGAGTTTCGGCCGGATATATCGCTGCCGAGTGGCGGATTTTTTTTTTTTTTTTTAAGAGTGGTCCATGAGAGTATTTCATACTTAGAATCCGAAAATTGGAGGAGTTATATTTCTAAATCGAAGAAAACTTTCAAAAGAAAGATGGAGTTTGAATCAATGGAGAAAAAGAAGAAATGGAAGAGACGAGTGAATCAATGGACAAGAAGGGGGTGAGTGGGTGCTAGAATATACAAGTACATGTGCTTGGTTCACATGCACCTCAAGTGTCTTTATTCTTTGGGCTCACCAGAGGCTTTGTGCACCATAAATTTGAATCTATGTATACACGCCTTTTGATGACAGGTTTTTGGTAGAAAGTAATTAAATTATTTAGTATAATAATGGACATATTTTTAATGATCTAGATTTTCAAATTAAAACCATGTAAATAAACTTCCATCTTTTTATGTATCATGGACGAAAGTAAAACTCCCCTTTCATTTTAATAAAAAATAAATATAATATAATTGTTCTGAAGTAGAGTTTAGCATCTAATTTATTAGGTTTTATGGTCCAGAAAAACACTTTTGAGTTTTGACATATTTCTAAAAAACCGCAATGACAATAATTTTCACATATACTCCTGGAAATACATTGCACAGGCCCAAGCATACCTCCATAAAGTTATATCATGGATGTTCTTACAAAATAAATAATATCAAGAATAAGCATACACCATACAAATTAAGGAAATTTTCAAAAACACCCGTGTCTTTTTTGGATATTTTAATATCTCCTATTTTATTGGAAACTCCAGAACACTTCCGTTACCAAACTTTTATTTTCAAATACGGAATTAAATCTAATCATGGATTATTTTTAATTACTACATATGTAAAAAAAGTTATTTTGGTCATAATTATTTTTTAATACCATACGTGGTTAGTTTTAACTCCATAGGGGGCTATTTGAAAATAAAAGTTTGGCAGAGAGTTTTTTTTGGGGTTTCCAAAAAAATAGGGAGTTTTACAAAATATCCAAAAAAGATAGGGATTTTTTTTTAAATTTCCCTAAAAATTATATCATGGATACTTTTAAAAAACAAATACAAGAAATAATGTGAATATGTTTCTTCGATTTTTTTAATTATACTTGATTCATGTATGACTAATTCATGATATATGTAACACGTATAAGTTCATAACGAGTTATTTAAAAACTAATTTTTTTAATGTAGTAATTTGGGTTTTATGAGTTGAATTTGTGTGTATCATGTTTATGAATGTTTATCTATTTTTAAAATAATTTTTTTTATTTTTTTTCCTATTTTTCCGATTTTTTTACTCACAGTCCGATTTTTTTTTTTTTTACTCGGCCGAGTCTTGTCTGAGTCGACCGAGTCCCGAGTCTCCAGAGCCAACCGAGTCCGATTCCGAGTCCGATATTCAGAACCATGAATATATGTAATTTTTGATGTTTTTGATGAGTTTGATGGGTTGATTATAATCTCATTTCATGTCCCAAAATTTTCATTTTTGATGTTTTTGGTGATAGAAACAGAATTTCAGAATTTTGAATAAACTGCATTACCAGTTTAACTATAATCTCAACACAAAAAGAAATTAGGACAAATAATACACAACCACGCAAGTACATTAATTAAAAAGATTTCTAAACCAACCCATAGTAGCACGAAAGAGTAAAGACCCCAAATGAAAATACACGAACACATATAAAATACAAGACTCCAAACAATTAAGTTCCTACAGACAGACAAAGTATCATGACTCCCAAATGGATTAAACACCATCGAATCCCCTCACGTGAGAAGATTTATTTCTTTTGCACGAAGTACTACTGATAACTGCCATCTCGACACATTCAACGTATGACCAATCTACCGCCCACCATAAGTTTTCTCCCCTTCCGAGGTCTTGATGATGGTCCAGCCTCGTCAACATTGTCTGCCGCAATTAATCAAATATAAATAATTTGCAAAAATAAATGATTTAATTTAATCAGACGACCTGATTCAAACTTCATAGTTCATTTCTGAATGCAAATTCAAATTCAATATCAACATTACTTTGATATCATGTAGGCCAATAGCTTGATTAATCCTAATTCAATATCAACATTAGTTTGATATCGTGTAGGCCAATAGCTTGACTAACCCTAATTCAATGTCAACATTACTTACTAATTGCAAATTAATTATTGAATATTAACTTTAATACAATTAGTGTCAACATTACTTACTAATTGATTTTACCTCGAAATCCTAGAAAAAGGACAAAAAATGAAGTCAAAACACCAAAAATTCTTGAGAAATCAGATTGCTTAGTTTGTACCAGCATGCCACCAATCCTGAAAAAATTACAAAGGGGTAAAAATTGAAAACAAACAATTTTGCAAAAGACAACAGAAAAATTAGAGAGGACTTCCAAAACACTAACAAGGTCTCAATTTAAGTCTGATGACGGATTGAAGGTACGTACCAGTCACAATTGGAGTCTCGTCTGAAACAATCATTGCTAACTCAGTCCCTGTGAAGTCTTGGAGCGTTGTGAAGTTCGGCGCCATGACAAGATCTCGCTGTGAAGTGTCTCTGGGCTGTGAGCTTCGCAAGGACAGTGAGCGCCAGTGAAGTCTCGTTGTCGCTAAATTAACGAAGGCGGTGAAGTTTGGTTCCACGACAAGATCTCGAGGATGACATGATATGGTAAGAAGAAAGAAAGAAGGAAGGAGATGGACCAGGGTGAGAAGGTAGAATGAACTATGAAGGTGAAGGTGAAGTCGGTCGTGGAGAATGAGAGAATGGAAAAGGACAAGAGTGGGAGAGAAAAGTCTGCTCTTTATTTTCACACATAGACCTAGTATTCTTACGTGGGAGAGTGATTAGGCGGGATTCATATCCACCTCATCTTCGGTAAGACTTCGGTAATTTATTTCCTGCATTGTAAATTTTTTGAAAATGTAAAAAATGATGAAAAACAGTAAAAAACAATGAAAAAATAGTGTTTCGGTAGAAAAACGTTTCATTTATTACAAAACGGTCAAATATTTTTTTTACCGTGTTGGAACGTTTTTTTTGGGAAAAAACGTTTTTACGGTTCGAAACGTTCGTTTTTCACAACAAAAATATTGGGCTTTTAATTATTTATCGTTTTTCAGCCCATTTTTTTTCCAGCCCAATAATTAGTAATTTTAAAAAATTAATAAATAAATATCAGAAAAATTATTGAAGTAAGAAATCATAGGAAATAAATATGAATGGTCAAAAACTTGTGTATGGTGAAATCACACGAATCTGTCCGGGACCGGTCCTTTATTTACGAAGGTTTTTGACCGATTTTGTTACCAGACTTTGATAATACAAAATTAACAAAAACACAAAAAATATAACACTCAATTCTAATTATGCAGTATCGTTGAAATTGTTATACTCAAAATTCATAACACCTCAATTGCAACAACATACTGCAATGAGAAAAAATACATGCAAAAACGCTTTTAGTTTGAAAATTTTGCAACAATAGATCTATTAAAATTTTATATATCATAAACAGGCCAAGAAATTAAATCATATCATTTGGGATATGTAAATGAGACGTTTTGTAGATAAAAAACTTGTGCATAATTGAAATTTTTAAAGGCTTAATTGCATAATTAAAATTTTCAAAAAACTTAATTGCTTAACTTAAGACTGAGTGAGACTTAACTGCATAACTTTATTTCCGTGGCTTGAATTGAATAACACGGACTTAATATGAAATTGAGTAGAATTTTAAGGGTGATTCTATGGTACGGATATATTTTATACGGACGGACAAGATTTAAATGCAAAGATCAATCCAATGATTCACAATCGCTATGGATATTTTAGTTGTACGGTGAAAAAGAGTATACTACGCTGCGGGTATTATATCGTTTTGTTTATCACAAGTATTCTCATGATATTACACGATATATAAAAAATATTTATGCCAAAGTATAATATTGCTTAATTATATATATTGTAACAGAAATATCACTTTAGCAAGATACTATAACAATATCACATTATAACATAAGCATAAAAACCATAAATGATTATCCTATCAAACAATAAAAAACATTTCACAATTAAATAAAATAAAATCAAAGTAGTCAATACTGGCAACAATTGTTCTCAAATGAAGTTCCGAAGGTTAGTGGACACGTAATAATGTTTCAAACCAAATAACCAATGGTTTTTCTTGTTCTCTTTCATGTTTTTAGTGCGTCATTGGTATGTGTTTGTATACTTCATATATGAATGATCATTAAAATAAATCATTATATTTATCTCTTAATAAAAGCACATGTATTTATTTTCTAATAACAATGCATAATGCACACTTTTTTGCTTGAATGAAAATGTAACTCAACTAAAGATAATAGGGCCACATATACTTAAATGGTTGCTCCGAGTCCTACTTCATATTTGCGCCGACGATTATATTGAAAATTAAATGATATAATCATAAATATCTCAGGGTCATAATCGTAAATACTGAAAAAAAACTGAAATACTCACCACAAGTAACATAACTTCTCGTTTACGTGCCACGTTGTTTCAAAATATGCAGATTTATTCATAGCATGCCTACACGAAAAGAAGAAACGAAAAATGGTATAAACTGAAATACGATATTTTAAGGATATATACGAAATAAAAATGCATACGAGTCACTTCAATCTTTCAATTTATATTTGTACATACAGAAGGGCATAAATGTAATTTTAAGTAAATTATCTCTTTAAATGAAGGAGGGAATTGCTTAGAAAATCGAAAATACGTTTCGGTGAGAATGAACTGCATGTATACAAATATAAAATGGATCCATATTGTTTGTCTACAATATTTACAGATGAATGTAAACATACCTGTAATTTACCAAAATACCCTTCATCAGTGAGGGTTTTTAGTTTAGGAAAACAAAGATTATTTGTTAATGATGATATGCTTATTTGGGTTTTATCGAAGAAGGGCCAGAAATTTTGGTCCATTGACCTTCAAGAATCCACGTCATAAAAATTGCATCAATCCTGAAGTTACATGAAAATCAAATTACCGTTTATGTACTTCATGAAATCAGAGTATGAATTTGGTAGGATGAAATTACATTGTTACCCTTCAATTCTTGTAGAGAGAAAACATTTCATTTGCTTGGCCTTGTCGAGCAGTTCCACCCCACTCAACCATGGAAGTCGTGAATTGACTATTCCCACTCAACCTTGTCGAGCTGAAAATGAAAATTGAACATTGGTAAAAATTTGGTTTTAAGTATTTTTGCAGAGCTGGAAATCAAACCATACCGTTAATGGATGAAAATATTTTCAGTTTAAGAACAAACCATTTCATGAAGAGAAGAATTGTTCAAAGTGACTTTCTGTCAAAACATGCAATACAATCAAAATCGCACAATCATGACAGTTTTGATTCTTTGAACAATATGTTCAGTTTCAGACCAAAAAATAGGAAAGAATATCGGTATATTGAGAAAATCATTTCTAAAAAAAATATTAAATAAGGAATAAATATAAATTAGATACTTATTAACTGATTGATAAATTTACCATATATATGACCTTGAAAAATGCTCCTTGTGTCTGCGATAAACATCCATTGGATGTGCCGATTGTTTAACAGCAAAGGCATTGTCCTCATATTTTCTTCTTAAGCAGAAAAAAATCTTTGATTTCAAATTTTAAAAAACAAATTGTCCACAAAAGTTCAAATTTCTAACGCATGTTTGGAATGAATCTAATCATGATGTAAATTTCTTCAACAAATTATCGCAAATGCGTTCTAATATATATTTCTTTAGCATGTATACTCGTTTTCTGTCAAAAAACTATGAGTAGGAATTTCATCAAACACATAATAGGCGTGATCTATAAATAACTAAAAAATCTTTAAAACTATATTCTATCAAATACTGACAAGAACGATTCATTCAATCGGATCCCGCAAAAGACAAAATAAAAGATTCAATAGATGGATATAGATACGAAATGAACATACCAAGCTTCTGACTGAAAATCGGGTCGAACAGTGGGCAAGGGTTAATATGTGAGAGATTTGGGGCTTGTAAATTGTAATAGCAACACAACACGAAATAAAGTTGGAAAAAAACTCGTAATCTACAAAAAAAAATGAAATCTCACGTACTGGCCTTGAAAATGGGCTGCAATCGCCTTGTAATGGCCTTCGAATCTGCACGATGTGCTTCTCGACCGTCTTCTTTTTGTGCGCGAGATGAGGGAAGAGAGTAGAGAGTGTATACATCCTTCATGGATATACACATTTTGAGGAGAGTGTGAACGGAAAGAAGAACTGTGAGTAGAGAAGAGAGTAGAGAGGCGCCTCATAAGTCATAGGTGTGTATCCTCATGGATGCAAATAAACTCTGGTTCTGATTTCGAGAAGACGTTGATGAAAAAGCCTGAAGAAGGAAAATATTTATTCTTAGGGCGTGTTTGGCACATGGAATTTTGAGGCGAGCGGACTTTTCTAATTCCACTCAGGGCCCGTTTGATATCGAGTATTTCACGGGATTCTACAAGAAAAGATATCCATTTCCGGTACAAGCAACATTTTGGGTGTTTGATTTGAAAGAATTTAGTAGAATCCATATTCTTGTATGCTTGTCCAGCAGACCTCTTTGCCCTTAGTTGTTGTCTTGCTAAATTGTCAAGAAAACAATGGAAGACTTTGCTTCCTTTGTCTCTTCCCGCCAAATTATTGAACATACCTAAAAATTATGTATGGCACAAGGATCTCATACAAATTGAATGGGAGTTTTATTTTATTTTTAGAAGTTCAACATAATAATAATATTATTACAAACTCTAATAATTATAATTATTACTAAAATTATTATTTTGATAATAATAGTAATAGTAATAATAATAATAAATTATTATTATCATTATTGATTTATTAATTAATTAAATGTAACAGTAGTTTATACAATAAACTAATTAATTCAAATATGCATTAATTTATAACTATGATTAATTTATTTTTAATAATTTGCGTTAATAAATTAATGTTTGGTTAATAAATATATACAAACCAATTATTTTTCAAATAAAACATATCTCATATATCTCAAATCCTCATAACTACTTTTCAATTATCCTTTACATCAAACAATAGATTTCACTTTCCATCATCTAAATCTCGCACATCAAACAACACATGCAAGACAATGATGTCCTTCAAATATTTACCCTCATTTCACTTTCTCTAGAAAATACAAGAATCCTTCAATATCCTTCCAAGTCTTTTACATCAAACGGCCCCTCAATTGATATTCCTTGTTTGGTTGACCTTTTAATGAAAGAATTAGGAGATGCTCCACCTTTTCCTTCCATTGAGATTCTCCATTTTGCAGCTCGTAGAAAAGTTGGAGCGGAAATTTCCCGCAAAACTTATTGACGCTAATAATACCCACACATGCTTCCTCTCTCCTCTCGCCAGTCTCTAATCTTCTCACAAAAACCTATTCTCCGACTTTGGCTGCTTTCTCTATCTTTTCTGTGTGTGTGCTTCTCACGACTTGTTCTTTGAATTGAATCCCTCAATCGTCTCATTTGTCCTTACAGGTATGTATGCCTTGTGTGTTTTTTTTTACTGAAAATTACTTCTTTGACTTGAATTCTTTTTTTGATTGAACTTTTTGAGTAATTATGAGTAACTATGTAGTAAATTTGACTATTGTGTCTTCATTTGGTTTATTGTGTCTTGATTGAGTAATATTTTTTTCTTGATTGAATTAATTGTGGGTATAATTGTGTACTAAATTCGGTCAATTTCACTGTGAATCACTGTGACTTAATTTTAGTAACTACTTGTCAAGCTATTAGTTTTCATTAATTGAGTAATGTGGGTATAATTGTGGGTATAACTGAGTAAATGACTAAATATAATTGTGGGTATAAGTGTGACTTGATTTTAATAACTACTTGTCAAGCTACTGGTATACTGGTCACGGTGATATGGTCATCGTGGGTATAATTGAGTAACTAAACTTTGAATTGGTCCTTGTTCTAATTAATAGGAAATGACCAAATGTAATTTGGAGGAAATTTCCTCCACGCCAAGCTATTAGTTTTCATTTGTTGAGTTTGTCAATTCTGAACATATGTATTTCTAGAAAACTTGTCATTATGAAATTGTTTGTAATTGTTGTATCTCTAAAATACTCAATTGTTTGTAACCGTTGTATTTCTAAAATACTCAATTTCACCTAATTTAGTTCACGGGTAAAATTTGGTTTACTGTCAATTTGACAAATCTTGCACTTTCAAGTTTCGGGGCTTTTTCAAAATATAAATTTGATAGTTTATGTGACTTCAGAATCTGAACTAACAATCAACTAAATTTGTATATGTTTGTAGATTTAATGGAGAATCTTGCGCAAGATGACTATGTTGCCGCTATTTTTGCAATTATTAATGTGTCTTGGATAGTACAACGACAATGAAGAAAAATCAGTAGAGCGTTATCTCCAACTAGAGTTTCCGAATGAAATAGATATTTATCTAGAATTGTCTATGAATCGGATATTGCATGCGTAGACATGCTTCGTATGAACCAAGAATTGTTCTTGGATTATGTTTTCAAAAAATTTTGTATCTTAATTTTGATAGTTTATTTTGTTTCAAACTTATTTTATATTTTGAGTTTACTGATAACTAGTATTTGAAACTTTAACTATATTTGAAATTTTAATTTTGTTTGTATTTGGACTATGTTGTGTGATTTCTTATGTTGAAATATATTGTGTGATTTTTGTGTTATTATTTAATGTACAATTATAGTGATTTTTTTTTACAAAATAACTATTATTATATTTATAACAACTTTAACTACTTTCATATTACAACAACAAAATTCCAGAATATTCGAAACAACCAAACAAAGAATTATACTTTCCAGCATTTTATAATTTGGACATCCAAACAAACTGCGGAATTACTAATTCCAGAACTTTTTACTCCTCCACCTTGTAATCCAATTCCATTCTACTAATTCCGTTTGCCAAACAGGCCCTGTTATTATCATCTAGGGGATCTCTCTCCCCTTCGATCGATTTAAAATTATTTATATTGAATTTGTTAATTATATATTTTTAAACTTAATTATGACAAAAAAAATAGACATTAGATTTTTTTTGGAATAAACATCACATTTAGAGAGATGGAGTGACATATAAAAAATTGATTGCAATCGAGAAACTATTTTTTTAAATTATAGCACAAACTATTCTGATTAATATGATTATGTAAAAATATAATTTGATAGTTTGTTGTATTTAATTATAATTTTGACTCTTTAAGTTTCTATTTATTTTCATCAACAATGAAAAGAAATATTTTTCAAATTATAGCAAGAATGAGTTTCATTAATAAGCTTGCAAAAGAATATAGCTAGCTATTTTTAGGTTTTAATTATAATTTTGACTTTTTTTTTATTTTCTTGGACAAATAGAAAATATATTTCAAATTATATAAAAAAGTCATATTGATTAATAAGATTGTGCAAAAATATATTTCGATATTTTTTACAGTTTATTGACTTTTTTAGTTTTTATTTATTTTGTTGGACAGTAAAAAATTATTTCTCAAGTTGTAGTAAAATTGATTTAAATTACTAAGATAATGAAAAGATATTATTTGATATTTTTTAGCGTTTAATTATAATTTCGACTCTTTTAGTTTCTATTTTTTTATTCTTTGACAATAAAAAATATTTTTCAAATTTGAACACAAATAAATTATTTATTTATTTTTGGTAATTTAGATGTTCATGAATTGTAATTTTAACATTATCAATTTATAGTTTCTTCAGAAATAAATATTTTATTTATACATTAATAATTTGAGAATATATCATCTTTATATTAATTGTGTATAATTTGTGTATGTTGGGGTAATCAATCAATAATCTCTTTATTAAATGTAACACATTGATCAATAAATGTGTTTTTTTTTGGAGTCATTAATCATTTTTTTTTTTTGAAACATGAAGTGTGTTTCTTGGAGTCACTAATCATTTCTCTTTGAAACATTTAAAAACAAAATCATGCTAGGGCTGGGCTTCGAACCCGAGTTGGCAACACAACATTCATGTGTTCTTACCGTCTGTGCTATCTTCATTTTATGTCTATGATTGTACTTTTAGTATATTAATCATATAAGACACGTGTCAAACTTCATTAAATTAAAAATGATGTTGTCGTGATTCGAACTCAGGTTATCAGTGAAATACCCCACACCTCAAACCATCCGGCCGAACCTCAAGATGTGATTCCATATGAAGTGTTAGTATTTGAACTCAACTTCAGTAGTGTACATGCGTCAATTAATGAAAATAATATATTACTGTGACTGGATTTCGAACCCTAGTCTCCTTGGAAGAGAGCATGTGTTGTACTTGTTACCATATGTGCTATCGCCAGTTTGTGTCTGGGTTTCGAACTCTGGTCTCTAGGAAAGTGAGCATGTGTTGTTACCATCTGTGCTATCATCGATTTGTGTTAAATCTTGTAATTTTATCATCTTATTTACAGCGGATACGTGTCAAAATTTGGTTCAATTCATTAAACTTTAATATATAGTATAATTTGAAGTCCGGATAGAGTAAAATATGACGCGGCACTCTATAATTTGAAAAAAGTGTTTGTAAAATATTTTAGTAGGATTCATCTTTCTCTCTTTTTCTTTTTTCCTCTTCATCTCCTCAGACTTTCCTTCTCCGAAAATCAAAAAATTCACGTATGTTCGTCAGCTCCTACTCAAGTGCGTGAAGTTCACATGAAAATCACTCTTGTTCTTCGAAATACACTATATTTTTTTTTTTAAATGTTTAGAATGGGATTTATTGTCCCACTTCTAAGCACTTATGCATTTCATCTGAAAATATTGTATTTTACAATTTTTACATCTCTCATATTTCCTTTCTATCTCTATATTATCTCTTGATTTTCTTTACATTTTTACTTGTATCCATGCAAAAGAAAACTAATCCCTATTCTTCACGGCCCAAATCCATCCATCAGCCCAGAATTTTGTTTTCGATTCTCTCCTACTCCTTTCCTCTTTTCCTCTGGGCCGTTTGATATGCAAGAAAGTGTGGGACAATCCTCATTTTCCTGGAAACTGTGGGATATCTCTTGTTTGAAGTGCAAGAATTTATGAGAATCCATTTTCTTGCTCATTCTTGTCTCCTTTATTTTCCATCTTTTTAGATGACAATGTTTTCCTTTCAAAAAGAGGGGAAAACACTTTCTATCATCATTAAGCGAGTAATTATAAAATAAAAATGATTAATAAAATGTGAAATTAACAATAATAATAATAATTCTGAATAAAATAATAATAAAATAAAATAATAGTAATAACAAAATAATAATCATAATCATAATTATTATTATAACAACAACAACAACAAAAATAATAATAATTATAATAACTGTAATAACAAAATTAATAATACTCATAATAACAATATATAATAAAGTGTAATATTAACAATAATAACAACAACGACATAATAATAATAATCAGAATAATAAAAATAATAATAAAATAATAATAATTAAAATATGAATAACAAAATAATAATTTAGAACAACAACAACAACAACAACAACAACAACAACATAATAATAACAATAATAATAATAATAAAATTTAACAATACTCATAATAATAATAATAATAAATATTTGAATAACAAACTAATAATTTTTTATTAAAATAATAAAAATAATAAAAATAAAATAATAATACTAATAAATAATAAATAATAATAATAAATACTTACTTTTATTTTTATTATTATTATAGCATTAATAATAATTATTTAATTAATCAATAATATAAAATTATTATTTTCACATTAAGATCAAACTTTATTTATTTATGATAATTTTGATGTACATTTATGAGGTTAATTCAAAATATAATTAATAATATGAAGAAAGTTTGTCCTTCAATTTCTTGCTAGCCAAACAAGATGAAAAATATCATTTCCCTAGACTTTTAATTCCATTACATTAGAATGAAGCAAAATCATGTCTTGTCCTTCATATTCTAGCTAATCAAACGGAAGTGGAAACTTTCCGAAATCTCCTCGCCAACTAATACAAAGGACCTTTGCAATTGGTACCGGCTCACCACGTCAAAACACCAAAAACCAATAAATCAATGGAATATTCAATTCTCGTCTACCCTGCGAATATTCTTTCCAAACATATCTCAGCTCTGACCTGTACACCGCTTCCATTCATCCAATTTAAAATACCACAATCATACAGCAAAATTTCCAAATACCGACCGCGCCTCCCCCGCTTCTGCTCTCCCAATTGCCAGTTGTCCCATTTTCCTTTTACTTTATAAACCTATATAAAACGGGTCGTTTATTTCATTAAAACGACCCGCTTGATATGTACGTATTTGAAACGAGTAACATTGAATCCAAGATTTACTATACGCGTATTGTGTTGAATAGACTCGGTGCACATTTAATGGGACGGCTGTGTCTCTGTGCTTTTGGCGCTAAATAAATAGGAACCCATGTAATGTAGTAATAAGTCTCTCTCTCTCTACACTTCTCTTTTCCGCTCTCTCTCTCTCTCTCTTTACCCAATCAATCCGCTAGGGTTTCGCTCTTATCTCGCCGCTCTCTCTACTATTTTATATTCAGACAAAACCCTAGCAAAAACCCTAAAATCACACCATGACCGACGGCAAGCAAACCCTCGACCTATCCGATCTCACCGCTGGTATCCCTCGTCTCCCACCCCTCTTTCTAACTTCTTATTTCTTCTTCATTTTCATTTTTTACGACTCTGTGGTGTTTTTTTTGTGAAGCTTTGAGCATGCAAGACAGAGCTGGTCTCGTAGATGCTCTCAAGGTATTTATATCCTTAATCTCTTCATCTCGTTGTTATTACAAATTCTTATTATTATTATTTTCGATTTTTGTTAATTTGATTAGTAATATTGCAGTCTAAGTTACAGGGATTGGCGGGGCAGCATGCTAATGTGTTGGAGAGCCTCTCGCCTCTTGTCAGGAAGCGTGTCGAGGTCTTGAGAGAGATCCAGGTACTAATCTTCCCCCCTTTTCCCTCTTTTTTCTTGCAATTTTAATTTATTTTTTCATTGAATATGTTTCTTCATTCCTGTAACAGGGCCAGCATGACGAGCTGGAGGCCAAATTCTTCGAGGAGAGAGCAGCTCTCGAAGCCAAGTACCAGAAGCTTTATGAACCACTCTACACGAAGGTACCAGTTTTTATACATTCCTATCGCCCTCCTCATTTTATTAATTTATTTAATTTGTGGTGAATTTACAGAGATATGATATAGTAAATGGAGTATCTGAAGTCGAAGGTGCCCCTAAAGAATCCGAACCTGAAGAAACTGCAGAGGAGAAAACTGGTATTTACAAAACCTTCATTTGATTTCCTTATTTTGTTCGTCCATTTTCTGTAATTATCCGTTTCCATTTCATTCAATGCAGTTGAAAAGGGAGTCCCTGATTTCTGGCTTAACGCGATGAAGAACAACGAAGTCCTCACCGAAGAGGTAATACTAATTAACGATCTCATTTTTATAACATATTTATTTATTATTATCTTTGTTTTAATTTAGGTTCAAGAGAGAGATGAGGGAGCATTGAAATATTTGAAGGACATAAAGTGGTTCAGAGTCGAGGAGCCAAAGGGATTCAAACTCGAGTTCCACTTCGACACAAATCCTTTCTTCAAGAACGAAGTCCTCACCAAAACCTATCACATGATTGACGAGGACGAACCCATTCTAGAGAAAGCCATTGGGTAAGTACATTTTTAATTAATATTAAAATATTAATATTCGGTACTAATAATAATGTTTTATTCAGGACTGAGATAGAGTGGCACGCAGGGAAATGCTTGACGCAGAAAATATTGAAGAAGAAACCGAAGAAGGGATCGAAGAACACAAAACCAATTACCAAAACTGAAGAATGCGAGAGCTTCTTTAACTTCTTCAACCCTCCTCAAGTCCCTGACGATGAAGAAGAACTCGACGAGGACACCGTAATTTCATTTCTTTATTTAATAATAAAATATTATTTGTTGGTTTACTTGTATGTATGATTTTGTTTTATTATTGGGGATATAGGCTGAGCAATTGCAGAATCAGATGGAGCAAGATTACGACATTGGGTCGACGATAAGGGACAAGATAATTCCCCATGCAGTGTCGTGGTATACTGGAGAGGCGGTTCAAGATGATGAGTTCGAGGCCATTATTGATGACGATGACGAGGATGATGATGACGAGGATGATGATGAGGACGATGATGAAGACGATGAGGATGATGAGGATGATGATGATGATGAGGATGAGAAGCCTAAGTCGAACAAGAAGGTTTGAATTATAATTATTTTATCAAATTTTATGTAGTTATGTAACGAGATTAATTTGTTCATGTGAAAACAGAAGAGTGGAGGAGGTGTTGTGGGAGCGGACGGTGCGGAGAGGCCGGCAGAGTGCAAGCAGCAGTAAGAAGGGAGAAAAAGATTGAAATTATTATTTCAAGTATTGAAATGCTTCTTGTATTATGAGTTGTTATAATATGGAATTTTGGTTTTCTTGCTTGATTGAGAGAGAGAGAGAGTTGAGAGATATTTTATTAAATTGTTTGTTGTTCCTTATCTTATGCTCATGGTTTATGCATTATTGCTCCATCCTAGGGTTTGCTTTCTTGGTGGTTCCTTTTCAGTTTGTCCAGTACTATTATATCATTTTATTTAGTTTTGGGGATTTTTTTGTCTTTTTCATATTATTTCTTGAGCAATTGCCGAACAGCTTTTGAGTATTGTTTTTTTTATTATTTAGTATATTGTTGTTCTGGATGATTTATTATCTCTTTGAGCCTTTTGAGAACTCGGAAACATATTTGTTATTACCAAATTTCTTATATTTATCGATTATTAAAAAAAATTCTTATATTTGTCAAAATAGTAATAAATTAGTAACAATTTTATAACAATGTGATTTAAATATATTTGAAGAACTAAAATATTGAAAGGGAAATCAGAATAAATTAATATTTATTGATAGCATGATGTTATAATAAGAAAAGAAAAAAAATCTTAATATTGACACTTCAAACATATTAGCTAATACTTGAAAAATTGAGCAATGTTACGTAAACCAGTTACTAATGTATCACAAATACCTAAGTTTGTATTTAATTGGTAGTCCATACACTTGAGCTATTTGCGGCACATTTGTTGATTTACGTGGTCCTATCATTACTCTAAAAAATATTAAGTAAATATGTTATTTTTAATAAAATATTATATATAGTAGACATCATATAGTAAGATTTTAGAAAATAATCATGTCCCCATAAAATTAGCAACAAACATCACAATTGCAATTGGGAATAAAATTCAATCATTTACAAGCTGTCAGTAAACAAAATAAATTGCTTAAATTTGCCTTTTGCATAATGTTTACTCTCTATATCCTCTCTATCCCCCCTCTAAACAAAACCTAAGAACCAAAAACCCTAAACTTCATTTTTCTCGATTATCTCATCAAAATCACAAACCGCCCCAATCCATAAATTTCTTAACCTCATCATACAAGACCAAAATTGCAGCCGCGCCCGTACTCCTCAACATATTACTCATAGCCCCTCGATAAAACGAGCGCACTCCCTCCTTCCTATAAATCTTCCTCCAACAATCCAAAGTCCCGGAATAAACTGGAGTCTCCAGTCCACTCTGCATCATCATTCTCCTCCTAACCGTATCCAACGGGTACGAAACCAAACCCGCACTGGAAGTCACCACTTGCGCCGCAACCCATCTCTTCCAAAGAGGAGACTCCTCTTCTATAACCGTATCCTTTAAAGTATCGAATCCACCAAAATATAATCCGCGATGAATTATCATGCCGTGGAGAGATGCAGGGAGGCCCTCGTATATGCCTCTAATTCCGTTTTTTCTGTAAATGGTACGGAGGAAATCAGAAATCCCTTTGAATTGGCGAGACCCGTTATGACCAATATCCGCTGCTAAACGGGTATGAGCAATGTCTAACGGGTATATTATCACTAGGGTCGTGCAGCCTGCTGAAGCGCCCGCTAGGAAATTTGTGGCTGCGATCGATGAGAGATTGTTGGGGATTAATGAGGTTGAGCTTTCGTTGCCTTTTAGAATTGATCGATATAGGTCCTGATTAATAGAAGGCAATAAAATAAATAATGGCGGTTATTTTATAGAGATAAATAATAAATTAAGAAGTGGATAATTGGAAATTGTAACGGTAACGGTAACGTTTACAACCGAGTCCGACAAATTTTCCCTTTTTATTTGAAGATCCTCTCGGATAAGGCAATTAATGAAGATCTAATATTTTTTATTGATTGGTTGTATTTTAACGTGTACAAAATTAATTTGATGAACTGGATATAAGTAACGCATAACGCCATTGTCCTAACCTTCTTTATTTTATTATTTTTTTCATTTTTTGAATTAATACAATGGCAAATAATTCTAAATTATTTGATCGGAAATATAGAACGTTTGGATATGTATGACAAATTGAGAAAATAATCAAGAACTATTTCCTCATTTTTTATGACTAATTTCAAAATTTCGACAATTGATAGACACAAACATATACAAAATCCTAAAAGAAATTTTTTCACAAAGAAGAGATCATACCTTTAAGGAGAAATTAAGCGCAACGGAGGGGTAATACCGCAGAACACCGGTTCCATTGCCTCGCCAGAGGGAGATAAACCCTTCATCTCTGACGGTTCTGACGATGCAATCTAGGAAACCCTTGAATCTCTGTCTGTGGGGCCCACTGGCAGATGCAGAGAGAAGAGCAGCGTTTCCTTCTTGAGTCTGAAGCAGAAGCTTCACCCTTTCAATGGGCGCCACTACTGTGTGAACAGCACCGCCCATCACGGCTCCGGCAACCATGTCCCTCTCAAATTTGTACAATTTATTATCTTTCCGATTGGCTGTGGAATCCGAAGCATCCTTCTTTTCGGTCTTCTCCGTTTTTTCATCTGTTGATGTGCTCATTCGGTCTCTTGTTTGGTTTTCGGATCTGGTGCTATCCAGTTTTGTTGGGGTATTGTATCTTGTATGAAAGATCGATTTTTTGTTGAGATTTGAGAAGTTAGAATAATTAGAGTGAAATAAAAGAGAAAAAAGATGATTTGATGGGCACATGGCCCAAAGAAGGAGATAAAGAAGGTGTCATGGCGGGGGACGAGTGGGTTGGTTTGGTCAGTACTCTTCTACTCGCTAATGGCGAACTCTTTTACCTTGTGTGTATTTCTTCCTTCTTTTTCTTTGTCTGTTTCTTCTGAAGCATTGTTTGGGCTTTTTTCTCAAGGAAAAGAAAGGGATGGTGGATGTCACGTGACTTTCTCGGAATGATGTGCCACGTGGCATTCTGCTTCTGCTCGGGGACGGGGTATATTTCATTTCTAAATCGGTCCCTTGAAGTATTTTTGTTTTTCAGTTCAGTCCTCGATCGTTCTTTAAAATTGGATCAGATCTTTCTTGTAAATGTAATGTAACTGGGCTCACTTTAAATGATAGGGCCCGTATATAATAATGTAATTTACTGTGATATTACTTCAAAATTTAATGTATTGCCGATCTCATCCTTTTAATTACATATTTAATAATTCAAAAAAAATCACAAATACTTTTTAATATATAATATTTTCATAAATATATTAGAAAAATATTTTATTATTAATATATAATATACATTAACATAATAATTAATGATAAATTAATATATAATTATCATATGAGTTAATATTAAAATAAGTATAAAAAGATAATGAAAATAAAAAAACTAAATGCTATAAGGATATTTTTCTGCCAATATATTTTTAAGATGTTTTTTTTAATATTGTTTTTCTTTTTCATTATTATTTGATGTTAGATTTCATGAAAAATAAATAACAAATAATTATTCAAATTATATAAATATAAAATCTAATTATTATATTTTTTAAATTGGTATTTCTTAATGTTGTTGTTTATTTTATTATTATTTGATGTTAATTTTTCTTGAAAAAATATATAATAAATAATAATAAAAAACACGAAAAACCATTTTTTAATTATTATATATATAAAATAAAAGGGTATTTTGGTAAAGGAAATTAACACCATTCAAAATTAATTTTAACCTCAATAGAAAATATTTGAAAGTAAACTTTTGTTTAGAGGGAGTTTTTGGAGTATCTAAAAGATGAGATTTTTTTTTTAGTTTCCAGAAAAAATAGTTTTTTTTTTTTTTTTTTAATTTCGTTTAATCAAATTTCGTCAAAAAAATATCTACGACGATATCAAATGAACATATGAAAAATAGAAATTTCAGTTAATTCTCCTATAGCGCTTCTAAAACAAAAATTGGAATTATGTATCTCATTAATTGGTCATTAATTTGTGTTGATTCATTTGGAATTTTCTCGCTGTTTATTTTCGTACTTTGAATAATTCAATGAGTTTTTTTTTTCTCTTCTCATTTCTTGTAGAGACAACACAATTTATATCTTATCTTATAACTCTATAAAAATATCACAGGATTCATGATTCGTGATTCATTAGAAATGATATAAATTACCGAGAAAATAACAACGACATGGTCCTGCCTCCTGAATCCGGATCCTCCAGATGAGGAAAAAATCTGGAAAAAAACGTGTGGATCAAACCCACCTCTTCCATCTTCATTGGTCCCACTCCCAACACAACTCAGGACGAGGAGTAAACAAAACTGGGCCAACAACTCTTAATTCTTATTCTTATCCCAGCTATAAAGTTTGATGATTCATCATTCACCACTCACTTCACCTCCCCCAAAAGAAGAAAGAATCCAATCATTTCTCTAGCTTCCACTTGTACAGACCTCAGATTTTCAAATCAATGGCCAATGAAGGTGATGTAACACCTCAATCCAACCCAAACTTGCCGGAGTTGTTGGGCTCGAACCATTGGTCGGGTCTATTGGAGCCGTTAGACCCGTCTTTGAGGAGCCTTATCCTGCTTTGTGGGGACATATGTCAGGTCACTTACGACGCCTTCGTCTCCGACGAACATTCCAAGTATACTGGTAGTTGCCGATACTCCAAATCCAACATTCTACAAAAGGTACTTGCTCATCTACCAAATATTTCATCATAATCATGTTTATGCTTCTACAAATGTCTAAATTATATAATTGTCATGTTTGGTAGGTTCTGTTTCCGGTGGTTTCTGATTTGACGGTCACGTCTTATCTGTACGCCACGTCAGAGATCGCTGTACCGAAAGACTTTCTTTTGTCTTCACGCTCTGCCGATGCATGGAGCAAGGATTCCAACTGGATCGGATATGTCGCAATCTCTTCTCGGTCTCCGATAACGGGACGTCGCGTTATTTATATTGCTTGGCGTGGTACGATTCGTACCTTAGAATGGGTTGATGTGTTGGAAGCTTTGCTCGTTCCTGTTGGTTCCATTCTCTCTTCGTCAACCACCGATCCGTCTGAAGATTCGGAGAAGGAACCGAAGGTGATGCAAGGATGGCACACGATTTACACATCAAGCAACCCTAATTCGAGGTTCTCCAAGCTTAGCGCGAGGGAACAAGTCTTGTACGCGGTGAAAGAGCTTATCGCGCATTACAAGGACGAAAGCGAGTTAAGTATTGTTTGTATCGGTCATAGTTTGGGAGCCGCACTTGCCACCTTAAGCGCATTTGATATGGTCGAATCCGGTATTGCGAAAATAGACGAAAATACGAATATTCAAGTAACTTCAATTGTTTTCGGAAGTCCACAAATCGGAAACAAAGCATTCAAAGAAAGATTCGAAACTCATAAAAACTTAAGAATCCTACGTGTCAAAAACAAACCGGACGTGATACCATTATATCCGACGGGTATTTTCGGGTATGTTTATTTGGGAGACGAACTTCTAATAGACTCGAAGAAATCGCCATACGTGAAGAAAGATTCAAGCAATATCGGTGATTTTCACAATTTGCAAGGGATTTTGCACACAGTGGCAGGATGGAACGGCGAAAAAGAGGAGTTTAAGTTACAAGTGAAGAGAAGTATCGCGCTCGTCAACAAATCGTCAGAGTTTTTGAATGATGATAATCTAGTACCGGGTTCGTGGTGGGTGGAGAAAAATAAAGGAATGGTGCTAGGAGACGATGGTGAATGGAAACTCCAAACTCCAGCTGATGAAGATTTGCCCGTTCCTCCTCCCGAAGGAAAGGCCGATATGATCGCGAGTTTTGGAAGCGATTTCGAGAAGAAGGTTGAAGTGAACAAGAAGATTTCTAAGCCTGATTTGATATTGGGTCTGTTTTATAGTTGTTTTACAACAAATCCTTAATTGATTTGCGGACTATCTTGTTATTATTACCATACTAGCAGAATTCCCGCGCTACGCTGCGAATTCTTATTTAATTCATTATGGATATAAAATAATTAGTGTAATATTATTATGAAATACGAACTATTTAAAAATGTATTTTTTTTTACTTACATGTTTATTCGTATTATATGACATAGTTACTCTTTACATATTAAAGTAAAATAATTTAAATAAAATAATATTCATATCGAGTTTAAAATAAATAAACTATTAAACATAATTTATGTGTGAAGATTTTAACATGAAAAATATAATATTTAACTCAGGGTTATTCATTTTTTTTTAAGAATAGAAGAATAAAAATAAGAACATGAAAATACTAATTTATACTGATTAATAATAATGACAACATTGATTAAGTATCCAAAATATAATAATAGCAACAACATTATTATATACAATAATAATATCAAATATTTTCAAAAATATTTATTAGATAATAAAAGAATTGTGTATGTCAAATAAAACTTTGAATAAAAAATTTCAGATTTTTTTTTCATATGGACATGGCATCATATATGTTGTGTTCGATTTTAAATGTACATTATGGATTTATAATATCAAACATGACACAAAGGATGTTCAGAAATTAGTGTAATATATAAAATGACACGTAAATAGTTACATGTAATATGAGTTTCTAAAAATCTAAGTACATAATCATGTACAATTAGATTTTTATTGGATGGAAGAAATAATTCTTGTGCGATGAAAAGTTGGAGACACAAAAAATAAAATAGAAAATTAATTTTATCACAACGACCCTTCATCTTACCCATGAGATTATATCTCATTAATATTATGTGATCAGATGAAATCGGATCAAATTAAAGTCATGAACCAACTCACAACATCAAAACAACATAACTCATACCACATATTGAAAAACAAATCATATCCAACGGTGTGGATAAAGCCACGATGAGATCTTGAGAGGAGCAAAGCGAAAAATAAGGTAAGGGGTAACTTGTTATTATTTTTCTTTTTCTTTTTTTGTTGAGCAAGTGTAATTAGTGTTATTCTGATTATTTTTTAATTATTTTGATTTTGACTAAAATTATGATATTGAATACGCTTCTTTTGAAGTAAGATAAGACATTTGAATATGTTATTTTTTCTTAAAAAAAGAAAAAGAAATATGTTAAACTAGCATTAAGGAAATTTTCGATGATTATTGGTTTTTAGTGGCAGGCCCGGTCCTGAGATTTTGGAGGCCTGTGACGTAGTGTTTAAATCCAGCGAAAAAACCTAGTTTTATTGACTTTCAAATTTCACACAATGTACATGTTGTATTTCGAGCAAAAATCCAGCCGAAAATCCAGCCAAAAATCCAGCGAAAAAATCCAGCAAAGAATATAGATTTGATTATCCGAGTTGTATTTCGATTGAATATCGCCTTGATTCGTCTCTATTGTTGACGTGTTTTCCTGAAATTGGATGCAATCAGTGAATAAGTATCAAACTAAAAAAGAATTCGGAGAAAAAACTTAAATAACACACCAGTAAATTACGTACCACGGTACCAGTGAAGAATTCTCCCTTCGCGAGTTGCACTCCTCTGCTTCGTTATCAACCTCAATTAATAAAAAAAGAAAAAAACTTCATTAAATTTAATTCCAATTCAGAGAATTCAGAAATTTCAAGTTTATTCCAATTAAAAAGTTGGAAATTTAATTAAGTTAGCCCGAATTTCAAGTTCATTCCAAATTACGTACCAGTGAAGAATTTCAAGTTCATTCTTGAAATTGAAAGCACTAAAGCACCGAATTACCCCAAAATCGCAAAGAAATTACCCCCAAATTAGACACTGAAAAGCCCCCAGTGAAGAATTTGCTGTTGGAAGCACTTAGACACTGAATAGCCTCCAAATTACCCCCAAAATCGATCTCGAAGTCAGTAAAATTACCCCCAAAATCGCAAAGAAATTGAGCAAGTTCAGCAAAGAAGCAAAGAAGCAAAGAAAACTCGAAGTCGAAGTCGCAAATTGGAGTCATGCACAATCGTTGAGCAGTCACAAATCGCAATTGAAGTCGCAATCTAAGTTGAGCAGTCGAAATTGAATTTAGAGGATCCAACTTCCAAGCCCAACGACTCTCTGACTCCCGTCTGCGAAGTGACTTCCATCGCCATCCATCTCCCATCGCCGTGTGCGTCGCGTCTTGTCTACACTCCTCTCCGTCGTACCTCCTCTCTGTTGGTTAATTCTAACCTAGAGGGGGGTAAATTTGGCAATCTAACTTACACTTAGTTTAGATTTAAACCTAATTTACGGTGCGGAATAAATAATAATTTGGATGATAAAGATGATACCGTACAAACACTTTGACACAAGATGTTTGTTTACGAAGTTCGGTAGGTGGTTGCTTTGTAGCTTTAACTCACCCTTTACTCGCTTAATTGACCGACTCAATTATTCGCGAGTACCTACGTCTCCGGGAATGCCTTGTGCCTCTTTTTGGCCTTCGATTGAATTCCAACTCAACTCGATTACAAGGATTTGCCTAGATCGATTTACACGCTTCTATCGATCTATAGCTTAGGCTCTTTACAATTTGTTGCACTAGCCTATTACACTTTTTCACTAATCGAGCTACAACGTGATCGGTCACGTGAGTGGGATACGATTAGTGGAGAATATCGAAAGTAGATCAACGATCTAAAGAGGTTTCTCAAGCTATCAATGGATATAGATAATCACAGCTTAGGGTTTCTCTCTTTTTAGGTTTGAAAGTTTGAAATTGAGGAAGTGTGAGAGAGAGACCCATGAAGGATTCTATTTATACTCTCTATAGAAATCCTTCAGAAAACTTGCAGTGCGTTCGAACGCATACAGTCCGTTCAGAACGCACTTGAAGTTTGCACTAGCCGTTTCAAAATAACGTGCAAGTACATCTTGGGTCCGTTCAAACGGACAATGTCCGTTCGTAACGGACTCAATTATACATAGCATTTTGCGTTCACAGGAACACGAGTCCGTTCAACGCACTGAAAAGTGGGTGAACGGATTCCAGGTTGTCCGTTCGAACGCACATGTGTGTTCGTTCGAACGCACATATCCCTGTGACATATTTCCGTTCACAGGAAAGATTGTCCGTTCAACGCACTCAGAAGGTGAGTGAACGGATTCTAATTGTCCGTTCGAACGGACATGATTGTTCGTTCGAACGCACACATCCCTGTGACACGTTTGGTTCTAATCAAGCTTTAAAGTTTTGATATTTAGCAAGTCCGTTCTGAACGGACTTTGAGTTCGTTCAGAACGCACTTCCTGCTTGACTGAACTCTTTGTTATTTTGAACATGATTTTACTTGAGTTCTACTAAGTTTGTACCTATGGTTTATTTGTGGCGTATCCCACTCACGGAAGGCTTCAACATCTCGAGTCTTGATGTATTCCAATGGCCTTCCTTGTGTTCTTCTTTTCTTGTTTATCTTGAGACTTCATGTCCTGATTCTTGATGTAATCCAATGAACTCTTCCTTCACAAGTCCTCCTTCATCTTCGTATCGTACCTATGTTATCCTGCACTTTTCTGGATGTATACATTAGTACTGACAGTGTTTTGAAATAATCAAACTATCAGGAAATTTGAACCAACAAACTCCCCCTTTTGATTAATTTCAAAACACTGTCGGTTTGGAGAGTTTCACCATTTAGTTGAGAACTTTCCGTACGATCGTTTCTCCCCCATTTTGAAAGAGATCAAAAGGGCCAAGGAGACTTCATCAACGGAAGGCTCCCCCTAAATGCGAGCTCCCCCTCAAAGAATGAATTGATGAATGTATGAGCTCGTAAATATGATCAAATTCTTTTGTTTTGAATGATGACAATCTTTTCAAATTTAGCAGTTTAAAACAGTTTTTGTGTGTGCGTTCCGAACGAAAAAGTGGTGCGTTTAAGTTCATTGTCCGCTAGAATAGCCTCGCGAGTTAACGCATTGTTTGCAAAGATTTGATCGCGTATGTCCTCGGCGTGCATCTTGTAGTCAAGAGTAGAGGTTTCGAGAAGTGAGCGGATTTCTTCAATAGTGAGAGATGAGTGGGTACCCGAGCTCGATCCTTCACCCGGTTCACCGAAGGCTTGACGTTTTCTTGGTCGAGATTGTTCCGGTGGATTGGTTCCGTCGCGTGCCGGTGGATCATATCGAATCCACTCGGAGGGTACTTCCGGAAAAGAGTAAGGTCCGGCTCAACGATGGTTGATATGATAAGTGGGCGACCGACTGCCGTCCCTTTTTCGAGTGAGACCAAGACTCTCTAGTCGATCCGGATGTGCAAGATTTTCGGTTTGGGTCACTCCTAGTGGCCATTCGGTTTCTGGTATGACGATACCCGATTTCATGCATGCCAAGGAGATGATATGCCCATAGGGAAGTGAGGAGGTGGCGACTCGTACGGCATACTCCATGTGCTTTATGATGAGGTTCGGGATGTGAATGGTCGGCGAGTCTTGGTACCAAAGGTTGTATACCAACACCTTGTTTTGGCCGTCGAGATTGGTTTTGAGTTTTACGACGGGAGCAAGGATGTTATTACCGATTTGCCAAGTGAAGCGGAGATTCGGTTCATACTTGGTGGAGTACTCGTATTCGTGATCGTTCGTGGTAATCTTCTTGAGATCATTCGAGTCATTTCCGTTGTACGTTCACCGCGACTAATGTAAAATCGCTCACCCCCATCGGACAACCCGAGCCACTCACGCAAGTTTTCTTCGGAAATAATAATTTCCTTACCGAAGATATAGCTCCGTATTAATTTGTTATCATCATCGTGGATTGCGTGGGCATAGAATAGGCGAACTACTTCGTGGTAGTACGGATATTGGAGATTGCACAATCCTTGGAGATGCCAATTGGTGATTCTAGGTTGCACGGACTCACGGAGTGAGATTGCTTCGGGCGGGAATTCGACGACAAAGCATGCGCTCACCGCACGATTAGCGACATCGGTTAGATACCTACGCGCTTTGGTGATGGATTCGTAGAGAAACGGATTTTCCGTGTTTTGAAACTCGAAGCGACGGGAACCGGTGGGCATTGGGCGCTTGTTTGCTCTTCTCGATGCCATGAAAAAGATTTTTAGTGAAAATCTAAGGTTTGAAAAGATTTGGGGTGAAGGTGAGAGGTAGATTTTGAAGTTTAGATAGAATGGTTGTCGAATTTGAAGAGATTTTCGGTATTCTAGACGTTTTTCGTCGGTTTGGATAGGTGGAAACGATTTTTCGTTATGAGGAGAAGTAAAACTGTTGGAGAGAGAAGAGAACAGTCGTGGGTTTTAATGCATTTTTCCCGTACTCCGTTATAACGGAAGTTGAGTTCCGTTACAACGGACTTCTGCTAGGGTTTCAGAAGACTGATATTTTTCATAGTCCGTTATAACGCTATGTAGTCCGTTACAACGGAGTTCTGATTTGGGCGAGTTTTACCTGGTATCACAGTACTGCGTTATAACGCAATAATTATCCGTTGTAACGGACCTATGAGATTTTGAGAGGTTTTCAGATTGGGTATTCCGTTATAACGCAGATGTTTTCATTAGAACGGAGTGTGCATGTCCGTTATAACGGATTGGTTAATCCGTTGTAACGGACCTATTCATTTAGCAGGTTTTTGGTTTATTCTCTTCAGTTCCGTTGTAACGCAGTATCAGTCCGTTCTAACGGACATGCTACTGTGATGACTTTTGAAGATTTGATTTTTCAAGGAGATTTGTGTTTTCAAAAATTCCAAAGATTTATAATCTATTTAAAATAGGTTTTATGGTTATGAAATCATATTTTTCGGAGAAAGTTAGTTTGAAAAATAGTATGATATGAGTATGCAAAGTTTAATGATAATCGATGTTTATTTATAATTATGAGATTATGATGAGATTGTGCAATAATAACTAACTACAATTATTGACTCATTTATAAAGTGATTATACCTTTGCTCCGGTCATGGACCCGAGAACCAAGCTTACAAAGAGAGTTCTTGATTGATTCCTAGAGTTCCTTTTAGCTCTATGGTAGCGATTTTAAGCGTTTATATATGATGAGCTCTTCGGCTTTTCTCTTTGTTTTTATGTGCCTATATGAATGTAACACACCTTTCTCGGTCTTTTGTAAGTATGAAAAAAAAACTTATATGGAATTCATATTTGAAAATGAATCTAACATGAATTCTTTTACTCACACTCCCCCTCAATGGTTTACTCAAGGTAGCTAGGAGAGGAAGCGAGTTTTTCACACATGATTTAGGTTCTTGGTGGTCCAACCCCATTTGAGGTGGAGGGACCCATAGTGTGTCTATCTTTACGCATCCATACGAATTTTGGAGTGGATTTTTGGTAGCGAAGATCACAACTTGTGGATATGTGTCCTATCTTACAACAATAATTGCAAAAGGCAATTGTAGGTTTGTTGATGGTTTCGGTACTCTTGACAAAGTAATTTGAGAGTTGGTTTGGTAGGGTTTTCGTTTGAGGTATCGGGTTGGTCGATTTGACAAAGTTGTTTTTCGGTTGAAACGGTTTGTGCGTATAATTGCGAGGTTTAAGAGCCCTTTGTAGATATGAACGGTTTGCGGGGTGATTTACCTCATAGAAATACCCATTTGATCCCCGTTGACACAGACGCTCGGGTTGTCCCAAATCGATGCGTTTATGGGATAATGGTTGGGTAAAGTGGTTATCCCTAGGATAGAACCGATTATTTTTAGGGTGTTCTCTTTTTACATTCTTACCGTAGTTTTGGTCACGGTATATGAATGCATTTCCCCGATTGTTTTGTTGGTTGTTCTCCCGTTTACCTTTTTGATCATTGGATTTTGTAGGACGGGGTTTATGACGGGTAGTCTTCTTAAATCCTAGACCCGTCTTATCATCGGGTTTTTGTCCCTCCAAGACTTTGTCCAATGAAGGAGTGCTACGTGTAAGAGATACACATGTACTCTTCAAGGACTCGTTCATAAATTTTAAATTTTGAACTTCGACTTTTAGAGATGAGGTCTCTACTTTTAGGACTTGACACTCGCATTTTGAAAATCCGTTTAATTCGGTTAATTGGGCTTTGTGCGAAGTTACCGATAATTCGAGTGAAGATACCTTATCCTTGAGAGCGAGTATCATGCTCTCATTTTCCTTCTCAATTTTTCTGAGCCGGGTCACTTCCCGAACTAGATCATCGTGTAATTCAAGCTCTAACGTATATTCCGATTCATTTGTTGAGCTTGAATCTCGATCCAATGTAATTGATTGAAATTCAAGATTTAGATTTACCTCATGACTTGAGTCATGCGAAGCATCACTTTTGGGAGTCGGTGAAGAGTGTGAGGTTGTTGCCGTGTTGTCACTTCGTTGATTTAGGCGCGCCTCGACATTTCGTAAGTGACTCAACAAATCGTCCGGCGTGAGGTCTTGCTTAGCCATCATAGCCTCCAACGTGATTCGAGGAGTTTCCCAACTCGATGGCATTGCTCGAATTATTTTACCTACAACTCGAGAGTTTGTTAGGGACTCTCCCCAAGCGGTGAATCCGTTTTTGATATGATTCATGCGTGTATGCATATCATCTACGGATTCACCTTCGATCATTCGGAAACTTTCAACTTGTTGATTGAG
This sequence comes from Luzula sylvatica, assembly GCA_946800325.1. Classification (NCBI taxonomy): domain Eukaryota; kingdom Viridiplantae; phylum Streptophyta; class Magnoliopsida; order Poales; family Juncaceae; genus Luzula; species Luzula sylvatica. The sequence continues at coordinate 743,883 of OX326961.1, forward strand.
TCCCATTAATTTGGTTTTCTTCATTTGATCGTTTCCTTCAAATCTATCAAGGAGAGCACGCCACATTTGATTAGATGTGGTACTTCCGTCCACTAGTACGGATATTGACCCATCCATATGATTTAGAATTAACTTTTGGGCACACATGTCTAGCATCACATTTGCCTCGGTGGTGGGACACATTTTTAGTGTATCATTAGTTTCGGAGGTCTTTACCATTTTGACCTCGTACCCGCGTTCCACCACCGATTTTAAATCTTGGAGAATAAATACATTTGTCATGCATTTCTTCCAAAGGTTCCAATTTTTATCATCTAATTTTTTCGGGTATGTAATTTCCCTCCTAAAACCGTGTGTGGCCATAAACGAATACAAGTAGTCAATTACACAAAGAGACAGCCTGTATTCCTGCTCTGATACCAATTGTTGGTTAATTCTAACCTAGAGGGGGGTAAATTTGGCAATCTAACTTACACTTAGTTTAGATTTAAACCTAATTTACGGTGCGGAATAAATAATAATTTGGATGATAAAGATGATACCGTACAAACACTTTGACACAAGATGTTTGTTTACGAAGTTCGGTAGGTGGTTGCTTTGTAGCTTTAACTCACCCTTTACTCGCTTAATTGACCGACTCAATTATTCGCGAGTACCTACGTCTCCGGGAATGCCTTGTGCCTCTTTTTGGCCTTCGATTGAATTCCAACTCAACTCGATTACAAGGATTTGCCTAGATCGATTTACACGCTTCTATCGATCTATAGCTTAGGCTCTTTACAATTTGTTGCACTAGCCTATTACACTTTTTCACTAATCGAGCTACAACGTGATCGGTCACGTGAGTGGGATACGATTAGTGGAGAATATCGAAAGTAGATCAACGATCTAAAGAGGTTTCTCAAGCTATCAATGGATATAGATAATCACAGCTTAGGGTTTCTCTCTTTTTAGGTTTGAAAGTTTGAAATTGAGGAAGTGTGAGAGAGAGACCCATGAAGGATTCTATTTATACTCTCTATAGAAATCCTTCAGAAAACTTGCAGTGCGTTCGAACGCATACAGTCCGTTCAGAACGCACTTGAAGTTTGCACTAGCCGTTTCAAAATAACGTGCAAGTACATCTTGGGTCCGTTCAAACGGACAATGTCCGTTCGTAACGGACTCAATTATACATAGCATTTTGCGTTCACAGGAACACGAGTCCGTTCAACGCACTGAAAAGTGGGTGAACGGATTCCAGGTTGTCCGTTCGAACGCACATGTGTGTTCGTTCGAACGCACATATCCCTGTGACATATTTCCGTTCACAGGAAAGATTGTCCGTTCAACGCACTCAGAAGGTGAGTGAACGGATTCTAATTGTCCGTTCGAACGGACATGATTGTTCGTTCGAACGCACACATCCCTGTGACACGTTTGGTTCTAATCAAGCTTTAAAGTTTTGATATTTAGCAAGTCCGTTCTGAACGGACTTTGAGTTCGTTCAGAATGCACTTCCTGCTTGACTGAACTCTTTGTTATTTTGAACATGATTTTACTTGAGTTCTACTAAGTTTGTACCTATGGTTTATTTGTGGCGTATCCCACTCACGGAAGGCTTCAACATCTCGAGTCTTGATGTATTCCAATGGCCTTCCTTGTGTTCTTCTTTTCTTGTTTATCTTGAGACTTCATGTCCTGATTCTTGATGTAATCCAATGAACTCTTCCTTCACAAGTCCTCCTTCATCTTCGTATCGTACCTATGTTATCCTGCACTTTTCTGGATGTATACATTAGTACTGACAGTGTTTTGAAATAATCAAACTATCAGGAAATTTGAACCAACAAACTCCCCCTTTTGATTAATTTCAAAACACTGTCGGTTTGGAGAGTTTCACCATTTAGTTGAGAACTTTCCGTACGATCGTTTCTCCCCCATTTTGAAAGAGATCAAAAGGGCCAAGGAGACTTCATCAACGGAAGGCTCCCCCTAAATGCGAGCTCCCCCTCAAAGAATGAATTGATGAATGTATGAGCTCGTAAATATGATCAAATTCTTTTGTTTTGAAGGATGACAATCTTTTCAAATTTAGCAGTTTAAAACAGTTTTTGTGTGTGCGTTCCGAACGAAAAAGTGGTGCGTTTAAGTTCATTGTCCGCTAGAATAGCCTCGCGAGTTAACGCATTGTTTGCAAAGATTTGATCGCGTATGTCCTCGGCGTGCATCTTGTAGTCAAGAGTAGAGGTTTCGAGAAGTGAGCGGATTTCTTCAATAGTGAGAGATGAGTGGGTACCCGAGCTCGATCCTTCACCCGGTTCACCGAAGGCTTGACGTTTTCTTGGTCGAGATTGTTCCGGTGGATTGGTTCCGTCGCGTGCCGGTGGATCATATCGAATCCACTCGGAGGGTACTTCCGGAAAAGAGTAAGGTCCGGCTCAACGATGGTTGATATGATAAGTGGGCGACCGACTGCCGTCCCTTTTTCGAGTGAGACCAAGACTCTCTAGTCGATCCGGATGTGCAAGATTTTCGGTTTGGGTCACTCCTAGTGGCCATTCGGTTTCTGGTATGACGATACCCGATTTCATGCATGCCAAGGAGATGATATGCCCATAGGGAAGTGAGGAGGTGGCGACTCGTACGGCATACTCCATGTGCTTTATGATGAGGTTCGGGATGTGAATGGTCGGCGAGTCTTGGTACCAAAGGTTGTATACCAACACCTTGTTTTGGCCGTCGAGATTGGTTTTGAGTTTTACGACGGGAGCAAGGATGTTATTACCGATTTGCCAAGTGAAGCGGAGATTCGGTTCATACTTGGTGGAGTACTCGTATTCGTGATCGTTCGTGGTAATCTTCTCGAGATCATTCGAGTCATTTCCGTTGTACGTTCACCGCGACTAATGTAAAATCGCTCACCCCCATCGGACAACCCGAGCCACTCACGCAAGTTTTCTTCGGAAATAATAATTTCCTTACCGAAGATATAGCTCCGTATTAATTTGTTATCATCATCGTGGATTGCGTGGGCATAGAATAGGCGAACTACTTCGTGGTAGTACGGATATTGGAGATTGCACAATCCTTGGAGATGCCAATTGGTGATTCTAGGTTGCACGGACTCACGGAGTGAGATTGCTTCGGGCGGGAATTCGACGACAAAGCATGCGCTCACCGCACGATTAGCGACATCGGTTAGATACCTACGCGCTTTGGTGATGGATTCGTAGAGAAACGGATTTTCCGTGTTTTGAAACTCGAAGCGACGGGAACCGGTGGGCATTGGGCGCTTGTTTGCTCTTCTCGATGCCATGAAAAAGATTTTTAGTGAAAATCTAAGGTTTGAAAAGATTTGGGGTGAAGGTGAGAGGTAGATTTTGAAGTTTAGATAGAATGGTTGTCGAATTTGAAGAGATTTTCGGTATTCTAGACGTTTTTCGTCGGTTTGGATAGGTGGAAACGATTTTTCGTTATGAGGAGAAGTAAAACTGTTGGAGAGAGAAGAGAACAGTCGTGGGTTTTAATGCATTTTTCCCGTACTCCGTTATAACGGAAGTTGAGTTCCGTTACAACGGACTTCTGCTAGGGTTTCAGAAGACTGATATTTTTCATAGTCCGTTATAACGCTATGTAGTCCGTTACAACGGAGTTCTGATTTGGGCGAGTTTTACCTGGTATCACAGTACTGCGTTATAACGCAATAATTATCCGTTGTAACGGACCTATGAGATTTTGAGAGGTTTTCAGATTGGGTATTCCGTTATAACGCAGATGTTTTCATTAGAACGGAGTGTGCATGTCCGTTATAACGGATTGGTTAATCCGTTGTAACGGACCTATTCATTTAGCAGGTTTTTGGTTTATTCTCTTCAGTTCCGTTGTAACGCAGTATCAGTCCGTTCTAACGGACATGCTACTGTGATGACTTTTGAAGATTTGATTTTTCAAGGAGATTTGTGTTTTCAAAAATTCCAAAGATTTATAATCTATTTAAAATAGGTTTTATGGTTATGAAATCATATTTTTCGGAGAAAGTTAGTTTGAAAAATAGTATGATATGAGTATGCAAAGTTTAATGATAATCGATGTTTATTTATAATTATGAGATTATGATGAGATTGTGCAATAATAACTAACTACAATTATTGACTCATTTATAAAGTGATTATACCTTTGCTCCGGTCATGGACCCGAGAACCAAGCTTACAAAGAGAGTTCTTGATTGATTCCTAGAGTTCCTTTTAGCTCTATGGTAGCGATTTTAAGCGTTTATATATGATGAGCTCTTCGGCTTTTCTCTTTGTTTTTATGTGCCTATATGAATGTAACACACCTTTCTCGGTCTTTTGTAAGTATGAAAAAAAAACTTATATGGAATTCATATTTGAAAATGAATCTAACATGAATTCTTTTACTCACACTCCCCCTCAATGGTTTACTCAAGGTAGCTAGGAGAGGAAGCGAGTTTTTCACACATGATTTAGGTTCTTGGTGGTCCAACCCCATTTGAGGTGGAGGGACCCATAGTGTGTCTATCTTTACGCATCCATACGAATTTTGGAGTGGATTTTTGGTAGCGAAGATCACAACTTGTGGATATGTGTCCTATCTTACAACAATAATTGCAAAAGGCAATTGTAGGTTTGTTGATGGTTTCGGTACTCTTGACAAAGTAATTTGAGAGTTGGTTTGGTAGGGTTTTCGTTTGAGGTATCGGGTTGGTCGATTTGACAAAGTTGTTTTTCGGTTGAAACGGTTTGTGCGTATAATTGCGAGGTTTAAGAGCCCTTTGTAGATATGAACGGTTTGCGGGGTGATTTACCTCATAGAAATACCCATTTGATCCCCGTTGACACAGACGCTCGGGTTGTCCCAAATCGATGCGTTTATGGGATAATGGTTGGGTAAAGTGGTTATCCCTAGGATAGAACCGATTATTTTTAGGGTGTTCTCTTTTTACATTCTTACCGTAGTTTTGGTCACGGTATATGAATGCATTTCCCCGATTGTTTTGTTGGTTGTTCTCCCGTTTACCTTTTTGATCATTGGATTTTGTAGGACGGGGTTTATGACGGGTAGTCTTCTTAAATCCTAGACCCGTCTTATCATCGGGTTTTTGTCCCTCCAAGACTTTGTCCAATGAAGGAGTGCTACGTGTAAGAGATACACATGTACTCTTCAAGGACTCGTTCATAAATTTTAAATTTTGAACTTCGACTTTTAGAGATGAGGTCTCTACTTTTAGGACTTGACACTCGCATTTTGAAAATCCGTTTAATTCGGTTAATTGGGCTTTGTGCGAAGTTACCGATAATTCGAGTGAAGATACCTTATCCTTGAGAGCGAGTATCATGCTCTCATTTTCCTTCTCAATTTTTCTGAGCCGGGTCACTTCCCGAACTAGATCATCGTGTAATTCAAGCTCTAACGTATATTCCGATTCATTTGTTGAGCTTGAATCTCGATCCAATGTAATTGATTGAAATTCAAGATTTAGATTTACCTCATGACTTGAGTCATGCGAAGCATCACTTTTGGGAGTCGGTGAAGAGTGTGAGGTTGTTGCCGTGTTGTCACTTCGTTGATTTAGGCGCGCCTCGACATTTCGTAAGTGACTCAACAAATCGTCCGGCGTGAGGTCTTGCTTAGCCATCATAGCCTCCAACGTGATTCGAGGAGTTTCCCAACTCGATGGCATTGCTCGAATTATTTTACCTACAACTCGAGAGTTTGTTAGGGACTCTCCCCAAGCGGTGAATCCGTTTTTGATATGATTCATGCGTGTATGCATATCATCTACGGATTCACCTTCGATCATTCGGAAACTTTCAACTTGTTGATTGAGTCCCATTAATTTGGTTTTCTTCATTTGATCGTTTCCTTCAAATCTATCAAGGAGAGCACGCCACATTTGATTAGATGTGGTACTTCCGTCCACTAGTACGGATATTGACCCATCCATATGATTTAGAATTAACTTTTGGGCACACATGTCTAGCATCACATTTGCCTCGGTGGTGGGACACATTTTTAGTGTATCATTAGTTTCGGAGGTCTTTACCATTTTGACCTCGTACCCGCGTTCCACCACCGATTTTAAATCTTGGAGAATAAATACATTTGTCATGCATTTCTTCCAAAGGTTCCAATTTTTATCATCTAATTTTTTCGGGTATGTAATTTCCCTCCTAAAACCGTGTGTGGCCATAAACGAATACAAGTAGTCAATTACACAAAGAGACAGTCTGTATTCCTGCTCTGATACCAATTGTTGGTTAATTCTAACCTAGAGGGGGGTAAATTTGGCAATCTAACTTACACTTAGTTTAGATTTAAACCTAATTTACGGTGCGGAATAAATAATAATTTGGATGATAAAGATGATACCGTACAAACACTTTGACACAAGATGTTTGTTTACGAAGTTCGGTAGGTGGTTGCTTTGTAGCTTTAACTCACCCTTTACTCGCTTAATTGACCGACTCAATTATTCGCGAGTACCTACGTCTCCGGGAATGCCTTGTGCCTCTTTTTGGCCTTCGATTGAATTCCAACTCAACTCGATTACAAGGATTTGCCTAGATCGATTTACACGCTTCTATCGATCTATAGCTTAGGCTCTTTACAATTTGTTGCACTAGCCTATTACACTTTTTCACTAATCGAGCTACAACGTGATCGGTCACGTGAGTGGGATACGATTAGTGGAGAATATCGAAAGTAGATCAACGATCTAAAGAGGTTTCTCAAGCTATCAATGGATATAGATAATCACAGCTTAGGGTTTCTCTCTTTTTAGGTTTGAAAGTTTGAAATTGAGGAAGTGTGAGAGAGAGACCCATGAAGGATTCTATTTATACTCTCTATAGAAATCCTTCAGAAAACTTGCAGTGCGTTCGAACGCATACAGTCCGTTCAGAACGCACTTGAAGTTTGCACTAGCCGTTTCAAAATAACGTGCAAGTACATCTTGGGTCCGTTCAAACGGACAATGTCCGTTCGTAACGGACTCAATTATACATAGCATTTTGCGTTCACAGGAACACGAGTCCGTTCAACGCACTGAAAAGTGGGTGAACGGATTCCAGGTTGTCCGTTCGAACGCACATGTGTGTTCGTTCGAACGCACATATCCCTGTGACATATTTCCGTTCACAGGAAAGATTGTCCGTTCAACGCACTCAGAAGGTGAGTGAACGGATTCTAATTGTCCGTTCGAACGGACATGATTGTTCGTTCGAACGCACACATCCCTGTGACACGTTTGGTTCTAATCAAGCTTTAAAGTTTTGATATTTAGCAAGTCCGTTCTGAACGGACTTTGAGTTCGTTCAGAATGCACTTCCTGCTTGACTGAACTCTTTGTTATTTTGAACATGATTTTACTTGAGTTCTACTAAGTTTGTACCTATGGTTTATTTGTGGCGTATCCCACTCACGGAAGGCTTCAACATCTCGAGTCTTGATGTATTCCAATGGCCTTCCTTGTGTTCTTCTTTTCTTGTTTATCTTGAGACTTCATGTCCTGATTCTTGATGTAATCCAATGAACTCTTCCTTCACAAGTCCTCCTTCATCTTCGTATCGTACCTATGTTATCCTGCACTTTTCTGGATGTATACATTAGTACTGACAGTGTTTTGAAATAATCAAACTATCAGGAAATTTGAACCAACACTCTCTGTTGAAGTCGGACTTCCATCGCCGTAAGCTATCGCCGTAAGCTAGGTAAGGTTTAATGGATCGGGAGGCCTGTGAAAAGACGAAAGTTATCGCCGTGACTTATATCTATGTATAATGGAAAAAAAAGGTGGCCCGTAGAAAAGGGAGGCCTGTGACCTGGGCCAACTTGGCCAAAGCCCAGGTCCGGCCTTGTTTAGTGGAAATGTCTTATTAGCGAAATTTTTATGGAATTAATAAAAAAGCATATATGGTGCCACGAGATTTCAATCAACTTCTTTCGTATTAGTATTAATTCACTTAATTAATATGATAATTAACATTCATTTGAATTAATATTCATAAATTTAACATCCATCTGAATTGACAATTTCTAATTAATATTTAAAAATTATTAACTCAATGTTTTTTTTGTTAAATATCATGTTTAATTAAGTGGGTTAATCAGGAAATTATGATGTCATGGAGAGTTTTTTTTTTGTTGAAATCTGACGACAAAGTATAATTTCCTTTTACAAAATTGTAATACGGTTGGTTAGCCCGAAAGAAGAAAACTTGCAAATTATTTGGTTGGGTTTACTTCATGTGTAGTCCAGTCCAGGTCCTGGAGCATAACCATATAGTTCGGAATTTGAAAGCTGGAAAAGAAATTCCGGATTTAGGATTAACGGGTTGAAACTTGAAAGCAAAAATGGAGAATTCAAATTACCAGCTTTTCCGATCCGGGACGATCTTCTCTTCTCCCTTCGTCGTCTCCAATTGAAATTGAACTGAACACTGTCGAATTTATGTCCGATCGTTAACTCCAACCCTGACCTCGAAAACCCTAGATCATGGATGCCAAGGATATTCTAGGCCTACCCAAAACAGCATTTCCGGCGAACCAGGACAAGAAATCTCGGACCCCAAAGGAGTCTCAGCGGAGACCCGATGGCGTCCATCGCGAGGCATGCTTTCTCCTTTTCCGTTTCTTTTTAATTTCTTCTATTTTGTAAATTTCATTTCTCTTTGGTGAATTTGTCTCGTAATTATGATAAGTCGAAATGGCAAACAGGTGTATGCTCTAACTGGAGGCGTCCTTCCCCCTCAAATGCCCACATTGGATCCTTCTCACTTGAAGAAGAGACCTACTGTTGGTAAAGAGAAGGTTAGTTCATTCCATTTTCTTGAAATTATACCATTTTTTTACTCCTCTTAATCACATGTTCGTTCCTTTAAAATAATTTGAATTGAATTTTGATGGAAACAGATAACATGGAAATGGCTACCATTCACATCTTCGGCTCGAACTGATAACTTGCAATTATTTCATTGGGTTCGTCTCGTTATTTAATTACTACTATTTTTTAATTTTATTAAAAAAAAACGTGACAAAGTGATGATATCATTATTAATCAGGTGCGAGTAGTAAATGGGAATCAACCAACAGGAGACTATTCTTTTGCAAAATATAACAAGGTAATAATATTAATTTCAATTAAAAATTGAGTTTATTTCTTTTCTTATAATTATTGAATGCTGATTTTATGGTTTTATAAATGCAGTCTGTGGACGTACTCAAGTATACTGTTGAAGAATACGGCAAATATTTAACCGATAATGTAGGTAATAATATATGGTGACTATACATAACACTAAAACATGTGTATATAAAATAAATATAGGAATGGAGCAAAGAAGAAACGGACGAATTATTTGAGTTATGCGCAAGATTTGACCTGCGATTCGTAATTATTGCCGACAAGTTCTCTAAAAATCGATCTGTTGAAGAATTGAAATCCCGCTACTATTCTGGTAAGTTTATATTGTATGTTAACTTATTCTTAATCTAATATTTGAAATCTTTTTTTTTTGGTATATTAATATTTTGGTTTGTTTGAAAACATGATAGTTACAAGGAAGCTTATAATGGAGAGAGCAGCTTCACCTGATGAAGTTGCCAATCATCCTCTTGTCAAGGTTCGTCCTCTCCTATTATTATTTTTTATAATATCTTATCATTATTATTATACAAATAAAATAATATTAATATGATTTTTGTTTCCTTGTTTTAGGAACAATTTAATGAGAAACAAGAGACAGAAAGAAAACGAGCATTATCTGCTATTCTTTCTCAATCTAAGCAACAAGGACGCAAGGACCACGAGGCAAGATTATTTCCTTTTTGCATTGGTACCAGTGATTACCGGTACCAATCATGCCGATATTTTTGTTTTCCAATATTTAATTTAATTATTTTATTTTAGATTCTGGCTGAAGCGAAACGAATAAAGGAGACTCGATTGCCTATCAAAGTATTTATAAATTCTCATATAATTTTTATTTCTTTTGATCCAAATCATGTAACTAATTTGTGGTACTCTTTTAATTAATTAATTCCTATTATTTTTTGGTTGGGCAGAGTGAGGATGAAGTGGAGTTGCAAGGAAAGAATGAAGATGGAGGAAATGGAGAGAAGGTAGCACATGGAGAGAAGGTAGGAAATGGAGAGAAGGTAGGAAATGAAGAGAAGGCAGGAGAGGACACACCCTCTCCAGTGACGCCATCGACTGGAGCACCTCCAGTGGCAGCGGAGACGTCCTCCTCTATCCCTGCCTCTCTTCGCATGGTCAGAATCATTTCAAATTCTATTTATTTATTTTGTTTGATTGAGTTAATAATCTTAATTTACATTAATAAATAATATGTGATAAACTATGACAGTTAAAAGTGTATTTGAGAAGTCAAGCACTCGAGCAAATGGTACAAGCTGTCAGTTCCACATCAGGTCGTACCAATGCTCATGTCGAGCAAATGGTACAAGAACTCGGGGTAATTTCATTCTTCCATTTTTCTTATCTTAATTATATTTTCTTTTAATTATAACAAGTATGTATTTTCATTATTTTTATAAATTGCAGGTGAAAGTAAAACCAAAGGTCCCAACAAAAGCAGTATGTAGCGAGCATCTAGAGTTCCGCAAGGAAATTCTCACTCTTCTCAATTTACAAAAACAAGTTCAGGTACTCTCTTTCTCTCTCTCTCTCTCTCTCTAGAATCTTAACAAAATTATGTTAATCTCAATTTTTCGTGAATTTATTGGTGTAGGGTCAAAAAGGTTTAGATGCAACATCGAGTCAGGGTCCAAGCACTCCTAAGGTTACTTAATTTTTATCTAATTAAACACATATTTATTTCATTTGGTAAAAGTATATAATATATATTTTTGTGATTATGTTAACAGCGTTCTAATAGAGACGTGGACCGAGCATTTGTTCCTGATGGAGGTAACGCATTATTATTCTTTTTAATATTTGAGAGTAAATTTCGAATCGTCTTTAATAAACTGATTTCTAAACTGGATTTCAGGTGAAAGAACGAGCAAAAAAGATCAGAAACGCAAGGTTTATCATCTATATAAATTTGTATCGATGCATTATTTGTTTTTATAATATTATTTATTGAATTTATTTATTTTGATGCAAGAAGGCCCCTGGAAGATTTGTAGAAGTGCCCTCATCACCTCAATCGAAGAGACCTCGCAAATTCAAGACTACTGACTAATCCCTAATTATTGTGTAAAAAGTATTTCGCTTGTTCGTATCACGTGAACTTGTAACTATAATGCATATTGATTGTTATTTTATTTTTTTCACGGCTCTTTTTTCTTCATACATGAACAAATTGTAGAACAATGTAAAGACTAGACAAATGAATTGTAGTGTCATATCATGAGAAAATGCATAAATTTATTAATCTTATTCAAATCAAATGATTACTCAAAAAAAAAAAAAAATTTAATCCCACGAAATCAATTACAAAAAAATATGGTTAAATAAGCGTAATCGCTCTTGATGTTTGACTTGATTGATGAACTATTTTAACTTAATTTACATTACATGCTCCAGCAAGGAAATCGAAACTATGGAAGATGAATTATGTTTTGTAAAATTTCTGATAAACCTCCAATATCTAAAGTACTGCCAAGTAACATAATTAAAACAAATTATTATTTATTATTATTATTATTACTAGATTTTATTAAAGAAAGTGAGGTCTAATCCTCGTGTCAGTGTCAGTGTCAGGTGCAAATCACAAGACAAAACTTTCCCTCTTCAGAGACGTCATTTCATTAATCAGTAAGGATCAACTGTGGGATCGTACATTTAATATTCTTCATATCTATGATAATTTAATCAGCAAGGAAATAGAATATTTGTGTTAAAAATTTAATAATTAAATATACAACATTTTTTCACAGTATTTATGATAATATAATTTTTGGGAGGGTAATATGGAAATTTATAATGAATTTTAGTTTTTTCATTGAGGGAATGTGAGGTACTCGATATACGGTTTTTAATGTTAGTATATTATTTGGGTACCTATACTTTTTGTGTCATTAATAAATTTCTTTTACTTCTAAATTATATTATTTTTATCGGGTCGTCAATACATTACTTTTACTTCTAAGTTCTAAATGATATTATAGTTTTAATACATTAGATCATTTTTAATGGTAATATATGTTAGTAGTGTTAAATAAATTGTATCATTTTTATAGCTAACGAATTATTTTGAATGTTCATATATTATTTTTACTTTAATATATAATCTTTGTACTAATCTATTATTTTCAGATTTATATATCAGTGAAAATATATTATTTAAATTGCTAATATGTGGGAGTATCATTAGTGTTGATATATTGTTATTATCGATGATAATTTATCTTACTATCTTTGATATCAAACTAATCCGGTCATAGACTCATAGGGCTTGTTTGTTTCGAGGGATTGTGATATACATGGATAGTGAAATACATGTATTTCACTATCCATGTATTTGGTAATCCATGTGAGTTGTTTGATTTGTTGTATTTTGAAATCATGTATATCAAATCCCTTGTTTGGTTCTTTGGTACAAAAACCAGGATTTGAATATTTGAATATTATAAAATATAATATTTATATTATTTTATTGTATAATATAATATTGTATTATATTATATTACTTCAATTCTTATTATATAATATAATATAATATTATATAATATAATAATATTATATCATAAAATAGCATTATATAATTTAATATAATATTATATGTATGTCATTTAATTCTTATTATATAATATAATATAATGTAATATTATATTATATTACTTTAATTAATTTATATTATATTATATTATATTATATTACTTTAATTTATATTATATTATATTATTTATATTGTTTTATATTATAGTATATATTTTTTATGTTGTTATCTGATGTTATATTATATTATATTATATTATATTATACTATATTATATTATATTATATTATATTGTTTTATATTGTTTTATATTATTTTATATTATATTGGTTTATATTATATTACATTATATTATATTATAATATGTTATATTGTTTTATATTATATTATAAATTGTTTTAAATTTTATTATATTACATTATAAAATAGTACATAATATATTATTATTGTTGTTTAATATAATATAATATAATTATAATATAATTATTGTTCATGAATATAATTTAAAGAAATAATATTATAATCAAATACATGGATAGCTCTATCCATGGATTTGTAATACCGATTTTGAAGTGGGAGTACGAAGTACTGGGACAAGAAATACTATCCCATTTAATCCCTCAAAACAAACAAGAAATTTTCGGCTTATCCCGGATATTGAAATCCTATCTCATATAATCCCTCAAAACAAACAAGCCCATAGCTATGATTATCTATTTACTTTTTGTTTTGCCATATAATAAGTTAATAACATAAAGAATCATTATTTAGTTCATCATTTCCGAAAAAAGAGAAGGGCACATCATACTCAACTTTGGAGTATATAATCTTAATTAAATGAATTAAATGAATTAATAGCATTTATGATTTAATAATATATGTTAAAAGCGAATTTGAGAAGTCACGCACTAGTACAAATGGAATGGTACAAACTACAAAGTCCGTTCCAACTTCCAAACATCAGGCCATGCCAATTGCCAACCCTTATTTTCAGAATAATTCGGTCATAGACTCATAGTTATGATTATCTATTTACTTTTTGTTTTGCCATATATTAAGTTAATAACATAAAGAATCATTATTTAGTTCATCATTTCCGAAAAAAAGGAGCAGGGCACATCATACTCAACTTTGGAGTATATAATCTGAATTAAATGAATTAATAGTATTTATGATTTAATAATATATGTTAAAAGCGAATTTGAGAAGTCACGCACTAGTACGAATGGAATGGTACAAAGCCGTCCGTTCCAAACATCAGGCCCTGTTAATTGCCAACCCTTATTTTCAGGATAATTTAATTTAATTTCATTCATTTGGTAGATTATAATTATAATTACATATATTTATTTACTGTTCACTTATTATTTTATTATGTTTAAATTTAAATAAAAATAAATTTATCAAAATCTTGGGAGCGAACACAACTCGACCAGACTTGGGAGTTGGGACATGTTCAAGATTTGGAAATATATTTATTTCATTTTCAAAAAAAAGCTTCATGGAATTATGGAATCCAAAATAAACATTACACTCAATCTTTTTTAAAAGTTTATATTAATATTAATAATAATAACAGTTTGTGTTGAACAGAATTTAATGAAACCGTTTCACATACACCAAAATTGTACAGAGTTATTGTTTTATATAAATCGGGTTTATGCGATATTAACACCATATATATATATATATATATATATATATATATATATATATATATATATATATATATATATATATATATTTTTTAAAGGTCCGTAGGCTATTTACAATATCACCATTACAAATCGAGTTTGTATTAAAAACAATGATAGGTTGACGGTTCCGTTGATTGAATCAAATACCTTAAACTCGTAAAATGAGTTACAACACGTCGAAAGAAAACGCCTCCTTTGTATTCATGAAACAATATGTAACTGAAAATTCAAGTCTGTTATTTTGATTCTCGGTTTCGGAAGCCAGGTTCTGATAAAATAAGCTGCTTTTCTTGGTTTTGAGCAAAGGAAGGAATTAAATTCCTGTGTTTTTTTTTTCTGAATTGTTAGAGAACTGGAAAAAAAAAACTGGAAAAAGAAAAACTAAGGAAAACCAAGAAAAAAGAATTAGGAAAGGAGAATCGAGAAACCAGAACCGGGAAATCGGAACCGGGAAACCAGAACCGGGAAACCAAAACCGAAAAACCAGATTCTGGAAATGGAAAGGGGATTCGGGTATGTTCGTTCATAACTCTTCGAGTATGATCATAACTCTTCGTGTCTGTTCGTATCGCTTCGTCTTCGAGTATGATCCGTAAATCTTCGTTTTGTTCGTTCGTTCTTCGTTAACCTGGGTCGAGTATGCTTCGTATTTCTGCGGAATCTGGCCACTTAGATCTACGAATTGCAGAAACTGGATCCAAATCGTGGTCAATTAACTCAAAGAATTTGCAGAAACATGATTTTTCACGTGGCCAATTAACAGCATATATTTAGGGGCTGTTTGGATAGATGTTTTAGAAATTCCATAAGACTTTGGAGTTGCCGCAGTCATAATTCTGGGAGTTGCATCTGATTTTTCATGTTTGGATGCAAGTAGTTGTTACAACCGCAGTAAAAATTCCAATGTTTGGATGGAAGGAAATCAGAATTATATAGTTATGGAGTAAGAATTCCAATGTTTTGGATAGAAGGAAATGAGAACTATATAGTAATGATTTCCATGCTTCGAATTAATGCATGATAATATGAAAAATCTCTATTATCGATCAAACATCATCTTTCATTTTCCAATTGCTCATATGTGCTAGTAATAGTATTAATCAAATCTCCATAAATTATTCAAAAGCCTGTATAAAAATCATGTCATGATCAAATTTCATATCACTTCCCGATTTCTCATATTTTTTGGCACTTGAAATGAAGTTTGCTTTCTTCTCGACATCTGAATAATATTCACTGGAAAAAAAATTCAATACATATTAAACATTCAAATTCAATAATAAAGCATATTATTCAACTCGAATTTTCCAAGCCCTTGAATTAGTGTCGATAATAACTGGTCTTTAATATTTAGAAACAACTTAGGATCTCAAATAGGTTTGAAATAATTGAGCAAACAGTATGAATTGTACAATTAATCGAGGCAATTGCATGCAAAACAGAGATTATAAACTGCATAAAGTGGGAAATATGATACATTGAGAACTAAATGGAAAAGAAAAGAAAATATAGATTTTTATGGCTGAAATTGTAAATCAGTTTTTAAATGGGTTATGTTGATTGTTATCCAGATTTCTTGAAACCAAGACGAAATCGATGTGTTCTGAAACCGTCAAAATTATAAATTGTTCATAATTCCATAGCACTTGGATTTCATATAACAATTGATCCTATTATAAATTGATTAAATTTGTAAATTGTAATGAAGTTGAATTATCTATTTGAGTAATTGGATTGACATGAAAGGACACACAAAAAACAATTCACATATTAATCACTATCTAAGTTCTTAGTACATCCACTTTAAAAGGTAGATCCAAAAATCGTCAGAATTGATGAATCTTTTTGGTATAAAGTAGTCTAGTTTAGAATCAATGAGACTTTGAAAAAATCGTTGAGATAAAGAGTATTACTAACCTTTGGAAAATCCTGTCCAGGGCTCGAACAAGAGAGTTGGTCTGGTTGTGAGAGAGGGCTTGAATGACGTTGTTGTTTTGTAGAGAGAGAAGCTTTCAAGAATTCCCGCCAAAAAAATTGCATTGCTGCTTTTGTGACTCAGGGAGTTTTCACAAGAGTCGATAGAAATGCAGTAATACAACAAATACCATAGTCCAAACACAAATTTTAAACTAACTGCAGCAATTAATACTGCTAACAACCCTTATTACACTAATCCAAACATGTCCTTAATGAACATACTATATTTAATATATTTAATTAACACCATATATTTAATGAACATACTAAGCACTAGTCTCGTCGTGTCTTCTGAGTTTACTACCTATAAATAGTCCCATAGTCTTCTCACTTCACCAGTCTCATCGTCTCATCGTCCATGGCTGCCAAGCGAAAACTAACGATCGGTTCTCCTTCTCGAGTGGACGAGGAAGAGAAACAAGTCGCCAAGTCAACAAACCTTCGTAATCTCGGAACTCCCCAGAAACCTTCCATTCCTGAACCTCCCCAGACGGAGTCAGAAGACAAGACCTCCAAGAAGACGGACGAACCTATTGTAATTAATATATTTAATTAATGGGCAGGATAAAGAGAATAATAAAAAAAAAATTCCATATTTCCTGTGCGTGAGATAATAAAGAAATGGGGAATTTGCCCCTGGTGGTTTATTGATTGAATCCTCTATCTTTCCACTAATTAATATTGTCCCCCCACTTTATATCCACCAAATATAGTAATTATTATTATTAATAATAATTTGGGACAGGATTGATAATTATTAGAAGTGTCTAAATTAATTAAGGGGGATGTATCTTGTAATAAATAGGTGTCTATTCAAATAGAAGTGTCTATAATTTAGATAGATATGATGTATGGTTGAAAATGTGTGTGTAAGGGGGATGTATAAGATTCCTATATAAAGCATATGTACTGTACGATTTTAGAAAAGAAAAAAATCAATTCAATTGCCCCTGTGGGCTCTCTCTTTCTCTCTGTGTGTTGTATTTGATTAAAAGCTTTCCATTGCTTTTGTTATTTATCCCAAACAACAAATCCCCATATTATCTCCAATCAAAATGAAGTCCAAATTCTAACATGGTATCAGAGCCAAGGTTATCGATCGACGGTTATCTAAAGCGACGATTATCGAGCAGCGGTTATCGATCGACGATTATCTAAAACAACGATTATCGAGCAGCGGTTATCGAGCGACGGTTATAAAAAAAAGAAAAAACGACGGTTATCGAGTTGAGTAGAAGTCGGAGAAGGAGTCACCAAGACAACCAAAGAGGTTATGTACTTGGGCTGACACGAACTTCACAACTCATTTCCGAATTATCGAGTTTAGTAGAAGTCGAAGAAGGAGTCACCAAGACAACCAAGAAGGTTACGTACTTGGACTCATACGAACTTCACAACTCATTATCGATTTATCGAGTTCGGTAGAAATTTGGAGTAGGAGAAGGCCACGACAACCCAAGACGGTATGTTCGGGTTCCTACAAATTTTGCAACTCAATTTCGATGGAAAAAAAACTAATTTTTTGGAGAATTATCACGGGGGGTAATTTGATCTCGCATGATCTATGAAAAATATTAAAAGAAAAAGAAATTATCGATGGTATGGGCATGACGAAGAAAGAAGACGATTCAAAAATAAAAACTATCCGAAAAGAAAATGATTCGGAAAAAGGCAATTCGAAAAAAATGATCCGAAAAAATGACGATTCGAAAAAAAAAACTGATTAAAAAAAAAAAGGAGTTTAAAAAAAAAATAGACGAGCGTGACGGAAAAAATATCACGGGGGAGTATCGAAAAAAAAAAAATAACAAAAAAAAACATTAAGGGGGAGTATTAAAATTAATGTTTTTAATATAGTAATTATTATTATTATTAATAATTTGGGACATGATTGATAATTATTAGAAGTGTCTAGATTAATTAAGGGGGATGTATCTTGTAATAAATAGGTGTCTATTCAAATAGGAGTGTCTAGAATTTAGATAGATATGATGTATGGTTGAAATGGTGTGTGTAAGGAGGATGTATAAGATTCCTATATAAAGCATATGTACTGTACGATTTTAGAAAAAAAAAATCAATTCAATTGCCCATGTGGGCTCTCTCTTTCTCTCTGTGTGTTGTATTTGATTAAAAACTTTCCATTGTTTTTGTTATTTATCCCAAACAACAAATCCCCATATTATCTCCAATCAAAATGAAATCCAAATTCTAACATAACCCTCCGAAGAAGTAGAAGATAAGGACGAAGAAAAGAAAGTGCCAGCCAAAATGGTCTCTGCGGTTAAGAAACCTGATTTCGAGTCTGAGAAAAAGAAGATGAAGAAGAAGAAGATTGCATCCAACTCCCATGGAAAAGCGTCAGCGTCAAACCCGGTTAATAAATTTTGGACCCATGAAGACGAGATAACTTTGTTGAATGTTGTATTGCCGCTTCTTCCCTTTGAAGGATTTTATCCTACAGGCAAGCAGTTCGAGTCAATCTTGTTTTCTTGAAAGGATAAACTGAGTTTTTCTGCTAAGGCGACCCAGTTGTATCACAAGCTACGTTTGTTGAGAGATAATTACCGCATAAGGATTAACAAGGGAGCCGTGGATAGCTTCTCTGATTCCGAAGAACGGACTATCTTCCATTTGTGTCAAAAGATATGGGGTGGTAATTTCGAGAAGAAGAAAGCAAATCATAAGGTCAAGAATGGTGAAACTTCCAGCGATGATGAAGATGAACAAGAAACTCAGAAGAAAGTGACGGTGAAGGATGTATCAAAATATCCGTATCTGAGTGAGGTTGTCGAGGAGCTGAGCAAAATTAATCAAGGTTTGGATTTGTATTATCAACATGGATTTCGGGGGCTCGATGAATCGACTGCAGAATTATTCGAGTCCGCTTTTCAAAAACATAAAAGGAAAGAAGGTAACTTGAGATGTAGGAAAATTGAATTGACGACGAAGTTTGTGAGATTCTTGTCCAAGTAGAAGCAGTGTGATTGAGATTGTTGTCTCGTGTTTTGGTGATTTTGATCAAGGATTTAAAGTTTTGGGTTTATTTTAGGTTTTGTTAATGGTGTGTTTTTTGTCTGTTTAATTGGGATTTTGGATGTTTAAGAATAGGATTGGTTGCATTTTGGATGTTTAGGTTTAATTATGATGGGGTTTATTGTATGGTTTAATGGTCAGTTTTAATTTTGGTTGCTTTTAGTTGTCTGTTATCTGTTATGTATGGTTTAATGATGGGGTTTATTGCAGTGGTAATATCATGAAAGTTTTTTAATTAAGAAAAAAATTAGATTCTGAAAATCACAATTCTGTTTTCAAAAATGCTACAATCACATATATAATTCACCGAAATGATACCGAATTGACTTTTTAGGTAAATATAAAATGGACCCCACATGTTTTTATTTCCATAATAACATAATCGGTGTTGTTTCGGTGGATTAATTATGGGACTGTATCATTTTTTATTCTGTTTTTACTTATTCGGAAAAGTATGCATTAGCTTCCATATTAATTCATTCACAGGTCTTCAAAATGATTACGAGTTAAATTGACTATTGGAAAATGGTTCCATGAATTTGATTTAAATTTTGTGTATCGAGACATTTTTTATTTTGTACTGTTGAAAAATCTGTCCAAGTACAAATGAATATTCATTTTGAAATTGAAAGACCTTACGAGCTACAGATCAATTTAGGCTTTCTTGAAGTAGGTAATTATTATATGTAGAAGAAAAAAAAAAGCAAGGTAAAAATATTATCAAAATTATGAAAACATCAAGATCAAGCAGCATAGAAATTGCATATTATGCCAAAAAAGTCGAACAACACAAGTAGTACTAGATGATAAACTAAAAACCAAAACTAGAAGATAAAAAAAAAACAGTGATCATCTCAAGTTATTTACGCGAACAAAGCTTACAAGAAAGAAAGAAAGAAAGTGTGTTTAATGTCGAAATCTCTTAGCGGGTTCACCTCCCCTTCGATGCCCTCCTTCATACCCTCTCTTTCCCCTACCCGAACCCGATCCCCCACCTTCACCTCTATAACTACTACTATTATTATTATTATTATTATTATTATTATTATAATAATTATTACTATTATTATTTCCAGCTCTATGCCCTTGGCCCATACCAGGGGGCTGTTGCCTGTGCCAAATAATTATTTTAGGTATTATTATTATTATTATTATTATTCAAGGATATAAAATAATAGAAATGAAACTTACAACACATATCCCAGACGACCATCAGGTAGCAACATAGGCACCATAGCCATGCCAGGTGGCGCCATCAGAGGCTACAATACATTTTCATCACACAGAAATAAATAACAAACATAACATCATAATAACCCAACAAAAAGAAGAATAAAATACCGGGGCCATATAAGCAGGAGGAACGGGACCACCATAACCCATCACGCCAGAACGGGATTGATAGTAAGATAAGACAGGTGGCGCCCTCTGGTTGGCTGATGGCCCCGAATCAAATCTTTCTTTCTTCTCTGAAGATGGTGGCTTCGCCAACGAACATTCCACAGTCTCCCCTATATTTATGCATTATTATAGTTAACACTAATTAAATAACTATAAACTTTATTATCATATACTATTTTCATAAAAAAAATGAAAAATAGTACCATTGACTTGATATTTGTCTTGAAGGGCACTCATGGCATCTGCACGGTTTTTGAAGTGGATAAACGCGTATTTTTTGTCTTGACCCTGTTTCAAGGGTGGAAGCACCACTTTTTCTATATCTCCATGCTTTTCGAATAAATCCTTCAATTTATCCTCTCTCACGTCTTTCGGCAAATTCTTCACATACACCGCCTTTATCTATTTCAAAAATCCATCAATTATTATTATTATTAATAATAATTTTTAATAAAAATAAAAATATTTATATTGTACTTGTGATTTAGCGGAAGAATCAGAGGAGCCTCGAGGGTCGGCCCAGCTAACAGTAGGAGAACTCGAATCGAGTTTAAAATTAGGTTTCGACAGCTTTTTTAAAGAATAATCTGCGCATGCATGATTATAATATTCCACAAACGCAAATCCTCTACTCCTTCCCGTCCCTGAATCCTAAAATAAAAATAAAAATAATTATGTTATTATTTATTTATTTAATTCCTTAAAAAAAAAAACAATGTTTATATGATTTACCATCATTAAATCTACACGAGTAACACCTGGGCCCACATTATTAACCGCATTTTTCAAATCAGACTCGCCCCATTTTCTCGGAACATTTCCTATGAATATTCTGTTTTTCGATTGAGAGGGCGAACATCTCACCTTTTTACCCTGCATTTTTTCAAAAAAGTACATTAAAAAATAGAAATTAAAAATTACATAATGTTCGAATAAGGAACTTCATGTTTACCTTGAATTCCGAATGATTCAAGGCTTTAATGGCTTTGAGAGCCGTATCGTCAGATTTATAACAAACAAATGCAAAGCCTTTATCTTTCATCACTCTAACCTGACACCCGAAAGAATATGTATCAGCGTTGTTTTTCATCAGAGTCCTGGAAGAAAGTAAAATTACGAAACTAACCTCGAAAATCTCTCCAAGCGGCTCGCAAAGAGATCTCAACTCCTCTTCGGTGGCATTAATAGGAATATTCCCTATGTATATTTCTGAACCCTGTGGAGGCCTTGCAAGTAATTCTGCATGTTTTTTATCTTCATCATTTTCTCTCTTTTCATTATTTTCTCTCTCTTCTCCTTTCACATTTTCTCTCTCCTCATCCTCTTCTTCCTCTTCCTCTTCTACTTCTTCTTCAATTTCTTCATATTCTACTTCTTCTTCTTCATATTCTACCTCTTCTTCTTCTTCTTCTTCCTCATCTTGTTTAATTTCGTTATTTAAATCATTATCCACTTTATTTTCTTCTTTTTCCTCCTCAGTTTTTTCTCCTTGTTCAGGTTTTGGTTCGACAGGCTCAGACTCGGGCTCAACCGGTTTGATCAGTTCAGGTTCTGACATGACTTCTTGAACTGATTCAGCCTCCGTTTTGACCGGTTCGGGTTCGGATTTGACCGGGTTAACGGGTCTGGGTCCAGCTGGCTTTTTGACCTTTTTGCGTGGAGACATCTTCGAATGAAATGTACCTAAGGAAACTGTTCGCAAGAAAGCCCAGAAGGGTTTCGAAAGGGGGGGAAAGAAACAAATTTCAAAACAGGAGGGATATAACTGTAAAATGGATCAAACTCAAAGGAATCGAAATGTACAAGAACGTTAGTCTGCAAATAGCAATCCATTTTATCAAAGGGGGATTTAATTCCAATGATCTCAAGGTTGATTTGATGGATGATGAGACCAAAATTGGGAATTATTAGCAGCAAAGAGTTGATTATATTTGAAATTGACAAATCAAAATGGTAATGATTGATATTTGCAAATATTTGGATAGAGTTTGTGAATACGTCATACTAAACAATGGCTCAAAATACAAATATCGATTCTAACTATTTACTTTAAAGCGAATTCTGAATAGGGGGGAGAAAAGAAAAAGGAAAAGAGGAAATATAAAAAAATGTGAGAACCGAGCATTATATCTATCTGGATTTTAATTAGTTATGTTCTGAACTTCTGAGCAAGTGAATGTTTTAATTTTTTTTATTCAAATGAGCAAATTAATCTTTTTTCTGAATTTTTGCACCAATTCAAGTCACCTATTGAGTTAGGTATGGTAATTTTTCAAGAACGAAAATTAAACAAATTCTCAATCATCCTATTCCTAGCATTACACCAACTAATTACACAAAGTAAGCCAATTGATTGGAGCGAAAAAGTGAGAAAAGTAATGAACCTGAGAAAGGGCTGAAAGATCAAACAAGACTAGATTCGATCGGAGAAGGGTAAAATCGGGGGTGCTTTCGTGTGAAAGTCGAGACGAAATAACCCTAATCGGAGGAGCACAGTGACACTTGGAAAGTCTTCGCTTTTACCAAACAAGCTTTCTCTAATCCGGGAAATGAATTCCAATTTTCAAATCATCAAAACCGAGAACTCAATTTCGTTTTTTTGCAGCATCAAAAACAGAAAATTCAATTTTGAGACTATAGTATTATACAGCTGATATGAGATCGAAATGAAACTATTTTATTCAGGGATGCTAATTGCTACTACACTCACAAACACATTCCATCAAAATCGAAATGAAACCATTTTTTTTTTTTTTGAAATACACTTAAATGTATTTCTATAAATTATCATTCGGTCACACTTGTGTGGTTTGTGTTTGTAACTGGAATATTTTTCATTTTTATTTAGGGTTTGTTTGGATCACAAGGAAATATCAGGAAAAAGTTTCAGAAAATCACTAACACGTGTTTGGACGTACATTAGGAAATTGTAGTTTTTTTTGCAGATTGAGCACGTGGATATGTCGATTTTTTGAGAAAAAAATTCTGGAATATTAGATGGAAACTTTTGTCAACGAAGAACCAAAGAAATCAAGTAAACCCTTCTTACTTTTCATTTATCTTTTGCATTTTAAAACTCATCAAACGAACAAATGAATGAAATAACTTCGTGAATATATTTTCTTTTTTCAGCGATTCTTCTGGCATTTCTTAGGTACCCTTTTTTTTATATTAAAAAAAAATCATTTACGAAATGGAGTAGCTATTTCAATTTCATATACATAGCATTATAATTTGAATAATTTATGTTATATTAAGATGAAAAGGCGATAATTTCTGACTCGCATGAACCAAAATTCGAGGCAAGCTCTTCCAGGGATTCTGCATGGTATGTAATTCTAATAAAAATGTAAAAAATAGAGGAATTTTTTACAAATTTTCACTATTTCAGATTCTTCAAGGGTATAGACATGCATTAATGAAAATATTATTACAATTATTGTTTGCCGATGCAGGTATAATATCGTTACTATTTCCTTAAGATTGATAACTATTATTACTTGGATTTTCCCAATTAAGATTTTTGTCCTCTGAATGTTTTGAAATTTGTGTAGGAAGTGAAAGTGAAATACGAAAATTTTGGATATGAAGAGAATGAATGGGTAAATATGGAAAAATACATTAGGATCACCATGGGCATCGAATTCCATGCATGATTGTTTTTCTGAATGTATTGGAGCTTTGAGGCCTTAATAACATCAATATAAACGAAATTTCCACGTGGCAGTGCCTCATTGGTCACTAATCTTGTAGGAACCACAAGTGAAATCTGGATCCGTGACAAAATCCACCGTTACCTCATTATTCCCCGGTTCCAACTCAAATATAACCTGACAAAATTAAATAAGTTAATACAATCTTATTCCTGGTAAGTTAAATAAATTACGCTACATTTTCGTCATACCAAATATTGAAATGATTAATAGGTATATATATATTACCACAATATTTTCTCCTTGCTTAAGGATTGGTGCAGGGATGTATAAAGTACATTGTGGGCCCACTACCTGTAACATTTATTCATCAATTTTTTTTACAACAAATTTACTTAATTAAGAAAGATCCAAACATAATTGAAATAAAAAAGTTTTACCGGCCAAAATCGTCCAAGATTGAAATTATTCACAAAAGCGACCCCTTTATTCCAACCACGAAACGAAATAAATGTATCCTTAATCATGCTCGTGGAGTTTATAAAAAAATTTCCTTTATACAATGATGGGGTATTTAATTGATCCGCATATTTAATATCACGATATTTCAAATTACTTAGGAAGGAGGATCGGTCAAATGAAATTGGATACATTTTCCATTTATGAAGATCATAACCATTTATTTGTACATTAGATAGTATTCCCTGAATTAATAATAGAAAATAATCATTATATTTCTAGTCAATAAAATTAGTTATAAATAAGAAAAATTAAGTTAAAATGAAATTAAAAAATTACCTTCCTGTCATATATGTATGGTCCATAATTAACACGACCCATATTTTCCACCTATAAATTACACAATATTTTGACATAGTAGTTCAAATATTTTCATAAAAGAGGTAAGAGAAAATAAATAATTATTACCAGAATAGAGAGCGTGATTTTAGAAGAACATCCTAAATTAGGGATCGTTATCGATGCATTATTTCTCCATCTCTCAATTACACCCACATATTTAATATTCTTATTATTATCACCAAGTGAGCAAGATATATAAACTTGGGCTCTATCATGAACCTGCATATAAAATAATGTGCATCAAATTAATCATTCATAACAAACATATTTATTGGAAATTATCAAATTTGACCTTTGAAATTGAAAGAATGCTATTTTTGCCCTTCTTTTCTTTGTACTCCGATTCATACAATAAAAACCCATACATCTGAATTACAATATTATAAAAAATTGTGAATATATTATAGGAAAAATGTGAAATGTTACAGGAAAAATAAAAATAAAAATATACCTGACCAATTAGTTCCATTGGTAAAGGATTTTCATGTTGAACCACATTTGAAGAATCACAAAATAAATCAAGTGAATCAAATACAGTACCAATTTTACTCAAATCTACACGTCCATATTTTTCTCTCAATATCTTAGAAGGAAATTTAGGAAGAGAAGTCTTGACATATTTACTAATTACTCTTCTTATTTCTGCATAATAACACAAAATAGAATGAAATTAGTAGAATAAAATAAACTATGAACATTTCTTATGAATAAAATTAAAACATACATGCCTTTGTATTTTGAATTATTCACATCACCATACTCCTTAATTGGTGCATCCTTAAATAAATACATGAACAATTATTAACCTTAATTCCAACAAAAATAAGTATATTTAAAAAATAAAAAAATCTATAAAAATATTAAGTTAATAATAACCCACATAATCATAGGAAGTAAGATCAGGCTTATACGCAGATTCATTATCTGAATCTGTATTTGCGCCATTTAAAAACCCAAAATTCGTCCCTCCATGAGCCATCTGAAAAAAATCATATATCATTAATACTACATATAATTTCATATTATTAGTATTGTATTTATAATTTTATATACAATTACATATAGAATGACAGAGCCATTTTGAGATAGAATTTTATCAAGATAATTAGCCGTGGTAAAAGGATCTGTGGTTGTGAAATTCTCTCCCCAATGTGTAAGCCATCCTGTATAAAACTCTCTGCAAATAAAAACGGAACCGTAATTTTGCAACTGTACCCTTAAAAGTTTTGATATTTTCTTATTGATTTACGCGGAGAGAGGAGGTGAATTTCCAGGTAGATTGTATTTCTTTTGAGTCTCGAAAGCACTTGTTGAATTTGCCCATGTGTCAAAATCAATTGCTAGTTTGTATATTGTAACCAATTAATAATAATTTAAAATCTAGTGAATCAAATATAATTATTGCTTTATAATTCAAATGCAAATAAGTTAATAAAACCTGCATAAACGCCTTCATAAGGAATAGCACCCTTACTCAATGTGGTGTCTCCTGATCCATCTGTAGTATACCTAATTTCATAGTTTATAATCATTATTCAATTAAGATAAATATTTTGAAACTTTTGTGTTAGAGAGAGAGAGAGAGTTGATACAAGAGAGTTTTGTTTCCAAGATGGATTTTAGCGAAATTAGCGAGGTGTTTGAGATAATTCTTGTCAGAGCCAAATGATCCATATTCATTCTCTATCTACCAAAATTTATAGTTAAATTTAATTACAAGGATTGATAATCTCAAAAGAATAAAGATGAAATTGGGAGTGATAGACTTACTTGCACCATAATTACAGGACCGCCATTCTGGTACAAAAGTGGTACCACTTTTGGGAGCAAAATTCCCCACCATCTCTCCACCTTTACAATTCAAAAATGCAATGTTATAAAACTAAATACATACTAAAATAATCATGCAAAATAAATAAAGTACCAACGAAAGGTAATTTGAGTCTGAGGATCTCAGTTTCAAAGCGGGTTCAATAGAAAGCAACCAAGCAGGAAATCCACCCAAATCCCATTCTGCAATTTGGCGAAAATGAAAATTCAAAAATTATTTATGCATATATTAATATGAATAAAATACCGCCGCATATGTATGGGCCCACACGGAGCATGACGAGAAACCCTAATTCCTGAGCAAGATTAATATATGCCTCGAGATCCGTGCTTCCATCAAATATATATTTTTCAGGGCGTGGTTCGTGTATGTTCCAAGGTACATATGTTTGAATTGTGTTTAATCCTAATGCTTTTGCTCTCAATAACCTATCTTTCCAGTACTAGATTTGAATGAAAGAAGAATAAATTAATTGTTAAGTTCAATCATTAAGAATTTGAGGGTGATTTTGGGGGAAATTAGGATACCTGAGGGACTATACGGAAATAATGGATATCACCTCCAATTATTTGAAAAGGAAGGTCATCTTTGCAAAATGTGTCGTTTTGGATCCAGAATTGCCGAGTTTCAGTTTTCTACAGTTAGATATACTCATTAGCATTCTTTTGAGCCTCAAATTTGAAAGATAATAACAACTCCTAAATCCCATTAAGCCAAATTAAGGATGATTAAGCAAAATTTCCGAGCTGTTCGCATGTAAATAAGCTTGGAAATGTGCGTTTCTTAGTACCTGATGAGGAGACGAACAGATTGAATTTGAGGATCCATTGGAGCTGCGGACAATAGAGAGACACAGTGCAGTGAAGAAGAAAGAAGTCGCGATGCTTTTGGACATCATTACTCGTTTATCTTTTCTTCCGTGAACAGAAGAAGGACAGTGCTTCCAGTGCTAAAATACTGATTAACAGGGTTAATCTGCAAGTTAACAAATCCGAGAAGTGAATTCCTGGAAACTAAAACACATGCTTTCCAAATAAAATCTCGGAAATAGAAATCCCGGAAATAGAATCTCGGGATTAGTAGAAACCCTCGAATTGAAATCTCGGGTATGAAGTGGAGATCATGTCGTCTCTTTCGCCCCCTTTACTCGCAAGAACCACCATTGTATTTGTCACCTCTCTCATTCTCCCTCTCCGATAAGGAGTCCTCCGACAGTGTACCCAAATTCTTTCTTCCGGTACAGTCGTCTCTCGTTGTTGCCGCAAGTTCATTTATCTGGTCCAGATCTGTACCATACCACACTTTCCTTTCATCCGGTTCCATCTTTCATAC
The DNA here is from genome assembly GCA_946800325.1 of Luzula sylvatica. Classification (NCBI taxonomy): domain Eukaryota; kingdom Viridiplantae; phylum Streptophyta; class Magnoliopsida; order Poales; family Juncaceae; genus Luzula; species Luzula sylvatica. The sequence continues at coordinate 772,356 of OX326961.1, forward strand.
CATATACTGTCATTAATGAAGGATCAATTCGCAAGTTATCTCTTATTTCGTATTGATTTCTAGAAATTGGGATATATGAGTTAATAATTTGAAGTTTAATAACATCATATTGCAATTGGAAACAGATATGAAGACCGATAATAGAGCATCTAATCCTCCTTGTAAGTCGCTTCTTTCTTTTTCTTTTGAATATGCATTATCTATATCAATCACTCTGTAATTCTTTGCAACAATTTCTTGAATATTTGCATTCAGTGATTCATGAGCAAAAAATTATAATCGAAAACAAGCATGGTGAGAAGCTTGTTGGTTTGTTGCATCAAGTTAATTCCAAAAACCTTGTGATTTTGTGCCATGGATTCAGAGCTTCCAAGGTTAACTTCTTTCTCTAACCATGCAAAGTTTGATTCTTTATGTAAAACAAGATATATGTGTACCTTTTGAATTGAACTAAGTATGTAATTTTATTATGAATTGTATTTATATTCTAGGACGATAGCATATTGGTTAACATTGCAAATGTGCTAACAGAACAAGGAATCAATTCTTTTCGATTTGATTTTGTCGGAAATGGGTACACTTTCTTTATCAAATTTAATGTAAATTTGATTTCTTTTCATGTGAGTTTGATGAGTTTACAATTCTTTCAATTGTAGGGAAAGTGAGGGTGTCTTCAAATATGGAAATTATAATAGAGAGGCAGAAGACTTGCAATCTATAGTTTCACATTTCTCCAACGGCAAATATAACATCATTGCCATTGTTGGACATAGCAAAGGTATTATTATATTTCGTTACATTTTTTACTATTTATCACATTCGTGCATCTATATAATTTTGGGGATAATGTAGGTGGAAATGTAGCACTTTTATATGCATCGAAGTATAGTGAAGTGAATAAAATAGTAAATATATCTGGAAGGTTTGGACTGGATAAAGGAATTCAAGGAAGATTAGGCAAAGGGTTTATGCAAAAAATCGCAAAAGAAGGATTTATCGACGTTAAAGATAAATCAGGTTATTGTTCCTCTCGTAAATATCTCTTTTTCTTATATTAATTACATTAATAATTAATAAATGGTTCTATTTCAGGAAATATTGAGTATAGAGCGACTTTAGATAGCTTGATGGATAGATTGAATACCGATATGCATTCTGCCTGCCTTTCTATCTCCAATCGTTGCAGGTTTGTTACCAAAAGACCCCTCCATTATGCTTAAATTTCAAAAAAGCCCCTATGCTTGAAATCGTACCAGTAAATTTTCACGAAGTACCGTTAGTTCGTGACTAAATTTAGAAATAATGCTTACGTTTCTGAAAGTTTATTCTTATCATTTACTTTATTATTTGTGTTATAGGGTATTGACGATTCATGGGTCAAAAGATGAAATCGTACCAGTAAGAGATGCTTATAAATTTGCCGAGCTCGTACCAAATCATAAATTGTGTGTAATTGACGGTGCTAATCATAGATATACTTCACATATTGAAGAATTAATTTCAATTATAATGTTGTTTATTCAAGAAAATCAAGTAGTTTCAAAATTATAATTCTTGATGAGAAAACTTGTGTTCGGTCCATGGGGTTATATATATGTTTTTGCGTGGGCACTACAAAAAAAAATAGATATCAACTTTATTATATTTGCTTAAATGTGTTATGTGGAATTTGAACTTGTTTTATTCTAATTTTTATATATAGGCAATGTAACATAATATACTAAAACTTAGATTTGAATTTTTTTATACAAAGTTAATATTGGAGATTGTTTTTTTTTTCATTGCTAGAAAGATGTTCAATTCGTTGGGCTTGATCACATGTGATTATTTGATACATGTATTAATCTTGAATCTAGTTGGCCATCTCAATACTATATTTTAACATTGGTTTATCAGAATTAGTATCCTACGCTGATGCATTTATGTAAAGTGCAAATATAATTATACTTGTTAAAAACATATTTATATAACTATACTTACCAGTTATCCCTTCCCTTCCTATTATATTTTTACAATGAAGAGGGGGGGCATTCATTTCTTGGATTGGTTATGTTTTAGCTTTGATTTTAAAAAAAAGATGGTTGATTAAATATTTTGGTGAGAAGAGCTATTTCTTAAAAATGGCAAATTAAATTGGTGCTGAATGAATAGGCGTAGACCTTCCAATGATCCATGTATCAATGTGCTCTCATTAGGGTTTCTTCACTTCGACTTTCACGAGATATTTTCCGCTATGAATCTGTTATGTCGGTCGTATCGCTTATCAGTCGCATATGTAACATTACAAAAAACCCTAAAACACTCGTTTTTTTTCTGATTACTCTTATGTTGCGGCTTTGGCGAGGCCATAAAGGGTTGTGGCAATACAAAGAGGAGGACAACGAGGAGTAGAGGAGGAGTTGGAGATGTTCATACACTTCGAATTGTGAATATTAAATTTTATCATAATTAATACTATAAAAAATTATAAATATATAAAAACGTTTAGCCACTTTTTGTTTTGCACCTATCTTTTAGCCTTTTTACGAAGACATTTGAACCGTTGGATAATTTCATCATAATTTATTCGTAATTATTTGTCTTATACATTAATTTTGTATTTGATCATTCAAGTCATTTGAACCGTTGGATGCAACGGTGGTGATTTGAGCTCATTCATTCATTTTTTTTGCTTGATTGCATCATATTTTATGTAGTAATTTGCATGTTATTATTTTAGAATAACTTTGAAGCCTTCTCTTTAAGCATGTCATTTTTTATATTTAAAATCAAGACCGTACGATTAAAATCGAATGGTTGATAGTAAATGTTACGTCCACGTGACATACAATATGATACGTTTTTTAAAATTTCTTTTGAAACACGAGTTATACAATTTTGTTATTTAATAAATATTTTTTTTATTAGTATTTAATATTTACATATTTCTCTTTCATCCAGATAATAAATGTGTATGTTTTTTTTAATATGAAACATTATAATATTTTTCTGCTATAAATAATGTTAAAAAATATTTTACGAACTTTAGTTTCAAAAATCCATCAAGTATATTCACTTGAATTTTCTTTTTAATTTTGACATCCATATTAATGTAGTGGATAAATAATAATTTTTATTTGAATTTATGAACATATTATGTAAAATAATACAATATCAATTAATATATATATATATAGTTATATAGTTATTATTTTTATAAAAAATTATAATATTAGAATGTTATATTATTGAGTGCGTGTTTGCTAACGCAGTTTTATGTAGTTGCAGTAAGTTAGTAGTTGCATGTAGCCAATATATAAATATCCGAAAACTATGATAGCTGGAATATACAAAATCTACAAATGTAGAATGTTTAAAAGGGATTTGATGAAAATCATATGATTAGACGTAGGAAGTGAACATAATATTTTAAAATTATATTATTTCTTATGAAATTCATTATTTTTAAAGAATATTGTTTTTAATACAACTAATTTGTAGATAATATTATTTTTATAATATCATTAATTTTTAGAAAATATTATTTTTAATACCATTATTTTTTTAAGAATACATATACGAATACAATATCAGATATCTGATATCCGATTTCAATACTAATACGAATACGATAGCTGGTATCCAATATGCCATTTCGAATACGAATAAAGATACGAATACGGTATCTGATATCCGATTTCAAGATACGAATGCGGTATCCGATATTCAATATCTGATTTCGGATACGAATAACGAATATGAATACGGATACAAATACGATATCCGATATTCGATATCTGATTTTGGATACGAATAACGAATACGAATACGAATACGAATACGAATACGAATACGGTATCCGATATCCGATATGCGATTTCAGATACAAATACAATATCTGATATCCAATATTCGATTTCAGATACAAATACGAATACAATATATGATCCGATTTTGGATACAAATACGATATACGTTATACAGATACTAATAATGTAATCTTCTGATATTTACCGAATTGTTAATTTTATATTATTGAATTAATTTCATTAAATGTTTCATTGCTTTAAAATAGAGTTGATACAACAAAATGATATGAATAGTTAATAAAATTAAATATGAACAGTTAACAAAATTAGTGTTTTTATCTTTTATTATTTTTTTATAAAAATAAAAAGTTTTTTTTAATTATTATTATTTTTGTTAACTTAGCTAAAACAGTAAAATATATAACACAAAATATATTATATTATTAATTTTTTAAATATATGTATTAAAATTTGATTAAAAATGAGTTATTTTTACTGAAAGATAATATAATTGTAATATATACTATGTTTTGGGAAAATAAGTTAAAAGGAAAAAAAAATTGCGCTAACTGATGAATAGATATGAATGAATCTTGTATTATATATTATGAAAATTGATAAAACTATTTTTGTATATTATTTAATCGACCAAACTAATAAAATAAAGGTAAAGCAATATTTTGCGAAAAAAATTCTGTAAGTAATGAATTGAACTATAAATTTAAGATAAAATAATATGTTGCAAACAAAAAGTTGTGCAAAATAAAATGACAAAATAAACAATAGCTTAAAATATTAATATCAACATTTAAAAAAATAAATGGGCTAACGAGTCAAAAAGTAATTTCTTAAAAAATTCTTTCACTGTGAAAGATATTAGAGGAAAAGATTTTTTTTACTTACTATTTAAGTTTGCCTCCTCTCAATTTATTTGATAAATGGAGACATCCTTACTTTCCTTTCATGCTTGCCAACCATGTAAATTGTAAATAGAACCACAAAGAACATCTTCTCGAACGTTCCTATACAGACTTTGCAATTCGAACGTTGGGATTTGGATTCGAATATTCTCCTCTCATGTACAGATTCTTTAATTCGAACGTTGGGATTGAGATCTTCTCCCCTATATATAAGCAAGCAATTTCATTCTCTCTCCCCATTTTCATTTTTCAGAACTAATTTGAGAGAGAGAGAGAGAGAGAGAGAGAGAGAGAAATGGTTGAATACTAGATCTATTGTGTGACGCCTACACGAGATCTCTTTTGCGAAAATGGCGAGGCAAATATATATGCTGATGAGAAAGATTGTTTTACAGAAGCAGGTGCATGTATGCACTTTTGTTCTGTGCTTTTGTGTGTTTTTTGTAAGAAACGTTGATTTTTAAAAAAAAAATGATAATTTGATTTTTAATTTCTAGCTTGGAGGAAAGGAACAACTTGATTTTTGTTTGATTTTCTTTAGGTAATTGATTGGTACATTTATGTGATTAATTCATCAGATATGTGGGGGTTTTGTTTGTTGATCTTTCAGAAAAGGAACAACTTGATTTTAGTTTGATCTTCTTTTGGTAATTGATTGGTACATTTATGTGATTAATTCATCAGATATATGGGGTTTTTGTTTGTTGATATGTGTTGTTTTGTTGGCCTTCTCCTTTTCTTTCAGCACATCGGATCTACAATTTTTATGATTTTCTTGATTTTCTTTTAGCAAGTACATCTACGGTGCAAATCGGATCTACAATTTTTATGATTTTCTTGATTTTCTTTTAGTAAGTACATCTATGGTGCAAATCGGATCATTTTTTATGATTTTCTTTGAGTTTTTCTTTGTTGATCTCTGTCGTTTTTGTTGGTCTTTCCTTCATCATTTTTTTTTTTTTTGAAAGTTAGGGATATACCCTAGATTGTCATTAAAATAAGGAAAAAATCATAGAGCTTACAATAGTAAACAAGAAGAAAAAAAGAGACTAGAATAAAATAAAAAATAAAACGGAAGAAAGTTGGATTTTATGTCCTATCATAATCCGATTAATTGGTAGGCTTTTCTCCATTGAAGTGCGTCTTCCCAAGCTTTCCTTGCCGTTGTTATTGGTGGCGATGTCCCGGATTGAAATATTCTTGTGTTTCTTTGTTTCCAAATATTCCATTTAACCGCCGCCCATGTTATTTCCCATTGGGCTCTCTCTTCACTTGTTTTGTTTTTTTTATTCGTGATCCATGTTTCAATTATCGAGAGAGTCGGGTCCCACGTAATAGAAGTTTTGAATAGGCGTTGCATTAGTTTCCATGTTGCCCTCGTGTAAGAACAACTTTGAAATAGGTGTATAGCGGTTTCGTTATAGCCATTGCAAAGTGGGCAAAAGGTGTTATTTGGGAAACCTTTTTTTTGTAGGACGTCGGCGGTGTTAAGTCTATTGTTGAAACATAGGTATAGGAAGAAGTGTATTTTCGGAGGGACTTTTATTTTCCATAGGTCACGGGCCCAATGGCTCATTATCCCCGGATTCCTTAGAAAGTTATACGCCGACTTTGAGGAAAATGAGGTGTTGTTGGTCCATCTCCACATTGTATTGCCGTTACTTTCGTCGATTTGCGTAGACGTCTTGTATATGGGAAGAAGTTTAACTAAATCTTTCAAAAAATAAGACAAGTCGTCGTTCGGGATATTAGCTAGGTCCGCGGTGTTGCTAACCCCGTATAGCTCGTTAAGGCATTGCGACCAAAGGTTTGCTTCGCCCAAATCGATTTTCCAAAGGGATTTTTGTAGTAGCGCTTTGTTTTGGCTTTTGATGTTCGTAATCCCTAAGCCTCCAAATTTTTTTGGTAATGTTATTTTCTCCCAATTTATCAAACAACTACCTTGTTTAGACTTGTCTTCGCCTTTCCAAAGGAAGGCTCTCATAAGCTTTGAGATTTCATCCATGACTCCTATTGGTAACGAGATGGTTTGCATGAAATATGTAGGGATCGAGTTTAGAGTCGCTTTTAGGAGGGTTAATCTTCCACCGAGAGATAAAAGTTTGCCTTTCCATCCGGCAATTTTTTGTTGGATTTTCTTAATTAAGGGCAAGAATACTATTTTGGACGGCCTTGATGTCGTCAAGGGGATGCCTAGGTATTTGATTGGGACGTTTCTTTTTTCACACCTTAGGATTGTCGATATCGTATGTGTAAGGGTGGCCGGAATATTAATCGGGTGGAAGTGTGTTTTTCCGCGATTTATCCGTAAGCCCGTTATTTCTTCAAAGAGATTTAGGGCCAACGAAATTATCTTTACGTTATGGGGACTCGCTTCAAAAAAAAGAAGTGTGTCATCGGCATATTGTAGGAGTTTCGATTGGATGGAAGCCACATTCGTCAATAGCGGGTTAACCTTGTCTATTATAGCTCGAAGAGCATCTATGGCAATATTGAATAATAGCGGGGATAGGGGGTCCCCTTGTCGTAAGCCCCGTTGGTGGAAAAAATATGGAGAGTGCGAACCATTAGTTTTGACGGAAGAGGACGAGGAGATAAAAAGGTTGTGGATCCATTCTAACCATTGTTGCGGGAAATTTCTACGACGTAGCATTTTCATCATGAAATCCCAAGGGACGTTGTCAAACGCTTTAGAGATATCAATTGATAGCATAATTGACGGGATTTTGCTTTTCTTGAAAAAGTGAAGGTATTCTCTCGCGACTAAGAAGGAGTCCGTTATAGCCCTTTTTTTAATGAACGCCGATTGGTTTAAAGGTAGCAAGTCCGGTAGTAGTGGTTGAAGACGGTTAGCCAATAATTTCGTTATTATCTTGATCGGCATATTTATGACGCTAATCGGACGAAAGTCTTCGATGACTTGTGGTTCGTCTTTTTTTGGGATCAAGGTTATACATGCTTGATTTATTCTCCATAGATCAAGTTTGTTTTGGTGGAAATCGTTTATTATATTTCGGAAATCGGCGGACATAATTGACCAATAGTCATGTATATATTCGGCCGGCAATCCATCCGGTCCACATGATTTTTTCTTCTTGAGGTTTTGGATGGTCGATTGTATCTCATTCTCCGAGAATGGGGCTATTAGACTTTGTAATTCGGGTGCGTTTTCTAGAGACGGAATTAGTAAATCGATGTTGACTTCGGATGGAGGGGGTTTAGATCCCATCGATGATTTGAAGTGGTTGTAAAAAGCTTGATTAATGTCATTAGTCGTTGTGAGTGTTGAATCATGAGCCGTTAGTTGGGCAATAAGGTTCCTATTTCTTCTATTCGAGGCTATTACGTGGAAATAGGAGTTGTTTCTATCTCCTAGCTTTACCCACTTGGCGGAGGAACGTTGTTGCCAATAGGTTTCGGAGCTTAACGCAAGTTCCTGGGCCTTAATTTGTAACTCTATTCTCAACTTGAATTCATTTTGGTTTAGTTCCCTTGATTCTTCTATCTTGTCAAGATAGCTAACAAAAGCTTTATTTCTTTGTAGTAGCGTATCCGGGTTACGCACATTCGTTTTTGCCCACTTGAAAAGGTTCTTTTTTGCCTTTACTAATTTAGTAATGAACAATTTAGCGGAATTTTGGTAGGATACATTTGGCGTGACAGAATTCCATCCTTGTTGGAAAATTTCTTTCGTCTCGGGCCTAAGTAGTCATTCCCTTTCTAAATTAAAAAGACCGGAAGTCTCCATTTGTTGAGTCATGCACGTTAATTTCAACGGGGCGTGATCCGATGTGATTCTCGGGAGTTCATTTGTTTTAATTATCGTGTTTAGTTCTAAGAAGTGTTTTGAGTAAAGAGCTCTATCGAGCTTGGAGAGAGTTGGATTGGGCCTCTTGTTTGTCCAAGTGAAACACTTACCCCCTAGAGGGCTTTCTTGGAGGTCGGAGTTATTAATGAACTCATTGAAAGCCAAAATGTGTGATATATTGTGTCCAAGACCCGTTGTTTCTTCATTAGAACGGATGAGATTAAAATCTCCTACCACTAACCAAGGTAGGTCTTCCGGATTTGCGTTTTGGAGTTCGACCAAGAACGCCTCTTTTTGTTCATTATTATTAGGTCCATACACGTTAGTTAAAGCAAAAGAGAACCCGTTTGAGAGAGAGAGGATCGTCGTTAGTGAAAAATGTCCTATTGTGGTGGAAATTAAACTAAAATCGTTCGTCCAACATGTTAGTATCCCTCCTTTTGAGTCGGTTGATTCTTTGAACGCAAAATGGTTGACATTATTTGGACAAATTCTTTTAACGTCAAAGAGATTAATAGTGCTAAGTTTTGTTTCTTGAAAACAAAAGATATTGCATTTTGCCATTCTAGTGGTATCCTTGGCAAGTTTACATTTATCGACCTTGCCAAGTCCCCGAACATTCCAAAATAAAACGGAAAGTAAATTAAAAAGTCTTAATGTCATTAATACAAATTAAGATATAAAGCCCCCTGGCTTAAAATGGCCCGTTTGGCCCGCTTAGCCCTTGTGGCTCGTTCTCGTCTCCATAGTCGACTAAATCCATGTAGTCGTCCTCGAAACCAAATTTGTTCGATATTTCTGCATTTGAGATTTTAGACAAGGGATTAGATGATTTATTCTTATTGTTATTGTCAATTGCATTTTCTGAAATGCTAATTTCACTTGAGACAGGGGGTATCGGGGGCTCCCCTATATTTCCTGACTCAGTCAAGACCTTGTGGAGCATGGTTTTTTCATTCAATACTGCCCCATTGGGCTCAGTTTGAACCAGCTTCTCTGACGGCCCCGGATCGCTTACCATTTCTATTCGAATGTTGGCTTCCGGCCCTATTTGTTCGATCGATTTTCGTAAACCACACATTTGCCTTATGTCGTTAATTTGAGTCGTTGTTAAGGACTTTGGATTTTCTGCCTCGCATTCGAGTAATTTTATGTACTCGTTTGCCTTCGAGCTTGTAAATTTTGGCTTAACTAATTTTCTATTAGTTTTTTTTTTAATTTTCTGCGGGATTGTTCCATCATGGAAAGTCGTTGGTTTATTAACTCTTGTGGAGGCCCTTTTATTATTTTTGACATATTCAATAAATTTTTGGGCTTTTGAGGTAATTATGGACTGGCCCATAGCCTTTTTCGATTTAATTGATAAATTAGATGAATTTTCAGAGCTTGATATACCTTGATTAAGAGGAAACGCAATGCTCGAGTTACCCTCATTTATGACGGTCTTCCCCTTTTGCTCTTTTGTCAGCTTTATGACTCGCGCGGCAGTACCTTGTCCTTGCTCTCTCCTATTACCAAGACGGATGATTGTTCTTTCGCCCGTCACCTCCGCCGTTTGGGCAAGAGGTAGCGCTGCTGGTTCATCGTGCACCGGTATAGGCGTTGGAACCGGTGTACGCCTTATTCTGCCACGTGGACCCGGTGAGAGTGAGGCTTCGCGTGAGCTCGGTGTTTCGCTCCTACGATGTTGACCAGAGCGCTGGACATCCCCGGGGGCAATGACCACTGTGGTGTCGGTACCGCGTAGCTCCGGCAACCTTGTGAGATCGTCGTAAGCCTTGTCAATGGCTGATTCCGTGACCGATTTTTGCTTCGGACCTGTCTCTAGGTCCACCAATTCCTGGAGAGTTTGAATCATTTGCTTGGTGTCGTCCTTTTGCAGCTGTCCCGAAAAGATGACCGGAGCCAGTTTGTCTTTTTCGGTGGACGGAGGCGCCAAATTCCAAAGGGTGCGTAGAACATTCCTCCAGTCAACCTTGTTAGAGTTTGTTTCTTTAAGTTCGTTAATTTGTGATGAATCGGCCGATCCGTCGGAGTCCACATCTCTCCTCGCTAGAGCTCGGTAACCATCTAAAGATCGGTCAGAGTCATAATTGGGCCTGTTTGAGATAATACGAGGACGGGTTGTGTTTTTGGAATGGATTTCACGAATCTGTGATGGTGAGGGGGTGAAATCCGGCGGCCTGTTATAGAAGTGGCGTTCGTCAAGTACTGAAATTGACCTAATTTCGATATCATAAACAAAACCGTCCGCCATGTACGTAGTCACCAGAGGGATCCAGTTGAGATTATGGGTCGCTACCAGAACTTGGAGGATTTCTATAGAGCGTACATCGTCGAAAGGGCCGTGGTCAATTAACGTGCCAAAACTATTACATATTTCAGCTAGTTCTTCTTCACACCAGGCTTGTGGAGGCACATTGTAGAGATTGAGCCATATTTTGTGCTCGTAGTGCAGCACTTGCGCCCCCATGGCCGGGGACCAGGGGAAACACACAAAACCAGCTTTAGCTATAACGGCGATGGAGTAGTCGAGGTAGATTCTCCTATCGGTATCCGCTGGCAGCTTGAGGATATAGCGCTGGTCGCGCCAGTAGACCAATTGAAAGTGTTGCGGCCAATCCTTCGTTGTAGCAACCAGAGCCGTAACCATCTCAATGTTGTGCTCCGGCACTAGGGAAGCATCGATGACCACAACACTATTAAGGGCCTGTAGCTCGTAGTTGTGCTGGGGAGTTTCGCGCATGAAACAGTAGGTGCGAGGAACTCGGTCGTCAGGCATAACGTCGATTGCCGGACGGCCTAGTGGTCGAGTGGCCGAGAGGGCAGCCAGGGCCTCGATTCTCGCAGGGCATTTCGCGTACAAGTGTGCTGAAGACCTGCAGTAGGCGCAAGCTCTCGGGTTGCGGCACAGTTCCGTAGGGTGACCCGAGCGGACGCACTTAAGACAGAGACCCTTCCATGAGGCGTGAGCAGGATCCGGCGGGAAGATCGGTGGGCGGAAGTCATCTGTTTCTGCAGGAGAAACTGGCGAGAGGGCTCTCTTCCTGGCGCCGTTCGAAGAGGTGGCTCCTCTTGCTGCCACTTGCCTCCAAGACTGGGTGGTTCTTGTGGTGTGGTCCGGCGAGGATCGGGTCAGTAGACGTCTGGCCTGCATTTTGAGAGTCGTGAGTCCCTGAGCAGGGTTTGGTTGAGGTCGGTAATGGTGGGTGTGGTGATGGTGGGGGTTGTAGAGGGGTTTCTTGTAGTAGTGGTTTTTGGGGTAGCTCTGATTAGATGGACGCGACTTCTCAGCGGGGGGTACTCTGGATATTCTCTTCCACCCATCTCCATCGTCAATAGATTTGAGCTTTCCTCTCAATTTTGTTCTTCCTTCCTGGTGTCGCCCTTTTGGGGGAGGAAAAGTAGAGAGAGAGAAACCCATCGCTTCTTCCTTCATCATTTGCCTTTCTTTTAGCAAGTATATCAACATTTTTTTATGGGATCAACATTTTTTTTCTGATTTTCTTGATTAATGCTTTATCACTTGCTGTGTTAACTTGATTTTACATTTTTTTGGTAATTAGGCGTTTTCGCAGAGAAAATTTACAAGAAATCACAGTCCTCAAGGACAAAATACCCTGAAGGCAAGAACTGAACCTAGATGGAACCAAGATCATCACGCTCAAACCAGACCCCTAATTCAACACGCCATGTTTGTTTAGAGGACGATGTGGGATCGCACTGAAGGAGAAATACAAACGAGTCTGTTTCAATCGAATCAATTGCATGTCCAGACCTGTGCCCCTCTGACAAGCCCATAAAGAGCCTCGAAGGGACTACATTTGAGAGACGTGTGAAATGTAGAATTGTACCATCATTCCGCTTGTGGAAGCCATTGACACCATTTTTTTGTAACATTTGAAATCATACAACGCAAGTACGTTTCCAAACATTGATTCACACGCTCGGTTTGACCGTCCGTTTGTGGGTGATAAGCGGTACTCATTTGGAGTTGAGTACCGTGAAGCTTGAATAACTCGCGCCAAAATGTGCTCGTGAATATTTTGTCGCGATCACTTACTATGGCCTTGGGCATGCCATGTAATTTGCACACATTATCAAAAAAAACCTTGGCGATGTGGGGCGCGGTAAATGGATGTGAGAGAGGAATAAAATGCGCGTACTTCGTGAGTCGATCCACCACAACCAAAATCGAGTCACGTCCATGAGATTTGGGTAGTTGCTCGATGAAATCCATGCTAATACAACTCCAAGCTTCGTGTGGAATTGGCAAGGGTTGCAAAAGGCCGGGACTCGCGACATGTTCCCCTTTATTACGTTGACAACAATCACATTGTGATACGTAATCTTGCACCTCTTTTTTAAGGCCTACCCAAAAAAAATGTCGTTTGACACGTTGGTACGTAGCAAGAATTCCCGAATGTCCACCCTCGGCGGAATCATGCAACTCGGAAATAATTCTTTGTCGCAATGGTGTGGTTTTGCCGATGCAAATTCTCTTATTGAAACGTAGAACTCCACCCTTGAATTCGAACCCCAAAAAATCGTTAGGATTTATCACGATGCCTTCCACAATCTTGGTGAAATATTCGTCCTCAATGTACGATTCTTCCACCTCTTTCAACCATGCCGGAACGGCCACACTAATTTCATGGAACTCGCCTTGGTCCGTTCCCTCATCAATCTTAATACGCGACAACCCATCGGCCACTTTATTCTCAACTCCTTTTCGGTAGTGAATGACATAATCGAGACCGAGCAACTTCGTTAACCCTTTATGTTGTAATTGCGTGTGAATCCTTCCTTCGAGTAAGAATTTGAGACTTTCGTGGTCGGTTTTGATCACAAATCGATGGCCCACGAGGTAGTGCTTCCACTTCTCCACCGCCAACAAAACCGCCAATAACTCTTTTTCGTAAATCGATCGTCCCAAGTTTTCGGAACTTAGAGCCTTGCTAAGAAAGGCGAGGGGTCGTCCTTCTTGCATGAGTACCGCGCCAATACCATAGCCACTCGCATCCGTTTCAACCACAAATTCTTTTGAGAAATCGGGTAATCCTAACACCGGTGTAGTTGACATTGCCGTTTTGAGTTGCTCGAAAGCCTTCTCCGCCCGTTCATCCCATTTAAACCCGTCTTTTTTTAGGAGTTCGGTAAGAGGTTTCGCGATTACTCCATAATCCCTCACAAATTTCCGATAATAACCGGTGAGTCCAAGGAACCCGCGTAATTCTCTCAAGGACTTCGGTTTTGGCCATTTGAGCATTGCCTCCACCTTGCTCGGATCCGTTTGAACGCCCTTGCTCGAAATTATATGTCCGAGATATTCGATTGAGGTAGCACCGAATACGCACTTGGACTCTTTGACAAGGAGTTGGTTGGCCTCCAAAATCGTCAATACTTCGGTCATGTGCCCCAAATGCTCTTCTCGATTCCTACTATAAATCAAAATATCGTCAAAAAACACTAATACAAATTTACGTAAGTGTTTGTTGAAAATATTGTTCATAAGAGATTGAAATGTCGAGGGGGCATTGGTTAACCCAAACGGCATCACCAAAAACTCGTAGTGGCCCACATGTGTTTTAAATGCCGTTTTGTACACATCTTCTTCGTTCATGCGAATTTGATGGTAACCCGATCGGAGATCGAGTTTAGAAAACACCGTGGCATTTTTGAGTTCATCGAGGAGGTCATCGATGATTGGAATGGGATAACGATCTTTGATTGTAAGCGAGTTGAGTTGGCGATAGTCGATACATAGTCTCCATGTACCGTCTTTTTTTCCCACGAGAATAGCCGGAGAGGCGAACGGGCTTCGGCTATTACGTATCACTCCACTTTGCAACATGTCTTTAATAATTCTTTCTATTTCACCCTTTTGGAAATGTGAGTATCGGTAAGTTCTTAGTTGTACCGTTTTGGAATCATCTATTAAAGGAATAGAATGATCGCAAGAACGATGTGGGGGCAAAGTGTGGGGTTCCTTAAAAATACTCTTAAATTTCTTCAACAAACAGTCCAGGCCCGTTAAGGAGGGATCCGGATTGGTTGAGGTTAATGGATCGGTTTTGGGTTCAATAGAAAATAACTCAGAATTTTGATTTGTGGCCCCTTCAGAAACCGGGAAAGGTATTTTAGACTCACTTTCTCGGTTTATTTCAACTTCAGATTTAAGTTCCCAATTATCAAGCCTTGCCATCCAAGCAATCTGATTCTTATTGAACCAGGAAACCAACTCTTCTCCCTCGATTAAAAAAACCGATTGTGGCTCGATCCCGAACTTCAACTCCTCCTTCAGCACCCATCGCTCTCCATTGATGTTACAAGTTATCTCCCTCTCATCATAATTAAACTCGACCGGTCCATTGGCTTGCATCCAATCAACACCAAGAATCATCTCCACTGTACCGAGTTTCAATATTCTGGCATCGATTTGAAATTTACGACCTTGAATGTCCCAACTAAAGTTCTCGCAAACGGAATCACACACCACATTTGCCCCATTGGCCACCGTTATTGCTAGTGGTTTAGTAATTGTCGGAGTTAACCCCACCATTTTGGCAAAGCTCGGCTCGATAAAGGTGTGTGAGGAACCACTATCTACCAGAATAGAGAAAAGCTTGTTCTTTGTTTTTCCTGTCAGTTTGAGAGTTCGATGTCGTGAGTTTGGCCCAATCGAGTGAGTTATGATCTCCATTAACTCGGAATTGCTGGTGTCATTGTAAAATTGTGCTTCTTCTGCCTCCTGAACGCGGAACTGTTCATCGTCATTCATCTCAGCGCCTTCAATCGCCAATAGGGCATTCGTGTTGGTGTTGCCGCGAACTGGCCTGCCTGCGCAGGAATGTCCTGCCACCCATTTATTCGTACACCAGTAACACTCTCCTCTTGCTCGTTTTTCAGCTTTGATTCTCTCCCAAGTTTGCCCCGAATTTTTCGTATTACTACTGAACTTCTGATTCTTATTCCATGACTGTGCAATCGTGGCATTCTCACTCTTGGTTGCGGTTCTACTGATTTCTTTGTGAATTGCGTTCTCATAAGCGTCGTACAAACAACGAGGACGTGTAACAGCAACCTCCGATCTCAACTCGGTGTTCAGACCCGATATGAAGCAACAACGAAAAAATTCGTCGGTTAATCCTGGGTATTTCTTGATCATGAGACCACGAAGCAAATCAAATTCTCTTCTATATTCACTGGCTGCTCCTTGCTGTCTCAATAGGTGAAATTCGCCTTCTAACCCCATGAGTAACTCACTCTCAAATCGCCGGAGCAAATCCCGTGAGAATTGATCCCACGTTGGATGATTTTCTGTGAGTTGATAAGCATAATACCAGTCTCCAGCTTCGCCGGTGAGATAGATTGCGGCATAATCAACTCGCAGCCAATCTGCTACCCCACATACGTTGAAAACGCCTTCGCAATGCTTAAGCCACACGCGTGGAGATGGGCCAGAGAACCGATTGAGCTCCACACGTTGCTTCAGCATGAATTCATGGTTTTGGCGACCCCGGTCTCCTCTTCGCTCACCTCTTCGCTCGAATCCTTCTTCATAACCTCTTCGATCCATTCGTCTCTCCAATCTGGGATCGATTCCCTCTTCGAATCCTCGATCGGTATGCCAACGATCTCGATCTCGATCCCTATCACGACTGCCTTCTCCTTCGTCAAAATTCATTCGCTTCCCTGTGTCACGAACGAAAACCCGATCACGACTGCCGTCTCCCTCCTCGAAACTCACTCTCTTCCCTGTGTCACGAGCATGAACTGAGCCTGAGCCCTCGGGGGAATTTGGGGCATCGAATCCTTCCATCTTTTTCATCATTTGCATCATCATCGTTTCGAGATTTTGGAGTTTATCGTCCGTTCCTTTCTTCATTCCTTCACAATACCCTTTCAAATCCGCCACTTCTTTCCTCGTCTGTTGCATATCACCCTCGAGACGACGGACTTCATCCGTTTCCGGAGTCATCTTCTTCGCCATTAATGGTGATTTGCGCTACGGAGCTCGGAACGAGCTGGCTCTGATACCAATTGACAAGCCCTGAGGCCGAATTGAACAGGACTTGCAACAGATTTTAACACAAACACTTAATTCAACAGTAATTTGATTAATTAGTAACCAATTTGGAGTTAACGAAGAGAATTTAGCCCTGACGGTTAATCACTCGCCAAGAACAAACCCTCGCTCACTCGCACACAAACACCCACTATCGTTATTACAGAAAAAATAATAGAATAGAATCAAATACGAATCAGTCTCTCGTAACTAACTCGCCTCCTGACATTCTTCCGCGTCGTCCAATCAGTGAGGAGAAGAGGCTTCGACTCCTTCAGTTTCTTCCTGCTCTTGGCGCACCGACTCCCTCACTATTTCCTCACGTGCAGCTCACGTGGTTGGTCCATTCTTCCTCCATGAACCAAGCGCCAGTTATTGTATTTGAAATAAGGAAAATTGCATAGAGGACCTTAATATTACACAATATTACTGTCATGGCCTCTATTCATGACACCCTCCTTCCTTCCAAGGTATATACACAAGGATTATTCAGATTATTGTATTAATTAATGAATTTGTCTGTTCCCCCTTGTCATATATTTTGATTTCAAACATTTCTTTAAATTAATGTTTAATTATTTTTCGATTTTTTTCAGGTTCTGTTTTCTGAAAAGGCAGCATGGATGAATGGATCAAACGAATTTACTCTTTATTAGATTGAGTCAATTGTTTTATTTATAATATGTGTGGGTGTCAATATGTAAAGTGCATGTATGTGTGTGAATGTCTCTGTATGTGTGTATCTGTAGTGTGTGTGTATTGTGTGTGTGTGTGGGTGTATCTCGAGGAGAAGGGGTTCGGGCCAAGTGGGCCTGGGCCCAGGGAGGAGGGGTCCGGCCCAGGTGGTGGGGTCCGGCCCAAATGTGGCCGGGTCGAGGGTGGGGTCCGGTCCAAGCGGGCCCGGGCCCGGAGGGAGGGGTCCGGGCCAAGCGGGGCCGGGCCCGGAGGGAGGGGTCCGGCCCAAACGGGCCCGGTCCCGGGGGGAGGGATCCGGCCCATGCGGAGCAGGGCCCGGAGGGAGGGGTCCGGCCCATGCAGGTCCGGGGCCCGGAGGGAGGGGTCCGGCCCATGCGGGGCCGGGCCTCGGGGGGGTTGGGGGGGGGGGGGGCGAGCCTCCCGGGAGAGGGGGTTCGGTCCGAAATGGGGCTGGGGCCGGACCTCCCAGAAGGGGGGGGGGGGGGTTTCGGGCCGTAAGGGGTGGGGGGGGGGGGGGGGGGGGGGGGTGGTTCGTCCCGAAGGGGGGGCCGAACCTCGGGGGGAGGGGGGGTCGGATTTTACTTGGATGTTTTACACTATTTATATTATACAATCATATGTTTGACACGATAAAGATAAATTTCGAGTCCATCGGCTTATAATATTTTTTTCGAGTCCATCGGCTTATTATGTGTCATTCAAAAAAAATATTAATTAGGACATGATAAAATAAACCATATTTAATTAAAATATTTAATACTAATTTATCAATTGTGAGTATATTTTTATTTTTATTTTTGATTTGTTAAAATGACATTTATCTAATGAAGCATTTGAGAGATCCTTTTGGATTAGGAACAAGCGATGCCCAGATTCTTTCTAGTCGATAATTATTACTTGTAAATTGTACTACCATATAGAAAAATTCTCATAGATCCACAGTTACATGTAAATTGTATTACCCCCATTTATGTTACACCATAAACTTTAGTCTAAATTTAACATTTTATACATGCACAATTTCGTTCATCTGTGGTGTATCCGTTAACAAACTACAAATAATTACACAATTTGAAAAGTTTTGCACGAACATTCGTGAAATTTCACATTATTGAGGAATATATGTGAAATTGTGATGTTTACAAAAGTACACGTGAAATTGGGTCGTATTATTATTATTTTAAGTAATATTTTTAAAGCTCAGAAAACATTATAAAAGAGTAATACATGTCAACATTTAATATCTTGCAAATCGGAGCTAACCATAACAGATAAGTTTCGGCCATCATATAAAAAGTTCATACTATCAAATCGGTTTATCTTGCAACTTGGGGAACCAAATTAATTATCAAATAATAATGTCAACATTTAATATCTTTTCATCACCATAAAAAAACAAAAAAAAGATAGCAGAGTAATACATGTATTTCTAGTTTTTAGTTCACACAATTGCATACAAAACGTATCATATATATTAAAGTAAAAAGAACATGTATAAATACAAAGGCAATCGTCAAAAACTAATCCTATAAAACCCTATAAAGTATACATTAAGATTTTTTTGTCTATTAATGTTGCTATAAAAATGTCACTCAAACATTCAGATTTTTTTGTCTATTGATGTTTTTGTACTTTGTTTTTGTCTATTAATGTTGCCTACACCAAAAACTTTAATAACTTTTTTAACGGATTAGATCCTAGCCGCACAATCATATAAAGGTAAGAAACAAACTCAACCGTACATTCATTGAAGAAAAACCTCATAATTTATTTTTACTCTTGCTCACTTATTATTTTATTGGAAATGACACAACACACTCAAAATATCCTTGTTATTATGTGGCTCAAGATATATGATCATGCATGTAATGACATTATAAATATTAATTTTGAATTTAATTTTTGAACAAACTAAAAAGCATCTAGGATCCATATTTTAGTACATAAATATTTTATAATCAGCATCTTCAATATTAATTTATGTATAATAATATATAAGTATTAGAAATGTTATAATCAACACTCAACTAAGACTATAAACATTGAAAAAAAATGTATTTACGTTCAATAGTTTGTGGACCGTGATAATATTATATTGATTATATTACATTGATATAAAAAATAATATATTGATGTTATGAACAATATATTATTTATAAATTATAATTGATAATGATAAATGAAAATGAAAAATAATATATTATCATTAATTATTATATATTAGATATATACATATGGGCAAAAAAAGGTTGTTGACCACAAAAATTATAAATTAACTTAATATTAATAACATACATTAGTACTGAAAATGATGTATTAACATTAAATTTGATATAATAATACAAAAAGCAATATATTATTATAACAAATAATAACCATTAAATATAAAAAATTACCACAAAAATTGATATAGTAATACCAAAATGTATATTGACAATGAAATGATATATGAGCATTGCAAAAATATCTGTTGTCATTAAAATAATTTATTGACAATATTAACATAAAAATGGGATATTAACATTTAAAATGATATATTGATAAAGTATAATATGCATGATCACGAAAGATTATAAATTAAAATAAAAAACAATATTGCTAATAAAGCATGTGTTTTATTATTTCGTGTCATGATCTCATAATATATTTATTTCGTACAAATGGAGAGAAGTTCAAAAACTCTTAAATATTCATTTTGGGTTTGCAGTTTTTAATAAACATAACATTACATATTTACCCTCAATTAAACACATGGTAACCGGCTAAATAATGTGTGTGACGGGCTGAATTGGAAAAATTACCTGCCGAATTCATTTTTCAAGATTTAGAGGATTAATATTGAATGGTTTAAAAAAATTTGATATATTGAAGCATTTCTCTATGAAATTAATTATCAGGTTATGACAAGTGGGCCCGATACAACCGAGGGACCATCGAGTTCGAAACGACAAAAGTCTGTTGACAATGAAATACCGTACGGTACCTCATTATCATCTTTTAGTTTTTTTGAAAATTTGGTAATATGTTAGAAGGACATTTTTGAAAATTTGAAGGGTATTTTATTTATGAATTTTCTGTTTTTAGATGGGTTATAAACTTATAATCATAACGATAATCACGAAGAACATTTTGACGAAAATAATTACTTTGAAATGTGAGATGCTGACATGACAAGTAATATTTTTGACAATATGAACGCAGATTTGCCTCCATGTCCGGAAAAGGTTGTTCATTTACATTTCAGACCTTGATTAGTTAATCAATCAATTAATTAGTTATTTTTATATTTTTGTAGGAGAGAGGAATTAATGATGGGAATAGAACTCAAGAAGAGAATTTTTATTCCCACGATTAACTTTGAAATGTTGGATCAATCGGTAATATATATAAATGGGCCAAAAATGAAATATTTACGACAAACTCGACATATAACATACTACGGGGATCCAATGATAAAAAAAAAAAATTGGGCACCTGTTCTGTGAAAAACAAAAGCCCCACCAAAAATTAAAACTTCCTTATGATTAGCCCTACTCCAAATGTTAGATCAATCTAGGAACCACATGAAGTTCTAATAGAAACAAGCTAGGGAAGGAGGAGCGAAAGGAATGAAACTCTTTATGGGCTGCGGTTGCATGGCAAATATGGAAGGAGCGAAATTCGAGAATTTTCAAAGGCACACAAACCGCACCTTCAAAAACAACGGAAAGAGCAATCGGTGAGCTACTATTATGGAAAGGGACGAACACGTAAAAGAATACTCAATCTAGATAATAGTTATACAAACGTATTCTCCATAATGTAAATGAACATCTTTTTATTATTTATACAAAGACCGAATATATTTGATGTTCCTTCAAAAAAAATGCATTAATTGTTAATTATTTAATAATATTTTTTAGTTTTCGAAATAATTTTAATTTTTATTATTTGAACAGGTTAAACTTCTTGCTACTATAATGCTGGCAGAAAAACAATCTGAAATCTCATCTAGGGTTTCGAGTCGGAATGATCAAATCGAATATGTTTAGAAGAACAAGTATATATTTTATACTTTCTCAATTACATATATAATATATTAGAAATTAATTATTAACTTATTAGAAATGTATTTTTGTATGCTGAATTATGATTTGCGGATTATGTTGAGATTTATTGTTTGCGAGTTGTTATTTAAGGCCGTAGCTAATAGATATAGGTATTGGTTATACCCCTGCAATTTATGTATTTTCTACAAAATATATATATTATTGTTTACAGAAATTATGGCCGTAGCCTATAATATTGTCCGTTGCCAATACTTATTGGCTATGACCTTAAATTCCGTAGCTAATAAAAATTAAGGTCGTGGACAATAATATTATCGGAGATGAAATTTGAGGTCGTAGCCAATAATATTATTGGAGACAGCCTTATGTCGTAGCCAATAGTCCCGTCGTGAATAATACTATTGGCTACATCTCCCGTCGTCAATAATAGTATTAGAGACGAGATGCTGGCTACGGATTATTAGAGACGGAATAACGTAGTTAATAGTAAGTAGTATTAGAGACGAGATGCTGGCTACAGATTATTAGAGACGGAATAACGTAGTTAATAGTAAGTAGTATTAGAGACAAAAATGGTGGTAACAAATGATATGTTTTGTTATAGTGGATTAGCAATATGACACCGACAAACCGATATATTTTGGAGAAAATTTTTCTGCGTTTTCGGTTTTGCAAGATATAACATTTCTTAGGAGTTTTTTTTTTGTGCAACTTTTCCATTTTCCAAGGTTTTTTTTTTTTTTTTGAAGTTCGTGTTTTTTTTTAAGGTGTAAATTTGAAATACTTGATATTGCAATATTTGAAATATATCAAAAATAAGACTATTTTGATGTAAATATTTTTAATGTGTTTATGCTCCTTAGAAAATGGTCATGTTGTGATTGAAACGTGTGTTTTGTTACGTAGCCAAGAACAATGTATGAAAAACCATGAACAACTAGACATTATGAATGTGTTGTATATAAATATAAACATATTTTGTTAAATCAAATTTATACGAACTTATCGATGTCCACACTATCAAAAATAGGGGTGGGCAAATGGTTTGGTTTATTTGGGAACCGAACCGAACCGAACCGAACCGATCGAATTCGGTTTATTCGGTTCGGTTTTTCGGTTTATTTGGTTCGGTTCGGTTCAAAAATTGATATCGTTCGGTTTATTCGGTTCGGTTCGGTTTTGGTATTTTCAGAACCGATTAAACCGAACCGACCGATTAACACTATTTTTTACTTTTTACTATGTTCATTTAAAAAAAATTAAAATGTAATACTGTAAAATTAAAAATAACGATAAATATATTTTATATGATTTGTTTTTATATTTTTTTACTAAATATCATTTGAATTTTAACATTATAAAACTTCTAATTCGGTTCGGTTTTAAATTGGTTCAAATTTTATTCGGTTCGGTTCGGTTTAATTCAATTGGCTCTTATTCGGTTTGGTTCGGTTCGATTCAACCGAATGCCCACCCCTAATCAAAAACATATTACAACTTTCAAATTTCACACATCCTCGATTTCAAAAACATATTACATTTTTGGATATTCACTGAAGATATTAATTAATAACAAAATGTTCGAATATCCTAGAATTAGAGTTGGGATTTGGGAGTTTTTGAAAATAAAAAGATCAAAATAAGAATTTGACATGACAAATAACAAAAAAAATTGGATCCAGTTTTGGAGTTATTTCATTTCTTCCCTTTCTTTCTAGTGGATCCTTGTTTCTTTGACTTGCGAAATCCACCACCAATCTCCTGTAAAATAATCATCAAAACAAAACAAAACAAAAAAAACTAAAATTTTGATCATTTTAATGAATTCGAGTTTTCACTTACCTTCTTATATTGTCTGTATGCAAACTTCCCTGTTAGCTCTTGTCCGTTTTTTGCCACATAAACCTGAAAAAAGATTACAAATTTATTATAATCACAGTAATGCTATTTATCATGTTTCTCAGGGGTATTCGTGATATTTTACATTTTGAAGGGATATACATGATATTATCAACTAAGCTTAAAATCCACATATGTAAAAACTCAGTTACTAATAATTACTCTCAAATTCTCAATTAATCCATCCCTAAATACTAAATAATAATAAATAAGAACTATAATTTGTGAGATAAATTAATTACCTTTTTGCCATCGTCACCAGTGAACCAATGACCAGAATTTTGCCCTTCGGCTTGAACTCTTCTTTTTCCTACATCTGCAGGTGCTGAATTCTTCTTTCCTCCGTTTTTCACCCTTTTTCCTTTAACTTCGTCTCTTTTGCCAAATTGCCCCCTAAGCAACAAAAATACAAAATTTAAAACTCGCAGTCCATATACTAAATTGGAAAATATACTTACAAGTAATCGATATTTCCATCTCCAATTCGTCCATTTCCTATACCAATAGGAGTGAAATGGGGCAATCTCTCTCTAACAAGAGCTCTTATTCTCGCATCGGTATGGTTGAAATATGTATAACATGGAGGTTTATTTTTTAAAAATTCACTAGGTAATTCCTCTTTTGGTAAAATATCGTCGAAATCTTTGGTGAATTCAACTGGATCAAAAACCCTAGAACTGCACATACTGGTACTACCTTCTCTCTTGTGAGGGGTGTTTCGGTCTTTTTCTGACCTGAAATACTCATCGCAGAACTTGTCCAATGCTGGCGTGGCCAATTTTTTAACTGAAGGTACAGGTTCTTTGAGAATTTTTTGTTTGTTTTTGTTGTAATTGAAGTCTGGATCTGAATCGGAATCAGAAGATAGAAGATAGATTTTTCTCATAGGACTGAGTTTTAGTTTCGGTAAAAGTTTTGTTCTCTCGCCTTTCTCTAGATTTGATGAGGTGGAAGAAATTGAATTCGGCAAGATCTTATGGGGCTTGATTTTGTTTGTTGATTGGCTTGTTAAAACCCCTTGATTCCGCAGTGAAATCTTGGAACTGCTCGAAGCATCATAGCTTGTCTTTTTTATGCATCCATCTACAACGAAACAAAAGAAGCAAAGAATTGATTTTGAAACACAAATTGTTTTCACTGTTAAATCAATTGCAAAAGAGACGAACTTTTATTAGGAAATGGACAAAATAAATCACAGTGAATGTAAATGAAAATTAGGGCAGACCTTGCAAGAAAGGATCTTCCTCCGAAGAGAAATCCTCGATCTCATCCTCCAGGCTAGAAAAAATATCAGATCCACTAATTCCTCTATTAACACGATTATCTTTCTTTGGCAAGGAAGCTCCGATGGGAGTCTGAAGACGAGCATCACAAGAAAGGGAAGCAGGAGCAGCACCTCTTCTCAACCTCTTCAAAGCCGGCGCCTCTTCTGGCTCCGGATCTTGATCTAGATCTAGGTCCAGTTGTAGTTCATCAGTAAACAAATTGAAAGACGGCGATTCAAATTCTTCTTGTACAGTAGGCAACGGTGAGTTCCGTTCAGGTCTTTCAATGGTTGAGGAAGGGCGGCGCACCTCTTTGCATTCCGATGCGGGATCTTCTGCTTCTGCTCGCTCATCTTCGGAGAAGTCGAAATCGAAGCCAAGAGAGAAGGATGGATCTGTCAAATCCTCCATTAGAGAGAGGGAGAATCGAAGAATTTGCTTTGCTTTTAAAAAATCAGGAAAAAGAGATTTTAAGCGCCATTTTGTCATTTCCTTTTCCCGCTTTTATGGAAGATTCACATATTTACCCTTGTAAAAAACGAAATATCATATTTGTCCTTTCAAAAAATAAAATTATCATGTTTATGCTACTAATTGTTGCCAAGAGGTGTCCACCACCAACCAGGTGATCATACGTGGATCTTTTTATGATGTTGTGTATAGTGTTAGTAAAAAGTTTATTGTATATTTTTCCAAAAAAATAATTTTATTCAAAAAATATATAATTATCATGAAAGTAATATATTGTTATTTATAACATTTATTCATCAATTAATTGTGACGTTATCAAATATAACATGTCATATATTGTCCTGTCAAATTAAGGTTGTCATGTCAAAATTTATTTAATTAAATCAAATTAAAAAAATAAGATAATAATTGATCAAATTAAAAGATAAGGTCCTTGAATCGTCAAAAAGATAAGAGATCAAAAATAAGAAAAATTCTAAAAAATATTATAGTTAAAAAGTACATCACACGTTTTAAAAATTGTGGCGCGCCTAACAATAAAATATTATTGTTATACATCTTAAAAGTAAATCGTGCATCTAAAAAAGTATACGTCATAAAATATATTTCAATTGTATTTCAGAAACATATATCATACATATATAAAAATATAACACACAAATATAAAAATATATTGTACATTTAAAAAAATATATAATAAAATATAACAGAAAGATATGTGTACTTAAAAAAATATTATAACTAAAAAAATTTATATTTAGGAAAAATAAGAACAAAAAAAACTGCCAACTTTCGAAAAATTTGAGAGTAAGATATTAGGTCGTGTGAATTAGTTTTGAAGTCAGTGTTGTGTGATTATCTATGTTACGCGGATACTTATAAAATACAAAAAAAAATTGGTGATACATATAGGGTACGAATGTACGATACATCTCAAATACCTATCAAATATGCCACGTGACGTATCCGATTATTTTTATTTATTTTTTATTCTTTGAATATGCGGGGATACTTCAAGATATGGCTGGTAGCATATTCGCATCCGATTTTTTAAAAATTATCACATCGTCATATTTGTATCGTATCGGATATGATACCCATATATGTATCCGTTCAACACATGTAGTTATGTAATCCACAAGGATTTTGGATAAGAAATAGTTTAACCTGGCCTTCAATCCCGGTTTTCTATCAAAGCCGAGACATAGAAATCCCGAGAATTCAATTCTCCGAAAATGTTTTGTATATTTTTTGTGGGAAAGCAATTCAATGTTATGGAGTAGTTTTCATTATTATCAAAAAAAAAGAAAAAAAGGCAATTCGGTGTTAAGGAATTGAAAATAAAATAATCTCGGAAATTAGTATTTAAATAATATAAAATAAAATAAAAAGCCAATTCAGTGTTAAGGAATTGAAAAAGAAGAAGCAAATATTTAAATAAAGGGTTTATAAACACAAAAATTAGCGTTTGGTTCCATTTCAATCTCGGGCATGTTTGATTTGGGGGATATTGATATACATGGATACATGCAATACATGTATATCGCTATTCATGTATTCGATGATCCACGTGAGTTGTTTGATTTGTTGTATTATGAAATTATGTATATCAAATCCCTTGTTTGATTTTTTGGTACAAAATCCAGGATTTGAATATTTAATTTTTATTATATAATATAATGTAATATTATATTATATTATATTATATTTCCTTAATTAATTTCTATTATATTATTTAATATTATATTATATGATATTATATGATATTGTATTCATGTGATATTATATTATTTTATATTATATTATATTTTATGATATTATATGATGTTATATTATTTTATATTGTTTTATATTATATTATATTTTATGATATTATATGATGTTATATTATTTTATATTATTTTATATTATATTATATTTTATGATATTATATGATATTATATTGTTTTATATTGTTTTATATTATATTATATTTTATGATATTATATGATGTTATATTATTTTATATTGTTTTATATTATATTATATTTTATGATATTATATGATGCTATATTATATACCATTATATTATATTATATTATATTGTTTGATATTATACTATATTACATTACATTACATTATATTATATTATTTTATATTATATTAGTTTATATTATGTTATATTATATTATATTGTATTATAATGTTTTATATTGTATTATTTTTATTTTATTTTATACTATAGTATATTATATTATATTATTTTTTATTTTATACTATATTATAGTATATTATAATATATTATTTATATATTGTTTTAAATTTTATTATATTACACAATAGGATAGTCTATAATATAATATTATGATTGTATGATATAATATAATATAAATATAATATAATTATTATTCATGAATAAATTTGAAGAAATAATATTATAATGAAATACATGGATAACTATATCCATGTATTTGAAATACCAATTTTTGTGTGTATAACAATATCCACCTTGTTATTCATGATTTCATTCTAATCCACCAAATCAAACAATGGATTGTATTTGAAATCATGGATATCGAAATACAATCCATCCTCATAGCAGCTTTATAATCTCGGATTTCAATTCCTTTTTTTTACAATAAAAAAGATGGAATTCATTTCTCGGATTAATAATCTTGGTGCTTTTAAGGAAGGAGTAGTTATTTAAATATTTGGGTGAGAAGGGCTATTTTGTAAAAGTTGCAAATTAAATTGGTGCCGAATAAGTGAAGATCTTCCATTTTCCAATGATCAATGTGCTCCGATTAGGGTTTCTTCACCTCGACTTTCACACGAAACCACCCCGATTTTCTGAAAAATCCCTTTCCGATCGAATCTAGTCTTGTTGACCTTTCAGTCCATTCTCAGGTTCGTTATTTTTCTCATTTTTTTCGCTTGAATCGATTGGCTTAGCTTTGTGTAAATGTGTTATTAGTTTGCATAACGCTAACTGGATGATTGAAAATTTGTTTAATTTTCGTTCTTGAATGGGTTAGGTGACTTGAATTGGTTTAAAAGTTCAGAATTTTTTTATTTGCTCATATGTATCAAAAAAATTAAATCCTTCATTTGCTCAGAGCAGAATTAATCAAAATTCAGATAGATATAATGCTCAGTTCTGACAACTTTTTTTATATTTCCTCTGTTTCTTTTTCTTTTTTCTTTTCTCCCCGATTGAGAATTCGCATTAAAATAGTTCGAACCAACATTTGTATTTTGAGCCTTTGTGTAGCATCACATTTCACAAACTCTTACCTAAATTTGCACATACGAATCATTACTATTGCAATTCGTCAACTTCAAATCAACTTTTTGCCGCTAATAATTCCCAATTTTGGGCTCATCATCCATCAAATCAACCTTTTGATAATTGGAATTCAACCCTTGTTTTGAAAATAATGGGTTTCTATTAGGACACTTAACATTCTTGTAAATTTCGATACCTTGAGTTTGATCCATTTTACAATTATCTGTGTCCTATTTTTGAAATTTGTTTCTTTCTCCCCTTTTCAATACTGTTTTGGGTTTCGATCCCAACAGTTTTTTTAGGTGCATTTCATTCGAAGATCCTCCCCGCAAAAAAAAAAAAACAACAAAAAAACGGCTGGACCCAAACCCCGTTAACCCGGTCAACTCTCGAACCCGAACCGGTCAAACCTGAGGCTGAACCGGCTCAAGAAGTCAAGTCGGAACCTTAACCGGTTAAGCCGGTTGAGCCCAATTGTGCACCTGTTAAACCCAAACTAGATTTCTCCCATGGAAGAGAAGAACGAGCTGCTAGAAGAAGAGAGTTGCAGAGGAGCAGCTCGCACTGATTAAAAACTTACAGGGTTAAAGTATGCAAGTTAAGGAATCCGAGAAGTGAATTCCTGGAAATTGTTAGGGTCTACAAATCCTGGAAATAAAATCTCGGAATTAGTAAAACCGAAGAATGGATTTCTAGAAATTAGGATATCTTAGTTAATAATTTACACGTCGTATTGCTTTTCTCTAAATTTATTTGACTCAACTAACAGCACAATGGTGAAAATTGTGACTTAACCAACAAAGAAACGATATGTGTGTTTTAATACTCATGCAAAATAATCATTTTTTTTTGCTATAAAAGTTGTTATTGTCTTTATACATATAAAAGAAAAATGTTGAGATTAGATAGAAAAGGAAGAACAAAAAAAATGATAACAAACTACAATTTTCCTTCTCGTGAGATATTGAAGAAAATCAATACTATTATAAGTAGATAGCAAAATGCATGTACAGTTGTGTGCGTATTTGTATATTTTCTTTAGAGTATTTTTCTTCTAATCCGTCGGATATGATCCATCTTTAAAAGTTCAACAAATCGTCTAACCGAGTGTCAGGAATTGGGGCGAGAAAGTGTGTGGAAACGAAACCGGAAAGAGGTTGGAGAGGTGAAAAGATGGGATTAGAAATTACAATTTTATTATAATTAACTTTATACTTTATTAAGTTGTATTTATCTTTTTACATAATTAATGTGCTGTAATATGTATTTGCAAACATTGAATCAAACATACTAGAAACTTAATTTGACAGATAGAACCATGTTTAATCAGAGGTACGAGAAATAATCAAAGGTACTTAATTGAACCAAAACCGCACAAACTTAGATAGTGGCGGTTAAAACAGTCACCTAAAATTGAAAAAGTGTCAGCACAACAAGTTTTTTTGACGTGTTGTCAGTAGATTAATTATTAGCTATGCTGTTTTTTTCGACACATGCAAAATAATTAATTATCATATTTTTTCTAAAAATTGTAAAAAATAAAGAATAATCAAGTTCTATGTTTTTTCCCAAAAATATTCCGTGATTGAAGTTTTCAAAAAAAAGTTGTCAAAATTGTAGTCTAACAATAGCGAAATACTTAATTTTTATGTTTTTCTCAAAATATCCGTAGTTGAAGGCTAACATATGTAAATTTTTATTTTATTTCAAAAAATTCGTAAACATGTGAAAAATAAAGTCTAACACATAAAAAATAATCTATTATCATATTTTCTAAAAAATTCCAAAAATTATGCCGAGCATGCAAAATGCGTTATTGAAGACAAACACAAACACAAACATAAGCAAAATTTATATTAATCTTCAAAAATCTTGCAAACATAAAAAAAATGAAGTCTTAACACATACAAAATAGTAAATCATCATATTATTTTAAAAGGATGCCTAAATTAAAGTTTCACACGTGCGAATTTTTATTTTATTTTTACAAATTTTTCGCAAAAATGTATAATTTCTCAAGATATCATTCAAAAATAAAGATTACAATAAATGTCAATTATTACAACAATCCCTCTATGTCAAATTTAAAAAAATATAATAATATCTTTGTTGCATCTAGGAGTAATTGAAGTTCAGTCTCTAGTTAGATATTCCATCTTTCCCCAGATGATGGATGTATTTTTGCTCCTTCAATCATCTGTTAAAATATATAAATAAAAAATATTGGAATATTTTATTTTCTCTTTTCCTAAACAAATGTAATTGCTGTTAAAATAAATCGCCCACGGGCGTGTCACAAAAAAAAAAAAGTAACAATAAAAGATCGATAATGAAAGAGAAAGAACATACCAATTTCCTTAAATGCATAGCCTTGACGCCTCAGGCGAAAACAACGAATTAGCCAGAATTTCCACAATTATAACTGATTTAGGATCGTTTTCTTCCCCTCTCTCTTTCCTGCGCATATTTCTCACGATGAATAGGCTGCCCACCATTGTCACAGGTCACAATGAAAAACCGCTGAGACAAACAACCTATTTATAGATAGAGAGCCTGCATCAGAGCCGTTCGATGAGAGAGTTGATGAATGCCACTTGTCCTGAAACTCAAAACCATTTGCGCCGATGTTTTCAGACGCCGCTGGTTTGGAAATCAGCTAAAGTACCAAGCAATTTATTCCGTGCACTTGTCCCGATACACCACAATGTTCAATCACCGATGTCTGTAAACCAAAAATAGACCGAAACCTTTTTAACATAAATAGCAAGCGAACTTTTGGAAATTCATCATGTCTGCTTTCTCTGAAAATATTTAACAAATGTTCAATCACCGATGTCTGTTCAATTACAGATGCTTTTAAATTGCATACCATATTTTGTGAAGTTATTCTTTATCTTACAAACAAGATATCTATTTATATGTTTTTTCTTTAAACTACTTTTAATATACACATCTTGATTAATTTTGATAGTCAGAAAAGAAGGACATAAGGAACTTCTCAAGGTAACATTTACATATCGCCTACGGGCTTTCTCCAAAAAAAAATAAAAAAAAACATTTAAAATCAAGACAAGATTATCATAAATGTTAATTACGACTACAATCCTTCTATGTCAAATTTAAAAAATATATATAGTATAATTATATTACACTATAGTATATTAAAATTTTCCAAATGCATAAGACAGTGATACGTTCATTTTATTTATTTATGTTTTACGATTTTGTAGCCAATTGTGTAACGAGTAACAATAATGAGTAATATTTATTATTTCATAATTTGTGTAGCCAATCATGCAACGAGTCACAATCATACCAAAGGAACAATAACATGACATGCGTTCTTTTTTATTTTATGTTTTATTATTTTTGTTGTCAATCGTGTAACGAGTCACAATAATGGGTAAAATTTGGTGTTGCATAATTTTTGTAGACGATCGTGTAACGAGACACAATAATTTGCAAAATAAAATAAAATGTGCTAAGAATATCTAAACAAATTCATATCAATACTATTTTAATATGTAAATAAATTCATATTAATACTTATTTTAATATAAATAAATTCTTAGTATATTTTAATATAATATTAATATCTAAGAAATTCATAATAATACTAATTTTAATATATATAAATAAATTCATAGTGTAGTGTTCACGTAATTCTAGAAAGGTATTTATTCTCCCAAAACATATATTTTTCTATTTTGTTGTAAAAAAATTAAATAATAATTTCATTTTAAAATATTTACACAGAAATTAACAAGTTAGCTCTATTTGAAAAAAAAAAGTCTTATCATTAAAATTATAGTGTATATAATAATGTTATGTAAAATAAAATAATAATAACACATGTATAGTATAATGAGTCGTGTATTATAAAATTTAGAAAAAATATTAGTCAAAAATTCTTATTAACCTCACAAGTCACAACTATAAAAATAAAATTTATTTTCTACAAAATTTAAAATACATAGTATGATAATTTCATAATTCCATAACAAAAGTAGAAGGTAATATATTTTTTTAATTTCCGAAAATACAAACTATGAAAGAAAAATAATAATCTCGCATCGTATATTCTCTATTTTGTGTTTTTCCGAAGCGGAACGAGGGTACCTCCTAGTATAATTAAGCAATAGATGGCAGGAAGCAAGCAAATTAAATTCCAAAAAAATTGAATTTGTTTTTAATATTTTCAGAAACTTCCAAAAGACACCTCGTTGTTTGTGATAATTAAATTCTTTGTCATAACGCATTCAAGAGCTAAGGGAAAGAATGGACCCCGTGTCCATCGACGGCTCAGAAACGACCACGTGTCCGTTCATCTTGATCGACGGATGGGATTTGATGTAATTTTTTGATTAGTTTCTTTAATTTTGATTTATTGTTAATTGGGAATACGGAAAGAATGGGAAGTGGGGTCTGCAAAGATAAGGTGGGATATTATCAATGTTTTTGTTAGAGATACCCAAAATGTGTACCTGTATTGTAATAGTGGTAGTAGTTTGACAGTATTTTGTTGTTGTGAGAGTAAAAAAAATTTATGGGTGGTAACTGGTAAGTATTATTATTATATGTGTTTTCAGTAAATAAAAATTATTTAGTTATTGTATTAAAATAGTGTACTGTAGAAATGACTACGTGTTGCTAACTAAAATAGTTTTATTTTTATTGTGGAGATTTTATCGTTGTACAGTTTTGGTGGTTGTTTAGCATTTGTGAGGGTCATGTCTTTGGCAGTAAGTTTGGGGTTTTTGTCAGTTAACTACTTGGATCTTCGTGTTTTATTTCCCAATTTATCCAAACAAATAAATTAAATAGAAAAGAAAATTATTCTCAAAATATATATTGAAATCATGAAGAGATGACACATGTCATGCAGAGAAATTATTTAATAAAATTCATAAAGAGCTGATACCTGTCACGTAGAAATAATTTAGCATTTTTTAAAGTTGTTTCTTTCTAAGAAATAACTAAAAATAATAGCAAAACAATGAAACAACCGTATTTTCAGTTTTTTTTTTTATTAATAATAATTACTATTTTTATTATATCTTTTAATCCATTATTTAGAAACAAAATTTAATTTTCAGAACACTTTCTGGAAACATTTATGTAAAAAGAAACTATAAAAAGTTCAAAAACGAAATTTCATGAAATAATAACAAAAATATAAATTTTATTTGACCATACCATCATCGTTAGTTATAAAATATTCTTTTTCTTTTTATTTGTAAAGAAAAATTCAATTAGAGAATGAAGGATTTCTAAAATATAGTGACAAAAGAAAAATAGTATCTAATGTAGTTTTATTATAAGTTAAAAACAAGTAGTTGTGCCTTAACGGGTAAATCATTTCTATTTCATTATTTTTTTGACAAAAAATATTATCAAGAGGATTGGCAAAAAATAAACAATTATAAAACTGGAAAATATATATTATGATTTTTTTTTTTTTGCTTAAAGGTCCGTAGGCTATTTACAATATCACCATTACAAGTCGAGTTTGTATTAAAAACAGTGATCTAGGTTGATGATTTCGTTGATTGAATCAATGACCTTAAACTCGTAAAATGAGTTGCAACACGTCGAAATAAAACACCTCATTTGTATTCACGAAACAATATGTAACTGGAAGTCCAAGTCTGTTATTTGGATTCTCGGCTTTGGAAACCAGGTTATGATATAATAAACTGCTTTTCGTGGTTTGGAGCAAAGGAAGGAATTAAATTCCTGTGTTTTTTATTCTGAATTGTTAGAGAACTGGGAAAAGAAAACCTAAGGAAAACCAGGAAAAAAGAATTCGGAAAGGAGAGTCTGGAAACAAAAACCGGGAAAATAGAACCGGAAAACCAGAACTGGGAAATCAAAACCGGAAAACCAGAACCAGGAAAAAAAGAATTTGGAAGGGGATTCAGGTTTGTACTGTTCGTTCGTGACTCTTCGGGTATGAATGGTACTCTTCGTGTATGTTCCTTTGTTCGTGAGCAATTAAATCACAGTCGAACGAATTGCAAATCTGCAGAATTTGTTCGTTCTGCGAGTATGATTCGGGTCTAAGAATTGCAAATCGGCAGAATCTGAAGAAGAACCGTAATTAATCGAAGAATCGCACAGACCAGCGAAGAGGAACGCCATGGATTACATTCGAATTAGAGTCGAATCAGCGAAGAGGAACGCCATGGATTACATTCGAATTAGAGTCGAATCGTAATTACAGTCGAATTAGAATCGAAATGCACATGCCAGTGATGAATTGAAAGAGGAACGTCATGGAAAAGAGCGATTTGGGTTTAGCGGTTGAAGAGGGAAGAAGAGATCGCAATAAATTGCACAATCTAGGTTCACGGTCACAGTCGACTGTCCAGGCGAACGTCATGGAAAGCGAAGAGGAAGAAGAAGAGAAGAAGCGTCATGATCTCGCCGTGACTATCGCCACTAGCGAAAGAGGAAGAGGATGGTAGCCATAGGGGCTTATGTTTTCTCTGTTCGTTCTTCGTGTCTTATATTATGAAAATTTAATACTATAGTTTGATACATAAATTTTATGTGTGTGTCATTTTGTTTTTCAATATATACTTTAGTACCTTAATATATAATTAAATTTCAATTAAACGTTTTAATAATATATTACCACATTTCCTTTATTGGTGAGTTCTCCATTTCTCAACCATTTTTCAATTCAAAATTGCCTTCCGCAAATCGTTCCCTCGCCTTATCCACCTCATCCTCAAATATTTGTTTTATTTTTTCTTGAAATGTCGGTATTCTCTGAAAGGCCACGTCATCACTCCCTTCGAGTGCATTCCCTCAATCCATATTTCTCACATTTGAAAATTAATGCACTTTTAGGATTACTCGGATCGTCAATGTACGAAAATACTCATTGTTTATCCACTACTTGCATAAAAAAATTAAAAATATTATTATCATGATCTATTGTTTGCGATAATATATTCTAACGACCAACCATTAATTTGACATCATTAATTATAAGATTTCGATAGCCGCGCCGCATGAGATCGAGTGAATTGACATCTTGATTGTGTTGTTCCTTGAAAATGACTATGTATATGTTTAATGATCATTTCGATTATGATAACAAATGATTGATAACAAATGATTTGTTAATAGTCTCATTATCAAATCGTAATTTTTACATTGAAGCATATAGCCCAGATATCCAACATCAAGATATTAATTGTTAATAATAATAATAATAATATTTTTTTTTGAAAAATAAGAAGCGAAGCTTCTTTTGATATATTAATGCAAGTTTAATACATCGTTATAATTTTACACAATCATGTAAAAAGTAACCTAAACTCAATCCCGAAATTGAGTAAAAAACAACACATCAAGGAAAAATAAAGCTAATTCGTAGATTAAGAGGGGTCGGAGAGGCGATCTAGCAAAATTTTCCCCATGTCGTTGCTTCGCGCTTGATCCTTTCGATCGTGGAGGAAGGTGGTGTCCTTTTTTGGTTGAAAACTCGGTTGTTCCGTTCTTTCCAAACCTCCCAAATCGTGGCAATGAAGTATGTATCTAGAATTTCCTTTTGTTCCTTGGATTTGTTGGTGCGTGTGTGGAGCCAAAAATCCGATATCGTGTCGCGGGTCTCGAAAGGGAACCCGATGATCGTTCTAACCCCTTGCCAAACCATCTTTGCATAAGGGCACATTACGAGGAGGTGAAATGCCGACTCTTCGGCGTTGTTGCAATTTTTGCAAGTCGGTTCGTGAGGCCAATTTCTTTTCCTTAAGATGTCACCCGTTAGGATTCTTTCGTTTAGTGTCAACCAAGCAAAAAATCTCGTCTTTGTCGGGGCCTTTGTTTTTCATAGGGTGGTATTCCATTCGCTAATCAAGCCGGGGTTAATGAGTAGCTTATAGATGGAGGAGGTGGAGAAGGAGTCTCGTTTGCCCAACCATATTTGTCGAATATAATAATAATAATAATAATAATGGAGTTTCTATGACTTTCTCTTCTCATTAGTTTTGGGTTATTGCGCATGGACCATGTTAATCTTCTCGGTATCGTTCCATTTTAACGGATGTCCCCGAAAAGGACCAAAAATAAATGCGCATCCGGGGAAAAAAAAACAAAAAAAAGGTTTTGGATTATTGCGGATCTATGAATCGATTACAAGGTCAAAAAAGGAGAAACATTAAGCCCA
Source organism: Luzula sylvatica (assembly GCA_946800325.1). Lineage (NCBI taxonomy): Eukaryota > Viridiplantae > Streptophyta > Magnoliopsida > Poales > Juncaceae > Luzula > Luzula sylvatica. The sequence goes on from OX326961.1 coordinate 808,764, forward strand.
CGACCCTGACGATAAGGGATTTTATATTGTGCTTCTAAAATTCATCTAAATAAATTGTCGTGTCAATTAATTTTTAATCGAGTGTTAATCAACCCTAACAATCTTTCCTTGTCCACCTTATACAGAATGGTGGGGTGATATTGGGGCATTGTTTATTTCCCCAAGTGATGAGGAAAAGATCTTTTTCATATTTATCCTTGGAAAATTTAAAAAACATGAAAAGCATATACTATATAGAGAATGTTTTGGGGAAATAAGTTAAAAAGGAAAAAAAAAATTGCGCTAACTGATGAATAGATATGAATGAATATTGTATTAGATATTGTGAAAATTGATAAAACTATTTTTGTATATTATTTAATCAACCAAACTAATAAAATAAAGGTAAATCAATATTTTGCGAAACAAATTCTGTAAATAATGAATCGAACTATAAATTTAAGATAAAATAATATATTGCAAACAAAAAGTTGTGCAAAATAAAATGACAAAATAAACAATAGCTTAAAATATTAATATCAACATTTAAAAAAATAAATGGGCCAATGAGTCAAAAAGTAATTTCTTAAAAAATTCTTTTCACTGAGATAGATATTAGAGGAAAAGAATTTTTTTACTTATTATTTAAGTTTGCCTCCTCTCAATTTATTTGCCAAATGGAGACATCCTTGCTTTCCTTTCATGCTTGACAACCATGTAAATAGAACCACAAAGAACATCTTCTCGAACGTTCCTATACAGACTTTGCAATTCGAACGTTGGGATTTGGATTCGAATATTCTCCTCTCATGTACAGATTCTTTAATTCGAACGTTGGGATTGAGATCTTCTCCCCTATATATAAGCAAGCAATTTCATTCTCTCTCCCCATTTTCATTTTTCAGAACTAATTTGAGAGAGAGAGAGAGAGAGAGAGAGAAATGGTTGAATACTAGATCTATTGTGTGACGCCTACACGAGATCTCTTTTGCGAAAATGGCGAGGCAAATATATATGCTGATGAGAAAGATTGTTTTACAGAAGCAGGTGCATGTATGCACTTTTGTTCTGTGCTTTTGTGTGTTTTTTGTAAGAAACGTTGATTTTTAAAAAAAAAATGATAATTTGATTTTTAATTTCTAGCTTGGAGGAAAGGAACAACTTGATTTTTGTTTGATTTTCTTTAGGTAATTGATTGGTACATTTATGTGATTAATTCATCAGATATGTGGGGGTTTTGTTTGTTGATCTTTCAGAAAAGGAACAACTTGATTTTAGTTTGATCTTCTTTTGGTAATTGATTGGTACATTTATGTGATTAATTCATCAGATATGTGGGGTTTTTGTTTGTTGATATGTGTTGTTTTGTTGGCCTTCTCCTTTTCTTTCAGCACATCGGATCTACAATTTTTATGATTTTCTTGATTTTCTTTTAGCAAGTACATCTACGGTGCAAATCGGATCTACAATTTTTATGATTTTCTTGATTTTCTTTTAGTAAGTACATCTATGGTGCAAATCGGATCATTTTTTATGATTTTCTTTGAGTTTTTCTTTGTTGATCTCTGTCGTTTTTGTTGGTCTTTCCTTCATCATTTGCCTTTCTTTTAGCAAGTATATCAACATTTTTTTATGGGATCAACATTTTTTTTCTGATTTTCTTGATTAATGCTTTATCACTTGCTGTGTTAACTTGATTTTACATTTTTTTGGTAATTAGGCGTTTTCGCAGAGAAAATTTACAAGAAATCACAGTCCTCAAGGACAAAATACCCTGAAGGCAAGAACTGAACCTAGATGGAACCAAGATCATCACGCTCAAACCAGACCCCTAATTCAACACGCCATGTTTGTTTAGAGGACGATGTGGGATCGCACTGAAGGAGAAATACAAACGAGTCTGTTTCAATCGAATCAATTGCATGTCCAGACCTGTGCCCCTCCTTCCTTCCAAGGTATATACACAAGGATTATTCAGATTATTGTATTAATTAATGAATTTGTCTGTTCCCCTTTGTCATATATTTTGATTTCAAACATTTCTTTAAATTAATGTTTAATTATTTTTCGATTTTTTTCAGGTTCTGTTTTCTGAAAAGGCAGCATGGATGAATGGATCAAACGAATTTACTCTTTATTAGATTGAGTCAATTGTTTTATTTATAATATGTGTGGGTGTCAATATGTAAAGTGCATGTATGTGTGTGAATGTCTCTGTATGTGTGTATCTGTAGTGTGTGTGTATTGTGTGTGTGTGTGGGTGTATCTCGAGGAGAAGGGGTTCGGGCCAAGTGGGCCTGGGCCCAGGGAGGAGGGGTCCGGCCCAGGTGGTGGGGTCCGGCCCAAATGTGGCCGGGTCGAGGGTGGGGTCCGGTCCAAGCGGGCCCGGGCCCGGAGGGAGGGGTCCGGGCCAAGCGGGGCCGGGCCCGGAGGGAGGGGTCCAGCCCAAACGGGCCCGGTCCCGGGGGGAGGGATCCGGCCCATGCGGAGCAGGGCCCGGAGGGAGGGGTCCGGCCCATGCAGGTCCGGGGCCCGGAGGGATGGGTCCGGCCCATGCGGGGCCGGGCCTCGGGGGGGTTGGGGGGGGGGGGGGGGGGCGAGCCTCCCGGGAGAGGGGGTTCGGTCCGAAATGGGGCTGGGGCCGGACCTCCCAGAAGGGGGGGGGGGGTTTCGGGCCGTAAGGGGTGGGGGGGGGGGGGGGTTCGTCCCGAAGGGGGGGCCGAACCTCGGGGGGAGGGGGGGTCGGATTTTACTTGGATGTTTTACACTATTTATATTATACAATCATATGTTTGACACGATAAAGATAAATTTCGAGTCCATCGGCTTATAATATTTTTTTCGAGTCCATCGGCTTATTATGTGTCATTCAAAAAAAATATTAATTAGGACATGATAAAATAAACCATATTTAATTAAAATATTTAATACTAATTTATCAATTGTGAGTATATTTTTATTTTTATTTTTGATTTGTTAAAATGACATTTATCTAATGAAGCATTTGAGAGATCCTTTTGGATTAGGAACAAGCGATGCCCAGATTCTTTCTAGTCGATAATTATTACTTGTAAATTGTACTACCATATAGAAAAATTCTCATAGATCCACAGTTACATGTAAATTGTATTACCCCCATTTATGTTACACCATAAACTTTAGTCTAAATTTAACATTTTATACATGCACAATTTCGTTCATCTGTGGTGTATCCGTTAACAAACTACAAATAATTACACAATTTGAAAAGTTTTGCACGAACATTCGTGAAATTTCACATTATTGAGGAATATATGTGAAATTGTGATGTTTACAAAAGTACACGTGAAATTGGGTCGTATTATTATTATTTTAAGTAATATTTTTAAAGCTCAGAAAACATTATAAAAGAGTAATACATGTCAACATTTAATATCTTGCAAATCGGAGCTAACCATAACAGATAAGTTTCGGCCATCATATAAAAAGTTCATACTATCAAATCGGTTTATCTTGCAACTTGGGGAACCAAATTAATTATCAAATAATAATGTCAACATTTAATATCTTTTCATCACCATAAAAAAACAAAAAAAAGATAGCAGAGTAATACATGTATTTCTAGTTTTTAGTTCACACAATTGCATACAAAACGTATCATATATATTAAAGTAAAAAGAACATGTATAAATACAAAGGCAATCGTCAAAAACTAATCCTATAAAACCCTATAAAGTATACATTAAGATTTTTTTGTCTATTAATGTTGCTATAAAAATGTCACTCAAACATTCAGATTTTTTTGTCTATTGATGTTTTTGTACTTTGTTTTTGTCTATTAATGTTGCCTACACCAAAAACTTTAATAACTTTTTTAACGGATTAGATCCTAGCCGCACAATCATATAAAGGTAAGAAACAAACTCAACCGTACATTCATTGAAGAAAAACCTCATAATTTATTTTTACTCTTGCTCACTTATTATTTTATTGGAAATGACACAACACACTCAAAATATCCTTGTTATTATGTGGCTCAAGATATATGATCATGCATGTAATGACATTATAAATATTAATTTTGAATTTAATTTTTGAACAAACTAAAAAGCATCTAGGATCCATATTTTAGTACATAAATATTTTATAATCAGCATCTTCAATATTAATTTATGTATAATAATATATAAGTATTAGAAATGTTATAATCAACACTCAACTAAGACTATAAACATTGAAAAAAAATGTATTTACGTTCAATAGTTTGTGGACCGTGATAATATTATATTGATTATATTACATTGATATAAAAAATAATATATTGATGTTATGAACAATATATTATTTATAAATTATAATTGATAATGATAAATGAAAATGAAAAATAATATATTATCATTAATTATTATATATTAGATATATACATATGGGCAAAAAAAGGTTGTTGACCACAAAAATTATAAATTAACTTAATATTAATAACATACATTAGTACTGAAAATGATGTATTAACATTAAATTTGATATAATAATACAAAAAGCAATATATTATTATAACAAATAATAACCATTAAATATAAAAAATTACCACAAAAATTGATATAGTAATACCAAAATGTATATTGACAATGAAATGATATATGAGCATTGCAAAAATATCTGTTGTCATTAAAATAATTTATTGACAATATTAACATAAAAATGGGATATTAACATTTAAAATGATATATTGATAAAGTATAATATGCATGATCACGAAAGATTATAAATTAAAATAAAAAACAATATTGCTAATAAAGCATGTGTTTTATTATTTCGTGTCATGATCTCATAATATATTTATTTCGTACAAATGGAGAGAAGTTCAAAAACTCTTAAATATTCATTTTGGGTTTGCAGTTTTTAATAAACATAACATTACATATTTACCCTCAATTAAACACATGGTAACCGGCTAAATAATGTGTGTGACGGGCTGAATTGGAAAAATTACCTGCCGAATTCATTTTTCAAGATTTAGAGGATTAATATTGAATGGTTTAAAAAAATTTGATATATTGAAGCATTTCTCTATGAAATTAATTATCAGGTTATGACAAGTGGGCCCGATACAACCGAGGGACCATCGAGTTCGAAACGACAAAAGTCTGTTGACAATGAAATACCGTACGGTACCTCATTATCATCTTTTAGTTTTTTTGAAAATTTGGTAATATGTTAGAAGGACATTTTTGAAAATTTGAAGGGTATTTTATTTATGAATTTTCTGTTTTTAGATGGGTTATAAACTTATAATCATAACGATAATCACGAAGAACATTTTGACGAAAATAATTACTTTGAAATGTGAGATGCTGACATGACAAGTAATATTTTTGACAATATGAACGCAGATTTGCCTCCATGTCCGGAAAAGGTTGTTCATTTACATTTCAGACCTTGATTAGTTAATCAATCAATTAATTAGTTATTTTTATATTTTTGTAGGAGAGAGGAATTAATGATGGGAATAGAACTCAAGAAGAGAATTTTTATTCCCACGATTAACTTTGTAATGTTGGATCAATCGGTAATATATATAAATGGGCCAAAAATGAAATATTTACGACAAACTCGACATATAACATACTACGGGGATCCAATGATAAAAAAAAAAAATTGGGCACCTGTTCTATGAAAAACAAAAGCCCCACCAAAAATTAAAACTTCCTTATGATTAGCCCTACTCCAAATGTTAGATCAATCTAGGAACCACATGAAGTTCTAATAGAAACAAGCTAGGGAAGGAGGAGCGAAAGGAATGAAACTCTTTATGGGCTGCGGTTGCATGGCAAATATGGAAGGAGCGAAATTCGAGAATTTTCAAAGGCACACAAACCGCACCTTCAAAAACAACGGAAAGAGCAATCGGTGAGCTACTATCATGGAAAGGGACGAACACGTAAAAGAATACTCAATCTAGATAATAGTTATACAAACGTATTCTCCATAATGTAAATGAACATCTTTTTATTATTTATACAAAGACCGAATATATTTGATGTTCCTTCAAAAAAAATGCATTAATTGTTAATTATTTAATAATATTTTTTAGTTTTCGAAATAATTTTAATTTTTATTATTTGAACAGGTTAAACTTCTTGCTACTATAATGCTGGCAGAAAAACAATCTGAAATCTCATCTAGGGTTTCGAGTCGGAATGATCAAATCGAATATGTTTAGAAGAACAAGTATATATTTTATACTTTCTCAATTACATATATAATATATTAGAAATTAATTATTAACTTATTAGAAATGTATTTTTGTATGCTGAATTATGATTTGCGGATTATGTTGAGATTTATTGTTTGCGAGTTGTTATTTAAGGCCGTAGCTAATAGATATAGGTATTGGTTATACCCCTGCAATTTATGTATTTTCTACAAAATATATATATTATTGTTTACAGAAATTATGGCCGTAGCCTATAATATTGTCCGTTGCCAATACTTATTGGCTATGACCTTAAATTCCGTAGCTAATAAAAATTAAGGTCGTGGACAATAATATTATCGGAGATGAAATTTGAGGTCGTAGCCAATAATATTATTGGAGACAGCCTTATGTCGTAGCCAATAGTCCCGTCGTGAATAATACTATTGGCTACATCTCCCGTCGTCAATAATAGTATTAGAGACGAGATGCTGGCTACGGATTATTAGAGACGGAATAACGTAGTTAATAGTAAGTAGTATTAGAGACGAGATGCTGGCTACAGATTATTAGAGACGGAATAACGTAGTTAATAGTAAGTAGTATTAGAGACGAGATGCTGGCTACAGATTATTAGAGACGGAATAACGTAGTTAATAGTAAGTAGTATTAGAGACAAAAATGGTGGTAACAAATGATATGTTTTGTTATAGTGGATTAGCAATATGACACCGACAAACCGATATATTTTGGAGAAAATTTTTCTGCGTTTTCGGTTTTGCAAGATATAACATTTCTTAGGAGTTTTTTTTTTGTGCAACTTTTCCATTTTCCAAGGTTTTTTTTTTTTTTTGAAGTTCGTGTTTTTTTTTAAGGTGTAAATTTGAAATACTTGATATTGCAATATTTGAAATATATCAAAAATAAGACTATTTTGATGTAAATATTTTTAATGTGTTTATGCTCCTTAGAAAATGGTCATGTTGTGATTGAAACGTGTGTTTTGTTACGTAGCCAAGAACAATGTATGAAAAACCATGAACAACTAGACATTATGAATGTGTTGTATATAAATATAAACATATTTTGTTAAATCAAATTTATACGAACTTATCGATGTCCACACTATCAAAAATAGGGGTGGGCAAATGGTTTGGTTTATTTGGGAACCGAACCGAACCGAACCGAACCGATCGAATTCGGTTTATTCGGTTCGGTTTTTCGGTTTATTTGGTTCGGTTCGGTTCAAAAATTGATATCGTTCGGTTTATTCGGTTCGGTTCGGTTTTGGTATTTTCAGAACCGATTAAACCGAACCGACCGATTAACACTATTTTTTACTTTTTACTATGTTCATTTAAAAAAAATTAAAATGTAATACTGTAAAATTAAAAATAACGATAAATATATTTTATATGATTTGTTTTTATATTTTTTTACTAAATATCATTTGAATTTTAACATTATAAAACTTCTAATTCGGTTCAACCGAATAAACCGAATAAGAAATTCGGTTTATTCGGTTCGGTTTTAAATTGGTTCAAATTTTATTCGGTTCGGTTCGGTTTAATTCAATTGGCTCTTATTCGGTTTGGTTCGGTTCGATTCAACCGAATGCCCACCCCTAATCAAAAACATATTACAACTTTCAAATTTCACACATCCTCGATTTCAAAAACATATTACATTTTTGGATATTCACTGAAGATATTAATTAATAACAAAATGTTCGAATATCCTAGAATTAGAGTTGGGATTTGGGAGTTTTTGAAAATAAAAAGATCAAAATAAGAATTTGACATGACAAATAACAAAAAAAATTGGATCCAGTTTTGGAGTTATTTCATTTCTTCCCTTTCTTTCTAGTGGATCCTTGTTTCTTTGACTTGCGAAATCCACCACCAATCTCCTGTAAAATAATCATCAAAACAAAACAAAACAAAAAAAACTAAAATTTTGATCATTTTAATGAATTCGAGTTTTCACTTACCTTCTTATATTGTCTGTATGCAAACTTCCCTGTTAGCTCTTGTCCGTTTTTTGCCACATAAACCTGAAAAAAGATTACAAATTTATTATAATCACAGTAATGCTATTTATCATGTTTCTCAGGGGTATTCGTGATATTTTACATTTTGAAGGGATATACATGATATTATCAACTAAGCTTAAAATCCACATATGTAAAAACTCAGTTACTAATAATTACTCTCAAATTCTCAATTAATCCATCCCTAAATACTAAATAATAATAAATAAGAACTATAATTTGTGAGATAAATTAATTACCTTTTTGCCATCGTCACCAGTGAACCAATGACCAGAATTTTGCCCTTCGGCTTGAACTCTTCTTTTTCCTACATCTGCAGGTGCTGAATTCTTCTTTCCTCCGTTTTTCACCCTTTTTCCTTTAACTTCGTCTCTTTTGCCAAATTGCCCCCTAAGCAACAAAAATACAAAATTTAAAACTCGCAGTCCATATACTAAATTGGAAAATATACTTACAAGTAATCGATATTTCCATCTCCAATTCGTCCATTTCCTATACCAATAGGAGTGAAATGGGGCAATCTCTCTCTAACAAGAGCTCTTATTCTCGCATCGGTATGGTTGAAATATGTATAACATGGAGGTTTATTTTTTAAAAATTCACTAGGTAATTCCTCTTTTGGTAAAATATCGTCGAAATCTTTGGTGAATTCAACTGGATCAAAAACCCTAGAACTGCACATACTGGTACTAACTTCTCTCTTGTGAGGGGTGTTTCGGTCTTTTTCTGACCTGAAATACTCATCGCAGAACTTGTCCAATGCTGGCGTGGCCAATTTTTTAACTGAAGGTACAGGTTCTTTGAGAATTTTTTGTTTGTTTTTGTTGTAATTGAAGTCTGGATCTGAATCGGAATCAGAAGATAGAAGATAGATTTTTCTCATAGGACTGAGTTTTAGTTTCGGTAAAAGTTTTGTTCTCTCGCCTTTCTCTAGATTTGATGAGGTGGAAGAAATTGAATTCGGCAAGATCTTATGGGGCTTGATTTTGTTTGTTGATTGGATTGTTAAAACCCCTTGATTCCGCAGTGAAATCTTGGAACTGCTCGAAGCATCATAGCTTGTCTTTTTTATGCATCCATCTACAACGAAACAAAAGAAGCAAAGAATTGATTTTGAAACACAAATTGTTTTCACTGTTAAATCAATTGCAAAAGAGACGAACTTTTATTAGGAAATGGACAAAATAAATCACAGTGAATGTAAATGAAAATTAGGGCAGACCTTGCAAGAAAGGATCTTCCTCCGAAGAGAAATCCTCGATCTCATCCTCCAGGCTAGAAAAAATATCAGATCCACTAATTCCTCTATTAACACGATTATCTTTCTTTGGCAAGGAAGCTCCGATGGGAGTCTGAAGACGAGCATCACAAGAAAGGGAAGCAGGAGCAGCACCTCTTCTCAACCTCTTCAAAGCCGGCGCCTCTTCTGGCTCCGGATCTTGATCTAGATCTAGGTCCAGTTGTAGTTCATCAGTAAACAAATTGAAAGACGGCGATTCAAATTCTTCTTGTACAGTAGGCAACGGTGAGTTCCGTTCAGGTCTTTCAATGGTTGAGGAAGGGCGGCGCACCTCTTTGCATTCCGATGCGGGATCTTCTGCTTCTGCTCGCTCATCTTCGGAGAAGTCGAAATCGAAGCCAAGAGAGAAGGATGGATCTGTCAAATCCTCCATTAGAGAGAGGGAGAATCGAAGAATTTGCTTTGCTTTTAAAAAATCAGGAAAAAGAGATTTTAAGCGCCATTTTGTCATTTCCTTTTCCCGCTTTTATGGAAGATTCACATATTTACCCTTGTAAAAAACGAAATATCACATTTGCCCTTTCAAAAAATAAAATTATCATGTTTATGCTACTAATTGTTGCCAAGAGGTGTCCACCACCAACCAGGTGATCATACGTGGATCTTTTTATGATGTTGTGTATAGTGTTAGTAAAAAGTTTATTGTATATTTTTCCAAAAAAATAATTTTATTCAAAAAATATATAATTATCATGAAAGTAATATATTGTTATTTATAACATTTATTCATCAATTAATTGTGACGTTATCAAATATAACATGTCATATATTGTCCTGTCAAATTAAGGTTGTCATGTCAAAATTTATTTAATTAAATCAAATTAAAAAAATAAGATAATAATTGATCAAATTAAAAGATAAGGTCCTTGAATCGTCAAAAAGATAAGAGATCAAAAATAAGAAAAATTCTAAAAAATATTATAGTTAAAAAGTACATCACACGTTTTAAAAATTGTGGCGCGCCTAACAATAAAATATTATTGTTATACATCTTAAAAGTAAATCGTGCATCTAAAAAAGTATACGTCATAAAATATATTTCAATTGTATTTCAGAAACATATATCATACATATATAAAAATATAACACACAAATATAAAAATATATTGTACATTTAAAAAAATATATAATAAAATATAACAGAAAGATATGTGTACTTAAAAAAATATTATAACTAAAAAAATTTATATTTAGGAAAAATAAGAACAAAAAAAACTGCCAACTTTCGAAAAATTTGAGAGTAAGATATTAGGTCGTGTGAATTAGTTTTGAAGTCAGTGTTGTGTGATTATCTATGTTACGCGGATACTTATAAAATACAAAAAAAAATTGGTGATACATATAGGGTACGAATGTACGATACATCTCAAATACCTATCAAATATGCCACGTGACGTATCCGATTATTTTTATTTATTTTTTATTCTTTGAATATGCGGGGATACTTCAAGATATGGCTGGTAGCATATTCGCATCCGATTTTTTAAAAATTATCACATCGTCATATTTGTATCGTATCGGATATGATACCCATATATGTATCCGTTCAACACATGTAGTTATGTAATCCACAAGGATTTTGGATAAGAAATAGTTTAACCTGGCCTTCAATCCCGGTTTTCTATCAAAGCCGAGACATAGAAATCCCGAGAATTCAATTCTCCGAAAATGTTTTGTATATTTTTTGTGGGAAAGCAATTCAATGTTATGGAGTAGTTTTCATTATTATCAAAAAAAAAGAAAAAAAGGCAATTCGGTGTTAAGGAATTGAAAATAAAATAATCTCGGAAATTAGTATTTAAATAATATAAAATAAAATAAAAAGCCAATTCAGTGTTAAGGAATTGAAAAAGAAGAAGCAAATATTTAAATAAAGGGTTTATAAACACAAAAATTAGCGTTTGGTTCCATTTCAATCTCGGGCATGTTTGATTTGGGGGATATTGATATACATGGATACATGCAATACATGTATATCGCTATTCATGTATTCGATGATCCACGTGAGTTGTTTGATTTGTTGTATTATGAAATTATGTATATCAAATCCCTTGTTTGATTTTTTGGTACAAAATCCAGGATTTGAATATTTAATTTTTATTATATAATATAATGTAATATTATATTATATTATATTATATTTCCTTAATTAATTTCTATTATATTATTTAATATTATATTATATGATATTATATGATATTGTATTCATGTGATATTATATTATTTTATATTATATTATATTTTATGATATTATATGATGTTATATTATTTTATATTGTTTTATATTATATTATATTTTATGATATTATATGATGTTATATTATTTTATATTGTTTTATATTATATTATATTTTATGATATTATATGATATTATATTGTTTTATATTGTTTTATATTATATTATATTTTATGATATTATATGATGTTATATTATTTTATATTGTTTTATATTATATTATATTTTATGATATTATATGATGCTATATTATATACCATTATATTATATTATATTATATTGTTTGATATTATACTATATTACATTACATTACATTATATTATATTATTTTATATTATATTAGTTTATATTATGTTATATTATATTATATTGTATTATAATGTTTTATATTGTATTATTTTTATTTTATTTTATACTATAGTATATTATATTATATTATTTTTTATTTTATACTATATTATAGTATATTATAATATATTATTTATATATTGTTTTAAATTTTATTATATTACACAATAGGATAGTCTATAATATAATATTATGATTGTATGATATAATATAATATAAATATAATATAATTATTATTCATGAATAAATTTGAAGAAATAATATTATAATGAAATACATGGATAACTATATCCATGTATTTGAAATACCAATTTTTGTGTGTATAACAATATCCACCTTGTTATTCATGATTTCATTCTAATCCACCAAATCAAACAATGGATTGTATTTGAAATCATGGATATCGAAATACAATCCATCCTCATAGCAGCTTTATAATCTCGGATTTCAATTCCTTTTTTTTACAATAAAAAAGATGGAATTCATTTCTCGGATTAATAATCTTGGTGCTTTTAAGGAAGGAGTAGTTATTTAAATATTTGGGTGAGAAGGGCTATTTTGTAAAAGTTGCAAATTAAATTGGTGCCGAATAAGTGAAGATCTTCCATTTTCCAATGATCAATGTGCTCCGATTAGGGTTTCTTCACCTCGACTTTCACACGAAACCACCCCGATTTTCTGAAAAATCCCTTTCCGATCGAATCTAGTCTTGTTGACCTTTCAGTCCATTCTCAGGTTCGTTATTTTTCTCATTTTTTTCGCTTGAATCGATTGGCTTAGCTTTGTGTAAATGTGTTATTAGTTTGCATAACGCTAACTGGATGATTGAAAATTTGTTTAATTTTCGTTCTTGAATGGGTTAGGTGACTTGAATTGGTTTAAAAGTTCAGAATTTTTTTATTTGCTCATATGTATCAAAAAAATTAAATCCTTCATTTGCTCAGAGCAGAATTAATCAAAATTCAGATAGATATAATGCTCAGTTCTGACAACTTTTTTTATATTTCCTCTGTTTCTTTTTCTTTTTTCTTTTCTCCCCGATTGAGAATTCGCATTAAAATAGTTCGAACCAACATTTGTATTTTGAGCCTTTGTGTAGCATCACATTTCACAAACTCTTACCTAAATTTGCACATACGAATCATTACTATTGCAATTCGTCAACTTCAAATCAACTTTTTGCCGCTAATAATTCCCAATTTTGGGCTCATCATCCATCAAATCAACCTTTTGATAATTGGAATTCAACCCTTGTTTTGAAAATAATGGGTTTCTATTAGGACACTTAACATTCTTGTAAATTTCGATACCTTGAGTTTGATCCATTTTACAATTATCTGTGTCCTATTTTTGAAATTTGTTTCTTTCTCCCCTTTTCAATACTGTTTTGGGTTTCGATCCCAACAGTTTTTTTAGGTGCATTTCATTCGAAGATCCTCTCCGCAAAAAAAAAAAAACAACAAAAAAACGGCTGGACCCAAACCCCGTTAACCCGGTCAACTCTCGAACCCGAACCGGTCAAACCTGAGGCTGAACCGGCTCAAGAAGTCAAGTCGGAACCTTAACCGGTTAAGCCGGTTGAGCCCAATTGTGCACCTGTTAAACCCAAACTAGATTTCTCCCATGGAAGAGAAGAACGAGCTGCTAGAAGAAGAGAGTTGCAGAGGAGCAGCTCGCACTGATTAAAAACTTACAGGGTTAAAGTATGCAAGTTAAGGAATCCGAGAAGTGAATTCCTGGAAATTGTTAGGGTCTACAAATCCTGGAAATAAAATCTCGGAATTAGTAAAACCGAAGAATGGATTTCTAGAAATTAGGATATCTTAGTTAATAATTTACACGTCGTATTGCTTTTCTCTAAATTTATTTGACTCAACTAACAGCACAATGGTGAAAATTGTGACTTAACCAACAAAGAAACGATATGTGTGTTTTAATACTCATGCAAAATAATCATTTTTTTTTGCTATAAAAGTTGTTATTGTCTTTATACATATAAAAGAAAAATGTTGAGATTAGATAGAAAAGGAAGAACAAAAAAAATGATAACAAACTACAATTTTCCTTCTCGTGAGATATTGAAGAAAATCAATACTATTATAAGTAGATAGCAAAATGCATGTACAGTTGTGTGCGTATTTGTATATTTTCTTTAGAGTATTTTTCTTCTAATCCGTCGGATATGATCCATCTTTAAAAGTTCAACAAATCGTCTAACCGAGTGTCAGGAATTGGGGCGAGAAAGTGTGTGGAAACGAAACCGGAAAGAGGTTGGAGAGGTGAAAAGATGGGATTAGAAATTACAATTTTATTATAATTAACTTTATACTTTATTAAGTTGTATTTATCTTTTTACATAATTAATGTGCTGTAATATGTATTTGCAAACATTGAATCAAACATACTAGAAACTTAATTTGACAGATAGAACCATGTTTAATCAGAGGTACGAGAAATAATCAAAGGTACTTAATTGAACCAAAACCGCACAAACTTAGATAGTGGCGGTTAAAACAGTCACCTAAAATTGAAAAAGTGTCAGCACAACAAGTTTTTTTGACGTGTTGTCAGTAGATTAATTATTAGCTATGCTGTTTTTTTCGACACATGCAAAATAATTAATTATCATATTTTTTCTAAAAATTGTAAAAAATAAAGAATAATCAAGTTCTATGTTTTTTCCCAAAAATATTCCGTGATTGAAGTTTTCAAAAAAAAGTTGTCAAAATTGTAGTCTAACAATAGCGAAATACTTAATTTTTATGTTTTTCTCAAAATATCCGTAGTTGAAGGCTAACATATGTAAATTTTTATTTTATTTCAAAAAATTCGTAAACATGTGAAAAATAAAGTCTAACACATAAAAAATAATCTATTATCATATTTTCTAAAAAATTCCAAAAATTATGCCGAGCATGCAAAATGCGTTATTGAAGACAAACACAAACACAAACATAAGCAAAATTTATATTAATCTTCAAAAATCTTGCAAACATAAAAAAAATGAAGTCTTAACACATACAAAATAGTAAATCATCATATTATTTTAAAAGGATGCCTAAATTAAAGTTTCACACGTGCGAATTTTTATTTTATTTTTACAAATTTTTCGCAAAAATGTATAATTTCTCAAGATATCATTCAAAAATAAAGATTACAATAAATGTCAATTATTACAACAATCCCTCTATGTCAAATTTAAAAAAATATAATAATATCTTTGTTGCATCTAGGAGTAATTGAAGTTCAGTCTCTAGTTAGATATTCCATCTTTCCCCAGATGATGGATGTATTTTTGCTCCTTCAATCATCTGTTAAAATATATAAATAAAAAATATTGGAATATTTTATTTTCTCTTTTCCTAAACAAATGTAATTGCTGTTAAAATAAATCGCCCACGGGCGTGTCACAAAAAAAAAAAAGTAACAATAAAAGATCGATAATGAAAGAGAAAGAACATACCAATTTCCTTAAATGCATAGCCTTGACGCCTCAGGCGAAAACAACGAATTAGCCAGAATTTCCACAATTATAACTGATTTAGGATCGTTTTCTTCCCCTCTCTCTTTCCTGCGCATATTTCTCACGATGAATAGGCTGCCCACCATTGTACCTCACAGGTCACAATGAAAAACCGCTGAGACAAACAACCTATTTATAGATAGAGAGCCTGCATCAGAGCCGTTCGATGAGAGAGTTGATGAATGCCACTTGTCCTGAAACTCAAAACCATTTGCGCCGATGTTTTCAGACGCCGCTGGTTTGGAAATCAGCTAAAGTACCAAGCAATTTATTCCGTGCACTTGTCCCGATACACCACAATGTTCAATCACCGATGTCTGTAAACCAAAAATAGACCGAAACCTTTTTAACATAAATAGCAAGCGAACTTTTGGAAATTCATCATGTCTGCTTTCTCTGAAAATATTTAACAAATGTTCAATCACCGATGTCTGTTCAATTACAGATGCTTTTAAATTGCATACCATATTTTGTGAAGTTATTCTTTATCTTACAAACAAGATATCTATTTATATGTTTTTTCTTTAAACTACTTTTAATATACACATCTTGATTAATTTTGATAGTCAGAAAAGAAGGACATAAGGAACTTCTCAAGGTAACATTTACATATCGCCTACGGGCTTTCTCCAAAAAAAAAATAAAAAAAAACATTTAAAATCAAGACAAGATTATCATAAATGTTAATTACGACTACAATCCTTCTATGTCAAATTTAAAAAATATAATATCTTTATTGCATCTAGGAGTAATTGAAGTCGAGTCTTTAGTTAGATTCAGGAATGTCAACGGGGTCGGGTAAAATTCGAATTCGCTGGTACCCACCCCGACTGGGACGGGTAATACCGAAAAATACCCGCGGACCGGATTATATCCGAAAAAAATACCCATTCCGGATTCGGATATGGAGATAAATTTTTATTTCCGGGTATTACCCGTTATTTGAAAAATACCCGATCTTAACCAGTACCCGAAAATATCTGACAATTTGAATATTTTTTGTGTTTTATGACTTAATTATTGGTTATTTTTGGATTTTTAATGTATTTGAACATGTTGTTTGTTTTATATATTTAAAATTATCTGTGATTTGGTGATGCTGCTTGTTTTATATATTTAAAATTATTTGTGATTGGGTGATTTTTTCGAATCGAAATGCATTTATTTCAGTATTTTCGGGTAACGAGTAATACATGCGGTTACAAATTCACTCGCGAGTTCGTATTCAGATATGATTTGTATCTACGAGAATTTTTGGTTCGGACTCGGATACAAGGGTGGCTTATCCGAACCCGACCTACTAAGTTGACATTCGTAGTTAGATCCATCTTAATACATAATACAAATCGTCAATCTTTTACTATTTTTCTCATCGTAATCGCAGACTAAATGTAAGAGAGAGAGAGAGAGAGATAGAGAGAGAGAGAGAGAGAGAGAGAGAGAGGAGTTTGTCCGTCCGATTGTTCGATTGTCATCAGGCAAAATCTTAGTCCAAACTTGAGTTGTTGGATTGTTATTATAACATGATTGACTCCGTTTATATAGTCCGGACGGTTCAAAATGTTTCAAAACCCGCATTACTCGAAAAATAAATTTTCATAAACTTGAATGACTCAAAAATTAGGAGTGTACATAGACCGGGTTGGACGAATTTTTATCGAAACTATAACCCAATCCAGATAAAACGAGTTTTTATTTTTCCAACCCAATCCAACCTAACTCATGATACTTATAAAAAATTCGAAACCCATCTTGATCGAGTTGGACGGTTTGGACGAGTTATCCGGATTTCTTTGCCAAACATATACTATAGCGATATATGTTCATATGTGAACTAAAAATATGCAATAAAAAAAATATTTTTAATAAAATCATTGAAATATTTTTAATGAACACACAAATCACAATTAAACATGCTTAATCAACATCTCACTATATTTTGAATGTTATCGCTTGTTCTTCAACCATATTATATAACATTAATTAATAAATTTTAATTTCTAAATTTGTATTAAAATATTACTATGAACAAAAAAAATGGTGTTGCAAGAGTTTGAAGAATGCCCCGAAGAGGGTTTAGGTGATAGCATGTTATTTGGTTTTAGGTGATAGCATGCTCTTTTTTTTGAAGAGAACTCAAGATCATGAAACGTGATTTTTATTTTTTATATTGATGTCGTCGGGACTCGAACCAATAACTAGGATGTGGAATATGATTGATGCTTTAATTTGATTTGGGTGCCAATGATCATTATGTTCTAGGAATTATATTTTTATTTGGCATTAAAATTCTACCGATATTTTGTCAAGGTATATATTTTTTTCAATGCTATTGTTCATTTTATTATCATTTGACGTTAATTTTACATGAATAATTATATAAAAATATTTGTTTTAAATTATTATATATTCAAAAATATTTATTCATATTATATTACATATAATTTCCGTCTGTAGGCAATTTAAAAATATTATTTCATATTAATCTAATAACCAATATATAGTAATTAAATTTATAGGAAATGCTCTAATTATACTATTATATTATACTATTATACTATAGTAATTAAAAATATAGAGTTTGTACCATATTTTGACACGTGTACTATATGCTACAAATACGTTAAACATGAAATTTTATCACAACCTGAAGATGGCGCAGTTGGTCGATTACGCTACCCTCAATTCCTCACTTCGGTCCCCAGTTCGATACCGGTTTCTTGCAATTATTTAAGTTCTCAATTCTAACATCTAATAAATAGTTCAATTATATTTAAAGTGTTATCCTATCACAACTGGTAGCTAGCTCAGTTGGTTGTATCTCTGGGCTTCAATCCCTCACTTTGTATGATCTCCTGGGTTCTGCAATTTTTTTCTTTTTTCTTTAATCTTCTCTACAACATCCTTTTGGTTCTTTAAATATTTTTAAATGTTAATATTCTGATTATAGTGAGTTCAAAACCGTTATGTCGCGAATATGTTATTTCAATTTATTGTAACCGTTATGTTGTAATGTTGTCAACATGTTATTTCAATTTATTATTTTCTTCATTTTGTATCGCAAATGTAGAAATGGTCATATAACATCATTTCTTCCGTTATTATTTCTTGCAATTTTTATTAGAAAGATTAAAAACATATCTTCAAAGTGTATAAAAAATATTATGTACGCATAAACCAAATTCAAGTATTGAGTGGAAAATTTATAAATGTATGTACAATAATAACTTATAAATGTATACAAGTGAAAAACTTATAGTAATTAGAATTATGATATCATAATATCTATACAAGTGAAAAACTTATAAATGTATGTACAATAATAACTCCATGTACATATCTTACATGATATTATGACTATTTCCAACTATAATATTATAATATTATAATTATAATTATAGTATAATTATATTACACTATAGTATATTAAAATTTTCCAAATGCATAAGACAGTGATACGTTCATTTTATTTATTTATGTTTTACGATTTTGTAGCCAATTGTGTAACGAGTAACAATAATGAGTAATATTTATTATTTCATAATTTGTGTAGCCAATCATGCAACGAGTCACAATCATACCAAATGAACAATAACATGACATGCGTTCTTTTTTATTTTATGTTTTATTATTTTTGTTGTCAATCGTGTAACGAGTCACAATAATGGGTAAAATTTGGTGTTGCATAATTTTTGTAGACGATCGTGTAACGAGACACAATAATTTGCAAAATAAAATAAAATGTGCTAAGAATATCTAAACAAATTCATATCAATACTATTTTAATATGTAAATAAATTCATATTAATACTTATTTTAATATAAATAAATTCTTAGTATATTTTAATATAATATTAATATCTAAGAAATTCATAATAATACTAATTTTAATATATATAAATAAATTCATAGTGTAGTGTTCACGTAATTCTAGAAAGGTATTTATTCTCCCAAAACATATATTTTTCTATTTTGTTGTAAAAAAATTAAATAATAATTTCATTTTAAAATATTTACACAGAAATTAACAAGTTAGCTCTATTTGAAAAAAAAAAGTCTTATCATTAAAATTATAGTGTATATAATAATGTTATGTAAAATAAAATAATAATAACACATGTATAGTATAATGAGTCGTGTATTATAAAATTTAGAAAAAATATTAGTCAAAAATTCTTATTAACCTCACAAGTCACAACTATAAAAATAAAATTTATTTTCTACAAAATTTAAAATACATAGTATGATAATTTCATAATTCCATAACAAAAGTAGAAGGTAATATATTTTTTTAATTTCCGAAAATACAAACTATGAAAGAAAAATAATAATCTCGCATCGTATATTCTCTATTTTGTGTTTTTCCGAAGCGGAACGAGGGTACCTCCTAGTATAATTAAGCAATAGATGGCAGGAAGCAAGCAAATTAAATTCCAAAAAAATTGAATTTGTTTTTAATATTTTCAGAAACTTCCAAAAGACACCTCGTTGTTTGTGATAATTAAATTCTTTGTCATAACGCATTCAAGAGCTAAGGGAAAGAATGGACCCCGTGTCCATCGACGGCTCAGAAACGACCACGTGTCCGTTCATCTTGATCGACGGATGGGATTTGATGTAATTTTTTGATTAGTTTCTTTAATTTTGATTTATTGTTAATTGGGAATACGGAAAGAATGGGAAGTGGGGTCTGCAAAGATAAGGTGGGATATTATCAATGTTTTTGTTAGAGATACCCAAAATGTGTACCTGTATTGTAATAGTGGTAGTAGTTTGACAGTATTTTGTTGTTGTGAGAGTAAAAAAAATTTATGGGTGGTAACTGGTAAGTATTATTATTATATGTGTTTTCAGTAAATAAAAATTATTTAGTTATTGTATTAAAATAGTGTACTGTAGAAATGACTACGTGTTGCTAACTAAAATAGTTTTATTTTTATTGTGGAGATTTTATCGTTGTACAGTTTTGGTGGTTGTTTAGCATTTGTGAGGGTCATGTCTTTGGCAGTAAGTTTGGGGTTTTTGTCAGTTAACTACTTGGATCTTCGTGTTTTATTTCCCAATTTATCCAAACAAATAAATTAAATAGAAAAGAAAATTATTCTCAAAATATATATTGAAATCATGAAGAGATGACACATGTCATGCAGAGAAATTATTTAATAAAATTCATAAAGAGCTGATACCTGTCACGTAGAAATAATTTAGCATTTTTTAAAGTTGTTTCTTTCTAAGAAATAACTAAAAATAATAGCAAAACAATGAAACAACCGTATTTTCAGTTTTTTTTTTTATTAATAATAATTACTATTTTTATTATATCTTTTAATCCATTATTTAGAAACAAAATTTAATTTTCAGAACACTTTCTGGAAACATTTATGTAAAAAGAAACTATAAAAAGTTCAAAAACGAAATTTCATGAAATAATAACAAAAATATAAATTTTATTTGACCATACCATCATCGTTAGTTATAAAATATTCTTTTTCTTTTTATTTGTAAAGAAAAATTCAATTAGAGAATGAAGGATTTCTAAAATATAGTGACAAAAGAAAAATAGTATCTAATGTAGTTTTATTATAAGTTAAAAACAAGTAGTTGTGCCTTAACGGGTAAATCATTTCTATTTCATTATTTTTTTGACAAAAAATATTATCAAGAGGATTGGCAAAAAATAAACAATTATAAAACTGGAAAATATATATTATGATTTTTTTTTTTTTGCTTAAAGGTCCGTAGGCTATTTACAATATCACCATTACAAGTCGAGTTTGTATTAAAAACAGTGATCTAGGTTGATGATTTCGTTGATTGAATCAATGACCTTAAACTCGTAAAATGAGTTGCAACACGTCGAAATAAAACACCTCATTTGTATTCACGAAACAATATGTAACTGGAAGTCCAAGTCTGTTATTTGGATTCTCGGCTTTGGAAACCAGGTTATGATATAATAAACTGCTTTTCGTGGTTTGGAGCAAAGGAAGGAATTAAATTCCTGTGTTTTTTATTCTGAATTGTTAGAGAACTGGGAAAAGAAAACCTAAGGAAAACCAGGAAAAAAGAATTCGGAAAGGAGAGTCTGGAAACAAAAACCGGGAAAATAGAACCGGAAAACCAGAACTGGGAAATCAAAACCGGAAAACCAGAACCAGGAAAAAAAGAATTTGGAAGGGGATTCGGGTTTGTACTGTTCGTTCGTGACTCTTCGGGTATGAATGGTACTCTTCGTGTATGTTCCTTTGTTCGTGAGCAATTAAATCACAGTCGAACGAATTGCAAATCTGCAGAATTTGTTCGTTCTGCGAGTATGATTCGGGTCTAAGAATTGCAAATCGGCAGAATCTGAAGAAGAACCGTAATTAATCGAAGAATCGCACAGACCAGCGAAGAGGAACGCCATGGATTACATTCGAATTAGAGTCGAATCAGCGAAGAGGAACGCCATGGATTACATTCGAATTAGAGTCGAATCGTAATTACAGTCGAATTAGAATCGAAATGCACATGCCAGTGATGAATTGAAAGAGGAACGTCATGGAAAAGAGCGATTAGGGTTTAGCGGTTGAAGAGGGAAGAAGAGATCGCAATAAATTGCACAATCTAGGTTCACGGTCACAGTCGACTGTCCAGGCGAACGTCATGGAAAGCGAAGAGGAAGAAGAAGAGAAGAAGCGTCATGATCTCGCCGTGACTATCGCCACTAGCGAAAGAGGAAGAGGATGGTAGCCATAGGGGCTTATGTTTTCTCTGTTCGTTCTTCGTGTCTTATATTATGAAAATTTAATACTATAGTTTGATACATAAATTTTATGTGTGTGTCATTTTGTTTTTCAATATATACTTTAGTACCTTAATATATAATTAAATTTCAATTAAACGTTTTAATAATATATTACCACATTTCCTTTATTGGTGAGTTCTCCATTTCTCAACCATTTTTCAATTCAAAATTGCCTTCCGCAAATCGTTCCCTCGCCTTATCCACCTCATCCTCAAATATTTGTTTTATTTTTTCTTGAAATGTCGGTATTCTCTGAAAGGCCACGTCATCACTCCCTTCGAGTGCATTCCCTCAATCCATATTTCTCACATTTGAAAATTAATGCACTTTTAGGATTACTCGGATCGTCAATGTACGAAAATACTCATTGTTTATCCACTACTTGCATAAAAAAATTAAAAATATTATTATCATGATCTATTGTTTGCGATAATATATTCTAACGACCAACCATTAATTTGACATCATTAATTATAAGATTTCGATAGCCGCGACAATCTTCCGAGCCGCATGAGATCGAGTGAATTGACATCTTGATTGTGTTGTTCCTTGAAAATGACTATGTATATGTTTAATGATCATTTCGATTATGATAACAAATGATTGATAACAAATGATTTGTTAATAGTCTCATTATCAAATCGTAATTTTTACATTGAAGCATATAGCCCAGATATCCAACATCAAGATATTAATTGTTAATAATAATAATAATAATATTTTTTTTTGAAAAATAAGAAGCGAAACTTCTTTTGATATATTAATGCAAGTTTAATACATCGTTATAATTTTACACAATCATGTAAAAAGTAACCTAAACTCAATCCCGAAATTGAGTAAAAAACAACACATCAAGGGAAAATAAAGCTAATTCGTAGATTAAGAGGGGTCGGAGAGGCGATCTAGCAAAATTTTCCCCATGTCGTTGCTTCGCGCTTGATCCTTTCGATCGTGGAGGAAGGTGGTGTCCTTTTTTGGTTGAAAACTCGGTTGTTCCGTTCTTTCCAAACCTCCCAAATCGTGGCAATGAAGTATGTATCTAGAATTTCCTTTTGTTCCTTGGATTTGTTGGTGCGTGTGTGGAGCCAAAAATCCGATATCGTGTCGCGGGTCTCGAAAGGGAACCCGATGATCGTTCTAACCCCTTGCCAAACCATCTTTGCATAAGGACACATTACGAGGAGGTGAAATGCCGACTCTTCGGCGTTGTTGCAATTTTTGCAAGTCGGTTCGTGAGGCCAATTTCTTTTCCTTAAGATGTCACCCGTTAGGATTCTTTCGTTTAGTGTCAACCAAGCAAAAAATCTCGTCTTTGTCGGGGCCTTTGTTTTCCATAGGGTGGTATTCCATTCGCTAATCAAGCCGGGGTTAATGAGTAGCTTATAGATGGAGGAGGTGGAGAAGGAGTCTCGTTTGCCCAACCATATTTGTCGAATATAATAATAATAATAATAATAATGGAGTTTCTATGACTTTCTCTTCTCATTAGTTTTGGGTTATTGCGCATGGACCATGTTAATCTTCTCGGTATCGTTCCATTTTAACGGATGTCCCCGAAAAGGACCAAAAATAAATGCGCATCCGGGGAAAAAAAAACAAAAAAAAGGTTTTGGATTATTGCGGATCTATGAATCGATTACAAGGTCAAAAAAGGAGAAACATTAAGCCCACGACCCTGACGATAAGGGATTTTATATTGTGCTTCTAAAATTCATCTAAATAAATTGTCGTGTCAATTAATTTTTAATCGAGTGTTAATCAACCCTAACAATCTTTCCTTGTCCACCTTATACAGAATGGTGGGGTGATATTGGGGCATTGTTTATTTCCCCAAGTGATGAGGAAAAGATCTTTTTCATATTTATCCTTGGAAAATTTAAAAAACATGAAAAGCATATACTATATAGAGAATGTTTTGGGGAAATAAGTTAAAAAGGAAAAAAAAAATTGCGCTAACTGATGAATAGATATGAATGAATATTGTATTAGATATTGTGAAAATTGATAAAACTATTTTTGTATATTATTTAATCAACCAAACTAATAAAATAAAGGTAAATCAATATTTTGCGAAACAAATTCTGTAAATAATGAATCGAACTATAAATTTAAGATAAAATAATATATTGCAAACAAAAAGTTGTGCAAAATAAAATGACAAAATAAACAATAGCTTAAAATATTAATATCAACATTTAAAAAAATAAATGGGCCAATGAGTCAAAAAGTAATTTCTTAAAAAATTCTTTTCACTGAGATAGATATTAGAGGAAAAGAATTTTTTTACTTATTATTTAAGTTTGCCTCCTCTCAATTTATTTGCCAAATGGAGACATCCTTGCTTTCCTTTCATGCTTGACAACCATGTAAATAGAACCACAAAGAACATC
Organism: Luzula sylvatica; assembly: GCA_946800325.1. Classification (NCBI taxonomy): domain Eukaryota; kingdom Viridiplantae; phylum Streptophyta; class Magnoliopsida; order Poales; family Juncaceae; genus Luzula; species Luzula sylvatica. Next base: position 833,552 of record OX326961.1, read on the forward strand.
TTCTCGAACGTTCCTATACAGACTTTGCAATTCGAACGTTGGGATTTGGATTCGAATATTCTCCTCTCATGTACAGATTCTTTAATTCGAACGTTGGGATTGAGATCTTCTCCCCTATATATAAGCAAGCAATTTCATTCTCTCTCCCCATTTTCATTTTTCAGAACTAATTTGAGAGAGAGAGAGAGAGAGAGAGAGAGAGAGAAATGGTTGAATACTAGATCTATTGTGTGACGCCTACACGAGATCTCTTTTGCGAAAATGGCGAGGCAAATATATATGCTGATGAGAAAGATTGTTTTACAGAAACAGGTGCATGTATGCACTTTTGTTCTGTGCTTTTGTGTGTTTTTTGTAAGAAACGTTGATTTTTAAAAAAAAAATGATAATTTGATTTTTAATTTCTAGCTTGGAGGAAAGGAACAACTTGATTTTTGTTTGATTTTCTTTAGGTAATTGATTGGTACATTTATGTGATTAATTCATCAGATATGTGGGGGTTTTGTTTGTTGATCTTTCAGAAAAGGAACAACTTGATTTTAGTTTGATCTTCTTTTGGTAATTGATTGGTACATTTATGTGATTAATTCATCAGATATATGGGGTTTTTGTTTGTTGATATGTGTTGTTTTGTTGGCCTTCTCCTTTTCTTTCAGCACATCGGATCTACAATTTTTATGATTTTCTTGATTTTCTTTTAGCAAGTACATCTACGGTGCAAATCGGATCTACAATTTTTATGATTTTCTTGATTTTCTTTTAGTAAGTACATCTATGGTGCAAATCGGATCATTTTTTATGATTTTCTTTGAGTTTTTCTTTGTTGATCTCTGTCGTTTTTGTTGGTCTTTCCTTCATCATTTGCCTTTCTTTTAGCAAGTATATCAACATTTTTTTATGGGATCAACATTTTTTTTCTGATTTTCTTGATTAATGCTTTATCACTTGCTGTGTTAACTTGATTTTACATTTTTTTGGTAATTAGGCGTTTTCGCAGAGAAAATTTACAAGAAATCACAGTCCTCAAGGACAAAATACCCTGAAGGCAAGAACTGAACCTAGATGGAACCAAGATCATCACGCTCAAACCAGACCCCTAATTCAACACGCCATGTTTGTTTAGAGGACGATGTGGGATCGCACTGAAGGAGAAATACAAACGAGTCTGTTTCAATCGAATCAATTGCATGTCCAGACCTGTGCCCCTCCTTCCTTCCAAGGTATATACACAAGGATTATTCAGATTATTGTATTAATTAATGAATTTGTCTGTTCCCCTTTGTCATATATTTTGATTTCAAACATTTCTTTAAATTAATGTTTAATTATTTTTCGATTTTTTTCAGGTTCTGTTTTCTGAAAAGGCAGCATGGATGAATGGATCAAACGAATTTACTCTTTATTAGATTGAGTCAATTGTTTTATTTATAATATGTGTGGGTGTCAATATGTAAAGTGCATGTATGTGTGTGAATGTCTCTGTATGTGTGTATCTGTAGTGTGTGTATTGTGTGTGTGTGTGGGTGTATCTCGAGGAGAAGGGGTTCGGGCCAAGTGGGCCTGGGCCCAGGGAGGAGGGGTCCGGCCCAGGTGGTGGGGTCCGGCCCAAATGTGGCCGGGTCGAGGGTGGGGTCCGGTCCAAGCGGGCCCGGGCCCGGAGGGAGGGGTCCGGGCCAAGCGGGGCCGGGCCCGGAGGGAGGGGTCCGGCCCAAACGGGCCCGGTCCCGGGGGGAGGGATCCGGCCCATGCGGAGCAGGGCCCGGAGGGAGGGGTCCGGCCCATGCAGGTCCGGGGCCCGGAGGGAGGGGTCCGGCCCATGCGGGGCCGGGCCTCGGGGGGGTTGGGGGGGGGGGGGGGCGAGCCTCCCGGGAGAGGGGGTTCGGTCCGAAATGGGGCTGGGGCCGGACCTCCCAGAAGGGGGGGGGGGTTTCGGGCCGTAAGGGGTGGGGGGGGGGGGGGGGTGGTTCGTCCCGAAGGGGGGGCCGAACCTCGGGGGGAGGGGGGGTCGGATTTTACTTGGATGTTTTACACTATTTATATTATACAATCATATGTTTGACACGATAAAGATAAATTTCGAGTCCATCGGCTTATAATATTTTTTTCGAGTCCATCGGCTTATTATGTGTCATTCAAAAAAAATATTAATTAGGACATGATAAAATAAACCATATTTAATTAAAATATTTAATACTAATTTATCAATTGTGAGTATATTTTTATTTTTATTTTTGATTTGTTAAAATGACATTTATCTAATGAAGCATTTGAGAGATCCTTTTGGATTAGGAACAAGCGATGCCCAGATTCTTTCTAGTCGATAATTATTACTTGTAAATTGTACTACCATATAGAAAAATTCTCATAGATCCACAGTTACATGTAAATTGTATTACCCCCATTTATGTTACACCATAAACTTTAGTCTAAATTTAACATTTTATACATGCACAATTTCGTTCATCTGTGGTGTATCCGTTAACAAACTACAAATAATTACACAATTTGAAAAGTTTTGCACGAACATTCGTGAAATTTCACATTATTGAGGAATATATGTGAAATTGTGATGTTTACAAAAGTACACGTGAAATTGGGTCGTATTATTATTATTTTAAGTAATATTTTTAAAGCTCAGAAAACATTATAAAAGAGTAATACATGTCAACATTTAATATCTTGCAAATCGGAGCTAACCATAACAGATAAGTTTCGGCCATCATATAAAAAGTTCATACTATCAAATCGGTTTATCTTGCAACTTGGGGAACCAAATTAATTATCAAATAATAATGTCAACATTTAATATCTTTTCATCACCATAAAAAAACAAAAAAAATAGCAGAGTAATACATGTATTTTTAGTTTTTAGTTCACACAATTGCATACAAAAAGTATCCTATAAAACCCTATAAAGTATACATTAAAAATGTCACTCAAACATTCAGATTTTTTTGTCTATTAATTTTGCTAAATTATAGTTCGTATTTTCTACTTGTGCATACAAAAGTATAAAAATATTGTCATCCGGATATTGTTAAAAACAAATTTAGAAATAAGGCATCTAAATATTCTTAAGAGAGTCAACATGGAATTTCTGTTTTTGAAAGGATAAATATGTTATTTTGCATCTTTTTTAGAAAGTTCAATATGTGCACCTCTCGTCGAAAGACAGTTCCATTTGTATACTTACAAAATCTTAAAATATTGATACCATATTATCTATATTATCTTCAATGTGTTGTTTTCACTTTTTAAAAAACAAATTATACAACTCCTTTTTAAAAAAATACATTTTTTTTTTTCATTTCAGTTGTGATTGTCCGTGTACTAAAATGTACAAAATATCATAACATAAAAAATCTATCATAAATACTCATATAAAAATGAAAATAGCATGTATATCCTAGAAAGTATGGGAATTACAATTTACACACACGCTCCTTTTCTTCCATTTTTGTCTATATTATGATTATGATTTGTTGTTTTTCATTCAAATAGAAAATTAATAAAAGAATAATCATTTCGAATATAATTTAATACAAATTGCAAACAAATCATTTGCATATTCTATGAAGTCATTCATGTTATTCTTCATTAAGAAAGTATACATAATATTTTTGTTATTTGTAAATGTGAAGTCACAAATTTAAATATGTTTCCAAAAAATTTGTACGGTATGTAATATTTTGTAATCATTATTAATTCAAACAATATTCAAATTTGATTAAAATATAAATAAAAAGATTTATTGTTCATATTATATACTCTTAAAACAATATTGCATAACTTTATTTGGTCCCGCCTTATATCTCAAAAGAATTATTATGTTATTGTATACTCATCTCACAAAAATAAGGATTAATAGAAGAATGACAAGGACTTATATTTTAAGATGTTTTTGTGAATATGGATTGGTATTTGTTCTTATGTATGTAAGTATGTATGTAAAAGTTACGTGAGAGTGGCAACTAAATTATCTTATCTTATCATACGGTAATAGTCCAATTACTAATGTAATAAATATTAAAAATATGATTTTAATATTTGTTTTTATTCTTTATAAAATATTATGAAATCAAATTTCAAGTTAGATATTTTAATTCTTTCGAAATTTGAAACGTAGTATATGCGAGTTTTCATAATGTAATACATTTTCAAGATTATATAAATAGTACTTTGATATGACCTAATTTGTGAAGTTATCAAAATATGAATAATTATTTATTTAGGGTCATATTTGAATAAAAGGAATATACTATTTTAAAATTGGTCTTATCAGGTTATTTTGTAAGATTACAAATAAGTAAATTTGGAGGTTAGCACTTAAGGTTATATACTGGTGTGTTACTTCATTCTCTCTCCAGAAATCATTTCATCCTTTTCTCTCGTTGAATCAAATAAGAAATAGAATTCAAGAGGGAAATTAAGAGGAAACTAAGGGAAAATTCACCAATAAAAAATTCTGAGGAATATATATGAGGTGTAGTATTGCTATCGGAAAGCGAGTTGGCGAGATCCGATTCGAGTTTTGATTTCGTGTTCTTTTCGTTCGATATTCGTTTTCGATTTCGATCGGGTTTAATTGCTTCCATCTCGCTGTCGATCGAGTTCGATCAATCTGTGAGTGTAATTCTCACTCTTCTCTAATTAAAATCGTATATTATAGTTATTTTTGTAATTTTCGCTTAAATGAGTTTTGTTCCAAAAACCGTGTTAAGATACGAAATTAGAAATTATTTTGTTTACGATACCGTGAGTGTTATTCTCCCCTTTCACCATTATTTATACCTATTTTGATTAAAACGGATTTTGTTCCAAAAAGCGTATTGAATTACGAAAATGTATATTATTTCGTTTATGATATAGTGATATTTCGACAAACGGTTTTTGAATATAATTATGATAATTTATGATATTAATGATATATATAAAATTATGATTTCGAATTTGAGGATTTGATAAATAAAATGGATTTGGATAATGATTTTGAATTATGATTTTGAATTTGATATTAGTGATATATTTGGAACTGATTTTGAATAACTGGTACGACGATTTATGATATTAAATGATTTGTGAAATTGTGATTTTGAATTTGGATATTCATTCCAATATAGAAAGTATATTTCAAATTTGTTTTCATAAATGATTTGCGCTAAAAAGCGTGTTTCGTTTTATGAAAGTTATTTAGTAAATTATATGGTTATAATATTTTATTATGAGAGAGACTTTATTTGGATAAAGCGTAAACAAGATTTACGATTTTAAAGAGGGTCTCTGAAAGTATATTTCAAATTTGTTTTCATAAATGATTTGCGCTAAAAAGCGTGTTTCGTTTTATGAAAGTTATTTAATAATTATATGGTTATAATATTTTATTATGAGAAAGACTTTATTTGGATAAAGCGTAAACAAGATTTATGATTTTAAAGAGGGTCTCTGAAAGACTATATATATATGTAGAATTTTATTTGGATAAAACGTAAGCCGGGCTTACGATTTTTAAAGAGGGTCATATGAGAACATTACGCAGCTCCTCCGGTATGTTTTAGTTTGTTAGGTGTAGTGTCGCGTGACCCCGTGGCGCTCTTTGGAGGGAATTACGTAGCAATCTTGATGTAGTGCAAAGTTCAGACCCATGAGGAGTCTGGCTGTGGCGCATGGATATCCAGTCGTCAGCTCATTTTTTTTGGGAATTCGCGCTTCCCGAGTTTTTGGATTTGTTCCAGCCCGTGTGCGACTTGCTATCAGTGCGGGTTGACACTTCAGTCGAGAGTTATTTGCACCCTCACCCTGGGTAAAATTTAGTATGTATATGATTAGTATTAGTATATATATGATTAGATTCGAAGGTAAGTGATTTCGACTTCGAAAAACCGGGGCAAGTATTTTGAGATATATTTGGAAAAAGATACGATTTGAAGTTATACGATATTATTTTATGATCTTATTCGAAAAATACTTATTTTAGTCATGACAATTTTTAACGAGGTATTTAGAAAAGTTCCGATTTGATGTTATACGAGATTATTTTATGAACTTATTTAAAAAATACTTATTTTAGTTTTCACTATTTTTAACGAGGTTTCACTCACTTAATCACTTCAGTGACTAATCTTTTCGATTTACATATTTTTAGTCCAGATATCGAAGGTTAAATATCGGGAGTTGCGGGTACCTCGAGAGTGAGAACGCCAACGATATTGTATTTCGTATTAATATATTTTATGCTTACGCAATAGTTTTGTGTTATTATTTTAATTCCGTAATGTATGTATATGTGTTGTTGTTGTTGTTAATGAATTTTTTTTTAATTATATAAATATTTTGCAACCAAAGAATTTAATGCACAAAATATAAATATTTTGCAACCAAAGAAACATATAACATTACATAACTTTTAATAATAAAAGAAACATAAAAATTACAACAATATAAACTTTTAATTAATTCGGTTATGAAAAAATACGCAATTAAAGACGTCCAAACCAACAAATATTTTCATTCGAGCATAATGTCTGCAAGTATTATACGTTTGCCTCAGTAAATCATGTATTTATTGATTTTACAGCAAGTAACGTTTGAATTGTTCAAGAGCCGGATTTCTTGAACAATTCAAATAGTTTTTGTTGCAAAAATTGTCTATTTTTTATACATCATTGACAAATTCGAGAGAACGATGATGATGATGATGATGATTGTTGATGATGATGATGCTCGATGATGATGATGGATGATGATGATGATGATGATGATGATGATGATGATGACGATGATGCTTTATTGTTTAGTTTCTCATATTTCAGCTTTTGTGTGTATGTTTACGATTTTGGGCTAAAACATGTAAAGACAGCGTGTGTGGTTCGGTAAATTATTATTTTTATAAAATTAAAGGAAGAATGCACATTTCGGCATAAAGAACATCGTAATAGTATTCGTATTTGTATTCGTATTCGTGTTGGTAATCGTGATCGTACTCGTTCTCGTTCTCATACTCGTATTCGTATTTTGCTATTTCAATATTTGACATTTCAGATTTTTTTCCCGTGTTCGTATTGATATTCGTGTTTGCATCTTGTATTCTTATTCTTATTCTTATTATTCTCGCACTTCGCAATTCACCTTTGATTCATATCAAAAATCTCACATGACTTATATGCATTGTTTGGTGCATTAATTATTATCCCATCGTGTACGCCATAGTGTATAATCATGCGAAAGAAATTGGATAATGGACATGCAAAAAGAAAACTTGTTTGGATGCTTGATCTTGTGGACCATGATTATGCGAAAGAGAAGATTCATCAGACGCTAGATTGATTTCTCAGTGTGACAACAAATCTTCAGAAATTTTATTAAATAATTTGAACCATAACAACAATACGATCGACATAGATCAATGAATGAACTATTTATTTTGTAGGTCAATTGAATTGATTAGCACATTACATGAAATTGTTATTCATGTTGCATAATATAATGCCTTTATCATTTACTATGGTGCTCATTTTTATTTAAGATTTGCACATATTCTTGAACATTTAAAATTCGCACCTTTTAATTTCCATTTTGCAATTCGTTATTCATGATTGTAATAGCATTCACATTCGTATTCGTGTTCGTATTTTTTGTCATGTTCGTATTTCATTTTTTGTACTTTTAACTTGTTGTGGTGTTTCATGTTTGTGTCTTATTCGTATTTGTACTTCGTCATAATTTTTATATTTGTTTGAACTATGTATATTTTTTGCATTTTTGGATGTAATTATACTTATAATTTGAGTGTGTTATTGCATTCTTCGAACTAATATTGTTATCAATATTTGTGCGTCATTTGTAGTTTGTGGATCAAAAGTGTATTCATGTATGTCTCGATACTCGTATACGACAAAATCATGATACATATAATGAGAGTCATCTTTGTTTTCGTATTGTACTTGTATTCGTATTTTGTAGTTGTATTCCATGATTATGTTTTCTAATGCTGGTTGATTGAGTTAGAACATACAGACATACAATGAGAGTCATCTTGGTTTACACAGTCATGATACATATCGATGTTTTGTATTATTCCAAAAATTTCTTTTACACAAAATCATACAAACATATAATAAGTCTTCTTCTTTTTTTACACAAATTCGTGACTAAGATCGATGTTTTCTATTGTTCTGTTCAAATGACATATCAACATTGCTTGGTTTTGTTGTAAAGTTTACACGACATACTAATACGATATTCATTATGATATAATGAAGATAATGAGATGATGATGATATGATGGGAATGAGAATGATGATCATGATCATGATCATGAGAAAAAAATGAAATATAATAATATCACATATAACTATTCACCAAGCGACTTTTGCACAATCCAAGTTGTTGCCGGTGCCTCAACTCCAACGTGTGCACTTATAGACACACCACGACTCCCATCTAGAAGTGGACTCCTATTCAACCTGCGAAAGCATGAAAACAATAGATCGTAAATACCCCTGAAATATAATAATATCACATATAAACCTGGAAATAAAATATGAAAAGTAAGCTACCATGTGTACTTTTTGATTCTCTAGAGGAAGCTCGACGATAGTGTGCCCCATTGAAAGGTGGAGATTAAATGCAGTAAAGGTGGAGAGCTATTTGATGTAAAGATTAAAATAACTCTAAACATGAGAAATAAATGAGATATATACCTGAAGTCATGCCGATTACGAAATATTTTTTTCTGTTTTTAGATACGACAATAAATTCATTAAATAAATTACAATTGAAAAAGGAAATTACAAAAATACCCCTCGAAGCTGGAAAATCTGTGTTGCGAAACGTAACGATCCATCGATTTGAACAATCCATAAAAGAATCTGAAATTACGAATCCAATAAATTGGTGCTCATACCAAAAATTATAACAACAAAAAACTTAAATTGAGAGGCTAAAATGAAATTATTTTAATTTAAGGAGGGAGAATGAAAGAATTGAAAAACCTGATGGGTGCAAATTGAATCTCAAAAGGAAATAATTGGAGGAGGATAAGCATCGATTATCAAAATAATTGGAGGAGGATAAGTATCATTCACAATAGGCGAGCAAAGAGAGGCTGCTTTGTAGAAATTTCAACATTGCTTCGAAGTATAATCGTGTTCCTTCGAGCTTTGACTCATTATTCGGCAAAATAATTTTTATTTTTATTTTTTCTTCAACTAATCAAATAATTTAATTTTTATTTTACCTTCAACCGGTCTGCAGTATGTTTCATAGCTCGAGCTTCTTTAAGAAAAGCATACACATCAGAATGATTCTCTCTTATTGTCGGAATGGAGCTTCTTTAAGAAAAGCACACCTCCAATCTCGACCCTTTTGGGTTGCAGCGATACCGGCATGCTTCTCGATGCATCACCATTTCCTTGCATTCTATTTTCTCTTTTGACTGAGTTTTGCAATTCTTTCTTCTCGACCACTTGTTGCCTTTTTCTCACTCCCACCTAGAAATACAAAAATTATAATAAATAATCGGCACCAAAACAAAGCAAAACCTACATTTAGTATCTTTTTTAGGATTATTATGAATTCGCTCTTTCTCTTTTAAGAGGTCTAAGAAAGAATAACACAAAATGAGCATCGAAGTGATGATTTGACATAAAAATCTTCGAAAACCTCAAGAAAGAACCCGGAATCAAGCTAACATGTAAGAACGAAATGGCGAATCTCAAAAATAACACTCACCAGTGCTCGTTTCTAGTCAACGAAGCTGTGTCCCAAGAATATCCTCGATTGAGCTTCCTCTGCCCTCTTCTATCGAGCCGAAAAGCCGCACAACTCGAAGAAAACCCTAACCACCAGCGCTAGAGCAACCGCCATCTAACCGCTCGAAGAAAGAATCGGCTCTTGAATGATCCGGAAAACCGTCTAACCGCTCGAAGAAAGAATCGGCTCTCGAATGATCCGAAAAACCGTCGCTCCACCACCGCTCGATCGAGCCGAAAAGCCGCACAACTAAAAGAAAAAATCGACTCAGGGGGATGTAACGATAACCGAAGTTAACAATAATACAACAACACGTTGCACTAGCCAAGGATCACAACCGAAATATAGAAGAAGAAACGATTCAATGGAACTTGAATTTTATTATAGAAGAAAGAGAGAGATTACAAAATATTTTCTGGTGTTCACATGACACAAACTACATCCCTATTTATAGGTTACATGATTCATGAACATGACTCCTCACTAGTGTGAACATGACTCCTCACTAGTGTCTATGATCCATGAATATGATTCTTCACTAGTGTGAACATAACCTTTCACATGTGTCCAGAACATTCATGAACATGACCTTTCACACATACATGCATAATAAACTTTATTAATATAAAATACTACTTTATAAATTAACACTCCCCCTTAAAGTGTATTTTTGGACACGAGCCCCAACTTGACTCGCAACAGCTCAAACGACCTCTTGGAGAGAGACTTCGTGAAGATATCTGCCACGTTGTCTTTGCTTCTCACCTCCATAACTTCAATGGTTCCATCAAGCACTTTTTCTCGACTGAAGTGATGCTCAATCTCGATATGTTTGGTCCTTGCATGGCAAACTGGATTAGTTTCCAATTTTAGAGTACTTTGATTATCGCCTTGAATATTCGTCGGATATGAAATAGCTTCATTGATATCCTCGACCAAACGTCTTAACCAAACACATTCTTGTGCGGCAAGCGACGATGCCTTGTACTCTGCTTCGGTAGTTGAAAGCGAAACTGAATCTTGCTTCTTGCTACACCATGAAACACACGCAGAACCGCAAAAGAAGACATAACTGGATGTAGAGCTCCGATCATCCAAATCACCACCCATATCAGCATCAGCATATCCCTTCAAATCAAAGCCGGAACTCTTCTTGTACAATAGCCCCAAATCGAGAGTTGAATTCACGTACTTGAGAATTCTTTTCGCTGCATCAAGATGCGATTTTGTTGGAGCTTGCATAAACCGACTCACAAGGCCCACCGAAAAGGCAATATCCGGTCTTGTAATCGTGAGGTAAATAAGACTTCCAATAAGTGCACGGAATTTTCGAGAATCCGGAAGAGCCTTCGCATCATTACGCCTCAACTTCAAATTTGCATCAGGCGGAGTAGAACAACGCTTCCCGTCTTTCATGCCAAATCTTTCAAAGAGTTTTTCGGCATATCCTTTTTGAGAAACGAAAATTCCGCCTTTCATGTTTTCCACTTCCAATCCAAGAAAGTGATTAAGTTCTCCAAGATCCTTCATCTCAAATCGAATCGAGAGCAACGATCGAAGTTTAGTAACTTCGTCTTCATCATTCCCGGTGATAATCATATCATCCACATATAGAAGAACAATAACATGCAAACCCGATTTATTTTTCACAAATAGACGGTGATCAGAATCTGAAGAAGAGTAGCCACAAAACTGCAAATATTCAACAATCTTGCCATACCAATCTCGCGGTGTTTGCTTCAAACCATAAAGCACCTTCTGCAACTTGCAAACGTACTCGGATGAATGTTAGAGACATATCCAAGAGGTTGCTCCATACAGATCTCCTTGTCAAGCTCGCCATACAAGAAAGCATTATTGACGTCCAATTGCCAAATCTTCCAACCAAAAGAAGCGGCCATTGAAATTACAACTCGCACGGATGTCATCTTCGCGACGGGGCTGAAAGTCTCTTCATAGTCTTCACCATACTTTTGAGAAAATCCTCTCGCCACAAGCCTCGTCTTGTAACGCTCAACACTTCCATCTGCTTTGCGTTTCAACTTATAAACTCTTTTGCAAGTAACCGGGTCTACACCCTTGGGCTTCGGCACAAGATCCCAAGTTTCATTCTTCTGAAGAGCTTGCATCTCCTCATCCATAGCACCTTCCCACGACTTGTTACCTTTCGCTTCATCAAAACACGACGGTTCACCATCCATCGATCCAGAAAAGAAACAAGAATATGTCGTGATGAAATTCTCGTCTCTCTATCGAGCCGGTCGAATAATCTGTCTTGTTGATCTTCTTGGAGGTTGCACATTTTCTTCTTCTTGGGGTTTCACTTCATTACTCCCCCTATCACCTTGCTCGGATTCATTTGTGATAGTTGAAGTAGAAGATGAAGATGAAGATTTCTGACTCGAATCTACTTGCACATTCGGCTCTATTGCTAACAAGTCACCTTCACCATTCGGGGAGAATAACAATGACACCTCATCAAACACGACATCTCGAGAAACAATGAATTTATGAGTCGTTGGATCCATGCACTTCCACCCTTTCTTCCTTTCATCATAACCGATAAACACACACTTTCGAGCTTACGCATCTAACGCGGTTCTCATTTCATCGGGGACATGGACAAAGCATGGAGAACCAAACACCTTCAAATGCTTCACGCTCGGCTTCTCCTCAAACATTAATTCATGAGGAGACTTCATATTATTTGGAATGCATGAAAGTTGGTTAATCACATAAGTTGCGCACGCCATACCTTCTGCCCATAAAGCCTTCGGTAAATTTTTCGCGTAAATCCAACTCTTACAAACTTCCACAAGATGTCGATTGTTGTGCTCCGCTACTCCATTTTGCTGAGGTGTATAAGCACAATTCAACTCCCTTTTAATGCCATATTTTTCGCAAAACGAGAAAAACTTCTTCGAAGTAAACTCGCCTCCATTGTCGGTTCGAAACTTTTTGATCTTCTTCCCAAGAGCACCTTCAACTGTTGTTCTGAATTCTTGAAACTTCGAAAATACCTCCGATTTATCCTTCACAAAATAGACCCAAGTGTATCTCGTGAAATCATCAACAAAGACCAGCATGTATCGAGCACCTGAATAAGACAGTGTTTGAGTCGAGCCCATCAGATCACTATGAACAAGTTCCAACGGACTGTTACACCTTGAAAGAGACTTATCGAAAGGTCGTCGATGTGATTTCCCATACTGGCAACCCTCGCACAATTCGACTCCACTCGGGAAAGAAAGTTGCGGAAAACCGTTTACGAGATTCTTTGAAGTCATTGCTTTTAACTTGTCCATATTCACATGACCAAGCCTCGCGTGCCAGATCAACGCACCATCATTGGAACTCATCTTGTCGACGTAGGAAGAAGAAGCCGATAAAACGTACAAATCATTTACTCTTTTACCAACATGAGTAACGTCAGCCTTCACCTCCTCAACATTTCGAAGGAACTTCACATCTTTTGGACCAAAGAGAACATAATGGCCCGCATCAACCGCATTCGTCACTGAAAGAAGATTCTTCTTCATGCCGGGTACATGATAAACACTGTCAAGAATAATCGATTCTTTATCTTGACCAGAAACTACAACCATGCCCTCCTTTTTCACATGATGAACGGTATTGTCGGCCGTCACAATGGCTTGATTGCCCTTATAATCGCGAAGAGAGGAAAATTTAGAATCGTCACCAGTAAGATGATGGCCACAACCAGAATCGACGATCCAATCGTTCTCGTAATTAATAGAAGATACCATAGTTCTCTCCGCCATAAAACACTTATCCAAATTTTCTCCCTTGGGAATATCCTCTTGGTGTGCGGCATTTCCTCCTTTCAACTTCACTCGACAATTCTTCTTGATATGTCCAGCCTTGCCACATCGATAACACTTGAATATTTTTCGAGAACCACTACTATTAGGAGAAAACTCCCCCTTTTTCGTAGTATTTTGATTGTCTTCATTCTTCACATAATTGTTCGCCTTAGAAGACACCAAAGCTTGCCATTTTCCTTCTGATATCGAAACACCCGACATTTGCCGAGCCAAAGATTCTTGAGAAGCCAACAAATTTTCGAACTCCATCAAGGATGGTTGTTGCGCCCGACCTTGTATCGATGTAACAAATGGAACATACTCCTTCCGAAGACCACGAATAATATAGCGTTTCATTCGTGCCTCCGAGATAGCTTTCTCGGGCTCCAAAAGTGAAATCTCCGAACATAAATTCTTGACCTTCAAGAAGTATTGATAAATCGAAAATTGTCCTTGCACAACACTAGCTAACTCATTCTCGAAGAACTGAAGTCGTGCCGTATTCTTCTTATTTAGTAACTCATCAAGAGTCTTCCAAATATTCGCCGCCGAATTGCAACTCATGATATGCTCGAATAAGTCGTGCGAAATAGATCTCTAGCTTCAACACGAACTCCGCCTTTGCGTTAGCAGTTGCCCACTCTTTCACCTCCGCTCCATTGGTTATCACGCCATTAGCGCCACGGCCGAAATCGGAGCAATTTTCGTACCATCAACCATCTCCCACAAATCTTCTCATTTAAGATAAGACTCCATACACGTCTTTCAAATTTTATAATTCGAAAAGCTAAGAGCCTCCACACCAAGTCCACTAACACGACCACCGAACTCCATCGATGCACAATCGTCTTCTTCATCGAGAGATCTTGAAAAATACCGTCTACCACTCTCGTAGCTCTGGTACCATGTAACGATAATCGAAGTTAACAATAATACAACACCACGTTGCACTAGCTAAAGATCACAACCGAAATATAGAAGAAGAAACGATTCAATGGAACTTGAATTTTATTATAGAAGAAAAAATAGAGAATTACAAAATATTTTCTGGTGTTCAAATGACACAAACTACATCCCTATTTATAGGCTACATGGTTCATGAACATGACTCATCACTAGCGTGAACATGACTCCTCACTAGTGTCTATGATCCATGAATATGACTCTTCAATAGTGTGAACATAACCTTTCACATGTGTCCAGAACATTCATGAACATGACCTTTCACACATACATGCATAATAAACTTTATTAATATAAAATACTACTTTATAAATTAACAGGGGATTGAACCCGTCACGCCACCACAACCAATGGAGGCTGTTTCTTTCATTTTCTTTCTCCCACTCTCGAATGAAAGAATTGGCTGTGCCGTCGAAATCCTAGAAATCACTTTTTTTTTCTAGACTTTTTCATCTGAAAATTTTGTCGAGCGTGACCCAAAAATGAAGAGACGGAGAGGAAAATAAGGCTCTTATACATGGCAATCTAACAAGGACTTGGTCCATGTTGGACCAGAGATGAAAATAATTGCGGTCTATGAAAATCAAGTTCATTCAGAAAGAGACGGTCATGATGGTGAACTAAAATTTACAATCTAATCAAACCGTCCAGATAATTCGATGACGTGACATTTCGTGGTAAAAGTAATTTTTCTAATTTATAGATAAGTATTCAATTCAATATTCAATTTCAATTTCAATTTCTTTTATAATTTGGAATTAGGCCCAACATATATTTTGGTTATTGTTCTAGAAGAAAATAATACCAATGAAATCAACTACACAAAGAAAATGAAAAGATTGCGGCCGAAGGAGCGATTAGCTAATTAATTTGAAGTATGAACAATAAAAGAAGTGTGATTGATTTGTTCACTGTGTTAGGAGAAAATACTATATTCAGAGAGGAAAAGGAATAAACTTTATCGAAAATAGTTTTGTCTATTTATCGAGTCAATACAGTACTGATTCTTATTCCTTGACTAATTAAGATTACTTCTCCCATTTAACTTATCAAACAGGTATGTTCAAAACACATTTTCATATTTTTCGTAATATATTTGATATTTTCGAAATTACCAAAAAGCCCCAACATATCTTTTCATATATAAAGCCAAGAACTTGAGCACAAAAAAGATACACATGAATTTCTCTCCTATACGATATACACTTTATATTATGATTCGAACCTCAAGAATGAGCTTCACCATCGTCTTCCTTATTATTATTATTTCTCTCTGTCATAATATACCGTTTGTGGCCCCAAACTTCAATTCAGATTTCACTGTTATCTGGGGCCAGGATCATGTAAACATATCCGACGGTGGAGAAGATATGCAACTTTCGATGGATCAAAACTCCGGCTCAGGGGGCGAGTCTAATAACGAGTTTTTGTTCGGTAAATTTGATGTTCAAGTTAAGATTAACCCTCCCGATTCTACTGGCACAATTACCACCTTTTATGTATGATATTTTTTATATAAAATTAACCTTTTAATTTGTTAAATTCCAGTTAATTTATATAATATTGCATGCATGCATACATTATTTTATTTCATTTCCATGATTTTACTTTAACAAATTAACAAATTATGTTCTGATTTTTGTTATGTAGCTTCAATCACAAGATGAGTATCACGACGAGGTGGACTTTGAGTTTTTAGGAAGTACAAGTACTGACAAGTACGCATTGCACACGAACCTCTACACAAACGGAATTGGAAGCCGAGAGCAACAATTCCATTTTCAATCCGATCCGTCGAACGACTTCCACACATATTCTATCTTTTGGAACCCTCATCAAATTATGTAATGAATCTACCAATCATAACAAAGGTCTACTATCTAATTGATAAATATGATGTTTAACAAAGGTCTACTATCTAATTTTGAAGGTGGTATTTTGATGGGATACCAATCAGGGTTTTCAAGAAATCAAACGATTCGAGGCTAAGTTATCCAGATCTAAAACCAATGAAAGTTCATGCGAGTCTATGGGACGGATCGAAATGGACCGGAAATGTTAACTGGACGAATGCCCCGTTCCGAGCCGAGTACCGTACATATCATGTAAATGCTTGCGTGGTGCAAAGAAATGGATCCAGTTGTGACGATGTATCTCCCTCTCCACATTGGTTGAGTCATGTTATTAGTGATGTAGAGAAAAATAAGATTGCATACATGAAAGCAAATTACATGTATTATGACTATTGTAATGATACTCAAAATGGAAGTGAGGCAACTCGTGTTGAGTGTGCACTCAACTCTAATTAATTAATTCAATATACAAGTTTTACTTGAACCAATTACGATAATATCAAATTATTTGAGGGAACCTAGTCTCAGAAATTAGGTTCTGAGAGGAATATTGTCACATTGTCATGAAAAGAAATTACACATTGTCAAAAATAAATAATTTAGTCTTAAGAACTTACATAAACAACAAGTTATTATTGGAACTACGACACTTCAACAATAATACAAACAACATGAAAAGAAGGTAACAATGCCCTTTGGTGTTACCTTTAAATTGCCAAACGCCAATTGATCCAGCAATTCACTTGATCAGACCTCTTTGGCTGCAAAAAAATAATTATATATTTCTGTTAATGATTTGAAATGTGAAGTTGCCAAAGAAACATAAATCTACTGATCAAATTGCCATTTTCAGTCCTAAAATAAACCAAAAACATTTATTCAAAATAAATGAAATGAAGGACAGTTAATTTATACCAATTTATTGGACCCACCTAGAAGTTATTGCCAGAGGAGGAAGGGCTCCAATTCTCAAGAGTCGGGGGAGGAGCCGATGAGGCAGATCCATGATCGGAGCTGGTAGTCACATTGTCGTCAGGAAAAGGCAAGGGTTGAAAGGCTAAACTCAGATCACATCCGTTTGGCCCATACTGGGTCCATGAGGAGAACAAGTCAGAGTACCTCGGTCGAGCCACTTTGAAGTCCGGCACAATCGAGTCGAAAATACCGTCAAATTGTGGGGAATTCGAGGCCTCCTCCGTCGGTGCCTTTTTTGATCGGATAATCTTTCAAAAGGAAATTCATTAAAAACAATTTTATTAGGTAAATTTCGCTGATTAAGAAAAACAGGTTAGTAATTATATTTGAATTTTTTACAGAAAATAATGTTATAGTTCTCAAGTAATTAAAAAATCACTTACCAGGTCACCCTTGTCGTCATCCCTGTAGATCATGACAAAATCGCCGGCACGAAGGCCGTGCGTTTCAATATATTCACCTAAAAATAGAGCAACACGTGTACGATCATGAAACTTCCTTTTACAAAAAAAGAAGCCAATATAAATCTTCTTTATCACGTACCTGTATTCTCGAGTACATACATCCTGCCTTTGTTGTTTGGCCAGTACCTATTATATGAAATGAAGCGGGATTAATTAATTAGTGTCCTATTAGATTTTAACTATAGGATGAACCATATGAAATTTCCATTAAAAACTTTTGAAAAAAGTTGTAAATATTTTGTAAATATAATTGACATGAAAATACATTTATATACAACTTGTTGACTCGCGCAAACTTATGGTGCGCTAAGCAGTTTTTTTTTTTTTTTTTTTTGGCAAAAAGAAATACTGCTCTATTATTATGAAATAAAATTAAGAAAAATCAGATTGTGTAAAAAAATACTCGCCCCTGTAAGTGGTATTTTAAATATAATTTTCAACAAATACATACTTATATTTAAATTCCCAAAGCTGAAATGTCTCGATATCATGCATCCTCAAGTTGATGCCTTCTCTTGTTTTTAAGCTCGGCAAGTTGTACTCCGCATAGTTCTGGAAATTTTAGCAAAAAAATAACGCAAAAGAAAAAGGAAAAAAATGTTGTATATTACAAGTGATTCTTAGTCTTGGAGTTTCAAAACAAAAAATATAAAATTTTATGAAATTAAATTTGGTAAAAAAAAAACTAGCCTTCGGTAGAACTATTCGTTTCAACGGGCCAACATCAGTAGATGTCAGCTCCTTCTGAATTATGAGCCTCAATCCTTCGACCGCTTCCTGCAAAAATTTACAAAGCGAACTACTTGAATATAAGTTTAAAATATTGTACTTCTTTTTAAGAATTTGAACATAAAACTTACATCCGGATTCGGCGCCGGCAAATTCAAATCGAGCCTTCCCTGTAAAAACAAAGTAAAATCGAATTAATCATGGTATAATAAATTTATCGTCCCCCAAATTGGGGTCGAGCGTAAAATTTATGGTGGTTAATGTGGTTGACTATCTTATTCAATTACCAAGACTTCTCTGACTAAAAGGACCCAATCCCTAATATTTTGTATGGTAGATGATATGTGAAGTTCAATTTAAGTGAAATTTGGTTTGTTGGTAGATCAAAATTTGTACATTATAATTTGAAATATATTGTTCAAATTAGACATCTGTTTGCAAACTTGGGACACCCTATAGGCACGCAGAAAAAAATAAGAATATAAGAACTAAACTCTTAATTAATGAAGAAAATAAAAAATAAAAAGAGAGGAGAAGCTAACGAGAAAATGAATGGAGGAGGGAGGCCTGCGGCTGTTGTTACGAGCTGGTTTGGTTGGTCTTCCTCTTGGGCGTCTGACAGCCGGTGGCGCCACCGTCCGACGATCTCCGCCCCCTACGGCCGTCATGTAGGTCCCATCTCCGACGACAGACAGAGAAGCTGAAGCTGAAGCTGGATTCTTTTTAGATGAAGATGAAGACGCCATATATGCCCCTCTCGATCTAGACTTTAATGCAGAAGTTTTGCAGACCTTGATTTTAATTCAGCCTTGGTTTTTTGGGATTTCTGCGAGCTCTCCAATGCACCCTCTCACTGGCTATTTATAACTGGAGAGAGAAAAGTAGAGAGAGAGATAAAGAGGTAGAAAAAGAGAGAGATAGACAGAGAGAGAGAGAGGGCCGTTGTGGAATGGTGGAGTTTTGCGAGAGGTGAGGTGCCAAGTGTAACATTGGCTCTGAATACACTGCACTGCCATCATGACCTAGTTTTTTTTTTTTTTTCTTCTTTTCTGGATAAAACGTATAACACACATAGCGTACAGCCTTTCTCGCCCTTTCAGCTTCTCTCTTCTTTTCTCCCTCTGACCTCTCGGTCCCACTCACCTGACACGTGGCAAAATCTGCCGGGGAAACGTTCCTTCCACCGTCATTTCTCACGCCCTCTCCAGTACAAAAAGCAAACTTGATATACCTGCATTTCGATTCAGCAAACATGGCTATCTCCAGTCATCTTTCACTGGAGAGGAAATGAGTTTAGGTGCATCGTCATCTACATGCCACCCGGCACTAGGAGCACGTTAATAAGCTCTCTCGTCCATGTCCGTTCCCAATTTTGGGTGGACTTGGTGCACAATTAAATAATAGACCATATTACTACGAGGAACTTTCCGGATCATTGCCTTTCTGTGGGATAAATGTACACCGTGTGTAGTGGATGCATTCATTGCACCATATGGCTTTGAAATAAATAAAACTGAACTGCTGAGTGTGACAAAATGGTAAATTCTAGAAAAAAAAAGCAAGAAGAAATAATTATTGCAAATTATTAGTTTCATTGAACTACATTTTTAGTAAACCTTTTCTTATAAGAGTAAATTTAATAATTGTTCATTCATTAGAAGTTGTTTACTTATTATAAGAAACTGAGTTAATGATTTGACTTCCAAATTATATTATTCAATGCATAGTAATTAATAAGTGAAAAGAAACCAAGCAAATTCCTTCATAAACTCTTGAATAAATGAATATTCATTTTGTTACAAATAGTAATAGAATTTAAAAATATTCATTTTGTTACAAATAGTAATAGAATTTAAAAATCCTATGAAAGTTAATTTGCCAACACTCAACAAATGATTTCAATTTTTTTTAGGTAACCCCTAATTGCAAGTTACATAATATTAAAAAATAAAGCAAGTCCAATCTCACTCTTTAACTCTTTCACTAGCTTTTCCTCAGGTAGGTAGAATTCAAGGCCTACAAGTTCGGGTCGGTTCCGAAGTCGACGTTTATTGTTTATTTCAGATTGCTGGTAATTGAATATAAATTTCGATTTTTCAGTTTTATGATTCTAATTACACATTTTCCGGGCAAAAAAAAAAGGAATAATTAGATATTAAATGTTTCGAAAAAAAAACTTGCCTAGATTAACGGAACCTCCAAGGCCCGCCACCTTTGTAGATTCCGCGTCGATTGGTAACTCGGGTGCTTCAGGATGAGTCCACGGCGTATTGTTCTTCCCATTTCACTGATAAATGAAAACAAATTTGAAGTGAGTTTTCATATTTCATGACCGAACGTTTAGAATTCCAATTTAAGCATTATAGGAAACGAGATCTACTTATCCCTCGGCATAAGATCGATGATGTTTCTGCACGGAGAGAGTTCCGAATCACATAGCCCCTTGTCCACCAAAAGTGTATGTGTCCATGTATCTCTCTATCTCACAAAAAGAAACATCGCATAATAATAATAATAATAATAATAATAATAATAAAAGATCGATAATGCAAGAGAAAGCAAATACCAGGTTTCTGATATGCCTCAGCCTTGCCGCGGACTCCGGCGAAAACAACGAACTAGCCAAAATTTCCACAATTGTAACTGATCTAGCATCATTTTCTTCCTCTCTCTCTTTCTCAGGCTTATTTCTCAAGATGAATATGATGCCCCCCATTGTACTGTACCTCACAGGTCACAATGATAAACCGCTGAGATATACGACCTATTTATAGATAGAGAGCTTGCATCACAGCCGTTCGATGAGAGAATTGATGAATGCCACTTGTCCCAAAATAAAAAAACCATTCGCGCCGATGTTTTCAAGAGCCGCTGATCCGGAAATCCGCTAAAGTAGCAAACAATTTATTCCGTGCACTTGGTCGATACACCACAATGTTCAATCACCGATGTCTACTAACCAAAATAGACCGAAACATTTTAACATAAATAGCAGACCAAATTTTGGAAAGACTTAGTACGTCAAATAATATACAAATGTTCAATCACCGATGTCGGTTTAATTATACCGATGCTTTTAGATTGCATATCATATTTTGTAAAGTTTTTCTTTATGTTACAAAAAAGATATCTATTCATATTTTTTCCTTTAACTACTTATAACATACATATATTGATTAATTTTGATAGGTTAGAAAAGGAAATAAAAAACATCAAATGGTTACAAGGTAACATTAAAATTTTGAAATACTACAAAATTTTCGGATCAAGGCGAACTTCTCAAGGTAACATTTCAGAAAGCAAGATTACCATAAATCTTAATTATAACTACTGCATTCCCTCTATGTCAAATTTAAAAAAAAGTATAATCTTTGTTGCATCTAGGAGCAATTAAGTTTCAGATGAAGATCACATTTTTGCTCCTTCGATCATCTGTTAAAAAAATATAAATACGGATCAATACAAATAGTCAATCTTTACTATATGTAAAAGATCGAATTACATGCAAATAAATTACTATTAACAGGTCAGACATAATCTTTAAATGATAATGACAATTTTATCCTTATATTTTAATTGGTAATTTATGAATAGCAATCAATGATATTATCTCCAAATACATAAAAAGATCTTAAACTGCCTACGGGCTTGTAACAAAAACTAAAATAAAAAAAAGAGATCTTAAACTGTAAACCCTAGAAAATTAAAATCCTAACTTTTTACAATAAAAAATTTCTTGCTTACTACAAAGTCTAAAAATTACCGATATGTTAATGAATATGACAGATTTTTCAAAAAATAGTTGAACATAAATATCTATTTCAAATGATCATATCTTTCGTTTAATTTATTGCATTGAAATTTATTTTCATACTTTGCTAGTTTAGTTATAACTCTCAAGATAGAATTATCATATAGGAAGATTGTATCTTTATTTATTGTATTAGTCTTATTGATTGTTATAATTTGGAAATTAGCAATTAAAATTAAAGATAAAATTGTCATTATCATTAAAAAATAAAGATGACATGTTAATAGTAATTTATTGGTCTGTAATTATTATCATCCAAAGAGAAGAACATACAAACTTATTGTTGTGGTCATCCTTATAAACCTTTATGAAGTCGCCAGCTTTCAGTTTGTGCAGTTTGACAAAATCCCCTAAATAAATAGTTAAAATTACAAAAATAAAGAAAAAAAAAGAAGGAGAGAAAGAGAAAAATATTGCTGCAAAACACGCGTACATGTATTTGACAGTAGATAGGTTGTATTTCTTCCATTCCTCGGCCAAAAACTGCAAGATAAACAAATTTATGTTAACTGTTACTCGATGTATATGCGATAGACTAATCTCATGGATATTTTTTTGCATAATGACAATTCTCTTTTATAAAAAAAAATCAACTCTCTGTAGTTTACAAAGATACAAAACTCTTCAAAAAAAAAAAAAAACTTATCAATACAAAACAACAACAAATACCTCTTTCAGTTTTCTGAATATTTTTTCGCAAACATTGTACGCGAAGAAATAACGAATAGTAACAAAATCCACTTGAGGAAAATCATTTGATTAACCAACTTAGGAAATTATGATATTTGGTGCTTGTCCCGATTTTGCGGTAAATTATGATATTTTCCAACTTAGGAAATGTTTATCGCAAGACATTTTTGCGAAAATCTTTGCTATATATATTAATTAGGGAATACATAAATTTAAATTTTCAAATTGAACAATTTACTTGTATCTAAAGTCCCAATAACCGCCGAGCCTGAGATCCCTCATTCTTAACGTGATGCCTTTGGGACTCGGCAGTGGTGGTAGCATTGTTCTCGCGTTCTGAGAATTAAATGAATAATTTAAATTCCTTGATTAATTTAAAATAATTGATGAAAAAAGTTACTTTGATTTTCTATAAAAAAAAAACTAACAATTGGAATGACGATATTTTTTTTTAATCGACTAACATCACAACTGCTAAGCTTCTTTTGAAAAAGCAATCTCATTCCAGATGCACCAGTCTGTTTCAAAATTTGACAGGAATTAATGAATCTATCTATCTATCAGTACAAATGGAATTCTTGTTTTTAGATTGAAAAAGAAACTTACAGTAGGATCTACGTGATACAAATGTAGGTTTAGTCCCACCTGTAAAAGAATATTTTATGAGACCCCAAATAAAAAATAAAAGTTGTTTCTAACTTTAATTTAGCATGAAGTTTATCAAATTTAGATCCATTAGAGATAAACACCTATCTGAAAAAATAGAGTTTACATCTTTAACAAGACCCCTCTTTTACTTTTATATTTGATCTAATTATGCAAATATTAAAAAACAAATATATACAGAAATATACAGAAAAATCATTGTACTCACAGACAATAATTCCGGCACAAGAGCGCTGTTGTTGACGTTGTTAACGTTGTTATGCGATTCTTGCGAAACATGAATGTTCCATTGAAGAGTTTCATTTTGGAAGAGAGAAAGAGCCATGGCTTTGAAGTTTGAAGTTTGAACTTTGGAAGTTCAAAAGAGGAGAGATTAAATGATTAATTAAGGTGGTAATGTAAATATAATGCAACGAATAGATTTCACTGACTTGTGGGACCCAACTAAAATGGTCTGACACACGGGACACTTGGCATTGTCACCGACGCCCGTTTCACGTATGTTCCGAAGTTCTATCATCTGTCCAGTTTAAGCAAAAATGGAAGGGTTGGAATTTGATATTCGCCACAAGGGTGATATGTCTCCAGTTATTATGACTGGACAATCAACTGGAGAACAATTAACATGAACTTCAACGTCTATATGCCACGTGTAGTGAGATTTGCCGTTGTTTATCCGATCCGAAATTGGATGATCTTGGTCTATGGTGCGCTATATGATCGTGAGGATAAAATCCGAGTTCTCTCTTTTGTTTCAAATGGACCCAAAGTTTGATAGCATTAATTAGAAGATTTATTTCTTGTCACTGTATTTATCTTTCATTTAATTGGTATATCTTTGCATAATAGATGCACTATTTTCTCTCTCGCTCTGAAATTATTTCATTAATTAATACTAAGCTTTGACTAAAATAATCAATCAAAACGGATAAAAGGAAACTTCCTGGTACCTAACCTTCAAAAAAAAAAAAAAAAAAGAACTTCCTGGTACCTACAATTTGGATGTATAGAAGAAGAATCCAACAAAAGGTAAATCGTACTTTTATGCATTCTTTCTGGTGTTCTGTATTTTTGTTGTTATTTGGGAAAATTTTATCCATCTACAAGTCTTACAAAAAGAATTTACTGTAAAAACAAGTTACAGAATTTATCTTTTCTATCAAAAATTTACCTACATCCTTATTTGGACCAACTTTGTGTAATTTCTTAATGTCACATCATCACATTCATTTCGACTATTAAATTATGATATGCGATAAAATTTAGATCATATTGATTAATCATTGATTTTTTATAATCATATTTACTTTATAACTATTTAATTTACTTATTCTCTTATTATGCATCTATCTTTAAGTCTCCTCATGTGATAATTATTAATCATTACATTGTGTGATGTAATTTCATCTTATACATTAATATTATATTCGATCATTTAAGACATTCATTTTGTGTGGATATTTGTGAATACTAATTTGAATTGTTTGATCATTTAAGGCTCCGAGGAGTCCAAATAACGTGTTTTTGAGATAGTTTGGATCGAATATTTCACTACGTAAGTTTTCAACAAATTGTACAAATACTAAGAAAGTTTTATTTTCGATTCATAGCAATCTTTTTACGCTCCGAAGAGTTCAAATAACGTATTTTCAAATCATTAGTATCGTATATTTTACTACATAATTTTTCACCAAATTTTACAAACACTAAGATATTTTGTTTTTCGATTCATAATAATCTTTTAACGCTCTGAGGAGTCCAAATAACCTGTTTTTGAAATGGTTTTGCTGGAATCTTTTACTACTTTTCACCAAATTGTACAAACATTAAAAATGTTTTCTTTTCAATTCATAGCAATCTTTTTAACCTTTGAGGAGTTCAAATAAATTGTTTTTAGATCATTTGTATCGTATCTTTTACTACATTACTTTTCAGCAAATTTTACAAACACTAAGAAAGTTTGATTTTTGATTCATGACAATCTTTTAATGTTCCGAGGAGTACAAATAACGTGTTTTAGAGATGATTTTTATCGAATCTTTTATTACGTAACTTTTCACCAAATTGTACAAACACTAAGAAAATTATCTTTCTGATTCATAGCAATATTTTTAAGCTTTCCGGAGTTCAAATAACGTGTTTTTAGATTATTTGCATCTTATCATGTAGTAAAAGATACGATTCAAATGATCTAAAAACACATTATTGAACTCCTCAAAGAGTAAACTGATTGCTATGAATCGAATAGAAAACTTTCTTTGTGTTTGTATAGTTTGGTGAAAAGTTATGTAGTAAATAATTCCATCCAAACCATCTCAGAAACACGTAATTTGGGCTCCTCAGAGCGTTATAAGATTGTTATGAATCGAAAAACAAACTTTCGTAGCGTGTGTAAAATTTGGTGAAAAGTTATGTAGAAAAAGATACGATACAAATGATCTAAAAAAACGTTATTTGAACTCCTCAAAGCTTAAAATGATTGCTACGAATCGAAAGAAGACTTTCTCAGTGTTTGTACAATTTGGTGAAAAGTTACGTAGTAAATGATTAGATTCAAACCATCTCAAAAACATGTTATTTGTGCTCCTCAGAGCGATATAAGATTGTTATGAATCGAAAAACGAACTTTCTTAGTGTGTGTAAAATTTGGTGAAATGTTATGTTGTAAAAAATACGATACAAATGATCTAAAAACACGTTATTTGAACTCCTCAAAGCGTAAAATGCTTGCTATGAATCGAAAAAAAACTTTCTTATTGTTTGTACAATTTGGTGAAAAGTTATGTATTAAATGATTCGATCCAAACCATCTCAAAAACACGTTATTTGGGCTCCTCGGAGCGTTATAAGTTTTTTATGAATGGAAAAACAAACTTTCTAAGCGTGTGTAAAATTTTATGAAATTTAATGTAGTTAAAGATATGATACAAATGATCTAAAAACACATTATTTGACCTCCTCAAAGAGTAAAAGATTGCTAAGAATCGTAAAGAAAACTTTCTTATTTTTTGTACAATTTGGTGAAAAGTTACGTAGTAAATGATTCGATCCAAACCATCTAAAAACACGTTATTTGGGGGAGTTCAGAGTGTTATAAGATTGTTATGAATCGAAAAACAAACTTTCTCCGCGTGTGTAAAATTTGGTGAAATGTTATGTAGTAAAAGATACGATGCAAATGATCTAAAAACACATTATTTGAACTTCTCAAAGCGTAAAATGATTGGTACAATTTGGGGAAAAGTTACGTAGCAAATGATTCGATCCAAACCATCCCAAAAACACGTTTTTTGGGCTCCTCAGAGCGTTACAAGATTGTTGTGAATCGAAAAACAATCTTTCTTGGCGTGTGTAAAATTTGGTGGAATGTTATGTAGTAAAAGATACGATACAAATGATCTAAAAACACGTTATTTGAACTCCTCAAAGTGTAAAACGAATGCTATGAATCGAAAAGAAAACTTTCTTAGTGTTTGTACAATTTGGTGAAAAGTTACGTAGCAAATGATTCGATCCAAACCATCCCAAAAACACGTTATTTGGGCTCCTCAGAGCGTTATAAGATTGTTATGAATCGAAAAATAAACTTTCTTAGGGTTTGTAAAATTTGGTGAAATATTATGTAGTAAAAAAAAATGATACAAATGATCTAAAAACACGTTATTTGAACTCCTCAAGGTGTAAAACGAATGCTATGAATCGAAAAGAAAACTTTCATAGTGTTTGTACAATTTGGTGAAAAGTTACGTAGTAAATGATTAGATCCAAACCATCTAAAAAAACGTTATTTGGGCTCCTCAAAGCGTTATAAGTTTGTTATGAATCGAAAAACAAACTTTCTTAGTGTTTGTAAAATTTGGTGAAATGTAATGTAGTAAAAGATACGATACAAATGATTTAAAAACACATTATTTGAACTCCTCAAAGAGTAAAATGAATACTATGAATCGAAAAGAAAACTTTCATAGTGTTTGTACAATATGGTGAAAAGTTACGTAGTAAATGATTCGATCCAAACCATCCCAAAAACACGTTATTTAGGCTCCTCAAAGCGTTATAAGATTGTTATGAATCGAAAAACAAACTTTCTTAGTGTGTGTAATATTTGGTGAAATGTTGTGTAGTAAAAGATACGATACAAATGATCTAAGAACACATTATTTGAACTCCTCAAAGCGTAAAATGATTGGTACAATTTGGGAAAAAGTTACGTTGCAAATGATTCGATCTAAACCATCCCAAAAACACGTTTTTTGGGCTCCTCAGAGCGTTACAAGATTGTTGTGAATCGAAAAACAAACTTTCTTGGCGTGTGTAAAATTTGGTGGAATGTTATGTAGTAAAAGATATGATACAAATGATCTAAAAACACGTTATTTGAACTCCTCAAAGTGTAAAACGAATGCTATGAATCGAAAAGAAAACTTTCTTAGTGTTTGTACAATTTGGTGAAAATTTACGTAGCAAATGATTCGATCCAAACCATCCCAAAAACACGTTATTTGGGCTCCTCAGAGCGTTATAAGATTGTTATGAATCGAAAAATAAACTTTCTTAGGGTTTGTAAAATTTGGTGAAATGTTATGTAGTAAATGATACGTTGCAAATGATCTAAAAACACATTATTTGAACTCCTCAAATAGTAAAATGATTGCTATGAATCGAAAAGAAAACTTTCTTTGTGCTTGTACAGTTTGGTGAAAAGTTACGTAGTAAATAAATCGATCCAAACCATCTCAAAAACACGTTATTTGGGCTCCTCAGAGCATTATAGGATTGTTATGAATCGAAAAACAAACTTTCTTCGCGTGTGTAAAATTTGGTGAAATGTTATGCAGTAAAAGATACGATGCAAATGATCTAAAAATACATTATTTGAACTTCTCAAAGCGTAAAATGATTACTACGAATCGAAAAGAAAACTTTCTTAGTGTTTGTACCATTTGGTGTAAAGTTACGTAGTAAATGATTCGATACAAACCATCCCAAAAACACATTATTTGGGCTCCTCAGAGCGTTATAAGATTGTTGTGAATCGAAAAACAAACTTTCTTAGCGTGTGTAAAATTTGGTGGAATGTTATGTAGTAAAAGATACGATACAAATGATCTAAAAATACGTTATTTGAACTCCTCAAAGCTTAATATGATTGCCATGAATCGAAAAGAAAACTTTCTTTGTGTTTGTACAATTTGGTGAAAAGTTACGTAGTAAATGATTCGATCCAAACCATCTCAATAACACGTTATTTGGGCACCTCACAGTGTTATAAGATTGTTATGAATCGAAAAACAAACTTTCTTAGTGTGTGTAAAATTTGGTGAAATGTTATGTAGTAAAAGATACGTTGCAAATGATCTAAAAACACAATATTTGAACTCCTCAAATAGTAAAATGATTGCTATGAATCGAAAAGAAAACTTTCTTAGTGTTTGCACAATTTGGTGAAAAGTTACGTGGTAAATGATTCGATCCAAACCATCTCAATAACACGTTATTTGGGCACCTCACAGTGTTATAAGATTGTTATGAATCGAAAAACAAACTTTCTTAGTGTGTGTAAAATTTGGTGAAATGTTATTTATAAAGATACGATACAAATGATCTAAAAACACGTTATTTGAACTCTTCAAAGCGTAAAATGATTGCTATGAATCGAAAAGAAAACTTTCTTAGTGTTTGCACAATTTGGTGAAAAGTTACGTAGTAAATGATTCGATCCAAACCATCTCAAAAACATGTTATTTGTGCTCCTCATAGCGGTATAAGATTGTTATGAATCGGAAAACAAACTTTCTTAGTGTGTGTAATATTTGGTGAAATGTTATGTAGTAAAAGATATGATACAAATTATCAAAGAACACATTATTTGAACACCACAAAGCGTAAAATGATTGCTACGAATCGAAATAAAACTTTCTTAGTGTTTGTACAATTTGGTGAAAAGTTACGTAGTAAAAGATTCGATCCAAACCATCTAAAAAACACGTAATTTGGGCTCCTCAGAGCGTTATAAGATTGTTATGAATCAAAAAACAAACTTTCTTAGTGTGTGTAAAATTTGGTGAAATGTTATGTAGTAAATGATACGTTGCAAATGATCTAAAAACACATTATTTGAACTTCTCAAATAGTAAAATGATTGCTATGAATCGAAAAGAAAACTTTCTTTGTGCTTGTACAGTTTGGTGAAAAGTTACGTAGTAAATAAATCGATCCAAACCATCTCAAAAACACGTTATTTGGGCTCCTCAGAGCATTATAAGATTGTTATGAATCGAAAAACAAACTTTCTTAATGTGTGTGAAATTTGGTGAAATTATATGTAGTAAAAGATACGATGCAAATGATCTAAAAACACATTATTTGAACTCCTCAAAGAGTAAAATGATTGCTATGAATCGAACATAAAACTTTCTTTGTGTTTGTTCAATTTGGTGAAGAGTTACGTATTAAATGATTCGATTCAAACCATCCAAAATACAAGTTATTTGGGCTCCTCAGAGCGTTATAAGATTGTTGTGAATCGAAAAACAAATTTTCTTAGAGTGTGTAAAATTTAGTGAAATGTTATGTAGTAACAGATACGATACAAATGATCTAAAAACACATTATTTGACCTCCTCAAAGAGTAAAAGATTGCTAAGAATCGTAAAGAAAACTTTCTTATTTTTTGTACAATTTGGTGAAAAGTTACGTAGTAAATGATTCGATCCAAACCATCTAAAAACACGTTATTTGGGGAGTTCAGAGTGTTATAAGATTGTTATGAATCGAAAAACAAACTTTCTCCGCGTGTGTAAAATTTGGTGAAATGTTATGTAGTAAAAGATACGATGCAAATGATCTAAAAACACATTATTTGAACTTCTCAAAGCGTAAAATGATTGGTACAATTTGGGGAAAAGTTACGTAGCAAATGATTCGATCCAAACCATCCCAAAAACACGTTTTTTGGGCTCCTCAGAGCGTTACAAGATTGTTGTGAATCGAAAAACAAACTTTCTTGGCGTGTGTAAAATTTGGTGGAATGTTATGTAGTAAAAGATACGATACAAATGATCTAAAAACACGTTATTTGAACTCCTCAAAGTGTAAAACGAATGCTATGAATCGAAAAGAAATCTTTCTTAGTGTTTGTACAATTTGGTGAAAAGTTACGTAGCAAATGATTCGATCCAAACCATCCCAAAAACACGTTATTTGGGCTCCTCAGAGCGTTATAAGATTGTTATGAATCGAAAAATAAACTTTCTTAGGGTTTGTAAAATTTGGTGAAATATTATGTAGTAAAAAAAAATGATACAAATGATCTAAAAACACGTTATTTGAACTCCTCAAGGTGTAAAACGAATGCTATGAATCGAAAAGAAAACTTTCATAGTGTTTGTACAATTTGGTGAAAAGTTACGTAGTAAATGATTAGATCCAAACCATCTAAAAAAACGTTATTTGGGCTCCTCAAAGCGTTATAAGTTTGTTATGAATCGAAAAACAAACTTTCTTAGTGTTTGTAAAATTTGGTGAAATGTAATGTAGTAAAAGATACGATACAAATGATTTAAAAACACATTATTTGAACTCCTCAAAGAGTAAAATGAATACTATGAATCGAAAAGAAAACTTTCATAGTGTTTGTACAATATGGTGAAAAGTTACGTAGTAAATGATTCGATCCAAACCATCCCAAAAACACGTTATTTAGGCTCCTCAAAGCGTTATAAGATTGTTATGAATCGAAAAACAAACTTTCTTAGTGTGTGTAATATTTGGTGAAATGTTGTGTAGTAAAAGATACGATACAAATGATCTAAGAACACATTATTTGAACTCCTCAAAGCGTAAAATGATTGCTACGAATACAAAGAAAACTTTCTTAGTGTTTGTACAATTTGGTGAAAAGTTACAGAGTAAAAGATTCGATCCAAACCATTTAAAAAACACGTAATTTGGGCTCCTCATAGCGTTATAAGATTGTTATGAATCGAAAAACAAACTTTCGTAGCGTGTGTAAAATTTGGTGAAAAGTTATGTAGAAAAAGATACGATACAAATGATCTAAAAAAACGTTATTTGAACTCCTCAAAGCTTAAAATGATTGCTACGAATCGAAAGAAGACTTTCTCAGTGTTTGTACAATTTGGTGAAAAGTTACGTAGTAAATGATTAGATTCAAACCATCTCAAAAACATGTTATTTGTGCTCCTCAGAGCGATATAAGATTGTTATGAATCGAAAAACGAACTTTCTTAGTGTGTGTAAAATTTGGTGAAATGTTATGTTGTAAAAAATACGATACAAATGATCTAAAAACACGTTATTTGAACTCCTCAAAGCGTAAAATGATTGATATGAATCGAAAAAAAACTTTCTTAGTGTTTGTACAATTTGGTGAAAAGTTATGTATTAAATGATTCGATCCAAACCATCTCAAAAACACGTTATTTGGGCTCCTCAGAGCGTTATAAGTTTTTTATGAATGGAAAAACAAACTTTCTTAGCGTGTGTAAAATTTTATGAAATTTAATGTAGTTAAAGATACGATACAAATGATCTAAAATCACATTATTTGACCTCCTCAAAGAGTAAAAGATTGCTAAGAATCAAAAAGAAAACTTTCTTAGTGTTTGAACAATTTCGTGAAAAGTTATGTAGTAAATAATTCGATCCAAACCATCTCAGAAACACGTAATATGGGCTCCTCAGAGCGTTATAAGATTGTTATGAATCGAAAAACAAACTTTCTTAGCGTGTGTAAAATTTGGTGAAAATTTATGTAGAAAAAGATACGACACAAATGATCTAAAAACACATTATTTGACCTCCTCAAAGAGTAAAAGATTGCTAAGAATCGTAAAGAAAACTTTCTTATTTTTTGTACAATTTGGTGAAAAGTTACGTAGTAAATGATTCGATCCAAACCATCTAAAAACACGTTATTTGGGGAGTTCAGAGCGTTATAAGATTGTTATGAATCGAAAAACAAACTTTCTCCGCGTGTGTAAAATTTGGTGAAATGTTATGTAGTAAAAGATACGATGCAAATGATCTAAAAACACATTATTTGAACTTCTCAAAGCGTAAAATGATTGGTACAATTTGGGGAAAAGTTACGTTGCAAATGATTCGATCTAAACCATCCCAAAAACATGTTTTTTGGGCTCCTCAGAGCGTTACAAGATTGTTGTGAATCGAAAAACAAACTTTCTTGGCGTGTGTAAAATTTGGTGGAATGTTATGTAGTAAAAGATACGATACAAATGATCTAAAAACACGTTATTTGAACTCCTCAAAGTGTAAAACGAATGCTATGAATCGAAAAGAAAACTTTCTTAGTGTTTGTACAATTTGGTGAAAATTTACGTAGCAAATGATTCGATCCAAACCATCCCAAAAACACGTTATTTGGGCTCCTCAGAGCGTTATAAGATTGTTATGAATCGAAAAATAAACTTTCTTAGGGTTTGTAAAATTTGGTGAAATATTATGTAGTAAAAAAAAAATGATACAAATGATCTAAAAACACGTTATTTGAACTCCTCAAAGTGTAAAACGAATGCTATGAATCGAAAAGAAAACTTTCTTTGTGTTTGTACAATTTGGTGAAAAGTTACGTAGTAAATGATTCGGTCCAAACCATCTCAAAAACACGTTATTTGGGCTCCTCAGAGCATTATAGGATTGTTATGAATCGAAAAACAAACTTTCTTCACGTGTGTAAAATTTGGTGAAATGTTATGCAGTAAAAGATACGATGCAAATGATCTAAAAATACATTATTTGAACTTCTCAAAGCGTAAAATGATTGCTACGAATCGAAAAGAAAACTTTCTTAGTGTTTGTACCATTTGGTGTAAAGTTACGTAGTAAATGATTCGATCCAAACCATCCCAAAAACACATTATTTGGGCTCCTCAGAGCGTTATAAGATTGTTGTGAATCGAAAAACAAACTTTCTTAGCGTGTGTAAAATTTGGTGGAATGTTATGTAGTAAAAGATACGATACAAATGATCTAAAAATACGTTATTTGAACTCCTCAAAGCTTAATATGATTGCCATGAATCGAAAAGAAAACTTTCTTTGTGTTTGTACAATTTGGTGAAAAGTTACGTAGTAAATGATTCGATCCAAACCATCTCAATAACACGTTATTTGGGCACCTCACAGTGTTATAAGATTGTTATGAATCGAAAAACAAACTTTCTTAGTGTGTGTAAAATTTGGTGAAATGTTATTTATAAAGATACGATACAAATGATCTAAAAACACGTTATTTGAACTCTTCAAAGCGTAAAATGATTGCTATGAATCGAAAAGAAAACTTTCTTAGTGTTTGCACAATTTGGTGAAAAGTTACGTAGTAAATGATTCGATCCAAACCATCTCAAAAACATGTTATTTGTGCTCTTCATAGCGGTACAAGATTGTTATGAATCGGAAAACAAACTTTCTTAGTGTGTGTAATATTTGGTGAAATGTTATGTAGTAAAAGATATGATACAAATTATCAAAGAACACATTATTTGAACTCCACAAAGCGTAAAATGATTGCTACGAATCGAAATAAAACTTTCTTAGTGTTTGTACAATTTGGTGAAAAGTTACGTAGTAAAAGATTCGATCCAAACCATCTAAAAAACACGTAATTTGGGCTCCTCAGAGCGTTATAAGATTGTTATGAATCGAAAAACAAACTTTCTTAGTGTGTGTAAAATTTGGTGAAATGTTATGTAGTAAATGATACGTTGCAAATGATCAAAAAACACATTATTTGAACTCCTCAAATAGTAAAATGATTGCTATGAATCGAAAAGAAAACTTTCTTTGTGCTTGTACAGTTTGGTGAAAAGTTACGTAGTAAATAAATCGATCCAAACCATCTCAAAAACACGTTATTTGGGCTCCTCAGAGCATTATAAGATTGTTATGAATCGAAAAACAAACTTTCTTAATGTGTGTGAAATTTGGTGAAATTATATGTAGTAAAAGATACGATGCAAATGATCTAAAAACACATTATTTGAACTCCTCAAAGAGTAAAATGATTGCTATGAATCGAACATAAAACTTTCTTTGTGTTTGTTCAATTTGGTGAAGAGTTACGTAGTAAATAATTCGATCCAAACCATCCAAAATACAAGTTATTTGGGCTCCTCAGAGCGTTATAAGATTGTTGTGAATCGAAAAACAAATTTTCTTAGAGTGTGTAAAATTTAGTGAAATGTTATGTAGTAACAGATACGATGCAAATGATCTAAAAACACATTATTTGAACTCCTCAAAGAGTATAATGATTACTATGAATCGAAAAGAAAACTTTCTTATTGTTTGTACAATTTGGTGAAAAGTTACGTAGTAAATGATTCGATCCAAACCATCTAAAAAAACACGTAATTTGGGCTCCTCAGAGCGTTATAAGATTGTTATGAATCGAAAAACAAACTTTCTTAGTGTGTGTAATATTTGGTGAAATGTTATGTAGTAAAAGATACGATGCAAATGATCTAAAAACACATTATTTGAACTCCTCAAAGAGTATAATGATTACTATGAATCGAAAAGAAAACTTTCTTATTGTTTGTACAATTTGGTGAAAAGTTACGTAGTAAATGATTCGATCCAAACCATCTAAAAAACACGTTATTTGGGGAGTTCAGAGCGTTATAAGATTGTTATGAATCGAAAAACAAACTTTCTCCGCGTGTGTAAAATTTGGTGAAATGTTATGTAGTAAAAGATACGATGCAAATGATCTAAAAACGCATTATTTGAACTTCTCAAAGCGTAAAATGATTGGTACAATTTGGGGAAAAGTTACGTAGAAAATGATTCGATCCAAACCATCCCAAAAACACGTTTTTTGGGCTCCTCAGAGCGTTACAAGATTGTTGTGAATCGAAAAACAAACTTTCTTGGCGTGTGTAAAATTTGGTGGAATGTTATGTAGTAAAAGATACGATACAAATGATCTAAAAACACGTTATTTGAACTCCTCAAAGTGTAAAACGAATGCTATGAATCGAAAAGAAAACTTTCATAGTGTTTGTACAATTTGGTGAAAAGTTACGTAGTAAATGATTAGATCCAAACCATCTAAAAAAAACGTTATTTGGGCTCCTCAAAGCGTTATAAGTTTGTTATGAATCGAAAAACAAACTTTCTTAGTGTTTGTAAAATTTGGTGAAATGTAATGTAGTAAAAGATACGATACAAATGATCTAAAAACACATTATTTGAACTCCTCAAAGAGTAAAATGAATACTATGAATCGAAAAGAAAACTTTCATAGTGTTTGTACAATATGGTGAAAAGTTACGTAGTAAATGATTCGATCCAAACCATCCCAAAAACACGTTATTTAGGCTCCTCAAAGCGTTATAAGATTGTTATGAATCGAAAAACAAACTTTCTTAGTGTGTGTAATATTTGGTGAAATGTTGTGTAGTAAAATATACGATACAAATGATCTAAGAACACATTATTTGAACTCCTCAAAGCGTAAAATGATTGCTACGAATAGAAAGAAAACTTTCTTAGTGTTTGTACAATTTGGTGAAAAGTTACATAGTAAAAGATTCGATCCAAACCATTTAAAAAACACGTAATTTGGGCTCCTCATAGCGTTATAAGATTGTTATGAATCGAAAAACAAACTCTTTTAGTGTGTGTAAATTTGGTGAAATGTTATGTAGTAAAAGATACGATTCAAATGATCTAAAAACACATTATTGAACTCCTCAAAGAGTAAACTGATTGCTATGAATCGAATAGAAAACTTTCTTTGTGTTTGTATAGTTTGGTGAAAAGTTATGTAGTAAATAATTCGATCCAAACCATCTCAGAAACACGAAATTTGGGCTCCTCAGAGCGTTATAAGTTTGTTATGAATCGAAAAACAAACTTTCGTAGCGTGTGTAAAATTTGGTGAAAAGTTATGTAGAAAAAGATACGATACAAATGATCTAAAAAAACGTTATTTGAACTCCTCAAAGCTTAAAATGATTGCTACGAATCGAAAGAAGACTTTCTCAGTGTTTGTACAATTTGGTGAAAAGTTACGTAGTAAATGATTAGATTCAAACCATCTCAAAAACATGTTATTTGTGCTCCTCAGAGCGATATAAGATTGTTATGAATCGAAAAACGAACTTTCTTAGTGTGTGTAATATTTGGTGAAATGTTGTGTAGTAAAAGATACGATACAAATGATCTAAGAACACATTATTTGAACTCCTCAAAGCGTAAAATGATTGCTACGAATAGAAATAAAACTTTCTTAGTGTTTGTACAATTTGGTGAAAAGTTACATAGTAAAAGATTCGATCCAAACCATTTAAAAAACACGTAATTTGGGCTCCTCATAGCGTTATAAGATTGTTATGAATCGAAAAACAAACTCTTTTAGTGTGTGTAAATTTGGTGAAATGTTATGTAGTAAAAGATACGATTCAAATGATCTAAAAACACATTATTGAACTCCTCAAAGAGTAAACTGATTGCTATGAATCGAATAGAAAACTTTCTTTGTGTTTGTATAGTTTGGTGAAAAGTTATGTAGTAAATAATTCGATCCAAACCATCTCAGAAACACGTAATTTGGGCTCCTCAGAGCGTTATAAGATTGTTATGAATCGAAAAACAAACTTTCTTAGCGTGTGTAAAATTTGGTGAAAAGTTATGTAGAAAAAGATACGATAAAATGATCTAAAAAACGTTATTTGAACTCCTCAAAGCTTAAAATGATTGCTACGAATCGAAAAGAAAACTTTCTTAGTGTTTGTACAATTTGGTGAAAAGTTACGTAGTAAACAATTTGAACCATACCGTCCCAAAAACACGTAATTTGGGCTCCTCGGAGCGTTATATGATTGTTATCAATCGAAAAACAAACTTTCTTTGTGTGAGTAAAATTTGGTGAAATGTTATGTAGTAAAAAATACGATACAAATGATCTAAAAACACGTTATTTGAACTCCTCAAAGTGTAAAACGAATGCTATGAACCGAAAAGAAAACTTTCATAGTGTTTGTACAAGTTGGTGAAAAGTTACGTAGTAAATTATTTGATCCAAACCATCTCAAAAACGCATTATTTGGGCTCCTCAGAGCGTTATAAGTTTGTTATGAATCAAAAAACAAACTTTCTTAGTGTGTGTGTAATTTAGTGAAATGTAATGTAGTAAAAGATACGAAACAAATGTTCTAAAAATACATTATTTGAACTCCTCCAAGAGTAAAATGATTGCTATGAATCGAATATAAAACTTTCTTAGTGTTTGTACAATTTGGTGAAAAGTTATGTAGTAAATTATTCGATCCAAACCATCTCAAAATACGTTATTTGGGCTCCTCAGAGCGTTATAAGATTGTTATGAATCGAACAACAAACTTTGTTAGTGTGTGTAAAATTTGGTGAAATGTTATGTAGTAAAAGATACGATGCAAATGATCTAAAAACACATTATTTGAACTTCTCAAAGCGTAAAATGATTGCAATGAATCGAAAAGAAAACTTTCTTAGTGTTTGTACAATTTAGTGAAAAGTTACGTAGCAAATGATTTGATTCATACCGTCCCAAAAACCCGTTATTTGGGCTCCTCAGAGCGTTATATGATTGTTATCAATCGAAAAACAAATTTCTTAGTGTGAGTAAAATTTGGTGAAATGTTATGTTGTAAAAGATACGATACAAATGATCTAAAAACAAGTTATTTGAACTCCTCAAAGCTTAAAATGATTGCCATGAATCGAAAAGAAAACTTTCTTTGTGTTTGTACAATTTGGTGAAAAGTTACGTAGTAAATGATTCGGTCCAAACCATCTCAAAAACACGTTATTTGGGCTCCTCAGAGCGTTATAGGATTGTTATGAATTGAAAAACAAACTTTCTTCGCGTGTGTAAAATTTGGTGAAATGTTATGAAGTAAAAGATACGATGCAAATGATCTAAAAACACATTATTTGAACTTCTCAAAGCGTAAAATGATTGCTATGAATCGAAAAGAAAACTTTCTTAGTGTTTGTACCATTTGGTGTAAAGTTACGTAGTAAATGATTCGATCCAAACCATCCCAAAAACACATTATTTGGGCTCCTCAGAGCGTTATAAGATTGTTGTGAATCGAAAAACATATTTTCTTAGCGTGTGTAAAATTTTATGGAATGTTATGTAGTAAAAGATACGATACAAATGATCTAAAAATACGTTATTTGAACTCCTCAAAGCTTAATATGATTGCCATGAATCGAAAAGAAAACTTTCTTTGTGTTTGTACAATTTGGTGAAAAGTTACGTAGTAAACGATTCGATCCAAACCATCTCAATAACACGTTATTTGGGCACCTCACAGTGTTATAAGATTGTTATGAATCGAAAAACAAACTTTCTTAGTGTGTGTAAAATTTGGTGAAATGTTATGTAGTAAAAGATACGTTGCAAATGATCTAAAAACACATTATTTGAACTCCTCAAATAGTAAAATGATTGCTATGAATCGAAAAGAAAACTTTCTTAGTGTTTGCACAATTTGGTGAAAAGTTACGTAGTAAATGATTCGATCCAAACCATCTCAATAACACGTTATTTGGGCACCTCACAGCGTTATAAGATTGTTATGAATCGAAAAACAAACTCTCTTAGTGTGTGTAAAATTTGGCGAAATGTTATTTATAAAGATACGATACAAATGATCTAAAAAAACGTTATTTGAACTCTTCAAAGCGTAAAATGATTGCTATGAATCGAAAAGAAAACTTTCTTAGTGTTTGCACAATTTGGTGAAAAGTTACGTAGTAAATGATTCAATCCAAACCATCTCAAAAACATGTTATTTGAGCTCCTCATAGCGGTATAAGATTGTTATGAATCGGAAAACAAACTTTCTTAGTGTGTTTTATATTTGGTGAAATGTTATGTAGTAAAAGATATGATACAAATGATCAAAGAACACATTATTTGAACTCCACAAAGCGTAAAATGATTGTTACGAATCGAAATAAAACTTTCTTAGTGTTTGTACAATTTGGTGAAAAGTTACGTAGTAAAAGATTCGATCCAAACCATCTAAAAAACACGTAATTTGGGCTCCTCAGAGCGTTATAAGATTGTTATGAATCGAAAAACAAACTTTCTTAGTGAGTGTAAAATTTGGTGAAATGTTATGTAGTAAATGATACGTTCCAAATGATCTAAAAACACATTATTTGAACTCCTCAAATAGTAAAATGATTGCTATGAATCGAAAAGAAAACTTTCTTTGTGCTTGTACAGTTTGGTGAAAAGTTACGTAGTAAATAATTCGATCCAAACCATCTCAAAAACACGTTATTTGGGCTCCTCAGAGCGTTATAAGATTGTTATGAATCGAAAAACGAACTTTCTTAATGTGTGTGAAATTTGGTGAAATGTTATGTAGTAAAAGATACGATGCAAAAGATCTAAAAACACATTATTTGAACTCCTCAAAGAGTAAAATGATTGGTATGAATCGAACATAAAACTTTCTTTGTGTTTGTACAATTTGGTGAAGAGTTACGTAGTATATAATTCGATCCAAACCATCCAAAATACAAGTTATTTGGGCTCCTCAGAGCGTTATAAGATTGTTGTGAATCGAAAAACAAATTTTCTTAGAGTGTGTAAAATTTGGTGAAATGTTATGTAGTAAAAGATACGATGCAAATGATCTAAAAACACATTATTTGAACTCCTCAAAGAGTATAATGATTACTATGAATCGAAAAGAAAACTTTCTTATTGTTTGCACAATTTGGTGAAAAGTTACGTAGTAAATGATTCGATCCAAACCATCTAAAAAAACACGTAATTTGGGCTCCTCGGAGCGTTATAAGATTGTTATGAATCGAAAAACAAACTTTTTTAGTGTGTGTAATATTTGGTGAAATGTTATGTAGTAAAAGATACAATGCAAATGATCTAAAAACACATTATTTGAACTCATCAAAGAGTATAATGATTACTATGAATCGAAAAGAAAACTTTCTTATTGTTTGTACAATTTGGTGAAAAGTTACGTAGTAAATGATTCGATCCAAACCATCCAAAAAACACGTTATTTGGGGAGTTCAGAGCGTTATAAGATTGTTATGAATCGAAAAACAAACTTTCTCCGCGTGTGTAAAATTTGGTGAAATGTTATGTAGTAAAAGATACGATGCAAATGATCTAAAAACACATTATTTGAACTTCTCAAAGCATA
Source organism: Luzula sylvatica (assembly GCA_946800325.1). Lineage (NCBI taxonomy): Eukaryota > Viridiplantae > Streptophyta > Magnoliopsida > Poales > Juncaceae > Luzula > Luzula sylvatica. The sequence continues at coordinate 874,498 of OX326961.1, forward strand.
AAATGATTGGTACAATTTGGGGAAAAGTTACGTAGAAAATGATTCGATCCAAACCATCCCAAAAACACGTTTTTTGGGCTCCTCAGAGCGTTACAAGATTGTTGTGAATCGAAAAACAAACTTTCTTGGCGTGTGTAAAATTTGGTGGAATGTTATGTAGTAAAAGATACGATACAAATGATCTAAAAACACGTTATTTGAACTCCTCAAAGTGTAAAACGAATGCTATGAATCGAAAAGAAAACTTTCTTAGTGTTTGTACAATTTGGTGAAAAGTTACGTAGCAAATGATTCGATCCAAACCATCCCAAAAACACGTTATTTGGGATCCTCAGAGCGTTATAAGATTGTTATGAATCGAAAAATAAACTTTCTTAGGGTTTGTAAAATTTGGTGAAATATTATGTAGTAAAAAAAAATGATACAAATGATCTAAAAACACGTTATTTGAACTCCTCAAAGTGTAAAACGAATGCTATGAATCGAAAAGAAAACTTTCATAGTGTTTGTACAATTTGGTGAAAAGTTACGTAGTAAATGATTAGATCCAAACCATCTAAAAAAACGTTATTTGGGCTCCTCAAAGCGTTATAAGTTTGTTATGAATCGAAAAACAAACTTTCTTAGTGTTTGTAAAATTTGGTGAAATGTAATGTAGTAAAAGATACGATACAAATGATCTAAAAACACATTATTTGAACTCCTCAAAGAGTAAAATGAATACTATGAATCGAAAAGAAAACTTTAATAGTGTTTGTACAATATGGTGAAAAGTTACGTAGTAAATGATTCGATCCAAACCATCCCAAAAACACGTTATTTAGGCTCCTCAAAGCGTTATCAGATTGTTATGAATCGAAAAACAAACTTTCTTAGTGTGTGTAATATTTGGTGAAATGTTGTGTAGTAAAATATACGATACAAATGATCTAAGAACACATTATTTGAACTCCTCAAAGCGTAAAATGATTGCTACGAATAGAAAGAAAACTTTCTTAGTGTTTGTACAATTTGGTGAAAAGTTACATAGTAAAAGATTCGATCCAAACCATTTAAAAAACACGTAATTTGGGCTCCTCATAGCGTTATAAGATTGTTATGAATCGAAAAACAAACCCTTTTAGTGTGTGTAAATTTGGTGAAATGTTATGTAGTAAAAGATACGATTCAAATGATCTAAAAACACATTATTGAACTCCTCAAAGAGTAAACTGATTGCTAGGAATCGAATAGAAAACTTTCTTTGTGTTTGTATAGTTTGGTGAAAAGTTATGTAGTAAATAATTCGATCCAAACCATCTCAGAAACACGTAATTTGGGCTCCTCATAGCGTTATAAGATTGTTATGAATCGAAAAACAAACTTTCGTAGCGTGTGTAAAATTTGGTGAAAAGTTATGTAGAAAAAGATACGATACAAATGATCTAAAAAAACGTTATTTGAACTCCTCAAAGCTTAAAATGATTGCTACGAATCGAAAGAAGACTTTCTCAGTGTTTGTACAATTTGGTGAAAAGTTACGTAGTAAATGATTAGATTCAAACCATCTCAAAAACATGTTATTTGTGCTCCTCAGAGCGATATAAGATTGTTATGAATCGAAAAACGAACTTTCTTAGTGTGTGTAATATTTGGTGAAATGTTGTGTAGTAAAAGATACGATACAAATGATCTAAGAACACATTATTTGAACTCCTCAAAGCGTAAAATGATTGCTACGAATAGAAAGAAAACTTTCTTAGTGTTTGTACAATTTGGTGAAAAGTTACATTGTAAAAGATTCGATCCAAACCATTTAAAAAACACGTAATTTGGGCTCCTCGTAGCGTTATAAGATTGTTATGAATCGAAAAACAAACTCTTTTAGTGTGTGTAAATTTGGTGAAATGTTATGTAGTAAAAGATACGATTCAAATGATCTAAAAACACATTATTGAACTCCTCAAAGAGTAAACTGATTGCTATGAATCGAATAGAAAACTTTCTTTGTGTTTGTATAGTTTGGTGAAAAGTTATGTAGTAAATAATTCGATCCAAACCATCTCAGAAACACGTAATTTGGGCTCCTCAGAGCGTTATAAGATTGTTATGAATCGAAAAACAAACTTTCTTAGCGTGTGTAAAATTTGGTGAAAAGTTATGTAGAAAAAGATACGATAAAATGATCTAAAAAACGTTATTTGAACTCCTCAAAGTTTAAAATGATTGCTACGAATCGAAAAGAAAACTTTCTTAGTGTTTGTACAATTTGGTTAAAAGTTACGTAGTAAACAATTTGAACCATACCGTCCCAAAAACACGTAATTTGGGCTCCTCGGAGCGTTATATGATTGTTATCAATCGAAAAATAAACTTTCTTAGGGTTTGTAAAATTTGGTGAAATATTATGTAGTAAAAAAAATGATACAAATGATCTAAAAACACGTTATTTTAACTCCTCAAAGTGTAAAACGAATGCTATGAATCGAAAAGAAAACTTTCATAGTGTTTGTACAATTTGGTGAAAAGTTACGTAGTAAATGATTAGATCCAAACCATCTAAAAAAACGTTATTTGGGCTACTCAAAGCGTTATAAGTTTGTTATGAATCGAAAAACAAACTTTCTTAGTGTTTGTAAAATTTGGTGAAATGTAATGTAGTAAAAGATACGATACAAATGATCTAAAAACACATTATTTGAACTCCTCAAAGAGTAAAATGAATACTATGAATCGAAAAGAAAACTTTCATAGTGTTTGTACAATATGGTGAAGAGTTACGTAGTAAATGATTCGATCCAAACCATCCCAAAAACACGTTATTTAGGCTCCTCAAAGCGTTATAAGATTGTTATGAATCGAAAAACAAAATTTCTTAGTGTGTGTAATATTTGGTGAAATGTTGTGTAGTAAAATATACGATACAAATGATCTAAGAACACATTATTTGAACTCCTCAAAGCGTAAAATGATTGCTACGAATAGAAAGAAAACTTTCTTAGTGTTTGTACAATTTGGGGAAAAGTTACATAGTAAAAGATTCGATCCAAACCATTTAAAAAACACGTAATTTGGGCTCCTCATAGCGTTATAAGATTGTTATGAATCGAAAAACAAACTCTTTTAGTGTGTGTAAATTTGGTGAAATGTTATGTAGTAAAAGTTACGATTCAAATGATCTAAAAACACATTATTGAACTCCTCAAAGAGTAAACTGATTGCTATGAATCGAATAGAAAACTTTCTTTGTGTTTGTATAGTTTGGTGAAAAGTTATGTAGTAAATAATTCGATCCAAACCATCTCAGAAACACGTAATTTGGGCTCCTCAGAGCGTTATAAGATTGTTATGAATCGAAAAACAAACTTTCGTAGCTTGTGTAAAATTTGTTGAAAAGTTATGTAGAAAAAGATACGATACAAATGATCTAAAAAAACGTTATTTGAACTCCTCAAAGCTTAAAATGATTGCTACGAATCGAAAGAAGACTTTCTCAGTGTTTGTACAATTTGGTGAAAAGTTACGTAGTAAATGATTAGATTCAAACCATTTCAAAAACATGTTATATGTGCTCCTCAGAGCGATATAAGATTGTTATGAATCGAAAAACGAACTTTCTTAGTGTGTGTAAAATTTGGTGAAATGTTATGTTGTAAAAAATACGATACAAATGATCTAAAAACACGTTATTTGAACTCCTCAAAGCGTAAAATGCTTGCTAAGAATCGAAAAAAAACTTTCTTATTGTTTGTACAATTTGGTGAAAAGTTATGTATTAAATGATTCGATCAAAACCATCTCAAAAACACGTTATTTGGGCTCCTCGGAGCGTTATAAGTTTTTTATGAATGGAAAAACAAACTTTCTTAGCGTGTGTAAAATTTTGTGAAATTTAATGTAGTTAAAGATACGATACAAATGATCTAAAAACACATTATTTGACCTCCTCAAAGAGTAAAAGATTGCTAAGAATCGTAAAGAAAACTTTCTTATTTTTTGTACAATTTGGTGAAAAGTTACGTAGTAAATGATTCGATCCAAACCATCTAAAAACACGTTATTTGGGGAGTTCAGAGTGTTATAAGATTGTTATGAATCGAAAAACTAACTTTCTCCGCGTGTGTAAAATTTGGTGAAATGTTATGTAGTAAAAGATACGATGCAAATGATCTAAAAACACATTATTTGAACTTCTCAAAGCGTAAAATGATTGGTACAATTTGGGGAAAAGTTACGTAGCAAATGATTCGATCCAAACCATCCCAAAAACACGTTTTTTGGGCTCCTCAGAGCGTTACAAGATTGTTGTGAATCGAAAAACAAACTTTCTTGGCGTGTGTAAAATTTGGTGGAATGTTATGTAGTGAAAGATACGATACAAATGATCTAAAAACACGTTATTTGAACTCCTGAAAGTGTAAAACGAATGCTATGAATCGAAAAGAAAACTTTCTTAGTGTTTGTACAATTTGGTGAAAAGTTACGTAGCAAATGATTCGATCCAAACCATCCCAAAAACACGTTATTTGGGCTGCTCAGAGCGTTATAAGATTGTTATGAATCGAAAAATAAACTTTCTTAGGGTTTGTAAAATTTGGTGAAATATTATGTAGTAAAAAAACAATGATACAAATGATCTAAAAACACGTTATTTGAACTCCTCAAAGTGTAAAACGAATGCTATGAATCGAAAAGAAAAGAAAACTTTCATAGTGTTTGTACAATTTGGTGAAAAGTTACGTAGTAAATGATTAGATCCAAACCATCTAAAAAAACGTTATTTGGGCTCCTCAAAGCGTTATAAGTTTGTTATGAATCGAAAAACAAACTTTCTTAGTGTTTGTAAAATTTGGTGAAATGTAATGTAGTAAAAGATACGATACAAATGATCTAAAAACACATTATTTGAACTCCTCAAAGAGTAAAATGAATACTATGAATCGAAAAGAAAACTTTCATAGTGTTTGTACAATATGGTGAACAGTTACGTAGTAAATGATTCGATCCAAACCATCCCAAAAACACGTTATTTAGGCTCCTCAAAGTGTTATAAGATTGTTATGAATCGAAAAACAAACTTTCTTAGTGTGTGTAATATTTGGTGAAATGTTGTGTAGTAAAAGATACGATACAAATGATCTAAGAACACATTATTTGAACTCCTCAAAGCGTAAAATGATTACTACGAATACAAAGAAAACTTTCTTAGTGTTTGTACAATTTGGTGAAAAGTTACATAGTAAAAGATTCAATCCAAACCATTTAAAAAACACGTAATTTGGGCTCCTCATAGCGTTATAAGATTGTTATGAATCGAAAAACAAACTTTCGTAGCGTGTGTAAAATTTGGTGAAAAGTTATGTAGAAAAAGATACGATACAAATGATCTAAAAAAACGTTATTTGAACTCCTCAAAGCTTAAAATGATTGCTACGAATCGAAAGAAGACTTTCTCAGTGTTTGTACAATTTGGTGAAAAGTTACGTAGTAAATGATTAGATTCAAACCATCTCAAAAACACGTTATTTGGGCTCCTCAGAGCATTATAAGATTGTTATGAATCGAAAAACAAACTTTCTTAATGTGTGTGAAATTTGGTGAAATTATATGTAGTAAAAGATACGATGCGAATGATCTAAAAACACATTATTTGAACTCCTCAAAGAGTAAAATGATTGCTATGAATCGAACATAAAACTTTCTTTGTGTTTGTTCAATTTGGTGAAGAGTTACGTAGTAAATAATTCGATCCAAACCATCCAAAATACAAGTTATTTGGGCTCCTCAGAGCGTTATAAGATTGTTGTGAATCGAAAAACAAATTTTCTTAGAGTGTGTAAAATTTAGTGAAATGTTATGTAGTAACAGATACGATGCAAATGATCTAAAAACACATTATTTGAACTTCTCAAAGAGTATAATGATTACTATGAATCGAAAAGAAAACTTTCTTATTGTTTGTACAATTTGGTGAAAAGTTACGTAGTAAATGATTCGATCCAAACCATCTAAAAAAACACGTAATTTGGGCTCCTCAGAGCGTTATAAGATTGTTATGAATCGAAAAACAAACTTTCTTAGTGTGTGTAATATTTGGTGAAATGTTATGTAGTAAAAGATACGATGCAAACGATCTAAAAACACATTATTTGAACTCCTCAAAGAGTATAATGATTACTATGAATCGAAAAGAAAACTTTCTTATTGTTTGTACAATTTGGTGAAAAGTTACGTAGTAAATGATTCGATCCAAACCATCTAAAAAACACGTTATTTGGGGAGTTCAGAGCGTTATAAGATTGTTATGAATCGAAAAACAAACTTTCTCCGCGTGTGTAAAATTTGGTGAAATGTTATGTACTAAAAGATACGATGCAAATGATCTAAAAACACATTATTTGAACTTCTCAAAGCGTAAAATGATTGGTACCATTTGGGGAAAAGTTACGTAGAAAATGATTCGATCCAAACCATCCCAAAAACACATTTTTTGGGCTCCTCAGAGCGTTACAAGATTGTTGTGAATCGAAAAACAAACTTTCTTGGCGTGTGTAAAATTTGGTGGAATGTTATGTAGTAAAAGATACGATACAAATGATCTAAAAACACGTTATTTGAACTCCTCAAAGTGTAAAACGAATGCTATGAATCGAAAAGAAAACTTTCTTAGTGTTTGTACAATTTGGTGAAAAGTTACGTAGCAAATGATTCGATCCAAACCATCCCAAAAACACGTTATTTGGGCTTCTCAGAGCGTTATAAGATTGTTATGAATCGAAAAATAAACTTTCTTAGGGTTTGTAAAATTTGGTGAAATATTATGTAGTAAAAAAAATGATACAAATAATCTAAAAACACGTTATTTGAACTCCTCAAAGTGTAAAACGAATGCTATGAATCGAAAAGAAAACTTTCATAGTGTTTGTACAATTTGGTGAAAAGTTACGTAGTAAATGATTAGATCCAAACCATCTAAAAAAAACGTTATTTGGGCTCCTCAAAGCGTTATAAGTTTGTTATGAATCGAAAAACAAACTTTCTTAGTGTTTGTAAAATTTGGTGAAATGTAATGTAGTAAAAGATACGATACAAATGATCTAAAAACACATTATTTGAACTCCTCAAAGAGTAAAATGAATACTATGAATCGAAAAGAAAACTTTCATAGTGTTTGTACAATATGGTGAAAAGTTACGTAGTAAATGATTCGATCCAAACCATCCCAAAAACACGTTATTTAGGCTCCTCAAAGCGTTATAAGATTGTTATGAATCGAAAAACAAACTTTCTTAGTGTGTGTAATATTTGGTGAAATGTTGTGTAGTAAAATATACGATACAAATGATCTAAGAACACATTATTTGAACTCCTCAAAGCGTAAAATGATTGCTACGAATAGAAAGAAAACTTTCTTAGTGTTTGTACAATTTGGTGAAAAGTTACATAGTAAAAGATTCGATCCAAACCATTTAAAAAACACGTAATTTGGGCTCCTCATAGCGTTATAAGATTGTTATGAATCGAAAAACAAACTCTTTTAGTGTGTGTAAATTTGGTGAAATGTTATGTAGTAAAAGATACGATTCAAATGATCTAAAAACACATTATTGAACTCCTCAAAGAGTAAACTGATTGCTATGAATCGAATAGAAAACTTTCTTTGTGTTTGTATAGTTTGGTGAAAAGTTATGTAGTAAATAATTCGATCCAAACCATCTCAGAAACACGTAATTTGGGCTCCTCAGAGCGTTATAAGATTGTTATGAATCGAAAAACAAACTTTCGTAGCGTGTGCAAAATTTGGTGAAAATTTATGTAGAAAAAGATACGATACAAATGATCTAAAAAAACGTTATTTGAACTCCTCAAAGCTTAAAATGATTGCTACGAATCGAAAGAAGACTTTCTCAGTGTTTGTACAATTTGGTGAAAAGTTACGTAGTAAATGATTAGATTCAAACCATCTCAAAAACATGTTATTTGTGCTCCTCAGAGCGATATAAGATTGTTATGAATCGAAAAACGAACTTTCTTAGTGTGTGTAAAATTTGGTGAAATGTTATGTTGTAAAAAATACGATACAAATGATCTAAAAACACGTTATTTGAACTCCTCAAAGCGTAAAATGCTTGCTAAGAATCGAAAAAAAACTTTCTTATTGTTTGTACAATTTGGTGAAAAGTTATGTATTAAATGATTCGATCCAAACCATCTCAAAAACACGTTATTTGGGCTCCTCGGAGCGTTATAAGTCTTTTATGAATGGAAAAACAAACTTTCTTAGCGTGTGTAAAATTTTGTGAAATTTAATGTAGTTAAAGATACGATACAAATGATCTAAAAACACATTATTTGACCTCCTCAAAGAGTAAAAGATTGCTAAGAATCGTAAAGAAAACTTTCTTATTTTTTGTACAATTTGGTGAAAAGTTACGTAGTAAATGATTCGATCCAAACCATCTAAAAACACGTTATTTGGGGAGTTCAGAGTGTTATAAGATTGTTATGAATCGAAAAACAAACTTTCTCCGCGTGTGTAAAATTTGGTGAAATGTTATGTAGTAAAAGATACGATGCAAATGATCTAAAAACACATTATTTGAACTTCTCAAAGCGTAAAATGATTGGTACAATTTGGGGAAAAGTTACGTAGCAAATGATTCGATCCAAACCATCCCAAAAACACATTTTTTGGGCTCCTCAGAGCGTTACAAGATTGTTGTGAATCGAAAAACAAACTTTCTTGGCGTGTGTAAAATTTGGTGGAATGTTATGTAGTAAAAGATACGATACAAATGATCTAAAAACACGTTATTTGAACTCCTCAAATTGTAAAACGAATGCTATGAATCGAAAAGAAAACTTTGTTAGTGTTTGTACAATTTGGTGAAAAGTTGCGTAGCAAATGATTCGATACAAACCATCCCAAAAACACGTTATTTGGGCTCCTCAGAGCGTTATAAGATTGTTATGAATCGAAAAATAAACTTTCTTAGGGTTTGTAAAATTTGGTGAAATATTATGTAGTAAAAAAAAATGATACAAATGATCTAAAAACACGTTATTTGAACTCCTCAAAGTGTAAAACGAATGCTATGAATCGAAAAGAAAACTTTCATAGTGTTTGTACAATTTGGTGAAAAGTTACGTAGTAAATGATTAGATCCAAACCATCTAAAAAAACGTTATTTGGGCTCCTCAAAGCGTTATAAGTTTGTTATGAATCGAAAAACAAACTTTCTTAGTGTTTGTAAAATTTGGTGAAATGTAATGTAGTAAAAGATACGATACAAATGATCTAAAAACACATTATTTGAACTCCTCAAAGAGTAAAATGAATACTATGAATCGAAAAGAAAACTTTCATAGTGTTTGTACAATATGGTGAAAAGTTACGTAGTAAATGATTCGATCCAAACCATCCCAAAAACACGTTATTTAGGCTCCTCAAAGCGTTATAAGATTGTTATGAATCGAAAAACAAACTTTCTTAGTGTGTGTAATATTTGGTGAAATGTTGTGTAGTAAAAGATACGATACAAATGATCTAAGAATACATTATTTGAACTCCTCAAAGCGTAAAATGATTACTACGAATACAAAGAAAACTTTCTTAGTGTTTGTACAATTTGGTGAAAAGTTACATAGTAAAAGATTCGATCCAAACCATTTAAAAAACACGTAATTTGGGCTCCTCATAGCGTTATAAGATTGTTATGAATCGAAAAACAAACTTTCGTAGCGTGTGTAAAATTTGGTGAAAAGTTATGTAGAAAAAGATACGATACAAATGATCTAAAAAAACGTTATTTGAACTCCTCAAAGCTTAAAATGATTGCTACGAATCGAAAGAAGACTTTCTCAGTGTTTGTACAATTTGGTGAAAAGTTACGTAGTAAATGATTAGATTCAAACCATCTCAAAAACATGTTATTTGTGCTCCTCAGAGCGATATAAGATTGTTATGAATCGAAAAACGAACTTTTTTAGTGTGTGAAATTTGGTGAAATGTTATGTAGTAAAAGATACGATGCGAATGATCTAAAAACACATTATTTGAACTCCTCAAAGAGTAAAATGATTGCTATGAATCGAACATAAAACTTTCTTTGTGTTTGTTCAATTTGGTGAAAAGTTACGTAGTAAATAATTCGATCCAAACCATCCAAAATACAAGTTATTTGGGCTCCTCAGAGCGTTATAAGATTGTTGTGAATCGAAAAACAAATTTTCTTAGAGTGTGTAAAATTTAGTGAAATGTTATGTAGTAACAGATACGATGCAAATGATCTAAAAACACATTATTTGAACTCCTCAAAGAGTATAATGATTACTATGAATCGAAAAGAAAACTTTCTTATTGTTTGTACAATTTGGTGAAAAGTTACGTAGTAAATGATTTGATCCAAACCATCTAAAAAAACACGTAATTTGGGCTCCTCAGAGCGTTATAAGATTGTTATGAATCGAAAAACAAACTTTCTTAGTGTGTGTAATATTTGGTGAAATGTTATGTAGTAAAAGATACGATGCAAACGATCTAAAAACACATTATTTGAATTCCTCAAAGAGTATAATGATTACTATGAATCGAAAAGAAAACTTTCTTATTGTTTGTACAATTTGGTGAAAAGTTACGTAGTAAATGATTCGATCCAAACCATCTAAAAAACACGTTATTTGGGGAGTTCAGAGCGTTATAAGATTGTTATGAATCGAAAAACAAACTTTCTCCGCGTGTGTAAAATTTGGTGAAATGTTATGTAGTAAAAGATACGATGCAAATGATCTAAAAACACATTATTTGAACTTGTCAAAACGTAAAATGATTGGTACAATTTGGGGAAAAGTTACGTAGAAAATGATTCGATCCAAACTATCCCAAAAACACGTTTTTTGGGCTCCTCAGAGCGTTACAAGATTGTTGTGAATCGAAAAACAAACTTTCTTGGCGTGTGTAAAATTTGGTGGAATGTTATGTAGTAAAAGATACGATACAAATGATCTAAAAACACGTTATTTGAACTCCTCAAAGTGTAAAACGAATGCTATGAATCGAAAAGAAAACTTTCTTAGTGTTTGTACAATTTGGTGAAAAGTTACGTAGCAAATGATTCGATCCAAACCATCCCAAAAACACGTTATTTGGGCTTCTCAGAGCGGTATAAGATTGTTATGAATCGGAAAACAAACTTTCTTAGTGTGTGTAATATTTGGTGAAATGTTATGTAGTAAAATATATGATACAAATGATCAAAGAACACATTATTTGAACTCCACAAAGCGTAAAATGATTGCTACGAATCGAAATAAAACTTTCTTAGTGTTTGTACAATTTGGTGAAAAGTTACGTAGTAAAAGATTCGATCCAAACCATCTAAAAAACACGTAATTTGGGCTCCTCAGAGCGTTATAAGATTGTTATGAATCGAAAAACAAACTTTCTTAGTGAGTGTAAAATTTGGTGAAATGTTATGTAGTAAATGATACGTTGCAAATGATCTAAAAACACATTATTTGAACTCCTCAAATAGTAAAATGATTGCTATGAATCGAAAAGAAAACTTTCTTTGTGCTTGTACAGTTTGGTGAAAAGTTACGTAGTAAATAATTCGATCCAAACCATCTCAAAAACACGTTATTTGGGCTCCTCAGAGCGTTATAAGATTGTTATGAATCGAAAAACAAACTTTCTTAATGTGTGTGAAATTTGGTGAAATGTTATGTAGTAAAAGATACGATGCAAAAGATCTAAAAACACATTATTTGAACTCCTCAAAGAGTAAAATGATTGGTATGAATCGAACATAAAACTTTCTTTGTGTTTGTACAATTTGGTGAAAAGTTACGTAGTATATAATTCGATCCAAACCATCCAAAATACAAGTTATTTGGGCTCCTCAGAGCGTTATAAGATTGTTGTGAATCGAAAAACAAATTTTCTTAGAGTGTGTAAAATTTAGTGAAATGTTATGTAGTAACAGATACGATGCAAATGATCTAAAAACACATTATTTGAACTCATCAAAGAGTATAATGATTACTATGAATCGAAAAGAAAACTTTCTTATTGTTTGTACAATTTGGTGAAAAGTTACGTAGTAAATGATTCGATCCAAACCATCTAAAAAAAACACGTAATTTGGGCTCCTCAGAGCGTTATAAGATTGTTATGAATCGAAAAACAAACTTTTTTAGTGTGTGTAATATTTGGTGAAATGTTATGTAGTAAAATATACGATGCAAATGATCTAAAAACACATTATTTGAACTCCTCAAAGAGTATAATGATTACTATGAATCGAAAAGAAAACTTTCTTATTGTTTGTACAATTTGGTGAAAAGTTACGTAGTAAATGATTCCATCCAAACCATCTAAAAAACACGTTATTTGGGGAGTTCAGAGCGTGATAAGATTGTTATGAATCGAAAAACAAACTTTCTCCGCGTGTGTAAAATTTGGTGAAATGTTATGTAGTAAAAGATACGATGCAAATGATCTAAAAACACATTATTTGAACTTCTCAAAGCGTAAAATGATTGGTACAATTTGGGGAAAAGTTACGTAGAAAATGATTCGATCCAAACCATCCCAAAAACACGTTTTTTGGGCTCCTCAGAGCGTTACAAGATTGTTGTGAATCGAAAAACAAACTTTCTTGGCGTGTGTAAAATTTGGTGGAATGTTATGTAGTAAAAGATACGATACAAATGATCTAAAAACACGTTATTTGAACTCCTCAAAGTGTAAAACGAATGCTATGAATCGAAAAGAAAACTTTCTTAGTGTTTGTACAATTTGGTGAAAAGTTACGTAGCAAATGATTCGATCCAAACCATCCCAAAAACACGTTATTTGGGATCCTCAGAGCGTTATAAGATTGTTATGAATCGAAAAATAAACTTTCTTAGGGTTTGTAAAATTTGGTGAAATATTATGTAGTAAAAAAAATGATACAAATGATCTAAAAACACGTTATTTGAACTCCTCAAAGTGTAAAACGAATGCTATGAATCGAAAAGAAAACTTTCATAGTGTTTGTACAATTTGGTGAAAAGTTACGTAGTAAATGATTAGATCCAAACCATCTAAAAAAACGTTATTTGGGCTCCTCAAAGCGTTATAAGTTTGTTATGAATCGAAAAACAAACTTTCTTAGTTTTTGTAAAATTTGGTGAAATGTAATGTAGTAAAAGATACGATACAAATGATTTAAAAACACATTATTTGAACTCCTCAAATAGTAAAATGAATACTATGAATCGAAAAGAAAACTTTCATAGTGTTTGTACAATATGGTGAAAAGTTACGTAGTAAATGATTCGATCCAAACCATCCCAAAAACACGTTATTTAGGCTCCTCAAAGCGTTATAAGATTGTTATGAATCGGAAAACAAACTTTCTTAGTGTGTGTAATATTTGGTGAAATGTTGTGTAGTAAAAGATACGATACAAATGATCTAAGAACACATTATTTGAACTCCTCAAAGCGTAAAATGATTGCTACGAATAGAAATAAAACTTTCTTAGTGTTTGTACAATTTGGTGAAAAGTTACATAGTAAAAGATTCGATCCAAACCATTTAAAAAACACGTAATTTGGGCTCCTCATAGCGTTATAAGATTGTTATGAATCGAAAAACAAACTCTTTTAGTGTGTGTAAATTTGGTGAAATGTTATGTAGTAAAATATACGATTCAAATGATCTAAAAACACATTATCGAACTCCTCAAAGAGTAAACTGATTGCTATGAATCGAATAGAAAACTTTCTTTGTGTTTGTATAGTTTGGTGAAAAGTTATGTAGTAAATAATTCGATCCAAACCATCTCAGAAACACGTAATTTGGGCTCCTCAGAGCGTTATAAGATTGTTATGAATCGAAAAACAAACTTTCTTAGCGTGTGTAAAATTTGGTGAAAAGTTATGTAGAAAAAGATACGATAAAATGATCTAAAAAACGTTATTTGAACTCCTCAAAGCTTAAAATGATTGATACGAATCGAAAAGAAAACTTTCTTAGTGTTTGTACAATTTGGTGAAAAGTTACGTAGTAAACAATTTGAACCATACCGTCCCAAAAACACGTAATTTGGGCTCCTCGGAGCGTTATATGATTGTTATCAATCGAAAAACAAACTTTCTTTGTGTGAGTAAAATTTGGTGAAATGTTATGTAGTAAAAAATACGATACAAATGATCTAAAAACACGTTATTTGAACTCCTCAAAGTGTAAAACGAATGCTATGAACCGAAAAGAAAACTTTCATAGTGTTTGTACAAGTTGGTGAAAAGTTACGTAGTAAATTATTTGATCCAAACCATCTCAAAAACGCATTATTTGGGATCCTCAGAGCGTTATAAGTTTGTTATGAATCAAAAAACAAACTTTCTTAGTGTGTGTGTAATTTGGTGAAATGTAATGTAGTAAAAGATACGAAACAAATGTTCTAAAAATACATTATTTGAACTCCTCCAAGAGTAAAATGATTGCTATGAATCGAAAATAAAACTTTCTTAGTGTTTGAACAATTTGGTGAAAAGTTATGTAGTAAATTATTCGATCCAAACCATCTCAAAATACGTTATTTGGGCTCCTCAGAGCGTTATGAATCGAACAACAAACTTTCTTAGTGTGTGTAAAATTTGGTGAAATGTTATGTAGTAAAAGATACGATGCAAATGATCTAAAAACACATTATTTGAACTTCTCAAAGCGTAAAATGATTGCAATGAATCGAAAAGAAAACTTTCTTAGTGTTTGTACAATTTAGTGAAAAGTTACGTAGCAAATGATTTGATTCATACCGTCCCAAAAACCCGTTATTTGGTCTCCTCAGAGCGTTATATGATTGTTATCAATCGAAAAACAAATTTCTTAGTGTGAGTAAAATTTGGTGAAATGTTATGTAGTAAAAGATACGATACAAATGATCTAAAAACAAGTTATTTGAACTCCTCAAAGCTTAAAATGATTGCCATGAATCGAAAAGAAAACTTTCTTTGTGTTTGTACAATTTGGTGAAAAGTTACGTAGTAAATGATTCGGTCCAAACCATCTCAAAAACACGTTATTTGGGCTCCTCAGAGCGTTATAGGATTGTTATGAATCGAAAAACAAACTTTCTTCGCGTGTGTAAAATTTGGTGAAATGTTATGAAGTAAAAGATACGATGCAAATGATCTAAAAACACATTATTTGAACTTCTCAAAGCGTAAAATGATTGCTATGAATCGAAAAGAAAACTTTCTTAGTGTTTGTACCATTTGGTGTAAAGTTACGTAGTAAATGATTCGATCCAAACCATCCCAAAAACACATTATTTGGGCTCCTCAGAGCGTTATAAGATTGTTGTGAATCGAAAAACATATTTTCTTAGCGTGTGTAAAATTTGATGGAATGTTATGTAGTAAAAGATACGATACAAATGATCTAAAAATACGTTATTTGAACTCCTCAAAGCTTAATATGATTGCCATGGATCGAAAAGAAAACTTTCTTTGTGTTTGTACAATTTGGTGAAAAGTTACGTAGTAAATGATTCGATCCAAACCATCTCAATAACACGTTATTTGGGCACCTCACAGTGTTATAAGATTGTTATGAATCGAAAAACAAACATTCTTAGTGTGTGTAAAATTTGGTGAAATGTTATGTAGTAAAAGATACGTTGCAAATGATCTAAAAACACATTATTTGAACTCCTCAAATAGTAAAATGATTGCTATGAATCGAAAAGAAAACTTTCTTAGTGTTTGCACAATTTGGTGAAAAGTTACGTAGTAAATGATTCGATCCAAACCATCTCAATAACACGTTATTTGGGCACCTCACAGCGTTATAAGATTGTTATGAATCGAAAAACAAACTCTCTTAGTGTGTGTAAAATTTGGTGAAATGTTATTTATAAAGATACGATACAAATGATCTAAAAACACGTTATTTGAACTCTTCAAAGCGTAAAATGATTGCTATGAATCGAAAAGAAAACTTTCTTAGTGTTTGCACAATTTGGTGAAAAGTTACGTAGTAAATGATTCGATCCAAACCATCTCAAAAACATGTTCTTTGAGCTCCTCATAGCGGTATAAGATTGTTATGAATCGGAAAACAAACTTTCTTAGTGTGTGTAATATTTGGTGAAATGTTATGTAGTAAAATATATGATACAAATGATCAAAGAACACATTATTTGAACTCCACAAAGCGTAAAATGATTGCTACGAATCGAAATAAAACTTTCTTAGTGTTTGTACAATTTGGTGAAAAGTTACGTAGTAAAAGATTCGATCCAAACCATCTAAAAAACACGTAATTTGGGCTCCTCAGAGCGTTATAAGAATGTTATGAATCGAAAAACAAACTTTCTTAGTGAGTGTAAAATTTGGTGAAATGTTATGTAGTAAATGATATGTTGCAAATGATCTAAAAACACATTATTTGAACTCCTCAAATAGTAAAATGATTGCTATGAATCGAAAAGAAAACTTTCTTTGTGCTTGTACAGTTTGGTGAAAAGTTACGTAGTAAATAATTCGATCCAAACCATCTCAAAAACACGTTATTTGGGCTCCTCAGAGCGTTATAAGATTGTTATGAATCGAAAAACAAACTTTCTTAATGTGTGTGAAATTTGGTGAAATGTTATGTAGTAAAAGATACGATGCAAAAGATCTAAAAACACATTATTTGAACTCCTCAAAGAGTAAAATGATTGGTATGAATCGAACATAAAACTTTCTTTGTGTTTGTACAATTTGGTGAAAAGTTACGTAGTATATAATTCGATCCAAACCATCCAAAATACAAGTTATTTGGGCTCCTCAGAGCGTTATAAGATTGTTGTGAATCGAAAAACAAATTTTCTTAGAGTGTGTAAAATTTGGTGAAATGTTATGTAGTAAAAGATACGATGCAAATGATCTAAAAACACATTATTTGAACTCATCAAAGAGTATAATGATTACTATGAATCGAAAAGAAAACTTTCTTATTGTTTGTACAATTTGGTGAAAAGTTACGTAGTAAATGATTCGATCCAAACCATCTAAAAAAACACGTAATTTGGGCTCCTCAGAGCGTTATAAGATTGTTATGAATCGAAAAACAAACTTTTTTAGTGTGTGTAATATTTGGTGAAATGTTATGTAGTAAAAGATACGATGCAAATGATCTAAAAACACATTATTTGAACTCCTCAAAGAGTATAATGATTACTATGAATCGAAAAGAAAACTTTCTTATTGTTTGTACAATTTGGTGAAAAGTTACGTAGTAAATGATTCCATCCAAACCATCTAAAAAACATGTTATTTGGGGAGTTCAGAGCGTGATAAGATTGTTATGAATCGAAAAACAAACTT
Source organism: Luzula sylvatica (assembly GCA_946800325.1). Classification (NCBI taxonomy): domain Eukaryota; kingdom Viridiplantae; phylum Streptophyta; class Magnoliopsida; order Poales; family Juncaceae; genus Luzula; species Luzula sylvatica. The sequence continues at coordinate 891,844 of OX326961.1, forward strand.
TCTCCGCGTGTGTAAAATTTGGTGAAATGTTATGTAGTAAAAGATACGATGCAAATGATCTAAAAATACATTATTTGAACTTCTCAAAGCGTAAAATGATTGGTACAATTTGGGGAAAAGTTACGTAGAAAATGATTCGATCCAAACCATCCCAAAAACACGTTTGTTGGGCTCCTCAGAGCGTTACAAGATTGTTGTGAATCGAAAAACAAATTTTCTTGGCGTGTGTAAAATTTGGTGGAATGTTATGTAGTAAAAGATACGATACAAATGATCTAAAAACACGTTATTTGAACTCCTCAAAGTGTAAAACGAATGCTATGAATCGAAAAGAAAACTTTCTTAGTGTTTGTACAATTTGGTGAAAAGTTACGTAGCAAATGATTCGATCCAAACCATCCCAAAAACACGTTATTTGGGATCCTCAGAGCGTTATAAAATTGTTATGAATCGAAAAATAAACTTTCTTAGGGTTTGTAAAATTTGGTGAAATATAATGTAGTAAAAAAAATGATACAAATGATCTAAAAACACGTTATTTGAACTCCTCAAAGTGTAAAACGAATGCTATGAATCGAAAAGAAAACTTTCATAGTGTTTGTACAATTTGGTGAAAAGTTACGTAGTAAATGATTAGATCCAAACCATCTAAAAAAACGTTATTTGGGCTCCTCAAAGCGTTATAAGTTTGTTATGAATCGAAAAACAAACTTTCTTAGTTTTTGTAAAATTTGGTGAAATGTAATGTAGTAAAAGATACGATACAAATGATTTAAAAACACATTATTTGAACTCCTCAAAGAGTAAAATGAATACTATGAATCGAAAAGAAAACTTTCATAGTGTTTGTACAATATGGTGAAAAGTTACGTAGTAAATGATTCGATCCAAACCATCCCAAAAACACGTTATTTAGTCTCCTCAAAGCGTTATAAGATTGTTATGAATCGAAAAACAAACTTTCTTAGTGTGTGTAATATTTGGTGAAATGTTGTGTAGTAAAATATACGATACAAATGATCTAAGAACACATTATTTGAACTCCTCAAAGCGTAAAATGATTGCTACGAATAGAAAGAAAACTTTCTTAGTGTTTGTACAATTTGGTGAAAAGTTACATAGTAAAAGATTCGATCCAAACCATTTAAAAAACACGTAATTTGGGCTCCTCATAGCGTTATAAGATTGTTATGAATCGAAAAACAAACTCTTTTAGTGTGTGTAAATTTGTTGAAATGTTATGTAGTAAAAGATACGATTCAAATGATCTAAAAACACATTATTGAACTCCTCAAAGAGTAAACTGATTGCTATGAATCGAATAGAAAACTTTCTTTGTGTTTGTATAGTTTGGTGAAAAGTTATGTAGTAAATAATTCGATCCAAACCATCTCAGAAACACGTAATTTGGGCTCCTCAGAGCGTTATAAGATTGTTATGAATAGAAAAACAAACTTTCGTAGCGTGTGTAAAATTTGTTGAAAAGTTATGTAGAAAAAGATACGATACAAATGATCTAAAAAAACGTTATTTGAACTCCTCAAAGCTTAAAATGATTGCTACGAATCGAAAAAAGACTTTCTCAGTGTTTGTACAATTTGGTGAAAAGTTACGTAGTAAATGATTAGATTCAAACCATCTCAAAAACATGTTATTTGTGCTCCTCAGAGCGATATAAGATTGTTATGAATCGAAAAACGAACTTTCTTAGTGTGTGTAATATTTGGTGAAATGTTGTGTAGTAAAAGATACGATACAAATGATCTAAGAACACATTATTTGAACTCCTCAAAGCGTAAAATGATTGCTACGAATAGAAATAAAACTTTCTTAGTGTTTGTACAATTTGGTGAAAAGTTACATAGTAAAAGATTCGATCCAAACCATTTAAAAAACACGTAATTTGCGCTCCTCATAGCGTTATAAGATTGTTATGAATCGAAAAACAAACTCTTTTAGTGTGTGTAAATTTGGTGAAATGTTATGTAGTAAAAGATACGATTCAAATGATCTAAAAACACATTATTGAACTCCTCAAAGAGTAAACTGATTGCTATGAATCGAATAGAAAACTTTCTTTGTGTTTGTATAGTTTGGTGAAAACTTATGTAGTAAATAATTCGATCCAAACCATCTCAGAAACACGTAATTTGGGCTCCTCAGAGCGTTATAAGATTGTTATGAATCGAAAAACAAACTTTCTTAGCGTGTGTAAAATTTGGTGAAAAGTTATGTAGAAAAAGATACGATAAAATGATCTAAAAAACGTTATTTGAACTCCTCAAAGCTTAAAATGATTGCTACGAATCGAAAAGAAAACTTTCTTAGTGTTTGTACAATTTGGTGAAAAGTTACGTAGTAAACAATTTGAACCATACCGTCCCAAAAACACGTAATTTGGGCTCCTCGGAGCGTTATATGATTGTTATCAATCGAAAAACAAACTTTCTTTGTGTGAGTAAAATTTGGTGAAATGTTATGTAGTAAAAAATACGATACAAATGATCTAAAAACACGTTATTTGAACTCCTCAAAGTGTAAAACGAATGCTATGAACCGAAAAGAAAACTTTCATAGTGTTTGTACAAGTTGGTGAAAAGTTACGTAGGAAATTATTTGATCCAAACCATCTCAAAAACGCATTATTTGGGATCCTCAGAGCGTTATAAGTTTGTTATGAATCAAAAAACAAACTTTCTTAGTGTGTGTGTAATTTGGTGAAATGTAATGTAGTAAAAGATACGAAACAAATGTTCTAAAAATACATTATTTGAACTCCTCCAAGAGTAAAATGATTGCTATGAATCGAAAATAAAACCTTCTTAGTGTTTGTACAATTTGGTGAAAAGTTATGTAGTAAATTATTCGATCCAAACCATCTCAAAATACGTTATTTGGGCTCCTCAGAGCGTTATAAGATTGTTATGAATCGAACAACAAACTTTCTTAGTGTGTGTAAAATTTGGTGAAATGTTATGTAGTAAAAGATACGATGCAAATGATCTAAAAACACATTATTTGAACTTCTCAAAGCGTAAAATGATTGCAATGAATCGAAAAGAAAACTTTCTTAGTGTTTGTACAATTTAGTGAAAAGTTACGTAGCAAATGATTTGATTCATACCGTCCCAAAAACCCGTTATTTGGGCTCCTCAGAGCGTTATATGATTGTTATCAATCGAAAAACAAATTTCTTAGTGTGAGTAAAATTTGGTGAAATGTTATGTAGTAAAAGATACGATACAAATGATCTAAAAACAAGTTATTTGAACTCCTCAAAGCTTAAAATGATTGCCATGAATCGAAAAGAAAACTTTCTTTGTGTTTGTACAATTTGGTGAAAAGTTACGTAGTAAATGATTAGATCCAAACCATCTAAAAAAACGTTATTTGGGCTCCTCAAAGCGTTATAAGTTTGTTATGAATCGAAAAACAAACTTTCTTAGTGTTTGTAAAATTTGGTGAAATGTAATGTAGTAAAAGATACGATACAAATGATCTAAAAACACATTATTTGAACTCCTCAAAGAGTAAAATGAATACTATGAATCGAAAAGAAAACTTTCATAGTGTTTGTACAATATGGTGAAAAGTTACGTAGTAAATGATTCGATCCAAACCATCCCAAAAACACGTTATTTAGGCTCCTCAAAGCGTTATAAGATTGTTATGAATCGAAAAACAAACTTTCTTAGTGTGTGTAATATTTGGTGAAATGTTGTGTAGTAAAAGATACGATACAAATGATCTAAGAATACATTATTTGAACTCCTCAAAGCGTAAAATGATTACTACGAATACAAAGAAAACTTTCTTAGTGTTTGTACAATTTGGTGAAAAGTTACATAGTAAAAGATTCGATCCAAACCATTTAAAAAACACGTAATTTGGGCTCCTCATAGCGTTATAAGATTGTTATGAATCGAAAAACAAACTTTCGTAGCGTGTGTAAAATTTGGTGAAAAGTTATGTAGAAAAAGATACGATACAAATGATCTAAAAAAACGTTATTTGAACTCCTCAAAGCTTAAAATGATTGCTACGAATCGAAAGAAGACTTTCTCAGTGTTTGTACAATTTGGTGAAAAGTTACGTAGTAAATGATTAGATTCAAACCATCTCAAAAACATGTTATTTGTGCTCCTCAGAGCGATATAAGATTGTTATGAATCGAAAAACGAACTTTTTTAGTGTGTGAAATTTGGTGAAATGTTATGTAGTAAAAGATACGATGCGAATGATCTAAAAACACATTATTTGAACTCCTCAAAGAGTAAAATGATTGCTATGAATCGAACATAAAACTTTCTTTGTGTTTGTTCAATTTGGTGAAAAGTTACGTAGTAAATAATTCGATCCAAACCATCCAAAATACAAGTTATTTGGGCTCCTCAGAGCGTTATAAGATTGTTGTGAATCGAAAAACAAATTTTCTTAGAGTGTGTAAAATTTAGTGAAATGTTATGTAGTAACAGATACGATGCAAATGATCTAAAAACACATTATTTGAACTCCTCAAAGAGTATAATGATTACTATGAATCGAAAAGAAAACTTTCTTATTGTTTGTACAATTTGGTGAAAAGTTACGTAGTAAATGATTTGATCCAAACCATCTAAAAAAACACGTAATTTGGGCTCCTCAGAGCGTTATAAGATTGTTATGAATCGAAAAACAAACTTTCTTAGTGTGTGTAATATTTGGTGAAATGTTATGTAGTAAAAGATACGATGCAAACGATCTAAAAACACATTATTTGAATTCCTCAAAGAGTATAATGATTACTATGAATCGAAAAGAAAACTTTCTTATTGTTTGTACAATTTGGTGAAAAGTTACGTAGTAAATGATTCGATCCAAACCATCTAAAAAACACGTTATTTGGGGAGTTCAGAGCGTTATAAGATTGTTATGAATCGAAAAACAAACTTTCTCCGCGTGTGTAAAATTTGGTGAAATGTTATGTAGTAAAAGATACGATGCAAATGATCTAAAAACACATTATTTGAACTTGTCAAAGCGTAAAATGATTGGTACAATTTGGGGAAAAGTTACGTAGAAAATGATTCGATCCAAACTATCCCAAAAACACGTTTTTTGGGCTCCTCAGAGCGTTACAAGATTGTTGTGAATCGAAAAACAAACTTTCTTGGCGTGTGTAAAATTTGGTGGAATGTTATGTAGTAAAAGATACGATACAAATGATCTAAAAACACGTTATTTGAACTCCTCAAAGTGTAAAACGAATGCTATGAATCGAAAAGAAAACTTTCTTAGTGTTTGTACAATTTGGTGAAAAGTTACGTAGCAAATGATTCGATCCAAACCATCCCAAAAACACGTTATTTGGGCTTCTCAGAGCGGTATAAGATTGTTATGAATCGGAAAACAAACTTTCTTAGTGTGTGTAATATTTGGTGAAATGTTATGTAGTAAAATATATGATACAAATGATCAAAGAACACATTATTTGAACTCCACAAAGCGTAAAATGATTGCTACGAATCGAAATAAAACTTTCTTAGTGTTTGTACAATTTGGTGAAAAGTTACGTAGTAAAAGATTCGATCCAAACCATCTAAAAAACACGTAATTTGGGCTCCTCAGAGCGTTATAAGATTGTTATGAATCGAAAAACAAACTTTCTTAGTGAGTGTAAAATTTGGTGAAATGTTATGTAGTAAATGATACGTTGCAAATGATCTAAAAACACATTATTTGAACTCCTCAAATAGTAAAATGATTGCTATGAATCGAAAAGAAAACTTTCTTTGTGCTTGTACAGTTTGGTGAAAAGTTACGTAGTAAATAATTCGATCCAAACCATCTCAAAAACACGTTATTTGGGCTCCTCAGAGCGTTATAAGATTGTTATGAATCGAAAAACAAACTTTCTTAATGTGTGTGAAATTTGGTGAAATGTTATGTAGTAAAAGATACGATGCAAAAGATCTAAAAACACATTATTTGAACTCCTCAAAGAGTAAAATGATTGGTATGAATCGAACATAAAACTTTCTTTGTGTTTGTACAATTTGGTGAAAAGTTACGTAGTATATAATTCGATCCAAACCATCCAAAATACAAGTTATTTGGGCTCCTCAGAGCGTTATAAGATTGTTGTGAATCGAAAAACAAATTTTCTTAGAGTGTGTAAAATTTAGTGAAATGTTATGTAGTAACAGATACGATGCAAATGATCTAAAAACACATTATTTGAACTCATCAAAGAGTATAATGATTACTATGAATCGAAAAGAAAACTTTCTTATTGTTTGTACAATTTGGTGAAAAGTTACGTAGTAAATGATTCGATCCAAACCATCTAAAAAAAACACGTAATTTGGGCTCCTCAGAGCGTTATAAGATTGTTATGAATCGAAAAACAAACTTTTTTAGTGTGTGTAATATTTGGTGAAATGTTATGTAGTAAAATATACGATGCAAATGATCTAAAAACACATTATTTGAACTCCTCAAAGAGTATAATGATTACTATGAATCGAAAAGAAAACTTTCTTATTGTTTGTACAATTTGGTGAAAAGTTACGTAGTAAATGATTCCATCCAAACCATCTAAAAAACACGTTATTTGGGGAGTTCAGAGCGTGATAAGATTGTTATGAATCGAAAAACAAACTTTCTCCGCGTGTGTAAAATTTGGTGAAATGTTATGTAGTAAAAGATACGATGCAAATGATCTAAAAACACATTATTTGAACTTCTCAAAGCGTAAAATGATTGGTACAATTTGGGGAAAAGTTACGTAGAAAATGATTCGATCCAAACCATCCCAAAAACACGTTTTTTGGGCTCCTCAGAGCGTTACAAGATTGTTGTGAATCGAAAAACAAACTTTCTTGGCGTGTGTAAAATTTGGTGGAATGTTATGTAGTAAAAGATACGATACAAATGATCTAAAAACACGTTATTTGAACTCCTCAAAGTGTAAAACGAATGCTATGAATCGAAAAGAAAACTTTCTTAGTGTTTGTACAATTTGGTGAAAAGTTACGTAGCAAATGATTCGATCCAAACCATCCCAAAAACACGTTATTTGGGATCCTCAGAGCGTTATAAGATTGTTATGAATCGAAAAATAAACTTTCTTAGGGTTTGTAAAATTTGGTGAAATATTATGTAGTAAAAAAAATGATACAAATGATCTAAAAACACGTTATTTGAACTCCTCAAAGTGTAAAACGAATGCTATGAATCGAAAAGAAAACTTTCATAGTGTTTGTACAATTTGGTGAAAAGTTACGTAGTAAATGATTAGATCCAAACCATCTAAAAAAACGTTATTTGGGCTCCTCAAAGCGTTATAAGTTTGTTATGAATCGAAAAACAAACTTTCTTAGTTTTTGTAAAATTTGGTGAAATGTAATGTAGTAAAAGATACGATACAAATGATTTAAAAACACATTATTTGAACTCCTCAAATAGTAAAATGAATACTATGAATCGAAAAGAAAACTTTCATAGTGTTTGTACAATATGGTGAAAAGTTACGTAGTAAATGATTCGATCCAAACCATCCCAAAAACACGTTATTTAGGCTCCTCAAAGCGTTATAAGATTGTTATGAATCGAAAAACAAACTTTCTTAGTGTGTGTAATATTTGGTGAAATGTTGTGTAGTAAAAGATACGATACAAATGATCTAAGAACACATTATTTGAACTCCTCAAAGCGTAAAATGATTGCTACGAATAGAAATAAAACTTTCTTAGTGTTTGTACAATTTGGTGAAAAGTTACATAGTAAAAGATTCGATCCAAACCATTTAAAAAACACGTAATTTGGGCTCCTCATAGCGTTATAAGATTGTTATGAATCGAAAAACAAACTCTTTTAGTGTGTGTAAATTTGGTGAAATGTTATGTAGTAAAATATACGATTCAAATGATCTAAAAACACATTATCGAACTCCTCAAAGAGTAAACTGATTGCTATGAATCGAATAGAAAACTTTCTTTGTGTTTGTATAGTTTGGTGAAAAGTTATGTAGTAAATAATTCGATCCAAACCATCTCAGAAACACGTAATTTGGGCTCCTCAGAGCGTTATAAGATTGTTATGAATCGAAAAACAAACTTTCTTAGGGTGTGTAAAATTTGGTGAAAAGTTATGTAGAAAAAGATACGATAAAATGATCTAAAAAACGTTATTTGAACTCCTCAAAGCTTAAAATGATTGATACGAATCGAAAAGAAAACTTTCTTAGTGTTTGTACAATTTGGTGAAAAGTTACGTAGTAAACAATTTGAACCATACCGTCCCAAAAACACGTAATTTGGGCTCCTCGGAGCGTTATATGATTGTTATCAATCGAAAAACAAACTTTCTTTGTGTGAGTAAAATTTGGTGAAATGTTATGTAGTAAAAAATACGATACAAATGATCTAAAAACACGTTATTTGAACTCCTCAAAGTGTAAAACGAATGCTATGAACCGAAAAGAAAACTTTCATAGTGTTTGTACAAGTTGGTGAAAAGTTACGTAGTAAATTATTTGATCCAAACCATCTCAAAAACGCATTATTTGGGATCCTCAGAGCGTTATAAGTTTGTTATGAATCAAAAAACAAACTTTCTTAGTGTGTGTGTAATTTGGTGAAATGTAATGTAGTAAAAGATACGAAACAAATGTTCTAAAAATACATTATTTGAACTCCTCCAAGAGTAAAATGATTGCTATGAATCGAAAATAAAACTTTCTTAGTGTTTGAACAATTTGGTGAAAAGTTATGTAGTAAATTATTCGATCCAAACCATCTCAAAATACGTTATTTGGGCTCCTCAGAGCGTTATAAGATTGTTATGAATCGAACAACAAACTTTCTTAGTGTGTGTAAAATTTGGTGAAATGTTATGTAGTAAAAGATACGATGCAAATGATCTAAAAACACATTATTTGAACTTCTCAAAGCGTAAAATGATTGCAATGAATCGAAAAGAAAACTTTCTTAGTGTTTGTACAATTTAGTGAAAAGTTACGTAGCAAATGATTTGATTCATACCGTCCCAAAAACCCGTTATTTGGGCTCCTCAGAGCGTTATATGATTGTTATCAATCGAAAAACAAATTTCTTAGTGTGAGTAAAATTTGGTGAAATGTTATGTAGTAAAAGATACGATACAAATGATCTAAAAACAAGTTATTTGAACTCCTCAAAGCTTAAAATGATTGCCATGAATCGAAAAGAAAACTTTCTTTGTGTTTGTACAATTTGGTGAAAAGTTACGTAGTAAATGATTCGGTCCAAACCATCTCAAAAACACGTTATTTGGGCTCCTCAGAGCGTTATAGGATTGTTATGAATCGAAAAACAAACTTTCTTCGCGTGTGTAAAATTTGGTGAAATGTTATGAAGTAAAAGATACGATGCAAATGATCTAAAAACACATTATTTGAACTTCTCAAAGCGTAAAATGATTGCTATGAATCGAAAAGAAAACTTTCTTAGTGTTTGTACCATTTGGTGTAAAGTTACGTAGTAAATGATTCGATCCAAACCATCCCAAAAACACATTATTTGGGCTCCTCAGAGCGTTATAAGATTGTTGTGAATCGAAAAACATATTTTCTTAGCGTGTGTAAAATTTGATGGAATGTTATGTAGTAAAAGATACGATACAAATGATCTAAAAATACGTTATTTGAACTCCTCAAAGCTTAATATGATTGCCATGGATCGAAAAGAAAACTTTCTTTGTGTTTGTACAATTTGGTGAAAAGTTACGTAGTAAATGATTCGATCCAAACCATCTCAATAACACGTTATTTGGGCACCTCACAGTGTTATAAGATTGTTATGAATCGAAAAACAAACATTCTTAGTGTGTGTAAAATTTGGTGAAATGTTATGTAGTAAAAGATACGTTGCAAATGATCTAAAAACACATTATTTGAACTCCTCAAATAGTAAAATGATTGCTATGAATCGAAAAGAAAACTTTCTTAGTGTTTGCACAATTTGGTGAAAAGTTACGTAGTAAATGATTCGATCCAAACCATCTCAATAACACGTTATTTGGGCACCTCACAGCGTTATAAGATTGTTATGAATCGAAAAACAAACTCTCTTAGTGTGTGTAAAATTTGGTGAAATGTTATTTATAAAGATACGATACAAATGATCTAAAAACACGTTATTTGAACTCTTCAAAGCGTAAAATGATTGCTATGAATCGAAAAGAAAACTTTCTTAGTGTTTGCACAATTTGGTGAAAAGTTACGTAGTAAATGATTCGATCCAAACCATCTCAAAAACATGTTCTTTGAGCTCCTCATAGCGGTATAAGATTGTTATGAATCGGAAAACAAACTTTCTTAGTGTGTGTAATATTTGGTGAAATGTTATGTAGTAAAATATATGATACAAATGATCAAAGAACACATTATTTGAACTCCACAAAGCGTAAAATGATTGCTACGAATCGAAATAAAACTTTCTTAGTGTTTGTACAATTTGGTGAAAAGTTACGTAGTAAAAGATTCGATCCAAACCATCTAAAAAACACGTAATTTGGGCTCCTCAGAGCGTTATAAGAATGTTATGAATCGAAAAACAAACTTTCTTAGTGAGTGTAAAATTTGGTGAAATGTTATGTAGTAAATGATATGTTGCAAATGATCTAAAAACACATTATTTGAACTCCTCAAATAGTAAAATGATTGCTATGAATCGAAAAGAAAACTTTCTTTGTGCTTGTACAGTTTGGTGAAAAGTTACGTAGTAAATAATTCGATCCAAACCATCTCAAAAACACGTTATTTGGGCTCCTCAGAGCGTTATAAGATTGTTATGAATCGAAAAACAAACTTTCTTAATGTGTGTGAAATTTGGTGAAATGTTATGTAGTAAAAGATACGATGCAAAAGATCTAAAAACACATTATTTGAACTCCTCAAAGAGTAAAATGATTGGTATGAATCGAACATAAAACTTTCTTTGTGTTTGTACAATTTGGTGAAAAGTTACGTAGTATATAATTCGATCCAAACCATCCAAAATACAAGTTATTTGGGCTCCTCAGAGCGTTATAAGATTGTTGTGAATCGAAAAACAAATTTTCTTAGAGTGTGTAAAATTTGGTGAAATGTTATGTAGTAAAAGATACGATGCAAATGATCTAAAAACACATTATTTGAACTCATCAAAGAGTATAATGATTACTATGAATCGAAAAGAAAACTTTCTTATTGTTTGTACAATTTGGTGAAAAGTTACGTAGTAAATGATTCGATCCAAACCATCTAAAAAAACACGTAATTTGGGCTCCTCAGAGCGTTATAAGATTGTTATGAATCGAAAAACAAACTTTTTTAGTGTGTGTAATATTTGGTGAAATGTTATGTAGTAAAAGATACGATGCAAATGATCTAAAAACACATTATTTGAACTCCTCAAAGAGTATAATGATTACTATGAATCGAAAAGAAAACTTTCTTATTGTTTGTACAATTTGGTGAAAAGTTACGTAGTAAATGATTCCATCCAAACCATCTAAAAAACATGTTATTTGGGGAGTTCAGAGCGTGATAAGATTGTTATGAATCGAAAAACAAACTTTCTCCGCGTGTGTAAAATTTGGTGAAATGTTATGTAGTAAAAGATACGATGCAAATGATCTAAAAATACATTATTTGAACTTCTCAAAGCGTAAAATGATTGGTACAATTTGGGGAAAAGTTACGTAGAAAATGATTCGATCCAAACCATCCCAAAAACACGTTTGTTGGGCTCCTCAGAGCGTTACAAGATTGTTGTGAATCGAAAAACAAATTTTCTTGGCGTGTGTAAAATTTGGTGGAATGTTATGTAGTAAAAGATACGATACAAATGATCTAAAAACACGTTATTTGAACTCCTCAAAGTGTAAAACGAATGCTATGAATCGAAAAGAAAACTTTCTTAGTGTTTGTACAATTTGGTGAAAAGTTACGTAGCAAATGATTCGATCCAAACCATCCCAAAAACACGTTATTTGGGATCCTCAGAGCGTTATAAAATTGTTATGAATCGAAAAATAAACTTTCTTAGGGTTTGTAAAATTTGGTGAAATATAATGTAGTAAAAAAAATGATACAAATGATCTAAAAACACGTTATTTGAACTCCTCAAAGTGTAAAACGAATGCTATGAATCGAAAAGAAAACTTTCATAGTGTTTGTACAATTTGGTGAAAAGTTACGTAGTAAATGATTAGATCCAAACCATCTAAAAAAACGTTATTTGGGCTCCTCAAAGCGTTATAAGTTTGTTATGAATCGAAAAACAAACTTTCTTAGTTTTTGTAAAATTTGGTGAAATGTAATGTAGTAAAAGATACGATACAAATGATTTAAAAACACATTATTTGAACTCCTCAAAGAGTAAAATGAATACTATGAATCGAAAAGAAAACTTTCATAGTGTTTGTACAATATGGTGAAAAGTTACGTAGTAAATGATTCGATCCAAACCATCCCAAAAACACGTTATTTAGGCTCCTCAAAGCGTTATAAGATTGTTATGAATCGAAAAACAAACTTTCTTAGTGTGTGTAATATTTGGTGAAATGTTGTGTAGTAAAATATACGATACAAATGATCTAAGAACACATTATTTGAACTCCTCAAAGCGTAAAATGATTGCTACGAATAGAAAGAAAACTTTCTTAGTGTTTGTACAATTTGGTGAAAAGTTACATAGTAAAAGATTCGATCCAAACCATTCAAAAAACACGTAATTTGGGCTCCTCATAGCGTTATAAGATTGTTATGAATCGAAAAACAAACTCTTTTAGTGTGTGTAAATTTGTTGAAATGTTATGTAGTAAAAGATACGATTCAAATGATCTAAAAACACATTATTGAACTCCTCAAAGAGTAAACTGATTGCTATGAATCGAATAGAAAACTTTCTTTGTGTTTGTATAGTTTGGTGAAAAGTTATGTAGTAAATAATTCGATCCAAACCATCTCAGAAACACGTAATTTGGGCTCCTCAGAGCGTTATAAGATTGTTATGAATAGAAAAACAAACTTTCGTAGCGTGTGTAAAATTTGTTGAAAAGTTATGTAGAAAAAGATACGATACAAATGATCTAAAAAAACGTTATTTGAACTCCTCAAAGCTTAAAATGATTGCTACGAATCGAAAAAAGACTTTCTCAGTGTTTGTACAATTTGGTGAAAAGTTACGTAGTAAATGATTAGATTCAAACCATCTCAAAAACATGTTATTTGTGCTCCTCAGAGCGATATAAGATTGTTATGAATCGAAAAACGAACTTTCTTAGTGTGTGTAATATTTGGTGAAATGTTGTGTAGTAAAAGATACGATACAAATGATCTAAGAACACATTATTTGAACTCCTCAAAGCGTAAAATGATTGCTACGAATAGAAATAAAACTTTCTTAGTGTTTGTACAATTTGGTGAAAAGTTACATAGTAAAAGATTCGATCCAAACCATTTAAAAAACACGTAATTTGCGCTCCTCATAGCGTTATAAGATTGTTATGAATCGAAAAACAAACTCTTTTAGTGTGTGTAAATTTGGTGAAATGTTATGTAGTAAAAGATACGATTCAAATGATCTAAAAACACATTATTGAACTCCTCAAAGAGTAAACTGATTGCTATGAATCGAATAGAAAACTTTCTTTGTGTTTGTATAGTTTGGTGAAAAGTTATGTAGTAAATAATTCGATCCAAACCATCTCAGAAACACGTAATTTGGGCTCCTCAGAGCGTTATAAGATTGTTATGAATCGAAAAACAAACTTTCTTAGCGTGTGTAAAATTTGGTGAAAAGTTATGTAGAAAAAGATACGATAAAATGATCTAAAAAACGTTATTTGAACTCCTCAAAGCTTAAAATGATTGCTACGAATCGAAAAGAAAACTTTCTTAGTGTTTGTACAATTTGGTGAAAAGTTACGTAGTAAACAATTTGAACCATACCGTCCCAAAAACACGTAATTTGGGCTCCTCGGAGCGTTATATGATTGTTATCAATCGAAAAACAAACTTTCTTTGTGTGAGTAAAATTTGGTGAAATGTTACGTAGTAAAAAATACGATACAAATGATCTAAAAACACGTTATTTGAACTCCTCAAAGTGTAAAACGAATGCTATGAACCGAAAAGAAAACTTTCATAGTGTTTGTACAAGTTGGTGAAAAGTTACGTAGGAAATTATTTGATCCAAACCATCTCAAAAACGCATTATTTGGGATCCTCAGAGCGTTATAAGTTTGTTATGAATCAAAAAACAAACTTTCTTAGTGTGTGTGTAATTTGGTGAAATGTAATGTAGTAAAAGATACGAAACAAATGTTCTAAAAATACATTATTTGAACTCCTCCAAGAGTAAAATGATTGCTATGAATCGAAAATAAAACCTTCTTAGTGTTTGTACAATTTGGTGAAAAGTTATGTAGTAAATTATTCGATCCAAACCATCTCAAAATACGTTATTTGGGCTCCTCAGAGCGTTATAAGATTGTTATGAATCGAACAACAAACTTTCTTAGTGTGTGTAAAATTTGGTGAAATGTTATGTAGTAAAAGATACGATGCAAATGATCTAAAAACACATTATTTGAACTTCTCAAAGCGTAAAATGATTGCAATGAATCGAAAAGAAAACTTTCTTAGTGTTTGTACAATTTAGTGAAAAGTTACGTAGCAAATGATTTGATTCATACCGTCCCAAAAACCCGTTATTTGGGCTCCTCAGAGCGTTATATGATTGTTATCAATCGAAAAACAAATTTCTTAGTGTGAGTAAAATTTGGTGAAATGTTATGTAGTAAAAGATACGATACAAATGATCTAAAAACAAGTTATTTGAACTCCTCAAAGCTTAAAATGATTGCCATGAATCGAAAAGAAAACTTTCTTTGTGTTTGTACAATTTGGTGAAAAGTTACGTAGTAAATGATTCGGTCCAAACCATCTCAAAAACACGTTATTTGGGCTCCTCAGAGCGTTATAGGATTGTTATGAATCGAAAAACAAACTTTCTTCGCGTGTGTAAAATTTGGTGAAATGTTATGAAGTAAAAGATACGATGCAAATGATCTAAAAACACATTATTTGAACTTCTCAAAGCGTAAAATGATTGCTATGAATCGAAAAGAAAACTTTCTTAGTGTTTGTACCATTTGGTGTAAAGTTACGTAGTAAATGATTCGATCCAAACCATCCCAAAAACACATTATTTGGGCTCCTCAGAGCGTTATAAGATTGTTGTGAATCGAAAAACATATTTTCTTAGCGTGTGTAAAATTTGATGGAATGCTATGTAGTAAAAGATACGATACAAATGATCTAAAAATACGTTATTTGAACTCCTCAAAGCTTAATATGATTGCCATGAATCGAAAAGAAAACTTTCTTTGTGTTTGTACAATTTGGTGAAAAGTTACGTAGTAAATGATTCGATCCAAACCATCTCAATAACACGTTATTTGGGCACCTCACAGTGTTATAAGATTGTTATGAATCGAAAAACAAACATTCTTAGTGTGTGTAAAATTTGGTGAAATGTTATGTAGTAAAAGATACGTTGCAAATGATCTAAAAACACATTATTTGAACTCCTCAAATAGTAAAATGATTGCTATGAATCGAAAAGAAAACTTTCTTAGTGTTTGCACAATTTGGTGAAAAGTTACGTAGTAAATGATTCGATCCAAACCATCTCAATAACACGTTATTTGGGCACCTCACAGCGTTATAAGATTGTCATGAATCGAAAAACAAACTCTCTTAGTGTGTGTAAAATTTGGCGAAATGTTATTTATAAAGATACGATACAAATGATCTAAAAACACGTTATTTGAACTCTTCAAAGCGTAAAATGATTGCTATGAATCGAAAAGAAAACTTTCTTAGTGTTTGCACAATTTGGTGAAAAGTTACGTAGTAAATGATTCGATCCAAACCATCTCAAAAACATGTTCTTTGAGCTCCTCATAGCGGTATAAGATTGTTATGAATCGGAAAACAAACTTTCTTAGTGTGTGTAATATTTGGTGAAATGTTATGTAGTAAAATATATGATACAAATGATCAAAGAACACATTATTTGAACTCCACAAAGCGTAAAATGATTGCTACGAATCGAAATAAAACTTTCTTAGTGTTTGTACAATTTGGTGAAAAGTTACGTAGTAAAAGATTCGATCCAAACCATCTAAAAAACACGTAATTTGGGCTCCTCAGAGCGTTATAAGATTGTTATGAATCGAAAAACAAACTTTCTTAGTGAGTGTAAAATTTGGTGAAATGTTATGTAGTAAATGATACGTTGCAAATGATCTAAAAACACATTATTTGAACTCCTCAAATAGTAAAATGATTGCTATGAATCGAAAAGAAAACTTTCTTTGTGCTTGTACAGTTTGGTGAAAAGTTACGTAGTAAATAATTCGATCCAAACCATCTCAAAAACACGTTATTTGGGCTCCTCAGAGCGTTATAAGATTGTTGTGAATCGAAAAACAAATTTTCTTAGAGTGTGTAAAATTTGGTGAAATGTTATGTAGTAAAAGATACGATGCAAATGATCTAAAAACACATTATTTGAACTCATCAAAGAGTATAATGATTACTATGAATCGAAAAGAAAACTTTCTTATTGTTTGTACAATTTGGTGAAAAGTTACGTAGTAAATGATTCGATCCAAACCATCTAAAAAAACACGTAATTTGGGCTCCTCAGAGCGTTATAAGATTGTTATGAATCGAAAAACAAACTTTTTTAGTGTGTGTAATATTTGGTGAAATGTTATGTAGTAAAATATACGATGCAAATGATCTAAAAACACATTATTTGAACTCCTCAATGAGTATAATGATTACTATGAATCGAAAAGAAAACTTTCTTATTGTTTGTACAATTTGGTGAAAAGTTACGTAGTAAATGATTCCATCCAAACCATCTAAAAAACACGTTATTTGGGGAGTTCAGAGCGTGATAAGATTGTTATGAATCGAAAAACAAACTTTCTCCGCGTGTGTAAAATTTGGTGAAATGTTATGTAGTAAAAGATACGATGCAAATGATCTAAAAACACATTATTTGAACTTCTCAAAGCGTAAAATGATTGGTACAATTTGGGGAAAAGTTACGTAGAAAATGATTCGATCCAAACCATCCCAAAAACACGTTTTTTGGGCTCCTCAGAGCGTTACAAGATTGTTGTGAATCGAAAAACAAACTTTCTTGGCGTGTGTAAAATTTGGTGGAATGTTATGTAGTAAAAGATACGATACAAATGATCTAAAAACACGTTATTTGAACTCCTCAAAGTGTAAAACGAATGCTATGAATCGAAAAGAAAACTTTCTTAGTGTTTGTACAATTTGGTGAAAAGTTACGTAGCAAATGATTCGATCCAAACCATCCCAAAAACACGTTATTTGGGATCCTCAGAGCGTTATAAGATTGTTATGAATCGAAAAATAAACTTTCTTAGGGTTTGTAAAATTTGGTGAAATATTATGTAGTAAAAAAAATGATACAAATGATCTAAAAACACGTTATTTGAACTCCTCAAAGTGTAAAACGAATGCTATGAATCGAAAAGAAAACTTTCATAGTGTTTGTACAATTTGGTGAAAAGTTACGTAGTAAATGATTAGATCCAAACCATCTAAAAAAAACGTTATTTGGGCTCCTCAAAGCGTTATAAGTTTGTTATGAATCGAAAAACAAACTTTCTTAGTTTTTGTAAAATTTGGTGAAATGTAATGTAGTAAAAGATACGATTCAAATGATTTAAAAACACATTATTTGAACTCCTCAAATAGTAAAATGAATACTATGAATCGAAAAGAAAACTTTCATAGTGTTTGTACAATATGGTGAAAAGTTACGTAGTAAATGATTCGATCCAAACCATCCCAAAAACACGTTATTTAGGCTCCTCAAAGCGTTATAAGATTGTTATGAATCGAAAAACAAACTTTCTTAGTGTGTGTAATATTTGGTGAAATGTTGTGTAGTAAAAGATACGATACAAATGATCTAAGAACACATTATTTGAACTCCTCAAAGCGTAAAATGATTGCTACGAATAGAAATAAAACTTTCTTAGTGTTTGTACAATTTGGTGAAAAGTTACATAGTAAAAGATTCGATCCAAACCATTTAAAAAACACGTAATTTGGGCTCCTCATAGCGTTATAAGATTGTTATGAATCGAAAAACAAACTCTTTTAGTGTGTGTAAATTTGGTGAAATGTTATGTAGTAAAATATACGATTCAAATGATCTAAAAACACATTATTGAACTCCTCAAAGAGTAAACTGATTGCTATGAATCGAATAGAAAACTTTCTTTGTGTTTGTATAGTTTGGTGAAAAGTTATGTAGTAAATAATTCGATCCAAACCATCTAAGAAACACGTAATTTGGGCTCCTCAGAGCGTTATAAGATTGTTATGAATCGAAAAACAAACTTTCTTAGCGTGTGTAAAATTTGGTGAAAAGTTATGTAGAAAAAGATACGATAAAATGATCTAAAAAACGTTATTTGAACTCCTCAAAGCTTAAAATGATTGATACGAATCGAAAAGAAAACTTTCTTAGTGTTTGTACAATTTGGTGAAAAGTTACGTAGTAAACAATTTGAACCATACCGTCCCAAAAACACGTAATTTGGGCTCCTCGGAGCGTTATATGATTGTTATCAATCGAAAAACAAACTTTCTTTGTGTGAGTAAAATTTGGTGAAATGTTATGTAGTAAAAAATACGATACAAATGATCTAAAAACACGTTATTTGAACTCCTCAAAGTGTAAAACGAATGCTATGAACCGAAAAGAAAACTTTCATAGTGTTTGTACAAGTTGGTGAAAAGTTACGTAGTAAATTATTTGATCCAAACCATCTCAAAAACGCATTATTTGGGATCCTCAGAGCGTTATAAGTTTGTTATGAATCAAAAAACAAACTTTCTTAGTGTGTGTGTAATTTGGTGAAATGTAATGTAGTAAAAGATACGAAACAAATGTTCTAAAAATACATTATTTGAACTCCTCCAAGAGTAAAATGATTGCTATGAATCGAAAATAAAACTTTCTTAGTGTTTGAACAATTTGGTGAAAAGTTATGTAGTAAATTATTCGATCCAAACCATCTCAAAATACGTTATTTGGGCTCCTCAGAGCGTTATAAGATTGTTATGAATCGAACAACAAACTTTCTTAGTGTGTGTAAAATTTGGTGAAATGTTATGTAGTAAAAGATACGATGCAAATGATCTAAAAACACATTATTTGAACTTCTCAAAGCGTAAAATGATTGCAATGAATCGAAAAGAAAACTTTCTTAGTGTTTGTACAATTTAGTGAAAAGTTACGTAGCAAATGATTTGATTCATACCGTCCCAAAAACCCGTTATTTGGGCTCCTCAGAGCGTTATATGATTGTTATCAATCGAAAAACAAATTTCTTAGTGTGAGTAAAATTTGGTGAAATGTTATGTAGTAAAAGATACGATACAAATGATCTAAAAACAAGTTATTTGAACTCCTCAAAGCTTAAAATGATTGCCATGAATCGAAAAGAAAACTTTCTTTGTGTTTGTACAATTTGGTGAAAAGTTACGTAGTAAATGATTCGGTCCAAACCATCTCAAAAACACGTTATTTGGGCTCCTCAGAGCGTTATAGGATTGTTATGAATCGAAAAACAAACTTTCTTCGCGTGTGTAAAATTTGGTGAAATGTTATGAAGTAAAAGATACGATGCAAATGATCTAAAAATACATTATTTGAACTTCTCAAAGCGTAAAATGATTGCTATGAATCGAAAAGAAAACTTTCTTAGTGTTTGTACCATTTGGTGTAAAGTTACGTAGTAAATGATTCGATCCAAACCATCCCAAAAACACATTATTTGGGCTCCTCAGAGCGTTATAAGATTGCTGTGAATCGAAAAACATATTTTCTTAGCGTGTGTAAAATTTGATGGAATGTTATGTAGTAAAAGATACGATACAAATGATCTAAAAATACGTTATTTGAACTCCTCAAAGCTTAATATGATTGCCATGAATTGAAAAGAAAACTTTCTTTGTGTTTGTACAATTTGGTGAAAAGTTACGTAGTAAATGATTCGATCCAAACCATCTCAATAACACGTTATTTGGGCACCTCATAGTGTTATAAGATTGTTATGAATCGAAAAACAAACATTCTTAGTGTGTGTAAAATTTGGTGAAATGTTATGTAGTAAAAGATACGTTGCAAATGATCTAAAAACACATTATTTGAACTCCTCAAATAGTAAAATGATTGCTATGAATCGAAAAGAAAACTTTCTTAGTGTTTGCACAATTTGGTGAAAAGTTACGTAGTAAATGATTCGATCCAAACCATCTCAATAACACGTTATTTGGGCACCTCACAGCGTTATAAGATTGTTATGAATCGAAAAACAAACTCTCTTAGTGTGTGTAAAATTTGGCGAAATGTTATTTATAAAGATACGATACAAATGATCTAAAAACACGTTATTTGAACTCTTCAAAGCGTAAAATGATTGCTATGAATCGAAAAGAAAACTTTCTTAGTGTTTGCACAATTTGGTGAAAAGTTACGTACTAAATGATTCGATCCAAACCATCTCAAAAACATGTTCTTTGAGCTCCTCATAGCGGTATAAGATTGTTATGAATCGGAAAACAAACTTTCTTAGTGTGTGTAATATTTGGTGAAATGTTATGTAGTAAAATATATGATACAAATGATCAAAGAACACATTATTTGAACTCCACAAAGCGTAAAATGATTGCTACGAATCGAAATAAAACTTTCTTAGTGTTTGTACAATTTGGTGAAAAGTTACGTAGTAAAAGATTCGATCCAAACCATCTAAAAAACACGTAATTTGGGCTCCTCAGAGCGTTATAAGATTGTTATGAATCGAAAAACAAACTTTCTTAGTGAGTGTAAAATTTGGTGAAATGTTATGTAGTAAATGATATGTTGCAAATGATCTAAAAACACATTATTTGAACTCCTCAAATAGTAAAATGATTGCTATGAATCGAAAAGAAAACTTTCTTTGTGCTTGTACAGTTTGGTGAAAAGTTACGTAGTAAATAATTCGATCCAAACCATCTCAAAAACACGTTATTTGGGCTCCTCAGAGCGTTATAAGATTGTTATGAATCGAAAAACAAACTTTCTTAATGTGTGTGAAATTTGGTGAAATGTTATGTAGTAAAAGATACGATGCAAAAGATCTAAAAACACATTATTTGAACTCCTCAAAGAGTAAAATGATTGGTATGAATCGAACATAAAACTTTCTTTGTGTTTGTACAATTTGGTGAAAAGTTACGTAGTATATAATTCGATCCAAACCATCCAAAATACAAGTTATTTGGGCTCCTCAGAGCGTTATAAGATTGTTGTGAATCGAAAAACAAATTTTCTTAGAGTGTGTAAAATTTGGTGAAATGTTATGTAGTAAAAGATACGATGCAAATGATCTAAAAACACATTATTTGAACTCATCAAAGAGTATAATGATTACTATGAATCGAAAAGAAAACTTTCTTATTGTTTGTACAATTTGGTGAAAAGTTACGTAGTAAATGATTCGATCCAAACCATCTAAAAAAACACGTAATTTGGGCTCCTCAGAGCGTTATAAGATTGTTATGAATCGAAAAACAAACTTTTTTAGTGTGTGTAATATTTGGTGAAATGTTATGTAGTAAAAGATACGATGCAAATGATCTAAAAACACATTATTTGAACTCCTCAAAGAGTATAATGATTACTATGAATCGAAAAGAAAACTTTCTTATTGTTTGTACAATTTGGTGAAAAGTTACGTAGTAAATGATTCCATCCAAACCATCTAAAAAACATGTTATTTGGGGAGTTCAGAGCGTGATAAGATTGTTATGAATCGAAAAACAAACTTTCTCCGCGTGTGTAAAATTTGGTGAAATGTTATGTAGTAAAAGATACGATGCAAATGATCTAAAAATACATTATTTGAACTTCTCAAAGCGTAAAATGATTGGTACAATTTGGGGAAAAGTTACGTAGAAAATGATTCGATCCAAACCATCCCAAAAACACGTTTTTTGGGCTCCTCAGAGCGTTACAAGATTGTTGTGAATCGAAAAACAAATTTTCTTGGCGTGTGAAAAATTTGGTGGAATGTTATGTAGTAAAAGATACGATACAAATGATCTAAAAACACGTTATTTGAACTCCTCAAAGTGTAAAACGAATGCTATGAATCGAAAAGAAAACTTTCTTAGTGTTTGTACAATTTGGTGAAAAGTTACGTAGCAAATGATTCGATCCAAACCATCCCAAAAACACGTTATTTGGGATCCTCAGAGCGTTATAAGATTGTTATGAATCGAAAAATAAACTTTCTTAGGGTTTGTAAAATTTGGTGAAATATTATGTAGTAAAAAAAATGATACAAATGATCTAAAAACACGTTATTTGAACTCCTCAAAGTGTAAAACGAATGCTATGAATCGAAAAGAAAACTTTCATAGTGTTTGTACAATTTGGTGAAAAGTTACGTAGTAAATGATTAGATCCAAACCATCTAAAAAAACGTTATTTGGGCTCCTCAAAGCGTTATAAGTTTGTTATGAATCGAAAAACAAACTTTCTTAGTTTTTGTAAAATTTGGTGAAATGTAATGTAGTAAAAGATACGATACAAATGATTTAAAAACACATTATTTGAACTCCTCAAAGAGTAAAATGAATACTATGAATCGAAAAGAAAACTTTCATAGTGTTTGTACAATATGGTGAAAAGTTACGTAGTAAATGATTCGATCCAAACCATCCCAAAAACACGTTATTTAGGCTCCTCAAAGCGTTATAAGATTGTTATGAATCGAAAAACAAACTTTCTTAGTGTGTGTAATATTTGGTGAAATGTTGTGTAGTAAAAGATACGATACAAATGATCTAAGAACACATTATTTGAACTCCTCAAAGCGTAAAATGATTGCTACGAATAGAAATAAAACTTTCTTAGTGTTTGTACAATTTGGTGAAAAGTTACATAGTAAAAGATTCGATCCAAACCATTTAAAAAACACGTAATTTGCGCTCCTCATAGCGTTATAAGATTGTTATGAATCGAAAAACAAACTCTTTTAGTGTGTGTAAATTTGGTGAAATGTTATGTAGTAAAATATACGATTCAAATGATCTAAAAACACATTATTGAACTCCTCAAAGAGTAAACTGATTGCTATGAATCGAATAGAAAACTTTCTTTGTGTTTGTATAGTTTGGTGAAAAGTTATGTAGTAAATAATTCGATCCAAACCATCTCAGAAACACGTAATTTGGGCTCCTCAGAGCGTTATAAGATTGTTATGAATCGAAAAACAAACTTTCTTAGCGTGCGTAAAATTTGGTGAAAAGTTATGTAGAAAAAGATACGATAAAATGATCTAAAAAACGTTATTTGAACTCCTCAAAGCTTAAAATGATTGCTACGAATCGAAAAGAAAACTTTCTTAGTGTTTGTACAATTTGGTGAAAAGTTACGTAGTAAACAATTTGAACCATACCGTCCCAAAAACACGTAATTTGGGCTCCTCGGAGCGTTATATGATTGTTATCAATCGAAAAACAAACTTTCTTTGTGTGAGTAAAATTTGGTGAAATCTTATGTAGTAAAAAATACGATACAAATGATCTAAAAACACGTTATTTGAACTCCTCAAAGTGTAAAACGAATGCTATGAACCGAAAAGAAAACTTTCATAGTGTTTGTACAAGTTGGTGAAAAGTTACGTAGTAAATTATTTGATCCAAACCATCTCAAAAACGCATTATTTGGGATCCTCAGAGCGTTATAAGTTTGTTATGAATCAAAAAACAAACTTTCTTAGTGTGTGTGTAATTTGGTGAAATGTAATGTAGTAAAAGATACGAAACAAATGTTCTAAAAATACATTATTTGAACTCCTCCAAGAGTAAAATGATTGCTATGAATCGAAAATAAAACTTTCTTAGTGTTTGTACAATTTGGTGAAAAGTTATGTAGTAAATTATTCGATCCAAACCATCTCAAAATACGTTATTTGGGCTCCTCAGAGCGTTATAAGATTGTTATGAATCGAACAACAAACTTTCTTAGTGTGTGTAAAATTTGGTGAAATGTTATGTAGTAAAAGATACGATGCAAATGATCTAAAAACACATTATTTGAACTTCTCAAAGCGTAAAATGATTGCAATGAATCGAAAAGAAAACTTTCTTAGTGTTTGTACAATTTAGTGAAAAGTTACGTAGCAAATGATTTGATTCATACCGTCCCAAAAACCCGTTATTTGGGCTCCTCAGAGCGTTATATGATTGTTATCAATCGAAGAACAAATTTCTTAGTGTGAGTAAAATTTGGTGAAATGTTATGTAGTAAAAGATACGATACAAATGATCTAAAAACAAGTTATTTGAACTCCTCAAAGCTTAAAATGATTGCCATGAATCGAAAAGAAAACTTTCTTTGTGTTTGTACAATTTGGTGAAAAGTTACGTAGTAAATGATTCGGTCCAAACCATCTCAAAAACACGTTATTTGGGCTCCTCAGAGCGTTATAGGATTGTTATGAATCGAAAAACAAACTTTCTTCGCGTGTGTAAAATTTGGTGAAATGTTATGAAGTAAAAGATACGATGCAAATGATCTAAAAACACATTATTTGAACTTCTCAAAGCGTAAAATGATTGCTATGAATCGAAAAGAAAACTTTCTTAGTGTTTGTACCATTTGGTGTAAAGTTACGTAGTAAATGATTCGATCCAAACCATCCCAAAAACACATTATTTGGGCTCCTCAGAGCGTTATAAGATTGTTGTGAATCGAAAAACATATTTTCTTAGCGTGTGTAAAATTTGATGGAATGTTATGTAGTAAAAGATACGATACAAATGATCTAAAAATACGTTATTTGAACTCCTCAAAGCTTAATATGATTGCCATGAATCGAAAAGAAAACTTTCTTTGTGTTTGTACAATTTGGTGAAAAGTTACGTAGTAAATGATTCGATCCAAACCATCTCAATAACACGTTATTTGGGCACCTCACAGTGTTATAAGATTGTTATGAATCGAAAAACAAACATTCTTAGTGTGTGTAAAATTTGGTGAAATGTTATGTAGTAAAAGATACGTTGCAAATGATCTAAAAACACATTATTTGAACTCCTCAAATAGTAAAATGATTGCTATGAATCGAAAAGAAAACTTCCTTAGTGTTTGCACAATTTGGTGAAAAGTTACGTAGTAAATGATTCGATCCAAACAATCTCAATAACACGTTATTTGGGCACCTCACAGCGTTATAAGATTGTTATGAATCGAAAAACAAACTCTCTTAGTGTGTGTAAAATTTGGCGAAATGTTATTTATAAAGATACGATACAAATGATCTAAAAACACGTTATTTGAACTCTTCAAAGCGTAAAATGATTGCTATGAATCGAAAAGAAAACTTTCTTAGTGTTTGCACAATTTGGTGAAAAGTTACGTAGTAAATGATTCGATCCAAACCATCTCAAAAACATGTTCTTTGAGCTCCTCATAGCGGTATAAGATTGTTATGAATCGGAAAACAAACTTTCTTAGTGTGTGTAATATTTGGTGAAATGTTATGTAGTAAAATATATGATACAAATGATCAAAGAACACATTATTTGAACTCCACAAAGCGTAAAATGATTGCTACGAATCGAAATAAAACTTTCTTAGTGTTTGTACAATTTGGTGAAAAGTTACGTAGTAAAAGATTCGATCCAAACCATCTAAAAAACACGTAATTTGGGCTCCTCAGAGCGTTATAAGATTGTTATGAATCGAAAAACAAACTTTCTTAGTGAGTGTAAAATTTGGTGAAATGTTATGTAGTAAATGATACGTTGCAAATGATCTAAAAACACATTATTTGAACTCCTCAAATAGTAAAATGATTGCTATGAATCGAAAAGAAAACTTTCTTTGTGCTTGTACAGTTTGGTGAAAAGTTACGTAGTAAATAATTCGATCCAAACCATCTCAAAAACACGTTATTTGGGCTCCTCAGAGCGTTATAAGATTGTTGTGAATCGAAAAACAAATTTTCTTAGAGTGTGTAAAATTTGGTGAAATGTTATGTAGTAAAAGATACGATGCAAATGATCTAAAAACACATTATTTGAACTCATCAAAGAGTATAATGATTACTATGAATCGAAAAGAAAACTTTCTTATTGTTTGTACAATTTGGTGAAAAGTTACGTAGTAAATGATTCGATCCAAACCATCTAAAAAAACACGTAATTTGGGCTCCTCAGAGCGTTATAAGATTGTTATGAATCGAAAAACAAACTTTTTTAGTGTGTGTAATATTTGGTGAAATGTTATGTAGTAAAATATACGATGCAAATGATCTAAAAACACATTATTTGAACTCCTCAAAGAGTATAATGATTACTATGAATCGAAAAGAAAACTTTCTTATTGTTTGTACAATTTGGTGAAAAGTTACGTAGTAAATGATTCCATCCAAACCATCTAAAAAACACGTTATTTGGGGAGTTCAGAGCGTGATAAGATTGTTATGAATCGAAAAACAAACTTTCTCCGCGTGTGTAAAATTTGGTGAAATGTTATGTAGTAAAAGATACGATGCAAATGATCTAAAAACACATTATTTGAACTTCTCAAAGCGTAAAATGATTGGTACAATTTGGGGAAAAGTTACGTAGAAAATGATTCGATCCAAACCATCCCAAAAACACGTTTTTTGGGCTCCTCAGAGCGTTACAAGATTGTTGTGAATCGAAAAACAAACTTTCTTGGCGTGTGTAAAATTTGGTGGAATGTTATGTAGTAAAAGATACGATACAAATGATCTAAAAACACGTTATTTGAACTCCTCAAAGTGTAAAACGAATGCTATGAATCGAAAAGAAAACTTTCTTAGTGTTTGTACAATTTGGTGAAAAGTTACGTAGCAAATGATTCGATCCAAACCATCCCAAAAACACGTTATTTGGGATCCTCAGAGCGTTATAAGATTGTTATGAATCGAAAAATAAACTTTCTTAGGGTTTGTAAAATTTGGTGAAATATTATGTAGTAAAAAAAATGATACAAATGATCTAAAAACACGTTATTTGAACTCCTCAAAGTGTAAAACGAATGCTATGAATCGAAAAGAAAACTTTCATAGTGTTTGTACAATTTGGTGAAAAGTCACGTAGTAAATGATTAGATCCAAACCATCTAAAAAAACGTTATTTGGGCTCCTCAAAGCGTTATAAGTTTGTTATGAATCGAAAAACAAACTTTCTTAGTTTTTGTAAAATTTGGTGAAATGTAATGTAGTAAAAGATACGATTCAAATGATTTAAAAACACATTATTTGAACTCCTCAAATAGTAAAATGAATACTATGAATCGAAAAGAAAACTTTCATAGTGTTTGTACAATATGGTGAAAAGTTACGTAGTAAATGATTCGATCCAAACCATCCCAAAAACACGTTATTTAGGCTCCTCAAAGCGTTATAAGATTGTTATGAATCGAAAAACAAACTTTCTTAGTGTGTGTAATATTTGGTGAAATGTTGTGTAGTAAAAGATACGATACAAATGATCTAAGAACACATTATTTGAACTCCTCAAAGCGTAAAATGATTGCTACGAATAGAAATAAAACTTTCTTAGTGTTTGTACAATTTGGTGAAAAGTTACATAGTAAAAGATTCGATCCAAACCATTTAAAAAACACGTAATTTGGGCTCCTCATAGCGTTATAAGATTGTTATGAATCGAAAAACAAACTCTTTTAGTGTGTGTAAATTTGGTGAAATGTTATGTAGTAAAATATACGATTCAAATGATCTAAAAACACATTATTGAACTCCTCAAAGAGTAAACTGATTGCTATGAATCGAATAGAAAACTTTCTTTGTGTTTGTATAGTTTGGTGAAAAGTTATGTAGTAAATAATTCGATCCAAACCATCTCAGAAACACGTAATTTGGGCTCCTCAGAGCGTTATAAGATTGTTATGAATCGAAAAACAAACTTTCTTAGCGTGTGTAAAATTTGGTGAAAAGTTATGTAGAAAAAGATACGATAAAATGATCTAAAAAACGTTATTTGAACTCCTCAAAGCTTAAAATGATTGATACGAATCGAAAAGAAAACTTTCTTAGTGTTTGTACAATTTGGTGAAAAGTTACGTAGTAAACAATTTGAACCATACCGTCCCAAAAACACGTAATTTGGGCTCCTCGGAGCGTTATATGATTGTTATCAATCGAAAAACAAACTTTCTTTGTGTGAGTAAAATTTGGTGAAATGTTATGTAGTAAAAAATACGATACAAATGATCTAAAAACACGTTATTTGAACTCCTCAAAGTGTAAAACGAATGCTATGAACCGAAAAGAAAACTTTCATAGTGTTTGTACAAGTTGGTGAAAAGTTACGTAGTAAATTATTTGATCCAAACCATCTCAAAAACGCATTATTTGGGATCCTCAGAGCGTTATAAGTTTGTTATGAATCAAAAAACAAACTTTCTTAGTGTGTGTGTAATTTGGTGAAATGTAATGTAGTAAAAGATACGAAACAAATGTTCTAAAAATACATTATTTGAACTCCTCCAAGAGTAAAATGATTGCTATGAATCGAAAATAAAACTTTCTTAGTGTTTGAACAATTTGGTGAAAAGTTATGTAGTAAATTATTCGATCGAAACCATCTCAAAATACGTTATTTGGGCTCCTCAGAGCGTTATAAGATTGTTATGAATCGAACAACAAACTTTCTTAGTGTGTGTAAAATTTGGTGAAATGTTATGTAGTAAAAGATACGATGCAAATGATCTAAAAACACATTATTTGAACTTCTCAAAGCGTAAAATGATTGCAATGAATCGAAAAGAAAACTTTCTTAGTGTTTGTACAATTTAGTGAAAAGTTACGTAGCAAATGATTTGATTCATACCGTCCCAAAAACCCGTTATTTGGGCTCCTCAGAGCGTTATATGATTGTTATCAATCGAAAAACAAATTTCTTAGTGTGAGTAAAATTTGGTGAAATGTTATGTAGTAAAAGATACGATACAAATGATCTAAAAACAAGTTATTTGAACTCCTCAAAGCTTAAAATGATTGCCATGAATCGAAAAGAAAACTTTCTTTGTGTTTGTACAATTTGGTGAAAAGTTACGTAGTAAATGATTCGGTCCAAACCATCTCAAAAACACGTTATTTGGGCTCCTCAGAGCGTTATAGGATT
The DNA here is from genome assembly GCA_946800325.1 of Luzula sylvatica. Classification (NCBI taxonomy): domain Eukaryota; kingdom Viridiplantae; phylum Streptophyta; class Magnoliopsida; order Poales; family Juncaceae; genus Luzula; species Luzula sylvatica. Next base: position 921,155 of record OX326961.1, read on the forward strand.
GTTATGAATCGAAAAACAAACTTTCTTCGCGTGTGTAAAATTTGGTGAAATGTTATGAAGTAAAAGATACGATGCAAATGATCTAAAAACACATTATTTGAACTTCTCAAAGCGTAAAATGATTGCTATGAATCGAAAAGAAAACTTTCTTAGTGTTTGTACCATTTGGTGTAAAGTTACGTAGTAAATGATTCGATCCAAACCATCCCAAAAACACATTATTTGGGCTCCTCAGAGCGTTATAAGATTGTTGTGAATCGAAAAACATATTTTCTTAGCGTGTGTAAAATTTGATGGAATGTTATGTAGTAAAAGATACGATACAAATGATCTAAAAATACGTTATTTGATAAGAGGAAAATAAAGCACCTTTTTGATATCTAATTTGGGGATTTTAGCCCTTTTGAATCACAACTTTATATATATACAATTGTTCATATTTGAGATAACAAGAATATTTCTTCACTAAGTGTGTTTTATTGCTTAATTACATGTTTTAGGTGGAACTTCTCGGCAAACCAAGAGTGTAGTTGCCTTCATCATCTCGAGCCGATGAAATCGGTATATCATACCGATCATTTCGGTGCACGTATGAGGGAGGAGGCAAATAATCTTCAACATAAGAGTCTACACCAAACTCTACACGAAAACAACTCACACCATAGCCACTATCCAGCCCACTATCCAGCCCACCTACCTCACCTATAATCCCCAAACTACCCTCAATCCTCTCATCCAACTCTTGGCCAATGGGAGAGCTTCAAAGACACTATAAATAAGACCCCAAAGCCCTTGGGCAGGATTTGCTTCTCTCTCCCCCTCCCCCGCTCTTCGGAGCATCTTCTCTCTCTCGCTCTCTCTAAGCACTTCCAAGAACTTTCAAGAACGTCAAGAACCATTCAAGGATTACTCGAATTCTCGAGTGATTGTTTGCCGGACTCGAAGCTTTCTTCATCCGGTGAATCGATCTAATCGAAGCAAGTCGTAGAAGATTCACGTCACAACCGGACTCGGAGCTTTCTTCAACCGGGAAGGACGTTTCTTCAAGACGAGAAAACAGCTCAATCATCTAGCTTCCTAGCGATTCGAGCATCAATCGTCCACGATCACAAGGAAGGAGTACCTCTAATCACGTTGAAGCTTCCTTCTCGTTTTAGGTGTAATCTTTTCTTTTCTCGAATTTGATGTGTGTAAATATAACTTGTTTGATTCTAAAATTCTTGTTCTTGAATTTTTCTTGATCTTTTCTTTTCTTATTCTTTTTCTCTTTATTTTTCATTTTCTGTATATGCTAGATTTGTTAAAATTTTCATTACGTAGATCTTGATTTCTAGTTTCGGGAACATTTTGAATCGTTGAATTTCATGAAATATTCGAATTGATATGAGTCTTTGAAATCTGTCACTTAAACTGAAAACCTGCTGTTTCCAGAGACTGTTTTTCAGAGACCTAATTGTAATTCGTTAACAACTTTTTATTCCGTTGTCCAAATTGTTTGAAATTTTAGGATCAATTTGATAATATTCAGAACTCACTGTAGACAAAATTTCATTAATTTTGGAAACTTCGAAATAATTATTTTAAAGATCTGAAGTTAGAAAAAGTTTCTGCCCTTAATTCTCTTTTTGGAAAAGTTTCTGCCTTTTGGCTCGTTTTGATTCATTATTTGACGCATATACTCCTCGTGGAACGAACTTGCATATTACTACTATACACATTAAATTCCAAACTTGTTGATTGAATTGGTTTTCACATACAACGATATATCAATTTAGAAGTGATCGAAAACCCGCTCATCATTATTTGAACTCCTCAAAGCTTAATATGATTGCCATGAATCGAAAAGAAAACTTTCTTTGTGTTTGTACAATTTGGTGAAAAGTTACGTAGTAAATGATTCGATCCAAACCATCTCAATAACACGTTATTTGGGCACCTCACAGTGTTATAAGATTGTTATGAATCGAAAAACAAACATTCTTAGTGTGTGTAAAAATTGGTGAAATGTTATGTAGTAAAAGATACGTTGCAAATGATCTAAAAACACATTATTTGAACTCCTCAAATAGTAAAATGATTGCTATGAATCGAAAAGAAAACTTTCTTAGTGTTTGCACAATTTGGTGAAAAGTTACGTAGTAAATGACTCGATCCAAACCATCTCAATAACACGTTATTTGGGCACCTCACAGCGTTATAAGATTGTTATGAATCGAAAAACAAACTCTCTTAGTGTGTGTAAAATTTGGCGAAATGTTATTTATAAAGATACGATACAAATGATCTAAAAACACGTTATTTGAACTCTTCAAAGCGTAAAATGATTGCTATGAATCGAAAAGAAAACTTTCTTAGTGTTTGCACAATTTGGTGAAAAGTTACGTAGTAAATGATTCGATCCAAACCATCTCAAAAACATGTTCTTTGAGCTCCTCATAGCGGTATAAGATTGTTATGAATCGGAAAACAAACTTTCTTAGTGTGTGTAATATTTGGTGAAATGTTATGTAGTAAAATATATGATACAAATGATCAAAGAACACATTATTTGAACTCCACAAAGCGTAAAATGATTGCTACGAATCGAAATAAAACTTTCTTAGTGTTTGTACAATTTGGTGAAAAGTTACGTAGTAAAAGATTCGATCCAAACCATCTAAAAAACACGTAATTTGGGCTCCTCAGAGCGTTATAAGATTGTTATGAATCGAAAAACAAACTTTCTTAGTGAGTGTAAAATTTGGTGAAATGTTATGTAGTAAATGATATGTTGCAAATGATCTAAAAACACATTATTTGAACTCCTCAAATAGTAAAATGATTGCTATGAATCGAAAAGAAAACTTTCTTTGTGCTTGTACAGTTTGGTGAAAAGTTACGTAGTAAATAATTCGATCCAAACCATCTCAAAAACACGTTATTTGGGCTCCTCAGAGCGTTATAAGATTGTTATGAATCGAAAAACAAACTTTCTTAATGTGTGTGAAATTTGGTGAAATGTTATGTAGTAAAAGATACGATGCAAAAGATCTAAAAACACATTATTTGAACTCCTCAAAGAGTAAAATGATTGGTATGAATCGAACATAAAACTTTCTTTGTGTTTGTACAATTTGGTGAAAAGTTACGTAGTATATAATTCGATCCAAACCATCCTAAATACAAGTTATTTGGGCTCCTCAGAGCGTTATAAGATTGTTGTGAATCGAAAAACAAATTTTCTCAGAGTGTGTAAAATTTGGTGAAATGTTATGTAGTAAAAGATACGATGCAAATGATCTAAAAACACATTATTTGAACTCATCAAAGAGTATAATGATTACTATGAATCGAAAAGAAAACTTTCTTATTGTTTGTACAATTTGGTGAAAAGTTACGTAGTAAATGATTCGATCCAAACCATCTAAAAAAACACGTAATTTGGGCTCCTCAGAGCGTTATAAGATTGTTATGAATCGAAAAACAAACTTTTTTAGTGTGTGTAATATTTGGTGAAATGTTATGTAGTAAAATATACGATGCAAATGATCTAAAAACACATTATTTGAACTCCTCAAAGAGTATAATGATTACTATGAATCGAAAAGAAAACTTTCTTATTGTTTGTACAATTTGGTGAAAAGTTACGTAGTAAATGATTCCATCCAAACCATCTAAAAAACACGTTATTTGGGGAGTTCAGAGCGTGATAAGATTGTTATGAATCGAAAAACAAACTTTCTCCGCGTGTGTAAAATTTGGTGAAATGTTATGTAGTAAAAGATACGATGCAAATGATCTAAAAACACATTATTTGAACTTCTCAAAGCGTAAAATGATTGGTACAATTTGGGGAAAAGTTACGTAGAAAATGATTCGATCCAAACCATCCCAAAAACACGTTTTTTGGGCTCCTCAGAGCGTTACAAGATTGTTGTGAATCGAAAAACAAACTTTCTTGGCGTGTGTAAAATTTGGTGGAATGTTATGTAGTAAAAGATACGATACAAATGATCTAAAAACACGTTATTTGAACTCCTCAAAGTGTAAAACGAATGCTATGAATCGAAAAGAAAACTTTCTTAGTGTTTGTACAATTTGGTGAAAAGTTACGTAGCAAATGATTCGATCCAAACCATCCCAAAAACATGTTATTTGGGATCCTCAGAGCGTTATAAGATTGTTATGAATCGAAAAATAAACTTTCTTAGGGTTTGTAAAATTTGGTGAAATATTATGTAGTAAAAAAAATGATACAAATGATCTAAAAACACGTTATATGAACTCCTCAAAGTGTAAAACGAATGCTATGAATCGAAAAGAAAACTTTCATAGTGTTTGTACAATTTGGTGAAAAGTCACGTAGTAAATGATTAGATCCAAACCATCTAAAAAAACGTTATTTGGGCTCCTCAAAGCGTTATAAGTTTGTTATGAATCGAAAAACAAACTTTCTTAGTTTTTGTAAAATTTGGTGAAATGTAATGTAGTAAAAGATACGATTCAAATGATTTAAAAACACATTATTTGAACTCCTCAAATAGTAAAATGAATACTATGAATCGAAAAGAAAACTTTCATAGTGTTTGTACAATATGGTGAAAAGTTACGTAGTAAATGATTCGATCCAAACCATCCCAAAAACACGTTATTTAGGCTCCTCAAAGCGTTATAAGATTGTTATGAATCGAAAAACAAACTTTCTTAGTGTGTGTAATATTTGGTGAAATGTTGTGTAGTAAAAGATACGATACAAATGATCTAAGAACACATTATTTGAACTCCTCAAAGCGTAAAATGATTGCTACGAATAGAAATAAAACTTTCTTAGTGTTTGTACAATTTGGTGAAAAGTTACATAGTAAAAGATTCGATCCAAACCATTTAAAAAACACGTAATTTGGGCTCCTCATAGCGTTATAAGATTGTTATGAATCGAAAAACAAACTCTTTTAGTGTGTGTAAATTTGGTGAAATGTTATGTAGTAAAATATACGATTCAAATGATCTAAAAACACATTATTGAACTCCTCAAAGAGTAAACTGATTGCTATGAATCGAATAGAAAACTTTCTTTGTGTTTGTATAGTTTGGTGAAAAGTTATGTAGTAAATAATTCGATCCAAACCATCTCAGAAACACGTAATTTGGGCTCCTCAGAGCGTTATAAGATTGTTATGAATCGAAAAACAAACTTTCTTAGCGTGTGTAAAATTTGGTGAAAAGTTATGTAGAAAAAGATACGATAAAATGATCTAAAAAACGTTATTTGAACTCCTCAAAGCTTAAAATGATTGATACGAATCGAAAAGAAAACTTTCTTAGTGTTTGTACAATTTGGTGAAAAGTTACGTAGTAAACAATTTGAACCATACCGTCCCAAAAACACGTAATTTGGGCTCCTCGGAGCGTTATATGATTGTTATCAATCGAAAAACAAACTTTCTTTGTGTGAGTAAAATTTGGTGAAATGTTATGTAGTAAAAAATACGATACAAATGATCTAAAAACACGTTATTTGAACTCCTCAAAGTGTAAAACGAATGCTATGAACCGAAAAGAAAACTTTCATAGTGTTTGTACAAGTTGGTGAAAAGTTACGTAGTAAATTATTTGATCCAAACCATCTCAAAAACGCATTATTTGGGATCCTCAGAGCGTTATAAGTTTGTTATGAATCAAAAAACAAACTTTCTTAGTGTGTGTGTAATTTGGTGAAATGTAATGTAGTAAAAGATACGAAACAAATGTTCTAAAAATACATTATTTGAACTCCTCCAAGAGTAAAATGATTGCTATGAATCGAAAATAAAACTTTCTTAGTGTTTGAACAATTTGGTGAAAAGTTATGTAGTAAATTATTCGATCGAAACCATCTCAAAATACGTTATTTGGGCTCCTCAGAGCGTTATAAGATTGTTATGAATCGAACAACAAACTTTCTTAGTGTGTGTAAAATTTGGTGAAATGTTATGTAGTAAAAGATACGATGCAAATGATCTAAAAACACATTATTTGAACTTCTCAAAGCGTAAAATGATTGCAATGAATCGAAAAGAAAACTTTCTTAGTGTTTGTACAATTTAGTGAAAAGTTACGTAGCAAATGATTTGATTCATACCGTCCCAAAAACCCGTTATTTGGGCTCCTCAGAGCGTTATATGATTGTTATCAATCGAAAAACAAATTTCTTAGTGTGAGTAAAATTTGGTGAAATGTTATGTAGTAAAAGATACGATACAAATGATCTAAAAACAAGTTATTTGAACTCCTCAAAGCTTAAAATGATTGCCATGAATCGAAAAGAAAACTTTCTTTGTGTTTGTACAATTTGGTGAAAAGTTACGTAGTAAATGATTCGGTCCAAACCATCTCAAAAACACGTTATTTGGGCTCCTCAGAGCGTTATAGGATTGTTATGAATCGAAAAACAAACTTTCTTCGCGTGTGTAAAATTTGGTGAAATGTTATGAAGTAAAAGATACGATGCAAATGATCTAAAAACACATTATTTGAACTTCTCAAAGCGTAAAATGATTGCTATGAATCGAAAAGAAAACTTTCTTAGTGTTTGTACCATTTGGTGTAAAGTTACGTAGTAAATGATTCGATCCAAACCATCCCAAAAACACATTATTTGGGCTCCTCAGAGCGTTATAAGATTGTTGTGAATCGAAAAACATATTTTCTTAGCGTGTGTAAAATTTGATGGAATGTTATGTAGTAAAAGATACGATACAAATGATCTAAAAATACGTTATTTGATAAGAGGAAAATAAAGCACCTTTTTGATATCTAATTTGGGGATTTTAGCCCTTTTGAATCACAACTTTATATATACAATTGTTCATATTTGAGATAACAAGAATATTTCTTCACTAAGTGTGTTTTATCGCTTAATTACATGTTTTAGGTGGAACTTCTCGGCAAACCAAGAGTGTAGTTGCCTTCATCATCTCGAGCCGATGAAATCGGTATATCATACCGATCATTTCGGTGCACGTATGAGGGAGGAGGCAAATAATCTTCAACATAAGAGTCTACACCAAACTCTACACGAAAACAACTCACACCATAGCCACTATCCAGCCCACTATCCAGCCCACCTACCTCACCTATAATCCCCAAACTACCCTCAATCCTCTCATCCAACTCTTGGCCAATGGGAGAGCTTCAAAGACACTATAAATAAGACCCCAAAGCCCTTGGGCAGGATTTGCTTCTCTCTCCCCCTCCCCCGCTCTTCGGAGCATCTTCTCTCTCTCGCTCTCTCTAAGCACTTCCAAGAACTTTCAAGAACGTCAAGAACCATTCAAGGATTACTCGAATTCTCGAGTGATTGTTTGCCGGACTCGAAGCTTTCTTCATCCGGTGAATCGATCTAATCGAAGCAAGTCGTAGAAGATACACGTCACAACCGGACTCGGAGCTTTCTTCAACCGGGAAGGACGTTTCTTCAAGACGAGAAAACAGCTCAATCATCTAGCTTCCTAGCGATTCGAGCATCAATCGTCCACGATCACAAGGAAGGAGTACCTCTAATCACGTTGAAGCTTCCTTCTCGTTTTAGGTGTAATCTTTTCTTTTCTCGAATTTGATGTGTGTAAATATAACTTGTTTGATTCTAAAATTCTTGTTCTTGAATTTTTCTTGATCTTTTCTTTTCTTATTCTTTTTCTCTTTATTTTTCATTTTCTGTATATGCTAGATTTGTTAAAATTTTCATTACGTAGATCTTGATTTCTAGTTTCGGGAACATTTTGAATCGTTGAATTTCATGAAATATTCGAATTGATATGAGTCTTTGAAATCTGTCACTTAAACTGAAAACCTGCTGTTTCCAGAGACTGTTTTTCAGAGACCTAATTGTAATTCGTTAATAACTTTTTATTCCGTTGTCCAAATTGTTTGAAATTTTAGGATCAATTTGATAATATTCAGAACTCACTGTAGACAAAATTTCATTAATTTTGGAAACTTCGAAATAATTATTTTAAAGATCTGAAGTTAGAAAAAGTTTCTGCCCTTAATTCTCTTTTTGGAAAAGTTTCTGCCTTTTGGCTCGTTTTGATTCATTATTTGACGCATATACTCCTCGTGGAACGAACTTGCATATTACTACTATACACATTAAATTCCAAACTTGTTGATTGAATTGGTTTTCACATACAACGATATATCAATTTAGAAGTGATCGAAAACCCGCTCATCATTATTTGAACTCCTCAAAGCTTAATATGATTGCCATGAATCGAAAAGAAAACTTTCTTTGTGTTTGTACAATTTGGTGAAAAGTTACGTAGTAAATGATTCGATCCAAACCATCTCAATAACACGTTATTTGGGCACCTCACAGTGTTATAAGATTGTTATGAATCGAAAAACAAACATTCTTAGTGTGTGTAAAAATTGGTGAAATGTTATGTAGTAAACGATACGTTGCAAATGATCTAAAAACACATTATTTGAACTCCTCAAATAGTAAAATGATTGCTATGAATCGAAAAGAAAACTTTCTTAGTGTTTGCACAATTTGGTGAAAAGTTACGTAGTAAATGATTCGATCCAAACCATCTCAATAACACGTTATTTAGGCACCTCACAGCGTTATAAGATTGTTATGAATCGAAAAACAAACTCTCTTAGTGTGTGTAAAATTTGGCGAAATGTTATTTATAAAGATACGATACAAATGATCTAAAAACACGTTATTTGAACTCTTCAAAGCGTAAAATGATTGCTATGAATCGAAAAGAAAACTTTCTTAGTGTTTGCACAATTTGGTGAAAAGTTACGTAGTAAATGATTCGATCCAAACCATCTCAAAAACATGTTCTTTGAGCTCCTCATAGCGGTATAAGATTGTTATGAATCGGAAAACAAACTTTCTTAGTGTGTGTAATATTTGGTGAAATGTTATGTAGTAAAATATATGATACAAATGATCAAAGAACACATTATTTGAACTCCACAAAGCGTAAAATGATTGCTACGAATCGAAATAAAACTTTCTTAGTGTTTGTACAATTTGGTGAAAAGTTACGTAGTAAAAGATTCGATCCAAACCATCTAAAAAACACGTAATTTGGGCTCCTCAGAGCGTTATAAGATTGTTATGAATCGAAAAACAAACTTTCTTAGTGAGTGTAAAATTTGGTGAAATGTTATGTAGTAAATGATATGTTGCAAATGATCTAAAAACACATTATTTGAACTCCTCAAATAGTAAAATGATTGCTATGAATCGAAAAGAAAACTTTCTTTGTGCTTGTACAGTTTGGTGAAAAGTTACGTAGTAAATAATTCGATCCAAACCATCTCAAAAACACGTTATTTGGGCTCCTCAGAGCGTTATAAGATTGTTATGAATCGAAAAACAAACTTTCTTAATGTGTGTGAAATTTGGTGAAATGTTATGTAGTAAAAGATACGATGCAAAAGATCTAAAAACACATTATTTGAACTCCTCAAAGAGTAAAATGATTGGTATGAATCGAACATAAAACTTTCTTTGTGTTTGTACAATTTGGTGAAAAGTTACGTAGTATATAATTCGATCCAAACCATCCTAAATACAAGTTATTTGGGCTCCTCAGAGCGTTATAAGATTGTTGTGAATCGAAAAACAAATTTTCTCAGAGTGTGTAAAATTTGGTGAAATGTTATGTAGTAAAAGATACGATGCAAATGATCTAAAAACACATTATTTGAACTCATCAAAGAGTATAATGATTACTATGAATCGAAAAGAAAACTTTCTTATTGTTTGTACAATTTGGTGAAAAGTTACGTAGTAAATGATTCGATCCAAACCATCTAAAAAAACACGTAATTTGGGCTCCTCAGAGCGTTATAAGATTGTTATGAATCGAAAAACAAACTTTTTTAGTGTGTGTAATATTTGGTGAAATGTTATGTAGTAAAAGATACGATGCAAATGATCTAAAAACACATTATTTGAACTCCTCAAAGAGTATAATGATTACTATGAATCGAAAAGAAAACTTTCTTATTGTTTGTACAATTTGGTGAAAAGTTACGTAGTAAATGATTCCATCCAAACCATCTAAAAAACATGTTATTTGGGGAGTTCAGAGCGTGATAAGATTGTTATGAATCGAAAAACAAACTTTCTCCGCGTGTGTAAAATTTGGTGAAATGTTATGTAGTAAAAGATACGATGCAAATGATCTAAAAATACATTATTTGAACTTCTCAAAGCGTAAAATGATTGGTACAATTTGGGGAAAAGTTACGTAGAAAATGATTCGATCCAAACCATCCCAAAAACACGTTTTTTGGGCTCCTCAGAGCGTTACAAGATTGTTGTGAATCGAAAAACAAATTTTCTTGGCGTGTGTAAAATTTGGTGGAATGTTATGTAGTAAAAGATACGATACAAATGATCTAAAAACACGTTATTTGAACTCCTCAAAGTGTAAAACGAATGCTATGAATCGAAAAGAAAACTTTCTTAGTGTTTGTACAATTTGGTGAAAAGTTACGTAGCAAATGATTCGATCCAAACCATCCCAAAAACACGTTATTTGGGATCCTCAGAGCGTTATAAGATTGTTATGAATCGAAAAATAAACTTTCTTAGGGTTTGTAAAATTTGGTGAAATATTATGTAGTAAAAAAAATGATACAAATGATCTAAAAACACGTTATTTGAACTCCTCAAAGTGTAAAACGAATGCTATGAATCGAAAAGAAAACTTTCATAGTGTTTGTACAATTTGGTGAAAAGTTACGTAGTAAATGATTAGATCCAAACCATCTAAAAAAACGTTATTTGGGCTCCTCAAAGCGTTATAAGTTTGTTATGAATCGAAAAACAAACTTTCTTAGTTTTTGTAAAATTTGGTGAAATGTAATGTAGTAAAAGATACGATACAAATGATTTAAAAACACATTATTTGAACTCCTCAAAGAGTAAAATGAATACTATGAATCGAAAAGAAAACTTTCATAGTGTTTGTACAATATGGTGAAAAGTTACGTAGTAAATGATTCGATCCAAACCATCCCAAAAACACGTTATTTAGGCTCCTCAAAGCGTTATAAGATTGTTATGAATCGAAAAACAAACTTTCTTAGTGTGTGTAATATTTGGTGAAATGTTGTGTAGTAAAATATACGATACAAATGATCTAAGAACACATTATTTGAACTCCTCAAAGCGTAAAATGATTGCTACGAATAGAAAGAAAACTTTCTTAGTGTTTGTACAATTTGGTGAAAAGTTACATAGTAAAAGATTCGATCCAAACCATTTAAAAAACACGTAATTTGGGCTCCTCATAGCGTTATAAGATTGTTATGAATCGAAAAACAAACTCTTTTAGTGTGTGTAAATTTGGTGAAATGTTATGTAGTAAAAGATACGATTCAAATGATCTAAAAACACATTATTGAACTCCTCAAAGAGTAAACTGATTGCTATGAATCGAATAGAAAACTTTCTTTGTGTTTGTATAGTTTGGTGAAAAGTTATGTAGTAAATAATTCGATCCAAACCATCTCAGAAACACGTAATTTGGGCTCCTCAGAGCGTTATAAGATTGTTATGAATAGAAAAACAAACTTTCGTAGCATGTGTAAAATTTGTTGAAAAGTTATGTAGAAAAAGATACGATACAAATGATCTAAAAAAACGTTATTTGAACTCCTCAAAGCTTAAAATGATTGCTACGAATCGAAAAAAGACTTTCTCAGTGTTTGTACAATTTGGTGAAAAGTTACGTAGTAAATGATTAGATTCAAACCATCTCAAAAACATGTTATTTGTGCTCCTCAGAGCGATATAAGATTGTTATGAATCGAAAAACGAACTTTCTTAGTGTGTGTAATATTTGGTGAAATGTTGTGTAGTAAAAGATACGATACAAATGATCTAAGAACACATTATTTGAACTCCTCAAAGCGTAAAATGATTGCTACGAATAGAAATAAAACTTTCTTAGTGTTTGTACAATTTGGTGAAAAGTTACATAGTAAAAGATTCGATCCAAACCATTTAAAAAACACGTAATTTGCGCTCCTCATAGCGTTATAAGATTGTTATGAATCGAAAAACAAACTCTTTTAGTGTGTGTAAATTTGGTGAAATGTTATGTAGTAAAAGATACGATTCAAATGATCTAAAAACACATTATTGAACTCCTCAAAGAGTAAACTGATTGCTATGAATCGAATAGAAAACTTTCTTTGTGTTTGTATAGTTTGGTGAAAAGTTATGTAGTAAATAATTCGATCCAAACCATCTCAGAAACACGTAATTTGGGCTCCTCAGAGCGTTATAAGATTGTTATGAATCGAAAAACAAACTTTCTTAGCGTGTGTAAAATTTGGTGAAAAGTTATGTAGAAAAAGATACGATAAAATGATCTAAAAAACGTTATTTGAACTCCTCAAAGCTTAAAATGATTGCTACGAATCGAAAAGAAAACTTTCTTAGTGTTTGTACAATTTGGTGAAAAGTTACGTAGTAAACAATTTGAACCATACCGTCCCAAAAACACGTAATTTGGGCTCCTCGGAGCGTTATATGATTGTTATCAATCGAAAAACAAACTTTCTTTGTGTGAGTAAAATTTGGTGAAATGTTATGTAGTAAAAAATACGATACAAATGATCTAAAAACACGTTATTTGAACTCCTCAAAGTGTAAAACGAATGCTATGAACCGAAAAGAAAACTTTCATAGTGTTTGTACAAGTTGGTGAAAAGTTACGTAGTAAATTATTTGATCCAAACCATCTCAAAAACGCATTATTTGGGATCCTCAGAGCGTTATAAGTTTGTTATGAATCAAAAAAACAAACTTTCTTAGTGTGTGTGTAATTTGGTGAAATGTAATGTAGTAAAAGATACGAAACAAATGTTCTAAAAATACATTATTTGAACTCCTCCAAGAGTAAAATGATTGCTATGAATCGAAAATAAAATTTTCTTAGTGTTTGTACAATTTGGTGAAAAGTTATGTAGTAAATTATTCGATCCAAACCATCTCAAAATACGTTATTTGGGCTCCTCAGAGCGTTATAAGATTGTTATGAATCGAACAACAAACTTTCTTAGTGTGTGTAAAATTTGGTGAAATGTTATGTAGTAAAAGATACGATGCAAATGATCTAAAAACACATTATTTGAACTTCTCAAAGCGTAAAATGATTGCAATGAATCGAAAAGAAAACTTTCTAAGTGTTTGTACAATTTAGTGAAAAGTTACGTAGCAAATGATTTGATTCATACCGTCCCAAAAACCCGTTATTTGGGCTCCTCAGAGCGTTATATGATTGTTATCAATCGAAAAACAAATTTCTTAGTGTGAGTAAAATTTGGTGAAATGTTATGTAGTAAAAGATACGATACAAATGATCTAAAAACAAGTTATTTGAACTCCTCAAAGCTTAAAATGATTGCCATGAATCGAAAAGAAAACTTTCTTTGTGTTTGTACAATTTGGTGAAAAGTTACGTAGTAAATGATTCGGTCCAAACCATCTCAAAAACACGTTATTTGGGCTCCTCAGAGCGTTATAGGATTGTTATGAATCGAAAAACAAACTTTCTTCGCGTGTGTAAAATTTGGTGAAATGTTATGAAGTAAAAGATACGATGCAAATGATCTAAAAACACATTATTTGAACTTCTCAAAGCGTAAAATGATTGCTATGAATCGAAAAGAAAACTTTCTTAGTGTTTGTACCATTTGGTGTAAAGTTACGTAGTAAATGATTCGATCCAAACCATCCCAAAAACACATTATTTGGGCTCCTCAGAGCGTTATAAGATTGTTGTGAATCGAAAAACATATTTTCTTAGCGTGTGTAAAATTTGATGGAATGTTATGTAGTAAAAGATACGATACAAATGATCTAAAAATACGTTATTTGAACTCCTCAAAGCTTAATATGATTGCCATGAATCGAAAAGAAAACTTTCTTTGTGTTTGTACAATTTGGTGAAAAGTTACGTAGTAAATGATTCGATCCAAACCATCTCAATAACACGTTATTTGGGCACCTCACAGTGTTATAAGATTGTTATGAATCGAAAAACAAACATTCTTAGTGTGTGTAAAATTTGGTGAAATGTTATGTAGTAAAAGATACGTTGCAAATGATCTAAAAACACATTATTTGAACTCCTCAAATAGTAAAATGATTGCTATGAATCGAAAAGAAAACTTTCTTAGTATTTGCACAATTTGGTGAAAAGTTACGTAGTAAATGATTCGATCCAAACCATCTCAATAACACGTTATTTGGGCACTTCACAGCGTTATAAGATTGTTATGAATCGAAAAACAAACTCTCTTAGTGTGTGTAAAATTTGGCGAAATGTTATTTATAAAGATACGATACAAATGATCTAAAAACACGTTATTTGAACTCTTCAAAGCGTAAAATGATTGCTATGAATCGAAAAGAAAACTTTCTTAGTGTTTGCACAATTTGGTGAAAAGTTACGTAGTAAATGATTCGATCCAAACCATCTCAAAAACATGTTCTTTGAGCTCCTCATAGCGGTATAAGATTGTTATGAATCGGAAAACAAACTTTCTTAGTGTGTGTAATATTTGGTGAAATGTTATGTAGTAAAATATATGATACAAATGATCAAAGAACACATTATTTGAACTCCACAAAGCGTAAAATGATTGCTACGAATCGAAATAAAACTTTCTTAGTGTTTGTACAATTTGGTGAAAAGTTACGTAGTAAAAGATTCGATCCAAACCATCTAAAAAACACGTAATTTGGGCTCCTCAGAGCGTTATAAGATTGTTATGAATCGAAAAACAAACTTTCTTAGTGAGTGTAAAATTTGGTGAAATGTTATGTAGTAAATGATACGTTGCAAATGATCTAAAAACACATTATTTGAACTCCTCAAATAGTAAAATGATTGCTATGAATCGAAAAGAAAACTTTCTTTGTGCTTGTACAGTTTGGTGAAAAGTTACGTAGTAAATAATTCGATCCAAACCATCTCAAAAACACGTTATTTGGGCTCCTCAGAGCGTTATAAGATTGTTGTGAATGGAAAAACAAATTTTCTTAGAGTGTGTAAAATTTGGTGAAATGTTATGTAGTAAAAGATACGATGCAAATGATCTAAAAACACATTATTTGAACTCATCAAAGAGTATAATGATTACTATGAATCGAAAAGAAAACTTTCTTATTGTTTGTACAATTTGGTGAAAAGTTACGTAGTAAATGATTCGATCCAAACCATCTAAAAAAACACGTAATTTGGGCTCCTCAGAGCGTTATAAGATTGTTATGAATCGAAAAACAAACTTTTTTAGTGTGTGTAATATTTGGTGAAATGTTATGTAGTAAAATATACGATGCAAATGATCTAAAAACACATTATTTGAACTCCTCAAAGAGTATAATGATTACTATGAATCGAAAAGAAAACTTTCTTATTGTTTGTACAATTTGGTGAAAAGTTACGTAGTAAATGATTCCATCCAAACCATCTAAAAAACACGTTATTTGGGGAGTTCAGAGCGTGATAAGATTGTTATGAATCGAAAAACAAACTTTCTCCGCGTGTGTAAAATTTGGTGAAATGTTATGTAGTAAAAGATACGATGCAAATGATCTAAAAACACATTATTTGAACTTCTCAAAGCGTAAAATGATTGGTACAATTTGGGGAAAAGTTACGTAGAAAATGATTCGATCCAAACCATCCCAAAAACACGTTTTTTGGGCTCCTCAGAGCGTTACAAGATTGTTGTGAATCGAAAAACAAACTTTCTTGGCGTGTGTAAAATTTGGTGGAATGTTATGTAGTAAAAGATACGATACAAATGATCTAAAAACACGTTATTTGAACTCCTCAAAGTGTAAAACGAATGCTATGAATCGAAAAGAAAACTTTCTTAGTGTTTGTACAATTTGGTGAAAAGTTACGTAGCAAATGATTCGATCCAAACCATCCCAAAAACACGTTATTTGGGATCCTCAGAGCGTTATAAGATTGTTATGAATCGAAAAATAAACTTTCTTAGGGTTTGTAAAATTTGGTGAAATATTATGTAGTAAAAAAAATGATACAAATGATCTAAAAACACGTTATTTGAACTCCTCAAAGTGTAAAACGAATGCTATGAATCGAAAAGAAAACTTTCATAGTGTTTGTACAATTTGGTGAAAAGTTACGTAGTAAATGATTAGATCCAAACCATCTAAAAAAATGTTATTTGGGCTCCTCAAAGCGTTATAAGTTTGTTATGAATCGAAAAACAAACTTTCTTAGTTTTTTGTAAAATTTGGTGAAATGTAATGTAGTAAAAGATACGATTCAAATGATTTAAAAACACATTATTTGAACTCCTCAAATAGTAAAATGAATACTATGAATCGAAAAGAAAACTTTCATAGTGTTTGTACAATATGGTGAAAAGTTACGTAGTAAATGATTCGATCCAAACCATCCCAAAAACACGTTATTTAGGCTCCTCAAAGCGTTATAAGATTGTTATGAATCGAAAAACAAACTTTCTTAGTGTGTGTAACATTTGGTGAAATGTTGTGTAGTAAAAGATACGATACAAATGATCTAAGAACACATTATTTGAACTCCTCAAAGCGTAAAATGATTGCTACGAATAGAAATAAAACTTTCTTAGTGTTTGTACAATTTGGTGAAAAGTTACATAGTAAAAGATTCGATCCAAACCATTTAAAAAACACGTAATTTGGGCTCCTCATAGCGTTATAAGATTGTTATGAATCGAAAAACAAACTCTTTTAGTGTGTGTAAATTTGGTGAAATGTTATGTAGTAAAATATACGATTCAAATGATCTAAAAACACATTATTGAACTCCTCAAAGAGTAAACTGATTGCTATGAATCGAATAGAAAACTTTCTTTGTGTTTGTATAGTTTGGTGAAAAGTTATGTAGTAAATAATTCGATCCAAACCATCTCAGAAACACGTAATTTGGGCTCCTCAGAGCGTTATAAGATTGTTATGAATCGAAAAACAAACTTTCTTAGCGTGTGTAAAATTTGGTGAAAAGTTATGTAGAAAAAGATATGATAAAATGATCTAAAAAACGTTATTTGAACTCCTCAAAGCTTAAAATGATTGATATGAATCGAAAAGAAAACTTTCTTAGTGTTTGTACAATTTGGTGAAAAGTTACGTAGTAAACAATTTGAACCATACCGTCCCAAAAACACGTAATTTGGGCTCCTCGGAGCGTTATATGATTGTTATCAATCGAAAAACAAACTTTCTTTGTGTGAGTAAAATTTGGTGAAATGTTATGTAGTAAAAAATACGATACAAATGATCTAAAAACACGTTATTTGAACTCCTCAAAGTGTAAAACGAATGCTATGAACCGAAAAGAAAACTTTCATAGTGTTTGTACAAGTTGGTGAAAAGTTACGTAGTAAATTATTTGATCCAAACCATCTCAAAAACGCATTATTTGGGATCCTCAGAGCGTTATAAGTTTGTTATGAATCAAAAAACAAACTTTCTTAGTGTGTGTGTAATTTGGTGAAATGTAATGTAGTAAAAGATACGAAACAAATGTTCTAAAAATACATTATTTGAACTCCTCCAAGAGTAAAATGATTGCTATGAATCGAAAATAAAACTTTCTTAGTGTTTGAACAATTTGGTGAAAAGTTATGTAGTAAATTATTCGATCCAAACCATCTCAAAATACGTTATTTGGGCTCCTCAGAGCGTTATAAGATTGTTATGAATCGAACAACAAACTTTCTTAGTGTGTGTAAAATTTGGTGAAATGTTATGTAGTAAAAGATACGATGCAAATGATCTAAAAACACATTATTTGAACTTCTCAAAGCGTAAAATGATTGCAATGAATCGAAAAGAAAACTTTCTTAGTGTTTGTACAATTTAGTGAAAAGTTACGTAGCAAATGATTTGATTCATACCGTCCCAAAAACCCGTTATTTGGGCTCCTCAGAGCGTTATATGATTGTTATCAATCGAAAAACAAATTTCTTAGTGTGAGTAAAATTTGGTGAAATGTTATGTAGTAAAAGATACGATACAAATGATCTAAAAACAAGTTATTTGAACTCCTCAAAGCTTAAAATGATTGCCATGAATCGAAAAGAAAACTTTCTTTGTGTTTGTACAATTTGGTGAAAAGTTACGTAGTAAATGATTCGGTCCAAACCATCTCAAAAACACGTTATTTGGGCTCCTCAGAGCGTTATAGGATTGTTATGAATCGAAAAACAAACTTTCTTCGCGTGTGTAAAATTTGGTGAAATGTTATGAAGTAAAAGATACGATGCAAATGATCTAAAAACACATTATTTGAACTTCTCAAAGCGTAAAATGATTGCTATGAATCGAAAAGAAAACTTTCTTAGTGTTTGTACCATTTGGTGTAAAGTTACGTAGTAAATGATTCGATCCAAACCATCCCAAAAACACATTATTTGGGCTCCTCAGAGCGTTATAAGATTGTTGTGAATCGAAAAACATATTTTCTTAGCGTGTGTAAAATTTGATGGAATGTTATGTAGTAAAAGATACGATACAAATGATCTAAAAATACGTTATTTGAACTCCTCAAAGCTTAATATGATTGCCATGAATCGAAAAGAAAACTTTCTTTGTGTTTGTACAATTTGGTGAAAAGTTACGTAGTAAATGATTCGATCCAAACCATCTCAATAACACGTTATTTGGGCACCTCACAGTGTTATAAGATTGTTATGAATCGAAAAACAAACATTCTTAGTGTGTGTAAAATTTGGTGAAATGTTATGTAGTAAAAGATACGTTGCAAATGATCTAAAAACACATTATTTGAACTCCTCAAATAGTAAAATGATTGCTATGAATCGAAAAGAAAACTTTCTTAGTGTTTGCACAATTTGGTGAAAAGTTACGTAGTAAATGATTCGATCCAAACCATCTCAATAACACGTTATTTGGGCACCTCACAGCGTTATAAGATTGTTATGAATCGAAAAACAAACTCTCTTAGTGTGTGTAAAATTTGGCGAAATGTTATTTATAAAGATACGATACAAATGATCTAAAAACACGTTATTTGAACTCTTCAAAGCGTAAAATGATTGCTATGAATCGAAAAGAAAACTTTCTTAGTGTTTGCACAATTTGGTGAAAAGTTACGTAGTAAATGATTCGATCCAAACCATCTCAAAAACATGTTCTTTGAGCTCCTCATAGCGGTATAAGATTGTTATGAATCGGAAAACAAACTTTCTTAGTGTGTGTAATTTTTGGTGAAATGTTATGTAGTAAAATATATGATACAAATGATCAAAGAACACATTATTTGAACTCCACAAAGCGTAAAATGATTGCTACGAATCGAAATAAAACTTTCTTAGTGTTTGTACAATTTGGTGAAAAGTTACGTAGTAAAAGATTCGATCCAAACCATCTAAAAAACACGTAATTTGGGCTCCTCAGAGCGTTATAAGATTGTTATGAATCGAAAAACAAACTTTCTTAGTGAGTGTAAAATTTGGTGAAATGTTATGTAGTAAATGATATGTTGCAAATGATCTAAAAGCACATTATTTGAACTCCTCAAATAGTAAAATGATTGCTATGAATCGAAAAGAAAACTTTTCTTTGTGCTTGTACAGTTTGGTGAAAAGTTACGTAGTAAATAATTCGATCCAAACCATCTCAAAAACACGTTATTTGGGCTCCTCAGAGCGTTATAAGATTGTTATGAATCGAAAAACAAAATTTCTTAATGTGTGTGAAATTTGGTGAAATGTTATGTAGTAAAAGATACGATGCAAAAGATCTAAAACACATTATTTGAACTCCTCAAAGAGTAAAATGATTGGTATGAATCGAACATAAAGCTTTCTTTGTGTTTGTACAATTTGGTGAAAAGTTACGTAGTATATAATTCGATCCAAACCATCCAAAATACAAGTTATTTGGGCTCCTCAGAGCGTTATAAGATTGTTGTGAATCGAAAAACAAATTTTCTTAGAGTGTGTAAAATTTGGTGAAATGTTATGTAGTAAAAGATACGATGCAAATGATCTAAAAACACATTATTTGAACTCATCAAAGAGTATAATGATTACTATGAATCGAAAAGAAAACTTTCTTATTGTTTGTACAATTTGGTGAAAAGTTACGTAGTAAATGATTCGATCCAAACCATCTAAAAAAACACGTAATTTGGGCTCCTCAGAGCGTTATAAGATTGTTATGAATCGAAAAACAAACTTTTTTAGTGTGTGTAATATTTGGTGAAATGTTATGTAGTAAAAGATACGATGCAAATGATCTAAAAACACATTATTTGAACTCCTCAAAGAGTATAATGATTACTATGAATCGAAAAGAAAACTTTCTTATTGTTTGTACAATTTGGTGAAAAGTTACGTAGTAAATGATTCCATCCAAACCATCTAAAAAACATGTTATTTGGGGAGTTCAGAGCGTGATAAGATTGTTATGAATCGAAAAACAAACTTTCTCCGCGTGTGTAAAATTTGGTGAAATGTTATGTAGTAAAAGATACGATGCAAATGATCTAAAAATACATTATTTGAACTTCTCAAAGCGTAAAATGATTGGTACAATTTGGGGAAAAGTTACGTAGAAAATGATTCGATCCAAACCATCCCAAAAACACGTTTTTTGGGCTCCTCAGAGCGTTACAAGATTGTTGTGAATCGAAAAACAAATTTTCTTGGCGTGTGTAAAATTTGGTGGAATGTTATGTAGTAAAAGATACGATACAAATGATCTAAAAACACGTTATTTGAACTCCTCAAAGTGTAAAACGAATGCTATGAATCGAAAAGAAAACTTTCTTAGTGTTTGTACAATTTGGTGAAAAGTTACGTAGCAAATGATTCGATCCAAACCATCCCAAAAACACGTTATTTGGGATCCTCAGAGCGTTATAAGATTGTTATGAATCGAAAAATAAACTTTCTTAGGGTTTGTAAAATTTGGTGAAATATTATGTAGTAAAAAAAATGATACAAATGATCTAAAAACACGTTATTTGAACTCCTCAAAGTGTAAAACGAATGCTATGAATCGAAAAGAAAACTTTCATAGTGTTTGGACAATTTGGTGAAAAGTTACGTAGTAAATGATTAGATCCAAACCATCTAAAAAAACGTTATTTGGGCTCCTCAAAGCGTTATAAGTTTGTTATGAATCGAAAAACAAACTTTCTTAGTTTTTGTAAAATTTGGTGAAATGTAATGTAGTAAAAGATACGATACAAATGATTTAAAAACACATTATTTGAACTCCTCAAAGAGTAAAATGAATACTATGAATCGAAAAGAAAACTTTCATAGTGTTTGTACAATATGGTGAAAAGTTACGTAGTAAATGATTCGATCCAAACCATCCCAAAAACACGTTATTTAGGCTCCTCAAAGCGTTATAAGATTGTTATGACTCGAAAAACAAACTTTCTTAGTGTGTGTAATATTTGGTGAAATGTTGTGTAGTAAAATATACGATACAAATGATCTAAGAACACATTATTTGAACTCCTCAAAGCGTAAAATGATTGCTACGAATAGAAAGAAAACTTTCTTAGTGTTTGTACAATTTGGTGAAAAGTTACATAGTAAAAGATTCGATCCAAACCATTTAAAAAACACGTAATTTGGGCTCCTCATAGCGTTATAAGATTGTTATGAATCGAAAAACAAACTCTTTTAGTGTGTGTAAATTTGGTGAAATGTTATGTAGTAAAAGATACGATTCAAATGATCTAAAAACACATTATTGAACTCCTCAAAGAGTAAACTGATTGCTATGAATCGAATAGAAAACTTTCTTTGTGTTTGTATAGTTTGGTGAAAAGTTATGTAGTAAATAATTCGATCCAAACCATCTCAGAAACATGTAATTTGGGCTCCTCAGAGCGTTATAAGATTGTTATGAATAGAAAAACAAACTTTCGTAGCGTGTGTAAAATTTGTTGATAAGTTATGTAGAAAAAGATACGATACAAATGATCTAAAAAAACGTTATTTGAACTCCTCAAAGCTTAAAATGATTGCTACGAATCGAAAAAAGACTTTCTCAGTGTTTGTACAATTTGGTGAAAAGTTACGTAGTAAATGATTAGATTCAAACCATCTCAAAAACATGTTATTTGTGCTCCTCAGAGCGATATAAGATTGTTATGAATCGAAAAACGAACTTTCTTAGTGTGTGTAATATTTGGTGAAATGTTGTGTAGTAAAAGATACGATACAAATGATCTAAGAACACATTATTTGAACTCCTCAAAGCGTAAAATGATTGCTACGAATAGAAATAAAACTTTCTTAGTGTTTGTACAATTTGGTGAAAAGTTACATAGTAAAAGATTCGATCCAAACCATTTAAAAAACACGTAATTTGCGCTCCTCATAGCGTTATAAGATTGTTATGAATCGAAAAACAAACTCTTTTAGTGTGTGTAAATTTGGTGAAATGTTATGTAGTAAAAGATATGATTCAAATGATCTAAAAACACATTATTGAACTCCTCAAAGAGTAAACTGATTGCTATGAATCGAATAGAAAACTTTCTTTGTGTTTGTATAGTTTGGTGAAAAGTTATGTAGTAAATAATTCGATCCAAACCATCTCAGAAACACGTAATTTGGGCTCCTCAGAGCGTTATAAGATTGTTATGAATCGAAAAACAAACTTTCTTAGCGTGTGTAAAATTTGGTGAAAAGTTATGTAGAAAAAGATACGATAAAATGATCTAAAAAACGTTATTTGAACTCCTCAAAGCTTAAAATGATTCCTACGAATCGAAAAGAAAACTTTCTTAGTGTTTGTACAATTTGGTGAAAAGTTACGTAGTAAACAATTTGAACCATACCGTCCCAAAAACACGTAATTTGGGCTCCTCGGAGCGTTATATGATTGTTATCAATCGAAAAACAAACTTTCTTTGTGTGAGTAAAATTTGGTGAAATGTTATGTAGTAAAAAATACGATACAAATGATCTAAAAACACGTTATTTGAACTCCTCAAAGTGTAAAACGAATGCTATGAACCGAAAAGAAAACTTTCATAGTGTTTGTACAAGTTGGTGAAAAGTTACGTAGTAAATTATTTGATCCAAACCATCTCAAAAACGCATTATTTGGGATCCTCAGAGCGTTATAAGTTTGTTATGAATCAAAAAACAAACTTTCTTAGTGTGTGTGTAATTTGGTGAAATGTAATGTAGTAAAAGATACGAAACAAATGTTCTAAAAATACATTATTTGAACTCCTCCAAGAGTAAAATGATTGCTATGAATCGAAAATAAAACTTTCTTAGTGTTTGTACAATTTGGTGAAAAGTTATGTAGTAAATTATTCGATCCAAACCATCTCAAAATACGTTATTTGGGCTCCTCAGAGCGTTATAAGATTGTTATGAATCGAACAACAAACTTTCTTAGTGTGTGTAAAATTTGGTGAAATGTTATGTAGTAAAAGATACGATGCAAATGATCTAAAAACACATTATTTGAACTTCTCAAAGCGTAAAATGATTGCAATGAATCGAAAAGAAAACTTTCTAAGTGTTTGTACAATTTAGTGAAAAGTTACGTAGCAAATGATTTGATTCATACCGTCCCAAAAACCCGTTATTTGGGCTCCTCAGAGCGTTATATGATTGTTATCAATCGAAAAACAAATTTCTTAGTGTGAGTAAAATTTGGTGAAATGTTATGTAGTAAAAGATACGATACAAATGATCTAAAAACAAGTTATTTGAACTCCTCAAAGCTTAAAATGATTGCCATGAATCGAAAAGAAAACTTTCTTTGTGTTTGTACAATTTGGTGAAAAGTTACGTAGTAAATGATTCGGTCCAAACCATCTCAAAAACACGTTATTTGGGCTCCTCAGAGCGTTATAGGATTGTTATGAATCGAAAAACAAACTTTCTTCGCGTGTGTAAAATTTGGTGAAATGTTATGAAGTAAAAGATACGATGCAAATGATCTAAAAACACATTATTTGAACTTCTCAAAGCGTAAAATGATTGCTATGAATCGAAAAGAAAACTTTCTTAGTGTTTGTACCATTTGGTGTAAAGTTACGTAGTAAATGATTCGATCCAAACCATCCCAAAAACACATTATTTGGGCTCCTCAGAGCGTTATAAGATTGTTGTGAATCGAAAAACATATTTTCTTAGCGTGTGTAAAATTTGATGGAATGTTATGTAGTAAAAGATACGATACAAATGATCTAAAAATACGTTATTTGAACTCCTCAAAGCTTAATATGATTGCCATGAATCGAAAAGAAAACTTTCTTTGTGTTTGTACAATTTGGTGAAAAGTTACGTAGTAAATGATTCGATCCAAACCATCTCAATAACACGTTATTTGGGCACCTCACAGTGTTATAAGATTGTTATGAATCGAAAAACAAACATTCTTAGTGTGTGTAAAATTTGGTGAAATGTTATGTAGTAAAAGATACGTTGCAAATGATCTAAAAACACATTATTTGAACTCCTCAAATAGTAAACTGATTGCTATGAATCGAAAAGAAAACTTTCTTAGTGTTTGCACAATTTGGTGAAAAGTTACGTAGTAAATGATTCGATCCAAACCATCTCAATAACACGTTATTTGGGCACCTCACAGCGTTATAAGATTGTTATGAATCGAAAAACAAACTCTCTTAGTGTGTGTAAAATTTGGCGAAATGTTATTTATAAAGATACGATACAAATGATCTAAAAACACGTTATTTGAACTCTTCAAAGCGTAAAATGATTGCTATGAATCGAAAAGAAAACTTTCTTAGTGTTTGCACAATTTGGTGAAAAGTTACGTAGTAAATGATTCGATCCAAACCATCTCAAAAACATGTTCTTTGAGCTCCTCATAGCGGTATAAGATTGTTATGAATCGGAAAACAAACTTTCTTAGTGTGTGTAATATTTGGTGAAATGTTATGTAGTAAAATATATGATACAAATGATCAAAGAACACATTATTTGAACTCCACAAAGCGTAAAATGATTGCTACGAATCGAAATAAAACTTTCTTAGTGTTTGTACAATTTGGTGAAAAGTTACGTAGTAAAAGATTCGATCCAAACCATCTAAAAAACACGTAATTTGGGCTCCTCAGAGCGTTATAAGATTGTTATGAATCGAAAAACAAACTTTCTTAGTGAGTGTAAAATTTGGTGAAATGTTATGTAGTAAATGATATGTTGCAAATGATCTAAAAACACATTATTTGAACTCCTCAAATAGTAAAATGATTGCTATGAATCGAAAAGAAAACTTTTCTTTGTGCTTGTACAGTTTGGTGAAAAGTTACGTAGTAAATAATTCGATCCAAACCATCTCAAAAACACGTTATTTGGGCTCCTCAGAGCGTTATAAGATTGTTATGAATCGAAAAACAAACTTTCTTAATGTGTGTGAAATTTGGTGAAATGTTATGTAGTAAAAGATACGATGCAAAAGATCTAAAAACACATTATTTGAACTCCTCAAAGAGTAAAATGATTGGTATGAATCGAACATAAAGCTTTCTTTGTGTTTGTACAATTTGGTGAAAAGTTACGTAGTATATAATTCGATCCAAACCATCCAAAATACAAGTTATTTGGGCTCCTCAGAGCGTTATAAGATTGTTGTGAATCGAAAAACAAATTTTCTTAGAGTGTGTAAAATTTGGTGAAATGTTATGTAGTAAAAGATACGATGCAAATGATCTAAAAACACATTATTTGAACTCATCAAAGAGTATAATGATTACTATGAATCGAAAAGAAAACTTTCTTATTGTTTGTACAATTTGGTGAAAAGTTACGTAGTAAATGATTCGATCCAAACCATCTAAAAAAACACGTAATTTGGGCTCCTCAGAGCGTTATAAGATTGTTATGAATCGAAAAACAAACTTTTTTAGTGTGTGTAATATTTGGTGAAATGTTATGTAGTAAAAGATACGATGCAAATGATCTAAAAACACATTATTTGAACTCCTCAAAGAGTATAATGATTACTATGAATCGAAAAGAAAACTTTCTTATTGTTTGTACAATTTGGTGAAAAGTTACGTAGTAAATGATTCCATCCAAACCATCTAAAAAACATGTTATTTGGGGAGTTCAGAGCGTGATAAGA
Organism: Luzula sylvatica; assembly: GCA_946800325.1. Lineage (NCBI taxonomy): Eukaryota > Viridiplantae > Streptophyta > Magnoliopsida > Poales > Juncaceae > Luzula > Luzula sylvatica. Next base: position 947,292 of record OX326961.1, read on the forward strand.
TTGTTATGAATCGAAAAACAAACTTTCTCCGCGTGTGTAAAATTTGGTGAAATGTTATGTAGTAAAAGATACGATGCAAATGATCTAAAAATACATTATTTGAACTTCTCAAAGCGTAAAATGATTGGTACAATTTGGGGAAAAGTTACGTAGAAAATGATTCGATCCAAACCATCCCAAAAACACGTTTTTTGGGCTCCTCAGAGCGTTACAAGATTGTTGTGAATCGAAAAACAAATTTTCTTGGCGTGTGTAAAATTTGGTGGAATGTTATGTAGTAAAAGATACGATACAAATGATCTAAAAACACGTTATTTGAACTCCTCAAAGTGTAAAACGAATGCTATGAATCGAAAAGAAAACTTTCTTAGTGTTTGTACAATTTGGTGAAAAGTTACGTAGCAAATGATTCGATCCAAACCATCCCAAAAACACGTTATTTGGGATCCTCAGAGCGTTATAAGATTGTTATGAATCGAAAAATAAACTTTCTTAGGGTTTGTAAAATTTGGTGAAATATTATGTAGTAAAAAAAATGATACAAATGATCTAAAAACACGTTATTTGAACTCCTCAAAGTGTAAAACGAATGCTATGAATCGAAAAGAAAACTTTCATAGTGTTTGGACAATTTGGTGAAAAGTTACGTAGTAAATGATTAGATCCAAACCATCTAAAAAAACGTTATTTGGGCTCCTCAAAGCGTTATAAGTTTGTTATGAATCGAAAAACAAACTTTCTTAGTTTTTGTAAAATTTGGTGAAATGTAATGTAGTAAAAGATACGATACAAATGATTTAAAAACACATTATTTGAACTCCTCAAAGAGTAAAATGAATACTATGAATCGAAAAGAAAACTTTCATAGTGTTTGTACAATATGGTGAAAAGTTACGTAGTAAATGATTCGATCCAAACCATCCCAAAAACACGTTATTTAGGCTCCTCAAAGCGTTATAAGATTGTTATGAATCGAAAAACAAACTTTCTTAGTGTGTGTAATATTTGGTGAAATGTTGTGTAGTAAAATATACGATACAAATGATCTAAGAACACATTATTTGAACTCCTCAAAGCGTAAAATGATTGCTACGAATAGAAAGAAAACTTTCTTAGTGTTTGTACAATTTGGTGAAAAGTTACATAGTAAAAGATTCGATCCAAACCATTTAAAAAACACGTAATTTGGGCTCCTCATAGCGTTATAAGATTGTTATGAATCGAAAAACAAACTCTTTTAGTGTGTGTAAATTTGGTGAAATGTTATGTAGTAAAAGATACGATTCAAATGATCTAAAAACACATTATTGAACTCCTCAAAGAGTAAACTGATTGCTATGAATCGAATAGAAAACTTTCTTTGTGTTTGTATAGTTTGGTGAAAAGTTATGTAGTAAATAATTCGATCCAAACCATCTCAGAAACACGTAATTTGGGCTCCTCAGAGCGTTATAAGATTGTTATGAATAGAAAAACAAACTTTCGTAGCGTGTGTAAAATTTGTTGAAAAGTTATGTAGAAAAAGATAAGATACAAATGATCTAAAAAAACGTTATTTGAACTCCTCAAAGCTTAAAATGATTGCTACGAATCGAAAAAAGACTTTCTCAGTGTTTGTACAATTTGGTGAAAAGTTACGTAGTAAATGATTAGATTCAAACCATCTCAAAAACATGTTATTTGTGCTCCTCAGAGCGATATAAGATTGTTATGAATCGAAAAACGAACTTTCTTAGTGTGTGTAATATTTGGTGAAATGTTGTGTAGTAAAAGATACGATACAAATGATCTAAGAACACATTATTTGAACTCCTCAAAGCGTAAAATGATTGCTACGAATAGAAATAAAACTTTCTTAGTGTTTGTACAATTTGGTGAAAAGTTACATAGTAAAAGATTCGATCCAAACCATTTAAAAAACACGTAATTTGCGCTCCTCATAGCGTTATAAGATTGTTATGAATCGAAAAACAAACTCTTTTAGTGTGTGTAAATTTGGTGAAATGTTATGTAGTAAAAGATACGATTCAAATGATCTAAAAACACATTATTGAACTCCTCAAAGAGTAAACTGATTGCTATGAATCGAATAGAAAACTTTCTTTGTGTTTGTATAGTTTGGTGAAAAGTTATGTAGTAAATAATTCGATCCAAACCATCTCAGAAACACGTAATTTGGGCTCCTCAGAGCGTTATAAGATTGTTATGAATCGAAAAACAAACTTTCTTAGCGTGTGTAAAATTTGGTGAAAAGTTATGTAGAAAAAGATACGATAAAATGATCTAAAAAACGTTATTTGAACTCCTCAAAGCTTAAAATGATTGCTACGAATCGAAAAGAAAACTTTCTTAGTGTTTGTACAATTTGGTGAAAAGTTACGTAGTAAACAATTTGAACCATACCGTCCCAAAAACACGTAATTTGGGCTCCTCGGAGCGTTATATGATTGTTATCAATCGAAAAACAAACTTTCTTTGTGTGAGTAAAATTTGGTGAAATGTTATGTAGTAAAAAATACGATACAAATGATCTAAAAACACGTTATTTGAACTCCTCAAAGTGTAAAACGAATGCAATGAACCGAAAAGAAAACTTTCATAGTGTTTGTACAAGTTGGTGAAAAGTTACGTAGTAAATTATTTGATCCAAACCATCTCAAAAACGCATTATTTGGGATCCTCAGAGCGTTATAAGTTTGTTATGAATCAAAAAACAAACTTTCTTAGTGTGTGTGTAATTTGGTGAAATGTAATGTAGTAAAAGATACGAAACAAATGTTCTAAAAATACATTATTTGAACTCCTCCAAGAGTAAAATGATTGCTATGAATCGAAAATAAAACTTTCTTAGTGTTTGTACAATTTGGTGAAAAGTTATGTAGTAAATTATTCGATCCAAACCATCTCAAAATACGTTATTTGGGCTCCTCAGAGCGTTATAAGATTGTTATGAATCGAACAACAAACTTTCTTAGTGTGTGTAAAATTTGGTGAAATGTTATGTAGTAAAAGATACGATGCAAATGATCTAAAAACACATTATTTGAACTTCTCAAAGCGTAAAATGATTGCAATGAATCGAAAAAGAAAACTTTCTTAGTGTTTGTACAATTTAGTGAAAAGTTACGTAGCAAATGATTTGATTCATACCGTCCCAAAAACCCGTTATTTGGGCTCCTCAGAGCGTTATATGATTGTTATCAATCGAAGAACAAATTTCTTAGTGTGAGTAAAATTTGGTGAAATGTTATGTAGTAAAAGATACGATACAAATGATCTAAAAACAAGTTATTTGAACTCCTCAAAGCTTAAAATGATTGCCATGAATCGAAAAGAAAACTTTCTTTGTGTTTGTACAATTTGGTGAAAAGTTACGTAGTAAATGATTCGGTCCAAACCATCTCAAAAACACGTTATTTGGGCTCCTCAGAGCGTTATAGGATTGTTATGAATCGAAAAACAAACTTTCTTCGCGTGTGTAAAATTTGGTGAAATGTTATGAAGTAAAAGATACGATGCAAATGATCTAAAAACACATTATTTGAACTTCTCAAAGCGTAAAATGATTGCTATGAATCGAAAAGAAAACTTTCTTAGTGTTTGTACCATTTGGTGTAAAGTTACGTAGTAAATGATTCGATCCAAACCATCCCAAAAACACATTATTTGGGCTCCTCAGAGCGTTATAAGATTGTTGTGAATCGAAAAACATATTTTCTTAGCGTGTGTAAAATTTGATGGAATGTTATGTAGTAAAAGATACGATACAAATGATCTAAAAATACGTTATTTGAACTCCTCAAAGCTTAATATGATTGCCATGAATCGAAAAGAAAACTTTCTTTGTGTTTGTACAATTTGGTGAAAAGTTACGTAGTAAATGATTCGATCCAAACCATCTCAATAACACGTTATTTGGGCACCTCACAGTGTTATAAGATTGTTATGAATCGAAAAACAAACATTCTTAGTGTGTGTAAAATTTGGTGAAATGTTATGTAGTAAAAGATACGTTGCAAATGATCTAAAAACACATTATTTGAACTCCTCAAATAGTAAACTGATTGCTATGAATCGAAAAGAAAACTTTCTTAGTGTTTGCACAATTTGGTGAAAAGTTACGTAGTAAATGATTCGATCCAAACCATCTCAATAACACGTTATTTGGGCACCTCACAGCGTTATAAGATTGTTATGAATCGAAAAACAAACTCTCTTAGTGTGTGTAAAATTTGGCGAAATGTTATTTATAAAGATACGATACAAATGATCTAAAAACACGTTATTTGAACTCTTCAAAGCGTAAAATGATTGCTATGAATCGAAAAGAAAACTTTCTTAGTGTTTGCACAATTTGGTGAAAAGTTACGTAGTAAATGATTCGATCCAAACCATCTCAAAAACATGTTCTTTGAGCTCCTCATAGCGGTATAAGATTGTTATGAATCGGAAAACAAACTTTCTTAGTGTGTGTAATATTTGGTGAAATGTTATGTAGTAAAATATATGATACAAATGATCAAAGAACACATTATTTGAACTCCACAAAGCGTAAAATGATTGCTACGAATCGAAATAAAACTTTCTTAGTGTTTGTACAATTTGGTGAAAAGTTACGTAGTAAAAGATTCGATCCAAACCATCTAAAAAACACGTAATTTGGGCTCCTCAGAGCGTTATAAGATTGTTATGAATCGAAAAACAAACTTTCTTAGTGAGTGTAAAATTTGGTGAAATGTTATGTAGTAAATGATATGTTGCAAATGATCTAAAAACACATTATTTGAACTCCTCAAATAGTAAAATGATTGCTATGAATCGAAAAGAAAACTTTTCTTTGTGCTTGTACAGTTTGGTGAAAAGTTACGTAGTAAATAATTCGATCCAAACCATCTCAAAAACACGTTATTTGGGCTCCTCAGAGCGTTATAAGATTGTTATGAATCGAAAAACAAACTTTCTTAATGTGTGTGAAATTTGGTGAAATGTTATGTAGTAAAAGATACGATGCAAAAGATCTAAAAACACATTATTTGAACTCCTCAAAGAGTAAAATGATTGGTATGAATCGAACATAAAGCTTTCTTTGTGTTTGTACAATTTGGTGAAAAGTTACGTAGTATATAATTCGATCCAAACCATCCAAAATACAAGTTATTTGGGCTCCTCAGAGCGTTATAAGATTGTTGTGAATCGAAAAACAAATTTTCTTAGAGTGTGTAAAATTTGGTGAAATGTTATGTAGTAAAAGATACGATGCAAATGATCTAAAAACACATTATTTGAACTCATCAAAGAGTATAATGATTACTATGAATCGAAAAGAAAACTTTCTTATTGTTTGTACAATTTGGTGAAAAGTTACGTAGTAAATGATTCGATCCAAACCATCTAAAAAAACACGTAATTTGGGCTCCTCAGAGCGTTATAAGATTGTTATGAATCGAAAAACAAACTTTTTTAGTGTGTGTAATATTTGGTGAAATGTTATGTAGTAAAAGATACGATGCAAATGATCTAAAAACACATTATTTGAACTCCTCAAAGAGTATAATGATTACTATGAATCGAAAAGAAAACTTTCTTATTGTTTGTACAATTTGGTGAAAAGTTACGTAGTAAATGATTCCATCCAAACCATCTAAAAAACATGTTATTTGGGGAGTTCAGAGCGTGATAAGATTGTTATGAATCGAAAAACAAACTTTCTCCGCGTGTGTAAAATTTGGTGAAATGTTATGTAGTAAAAGATACGATGCAAATGATCTAAAAATACATTATTTGAACTTCTCAAAGCGTAAAATGATTGGTACAATTTGGGGAAAAGTTACGTAGAAAATGATTCGATCCAAACCATCCCAAAAACACGTTTTTTGGGCTCCTCAGAGCGTTACAAGATTGTTGTGAATCGAAAAACAAATTTTCTTGGCGTGTGTAAAATTTGGTGGAATGTTATGTAGTAAAAGATACGATACAAATGATCTAAAAACACGTTATTTGAACTCCTCAAAGTGTAAAACGAATGCTATGAATCAAAAAGAAAACTTTCTTAGTGTTTGTACAATTTGGTGAAAAGTTACGTAGCAAATGATTCGATCCAAACCATCCCAAAAACACGTTATTTGGGATCCTCAGAGCGTTATAAGATTGTTATGAATCGAAAAATAAACTTTCTTAGGGTTTGTAAAATTTGGTGAAATATTATGTAGTAAAAAAAATGATACAAATGATCTAAAAACACGTTATTTGAACTCCTCAAAGTGTAAAACGAATGCTATGAATCGAAAAGAAAACTTTCATAGTGTTTGGACAATTTGGTGAAAAGTTACGTAGTAAATGATTAGATCCAAACCATCTAAAAAAACGTTATTTGGGCTCCTCAAAGCGTTATAAGTTTGTTATGAATCGAAAAACAAACTTTCTTAGTTTTTGTAAAATTTGGTGAAATGTAATGTAGTAAAAGATACGATACAAATGATTTAAAAACACATTATTTGAACTCCTCAAAGAGTAAAATGAATACTATGAATCGAAAAGAAAACTTTCATAGTGTTTGTACAATATGGTGAAAAGTTACGTAGTAAATGATTCGATCCAAACCATCCCAAAAACACGTTATTTAGGCTCCTCAAAGCGTTATAAGATTGTTATGAATCGAAAAACAAACTTTCTTAGTGTGTGTAATATTTGGTGAAATGTTGTGTAGTAAAATATACGATACAAATGATCTAAGAACACATTATTTGAACTCCTCAAAGCGTAAAATGATTGCTACGAATAGAAAGAAAACTTTCTTAGTGTTTGTACAATTTGGTGAAAAGTTACATAGTAAAAGATTCGATCCAAACCATTTAAAAAACACGTAATTTGGGCTCCTCATAGCGTTATAAGATTGTTATGAATCGAAAAACAAACTCTTTTAGTGTGTGTAAATTTGGTGAAATGTTATGTAGTAAAAGATACGATTCAAATGATCTAAAAACACATTATTGAACTCCTCAAAGAGTAAACTGATTGCTATGAATCGAATAGAAAACTTTCTTTGTGTTTGTATAGTTTGGTGAAAAGTTATGTAGTAAATAATTCGATCCAAACCATCTCAGAAACACGTAATTTGGGCTCCTCAGAGCGTTATAAGATTGTTATGAATAGAAAAACAAACTTTCGTAGCGTGTGTAAAATTTGTTGAAAAGTTATGTAGAAAAAGATACGATACAAATGATCTAAAAAAACGTTATTTGAACTCCTCAAAGCTTAAAATGATTGCTACGAATCGAAAAAAGACTTTCTCAGTGTTTGTACAATTTGGTGAAAAGTTACGTAGTAAATGATTAGATTCAAACCATCTCAAAAACATGTTATTTGTGCTCCTCAGAGCGATATAAGATTGTTATGAATCGAAAAACGAACTTTCTTAGTGTGTGTAATATTTGGTGAAATGTTGTGTAGTAAAAGATACGATACAAATGATCTAAGAACACATTATTTGAACTCCTCAAAGCGTAAAATGATTGCTACGAATAGAAATAAAACTTTCTTAGTGTTTGTACAATTTGGTGAAAAGTTACATAGTAAAAGATTCGATCCAAACCATTTAAAAAACACGTAATTTGCGCTCCTCATAGCGTTATAAGATTGTTATGAATCGAAAAACAAACTCTTTTAGTGTGTGTAAATTTGGTGAAATGTTATGTAGTAAAAGATACGATTCAAATGATCTAAAAACACATTATTGAACTCCTCAAAGAGTAAACTGATTGCTATGAATCGAATAGAAAACTTTCTTTGTGTTTGTATAGTTTGGTGAAAAGTTATGTAGTAAATAATTCGATCCAAACCATCTCAGAAACACGTAATTTGGGCTCCTCAGAGCGTTATAAGATTGTTATGAATCGAAAAACAAACTTTCTTAGCGTGTGTAAAATTTGGTGAAAAGTTATGTAGAAAAAGATACGATAAAATGATCTAAAAAACGTTATTTGAACTCCTCAAAGCTTAAAATGATTGCTACGAATCGAAAAGAAAACTTTCTTAGTGTTTGTACAATTTGGTGAAAAGTTACGTAGTAAACAATTTGAACCATACCGTCCCAAAAACACGTAATTTGGGCTCCTCGGAGCGTTATATGATTGTTATCAATCGAAAAACAAACTTTCTTTGTGTGAGTAAAATTTGGTGAAATGTTATGTAGTAAAAAATACGATACAAATGATCTAAAAACACGTTATTTGAACTCCTCAAAGTGTAAAACGAATGCTATGAACCGAAAAGAAAACTTTCATAGTGTTTGTACAAGTTGGTGAAAAGTTACGTAGTAAATTATTTGATCCAAACCATCTCAAAAACGCATTATTTGGGATCCTCAGAGCGTTATAAGTTTGTTATGAATCAAAAAACAAACTTTCTTAGTGTGTGTGTAATTTGGTGAAATGTAATGTAGTAAAAGATACGAAACAAATGTTCTAAAAATACATTATTTGAACTCCTCCAAGAGTAAAATGATTGCTATGAATCGAAAATAAAACTTTCTTAGTGTTTGTACAATTTGGTGAAAAGTTATGTAGTAAATTATTCGATCCAAACCATCTCAAAATACGTTATTTGGGCTCCTCAGAGCGTTATAAGATTGTTATGAATCGAACAACAAACTTTCTTAGTGTGTGTAAAATTTGGTGAAATGTTATGTAGTAAAAGATACGATGCAAATGATCTAAAAACACATTATTTGAACTTCTCAAAGCGTAAAATGATTGCAATGAATCGAAAAAGAAAACTTTCTTAGTGTTTGTACAATTTAGTGAAAAGTTACGTAGCAAATGATTTGATTCATACCGTCCCAAAAACCCGTTATTTGGGCTCCTCAGAGCGTTATATGATTGTTATCAATCGAAGAACAAATTTCTTAGTGTGAGTAAAATTTGGTGAAATGTTATGTAGTAAAAGATACGATACAAATGATCTAAAAACAAGTTATTTGAACTCCTCAAAGCTTAAAATGATTGCCATGAATCGAAAAGAAAACTTTCTTTGTGTTTGTACAATTTGGTGAAAAGTTACGTAGTAAATGATTCGGTCCAAACCATCTCAAAAACACGTTATTTGGGCTCCTCAGAGCGTTATAGGATTGTTATGAATCGAAAAACAAACTTTCTTCGCGTGTGTAAAATTTGGTGAAATGTTATGGAGTAAAAGATACGATGCAAATGATCTAAAAACACATTATTTGAACTTCTCAAAGCGTAAAATGATTGCTATGAATCGAAAAGAAAACTTTCTTAGTGTTTGTACCATTTGGTGTAAAGTTACGTAGTAAATGATTCGATCCAAACCATCCCAAAAACACATTATTTGGGCTCCTCAGAGCGTTATAAGATTGTTGTGAATCGAAAAACATATTTTCTTAGCGTGTGTAAAATTTGATGGAATGTTATGTAGTAAAAGATACGATACAAATGATCTAAAAATACGTTATTTGAACTCCTCAAAGCTTAATATGATTGCCATGAATCGAAAAGAAAACTTTCTTTGTGTTTGTACAATTTGGTGAAAAGTTACGTAGTAAATGATTCGATCCAAACCATCTCAATAACACGTTATTTGGGCACCTCACAGTGTTATAAGATTGTTATGAATCGAAAAACAAACATTCTTAGTGTGTGTAAAATTTGGTGAAATGTTATGTAGTAAAAGATACGTTGCAAATGATCTAAAAACACATTATTTGAACTCCTCAAATAGTAAAATGATTGCTATGAATCGAAAAGAAAACTTTCTTAGTGTTTGCACAATTTGGTGAAAAGTTACGTAGTAAATGATTCGATCCAAACCATCTCAATAACACGTTATTTGGGCACCTCACAGCGTTATAAGATTGTTATGAATCGAAAAACAAACTCTCTTAGTGTGTGTAAAATTTGGCGAAATGTTATTTATAAAGATACGATACAAATGATCTAAAAACACGTTATTTGAACTCTTCAAAGCGTAAAATGATTGCTATGAATCGAAAAGAAAACTTTCTTAGTGTTTGCACAATTTGGTGAAAAGTTACGTAGTAAATGATTCGATCCAAACCATCTCAAAAACATGTTCTTTGAGCTCCTCATAGCGGTATAAGATTGTTATGAATCGGAAAACAAACTTTCTTAGTGTGTGTAATATTTGGTGAAATGTTATGTAGTAAAATATATGATACAAATGATCAAAGAACACATTATTTGAACTCCACAAAGCGTAAAATGATTGCTACGAATCGAAATAAAACTTTCTTAGTGTTTGTACAATTTGGTGAAAAGTTACGTAGTAAAAGATTCGATCCAAACCATCTAAAAAATACGTAATTTGGGCTCCTCAGAGCGTTATAAGATTGTTATGAATCGAAAAACAAACTTTCTTAGTGAGTGTAAAATTTGGTGAAATGTTATGTAGTAAATGATACGTTGCAATTTATCTAAAAACACATTATTTGAACTCCTCAAATAGTAAAATGATTGCTATGAATCGAAAAGAAAACTTTCTTTGTGCTTGTACAGTTTGGTGAAAAGTTACGTAGTAAATAATTCGATCCAAACCATCTCAAAAACACGTTATTTGGGCTCCTCAGAGCGTTATAAGATTGTTATGAATCGAAAAACAAACTTTCTTAATGTGTGTGAAATTTGGTGAAATGTTATGTAGTAAAAGATACGATGCAAAAGATCTAAAAACACATTATTTGAACTCCTCAAAGAGTAAAATGATTGGTATGAATCGAACATAAAACTTTCTTTGTGTTTGTACAATTTGGTGAAAAATTACGTAGTATATAATTCGATCCAAACCATCCAAAATACAAGTTATTTGGGCTCCTCAGAGCGTTATAAGATTGTTGTGAATCGAAAAACAAATTTTCTTAGAGTGTGTAAAATTTGGTGAAATGTTATGTAGTAAAAGATACGATGCAAATGATCTAAAAACACATTATTTGAACTCATCAAAGAGTATAATGATTACTATGAATCGAAAAGAAAATTTTCTTATTGTTTGTACAATTTGGTGAAAAGTTACGTAGTAAATGATTCGATCCAAACCATCTAAAAAAACACGTAATTTGGGCTCCTCAGAGCGTTATAAGATTGTTATGAATCGAAAAACAAACTTTTTTAGTGTGTGTAATATTTGGTGAAATGTTATGTAGTAAAAGATACGATGCAAATGATCTAAAAACACATTATTTGAACTCCTCAAAGAGTATAATGATTACTATGAATCGAAAAGAAAACTTTCTTATTGTTTGTACAATTTGGTGAAAAGTTACGTAGTAAATGATTCCATCCAAACCATCTAAAAAACATGTTATTTGGGGAGTTCAGAGCGTGATAAGATTGTTATGAATCGAAAAACAAACTTTCTCCACGTGTGTAAAATTTGGTGAAATGTTATGTAGTAAAAGATACGATGCAAATGATCTAAAAACACATTATTTGAACTTCTCAAAGCGTAAAATGATTGGTACAATTTGGGGAAAAGTTACGTAGAAAATGATTCGATCCAAACCATCCCAAAAACACGTTTTTTGGGCTCCTCAGAGCGTTACAAGATTGTTGTGAATCGAAAAACAAACTTTCTTGGCGTGTGTAAAATTTGGTGGAATGTTATGTAGTAAAAGATACGATACAAATGATCTAAAAACACGTTATTTGAACTCCTCAAAGTGTAAAACGAATGCTATGAATCGAAAAGAAAACTTTCTTAGTGTTTGTACAATTTGGTGAAAAGTTACGTAGCCAATGATTCGATCCAAACCATCCCAAAAACACGTTATTTGGGATCCTCAGAGCGTTATAAGATTGTTATGAATCGAAAAATAAACTTTCTTAGGGTTTGTAAAATTTGGTGAAATATTATGTAGTAAAAAAAATGATACAAATGATCTAAAAACACGTTATTTGAACTCCTCAAAGTGTAAAACGAATGCTATGAATCGAAAAGAAAACTTTCATAGTGTTTGTACAATTTGGTGAAAAGTTACGTAGTAAATGATTAGATCCAAACCATCTAAAAAAACGTTATTTGGGCTCCTCAAAGCGTTATAAGTTTGTTATGAATCGAAAAACAAACTTTCATAGTTTTTGTAAAATTTGGTGAAATGTAATGTAGTAAAAGATACGATACAAATGATTTAAAAACACATTATTTGAACTCCTCAAAGAGTAAAATGAATACTATGAATCGAAAAGAAAACTTTCATAGTGTTTGTACAATATGGTGAAAAGTTACGTAGTAAATGATTCGATCCAAACCATCCCAAAAACACGTTATTTAGGCTCCTCAAAGCGTTATAAGATTGTTATGAATCGAAAAACAAACTTTCTTAGTGTGTGTAATATTTGGTGAAATGTTGTGTAGTAAAATATACGATACAAATGATCTAAGAACACATTATTTGAACTCCTCAAAGCGTAAAATGATTGCTACGAATAGAAAGAAAACTTTCTTAGTGTTTGTACAATTTGGTGAAAAGTTACATAGTAAAAGATTCGATCCAAACCATTTAAAAAACACGTAATTTGGGCTCCTCATAGCGTTATAAGATTGTTATGAATCGAAAAACAAACTCTTTTAGTGTGTGTAAATTTGGTGAAATGTTATGTAGTAAAAGATACGATTCAAATGATCTAAAAACACATTATTGAACTCCTCAAAGAGTAAACTGATTGCTATGAATCGAATAGAAAACTTTCTTTGTGTTTGTATAGTTTGGTGAAAAGTTATGTAGTAAATAATTCGATCCAAACCATCTCAGAAACACGTAATTTGGGCTCCTCAGAGCGTTATAAGATTGTTATGAATAGAAAAACAAACTTTCGTAGCGTATGTAAAATTTGTTGAAAAGTTATGTAGAAAAAGATACGATACAAATGATCTAAAAAAACGTTATTTGAACTCCTCAAAGCTTAAAATGATTGCTACGAATCGAAAAAAGACTTTCTCAGTGTTTGTACAATTTGGTGAAAAGTTACGTAGTAAATGATTAGATTCAAACCATCTCAAAAACATGTTATTTGTGCTCCTCAGAGCGATATAAGATTGTTATGAATCGAAAAACGAACTTTCTTAGTGTGTGTAATATTTGGTGAAATGTTGTGTAGTAAAAGATACGATACAAATGATCTAAGAACACATTATTTGAACTCCTCAAAGCGTAAAATGATTGCTACGAATAGAAATAAAACTTTCTTAGTGTTTGTACAATTTGGTGAAAAGTTACATAGTAAAAGATTCGATCCAAACCATTTAAAAAACACGTAATTTGCGCTCCTCATAGCGTTATAAGATTGTTATGAATCGAAAAACAAACTCTTTTAGTGTGTGTAAATTTGGTGAAATGTTATGTAGTAAAAGATACGATTCAAATGATCTAAAAACACATTATTGAACTCCTCAAAGAGTAAACTGATTGCTATGAATCGAATAGAAAACTTTCTTTGTGTTTGTATAGTTTGGTGAAAAGTTATGTAGTAAATAATTCGATCCAAACCATCTCAGAAACACGTAATTTGGGCTCCTCAGAGCGTTATAAGATTGTTATGAATCGAAAATCAAACTTTCTTAGCGTGTGTAAAATTTGGTGAAAAGTTATGTAGAAAAAGATACGATAAAATGATCTAAAAAACGTTATTTGAACTCCTCAAAGCTTAAAATGATTGCTACGAATCGAAAAGAAAACTTTCTTAGTGTTTGTACAATTTGGTGAAAAGTTACGTAGTAAACAATTTGAACCATACCGTCCCAAAAACACGTAATTTGGGCTCATCGGAGCGTTATATGATTGTTATCAATCGAAAAACAAACTTTCTTTGTGTGAGTAAAATTTGGTGAAATGTTATGTAGTAAAAAATACGATACAAATGATCTAAAAACACGTTATTTGAACTCCTCAAAGTGTAAAACGAATGCTATGAACCGAAAAGAAAACTTTCATAGTGTTTGTACAAGTTGGTGAAAAGTTACGTAGTAAATTATTTGATCCAAACCATCTCAAAAACGCATTATTTGGGATCCTCAGAGCGTTATAAGTTTGTTATGAATCAAAAAACAAACTTTCTTAGTGTGTGTGTAATTTGGTGAAATGTAATGTAGTAAAAGATACGAAACAAATGTTCTAAAAATACATTATTTGAACTCCTCCAAGAGTAAAATGATTGCTATGAATCGAAAATAAAACTTTCTTAGTGTTTGTACAATTTTGTGAAAAGTTATGTAGGAAATTATTCGATCCAAACCATCTCAAAATACGTTATTTGGGCTCCTCAGAGCGTTATAAGATTGTTATGAATCGAACAACAAACTTTCTTAGTGTGTGTAAAATTTGGTGAAATGTTATGTAGTAAAAGATACAATGCAAATGATCTAAAAACACATTATTTGAACTTCTCAAAGCGTAAAATGATTGCAATGAATCGAAAAGAAAACTTTCTAAGTGTTTGTACAATTTAGTGAAAAGTTACGTAGCAAATGATTTGATTCATACCGTCCCAAAAACCCGTTATTTGGGCTCCTCAGAGCGTTATATGATTGTTATCAATCGAAAAACAAATTTCTTAGTGTGAGTAAAATTTGGTGAAATGTTATGTAGTAAAAGATACGATACAAATGATCTAAAAACAAGTTATTTGAACTCCTCAAAGCTTAAAATGATTGCCATGAATCGAAAAGAAAACTTTCTTTGTGTTTGTACAATTTGGTGAAAAGTTACGTAGTAAATGATTCGGTCCAAACCATCTCAAAAACACGTTATTTGGGCTCCTCAGAGCGTTATAGGACTGTTATGAATCGAAAAACAAACTTTCTTCGCGTGTGTAAAATTTGGTGAAATGTTATGAAGTAAAAGATACGATGCAAATGATCTAAAAACACATTATTTGAACTTCTCAAAGCGTAAAATGATTGCTATGAATCGAAAAGAAAACTTTCTTAGTGTTTGTACCATTTGGTGTAAAGTTACGTAGTAAATGATTCGATCCAAACCATCCCAAAAACACATTATTTGGGTTCCTCAGAGCGTTATAAGATTGTTGTGAATCGAAAAACATATTTTCTTAGCGTGTGTAAAATTTGATGGAATGTTATGTAGTAAAAGATACGATACAAATGATCTAAAAATACGTTATTTGAACTCCTCAAAGCTTAATATGATTGCCATGAATCGAAAAGAAAACTTTCTTTGTGTTTGTACAATTTCGTGAAAAGTTACGTAGTAAATGATTCGATCCAAACCATCTCAATAACACGTTATTTGGGCACCTCACAGTGTTATAAGATTGTTATGAATCGAAAAACAAACATTCTTAGTGTGTGTAAAATTTGGTGAAATGTTATGTAGTAAAAGATACGTTGCAAATGATCTAAAAACACATTATTTGAACTCCTCAAATAGTAAAATGATTGCTATGAATCGAAAAGAAAACTTTCTTAGTGTTTGTAAAATTTGATGGAATGTTATGTAGTAAAAGATACGATACAAATGATCTAAAAATACGTTATTTGAACTCCTCAAAGCTTAATATGATTGCCATGAATCGAAAAGAAAACTTTCTTTGTGTTTGTACAATTTGGTGAAAAGTTACGTAGTAAATGATTCGATCCAAACCATCTCAATAACACGTTATTTGGGCACCTCACAGCGTTATAAGATTGTTATGAATCGAAAAACAAACTCTCTTAGTGTGTGTAAAATTTGGCGAAATGTTATTTATAAAGATACGATACAAATGATCTAAAAACACGTTATTTGAACTCTTCAAAGCGTAAAATGATTGCTATGAATCGAAAAGAAAACTTTCTTAGTGTTTGCACAATTTGGTGAAAAGTTACGTAGTAAATGATTCGATCCAAACCATCTCAAAAACATGTTCTTTGAGCTCCTCATAGCGGTATAAGATTGTTATGAATCGGAAAACAAACTTTCTTAGTGTGTGTAATATTTGGTGAAATGTTATGTAGTAAAATATATGATACAAATGATCAAAGAACACATTATTTGAACTCCACAAAGCGTAAAATGATTGCTACGAATCGAAATAAAACTTTCTTAGTGTTTGTACAATTTGGTGAAAAGTTACGTAGTAAAAGATTCGATCCAAACCATCTAAAAAACACGTAATTTGGGCTCCTCAGAGCGTTATAAGATTGTTATGAATCGAAAAACAAACTTTCTTAGTGAGTGTAAAATTTGGTGAAATGTTATGTAGTAAATGATATGTTGCAAATGATCTAAAAACACATTATTTGAACTCCTCAAATAGTAAAATGATTGCTATGAATCGAAAAGAAAACTTTTCTTTGTGCTTGTACAGTTTGGTGAAAAGTTACGTAGTAAATAATTCGATCCAAACCATCTCAAAAACACGTTATTTGGGCTCCTCAGAGCGTTATAAGATTGTTATGAATCGAAAAACAAACTTTCTTAATGTGTGTGAAATTTGGTGAAATTTTATGTAGTAAAAGATACGATGCAAAAGATCTAAAAACACATTATTTGAACTCCTCAAAGAGTAAAATGATTGGTATGAATCGAACATAAAGCTTTCTTTGTGTTTGTACAATTTGGTGAAAAGTTACGTAGTATATAATTCGATCCAAACCATCCAAAATACAAGTTATTTGGGCTCCTCAGAGCGTTATAAGATTGTTGTGAATCGAAAAACAAATTTTCTTAGAGTGTGTAAAATTTGGTGAAATGTTATGTAGTAAAAGATACGATGCAAATGATCTAAAAACACATTATTTGAACTCATCAAAGAGTATAATGATTACTATGAATCGAAAAGAAAACTTTCTTATTGTTTGTACAATTTGGTGAAAAGTTACGTAGTAAATGATTCGATCCAAACCATCTAAAAAAACACGTAATTTGGGCTCCTCAGAGCGTTATAAGATTGTTATGAATCGAAAAACAAACTTTTTTAGTGTGTGTAATATTTGGTGAAATGTTATGTAGTAAAAGATACGATGCAAATGATCTAAAAACACATTATTTGAACTCCTCAAAGAGTATAATGATTACTATGAATCGAAAAGAAAACTTTCTTATTGTTTGTACAATTTGGTGAAAAGTTACGTAGTAAATGATTCCATCCAAACCATCTAAAAAACATGTTATTTGGGGAGTTCAGAGCGTGATAAGATTGTTATGAATCGAAAAACAAACTTTCTCCGCGTGTGTAAAATTTGGTGAAATGTTATGTAGTAAAAGATACGATGCAAATGATCTAAAAATACATTATTTGAACTTCTCAAAGCGTAAAATGATTGGTACAATTTGGGGAAAAGTTACGTAGAAAATGATTCGATCCAAACCATTCCAAAAACACGTTTTTTGGGCTCCTCAGAGCGTTACAAGATTGTTGTGAATCGAAAAACAAATTTTCTTGGCGTGTGAAAAATTTGGTGGAATGTTATGTAGTAAAAGATACGATACAAATGATCTAAAAACACGTTATTTGAACTCCTCAAAGTGTAAAACGAATGCTATGAATCGAAAAGAAAACTTTCTTAGTGTTTGTACAATTTGGTGAAAAGTTACGTAGCAAATGATTCGATCCAAACCATCCCAAAAACACGTTATTTGGGATCCTCGGAGCGTTATAAGATTGTTATGAATCGAAAAATAAACTTTCTTAGGGTTTGTAAAATTTGGTGAAATATTATGTAGTAAAAAAAATGATACAAATGATCTAAAAACACGTTATTTGAACTCCTCAAAGTGTAAAACGAATGCTATGAATCGAAAAGAAAACTTTCATAGTGTTTGTACAATTTGGTGAAAAGTTACGTAGTAAATGATTAGATCCAAACCATGTAAAAAAACGTTATTTGGGCTCCTCAAAGCGTTATAAGTTTGTTATGAATCGAAAAACAAACTTTCTTAGTTTTTGTAAAATTTGGTGAAATGTAATGTAGTAAAAGATACGATACAAATGATTTAAAAACACATTATTTGAACTCCTCAAAGAGTAAAATGAATACTATGAATCGAAAAGAAAACTTTCATAGTGTTTGTACAATATGGTGAAAAGTTACGTAGTAAATGATTCGATCCAAACCATCCCAAAAACACGTTATTTAGGCTCCTCAAAGCGTTATAAGATTGTTATGAATCGAAAAACAAACTTTCTTAGTGTGTGTAATATTTGGTGAAATGTTGTGTAGTAAAATATACGATACAAATGATCTAAGAACACATTATTTGAACTCCTCAAAGCGTAAAATGATTGCTACGAATAGAAAGAAAACTTTCTTAGTGTTTGTACAATTTGGTGAAAAGTTACATAGTAAAAGATTCGATCCAAACCATTTAAAAAACACGTAATTTGGGCTCCTCATAGCGTTATAAGATTGTTATGAATCGAAAAACAAACTCTTTTAGTGTGTGTAAATTTGGTGAAATGTTATGTAGTAAAAGATACGATTCAAATGATCTAAAAACACATTATTGAACTCCTCAAAGAGTAAACTGATTGCTATGAATCGAATAGAAAACTTTCTTTGTGTTTGTATAGTTTGGTGAAAAGTTATGTAGTAAATAATTCGATCCAAACCATCTCAGAAACACGTAATTTGGGCTCCTCAGAGCGTTATAAGATTGTTATGAATAGAAAAACAAACTTTCGTAGCGTGTGTAAAATTTGTTGAAAAGTTATGTAGAAAAAGATACGATACAAATGATCTAAAAAAACGTTATTTGAACTCCTCAAAGCTTAAAATGATTGCTACGAATCGAAAAAAGACTTTCTCAGTGTTTGTACAATTTGGTGAAAAGTTACGTAGTAAATGATTAGATTCAAACCATCTCAAAAACATGTTATTTGTGCTCCTCAGAGCGATATAAGATTGTTATGAATCGAAAAACGAACTTTCTTAGTGTGTGTAATATTTGGTGAAATGTTGTGTAGTAAAAGATACGATACAAATGATCTAAGAACACATTATTTGAACTCCTCAAAGCGTAAAATGATTGCTACGAATAGAAATAAAACTTTCTTAGTGTTTGTACAATTTGGTGAAAAGTTACATAGTAAAAGATTCGATCCAAACCATTTAAAAAACACGTAATTTGCGCTCCTCATAGCGTTATAAGATTGTTATGAATCGAAAAACAAACTCTTTTAGTGTGTGTAAATTTGGTGAAATGTTATGTAGTAAAATATACGATTCAAATGATCTAAAAACACATTATTGAACTCCTCAAAGAGTAAACTGATTGCTATGAATCGAATAGAAAACTTTCTTTGTGTTTGTATAGTTTGGTGAAAAGTTATGTAGTAAATAATTCGATCCAAACCATCTCAGAAACACGTAATTTGGGCTCCTCAGAGCGTTATAAGATTGTTATGAATCGAAAAACAAACTTTCTTAGCGTGTGTAAAATTTGGTGAAAAGTTATGTAGAAAAAGATACGATAAAATGATCTAAAAAACGTTATTTGAACTCCTCAAAGCTTAAAATGATTGCTACGAATCGAAAAGAAAACTTTCTTAGTGTTTGTACAATTTGGTGAAAAGTTACGTAGTAAACAATTTGAACCATACCGTCCCAAAAACACGTAATTTGGGCTCCTCGGAGCGTTATATGATTGTTATCAATCGAAAAACAAACTTTCTTTGTGTGAGTAAAATTTGGTGAAATGTTATGTAGTAAAAAATACGATACAAATGATCTAAAAACACGTTATTTGAACTCCTCAAAGTGTAAAACGAATGCTATGAACCGAAAAGAAAACTTTCATAGTGTTTGTACAAGTTGGTGAAAAGTTACGTAGTAAATTATTTGATCCAAACCATCTCAAAAACGCATTATTTGGGATCCTCAGAGCGTTATAAGTTTGTTATGAATCAAAAAACAAACTTTCTTAGTGTGTGTGTAATTTGGTGAAATGTAATGTAGTAAAAGATACGAAACAAATGTTCTAAAAATACATTATTTGAACTCCTCCAAGAGTAAAATGATTGCTATGAATCGAAAATAAAACTTTCTTAGTGTTTGTACAATTTGGTGAAAAGTTATGTAGTAAATTATTCGATCCAAACCATCTCAAAATACGTTATTTGGGCTCCTCAGAGCGTTATAAGATTGTTATGAATCGAACAACAAACTTTCTTAGTGTGTGTAAAATTTGGTGAAATGTTATGTAGTAAAAGATACGATGCAAATGATCTAAAAACACATTATTTGAACTTCTCAAAGCGTAAAATGATTGCAATGAATCGAAAAGAAAACTTTCTTAGTGTTTGTACAATTTAGTGAAAAGTTACGTAGCAAATGATTTGATTCATACCGTCCCAAAAACCCGTTATTTGGGCTCCTCAGAGCGTTATATGATTGTTATCAATCGAAGAACAAATTTCTTAGTGTGAGTAAAATTTGGTGAAATGTTATGTAGTAAAAGATACGATACAAATGATCTAAAAACAAGTTATTTGAACTCCTCAAAGCTTAAAATGATTGCCATGAATCGAAAAGAAAACTTTCTTTGTGTTTGTACAATTTGGTGAAAAGTTACGTAGTAAATGATTCGGTCCAAACCATCTCAAAAACACGTTATTTGGGCTCCTCAGAGCATTATAGGATTGTTATGAATCGAAAAACAAACTTTCTTCGCGTGTGTAAAATTTGGTGAAATGTTATGAAGTAAAAGATACGATGCAAATGATCTAAAAACACATTATTTGAACTTCTCAAAGCGTAAAATGATTGCTATGAATCGAAAAAAAAACTTTCTTAGTGTTTGTACCATTTGGTGTAAAGTTACGTAGTAAATGATTCGATCCAAACCATCCCAAAAACACATTATTTGGGCTCCTCAGAGCGTTATAAGATTGTTGTGAATCGAAAAACATATTTTCATAGCGTGTGTAAAATTTGATGGAATGTTATGTAGTAAAAGATACGATACAAATGATCTAAAAATACATTATTTGAACTCCTCAAAGCTTAATATGATTGCCATGAATCGAAAAGAAAACTTTCTTTGTGTTTGTACAATTTGGTGAAAAGTTACGTAGTAAATGATTCGATCCAAACCATCTCAATAACACGTTATTTGGGCACCTCACAGTGTTATAAGATTGTTATGAATCGAAAAACAAACATTCTTAGTGTGTGTAAAATTTGGTGAAATGTTATGTAGTAAAAGATACGTTGCAAATGATCTAAAAACACATTATTTGAACTCCTCAAATAGTAAAATGATTGCTATGAATCGAAAAGAAAACTTTCTTAGTGTTTGCACAATTTGGTGAAAAGTTACGTAGTAAATGATTCGATCCAAACCATCTCAATAACACGTTATTTGGGCACCTCACAGCGTTATAAGATTGTTATGAATCGAAAAACAAACTCTCTTAGTGTGTGTAAAATTTGGCGAAATGTTATTTATAAAGATACGATACAAATGATCTAAAAACACGTTATTTGAACTCTTCAAAGCGTAAAATGATTGCTATGAATCGAAAAGAAAACTTTCTTAGTGTTTGCACAATTTGGTGAAAAGTTACATAGTAAATGATTCGATCCAAACCATCTCAAAAACATGTTCTTTGAGCTCCTCATAGCGGTATAAGATTGTTATGAATCGGAAAACAAACTTTCTTAGTGTGTGTAATATTTGGTGAAATGTTATGTAGTAAAATATATGATACAAATGATCAAAGAACACATTATTTGAACTCCACAAAGCGTAAAATGATTGCTACGAATCGAAATAAAACTTTCTTAGTGTTTGTACAATTTGGTGAAAAGTTACGTAGTAAAAGATTCGATCCAAACCATCTAAAAAATACGTAATTTGGGCTCCTCAGAGCGTTATAAGATTGTTATGAATCGAAAAACAAACTTTCTTAGTGAGTGTAAAATTTGGTGAAATGTTATGTAGTAAATGATACGTTGCAAATGATCTAAAAACACATTATTTGAACTCCTCAAATAGTAAAATGATTGCTATGAATCGAAAAGAAAACTTTCTTTGTGCTTGTACAGTTTGGTGAAAAGTTACGTAGTAAATAATTCGATCCAAACCATCTCAAAAACACGTTATTTGGGCTCCTCAGAGCGTTATAAGATTGTTATGAATCGAAAAACAAACTTTCTTAATGTGTGTGAAATTTGGTGAAATGTTATGTAGTAAAAGATACGATGCAAAAGATCTAAAAACACATTATTTGAACTCCTCAAAGAGTAAAATGATTGGTATGAATCGAACATAAAACTTTCTTTGTGTTTGTACAATTTGGTGAAAAATTACGTAGTATATAATTCGATCCAAACCATCCAAAATACAAGTTATTTGGGCTCCTCAGAGCGTTATAAGATTGTTGTGAATCGAAAAACAAATTTTCTTAGAGTGTGTAAAATTTGGTGAAATGTTATGTAGTAAAAGATACGATGCAAATGATCTAAAAACACATTATTTGAACTCATCAAAGAGTATAATGATTACTATGAATCGAAAAGAAAACTTTCTTATTGTTTGTACAATTTGGTGAAAAGTAACGTAGTAAATGATTCGATCCAAACCATCTAAAAAAACACGTAATTTGGGCTCCTCAGAGCGTTATAAGATTGTTATGAATCGAAAAACAAACTTTTTTAGTGTGTGTAATATTTGGTGAAATGTTATGTAGTAAAAGATACGATGCAAATGATCTAAAAACACATTATTTGAACTCCTCAAAGAGTATAATGATTACTATGAATCGAAAAGAAAACTTTCTTATTGTTTGTACAATTTGGTGAAAAGTTACGTAGTAAATGATTCCATCCAAACCATCTAAAAAACATGTTATTTGGGGAGTTCAGAGCGTGATAAGATTGTTATGAATCGAAAAACAAACTTTCTCCACGTGTGTAAAATTTGGTGAAATGTTATGTAGTAAAAGATACGATGCAAATGATCTAAAAACACATTATTTGAACTTCTCAAAGCGTAAAATGATTGGTACAATTTGGGGAAAAGTTACGTAGAAAATGATTCGATCCAAACCATCCCAAAAACACGTTTTTTGGGCTCCTCAGAGCGTTACAAGATTGTTGTGAATCGAAAAACAAACTTTCTTGGCGTGTGTAAAATTTGGTGGAATGTTATGTAGTAAAAGATACGATACAAATGATCTAAAAACACGTTATTTGAACTCCTCAAAGTGTAAAACGAATGCTATGAATCGAAAAGAAAACTTTCTTAGTGTTTGTACAATTTGGTGAAAAGTTACGTAGCCAATGATTCGATCCAAACCATCCCAAAAACACGTTATTTGGGATCCTCAGAGCGTTATAAGATTGTTATGAATCGAAAAATAAACTTTCTTAGGGTTTGTAAAATTTGGTGAAATATTATGTAGTAAAAAAAATGATACAAATGATCTAAAAACACGTTATTTGAACTCCTCAAAGTGTAAAACGAATGCTATGAATCGAAAAGAAAACTTTCATAGTGTTTGTACAATTTGGTGAAAAGTTACGTAGTAAATGATTAGATCCAAACCATCTAAAAAAACGTTATTTGGGCTCCTCAAAGCGTTATAAGTTTGTTATGAATCGAAAAACAAACTTTCTTAGTTTTTGTAAAATTTGGTGAAATGTAATGTAGTAAAAGATACGATACAAATGATTTAAAAACACATTATTTGAACTCCTCAAAGAGTAAAATGAATACTATGAATCGAAAAGAAAACTTTCATAGTGTTTGTACAATATGGTGAAAAGTTACGTAGTAAATGATTCGATCCAAACCATCCCAAAAACACGTTATTTAGGCTCCTCAAAGCGTTATAAGATTGTTATGAATCGAAAAACAAACTTTCTTAGTGTGTGTAATATTTGGTGAAATGTTGTGTAGTAAAATATACGATACAAATGATCTAAGAACACATTATTTGAACTCCTCAAAGCGTAAAATGATTGCTACGAATAGAAAGAAAACTTTCTTAGTGTTTGTACAATTTGGTGAAAAGTTACATAGTAAAAGATTCGATCCAAACCATTTAAAAAACACGTAATTTGGGCTCCGCATAGCGTTATAAGATTGTTATGAATCGAAAAACAAACTCTTTTAGTGTGTGTAAATTTGGTGAAATGTTATGTAGTAAAAGATACGATTCAAATGATCTAAAAACACATTATTGAACTCCTCAAAGAGTAAACTGATTGCTATGAATCGAATAGAAAACTTTCTTTGTGTTTGTATAGTTTGGTGAAAAGTTATGTAGTAAATAATTCGATCCAAACCATCTCAGAAACACGTAATTTGGGCTCCTCAGAGCGTTATAAGATTGTTATGAATAGAAAAACAAACTTTCGTAGCGTATGTAAAATTTGTTGAAAAGTTATGTAGAAAAAGATACGATACAAATGATCTAAAAAAACGTTATTTGAACTCCTCAAAGCTTAAAATGATTGCTACGAATCGAAAAAAGACTTTCTCAGTGTTTGTACAATTTGGTGAAAAGTTACGTAGTAAATGATTAGATTCAAACCATCTCAAAAACATGTTATTTGTGCTCCTCAGAGCGATATAAGATTGTTATGAATCGAAAAACGAACTTTCTTAGTGTGTGTAATATTTGGTGAAATGTTGTAGTAAAAGATACGATACAAATGATCTAAGAACACATTATTTGAACTCCTCAAAGCGTAAAATGATTGCTACGAATAGAAATAAAACTTTCTTAGTGTTTGTACAATTTGGTGAAAAGTTACATAGTAAAAGATTCGATCCAAACCATTTAAAAAACACGTAATTTGCGCTCCTCATAGCGTTATAAGATTGTTATGAATCGAAAAACAAACTCTTTTAGTGTGTGTAAATTTGGTGAAATGTTATGTAGTAAAAGATACGATTCAAATGATCTAAAAACACATTATTGAACTCCTCAAAGAGTAAACTGATTGCTATGAATCGAATAGAAAACTTTCTTTGTGTTTGTATAGTTTGGTGAAAAGTTATGTAGTAAATAATTCGATCCAAACCATCTCAGAAACACGTAATTTGGGCTCCTCAGAGCGTTATAAGATTGTTATGAATCGAAAATCAAACTTTCTTAGCGTGTGTAAAATTTGGTGAAAAGTTATATAGAAAAAGATACGATAAAATGATCTAAAAAACGTTATTTGAACTCCTCAAAGCTTAAAATGATTGCTACGAATCGAAAAGAAAACTTTCTTAGTGTTTGTACAATTTGGTGAAAAGTTACGTAGTAAACAATTTGAACCATACCGTCCCAAAAACACGTAATTTGGGCTCATCGGAGCGTTATATGATTGTTATCAATCGAAAAACAAACTTTCTTTGTGTGAGTAAAATTTGGTGAAATGTTATGTAGTAAAAAATACGATACAAATGATCTAAAAACACGTTATTTGAACTCCTCAAAGTGTAAAACGAATGCTATGAACCGAAAAGAAAACTTTCATAGTGTTTGTACAAGTTGGTGAAAAGTTACGTAGTAAATTATTTGATCCAAACCATCTCAAAAACGCATTATTTGGGATCCTCAGAGCGTTATAAGTTTGTTATGAATCAAAAAACAAACTTTCTTAGTGTGTGTGTAATTTGGTGAAATGTAATGTAGTAAAAGATACGAAACAAATGTTCTAAAAATACATTATTTGAACTCCTCCAAGAGTAAAATGATTGCTATGAATCGAAAATAAAACTTTCTTAGTGTTTGTACAATTTGGTGAAAAGTTATGTAGTAAATTATTCGATCCAAACCATCTCAAAATACGTTATTTGGGCTCCTCAGAGCGTTATAAGATTGTTATGAATCGAACAACAAACTTTCTTAGTGTGTGTAAAATTTGGTGAAATGTTATGTAGTAAAAGATACAATGCAAATGATCTAAAAACACATTATTTGAACTTCTCAAAGCGTAAAATGATTGCAATGAATCGAAAAGAAAACTTTCTAAGTGTTTGTACAATTTAGTGAAAAGTTACGTAGCAAATGATTTGATTCATACCGTCCCAAAAACCCGTTATTTGGGCTCCTCAGAGCGTTATATGATTGTTATCAATCGAAAAACAAATTTCTTAGTGTGAGTAAAATTTGGTGAAATGTTATGTAGTAAAAGATACGATACAAATGATCTAAAAACAAGTTATTTGAACTCCTCAAAGCTTAAAATGATTGTCATGAATCGAAAAGAAAACTTTCTTTGTGTTTGTACAATTTGGTGAAAAGTTACGTAGTAAATGATTCGGTCCAAACCATCTCAAAAACACGTTATTTGGGCTCCTCAGAGCGTTATAGGACTGTTATGAATCGAAAAACAAACTTTCTTCGCGTGTGTAAAATTTGGTGAAATGTTATGAAGTAAAAGATACGATGCAAATGATCTAAAAACACATTATTTGAACTTCTCAAAGCGTAAAATGATTGCTATGAATCGAAAAGAAAACTTTCTTAGTGTTTGTACCATTTGGTGTAAAGTTACGTAGTAAATGATTCGATCCAAACCATCCCAAAAACACATTATTTGGGCTCCTCAGAGCGTTATAAGATTGTTGTGAATCGAAAAACATATTTTCTTAGCGTGTGTAAAATTTGATGGAATGTTATGTAGTAAAAGATACGATACAAATGATCTAAAAATACGTTATTTGAACTCCTCAAAGCTTAATATGATTGCCATGAATCGAAAAGAAAACTTTCTTTGTGTTTGTACAATTTGGTGAAAAGTTACGTAGTAAATGATTCGATCCAAACCATCTCAATAACACGTTATTTGGGCACCTCACAGTGTTATAAGATTGTTATGAATCGAAAAACAAACATTCTTAGTGTGTGTAAAATTTGGTGAAATGTTATGTAGTAAAAGATACGTTGCAAATGATCTAAAAACACATTATTTGAACTCCTCAAATAGTAAAATGATTGCTATGAATCGAAAAGAAAACTTTCTTAGTGTTTGCACAATTTGGTGAAAAGTTACGTAGTAAATGATTCGATCCAAACCATCTCAATAACACGTTATTTGGGCACCTCACAGCGTTATAAGATTGTTATGAATCGAAAAACAAACTCTCTTAGTGTGTGTAAAATTTGGCGAAATGTTATTTATAAAGATACGATACAAATGATCTAAAAACACGTTATTTGAACTCTTCAAAGCGTAAAATGATTGCTATGAATCGAAAAGAAAACTTTCTTAGTGTTTGCACAATTTGGTGAAAAGTTACGTAGTAAATGATTCGATCCAAACCATCTCAAAAACATGTTCTTTGAGCTCCTCATAGCGGTATAAGATTGTTATGAATCGGAAAACAAACTTTCTTAGTGTGTGTAATATTTGGTGAAATGTTATGTAGTAAAATATATGATACAAATGATCAAAGAACACATTATTTGAACTCCACAAAGCGTAAAATGATTGCTACGAATCGAAATAAAACTTTCTTAGTGTTTGTACAATTTGGTGAAAAGTTACGTAGTAAAAGATTCGATCCAAACCATCTAAAAAACACGTAATTTGGGCTCCTCAGAGCGTTATAAGATTGTTATGAATCGAAAAACAAACTTTCTTAGTGAGTGTAAAATTTGGTGAAATGTTATGTAGCAAATGATCTAAAAACACATTATTTGAACTCCTCAAATAGTAAAATGATTGCTATGAATCGAAAAGAAAACTTTTCTTTGTGCTTGTACAGTTTGGTGAAAAGTTACGTAGTAAATAATTCGATCCAAACCATCTCAAAAACACGTTATTTGGGCTCCTCAGAGCGTTATAAGATTGTTATGAATCGAAAAACAAACTTTCTTAATGTGTGTGAAATTTGGTGAAATGTTATGTAGTAAAAGATACGATGCAAAAGATCTAAAAACACATTATTTGAACTCCTCAAAGAGTAAAATGATTGGTATGAATCGAACATAAAGCTTTCTTTGTGTTTGTACAATTTGGTGAAAAGTTACGTAGTATATAATTCGATCCAAACCATCCAAAATACAAGTTATTTGGGCTCCTCAGAGCGTTATAAGATTGTTGTGAATCGAAAAACAAATTTTCTTAGAGTGTGTAAAATTTGGTGAAATGTTATGTAGTAAAAGATACGATGCAAATGATCTAAAAACACATTATTTGAACTCATCAAAGAGTATAATGATTACTATGAATCGAAAAGAAAACTTTCTTATTGTTTGTACAATTTGGTCAAAAGTTACGTAGTAAATGATTCGATCCAAACCATCTAAAAAAACACGTAATTTGGGCTCCTCAGAGCGTTATAAGATTGTTATGAATCGAAAAACAAACTTTTTTAGTGTGTGTAATATTTGGTGAAATGTTATGTAGTAAAAGATACGATGCAAATGATCTAAAAACACATTATTTGAACTCCTCAAAGAGTATAATGATTACTATGAATCGAAAAGAAAACTTTCTTATTGTTTGTACAATTTGGTGAAAAGTTACGTAGTAAATGATTCCATCCAAACCATCTAAAAAACATGTTATTTGGGGAGTTCAGAGCGTGATAAGATTGTTATGAATCGAAAAACAAACTTTCTCCGCGTGTGTAAAATTTGGTGAAATGTTATGTAGTAAAAGATACGATGCAAATGATCTAAAAATACATTATTTGAACTTCTCAAAGCGAAAAATGATTGGTACAATTTGGGGAAAAGTTACGTAGAAAATGATTCGATCCAAACCATCCCAAAAACACGTTTTTTGGGCTCCTCAGAGCGTTACAAGATTGTTGTGAATCGAAAAACAAATTTTCTTGGCGTGTGTAAAATTTGGTGCAATGTTATGTAGTAAAAGATACGATACAAATGATCTAAAAACACGTTATTTGAACTCCTCAAAGTGTAAAACGAATGCTATGAATCGAAAAGAAAACTTTCTTAGTGTTTGTACAATTTGGTGAAAAGTTACGTAGCAAATGATTCGATCCAAACCATCCCAAAAACACGTTATTTGGGATCCTCAGAGCGTTATAAGATTGTTATGAATCGAAAAATAAACTTTCTTAGGGTTTGTAAAATTTGGTGAAATATTATGTAGTAAAAAAAATGATACAAATGATCTAAAAACACGTTATTTGAACTCCTCAAAGTGTAAAACGAATGCTATGAATCGAAAAGAAAACTTTCATAGTGTTTGTACAATTTGGTGAAAAGTTACGTAGTAAATGATTAGATCCAAACCATCTAAAAAAACGTTATTTGGGCTCCTCAAAGCGTTATAAGTTTGTTATGAATCGAAAAACAAACTTTCTTAGTTTTTGTAAAATTTGGTGAAATGTAATGTAGTAAAAGATACGATACAAATGCTTTAAAAACACATTATTTGAACTCCTCAAAGAGTAAAATGAATACTATGAATCGAAAAGAAAACTTTCATAGTGTTTGTACAATATGGTGAAAAGTTACGTAGTAAATGATTCGATCCAAACCATCCCAAAAACACGTTATTTAGGCTCCTCAAAGCGTTATAAGATTGTTATGAATCGAAAAACAAACTTTCTTAGTGTGTGTAATATTTGGTGAAATGTTGTGTAGTAAAATATACGATACAAATGATCTAAGAACACATTATTTGAACTCCTCAAAGCGTAAAATGATTGCTACGAATAGAAAGAAAACTTTCTTAGTGTTTGTACAATTTGGTGAAAAGTTACATAGTAAAAGATTCGATCCAAACCATTTAAAAAACACGTAATTTGGGCTCCTTATAGCGTTATAAGATTGTTATGAATCGAAAAACAAACTCTTTTAGTGTGTGTAAATTTGGTGAAATGTTATGTAGTAAAAGATACGATTCAAATGATCTAAAAACACATTATTGAACTCCTCAAAGAGTAAACTGATTGCTATGAATCGAATAGAAAACTTTCTTTGTGTTTGTATAGTTTGGTGAAAAGTTATGTAGTAAATAATTCGATCCAAACCATCTCAGAAACACGTAATTTGGGCTCCTCAGAGCGTTATAAGATTGTTATGAATAGAAAAACAAACTTTCGTAGCGTATGTAAAATTTGTTGAAAAGTTATGTAGAAAAAGATACGATACAAATGATCTAAAAAAACGTTATTTGAACTCCTCAAAGCTTAAAATGATTGCTACGAATCGAAAAAAGACTTTCTCAGTGTTTGTACAATTTGGTGAAAAGTTACGTAGTAAATGATTAGATTCAAACCATCTCAAAAACATGTTATTTGTGCTCCTCAGAGCGATATAAGATTGTTATGAATCGAAAAACGAACTTTCTTAGTGTGTGTAATATTTGGTGAAATGTTGTGTAGTAAAAGATACGATACAAATGATCTAAGAACACATTATTTGAACTCCTCAAAGCGTAAAATGATTGCTACGAATAGAAATAAAACTTTCTTAGTGTTTGTACAATTTGGTGAAAAGTTACATAGTAAAAGATTCGATCCAAACCATTTAAAAAACACGTAATTTGCGCTCCTCATAGCGTTATAAGATTGTTATGAATCGAAAAACAAACTCTTTTAGTGTGTGTAAATTTGGTGAAATGTTATGTAGTAAAAGATACGATTCAAATGATCTAAAAACACATTATTGAACTCCTCAAAGAGTAAACTGATTGCTATGAATCGAATAGAAAACTTTCTTTGTGTTTGTATAGTTTGGTGAAAAGTTATGTAGTAAATAATTCGATCCAAACCATCTCAGAAACACGTAATTTGGGCTCCTCAGAGCGTTATAAGATTGTTATGAATCGAAAAACAAACTTTCTTAGCGTGTGTAAAATTTGGTGAAAAGTTATATAGAAAAAGATACGATAAAATGATCTAAAAAACGTTATTTGAACTCCTCAAAGCTTAAAATGATTGCTACGAATCGAAAAGAAAACTTTCTTAGTGTTTGTACAATTTGGTGAAAAGTTACGTAGGAAACAATTTGAACCATACCGTCCCAAAAACACGTAATTTGGGCTCCTCGGAGCGTTATATGATTGTTATCAATCGAAAAACAAACTTTCTTTGTGTGAGTAAAATTTGGTGAAATGTTATGTAGTAAAAAATACGATACAAATGATCTAAAAACACGTTATTTGAACTCCTCAAAGTGTAAAACGAATGCTATGAACCGAAAAGAAAACTTTCATAGTGTTTGTACAAGTTGGTGAAAAGTTACGTAGTAAATTATTTGATCCAAACCATCTCAAAAACGCATAATTTGGGATCCTCAGAGAGTTATAAGTTTGTTATGAATCAAAAAACAAACTTTCTTAGTGTGTGTGTAATTTGGTGAAATGTAATGTAGTAAAAGATACGAAACAAATGTTCTAAAAATACATTATTTGAACTCCTCCAAGAGTAAAATGATTGCTATGAATCGAAAATAAAACTTTCTTAGTGTTTGTACAATTTGGTGAAAAGTTATGTAGTAAATTATTCGATCCAAACCATCTCAAAATACGTTATTTAAGCTCCTCAGAGCGTTATAAGATTGTTATGAATCGAACAACAAACTTTCTTAGTGTGTGTAAAATTTGGTGAAATGTTATGTAGTAAAAGATACGATGCAAATGATCTAAAAACACATTATTTGAACTTCTCAAAGCGTAAAATGATTGCAATGAATCGAAAAGAAAACTTTCTTAGTGTTTGTACAATTTAGTGAAAAGTTACGTAGCAAATGATTTGATTCATACCGTCCCAAAAACCCGTTATTTGGGCTCCTCAGAGCGTTATATGATTGTTATCAATCGAAAAACAAATTTCTTAGTGTGAGTAAAATTTGGTGAAATGTTATGTAGTAAAAGATACGATACAAATGATCTAAAAACACATTATTTGAACTCCTCAAAGCTTAAAATGATTGCCATGAATCGAAAAGAAAACTTTCTTTGTGTTTGTACAATTTGGTGAAAAGTTACGTAGTAAATGATTCGGTCCAAACCATCTCAAAAACACGTTATTTGGGCTCCTCAGAGCGTTATAAGATTGTTGTGAATCGAAAAACAAAGTTTCTTAGAGTGTGTAAAATTTAGTGAAATGTTATGTAGTAACAGATACGATGCAAATGATCTAAAAACACATTATTTGAACTCCTCAAAGAGTATAATGATTACTATGAATCGAAAAGAAAACTTTCTTATTGTTTGTACAATTTGGTGAAAAGTTACGTAGTAAATGATTCGATCCAAACCATCCCAAAAACACATTATTTGGGCTCCTCAGAGCGTTATAAGATTGTTGTGAATCGAAAAACATATTTTCTTAGCGTGTGTAAAATTTGATGGAATGTTATGTAGTAAAAGATACGATACAAATGATCTAAAAATACGTTATTTGAACTCCTCAAAGCTTAATATGATTGCCATGAATCGAAAAGAAAACTTTCTTTGTGTTTGTACAATTTGGTGAAAAGTTACGTAGTAAATGATTCGATCCAAACCATCTCAATAACACGTTATTTGGGCACCTCACAGTGTTATAAGATTGTTATGAATCGAAAAACAAACTTTCTTAGTGTGTGTAAAATTTGGTGAAATATTATGTAGTAAAAGATACGTTGCAAATGATCTAAAAACACATTATTTGAACTCCTCAAATAGTAAAATGATTGCTATGAATCGAAAAGAAAACTTTCTTAGTGTTTGCACAATTTGGTGAAAAGTTACGTAGTAAATGATTCGATCCAAACCATCTCAATAACACGTTATTTGGGCACCTCACAGTGTTATAAGATTGTTATGAATCGAAAAACAAACTCTCTTAGTGTGTGAAAAATTTGGCGAAATGTTATTTATAAAGATACGATACAAATGATCTAAAAACACGTTATTTGAACTCTTGAAAGCGTAAAATGATTGCTATGAATCGAAAAGAAAACTTTCTTAGTGTTTGCACAATTTGGTGAAAAGTTACGTAGTAAATGATTCGATCCAAACCATCTCAAAAACATGTTATTTGGGCACCTCACAGTGTTATAAGATTGTTATGAATCGGAAAACAAACTTTCTTAGTGTGTGTAAAATTTGGTGAAATGTTATGTAGTAAAAGATACGTTGCAAATGATCTAAAAACACATTATTTGACCTCCTCACAGAGTAAAAGAATGCTAAGAATCGTAAAGAAAACTTTCTTATTTTTTGTACAATTTGGTGAAAAGTTACGTAGTAAATGATTCGATCCAAACCATCTAAAAACACGTTATTTGGGGAGTTCAGAGTGTTATAAGATTGTTATGAATCGAAAAACAAACTTTCTCCGCGTGTGTAAAATTTGGTGAAATGTTATGTAGTAAAAGATACGATGCAAATGATCTAAAAACACATTATTTGAACTTCTCAAAGCGTAAAATGATTGGTACAATTTGGGGAAAAGTTACGTAGCAAATGATTCGATCCAAACCATCCCAAAAACACGTTTTTTGGGCTCCTCAGAGCGTTACAAGATTGTTGTGAATCGAAAAACAAACTTTCTTGGCGTGTGTAAAATTTGGTGGAATGTTATGTAGTAAAAGATACGATACAAATGATCTAAAAACACGTTATTTGAACTCCTCAAAGCGTAAAATGATTACTACGAATACAAAGAAAACTTTCTTAGTGTTTGTACAATTTGGTGAAAAGTTACATAGTAAAAGATTCGATCCAAACCATTTAAAAAACACGTAATTTGGGCTCCTCATAGCGTTATAAGATTGTTATGAATCGAAAAACAAACTTTCGTAGCGTGTGTAAAATTTGGTGAAAAGTTATGTAGAAAAAGATACGATACAAATGATCTAAAAAAACGTTATTTGAACTCCTCAAAGCTTAAAATGATTGTTACGAATCGAAAGAAGACTTTCTCAGTGTTTGTACAATTTGGTGAAAAGTTACGTAGTAAATGATTAGATTCAAACCATCTCAAAAACAAGTTATTTGTGCTCCTCAGAGAGATATAAGATTGTTATGAATCGAAAAACGAACTTTCTTAGTGTGTGAAATTTGGTGAAATGTTATGTAGTAAAAGATACGATGCGAATGATCTAAAAACACATTATTTGAACTCCTCAAAGAGTAAAATGATTGCTATGAATCGAACATAAAACTTTCTTAGTGTTTGTACAATTTGGTGAAAAGTTATGTAGTAAATTATTCGATCCAAACCATCTCAAAATACGTTATTTGGGCTCCTCAGAGCGTTATAAGATTGTTATGAATCGAACAACAAACTTTCTTAGTGTGTGTAAAATTTGGTGAAATGTTATGTAGTAAAAGATACGATGCAAATGATCTAAAAACACATTATTTGAACTTGTCAAAGCGTAAAATGATTGCAATGAATCGAAAAGAAAACTTTCTTAGTGTTTGTACAATTTAGTGAAAAGTTACGATACAAATGATCTAAAAACACGTTATTTGAACTCCTCAAAGCGTAAAATGCTTGCTAAGAATCGAAAAAAAACTTTCTTATTGTTTGTACAATTTGGTGAAAAGTTATGTATTAAATGATTCGATCCAAACCATCTCAAAAACACGTTATTTGGGCTCCTCGGAGCGTTATAAGTCTTTTATGAATGGAAAAACAAACTTTCTTAGCGTGTGTAAAATTTTGTGAAATTTAATGTAGTTAAAGATACGATACAAATGATCTAAAAACACATTATTTGACCTCCTCAAAGAGTAAAAGATTGCTAAGAATCGTAAAGAAAACTTTCTTATTTTTTGTACGATTTGGTGAAAAGTTACGTAGTAAATGATTCGATCCAAACCATCTAAAAACACGTTATTTGGGGAGTTCAGAGTGTTATAAGATTGTTATGAATCGAAAAACAAACTTTCTCCGCGTGTGTAAAATTTGGTGAAATGTTATGTAGTAAAAGATACGATGCAAATGATCTAAAAACACATTATTTGAACTTCTCAAAGCGTAAAATGATTGGTACAATTTGGGGAAAAGTTACGTAGCAAATGATTCGATCCAAACCATCCCAAAAACACGTTTTTTGGGCTCCTCAGAGCGTTACAAGATTGTTGTGAATCGAAAAACAAACTTTCTTGGCGTGTGTAAAATTTGGTGGAATGTTATGTAGTAAAAGATACGATACAAATGATCTAAAAACACGTTATTTGAACTCCTCAAAGCGTAAAATGATTACTACGAATACAAAGAAAACTTTCTTAGTGTTTGTACAATTTGGTGAAAAGTTACATAGTAAAAGATTCGATCCAAACCATTTAAAAAACACGTAATTTGGGCTCCTCATAGCGTTATAAGATTGTTATGAATCGAAAAACAAACTTTCGTAGCGTGTGTAAAATTTAGTGAAAAGTTATGTAGAAAAAGATACGATACAAATGATCTAAAAAAACGTTATTTGAACTCCTCAAAGCTTAAAATGATTGTTACGAATCGAAAGAAGACTTTCTCAGTGTTTGTACAATTTGGTGAAAAGTTACGTAGTAAATGATTAGATTCAAACCATCTCAAAAACATGTTATTTGTGCTCCTCAGAGAGATATAAGATTGTTATGAATCGAAAAACGAACTTTCTTAGTGTGTGAAATTTGGTGAAATGTTATGTAGTAAAAGATACGATGCGAATGATCTAAAAACACATTATTTGAACTCCTCAAAGAGTAAAATGATTGCTATGAATCGAACATAAAACTTTCTTTGTGTTTGTTCAATTTGGTGAAAAGTTACGTAGTAAATAATTCGATCCAAACCATCCAAAATACAAGTTATTTGGGCTCCTCAGAGCGTTATAAGATTGTTGTGAATCGAAAAACAAATTTTCTTAGAGTGTGTAAAATTTAGTGAAATGTTATGTAGTAACAGATACGATGCAAATGATCTAAAAACACATTATTTGAACTCCTCAAAGAGTATAATGATTACTATGAATCGAAAAGAAAACTTTCTTATTGTTTGTACAATTTGGTGAAAAGTTACGTAGTAAATGATTCGATCCAAACCATCTAAAAAAACACGTAATTTGGGCTCCTCAGAGAGTTATAAGATTGTTATGAATCGAAAAACAAACTTTCTTAGTGTGTGTAATATTTGGTGAAATGTTATGTAGTAAAAGATACGATGCAAACGATCTAAAAACACATTATTTGAACTCCTCAAAGAGTATAATGATTACTATGAATCGAAAAGAAAACTTTCTTATTGTTTGTACAATTTGGTGAAAAGTTACGTAGTAAATGATTCGATCCAAACCATCTAAAAACACGTTATTTGGGGAGTTCAGAGCGTTATAAGATTGTTATGAATCGAAAAACAAACTTTCTCCGCGTGTGTAAACTTTGGTGAAATGTTATGTAGTAAAAGATACGATGCAAATGATCTAAAAACACATTATTTGAACTTCTCAAAGCGTAAAATGATTGGTACAATTTGGGGAAAAGTTACGTAGAAAATGATTCGATCCAAACCATCCCAAAAACACATTTTTTGGGCTCCTCAGAGCGTTACAAGATTGTTGTGAATCGAAAAACAAACTTTCTTGGCGTGTGTAAAATTTGGTGGAATGTTATGTAGTAAAAGATACGATACAAATGATCTAAAAACGCGTTATTTGAACTCCTCAAAGTGTAAAACGAATGCTATGAATCGAAAAGAAAACTTTCTTAGTGTTTGTACAATTTGGTGAAAAGTTACGTAGCAAATGATTCGATCCAAACCATCCCAAAAACACGTTATTTGGGCTTCTCAGAGCGTTATAAGATTGTTATGAATCGAAAAATAAACTTTCTTAGGGTTTGTAAAATTTGGTGAAATATTATGTAGTAAAAAAAATTGATACAAATGATCTAAAAACACGTTATTTGAACTCCTCAAAGTGTAAAACGAATGCTATGAATCGAAAAGAAAACTTTCATAGTGTTTGTACAATTTGGTGAAAAGTTACGTAGTAAATGATTAGATCCAAACCATCTAAAAAAAACGTTATTTGGGCTCCTCAAAGCGTTATAAGTTTGTTATGAATCGAAAAACAAACTTTCTTAGTGTTTGTAAAATTTGGTGAAATGTAATGTTGTAAAAGATACGATACAAATGATCTAAAAACACATTATTTGAACTCCTCAAAGAGTAAAATGAATACTATGAATCGAAAAGAAAACTTTCATAGTGTTTGTACAATATGGTGAAAAGTTACGTAGTAAATGATTCGATCCAAACCATCCCAAAAACACGTTATTTAGGCTCCTCAAAGCGTTATAAGACTGTTATGAATCGAAAAACAAACTTTCTTAGTGTGTGTAATATTTGGTGAAATGTTGTGTAGTAAAATATACGATACAAATGATCTAAGAACACATTATTTGAACTCCTCAAAGCGTAAAATGATTGCTACGAATAGAAAGAAAACTTTCTTAGTGTTTGTACAATTTGGTGAAAAGTTACATAGTAAAAGATTCGATCCAAACCATTTAAAAAACACGTAATTTGGGCTCCTCATAGCGTTATAAGATTGTTATGAATCGAAAAACAAACTCTTTTAGTGTGTGTAAATTTGGTGAAATGTTATGTAGTAAAAGATACGATTCAAATGATCTAAAAACACATTATTGAACTCCTCAAAGAGTAAACTAATTGCTATGAATCGAATAGAAAACTTTCTTTGTGTTTGTATAGTTTGGTGAAAAGTTATGTAGTAAATAATTCGATCCAAACCATCTCAGAAACACGTAATTTGGGCTCCTCAGAGCGTTATAAGATTGTTATGAATCGAAAAACAAACTTTCGTAGCGTGTGTAAAATTTGTTGAAAAGTTATGTAGAAAACGATTCGATACAAATGATCTAAAAAAACGTTATTTGAACTCCTCAAAGCTTAAAATGATTGCTACGAATCGAAAGAAGACTTTCTCAGTGTTTGTACAATTTGGTGAAAAGTTACGTAGTAAATGATTAGATTCAAACCATCTCAAAAACATGTTATTTGTGCTCCTCAGAGCGATATAAGATTGTTATGAATCGAAAAACGACCTTTCTTAGTGTGTGTAAAATTTGGTGAAATGTTATGTTGTAAAAAATACGATACAAATGATCTAAAAACACGTTATTTGAACTCCTCAAAGCGTAAAATGCTTGCTAAGAATCGAAAAAAAACTTTCTTATTGTTTGTACAATTTGGTGAAAAGTTATGTATTAAATGATTCGATCCAAACCATCTCAAAAACACGTTATTTGGGCTCCTCGGAGCGTTATAAGTCTTTTATGAATGGAAAAACAAACTTTCTTAGCGTGTGTAAAATTTTGTGAAATTTAATGTAGTTAAAGATACGATACAAATGATCTAAAAACACATTATTTGACCTCCTCAAAGAGTAAAAGATTGCTAAGAATCGTAAAGAAAACTTTCTTATTTTTTGTACGATTTGGTGAAAAGTTACGTAGTAAATGATTCGATCCAAACCATCTAAAAACACGTTATTTGGGGAGTTCAGAGTGTTATAAGATTGTTATGAATCGAAAAACAAACTTTCTCCGCGTGTGTAAAATTTGGTGAAATGTTATGTAGTAAAAGATACGATGCAAATGATCTAAAAACACATTATTTGAACTTCTCAAAGCGTAAAATGATTGGTACAATTTGGGGAAAAGTTACGTAGCAAATGATTCGATCCAAACCATCCCAAAAACACGTTTTTTGGGCTCCTCAGAGCGTTACAAGATTGTTGTGAATCGAAAAACAAACTTTCTTGGCGTGTGTAAAATTTGGTGGAATGTTATGTAGTAAAAGATACGATACAAATGATCTAAAAACACGTTATTTGAACTCCTCAAAGCGTAAAATGATTACTACGAATACAAAGAAAACTTTCTTAGTGTTTGTACAATTTGGTGAAAAGTTACATAGTAAAAGATTCGATCCAAACCATTTAAAAAACACGTAATTTGGGCTCCTCATAGCGTTATAAGATTGTTATGAATCGAAAAACAAACTTTCGTAGCGTGTGTAAAATTTGGTGAAACGTTATGTAGAAAAAGATACGATACAAATGATCTAAAAAAACGTTATTTGAACTCCTCAAAGCTTAAAATGATTGTTTCGAATCGAAAGAAGACTTTCTCAGTGTTTGTACAATTTGGTGAAAAGTTACGTAGTAAATGATTAGATTCAAACCATCTCAAAAACATGTTATTTGTGCTCCTCAGAGAGATATAAGATTGTTATGAATCGAAAAACGAACTTTCTTAGTGTGTGAAATTTGGTGAAATGTTATGTAGTAAAAGATACGATGCGAATGATCTAAAAACACATTATTTGAACTCCTCAAAGAGTAAAATGATTGCTATGAATCGAACATAAAACTTTCTTTGTGTTTGTTCAATTTGGTGAAAAGTTACGTAGTAAATAATTCGATCCAAACCATCCAAAATACAAGTTATTTGGGCTCCTCAGAGCGTTATAAGATTGTTGTGAATCGAAAAACAAATTTTCTTAGAGTGTGTAAAATTTAGTGAAATGTTATGTAGTAACAGATACGATGCAAATGATCTAAAAACACATTATTTGAACTCCTCAAAGAGTATAATGATTACTATGAATCGAAAAGAAAACTTTCTTATTGTTTGTACAATTTGGTGAAAAGTTACGTAGTAAATGATTCGATCCAAACCATCTAAAAAAACACGTAATTTGGGCTCCTCAGAGCGTTGTAAGATTGTTATGAATCGAAAAACAAACTTTCTTAGTGTGTGTAATATTTGGTGAAATGTTATGTAGTAAAAGATACGATGCAAACGATCTAAAAACACATTATTTGAACTCCTCAAAGAGTATAATGATTACTATGAATCGAAAAGAAAACTTTCTTATTGTTTGTACAATTTGGTGAAAAGTTACGTAGTAAATGATTCGATCCAAACCATCTAAAAAACACGTTATTTGGGGAGTTCAGAGCGTTATAAGATTGTTATGAATCGAAAAACAAACTTTCTCCGCGTGTGTAAAATTTGGTGAAATGTTATGTAGTAAAAGATACGATGCAAATGATCTAAAAACACATTATTTGAACTTCTCAAAGCGTAAAATGATTGGTACAATTTGGGGAAAAGTTACGTAGAAAATGATTCGATCCAAACCATCCCAAAAACACGTTTTTTGGGCTCCTCAGAGCGTTACAAGATTGTTGTGAATCGAAAAACAAACTTTCTTGGCGTGTATAAAATTTGGTGGAATGTTATGTAGTAAAAGATACGATACAAATGATCTAAAAACACGTTATTTGAACTCCTCAAAGTGTAAAACGAATGCTATGAATCGAAAAGAAAACTTTCTTAGTGTTTGTACAATTTGGTGAAAAGTTACGTAGCAAATGATTCGATCCAAACCATCCCAAAAACACGTTATTTGGGCTTCTCAGAGCGTTATAAGATTGTTATGAATCGAAAAATAAACTTTCTTAGGGTTTGTAAAATTTGGTGAAATATTATGTAGTAAAAAAAATTGATACAAATGATCTAAAAACACGTTATTTGAACTCCTCAAAGTGTAAAACGAATGCTATGAATCGAAAAGAAAACTTTCATAGTGTTTGTACAATTTGGTGAAAAGTTACGTAGTAAATGATTAGATCCAAACCATCTAAAAAAAACGTTATTTGGGCTCCTCAAAGCGTTATAAGTTTGTTATGAATCGAAAAACAAACTTTCTTAGTGTTTGTAAAATTTGGTGAAATGTAATGTAGTAAAAGATACGATACAAATGATCTAAAAACACATTATTTGAACTCCTCAAAGAGTAAAATGAATACTATGAATCGAAAAGAAAACTTTCATAGTGTTTGTACAATATGGTGAAAAGTTACGTAGTAAATGATTCGATCCAAACCATCCCAAAAACACGTTATTTAGGCTCCTCAAAGCGTTATAAGACTGTTATGAATCGAAAAACAAACTTTCTTAGTGTGTGTAATATTTGGTGAAATGTTGTGTAGTAAAATATACGATACAAATGATCTAAGAACACATTATTTGAACTCCTCAAAGCGTAAAATGATTGCTACGAATAGAAAGAAAACTTTCTTAGTGTTTGTACAATTTGGT
Source organism: Luzula sylvatica (assembly GCA_946800325.1). Taxonomy (NCBI): domain Eukaryota; kingdom Viridiplantae; phylum Streptophyta; class Magnoliopsida; order Poales; family Juncaceae; genus Luzula; species Luzula sylvatica. The sequence goes on from OX326961.1 coordinate 988,302, forward strand.
GAAAAGTTACATAGTAAAAGATTCGATCCAAACCATTTAAAAAACACGTAATTTGGGCTCCTCAGAGCGTTATAAGATTGTTATGAATCGAAAAACAAACTCTTTTAGTGTGTGTAAATTTGGTGAAATGTTATGTAGTAAAAGATACGATTCAAATGATCTAAAAACACATTATTGAACTCCTCAAAGAGTAAACTGATTGCTATGAATCGAATAGAAAACTTTCTTTGTGTTTGTATAGTTTGGTGAAAAGTTATGTAGTAAATAATTCGATCCAAACCATCTCAGAAACACGTAATTTGGGCTCCTCAGAGCGTTATAAGATTGTTATGAATCGAAAAACAAACTTTCTTAGCGTGTGTAAAATTTGGTGAAAAGTTATGTAGAAAAAGATACGATAAAATGATCTAAAAAACGTTATTTGAACTCCTCAAAGCTTAAAATGATTGCTACGAATCGAAAAGAAAACTTTCTTAGTGTTTGTACAATTTGGTGAAAAGTTACGGAGTAAACAATTTGAACCATACCGTCCCAAAAACACGTAATTTGGGCTCCTCGGAGCGTTATATGATTGTTATCAATCGAAAAACAAACTTTCTTTGTGTGAGTAAAATTTGGTGAAATGTTATGTAGTAAAAAATACGATACAAATGATCTAAAAACACGTTATTTGAACTCCTCAAAGTGTAAAACGAATGCTATGAACCGAAAAGAAAACTTTCATAGTGTTTGTACAAGTTGGTGAAAAGTTACGTAGTAAATTATTTGATCCAAACCATCTCAAAAACGCATTATTTGGGCTCCTCAAAGCGTTATAAGTTTATTATGAATAAAAAACAAACTTTCTTAGTGTGTGTGTAATTTGGTGAAATGTAATGTAGTAAAAGATACGAAACAAATGTTCTAAAAATACATTATTTGAACTCCTCCAAGAGTAAAATGATTGCTATGAATCGAAAATAAAACTTTCTTAGTGTTTGTACAATTTGGTGAAAAGTTATGTAGTAAATTAGTCGATCCAAACCATCTCAAAATACGTTATTTGGGCTCCTCAGAGCGTTATAAGATTGTTATGAATCGAACAACAAACTTTCTTAGTGTGTGTAAAATTTGGTGAAATGTTATGTAGTAAAAGATACGATGCAAATGATCTAAAAACACATTATTTGAACTTCTCAAAGCGTAAAATGATTGCAATGAATCGAAAAGAAAACTTTCTTAGTGTTTGTACAATTTAGTGAAAAGTTACGTAGCAAATGATTTGATTCATACCGTCCCAAAAACCCGTTATTTGGGCTCCTCAGAGCGTTATATGATTGTTATCAATCGAAAAACAAACTTTCTTAGTGTGAGTAAAATTTGGTGAAATGTTATGTAGTAAAAGATACGATACAAATGATCTAAAAACACATTATTTGAACTTCTCAAAGCGTAAAATGATTGCTATGAATCGAAAAGAAAACTTTCTTAGTGTTTGTACCATTTGGTGTAAAGTTACGTAGTAAATGATTCGATCCAAACCATCCCAAAAACACATTATTTGGGCTCCTCAGAGCGTTATAAGATTGTTGTGAATCGAAAAACATATTTTCTTAGCGTGTGTAAAATTTGATGGAATGTTATGTAGTAAAAGATACGATACAAATGATCTAAAAATACGTTATTTGAACTCCTCAAAGCTTAATATGATTGCCATGAATCGAAAAGAAAACTTTCTTTGTGTTTGTACAATTTGGTGAAAAGTTACGTTGTAAATGATTCGATCCAAACCATCTCAATAACACGTTATTTGGGCACCTCACAGTGTTATAAGATTGTTATGAATCGAAAAACAAACTTTCTTAGTGTGTGTAAAATTTGGTGAAATGTTATGTAGTAAAAGATACGTTGCAAATGATCTAAAAACACATTATTTGAACTCCTCAAATAGTAAAATGATTGCTATGAATCGAAAAGAAAACTTTCTTAGTGTTTGCACAATTTGGTCAAAAGTTACGTAGTAAATGATTCGATCCAAACCATCTCAATAACACGTTATTTGGGCACCTCACAGCGTTATAAGATTGTTATGAATCGAAAAACAAACTCTCTTAGTGTGTGTAAAATTTGGCGAAATGTTATTTATAAAGAAACGATACAAATGATCTAAAAACACGTTATTTGAACTCTTCAAAGCGTAAAATGATTGCTATGAATCGAAAAGAAAACTTTCTTAGTGTTTGCACAATTTGGTGAAAAGTTACGTAGTAAATGATTCGATCCAAACCATCTCAAAAACATGTTATTTGAGCTCCTCATAGCGGTATAAGATTGTTATGAATCAGAAAACAAACTTTCTTAGTGTGTGTAATATTTGGTGAAATGTTATGTAGTAAAAGATATGATACAAATGATCAAAGTACACATTATTTGAACTCCACAAAGCGTAAAATGATTGCTACGAATCGAAATAAAACTTTCTTAGTGTTTGTACAATTTGGTGAAAAGTTACGTAGTAAAAGATTCGATCCAAACCATCTAAAAACACGTAATTTGGGCTCCTCAGAGCGTTATAAGATTGTTATGAATCGAAAAACAAACTTTCTTAGTGATTGTAAAATTTGGTGAAATGTTATGTAGTAAATGATACGTTGCAAATGATCTAAAAACACATTATTTGAACTCCTCAAATAGTAAAATGATTGCTATGAATCGAAAAGAAAACTTTCTTTGTGCTTGTACAGTTTGGTGAAAAGTTACGTAGTAAATAATTCGATCCAAACCATCTCAAAAACACGTTATTTGGGCTCCTCAGAGCGTTATAAGATTGTTATGAATCGAAAAACAAACTTTCTTAATGTGTGTGAAATTTGGTGAAATGTTATGTAGTAAAAGATACGATGCAAATGATCTAAAAACACATTATTTGAACTCCTCAAAGAGTAAAATGATTGCTATAAATCGAACATAAAACTTTCTTTGTGTTTGTACAATTTAGTGAAAAGTTACGTAGTAAATAATTCGATCCAAACCATCCAAAATACAAGTTATTTGGGCTCCTCAGAGCGTTATAAGATTGTTGTGAATCGAAAAACAAATTTTCTTAGAGTGTGTAAAATTTGGTGAAATGTTATGTAGTAAAAGATACGATGCAAATGATCTAAAAACACATTATTTGAACTCCTCAAAGAGTATAATGATTACTATGAATCGAAAAGAAAACTTTCTTATTGTTTGTACAATTTGGCGAAAAGTTACGTAGTAAATGATTCGATCCAAACCATATAAAAAACACGTTATTTGGGGAGTTCAGAGCGTTATAAGATTGTTATGAATCGAAAAACAAACTTTCTCCACGTGTGTAAAATTTGGTGAAATGTTATGTAGTAAAAGATACGATGCAAATGATCTAAAAACACATTATTTGAACTTCTCAAAGCGTAAAATGATTGGTACAATTTGGGGAAAAGTTACGTAGCAAATGATTCGATCCAGACCATCCCAAAAACACGTTTTTTGGGCTCCTCAGAGCGTTACAAGATTGTTGTGAATCGAAAAACAAACTTTCTTGGCGTGTGTAAAATTTGGTGGAATGTTATGTAGTAAAAGATACGATACAAATGATCTAAAAACACGTTATTTGAACTCCTCAAAGTGTAAAACGAATGCTATGAATCGAAAAGAAAACTTTCTTAGTGTTTGTACAATTTGGTGAAAAGTTACGTAGCAAATGATTCGATCCGAACCATCCCAAAAACACGTTATTTTGGATCCTCGGAGCGTTATAAGATTGTTATGAATCGAAAAATAAACTTTCTTAGGGTTTGTAAAATTTGGTGAAATATTATGTAGTAAAAAAAATGATACAAATGATCTAAAAACACGTTATTTGAACTCATCAAAGTGTAAAACGAATGCTATGAATCGAAAAGAAAACTTTCATAGTGTTTGTACAATTTGGTGAAAAGTTACGTAGTAAATGATTAGATCCAAACCATCTAAAAAAACGTTATTTGGGCTCCTCAAAGCGTTATAAGTTTGTTATGAATCGAAAAACAAACTTTCTTAGTGTTTGTAAAATTTGGTGAAATGTAATGTAGTAAAAGATACGATACAAATGATCTAAAAACACATTATTTGAACTCCTCAAAGAGTAAAATGAATACTATGAATCGAAAAGAAAACTTTCATAGTGTTTGTACAATATGGTGAAAAGTTACGTAGTAAATGATTCGATCCAAACCATCCCAAAAACACGTTATTTAGGCTCCTCAAAGCGTTATAAGATTGTTATGAATCGAAAAACAAACTTTCTTAGTGTGTGTAATATTTGGTGAAATGTTGTATAGTAAAATATACGATACAAATGATCTAAGAACACAGTATTTGAACTCCTCAAAGCGTAAAATGATTGCTACGAATAGAAAGAAAACTTTCTTAGTGTTTGTACAATTTGGTGAAAAGTTACATAGTAAAAGATTCGATCCAAACCATTTAAAAAACACGTAATTTGGGCTCCTCATAGCGTTATAAGATTGTTATGAATCGAAAAACAAACTCTTTTAGTGTGTGTAAATTTTGTGAAATGTTATGTAGTAAAAGATACGATTCAAATGATCTAAAAACACATTATTGAACTCCTCAAAGAGTAAACTGATTGCTATGAATCGAATAGAAAACTTTCTTTGTGTTTGTATAGTTTGGTGAAAAGTTATGTAGTAAATAATTCGATCCAAACCATCTCAGAAACACGTAATTTGGGCTCCTCAGAGCGTTATAAGATTGTTATGAATCGAAAAACAAACTTTCGTAGCGTGTGTAAAATTTGTTGAAAAGTTATGTAGAAAAAGATACGATACAAATGATCTAAAAAAACGTTATTTGAACTCCTCAAAGCTTAAAATGATTGCTACGAATCGAAAGAAGACTTTCTCAGTGTTTGTACAATTTGGTGAAAAGTTACGTAGTAAATGATTAGATTCAAACCATCTCAAAAACATGTTATTTGTTCTCCTCAGAGCGATATAAGATTGTTATGAATCGAAAAACGAACTTTCTTAGTGTGTCTAAAATTTGGTGAAATGTTATGTTGTAAAAAATACGATACAAATGATCTAAAAACACGTTATTTGAACTCCTCAAAGCGTAAAATGCTTGCTATGAATCGAAAAAAAACTTTCTTATTGTTTGTACAATTTGGTGAAAAGTTATGTATTAAAAGATTCGATCCAAACCATCTCAAAAACACGTTATTTGGGCTCCTCGGAGCGTTATAAGTTTTTTATGAATGGAAAAACAAACTTTCTTAGCGTGTGTAAAATTTTGTGAAATTTAATGTAGTTAAAGATACGATACAAATGATCTAAAAACACATTATTTGACCTCCTCAAAGAGTAAAAGATTGCTAAGAATCGTAAAGAAAACTTTCTTATTTTTTGTACAATTTGGTGAAAAGTAACGTAGTAAATGATTCGATCCAAACCATCTAAAAACACGTTATTTGGGGAGTTCAGAGCGATATAAGATTGTTATGAATCGAAAAACAAACTTTCGTAGCGTGTGTAAAATTTGTTGAAAAGTTATGTAGAAAAAGATACGATACAAATGATTTAAAAAAACGTTATTTGAACTCCTCAAAGAGTAAACTGATTGCTATGAATCGAATAGAAAACTTTCTTTGTGTTTGTATAGTTTGGTGAAAAGTTATGTAGTAAATAATTCGATCCAAACCATCTCAGAAACACGTAATTTGGGCTCCTCATAGCGTTATAAGATTGTTATGAATCGAAAAACAAACTTTCGTAGCGTGTGTAAAATTTGTTGAAAAGTTATGTAGAAAAAGATACGATACAAATGATCTAAAAAAACGTTATTTGAACTCCTCAAAGCTTAAAATGATTGCTACGAATCGAAAGAAGACTTTCTCAGTGTTTGTACAATTTGGTGAAAAGTTACGTAGTAAATGATTAGATTCAAACCATCTCAAAAACATGTTATTTGTGCTCCTCAGAGCGATATAAGATTGTTATGAATCGAAAAACGAACTTTCGTAGCGTGTGTAAAATTTGTTGAAAAGTTATGTAGAAAAAGATACGATACAAATGATCTAAAAAAACGTTATTTGAACTCCTCAAAGCGTAAAATGATTGCTGCGAATAGAAAGAAAACTTTCTTAGTGTTTGTACAATTTGGTGAAAAGTTACATAGTAAAAGATTCGATCCAAACCATTTAAAAAAACACGTAATTTGGGCTCCTCATAGCGTTATAAGATTGTTATGAATCGAAAAACAAACTCTTTTAGTGTGTGTAAATTTGGTGAAATGTTATGTAGTAAAAGATACGATTCTGATGTGAGGCAAATAAGGCACAAATTTTATGCTTAATTTGGGGATTTTAGCCCTTGTGAAGAACAATTCTATATACTTTATTAATCATATTTGAGATAACATGAATATTTCTTCACTAAGTGTGTTTTACTGCTTAATCACAGGAATTAGAAGGAATTTCTGGGAATTTGGAAAGTGTAGTTGTCTCCAACACGTCAAGAGGAGTAAAAACGATATATTACATCGATATATTCGGTACATGAATGAGACGGGAGGCAAACAATTATCATGATGAAAACTTACACAAAAGTTTACACGAAAACCACTCAACCCTTAGCCCTTATCCTGCCCACCTACCTTTGGTGGGAATTACTTCCTTACCCCCAATCCTCTCCACCAACTCGTGGCCAATAAGAAGACTCCATGAGTGCTATAAATATGACCACAAGGGCCACGAGTTTGAGATTATTATTCTTTTCACCCTTTTTTCTGCCCCATCTCTCTCGCTCTCTCTCTAAAACACTCCAAGATCCTTCAAGAACTTCAAGAATCCTACAAGAACTAAGTGAATTGCCAAGGAGGTTGACCGTGACCAAGGAATTCCTTCCTTTTTCGGCTAATCATCCTCCCTCAAGAATCAACCGTGACCAAGGACCTCCTTCCTTTTCGGTGATTCAAGAGTTAACCGTGACTCGGGATATTTCTCTCTTTGGCGTTGTGAAGTTGTGTTCAAACCGAGACTCGGAAGAACTCTCTTTTGGAACTTGAAGAAGGCATTAACCATGACTAGGAGCTTCTCCTTTTGGTGATCTTTCTTGAGGAATCCACGACTCGAGTGTCTCTTCTTTTCGGTACCAACCAAACGAACGACCACGACTCGGAGAATTGACCATTCGGTGCAAAGGCATAGAAGACAAAGGAAGACACATCGAGCTATTTGCCTCATCTTTAGGTGTACTCTTTCTAATTCTTGTAGTTCTTGTTGTTTGTGGATTTAGTTGTGTTAAAGAGAATTCCTCGTTTGAATTGAATCTTTGCTCTAAACTTGTTCCTTTACTTGATCTTTTGCTCTCAATTTCTGCCTTAAACTTAGTTCAAATTTCCATAAATTCAATCCCAAAACAAACCTTCAATTAATCCCTTAATTCAAATCATAAATTCGAAATCCAGAACTAATTCCGTTATAACGGAATTTGAACTGCGTTACAACGGACTTGACGGTTTGTACCCGATTTTCAGTCTGTTGATACTCCGTTGTAACGCAACTTAACTCCGTTGTAACGGACCAGCAAGGAAAAGCATTCAATATCACTCATACTAGTACGTTGTAACGGACATAAGAGTCCGTTGTAACGGATTAACCAATCCGTTATAACGCTACTCCTATCCGTTATAACGGACTACATCTTTCCGTTGTAACGGAGTTTCCTCCGTTGTAACGGACGTTCTTTTTAATCTCAACGTTAAACATACCCCTAAGTTCCGTTGTAACGGAACTTGACTCCGTTGTAACGGACTATCTTCTGTGAATTTTTCTTTGTTATTTCTCATCCATTTTGATCCAAATTTTGACGCAATTGCTCCCCGTGGAACGAATCTATACATTTGCCACTGTACAAACTTAGATTACAAATTTTGTTGATTGTTCGGGGTTTTTAACACAACGATATTTTACACGATAAAAACCCGTTCATCAAATGGCGCCGCTGCCGGGGAGCGGTGTTTAAGCCAATATTTTAGATCGAAACTTGAGATTTAAATTCATAAATTTGTTTACTCACTTCTTTGTTTCTTTTGTGACAACCTAGGTGAAAGAAGAAAGCTTTATGCACAACACAAGATCGCGAAAAGGCGAATTACTTCCATTTGTCAAGGAAATCGAAAAAAGGAACAAGAGCTCTAAGAAGAGCAAGGAACCGACACAAGAAGATCAAGACGAACCTCAACTTCAAACTCAAAAATTTTCTTCTCTCTCTACTCCTTTAAATTCAAGTATGGGTGATGAAACAAGAGCTCCAAGGCCAAAAACCTTGAGAGAATTAGTAGCACCTGGAAATGTGGAGGATAATTATAATTTTATTAGGCCCAATATTCCAAATTTCAAGGCGGATCCGAGCATTATAGGATCATTGCCTATTTTTCATGGGAAAGCCACGGAAAACCCTCATAAACACTTAAAAGATTTCAAGATTCAACTAAACATATATTCGAATTTTGAAGCTTTTAGTGACATTCTTCTTCTTCTTTTTCCTTACTCATTAGGTGAAGGACCCAAGGATTGGTTCTACACGCTTAGAGGCCCTCTCGCCTTCAACGAAGTAGCAAACCTCTTCAAGGAGAGGTACTTTTCGGCCTCTCGATTGGCGGCTATAAGGCGAGAACTTTTGGCAATAACGCAAAAACCGAACGAAACATTCCACGAATACTACGATCGATTCATGCGTTTGAAGGAAGAATGCCCAAGCCACAATGTCGCGGTCCAATTCCTCTACGAACAATTCATTAACGGTCTAGGATACTCGGAGAACCAATTCCTCAACGCATCCGCGGGGGGAAGTATCGCGAACAAAGATCTCGAAGAGATTAAGAAGCTACTCGAAGTGATGGCAACCAATTCTCAATCAAGGCGGAATGTCGAATACCGAGTTAATGCGTGTAGCGACCTCAATGTCGACATGCTTAACGACAAGCTCGAGATCATCATGAAGGCTTTGGGCAAGGAGGAGACAAAAAAATGTGGGGTTTGCCTCGCAAATACCCACCACACCGATGAGTGCCCGAGTGTGATCGAAGATGCAAATGCCGTTTATAAGAAATTCGACGCTTCGAACTCGTATAATCCGAATCTCCGCAACCATCCTAACTTTAGTTGGTCGAATCCCAACAATGCTCAACCCGATCCTTACCGACAAGCGGTCGCAAAACCAGCCACGTACCAACACCCAAATGCGACTCAAGCGATTCATAAACCAACCCAAACACAAGAACCAAATCAAGACATGAAAACGATAATGGAGATGTTGCAAGGTATCAATAAAAACATGGAAACAAATAAGCAAGAATTGAAGCAAGAGATCTCAAGTGTAAGGCAAGAGGTTTCGAACACGAATCGTCATGTGAGCAACTTGGAGACTCAAATCAATCAAATTGCCACTCGAGTAAACGTAATCGAATCCCAAGGTACATCTCGATTACAATCTCAATCTTTAGCACCCCTTGAGCAAAGGCATGTGAACGCAATATCGCTCCGAAGCGGTAAGGAGATTGGTGAGAGCTCGAGACAAGCTAAGGAGGTACAAGAAGAAAAAGAAATGGAGGTACCGGTACCGAAGGAGAAGCCTTCACAAGCTAAGGAAGTACCATTCGAAGCAAAGGAACCCGAATCGACTCAAGTCAAGCCACCTTTCCCGAGTCGTCTTCCAAAGACAATCGAATCGAATAACGACGTGCTTGCCATCTTAAAGAAAGTGGAGGTAAACATTCCTCTACTCGAAGCAATCAAAGAAGTGCCTCGTTTGGCAAAATACCTCAAGGCATTGTGCACGAATAAAAGAAAGACAAAGGGAGATGAGTTGATAAGTGTGGGGGAGAGTGTTTCGGCGATTTTGAGACTTCCCCAAAAGCACAAAGATCCGGGGATGTTTGCCATTCCATGCAAAATCGGGCAACATGAATTACCCAAATGCATGCTCGATTTGGGCGCATCCATTAATGTAATGTCCTTCTCGGTTTTCAAAACCCTAGATCTCGGCCCTCTCAACGATACACAAGTAGTAATTCAATTGGCCGATAGATCTACGACAAAGCCGGTGGGAGTAGTCGAAGATGTGATCGTGACGGTGAATGGACTTTACTTCCCCGCGGATTTCTACGTGTTGGACATGAATGAGGGGAGTAACGATTCAACCCCGATTCTCCTTGGACGGCCATTTTTGAAGACGGCGCGCACAAAAATCGATGTATACGCGGGAGAGCTCACGATGGAGTTCGATGATGAGGTAATCAAATTCAATATTTTTGACAAACTAAAGGAACCCATTGTAGGTACACTCAACTTAAGTGCTATGGACGTGGTCGACGATTGTGTACAAGAAATCATGGATAGCTCTCTCGAAAACTTTCGATGGAGCTCGAACCCACTATTCGAGGAATTTGAAGGATATGACAATCCTACATTCGAGATCGAGCCGGACTTGGAAGAAGAACAAGGCATAGGTCAAGCACTCTTTCTAAGAGACCTCGAAATTCCGATGCAAAGAGCTCCATCTTCAATCGAACAAGCTCCAAGGTTAGAATTGAAAAAATTACCTTTTGGACTAAAGTATGTTTTTCTCGATGAAGCAAAGACCTTGCCGGTGATAATCGCCTCGAACCTAGCAAAGGAGCAAGAAGAAAAACTCATCGAAATGCTAAAAAGGAATAAGAAGGCTTTCGGGTGGACACTCTCCGACATTCCGGGCATCTCCCCCTCCATGTGCACACACCGAATCCTTCTCGAAGACGGAGCAAAACCATCGCGCGAATCTCAAAGGCGGCTCAATCCGCCCATGATGGAAGTAGTTAAAAAGAAGGTGATCAAATTGTTAGATGCGGGGATCATTTACCCCATTGCCGACTCGAAATGGGTCTCGCCCATACACGTGGTGCCGAAGAAAACGGGGTTGACGATAGTTGAGAACGATGAAGGCGATCAAGTACCGACTCGAGTTCAAAACGGGTGGCGAGTTTGCATCGATTATCGAAGGCTCAATAAGGCGACAAAGAAGGATCACTTTCCACTTCCATTCATCGATCAAATGTTAGAAAGACTCGCGGGAAATCCATTCTATTGCTTCCTCGATGGATTTTCGGGCTATTTCCAAATACCGGTCGCACCCGAAGATCAAGAAAAGACCACATTCACGTGCCCGTTTGGTACCTTCGCGTACCGACGCATGCCATTCGGGCTATGCAATGGTCCCGGCACATTTCAAAGGTGTATGCTTTCTATTTTCTCCGATTATATTTCCAAATTCATTGAAGTTTTTATGGATGATTTCTCGGTATTTGGGGACTCATTCGACTCGTGTCTAGATCACTTGTCCCAAATACTCGAGAAATGCATCGAATCTAACCTTGTCTTAAATTTTGAGAAATGCCACTTCATGGTGAGCAATGGAATTGTATTAGGTCATTTGATCTCGGAGAAAGGAATGGAGGTCGACAAGGCGAAAATCGACGTAATCAAGACACTTCCGTATCCAAAGACGGTAAAAGACGTGCGATCTTTTCTCGGCCATGCCGGTTTTTATCGGCGATTCATTCAAGATTTTTCGAAGATCTCTCAACCAATGTGCCATCTCCTTCAAAAAGACGTGAAATTCGAGTTCAATAAGAAATGTGAGAATGCATTCGACATGCTCAAGGAGAAGCTTTGCTCGGCACCAATCATCAAGCCTCCAAATTGGGAGATCCCATTCGAGATCATGTGCGATGCAAGCGATTCAAGTGTGGGTGCGGTTCTCGGCCAAAGAGTAGATAAGGATCCTCACGTCATTGCATACGCCTCGAAGACACTCGACAATGCGCAACGAAATTACACCACAACCGAAAAGGAGCTTCTAGCAATCATGTTCGCCTTGGAAAAGTTTCGATCGTACCTCTTGGGTACAAAGGTAATAGTATTCTCGGATCACGGGGCTTTAAAGCATTTAATGAAAAAGAAGGAGTGTAAACCGAGATTACTTCGGTGGATCTTATTGCTCCAAGAGTTCGATCTCGAGATAAAGGACAAAAAGGGGTGCGAAAATCTTGTGGCGGATCATCTAAGCCGGCTCCCGTTGGAGAAAGAAGATAGTGTACCGATTCGAGACGAGTTTCCCGAAGAGCACATCCTCGCAACCCGAATCGACACACCTTGGTACGCCGATTTGGTGAACTACATCGTTACGAAGAAATTTCCTCCGAATCTCTCACAAACTCGAAGAAATAAGATGAAAAGTGACGCCCGATATTACGTATGGGAAGACCCGATCCTTTTTCGAGTTTGCTCCGATCAAGTCATCCGAAAATGCGTTCACCAACATGAGGTACACTCTATCTTATCCTTTTGTCATAATTTACAATGCGGAGGGCATTTTGGCATAACTCGTACCGCTCACAAGGTATTAGAATGTGGATTTTATTGGCCAACTCTTCACAAAGATGCCTCAAGCTTTGTGAAAAGTTGTGAAAAATGCCAAAGGACGGGAAATTTGAGCCAAAGAAATCAAATGCCCCTCAATAAAATTTTACCATGCGAACCATTCGATGCATGGGGCATTGATTTCATGGGGCCTTTTCCCTCGTCCTTTGGATACACTTACATTTTGCTTGCCGTAGATTATGTGACAAAATGGATAGAAGCGGTGCCAACAAAGAGCGCGGATTCGAAAACGGTGGGCGAATTTCTCAAGAAGAATATCTTCCAAAGGTTCGGGGTGCCAAGGGTCTTGATAAGCGATCGAGGGACGCATTTTTGCAACAAGAGCCTTCAAGCCTTGCTCGAGAAGTACCATGTGAATCACCGAACTTCCACCGCATACCACCCACAAACAAATGGACAAGCCGAAGTTTCGAATCGAGAAATCAAGTCTATCCTCGAGAAAGTGGTAAATCCATCGCGAAAGGATTGGAGTGCTCGACTAGGCGACGCACTTTGGGCGTATCGAACCGCCTTCAAAACTCCAATCGGTATGACCCCTTTCAAATTGGTATATGGGAAAGCATGCCATTTGCCGGTAGAAATTGAACACAAAGCCTTTTGGGCCATTAAACAACTCTCCCTCGATTACCCAAAAGACGCGTTGGCTCGGAAATTCCAATTGCTCGAGCTAGAGGAGCTTCGACAAAATGCATACGACAATTCCAATTTATGCAAGGCAAAGGCAAAGGCTTTTCATGATAGATTGATAAAAAAGAAGGAGTTTTGTGTTGGAGAAAGAGTGCTACTTTTCAATTCCCGTCTCAAGCTTTTTCCCGGGAAATTGAAATCTCGATGGATTGGCCCGTTCACCGTGACAAGTGTTAACCCATATGGAGTAATCGAAATACGAAGCGATGAAACGAGTAAAGTCTTCAAGGTGAATGGTCATCGACTCAAACACTTCTTCACCGATTTCGACAAAAGTTGGATGGACGAGCAACGATTCGAACGTGTTAATCAACAATGATGAGCTCGACCAAGTCGAGCTCAAGACGTTAAACAAGAGCGCTAGCGAGGGAGGCACGCCCACGCATCAAAGGTTGTATCTCTCTATTATCCCTCTTTTAGGAATCCTCGATTTGTTATACTTGAGGACAAGTAATCTCTAAGTGTGGGGGGGTAACATACAACCTTTGACCTGTATGAGCCCAATTAAAAAATTTAAAAATCAGGGAAAATTGAAATTTTTTTGATCTGGCCAGCAACTCCGTTGTAACGGACCTCAATGTCCGTTGTAACGGACTGTACAGAAATTTAAAAATTTGACTGGCGCCAAGAGTTCCGTTGTAACGGAATGGTATTGCGTGGTAACGGAGAGCCCTCTAAATTCAATTCTCATTATACGGCTAGTACTCCGTTACGACGGAATACAATTGCGTTACAACGGACCAAAAATAGCGTTGCAACGGACATGAAAAACACAGGAAATTGCGTTGCAACGGAAAATGCCAAAAATTTGCCAGAACTATGTGCGTTGTAACGGACCCCAATGTCCGTTGCAACGGACATACTCAGAATTTTCAAACTAAGCTACGAATAGTGCTCCGTTATAACGCAGTTATTACGTTGTAACGGACCGCAATGTCCGTTGTAATGGACTTTAAATTGCGTTGTAACGGAATAGTTTCTGGCAAGTTTTTCTTTTAATTAAAATTTTCGAATATTTAACATTATTTTTGAATCCTGAGCATCAATAATAAATAAGTCAAGCATAAAATGCATAAAAAGATTTTTCTCCACTGAATTGAACTAAATTGTTGGTTTTTAAAACAAAATTTCATCTAAATTTCGCTCTCAAAATTGAAAGTTTGCAAAATATTGTAAAAGATTCGGTTATAATTTTGAAGAGATCTATTCGGGGATTCCAGCCCTATTATTTCAAATTTCACGAGTTTGAGACACTTGATCAATGCGCGGTTCATGCGGTACGTTTTAACTCGATTTTCGAACCCGTAATTGATATGGACTTATGAGAAAGGTTCTTAGCGTGGCCATTAAAGTACATTTTGCTAGAGTTAAAAACATGACCAATTGCACTATGAAATGACCGTTTGTGGGGACCCATTAGTAGATCAAATATACCCGTTTGTTTAAAAAAAAAAAAAAAATGAAGGTCAAAAGACAACACCAAGAGTAACCTCATTGCATTTCGGTGTAGTGGGGCTTTCGGTTAAAGACTTCATATAAAAAAAAAGAGTGAGAAAAGATGAAGGTCAAAATACAACACCGAGAGTAACCTCATTGCATTTCGGTGTAGTGGGGCTTTCGGTTAAAGACTTCATAAAAAAGAGAAAAGAAAACAAATGAGGGGAAAATTGATCGAAAACGGGTATGAACCTTGTACCATTGTACCAAACGTGTTTTAAAATGAATAACTTGCATTTAAGATCATCTAGCAAAACGGGAAATTTTGGCCCGATAATAGCCTTCGAATTGAGTTCTTTTGAGATTGTGGAGTGAAGCAATTTGAAGTAAAAACGTTTAAGTCGCTCCTACCGCTTGAGATCGAATGTCATGAAAAACTCTTATGAAATTTCGAGTTAATTTCGAGATCTAATAATGAAAAGACCAATATCATTCTAAATAACTAGTGAACTTGATGAAAGGAGAGTGAACCATTTGATTCATGAAATTAGTTTTTAAACTAACAATATAACTTCAACAAAATCTTATGCAATTCTATCTTATGTTTGACTTTTATTCTCTAATTGATCGAGGACGATCAAGGATTTAAGTGTGGGGGTATTTGATGTGAGGCAAATAAGGCACAAATTTTATGCTTAATTTGGGGATTTTAGCCCTTGTGAAGAACAATTCTATATACTTTATTAATCATATTTGAGATAACATGAATATTTCTTCACTAAGTGTGTTTTACTGCTTAATCACAGGAATTAGAAGGAATTTCTGGGAATTTGGAAAGTGTAGTTGTCTCCAACACGTCAAGAGGAGTAAAAACGATATATTACATCGATATATTCGGTACATGAATGAGACGGGAGGCAAACAATTATCATGATGAAAACTTACACAAAAGTTTACACGAAAACCACTCAACCCTTAGCCCTTATCCTGCCCACCTACCTTTGGTGGGAATTACTTCCTTACCCCCAATCCTCTCCACCAACTCGTGGCCAATAAGAAGACTCCATGAGTGCTATAAATATGACCACAAGGGCCACGAGTTTGAGATTATTATTCTTTTCACCCTTTTTTCTGCCCCATCTCTCTCGCTCTCTCTCTAAAACACTCCAAGATCCTTCAAGAACTTCAAGAATCCTACAAGAACTAAGTGAATTGCCAAGGAGGTTAACCGTGACCAAGGAATTCCTTCCTTTTTCGGCTAATCATCCTCCCTCAAGAATCAACCGTGACCAAGGACCTCCTTCCTTTTCGGTGATTCAAGAGTTAACCGTGACTCGGGATATTTCTCTCTTTGGCGTTGTGAAGTTGTGTTCAAACCGAGACTCGGAAGAACTCTCTTTTGGAACTTGAAGAAGGCATTAACCATGACTAGGAGCTTCTCCTTTTGGTGATCTTTCTTGAGGAATCCACGACTCGAGTGTCTCTTCTTTTCGGTACCAACCAAACGAACGACCACGACTCGGAGAATTGACCATTCGGTGCAAAGGCATAGAAGACAAAGGAAGACACATCGAGCTATTTGCCTCATCTTTAGGTGTACTCTTTCTAATTCTTGTAGTTCTTGTTGTTTGTGGATTTAGTTGTGTTAAAGAGAATTCCTCGTTTGAATTGAATCTTTGCTCTAAACTTGTTCCTTTACTTGATCTTTTGCTCTCAATTTCTGCCTTAAACTTAGTTCAAATTTCCATAAATTCAATCCCAAAACAAACCTTCAATTAATCCCTTAATTCAAATCATAAATTCGAAATCCAGAACTAATTCCGTTATAACGGAATTTGAACTGCGTTACAACGGACTTGACGGTTTGTACCCGATTTTCAGTCTGTTGATACTCCGTTGTAACGCAACTTAACTCCGTTGTAACGGACCAGCAAGGAAAAGCATTCAATATCACTCATACTAGTACGTTGTAACGGACATAAGAGTCCGTTGTAACGGATTAACCAATCCGTTATAACGCTACTCCTATCCGTTATAACGGACTACATCTTTCCGTTGTAACGGAGTTTCCTCCGTTGTAACGGACGTTCTTTTTAATCTCAACGTTAAACATACCCCTAAGTTCCGTTGTAACGGAACTTGACTCCGTTGTAACGGACTATCTTCTGTGAATTTTTCTTTGTTATTTCTCATCCATTTTGATCCAAATTTTGACGCAATTGCTCCCCGTGGAACGAATCTATACATTTGCCACTGTACAAACTTAGATTACAAATTTTGTTGATTGTTCGGGGTTTTTAACACAACGATATTTTACACGATAAAAACCCGTTCATCAAATGGCGCCGCTGCCGGGGAGCGGTGTTTAAGCCAATATTTTAGATCGAAACTTGAGATTTAAATTCATAAATTTGTTTACTCACTTCTTTGTTTCTTTTGTGACAACCTAGGTGAAAGAAGAAAGCTTTATGCACAACACAAGATCGCGAAAAGGCGAATTAATTCCATTTGTCAAGGAAATCGAAAAAAGGAACAAGAGCTCTAAGAAGAGCAAGGAACCGACACAAGAAGATCAAGACGAACCTCAACTTCAAACTCAAAAATTTTCTTCTCTCTCTACTCCTTTAAATTCAAGTATGGGTGATGAAACAAGAGCTCCAAGGCCAAAAACCTTGAGAGAATTAGTAGCACCTTGAGAGAATTAGTAGCACCTGAAAACTTTCTTAGTGTTTGTACAATTTGGTGAAAAGTTACGTAGTAAACAATTTGAACCATACCGTCCCAAAAACACGTAATTTGGGCTCCTCGGAGCGTTATATGATTGTTATCAATCGAAAAACAAACTTTCTTTGTGTGAGTAAAATTTGGTGAAATGTTATGTAGTAAAAAATACGATACAAATGATCTAAAAACACGTTATTTGAACTCCTCAAAGTGTAAAACGAATGCTATGAACCGAAAAGAAAACTTTCATAGTGTTTGTACAAGGTGGTGAAAAGTTACGTAGTAAATTATTTGATCCAAACCATCTCAAAAACGCATTATTTGGGCTCCTCAGAGCGTTATAAGTTTGTTATGAATCAAAAAACAAACTTTCTTAGTGTGTGTGTAATTTGGTGAAATGTAATGTAGTAAAAGATACGAAACAAACGTTCTAAAAATACATTATTTGAACTCCTCCAAGAGTAAAATGATTGCTATGAATCGAAAATAAAACTTTCTTAGTGTTTGTACAATTTGGTGAAAAGTTATGTAGTAAATTATTCGATCCAAACCATCTCAAAATACTTTATTTGGGCTCCTCAGAGCGTTATAAGATTGTTATGAATCGAACAACAAACTTTCTTAGTGTGTGTAAAATTTGGTGAAATGTTATGTAGTAAAAGATACGATGCAAATGATCTAAAAACACATTATTTGAACTTCTCAAAGCGTAAAATGATTGCAATGAATCGAAAAGAAAACTTTCTTAGTGTTTGTACAATTTAGTGAAAAGTTACGTAGCAAATGATTTGATTCATACCGTCCCAAAAACCCGTTATTTGGGCTCCTCAGAGCGTTATATGATTGTTATCAATCGAAAAACAAACTTTCTTAGTGTGAGTAAAATTTGGTGAAATGTTATGTAGTAAAAGATACGATACAAATGATCTAAAAACACATTATTTGAACTTCTCAAAGCGTAAAATGATTGCTATGAATCGAAAAGAAAACTTTCTTAGTGTTTGTACCATTTGGTGTAAAGTTACGTAGTAAATGATTCGATCCAAACCATCCCAAAAACACATTATTTGGGCTCCTCAGAGCGTTATAAGATTGTTGTGAATCGAAAAACATATTTTCTTAGCGTGTGTAAAATTTGATGGAATGTTATATAGTCAAAGATACGATACAAATGATCTAAAAAACACGTTATTTGGGGAGTTCAGAGCGTTATAAGATTGTTATGAATCGAAAAACAAACTTTCTTAGCGTGTGTAAAATTTGGTTAAATGTTATATAGTCAAAGATACGATACAAATGATCTAAAAACACATTATTTGAACTCCTCAAAGCGGACAATGATTGCTACGAATCGAAAGAAAACTATCTTAGTGTTTGTACAATTTGCTGAAAAGTTACGTAGTAAATGATTGGATCCAAACCATCCCAAAAACACGTTATTTGGAATCCTCAGAGCGTTATAAGATTGTTATGAATCGAAAAATAAACTTTCTCAGGGTTTGTAAAATTTGGTGAAATATTATGTAGTAAAAAATATGATACAAATAATCTAAAAACACGTTATTTGAACTCCTCAAAGTGTAAAACGAATGCTATGAATCGAAAAGAAAACTTTCATAGTGTTTGTACAATTTGGTGAAAAATTACGTAGTAAATGATTAGATCCAAACCATCTAAAAAACATGCAATTTGGGCTCCTCAAAGCGTTATAAGTTTGTTATGAATCGAAAAACAAACTTTCTTAGTGTTTGTAAAGTTTGGTGAAATGTAATGTATTAAAAGATACGATACAAATGATCTTAAAACACATTATTTGAACTCCTCAAAGAGTAAAATGAATACTATGAATCGAAAAGAAAACTTTCTTAGTGTTTGTACAATTTGGTGAAAAGTTACGTAGTAAATGATTCCATCCAAACCATCCCAAAAACACGTTATTTGGTCTGCTCAAAGCGTTATAAGATTGTTGTGAATCGAAAACAAACTTTCTTAGCATGTGTAAAATTTGGTGGAATGTTATGTAGTAAAAGATACGATACAAATGATCTAAAAATACGTTATTTGAACTCCTCAAAGTTTAAAATGATTGCTATGAATCGAAAAGAAAACTTTCTTTGTGTTTGTACAATTTGGTGAAAAGTTACATAGTAAATGATTCGATCCAAACCATCTCAATGTTGGGAATTCACCCATCCCCGGGCCCGCGCAGCGGATATGAAGGCCCGGTCCGGTTCCCTAAATCCAAGATCACGCCATGACTTCGAGGGTACGATGCAAAGTAGGATAGACGATTACCAGCGTGAAATTGATCACGCACGACGGGTTTATCGCTCGAATCCTTCTTTTCCTTCGGTGTCACGTTAGTAACTAGCCCGTACGTCCCATACCGTACGTCTCCCACCGTCTTGACACGCCTCGGATTGTCTTCGTGCGTTCCATGCCCGCATGCTTCCACAGCCCGTTACTCGATTCGCTCGTTTCCGTCTCCGGCAGATTTCGTTCCTCCGAATCGATCACAACCGAAAGAGCCCCAGATGTTGCTCCTCTACTTGTATCCACCTTGACTCGTAAGACGTCGGTCGCGGGTGCAACTGCCTAGACGATGCACCGGCGAACTTACTCGATTGATTGATTCTCTATACCGGAAAACACCTTTTCACGGTTTCTCTCTCTTTACACCATTTCTCTCTCTAGAAAGTTGTCTCACAATTCTCTGGAATATTCTGAATTAATTAACTGAATGAACCACACCAGATGAGAGAGAAAAATCCTATTTATATCATATAGGATTAGGATTGGCCAAAAGACATGTATATCCAATATACACTCTTTCACACAGAAAGTTGCATGTATCTGTCCAGTATTCTGTCCATACGAAATTGGTAAATTCCTCTGACAGAAAATCACCCAACACGAAAGTTGTAGATACTCTTATTATCTACACGACCCAATTTGGCCTGGCCCAATTGGAGTTCGTATGAAAAAGTTATGACTGTTTTACTAACTGTATGTCATACTGTTGCAGCCTTTCGGTATTTCATAGAAACGACACTGATACTTCGTTCATATGAAATATATTTCTATATGAAGGTTGTAGATAATCTTATTATCTATCTAACCCAATTTGAACCATTCAAATTGGATTTTCCTACTGAAAGATATGACCACGAATGTACGCTTACATTCGTTTATCCTTGTGTACACTTTTACGGTTGATCCTGAAACTGTATTTCCTTCACTCAACAACACGTTATTTGGGCTCCTCACAGCGTTATAAGATTGTTATGAATCGAAAAACAAACTTTCTTAGCATGTGTAAAATTTGGTGAAATGTTATGTAGTAAAATATACGATGCAAATGATCTAAAAACACATTATTTGAACTCCTCAAAGAGTATAATGATTGCTATGAATCGAAAAGAAAACTTTCTAAGTGTTTGTACAATCTGGTGAAAAGTTACGTAGTAAATGATTCGATCCAAACCATCTCAAAAACACGTTATTTGGGCAGCTCAGAGCGTTATAAGATTGTTATGAATCGAAAAACAAGCTTTCTTCGTGTGTGTAATATTTGGTAAAATGTTATGTAGTAAAAGATTCGATACAATTGATCTAACAACACGTTATTTGAACCCCTCAGAACGTAAAATGATTGCTACGAATCGAAAGAAAACTTTCTTAGTGTTTGTACAATTTGGTGAAAAGTTACGTAGTAAAATATTCGATCCAAACCATCTAAAAACACGTAATTTGGGCTCCTCAGAGCGTTATAAGATTGTTATGAATCGAAAAACAAACTTTCTTAGCATGTGTAAAATTTGGTGAAATGTTATGTTGTTAAATATACGATACAAATGATCAAAAAACACAATATTTGAACTCCTCAAAGCGTAAAATGATTGCTATGAATCGAAAAGAAAACTTTCTTAGTGTTTGTACAATTTGGTGAAAAGTTACTTGGTAAATGATTCGATCCAAACAAACTCAAAAACACGTTATTAGGGATCCTCAGAGCGTTATAAGATTGTTATGAATCGAAAAACAAACTTTCTTAGTATGTGTAAAATTTGGTGAAATGTTATGTATTAAAAGATACGATGCTAATGATCTTAAAACACATTATTTGAACTCCTCAAAGAGTAAAATGATTGCTATGAATCGAAAAGAAAACTTCCTTTGTGTTTGTACAATTTGGTGAAAAGTTACGTAGTAAATAATTCTATCCAAACCATCTCAAAAACACGTTATTTGGGCTCCACAGAGCGTTATAAGATTGTTATGAACCGAAAAACAAACTTTCTTAGTGTGTGTAAAATTTGGTGAAATGTTATGCACTAAAAGATACGATACAAATGATCTAAAAATGCATTATTTGAACTCCTCAAAGCGCAAAATGATTGCTACGAATCGAAAGAAAATTTTCTTGGTGTTTATACAATTTGGTGAAAAGTTACGTAGTAAATGATTCGATCCAAACCATCTCAAAAAACACGTAATTCGGGCTCCTCAGAGCGTTATAAGATTGTTATGAATCGAAAAACAAACTTCCTTAGCATGTGTAAAATTTGGTGAAATTTTATGTAGTTAAAGATACGATACAAATGATCTAAAAACACATTATTTGAACTCCTCAAAGAGTAAAATGATTGCAAAGATTCGAAAAGAAAACTTTCTTATTGTTTGTACAATTTGGTGAAAAGTTACGTAGTAAATGATTCGATCCAAACCATCTCAAAAACACGTCGTTTGGGCTCCTCAGAGTGTTATAATTAGATTGTTATGAATCGAAAAACAAACTTTCTTAGTGTGTGCAAAATTTGGTCAAATGTTCTGTAGTGAAAGATATGATACAAATGATCTAAAACTCATTATTTGAACTCCTCAAAGAGTAAAACGATTGCTATGAATCAAAAAGAATACTTTCTTAGTTTTTGTACAATTTGGTGAAAAGTTACGTAGTAAATGATTCGATCCAAACCATCTCAAAAACACGTTATTTGGGCTCCTCAGAGCGTTATAAGATTGTTATGAATCGAAAAACAAACTTTCTTAGTGTTTGTAAAATTTGGTGAAATGTAATGTAGTAAAAGATACAGTGCAAATAATCTAAAAATACGTTATTTGAACTCCGCAAAGCATAAAAAGATTGTTATGAATCGAAAAACAAACTTTCTTAGTGTGTGTAAAATTGGGTGAAATGTTATGTAGTAAAAGATTTGATACAAATGATCTAAAAACACGTTATTTAAACTCATTAAAGCTTAAAATTATTGCTATGAATCGAAAAGAAAACTTTCTTGGTGTTTGTACAATCTGGTGAAAAGTTATGTCGTAAATGATTCGATCCAAACCATCTCATAAACACGTTATTTGGGCTCCTCGGAGTGTTATAAGATTGTTATGAATCGAAAAACAAAATTTCTTAGTGTGTGTAAAATTTGGTGAAATGTTATGTAGTAAAAGATACGATGCAAATGATCTAAAAACACATTATTTGAACTCCTCGAAGCGTAAAATGATTGCTATGAATCGAAATGAAAAAAAAAATTAGTGTTTGTACAATTTGGTGAAAAGTTACGTAGTAAATTGTTCGATCCAAACCATCTCAAAAACACGTTATTTGGGCTCCTCAGAGCATTATAAGATTGTTATGAATCGAAAAACAAACTTTCTTAGTGTGTTGACGAGCGGGTTTTCGATCACTTTTAATTTGTGATATTGTTGTTTGTGAAAACTCGATTCAATCAACAAGTAGGGAAATAAGTGTGTATAGTTGAAATAAGCAAGTTCGTTCCACGAGGAGTATATGCGTCGAATAATGAATCAAAACGAGCAAGAAAAGGGCAAAACACAATTCCAGGGGCAGGTCCGTCACGACTGACTATAGTCCGTCACGACTGACTGTAAGTTCAAATGAAGGTCCGTCATGACTGACTATAGTCGGCCATGACTGACTGTAAGTTCAAATAGTTGTCCGTCACGACTGAGAGAAGTGCGTCACGACTGAGGTGAGAAGTCCGTCACGACTGACTATAGTCCGTCACGACTGACTATTGTCCGTCACGACTGGCTATAGTCCGTTACGACTGACTATAAGTTCAAATGATGGTCCGTCACGACTGACTATAGTCCATCATGACTGACTGTCTCTGGAAATTCAGTTTTGTTCATTTTGTTTGATGGATTGATTTGATTTTTGATTTAGGCAAGTTTAAGGACTAATTAAAGGAGCAAAAAAAGAACAAAAGAGAGCAACAAAGAGAGCAAGATCGAATGCAAGAACAAAGATTATTAAAGAAAACTTGATTCAACACGGTTTTTAACACAACCTTGAACA
Organism: Luzula sylvatica; assembly: GCA_946800325.1. Classification (NCBI taxonomy): domain Eukaryota; kingdom Viridiplantae; phylum Streptophyta; class Magnoliopsida; order Poales; family Juncaceae; genus Luzula; species Luzula sylvatica. The sequence continues at coordinate 1,011,977 of OX326961.1, forward strand.
ATCATTCAACAAACAAGAAATTCAAGATATGAAAGGAATACACCTAGAATGAGTCGAGAAGAGCTTCAACGCGTCAAGAAGAGTCTCCTTATCCTCGCCTAGTGTGGTCGCTCTATGTTCGAATTGCTAGAAAGCTAGGACAATAAGAATGCTTCTCGCTCGAAGTAATCGTCTCTCCCGGATGAAGAAAGCTCCGAGTCCGTTTGAGGAAAGAAAGTGAAACGCAACCTCGAAACAATCGAAGAGGAGAGGTTTACCGGATGAAGAAAGCTCCGAGTCCAGTAATGAAGAAAGCTCCACTCTCAACCCCGAAGGTCACCGGATGAAGAAATCTCCGAGTCCGGTTGTGATTGAGAACCTTCTACGACTTCCTCCGATTAGGCCGCTTCGCCGGATGAAGAAAGCTCCGAGTCCAGCAATGGAGAAAGCTCCGTGGACCCAATTGGTGCGCTCGCATCAAGGTGGAACAAGTTCCCTAAACTTGGCAAGCAATCACCCAAGAATTCGAGTAAATCTTGAACGGTTCTTGATGTTCTTGAAAGTTCTTGGAAGTGCTTGAGAGAGAGAGAGAGAGAAGAGAAGAGGGGGGAGAGAAGAAGAAGAAGAAGAAGAAGAAGAAGAAGAAGAGACGTAAAAATGCCAATGAGCTTTGGGGTCTTATTTATAGTGCCCTTGAGGCTTCCCCATTGGCTAAGAGATGGATGAGAGGATTGAGGGTAGTTGGGGGTGGTAGGTGGGGCTGTAGAATGGCAAATGTATGTGTGGTTTTCGAGTAGAGTTTGGTGTAATCTCTTATGTTGATGATTATTTGCCTTCTCCTTCACACGTGTACCGAATTGGTCGGTATGATATATCAATTTTATCGGCGCAAGGAGACGAAGGCAACTACACTCTCGTATTTGCAATAATTTCCCCTTAAAAACCTGTAATTAGCGATAAAACACACTTAGTGAAGAAATATTCTTGTTAACTCAAATATGAACAATTATATATATAAAGTTGTGATTCAAAAGGGCTAAAATCTCCAAATTAGATACCAAAAAGGTGCTTTATTTTTCTCTTATCAAATACCCCCATACTTAAACCCTTGATTGTCCTCGATCACAATGATCATATAAATGGAGCACAAAGAGAAATGCATGCATAGGTTTTATTGAAATTGTATTCATCGATCTCAAAACTCAATTTCCACAGGAAAAGTTCTTCACTCTCATTTCATTATGTTCACTAATATTGAAAGAATTATATTTGAGTTATTTTAGAATCTATTTTCAATAATGTTTCACAAATTCAAGAGTTTAAAGAACAAGTGATCTCAACCGATAAAGATGATTAAACACCACATTTCAAGTCTTTTCACACCACTATTTACAAGGATTATCATGAAAAAGCATTAGTAAAAACCCCTCGTTCCGTTTTGCAAAAATTGTTTCTTTAATGTATATTGTCACTTTTAAAATCGTTCGGTACGTGAGTACTTGGTTCATCTTTGATCTCAACTAAATTTCCCCAAATTGCGCTCGCTTTTAGTTTTTATTTCTTTCATTTCTTTCTTTATTTAATCTTTAGAGTGGCCATCTCTTTTATTTGTAAAAACTCTTTTTTCATTCTTTGTTTAGTAGTGCTTAAATGGTCCCCGTGTGGTTCTTTAGACGACCAATGGTTACGGTTCGACCAAGACTGCTTAATCAAACCCCATGGATCTGTGTGATCTTTAGCCGACCAATGGTTACGGTTCGACCAAGACCACTTAATCAACCACACGGACTCGACAATTTAAGCACTTAACCCATGGCCCATAGAAAACTTATTCGCACGACCAATGGTTACGATTCGACCATGACCGGCTACTTTGGTTTTCCATAGATCCATGCAACCCTTTAGCCGACCAATGGTTACGGTTCGACCATGACTGCTTAATCAAATTGCATGGATTTCACGAATTAAGCCTTGAGCGCAATTTAGTTCCCGTTAGTATAAATTCAAATCCCCATGAACGATCGGGCCCTTAAGTGCAATTATTCTCAAATTTTAAATTTAAGCAAAACTTAAAGTAGTTGAAACAAGGCTTTTTAGAAATTCCGAATAAAATATGGGTTTTAGTTTCGAAAATGGCGTGTCACGTAAATCGAGAATCGATCAAATTGTGAAAAACTTATGATTTCGTGAATTCATTGATTAGGGTTTGAATTCCTGATAAGAGGATTTTTCATGACTTTTTACATACACAAAATATAGAATTTAAATACCTAAATATGATTAAAGTATACCAAATATTCATAATTCCAATTTATTGAGATTAAATACTTTAAATTGTGTTTTTGTGTTAATGTCAGGTAAAAGGTGTAAAATCTCGCAGAACCAATGGTGTAGGTGGATTCCCCTCGTCGTGCCGGTCGATTTGATATATAATATGATGATATTTGATGGAAGCATGAGAGAGAAATCAAGTTTTTACTTCAAACGGGTCAAGGGCGTGACTCGTTACACGAATGGACGCAAATGGGTCGAAGCTGACTCATTTCAGCGACAAAAACAAAGTCAGCAGACAAGATATATTCCTGGATATTCTGTGGCAGAAAATGATTTATATGCTGTGAAATGAGCCCAAAAGCCCATCTAGCTTGACTTGCCACATGAAAAGCCACAAACAAACCCTTACACCAAATCCCCAGGTCTGACCAGTCAACTTTATAACCGTGACAGATCCTCTGTGGCCAGGATACTGTGCATCCCATGCTGGTACTCTTCTGCCGCTCTCCCCATTTGTGCTTTACACGATCGGCCACGTAGTCTGTGTCACAAAAGATCAAGCCAGGCAGTTCAAACCTCCATGTTTGGAGCCAAGTGAACCCTCCTCTCTCTCCATTCCTCAATTTAATGGAGATGTCCATTAACAGGCCTCACAAAGAAATAAAGGAAGAAACCAGCCCACTCTCTCTCTCCTTTTTCTATCCAAATGGAGATGAACTCAGTGAATTTAAGATGATTTTCTGATGAATAAAAATGAATTAATCTGGATCTGTGGAAAATATCTTGAGGGGTATTTTGGGGTTTTCTCTCTCGTCCTATGTCCGAATTGGATGAAACTTGGACCGTATGACGTGTTTTTAATGTTTGTATGTGTAAAATTTCTTAGTGTGTGTAAAATTTGGTGAAATATTATGTAGTAAAAGATACGATACAATTGATCTAAAACATGTTATTTGAACTCCTCAAAGCGTAATATGATTGCTATGAATCGAAAAGAAAACGTTCTTAATTTTTGTACAATTTGGTGAAAAGTTATGTAAAAAAAAAATACGATACAAATGATCTAAAAACACGTTATTTGAACTCCTCAAAGCGTGAAATGATTGCTATGAAACGAAAAGAAAAGTTTCTTAGTGTTTGTACAATTTTGTGAAAAGTTAAGTAGTTAATGATTCGATCCAAAACATATCAAAAACACGTTATTTGGGCTCCTTAGAACGTCGTCAAAAATGAACATATTAATTCATGAAAAGAAAACTTTCCCAAGTGTTTTAATGAAATGAATACGATTGAATACCTTAAAAATGAACATATTAATTTATGATCTACCATTTTAATCAAATCATAAACTAAGATGTTAATCATGATTTACATATTAACTTTTAAGATGTTAAATCATGTTCACGTCGTCAAAAAAAATTGGAGAAGAATACTTGGAGCGTACATCACTACTATATGATGTATTGAGTATTGAGTAAAATTTGATGACCATTCAATTGGGCCATACCAAATAATATAATCAAGGACTTGATAAACTCATCTATTATAAATTGCGGAAAAATATATATTGTATACTTCTCTCTAATTTTCGAATTAAAATCATTCAAAATAAAATAATAATCTAGTTTATGGTCAAGAATTACCTATCATTTGATTTAAACAAAAAAAAAAGTACCATATAATTCCCCACTTAACATTAAACGAATTGTTCATTAGCAAAAATAACATATTAAAATAAGAAATTAGCAAAAAGTTCAAATAAAAAGATAAATAAATCATTTACAACAATAATTCAACATATATTTGTCTCTAATTATTTTAGATCCACCCAGGAGGCAAATTACTTGACTCTCCATTTGTCGTCTTAACTCTTTTCGACTCTCTTTCTGTTGTCTCAACCCTTCTGTTACGCGTTTCGCCAACATCTGAAGCCGGAGTCCCTTCCACAAACTGCCATGACATAAATTTACCTTTTCATTATATATATATATATATATATATATATATATATATATATATATATATATATATATATATATGACAATTATACTTTTTCTCTCATTTTCCCCACAATTCTCCCACACTAATTAATTTCATAATTAGCAAGTGGATTAATAATTAATTCATGATTGCTAAAAATTTAATATGGAATTAAGGTCCATACTAATTAATGATTAATTATAAATATTTAAAAACAGATAATTATGAATGAATCGTTCATCCAAAACACTAGTTATTGGATTAACCATGAATTACTATTGTGAAAAATTATGGAGGAATTTGAGGGGCATGATATATGAGGGAGGAGGCTAACCTACTTATAATAATGTGTCAAAATACAAAATAATAACATACAAATTCGTTGGTAAGTTCATCCTTGTAAATCTTAAAATTGTCACCAGCTTGTAATGTGTTCTCTTCTACAAAGCCATCTAATAAAAATAGCAAAAAATACAAAGAATCAGTATTTAAAACACTGAGAGAGAGAGAGAGAGAGAGAGAGAGAGAGAGAGAGAGAGAGAGAGAGAGAGAGAGAGAGAGAGAGAGAGAGAGAGAGAGAAAAAAAACTTGTTTCTGAGAGAATATATGACATCTGAGCCTCAGATTTCCGTGGCCAGCATCTGTTACAAGAACAAAAAATAATGTTAACTACATTCTTCCGTATGTGAAGAGAAGATTTACAAATAGTTGATGTATTTCCAATTAAGTGCGACTTTAATTCATCAATTTATGATAGTTCTCAGTTATTTAAATATTCATCTTGTCCAGATTTGCTTCCAAACACATGATCATATATACTTAAAAATAGGAAATATGAAAACTATTTTCTCCAATGTATAATGACAAAAAAGATATTTAGGAGTCGCGGCAGCATTGTTTGCGAAAATAATAGATGTACACTGGCAATTTCGCAAACAGTGCTCGCGAAAAAATGAATAATAAGGAACGAACGTAGTTTAAAACAAAAACAGATTTCTTTTTATAAAATTGAGATTTTTACAAAAATAAATGGAAATTACCTGTAGTTCAAATTCCAAGTACTGCCAGTTCGCAGATCCCGCATCGTTAACCATGTGCCTATAGGATCGGTCCACGGCATGTTATCCCTTGCATCCCGCTGATAAATGTAAATAAATTTCTACTTTTATGAGTTCAAATTAATTTTAGGGTACAACTTCTTGAATCCGTATGTTAAACAAAACGATATCTAACCTTCGGGATAAGGATCATGTTTTTGTGCAAAGAGACATCCGACTCACTTAGCCTCTTGTCGACCAAAACTGTATATGCCAAACTATCGTTCTATTTCATAAAAATAATATTGCAGATTAATAATAGAAGAAAAGAAAGAATACGTCGCGTATTTTTATTGAAACAGAGCTTACATCTGTGTCACTGTCATTGAATGAACTCGAAGAAAACGAGAAACTCATCTTTCTTTTTTGTTGAGAGAGAGAGAGACAGAGAGAGAGAGAGAGATATTAGTGTGTTTGAGCAAAGATAGAAAAAGATTAACTGGTTGAGAGTACCGAAAAGAAGTGATGCACTCTTGTTCTGAACCAAATTTCTATATATATTTCTGTTTCACCTTTCAGTTTTATATAGGTAAAGAACAAGGGTAAACTAGTAATTTTATAGGATTATTTTATCACTGAATCGGCTAACTATATCTAAGTGCATCTGGGTGTTAATTACTAATATCAAAGATTAACTCGTCCATATCAAAGATTAGATTTTGTTTCTTGTATTATTATATATTAAATATTAAATGACAATTAATAATGAAGATAGAAGACTAATAATGCATGCAGTTTGAAAACTAGATAACACTGATGGGCCGGTATTTCTTTTCGGCAAATTGAATGGACCCAAAATTTTGCGAGAATATGGCATTGCACTTGCATTTTATTAACACAATAAAAAAAATTGAACTCTTGGAATAATTTGTATTTACGCCAGACATAAAAGCCCATCAAAAAAAAAAAAAAAAAAAAAAATATATATATATATATATATATATATATATATATATATATATATATATATATATATGTGTGTATGTTGAAATGCCAACAAGAATTCATAAAAAAAATCCAAAAAAAAAATCCAAAGACTAAAATATACTATTGAAATTAGCAAAATATATTCTTGTATTTATCAAAATATACTATGAAAATGTATTATTTTATTCTAAATTTTAACTATGTTAACATATTGGATTCATCAGTATATTTTGTTAATTTGATTAGTATATTTTGCTAGTTTCATCAGTATATTTTTCACGCGTGGATTTTTTTTGGATTCTTTTTTTGGATTCTCCTTAGCAAGTATATATATATATTAAAAAAAATTGCGGCGCAATTGCGCCGCCATAACGCAAATCGCAATAAATATTTATAAAACGCAACACCGCAACCTACTAAATAGCGCCGCAATATTGCCGCAATATCGCGCAATATCGGTGATCATATGTAAATTACAGTCCAAGCGCAATGGATCGTTATATCGCAATTTAAAATATTGATATATATATATATATATATATATATATATATATATATATATATATATATATATATATATATATATATATATATATATATATATATATTATGTGTGGTTGTGAGAGGATGGTTAAGATACTTAATTAAGTATCATGAGTTTGGTACTTATAACTTTTTGATCACTGGATTTGTTTTGAGATTTGTGCATTTAATAATGAGCACAAATTTTTAAATTTCAAAGCAAATCCAATGATAAAAAAATCGTAAGTACCAAAATCAGGATTACTTGCCATCCTTTGGTTATTAGAAGCATCCCGAAAGCGTTCGGCCTTGGATGATCCACATCGTCAGGTCAGGCGCTGATGAGCACATTGAACTATCCATGTGGCTGAGAGCTTCACAGACCAGGTACAACGACCCAATTATCATCTTCATATATATCAAAATTTTAAATTGTGATATTGTGGTCCATTCCGGTCGGGTCTTTTTTACAGCGGATTGCGATTGCGGGCGCAATTGCAGCGCTATGACCTTATTGCGGGCGGTCGTTGCGATATTAAATTATGTAATAATAATAGTGTGTTTAAATATATTTTTCACAATATTTTTTTATCACCATTAATATCAATAAAATTTTATTTATAATTTTCTTCTAAAAAGAATAAAAAAGTTGGTTGTCCAGGAATATTTTCAGTGTACAAAAAAAATTGATCATAAAATTTTCACTAATATGGCAATTCAGGAGAGGTACATTTTTCAGAGATATTTTACCTTTCTTTTTTTACAAGAAACTTATTAAGTAATAGTAATTTGAAATTTCTTATTTAGTTAAATATCGAATAACGACAATAGTAATCTAGTTAGATAATAAGAGTTTATTGTTCATAATTAAATTACGCAGAAGTTGATTGTCCATAATTAAAATATTAGATTTCAAAATAACAATAATGATAACAACAAGATAGTAGGGTCCACGCGATAAACATACTCCCATGCAGAATCTTTGGATTTGGATTTTGTTGTAGAATTTTTCGTCGACGTCCTAAAACTTTCAAAACAATAAAACTCAAATTTGAAATCGAAACATCAATGAAATACAATGAAAATTATGAAATTCATACATTTGTAAATGAATTTGACGCATTTTAGAAGTTATATATGTTATGAGCATATTTTATCAAATATTTTGATAATATATACTAAAATTAAATAATAAATCATGACAAAATCATGTTATATCTTTTACATTGAATAATTCTTGATGAAATTACTTTAGCGTGTGTTTTGTGTTTAATTTAGGATAACAAATACAAAACAAAATTCAAACCATACCCATGGATGTGTTCCTCTCGTCGAGACGAGCGATTTCGATATAAAATCCATGTCATTTTGTGAAAAGATGAAAAAATTACAATAATTTTAATATAACGGGTAACAAAGCATATTCAAACCAACCCAATAATCGCAATTGCCGTCATTTTATTGCTACTTGTATGCAATATCGCCACCAATTCCGCAACTTTCCAAAAACACTATTTTTCGCAATATATAATTTCGATGTTGAAATTTCAAATTACAAAATAGTAATTTTTACAGTTGCGATGCAATTTAAAACACTGATTTCTCCCTCCCTCTTTGCATTAGCAAAAAAGGCAAAAAAGACCAATCATGCACGATCTACATTATTTAACAAACTAAACATTAAAATAAAATGAAATACAAATGATTTATTGATACGTTGGGCACTTTATTTTTTTGATGATATTATAATTATAATCCTTTTTTGTCTCAAACTTGCAATGTCAACAAAAGAACTCCAATTAAGTATTTATGAATTTACCATATCATGCATCCTCCTCATCTTTTCACTAACTATAGTATTGCCAATTAATGGCCCAAAAAGCCTCGTGACTTTTTCTTTAATCTTTATGCATAGTATTGGTTTCGGCCGCATTCATGAAAAGAACGTCCATCTTAACTAATTCGCAAAAATAATATTTTCCTTCCTCAGCGAAAATAAATATATATTATCCACAATTCTCATCCGATATTAGTCAATCTAAATTTTGTAAATTACTTAAATATTAATTTTCAGCTTATTGTGTAGCGAAAATAATTCTTTTCCCACCATGAGATGAGTTTGACACATTTTATCTAAAAAAATCATTTTCGCCAAACAACAAGACGAAAATAGTTAATTTCATAATTTGCAAAAGTTTGGAATGATAAAAGATCTTAACGGTGTCGTTAAACATATATATATTTTAATTTCGCCAGATAAAATGACGAAAATTCAACTTTGTCATGAAAAGAAATAAGTTAAGATGATATATTTAAAAATTAGTTAACGGGAAGGTTTATTTATTTATTTTTGCAAATTTGAAGAAAATCAGTGTTATATTTTTAATGTAGGGTACAATATGCTGTATGCATTGCATTATTCATGGAGAATGCATGTCATTCATGATCAATTATTTTGATTATATAAATTATTATAATGTATCCCCCCTACGTGCTACCAAGTACTAACCAACCCAAAGAAGAATAACGATACTCTAATGCAAATAAGAATCATGGTTTAAATTTGATAAAAGAATAACTCACAAAAAAAATTGATAAAAGAAACCTCAAATACGATGCTAAGTACTAATTTTTAGAATAAATAAAGAAATTTTGATGATTTTTCATTCATTTATGTCAATCAGATTTGAACCCACAACATATAATTTTTTTTGTCTCATATTTAGGAATGTTCATTCGGCCGATTCGGTTCAAACCGAATCAAATAAGACCAAATCAATTTAAATCGAACCGAACTAAATTCAAACCGAACCGAACCGTTTTAACTTTCGAACCAATTAAGAACCGAACCGAATAAACCGAATTCTTATTCGGTTTATTCGGTTGAACTGAATAAGAAACATTATAACTTTAAAATAAAAATAAATTTATCGCAAAAATATATTTTATTTATCAAAAAATATAAATATATTTTATTATTTTATTATTTTATAAAAAAAATTATATTATTTTTTTATATTTTAACATTATTATATTAAAAATTACGAAAAATAAGATGTTATTCGGTCGGTTCGGTTTAACCGGTTTTCATCACATCAAAACCGAACCGAACCGAATAAACCGGACAATATCATTTTTTGAACCGAACCGATTAAACCGAATTCGACCGGTTCAGTTCGGTATCCGAATAAACCAAACCATTTAAACACCCCTACTCATATTTAAACAATTGTGTTAAGTGTCTATTAACATGAGAAACATAATTTGTGGGCCACGCTAAATTTTTTTTTTTTTACAAATGTACAAGTTGGAAGCGAAAAGGAGGAAGAGAAGAGAACAAAATAAACATACATACATAGATAATGGGATCCAGTTCTTTTGCACACTTGCATTAGTTTTGAACTTTTGTGGTAGCGAACAGTGTTATGGACGGACAAGCAATCCTTGTATTCCTATTTCTTTCTTTTTTTTATTGCTTCTCTTAAGTCTTACCTACTAATCTCTCGTAGGCTTCCAATCATAAGTTCTATACTTTCCTCAACTCCAAAAAAATGAACGGGGTTATATATTTAACCCCCAAAATTCACTCCATCACTCTTGATGAAGTGAAAAAAGAGATTAAGTGAGTTTATTAATATTATTAATTGATTTAATAATAATTTAATTAACCGTTTAATAAGATTGATACGTCAATTCACATGTACTAGTATTAACATATTAAAATTATTAACGTGTCAATTAACAATTAATTAGATTAATTAATCGTACTAATTAATCCATTTTTAATTTTTTTTGTCACCTCCCCTCATCAATGGTGTTAATGCCAAATAAAAGAAAAAGAGAGCCCCTCTTTTTCGTAAACCATATAAAACATGTCAGCATCAATTTAAGCACAAATCAAGCAAGACAATCAGATATTCGATGTATAAATTGATGAATTTGGTAATGGTTTGGTCAACAAACATTACAATTTTGAGCTCAAAAAAGATAAGATCCCTCCTTAATTGCAGTCTTGTACAAGAGCTGTACACACAAGTCATAAATTACCAATATTATCAAATGTTCCTTTGTTAATAATGATAAAAAGTAATTTGAAATCTTCATATAGTTCAAAATTAATAAAACACTTTGGCTTCTACGTAACTTTCAATCCTTGTTGGACTTGCCTAATTTAAATGTAAACTCATTGACTACTTAACACTACTAACTTTGCTTAAAAATATATTACTATCCTATATGGCAAATAAACGTGACTAATGTACCAAATATTTACATTATTATTTGTCAGTTTTCTCAATTGAAATTTGATAATAGAGATTTTATTAAGAAACCTTGGCTTGTAATTTTAGAGGAGTTTAGGAACCAAATAAGAAAAAGAAAAGCCCCCACCACCTCTCCCTTTTCCTAACCCAAACCATATATTAAAGTTCAATCATTAAATTATTGGAGTAATGATTGGGACACAAATACCAACCACAAATGTGTCACAAATGCATAAGTTTGTAATATTAATTATACATATATGAATTATAAATCAAACACAAACTTAGACATTTGTGACACATTTGTGGTTGATATTTGTGTCCCTATCATTACTCAAATTATTGTTAATTAATATATTAATAATCCCCAAAATCTCTCCACCTTCTTCGCAACCTTTAAATACCCTTCCTCTCTCCCTTCCCCAACTCCCCCCTTCCTCTCCTCTCCTCTCTCTTCCCACACTTGGAGGAATCTTATCTACCATACCACCCAACAATCACAACAAACAAGCATACAGATAAATCTTTCAACGAAAAATAATTATCAACTTAGTAAGGTACTAACAAACAACAAGATGGGTGAAGAGAAACTCACCGGATCAACGGCCGCGATTCGCCTCCCAGGCTTTGTCATCGACGTGGCCGAATCGGAACGTCTTGCTCGCGATCTCAACCATTCCACAATGGAGGATCTCCTAACTTCCCTCGTTCCGGCCGCCATGTCCCATGCACGTCCTCCAATATCCAAATTCCATGTAGGAGCCGTCGGATTGGGATCCAGCGGTCGGATCTACGTCGGCGTGAATCTCGAGTTCCCTGGCCTCCCTTTACATCACTCCGTACACGCTGAGCAATTCCTTCTCTCCAACGCCGCAGCCTCCGGCGAGTCCTGGATCCAGTCCATAGCTGTATCCCATATGCCGTGCGGCCACTGCAGGCAATTTCTTCAAGAGGTGCGTGATTCTTCTGACATCAGAATCATCGTCACCTCCGACGGTCCACAGGCGGTTTATAGACCGCTCTCTGTATTATTACCTCGTCCATTTGGACCCCCAGATTTGCTCCACAAAGATGTACCTCTGTTGCTAGACCAACACAATAACGAATTGGGTGAGGTTGTAAAGGTACTGGAGGATCCCTCTCAAGGTTGCAATGGCCATGTGGATGGAGAACTGGAGAAGAAGCTCAAAGATGCGGCCGTGAAGGCAGCACAAGGATCGCATGCGCCATACAGTGGATGTGCGGCTGGATTTTCTGTGGCGGATTCGGACGGGGGAGTATACGGCGGATCGTATGCTGAATCTGCAGCGTATAACCCGAGTATAGGGCCGATTCAGGCGGCTATGATCGCCAAAACCGCCGCGGGATTTTCCGAGACGGAGATTGTGGCGGCGACTCTGGTGGAGAAGGAGAACGGCCACGTGTCGCACGAAGGCACGGCCAGAGTGTTTCTCGCTGCGGTGGCGCCACACGCAAAGCTACATGTTTATCGTTATACGATTTGATTTGGATGCGTGTGGTTGGGATGGAATGGGAAGAATATTGTGGGAAATTTGTGGTTTAGACCCTGTTCTTTTGCTTTATTCTTTTATTCGGGTCAGCAAACAAGTGGGAGATTGGAAATAATTGGCTTGGATGCTTTGGATAAAATCACGGATGAATTATCTATCCAGTGTAACATTTAAATAAGAAAAAAAATTCACTGTAACTATACAATTTTTTTGAAATTACAAAATTGACATCTTATTTTGCAAAATTACAAAAATAGTACGACCGATCTTAGCTTTATCCGGTTTACAATAATTTCCGATTAATTATTTTTTAATTAATGTAATGATTACCAAATTATTGTGATAATGATTGAAATGGTATTGTGTAATGATTGATATATTAATAATCATTATTGGGTGGAAATGATTCTGATAATATTTAAAATATTGATATTTTGAAAGTAAAAAATTGGAAATACATTTCATAAATGGCCTTTAGAAAAATAATTAATTAATGACTTGGTAGTTGGTTCCCAAATAAAAAAAGTGGAGCAGAAGTTTACGTGCAAAGCAGTTAGACGAAAAGGTCGTTTTTATAGAAAAGATGTATGTCGAAAAAAGTTCATCTTCTAATTTCTAATTTCTAATTTCTGTGGAGTTTTTTCTTGGCCAAGCCTTTCATACAAATATTTTATCTTCTTTTTTAATTGAATTGAAACTGTCATGATCATTTGTTTGGTGAGACTTGGGAAATTTCGATCTCATTTATTTTTGTTGTATTTAATTATCCCTTCGAATATAAGGACGTATATGCATTTTTTACTCATTTATTTCCTTCAAGTTTCTCAAATTGAAAAGGCCGTGTTTCTGGTACATTGTTTGAAATCAAACATGCCTTGAGCAGAAAAATAAAATACTGAAAACAAGGCAAAGAGAAACTAATGACTAATAATTTAACAAAATACTTGATAGTGATCTGTGATTGCATTAATTTACCTAAACCGAGGCGGACTGCTTTGATGGATCTTACAAATACATCCAATAGTAAAATGAATCTACAATTGAATTTTATGGTAAAGTTCGTTTAGGTTATATGATTTGGAGATCGAGGCAACATTAACCAAACACATGCTTGATGGTTTGGCGGAGTTAACGGGACTCAAATCCAGCTTCGAAAAATCCTTCGTCCTAAATTTGAGAAGGAACGAGGGGGGGTTGGGTACGATTGTGCGTCGACTATGGCTGATAAATTGGGGGTTGGGAATTCTTAAATACAACACTCCGGATTTGTTCTCGTTTTGTCGTGAGGAATGTATTCACATCTCGATTGGTGAAATCTTAACGACCACGAATGAAGGGGAACTATTCTACGAAGGATGATGGATCAAGCACAAGGCCGGTCCCATGTTTTGAAATATCCGAAGCCCTTTCTATAATTGAAGCCCATAATTTATGTCTTTCTCAAAAAACACAAATATAAAATCTGATCGTGTTCTTCGGTCAAACACAATAATATAGATTCACTAACGTAATCTTAATTGAAACATTTAATTTGAGTTATGAATTTGAGTAGGGATGTCAATGGGTTGGATAATACCCGTGCCCGACGGGTATCCGACCCGGGCGGGTCGGGTAATACCCGATTAAGCCTACTCGCGGGTCGGGTATTACCCGATTAAAAAATACCCGGCTCGGGTTGGGTAGGGTATGGGTGAGGTCGTACCCGACCCGAACCCGATTCTTAATAACCCTCGTTATATTCATATTTTAATATTTTTTTATTGGTTTTAATCTATGTTTTCTACTGATTATTTATTATACAACTTATTTTTTTATTTGTTTAGTAAATAAATAAAATAAATAATTTTCTAGATTTATGTTTATTTATTTTCGTTTTTAACTTTTTACTGTTATTTTACGTTTCTATCAATTTTGGTTTTATTATACAATTTTTGTTAATTCACGGTCCAAAATTTATGTTTAAAAATATTTTGTTGTCTATTTTGTGATTTTGTGATATTATTATGTTATATGAATCTATGATGTTATTTTAATTTGAAAATATATATTTTTCGTTTATATATTTTAATGTTTTTGTATATGTTTAGGTGTGGGTAAAATTTCTCGTGGATAATCCGAAAACCCGCGGGTACTAAACGGGGCGGGTAAAATTACCCGTTTAGTTGTGACCAAATAGGCTAACTCTACGGGCGAGAACACTGAATTATAAATTAAATGTTAAATGAGTGAATAGAGTGTGTGGTCTACGGGCCGGCCTACGGGTTTGTAATAAAAAAAAATAAAAAAATGGAGATTGTGTTTGGAAGTGGGACTTTGAGCCCTCTCCGAATTTACTCAAAAAAAAAATAAAATTACCCGTTTAGTTGACGGGTCGGGTACGGATATTATCCGATTAAGATGGGTAAGGATATGGGTGAGCCTATACCCGACCCGAACCCGACCCATTGACATCCCTAAATTTGAGAAAACAATACGCTTGATATATCACAAAGATTGAAAGATCCTTTGTAATCTCAGCAAACCCACTCAATGACTCTACCGTCTGTTTCTAGATAAGAACACAATATAACAAAAAAAATTAGCTTTTGTAATGTAAAATAAAATCACAAGGTTTCATATTTTGGTAAACTTTACCCAAGAGTGAGCCGACTCTCTAACTTGAAACTGAAAGAGAGAAGGAGACAAAATGAGGGATAAGGCCCAACGAAATATTTCTCATGTTTATTATGGTATGTAAAGTATACTTAATATATCGTTTATACGTGGACTTCAACAGAAAAAAATTTCTGTATATTAACATAAATAGTTCGGGCCCCTCACAAAAAACAGACCCAAAGCTCAGGTCTCACCAGCCTATAGTTAGGCCGGGCCTGATCAAACACGTTGACAATGGGAATGGGTATTGACTAACTAACCCGTTCTGAACGAGACAAATGAACACTTTGCATGGACGGACAATGATATTCATGGATGTTGCACGACCCGACGACCGCATCGACTTATAAGACCTGGATAATGAGGGGCGTGCACGAAGTTCTATTGGCGAATTCACAGCGGTATTTTACCAACGCATGATCGATTACGTAGAAAAGGATGGATAATCATGTCAAGGTGTGCGCTATGTGTGTACTTGTTTTAATTTTTTCTTAATTTTGACATCCGTATTAACATAATTCATACATACAATTTGCCATAATTTGAATTTGTAAAAATATTAAATTTTTTAAAAATTAATAAAAATTATAAAAATAATTTATCCATCTAAATAACTTATTAAACTTATAAACACCTAATCAAATAGTACTGTTATTTTTAAAAATATAATCATAAAAAATTCATATGATATAAAATATTATATTATATATATATATATATATATATATAGAGAGAGAAATGCTAAATAGAATCCACAAAAAGAATCCACAAAACGAATCCAAGGATCAAAAATAAATATATGTAGAGTCGGAGGGACCTCTTCGTAATTTTACAAACTTATGTTAAAATGAAAATAACTAGGGTTCTTTTTATAATTATTCTAGCCCAATACCCCATCGGGCCATCCCCTTCTTTCCTGTTGATGCGCTCTCTCTCTCTCTCTCTCTCTCACTGCCCTCTCTCGAGAACCAGACTCAACTCATCTCTCCCATTCTTTCCTGTTGATGCACGACCAGAAAAAGAAAAAAGAAAAAAGTGAGAAGAAGATAAGAGGATCGCCATGTCGATTGAGCTTGCCCCTCTTCTCTCGCTGGCTCCTTCTCTCGTTTCAGTCAGGCCGAAATGCATGGCCATGGTCCGCCTCTTTCTCGCGATACACTCCGAGCACCGAAGAAACCCTAATTTCGATTTTGCCGCCAAATCTGTCAGTATGCTATTCGTCTCGTATGGATCAGGTTCCTCCTCTTCATACTCGTTATCAGAGCTCTTACCAATGTAATTCATCGTTTTAATTAATTGACAATGTAATTCATCGTTTTTTTCTCAAATTTGAAATCTGTGAGAAGTGCAGTCATTTCATTGTTGATCGAAAGATCTAAATTGATCTCTTATTCCATTGCTCCTGGTGAGAAATGAAGGATAATGGCCAAAAACTTGATATCTCGTTCGCCGGACGCTTCACTAGCAGCGCCATCTCTGCTTGCTTCGCTGAGGTATCGTTTCATAACTCTTTCTTTTCGAGATTTGATCTTATTCACTTGATCTGGACGTCCGATCAAGCTGCGGATTTCAGAATTTCCTAATGTAGATGTACAATTTCAGATATGCACGATCTCACTGGACACGGCAAAAGTGAGGCTGCAGCTTCAGAAGAACGTCGTATCTGATGATGTAGCAGCGCTTCCCAAATACAAGGGACTTCTCGGCACCGTCGCTACGATTGGAAGAGAAGAAGGCTTGGCTGCTCTTTGGAAAGGAATCGTGCCAGGTTTACATCGTCAATGCATCTACGGAGGTCTCCGAATCGGTTTATACGAACCTGTAAGTCTATAATTCCTTCAATTTCCTCAATTTGATCACTGTCCGTGTTCTAATTTCGAAATTTGGGATAGATCAAAACTTACCTTGTTGGTCCTGATCATGTCGGAGACATTCCTCTTTCTGCGAAAATTATTGCAGGCCTTTCGAGCGGTACTTATTTACTATATAATAATCATAATTAATTACTTCTTAGTGAATTGCAATGAATTGTACGCAATTATCAGGGGCAATTGCGATAACGGTGGCAAATCCAACGGATCTAGTGAAAGATTTTATAATTATCATTTATATATATTAAACACAAATAAAAATTGGATGTTATATTATTAAATTGTTGTAATATTTGGATTGGATGTATTTCAAATTAATTTTGTATTTTTTTGGACAATTATGAATAGATTGAATATTTTTTATTTTATTTTTATTTTGATTTGATTAAGCCCTGGCTCCCTGGACAATCATGAGTATGGACTCGTGAATAAAATGCAAATATTTGCTGAGTCATGAATAGAATGCAAATCACCCTTGGTTCCTGCATAAATTTTTGAATTTTTTTCAATCATTAAAAAAATATATTTAAAAATAAGTGTTTCGGGTAACGGGTAATACACGCGGGTATACCCATTAATATCATATAATTTATCAAAAAATATTAATGAATTTAGCGCAAAATATACGATTGAATTTAGCAAAATATGCAATTAAATTTAACAGAATATACGATTGAATTTACTAAAATATAGTTGATTATCCGATGAACACGATACTAAAATATAGTTAATTATCCGATGAACACGATCATTAATTTAATAATCAGCAAAATATATTTTTGAAATTAGCAAAATATATGATTAAATTTAACAGAATATACGATTGAATTTACTAAAATATAGTTAATTATCAGATGAATACGATCATTAATTTTATATAATTCATCAAAATATATGATTGAATTTAGCAAAATGTATGATTAAATTTAATAGAATATACGATCGAATTTTGCAAAATATAGTTAATTATCTGATGAATACTATCATTAATTTCATATAATTTAGAAAAATATATGATTGAATTTTGCAAAATATACGATTAAATTTAACAGAATATACGATTGAATTTACTAAAATATAATTAATTATCCGATGAACACGATCATTAATTTCATATAATCAACAAAATATATTATTGAATTTAGCAAAATATACGATTGAATTTAGAGAAATATAGTTAATTATCCGGTGGATCATTAATTTCATATAATTCAGCAAAATATATGATTGAATTTAGCAAAATATACGATTAAATTTAACATAATATACGATTGAATTTACTAAAATATATTTAATTATCCGATGAACACGATCATTAATTTAATATAATCAGCAAAATATATTATTGAAATTAGCAAAATATATGATTAAATTTAAGAGAATATACGATTGAATTTACTAAAATATAGTTAATTATCCGATGAATACGATCATTAATTACATATAATTCAGCAAAATATATGATTGAATTTAGCAAAATGTATGATTAAATGTAACAGAATATACGATTGAGTATATTAAAATATAGTTAATTATCCCATGAATGCAATCATTAATTTCATATAATTCAGCAAAATATATAATTGAAATTAGCAAAATATATGATTAAAGTTAACATAATATACGATTGAATTTACTAAAATATATTTAATTATCCGATGAATACGATCATTAATTTCATATAATTCAGCAAAATATATTATTGAATTTAGCAAAATATACGATTAAATTTAACAGAATATACGATTGAATTTACTAAAATATAGTTAATTATCCGATGAATACGATCATTAATTTCATATAATTCACCAAAATATATGATTGAATTTAGCAAAATATACGATTAAATTTAACAGAACATATGAAAAAATTGAACATAATATATGATTAAATTTAACAGAATATATGATTAAATTTAGCAAAATATTCGATTGAATTTAGCAAAATATAGTTAATTATTTGATGAACATGATCATTAATTTCATATAATTCAGCAAAATATATTACTGAATTTAGCAAAATATACGATTAAATTTCACAGAATATACGATTAAATTTACTAAAATATAGTTAATTATCCGATGAATGCGATCATTAATTTCATATAATTCACCAAAATATATGATTGAATTTAGCAAAATTTACGACTAAATTTAACAGAATATATGATAAAATTGAACAGAATATATGATTAAATTTAACAGAATATACGATTAAATTTATTCTTGAATATTTACTTATTCCTATTTAGTGTTAAAAATTAACAAATTATTTTATTTGTAGTATAATAATTCAAAAGGGATATGATTGAGATTTTTTGTAAGAATATGAATAGTCATTATATATCACTCTTCAATTTAACCAAGTTTTAAGAAACAACACAACAAAATCATCAAAAAACTTTATTTCTTCAAACACTTAAAGTAATACTCACACCAACAATATTCAACACAAAATAACAAATCATAACTAAAAATCTTATTTCTTTTTTTAACGCAGTAGTTTATTTTTTGTAAAATCCCTCTCAAATACCAAATCGACGTCACATTTTCAGGTTGCACATTCGCCGCCGAATCCACCTACCAATTAAAAAAAACACATGAAAATTCCAAATTTACATATACACCCCTCAAACAAACATTTTAGCTTTTTAATGCATACAGCTTTGACGACGATATCAGCATTATTAGCGGGCAAATCCACGATCGCCTCGAATAAAACCCAACCCCACGAATCCTCGTCAGAAACGTACGGTACGTTATTTTGTTGGTACCGATTCGCCTCGAACCAATTCTTTCCTCCGTCGATGGATACGTCGACTCTCTCTATACCTCGTCCTCCTCCCGATACTGCATACCCTGCAATCTTGACCTACAATTGTACAATTTTGTTATATTTAGGGGTGTGTATGCAATATTAATACTGACAAACCTTTCCTTGCTTTATCAAGTCCACATCTTCTAGAACAAATTGCACACTGTTTGTAGAGAACAATTTAAATATCAGATAAATATTTTTAGAAATTAAAAAAAATGATTAAAACATAAACCTGAACAGGGAAGTCCATCTGAGGCCTTCTTTTTTGATTGGACCACATTATAAATAAATCCATTTAATAATTATAAAACATTCAACAAAACAACTATGTTCTTTGATAACGAAAATAAAAAGGACAAACTTATAATGAAAAGGTTTTGGATGTTGAAATAAAAATATTTCGATTTAATATCACCAAATTAAGAGATAATTTTCTCTCTATAAAAGCTTCAAACCTCCCGTGACATCATCGACCAGGTCAGCTGGTCCAAGAATACACATGACCGTTCTAGAATTTGGTGCAATTTGGGTGCGTCCAGCATCGATTGTAATATGCGTCGGTAAATTCAATGATTTCGCTCTCTCTTGTAGAACGAGCATTTCATCCTC
This sequence comes from Luzula sylvatica, assembly GCA_946800325.1. Classification (NCBI taxonomy): domain Eukaryota; kingdom Viridiplantae; phylum Streptophyta; class Magnoliopsida; order Poales; family Juncaceae; genus Luzula; species Luzula sylvatica. The sequence continues at coordinate 1,032,481 of OX326961.1, forward strand.
GGTTTCGATTTTAACCATCACTTTTACTTGCCCACACATCTCCCATCTTCTTAATGATTTGGGCGCTCTGTTAAGAAGCTTTTTATATAACCCTAGTGTAGCATGGCTGCATTGTGCAGCAATTTTACCCTTGCCCATTTTTAGATCATTTCTTACAACCAGAACCATTTTGAAATCGTCAATGATTTCAGCTAAATTTTCAATAGCGAGAAGAGGGTTCTTCTCGTTCTTATTCTTCCCTTCCTTTCCACTTGATTCTTCCCCATCGATCTTCTTCTTCTTACTCGATGACAAGTGTGCCCAGAGCATCAATCGATCGAAGAAACTTCTCGTGTTCTTCCCATTATCGTCATTATCTCGGTTCAAGAAACGATGGCGCCCGAGGAGATAACCAAGCGCGAAGAATCCGGCGCCGATCAGAAGCGCACTGGAGATCGCCGGCGCTGAAATGACGGCCTCCATCGGCAGTGACACCACCATCGCCTCGCCGCCTGGTTAGGGTTTAGCCGGCTGCAGCACCTAACGCAGCGCCGGTTAGGGTTTAACAGTGATGAAAAGCAAAACGCCTCCGCTCGAGATTCGTTTCGTTGTTTTCTTCGCCTGTGACTCGCCGGAGAAAGGAGAAGCGAGAAGCGAAGGAAGAAGATGAGATCTACGCTTGTGACTCCGCCAGAGAAGGAAGGAACGAAGAAGAGAACGTGTGAATGAAGTTGGATAATTACGAAAATACCCCTCCGTCTGGTGGATTCGTTTTGTGGATTCGATTTGTGGATTCTCCTTAGCACGCCTGTATATATATATATATATATATATATATATATATATATATATATATATATATATATATATATATATATGTTTATGCTAAATTAATTTTTTATATTATTTATTAAACTATTTTCATTATTAAGTGTATTTTTCATATGTTATATTTTTTTTGTAAAATTATGTTAGACCTCATATATTATTATACATTGACATTAATATAAATATTATTATTTGATTGAAAAAAATGAGATTTTTTGTTATTGTAAAACATATACATATTCATAAATAAATAAGTTCAAATAATTTTATTATGAGATGATATTATCAATATTATCATACAAATATGTATTTTATATTACAATAAAAAACATAATTAAAATGCTCGCCTCGTAGCGCGAGTATTCTCTTAATTTATAATTATTAAGTAGTTAATGAAACGTGACTAGAGGCGTCAACGGTTCGGATAGTGGTCATACTGATCCATATTCATATTTTTTGTGGATACGAAATTATCCTGATCTGAATACAGTTCAGACATTCAATGGATACGGATACTGGATACTGTTCGGTTATTATGAAATGAAATAAAATATTGTTTATTGAGTAAAATTAACTTATTGACTATTAAATATTATTATGAATTCAAGTCATCGTCTATTGGATATTAGTATATTATTATGAATGAGATGATAATTTTTACAAAACTAATACTAGTTTATAAATTTTATTTGGATCCCAACAATCTTGGAATTCATTTAAAATTTAACTCATAGATCATGATGCATATCCGTTCGAATTATGAAATCCGAATTTTTTCGGATCCGGTTTCTTGGATCCGTATATTTTTTATAGATACGTTTCGGACAATATCAGATCTATTGACACCCGTGACCCGTCTCTTAAATCCGGCCCATTTATAATCAAAACCCGGTATTTTGCCCGGTCCAGTTTTTCATGAACCCGTTAGCCGTTACCTCCAAATAGTTTACATCTCACAGTTCACAGTTAATTCGTGTACCGGGTGCAGGGAATAATTCCAGTATCCTGCTATTTTTTGTATGACGCGCGAAACGCCACGCCTCTTATTCCTCCCTGCAAACGAAATAAAATCCTCGGAAAAAGTTTAAAATTCGAATCCATGGCTTCACTACTTATCTCGCCATTTTTGCTTCATACTCTTGCTAAGAGCGGTACAAGAAGGGTCTCTTATTCTTGTAGAAGCTTCGGGAAATCAAAGGCTGGACTGAGCGGAGCAACTCGCCGTGTTTTCATTGGATTCAGTGCTTCGTTCTTCGATCAGTTTAATAAAATGGCTTCTGGCAGTCGACCTTTCGTGGCTTCTGCTCGATCGACTCAAGGTGTTTCTCCAGTCGAACAGGTTTGTGTTATAAGTTTTCAAATCGCTGCGGCCTAGTATTAATTTGCCCAATTTTCATGAAAATTGAAGAATTTGGTGAATTTGTATATATACAGATACTGAAGAACGTGGATTGGCCAGAAGAATTGCCTTTCAAGGATGAAGATTTCAGCCGTTTCGACGAGTACTCAAATTTTCTTTCTTTTCTGGTTTGCATTTATCATTTTCATTTCATTTACTTCTGATCAACCAAATCATTTCTTTCTTAAAATTAATTTGTTTTTCTGAATTTGTAGATCACCAGATACAGTATTCTACTCACAACCTCGGTTTGTTACCCACATCGACGACTATGCAATTAGAGCTCTGACAGAGTATTATTCAAAAGTTTTTCCTCCAAGTAATACTCCTGGAATTGCAATCCTGGATTTGTGTAGCAGTTGGGTATGCTACTTTTACACTTATGTCCTCGAAAAATCTCTTATTTACTTGTTATTATTTTTTATTCCTGAAGGTGAGTCATTTTCCAAATGGATACAAACAAGAGAAGGTTATAGGAATGGGTATGAATGAAGATGAACTCAAGAAAAACCCAGTAATATTCTATAATATTTATTCAAGGAGTTTTCATATTTATCATCATTTTTTTTTATCTAATTAACCTGGTTTGGGGTTTCAAATCCCGACTAAGGTAAAGAAACAGATTTCAAATTCCTCCTCAATTAATATCTTTTTTTCTTTTTTAAGGTCTTGACAGAGTATGTTGTACAAGATCTAAATGTTAATCCAAAACTTCCATTTGAAGACAACAGTTTCGATATTATTACTAACGTGGTACATTTCTCTCTCATTGATATGTTTTACATTATATATATTGAATTTTGAATTATTATTTTTAAATGTATTTTAAAGGTTAGTGTGGATTATTTAACAAAGCCAATTGAAGTTTTCAAGGAGATGCAGCGTGTATTAAAACCTAAAGGTCTTGCTATAATGAGGTAATAAATAATTAATTTCCCTTTAATAGATCCTCCAATAACATATTATTAATTTAATGTTTTTTTTAATAGTTTTTCAAATAGACTATTTTTTACAAAAGCAATATCGATATGGACCTCAACTGGTGACGTGGAACATGCGTGGATCGTTGGTGCATATTTTCATTATGCCGGTGGTTTCGAACCACCAAGTGTAAGTCAAATAGTTACTCATAATAAACGAACATAATGATGGTGATAAATGAGAGAATTTATTCTCATTTTTATTGCAGGCGGTAGATATATCGCCAAATCCGGGACGGTCTGATCCGATGTACATCGTTTATTCTAGAAAGCAAAGTTCGTCTGCATGAGCAAAAAACGGTATTTAAATTCAAATTGGTATTGTTTTGAAATTGAAATATATATATAAGGAACGAAAAATGTACTATTACTTGACTATGGAAATCTTGTATACAAAAAATATTTATTAAAATACTTTCTGAAAAATGTTTATTAAAATTCCAATAATATATATATATATATATTTGTCTTGCTATATTATATTAATTCACATAAATTCTGCCAAAGCAATATTATTCTCTTATTTTTTAATATTGCAATAATGTCACATATACATGTTGAAAAATCAAAAGTGCTGTCTGTTGAAAATACTAATGATTTTTTCGATTGACGATTATAAATTTGAATTATATAATATCCGAAGCGAAGTGAGAACCCTAAATTTTGAATTGCATCTCTTCATTTTTTCGTTCCACATGACATAATCAAGTAATTCATAAAATTTATCCCACTAAATGATTCAATATTTTTCGTTCACATAATTTGTGTATTTGTGGGGATCTTAAATTAGTGTGAGAATTAGTTAAAAAGTCGGTAAAATATTTATCACGAATAGTTTATTGTTAAGTAATTTTCGTACATAGTAATTTACATACAAGTTAGTAAAAGAAACTACCAATGATTTGTGCATGATGTAGTGTGAAATGAATGCTATATTCTTTTTCTCAATAGTAGTTAAGACAGTAATTCATGACAGTGTTGTGAGAGCTTCAGACCTTAAACTTTTGTATGATATTAATATTAATATTAATATGTGTAAAATTATTGTAAAAACTAAAGAGACATTCATCATGTGTTTGTATGCTATCCATATCGTTCGTGGTGTAATTTGTCTTAGCGAATACTATTATTTAAAATATTGGAGGATATCAAATTGAAGTACACTCGAGTTATTCAATAAGATATTTGAATTTAAACTGGAGGATAAAAGAGACCGAATGCATCTCCTATAAATTTTAAAATACATGACATGATCATTTTCTAATTTCATAACAAAAAAGACGATAATATTTTTTTATAATTTCCTAAAATACAAATTAGGGAAAAAAATAATAATGTCGCATCGTAAATTTTCTATTTTGTATTTCTCCGAAACGTGACGAGGATACCTCCTAGTTAAATATGAAAGTTATAATCATTTTTGTGGTTGTTGGCTAGCTGTGCATACCAAAAGTACACGAGGAAATGATTCAAATGAACCTTCTTTGTTAATGGGGACTCCAATTCAAGCCAGATATTCTAATGACTATTTTGTATTTCTAGACTTTAATTTCTTCATTTTCAAAAGGACTGTTTCAAAAATATAGAGTTTATGTATTGTATGCATTAGCGATCAATTATGCCGTTTCGGAGAAAAAGTTGAAATTTGATTATTTGCATGTGTTGTCTTTTTTTATTTCGACATTTAAATTGAGTATTTGGGGAACATTATTCTTTAATTACGGCATTGTTAATTGTTATAGAAAAACTTACAGAGATTTTGGATCTCGTGTTTATTAGTTTTCTAAAACTTAAAAATTGAGAATTTTACATGTTTCGTCCTCCAATTTTAACTTTTTGTGAGAAATTTTACATTGTTAATTTTTTTATTACAGTATGTTTCAACAAAAGAAAGCTTCAAACTTAATTATTATTTTTGGATTAATTTTTCATAATTTGAAATAGAGTATTTTGAAGAAATTAATTTTTTTTCATATCATTATAATCATTTTAACCGTTAAATCATAACAATTAAGAGTCGTTTGGTTCGTGTTTTAAAGAATTTTTTGGCATAAAATATGTGAAAAAATTTCATGCCGAGAAATATTATTCCATGACATACTGAGTGTGGGTCTTTGAACCCGCCTAAAAAAAAATCAAAATAATGAATATATTATTTCATGACATACTTTATTATCATATTTGTTTGATACGACTATTTATTCCATCACATAAGTAAAAGTTTTTAAATGAGTTTATTTATAGAAAATTTGACTTATTAATTTTTTGAAAGAAAAGAAAAAGTTATTTCTCCTCACCGGAATAGAGAAAAATATCAATTTTTATGGTAATCTTATTCTCACCAATTATGTCCTAAGAAATCGATTATTTTATTATTTTATTACCTAATTCGCAAATCAAATTTGATAATGAAGTATGTCAAAACATTCTAATTCAAAGCTCCAACAAAACGCTCCCGATGTGTTTGAATTGCGTAATGTGAAATTGTCATGGTAATTACATTTTTTGGAATATGATTCCCGAAAATGACATTCTCATTAAATGATAATATCTGTGTTTGGTTAATTTTGGAATCCAAGAAAAAAATGTCATTTCCATGCTTGTTTTGACATTATGTATTATTACTAGATAAAGTGAATGAAATGCCTATGTTACTCTTAATTTAAGCATATACATAAACTAATAAACAATTATGAGTTTTAGAAATTAATAATTAGAGTTTTAAAAATAAAAATTACATAAGTAGAGTTTTAAAACTAAAATTAAATAAGTAAAGTTTTAAAAATAAAAAATAAATAATTACACGACCCTATGTTTTGATACATCATTAATAAAAACAAAAAATATAACTCTTAAACTAATAAATAATTAGAGTTTTATAAACAAAAATATAAAATAAAATTAGTATAATTATATCATTGAATAAAATTTAAATTATGTTGTTATTTATATTTTTTTTACTATTATTTACACATGTTCCTATATTAAGGAAAAACTGTTGTTAATTATAAAATTTTACTATTATAATTATTTATATCTATACTATGGATTAAATAAATGTAAATATTTGTTATTTATATATTATATTTATATCTTATATGTAAATCAAACAAATTTCTTGCAATTCTAAGCCTCCACGTCATCAAGGGGTTTTTGTATAAAATAATTATTTTTTAAATTTACATTTTGGTCCTTTTTATTTATATTTTGGTCCTTTTTTATTTACATTTCGGTCCTTTTTTACATTTTGATCCTTTTTTCTTATTTTACATTTTGGTCCATTTTTTTTTTCCTATTTTACATACATATTAAAATTTGCGAATATGTCATGATTATATTAATCGATTTTAGAAACACCTGAACAAATGCTATTTATACAAATTATATTAGAAAATAATATCCGTGATAGACTAATTTCATGAACCTTATGCATCTATTGAAATCATGATATTTGCAAATATGTCATGATTAGATTAATTTAGTTCAAACGCATGCACGTTAATTCTATTTAAATAATTATATAAAAAACATCCCGCGCAATTGCGCGGGGATAAAACTAGTTTTTTATATTACGGATAAATTTGTTTATTATTTATAATTTTCTCATTGTTAAAATATATAAATATAAATGTGAAAGATATAAAAACAAATATATAAGGGCGAAAATATATTGAACGTCGTTCGAATATTAGACGTTGTCCGTAAAAAACTACCGCTCGTCTATTATTTTATCTTGTTTTTTATTACCTTTTTGGTTTGCCACGATTCCTCTATCACCCCCACAAAATAAAAAGTTATATATTTAGCCCTGAAACACCAAATTGATGCCTTGACGAGATGGCAATAGAAAATTAAGTGGATTGATTAGTAATTGACTTGATTAGTAATTGAATTGATGTTTTTTTTTTTTAACAAACTCGTAGGTAATTGAATTGATGTTAATTAATATTTAATTAAGTCAATTAGAAATGATAATTAACTCATTTTGTCATCTCATCACGGTATTGCAGTATGTTTGGGGTACCACGTATATTTACCCATAAAATAATACCACGTCATTTGTGGAGACATTCGTTAAATCTTCAAAGTGAATTACGGTTACATTTGATTCTCTTCGACACGTGCTTACTGAGTTACTGTCACTCTAGCTTCATCGCTGAATACTTTCTCAACTCTTGTCTCTATTTTTTTTCCTCGTTTTTTCCATTGAAATTGAGAAGGTACGACAATGGCGGAGGAAATAAACCGATTAGATTGGACAGAGGTTAGAAGGCCGAATCCCCACTTCTTCAAAGTTCTTGTTGGTGATTTTGCTAAATCTATGGTAAGTAATTCATACATTTAACCTTATTCCTTTTCAATGATTGTGCCATACCAGTTCAAGAGAAGCTAAAAATTCGGGCCTTTTTCGCATTTTTATACCAAAAATTGCTCCAGATATAAATAGGATCCCTATAATTGGCCAAATCAGTAAATCACTGAACCCTAATCAGCAGACTCAAATCGTAATAATCCATTTACTAAACTCAATTTTACTAAGATATAGTTACCTTGTCTAATTATCTGCTTACCTAAACCCTAAATCCTAATAAACATACTCAAACCCTATTTGATGAAATAAAATAAAGCCTGAAAGCTAATACACATTAATTTTAACCGATTTCAACTGAAAAGTATCTTTTTTTTTCATGCAGAAAATACCCCCAAAATTTCACAAACATTTACAAGCGGAGATGGAAACGAACCCAACTCAAATTCTAACAGCCATTCTCGAGGGCCCCACTGGAAGAACTTGGCCCGTAAAACTGGAACCAACAAAAAACGGCATTTTTTTCACTTCTGGATGGACCAATTTCGCGAAACACCATTCTCTAAAAAAGGACGACTTTTTAATATTTCGTTACAACGGGTGCATGCATTTCACCGTGTTAATATTCGACAAGACTGCATGTGAAAAAGAACCTGATTTTGATGAAAACGAGAAGACAACTAAATTTGGGTCGAAAAGGAAATTGAGTTTTGACGAGGGACATACTGATGATAATAAATCTGACCAAGGTTCGAAAACCACTTTTTTTTGTACATTTTACATTTTCACCTCAAATTATTTGTTATCATCTACACAATGCCCCTCAAATTTGAACAGAGGATCGTGGCGATGAAGAAGAGGAATTGGGAGAAAGGACCAAAAATATTTCGAGTAGACGTCCAGTTACGGAAGAAGAGAATAATGCAGCACAGAAAGCCGCAGAATCTTTTACTTCAGAGAATCCTTTCTTCGTTACTCACATTAGCCGCACCCATTTGAATACGGAACTATCGCCGGTATGCTTCTTTAGAAAGCATTCCATTCTTCCTAAATAATGATTTTTTGTTTTAAACGTTAAATGCAGAAATTGAGGTTTCCGAGTGAGTTTTCGAAGAAGTATCTTCCGCGATTCAAATGCGAATTTGTTTTGAGGGTCGCGAATGGCAAGACTTGGAATTTGAACTATAATCCTTCGGTGAAGGAACGAGATTCTCTCTCTAGAGGTTGGCTTACTTTTGTGAAAGGGAACGATCTAGAAGAAGACGACTTTTGTGTGTTTGAGTTGGTTGAACCGACCGAGTTTGAAGTCCACTTATTTAGGGTTATCGAGGCGTAGACTTTTGTGTGTTTGTGTGTTTGTGTATATATGGTTAGTGCGTCGTACTTACTTTAAATTTGATAAAATAATTTATAAAAGATTTAATGAGTAGTAGTAGTTCCAGTGATTTAGTGTACTTGATGTTACTCAATTATTATAATTGGGATATCTTAGTTAAATAATTTATAAAAAATACGTCTTTATTGATTTAAAGGCTAAATCAGGTTCTCTCTCGTCCTATATATTTTTATTATTATTATTTGCTAGTATCTATTTAAAATGTGTGTTTGATGGGAATTTTTCAACCCCCCCCCCCCCCCCCCCCCACACACACACACACACACACACCACACACACACACACACACACACACACACACAACTTTTTTTAATATTCTAAAAAAACCCCTCTTTTGAGAAAACTCCAAAAAAAAACCTAAAAGCAAACTTTTCTTTCAAAAAAAACCCCTATAACTCTTTTGGGTGAAATTTTTTTTGGGACCAAAATACCCTTTAATTTTATAAAATACAATTTTACTTAATAATGCTTAGTATTATTTATTTTAAAATTCATAACAAATTTATTAATTCATTTTTGCTATTTTAAATACAATATTGGACCAAAATACCCCTTTCATTTTCTAATAACAAATTTATTAAATTATTTAAAAAAATTCACAATATTCATTTGGTTGTATATAATATTTTCATTTGATTTTAGTATTTTATTTATCATATATATTTTTAAAAGCTAACATCAAGTGATAAAAAATAAACAATGATATAAAATATTCCAGCACCTAGAAAATATCATGATATTTTTTTTAGCAGTTTGTTTTAATGTGCATTCACTTTTCAGATTTTTTTGATATATCGCATCCAAAAATAAGCTCATTCACAAAACTAACACTAATATGTTTGAATAGCAAAGCTAGCACTTTCGCCAAGCAGTCTTTGCGATTTTATTTTTTACTTTCGTTAGACATATTGGTGAAAGTGCTTCAATACAATTTATTTTCACCCCATAACAAGCGCATGTATCTGCAAAAAATCTGATTCTAAATATATGATCTAATGTATCATTCATATAAAAGTAAATTCATTTGTCAAATAAATTATTTATACTTTTATTATTTGTTACTCGTTAAATAAATTATAGGTCAAATGATGTATGATTTTGCAAATATATAAACTGATATATAATTATATGAGTTAATATATAATTAATTATGCAAAATTAATTTGATGCAAAATTAATTTGTAGGAGAATTTTTTTTTGGCCCCCCAACACATGACCAAGATCCCTCATTGTTGGAGATACTAATAAATTCAGTACGCTGGTAAAGTGGTAACAAATCACAAATTGCACGTAATTCAGGATGCTAAATCATAGATACGCTGGCAATGTACATGACAAAAGAATTAATTTTGATTATATTGTTGTTTTATACAAGAAAGTCATGTTCATTTGAGTAATAGAGAGAAAAGAACCCTATTATTTTTTTTTGAAAAACTAAAGAGGCGAAGCCTCTTTTAATATATTAAAGCAAGGTTTAATACATTGATGCGATTTTACATGATAAATGTAAAAAAATAGTTTCGCAAAAATAAATTATAATTGCAAAAGTAAGATACATGCCGAGAGATGATGCTTTCGGCCATCCTTAGACGAACGCAACCTCCCTCTGCCCTTGGTTTGCCACGCGAGCTCGGATTGTCATCGAAGCTGTCACCGTCGCTGTCGCGGCCCGTCGCTCTCGGACTCGCCCCCAGACTCGCCCCAGACTCGGCCCAGACTCGTCCCAGACTCGCCCCAGACACGGCACCAGCCTCGCGATTTTTCGATTTCCCTTTTTCCCTTCCCGCTTTTTCCTTTCGAGTTTTTGCTCTTCGAGGAGCTCCAAAATCGCCACAGACTCCTGCCAGTTCCTGTCAGTTCCTGCGAGTTCCTGCCAGTTCCAGCGAGTTCCTGCGAGTTCCTTTCCAGTTCCTGCGAGTTACTTTATCAATTCCTGTGAGTTCCTGCGAGTTCCTGCCTGTTCCTGCGAGCCTTTTCTTCCCTGCCAGCCCCTGCCTCCGTCGCGCCGTTCGTCGCCGCTCGCCTCGTTTTGTCTCCGTCGCCGCTGTGGCCTCGGTCGCCGCGCCGTTCGTCGCGCCGTTTGCTTGCCTCGGTTGCCAGTTCGTCGCGCCGTTGTGGCCTCGGTCGCTCGCCCTCGGTTGCCAGTTCCTGCCAGTCGCCGTTCGCCTCGTAAAGGAACTCCAGGAGTTGCAGAGGAAGGCGTGAGAAAGGAGGGGGTGGAGGCGGCGGCTAGGGTTTGCCTCCACCCCAAAATCGCCGAGTTTTCGCCTCGGCCGCCTTTTCTAGGGTTTTCCTCCTTTCCAGAACCCTATTATTCAAATTGTAATTTGAACGAAGTAAAACTTGCGAGGTCATGTATGCATGTTTACAACCTAAGAATTGAATTTCGTGTGATTCTACATTCATAAAAGATGCATCTTAAACTTTCAAGATGGTGGTTTTGCATGATAGGTTCATCCAAATTACAAGTACATGATAGTTGCCTAGTTAATCTTATATGTAGAGACGGATATTGGATTATGATTAAAATTATATAAATATAAATATAATAATTATTTTTTTCAAAATTATTATATGATACAAAATTTTAAGATTATTTTAAAATTAAGAATAAATAAGCAAATTCAAAGACTAAAATTAAATCAATCAAAAATGACGATTAAGATTACATGGCAAAACAAATGATAAATTAATAATAAATAAGCAAATCCAAGAACTAAAATTCAATCAATCAAAGATAATGAGGAAGATCACATGGTCTTAAATAAATGATGATGTGGAGCTAGGAGGAAAGAGAAAAATGGAGTTCGATGCAATGTGAAGTTCGTGTTGATGTGCTCAATTGTTTGCAAGATCGGATTTATGGGATTTAGTATTTTTCTTTGTTTTGCACAAATGATAAAAAGTATAATCAAATTATATTGTAATTGTAATATGATTTGGTTAAAAAATAAAAAATCTCATTTTTTTTCTCTTCCGAGGTCAAATATAAGAAAAATAAATAGATCATATAGGTTCCTTATGATTTGGTCCAATATCGATTAATATTACGGAGGACTAATTTGTATGAATAATTACGCTTACAATTCACGACATTTTATTTTTTTGTTCGTCGCTCTTGTTTGGATGCAAAGGAATTTCAAGTATTACCTAGGTTCGGAAAGAAATTCGGATTTGTTACTAAAACATGTTTGGAACCTTTTTCAGTTAGGATTTTCTAGGTATTTTGTATACAATTTTTATGAAAAAAAAAAAACTGACCATTTTGCTCAGTTTTTTTTTCAGGAAACTCACGGATCCATTTTTTTCTTTCTTTTCTACCTTTCTCTATCTTCTTTATTACCACTAGAAAATTTGTCCGCGCTTCGCTGCGAATTATTAATGTAATTATTTGTCTTAGATAAAAGATTGTGTATTCACTTATTAATTGTTATTTGTTATGTTTATAGAAAAAATATCATAAAATCAATATGAAAATTATTAAATGTGTAATTTGATATAATATCATAAAATAAATTAATGAATGTCACAAAAAATATGAAAATTATTAAATTTGTAAAGCATGATATAAATTAATGAAATCACAAAATAAATATGAAATCATATCATAAAATAAATTAATGAATAACACAAAACAAATATGAAAAAATTATTCAATGCGTAAAGCATGATAGGAATTAATGAATATCAAATAACAAAATAAATATGAAATCATTCAATAAATATGAAAACATGATATAAATATTAATATAATTAAGGTAGAACATGGTATAAAGATCATAAATTAAATTCTTAAATGGTTAAATGGGTAAAACATGATATAAATTAATAGATATAATCAAATCATAAAATAAATATGGAAATTATATAATGTGTGATAGAAAATCACAGAGATGAGGTGGCTCAATGTGGGATTTTTAATGTAATTGTTTGTATTAGATAAAAAATTGTGGATTCACTTATTAATTGTTATTTGTAATGTTTACAGAAAAAATATCATAAAACCAATATGAAAATTATTAAATGTGTAATTTGATATAATATCATAAAATAAATTAATGAATATCACAAAAACAAATATATAAATTATTAAATGCGTAAAGCATGATATAAATTAATGAAATCACAAAATAAATATGAAATCATATCATAAAATAAATTAATGAATAGCACAAAACAAATATGAAAAAATTATTAAATGCGTAAAGCATGATATAAATTAATGAATATCAAATCACAAAATAAATATGAAATCATACAATAAATGTGAAAACATGATATAAATATGAATATAATTAAGATAGAACATGATATAAAGATCATAAAATAAATTATTAAATGGTTAAATGGGTAAAACATGATATAAATTAATGGATACATGATATAAATTAACGGATATAATCAAATCATAAAATAAATATGGAAATTATATAAATATTAATATGTGTGATAGAAAGTCAAAGAGATGATGTGGCTCAATGTGGGATTTTTAATATAATTGTTTGTATTAGATAATAGATTGTGTATTCACTTATTAATTGTTATTTGTTATGTTTGCAGAAAAAATATCATAAAATCAATATGAAAATTATTAAATGTGTAATTTGATATAATATCATAAAAAAAATATGAAAATTATTAAATGCGTAAAGCATGATATAAATTAATGAAATCACAAAATATATATGAAATCATATCATAAAATAAATTAATGAATATCACAAAACAAATATGAAAAAAATATTAAATGTGTAAAGCATGATATAAATTAATGAATATCAAATCACAAAATAAATATGAAATCATAAAATAAATTAGAAAACATGATATAAATATTAATATAATTAAGATAGGACATGATATAAAGATTATAAAATAAATTATTAAATGGTTAAATGGGTAAAACATGATATAAATTAATGAATACATGATATAAATTAATGGATATAATCAAATCATAAAATGTAAAGCATGATATAAATTAATGAATATCAAATCACAAAATAAATATGAAATCATAAAATAAATATGAAAACATGATATAAATATTAATATAATTAAGATAGAACATGATATAAAGATCATAAAATAAATTATTAAATGGTTCAATGGGTAAAACATGATATAAATTAATGGATACATGATATAAATTAATGAATATAATCAAATCATAAAATAAATATGGAAATTATATAAATATTAATCACAAAATAAATATGAAATCATAAAATAAATATGAAAACATGATATAAATATTAATATAATTAAGGTAGAACATGATATAAAGATCATAAAATAAATTATTAAATGATTAAATGGGTAAAACATTATATAAATTAATGGATACATGATATAAATGAATGGATATAATCAAATTATAAAATAAATATGAAAATTATATAAATATTAATATGTGTGATAGAAAGTCAAAGATGAGGTGGCTCAATGTGAGAGCTCAAAAATATCCACTCTTTAAAGGGAGAAAAATATTAATATAATTAAGGTAGAACATGATATAAAGATCATAAAATAAATTATTAAATGGTTAAATGGGTAAAACATGATATAAATTAATGAATACATGATATAAATTAATGGATATAATCAAATCATAAAATAAATATGGAAATTATATAAATATTAATCACAAAATAAATATAAAATCATAAAATAAATATGAAAACATGATATAAATATTAATATAATTAATATAGAACATGATATAAAAATCCTAAAATAAATTATTAAATGGTTAAATGGGTAAAACATGATATAAATTAATGGATACATGATATAAATTAATGGATATAATCAAATCATAAAATAAATATAGAAATTATATAAATATTAATATGTGTGATAGAAGTCAAAGATGATGTGACTCAATGTGAGAGTTCAAAAACATCCACTCTTTAAAGGGAGAACAACTTTTGTGTGCTTCTCTCTCCGTTGCCATGTTTTGTTGCCGTGTTTTCTTTCTTTCATGGCCTTCGAGCTTCTCTCTCTGAATGTGAATGTGTGTATTTTCTTAAAAAATATTTTTTAATGAAATATCATGGTTTAATAGATGCAAGTATGTTTATTTGTGGTTTAAGTTGTTGTAATTTTTCTTCAATTTGATAACTGTTTCAACGAGGAAAGAAGTTTGATAATTTATTTTTGATTAAAAAGTTAAGATAGCAAATACTTCCTTAAATAAGAAGATAGTAAATAATTTAGTATCGTTTGCATCTTTCACATAGATTGACTAAAATATAGATTTGAGATTTCATTTTTATTTCTTTTTGAATAAGAATTCCCATTTCATTTCATTTTCATGTGATGAGATGAAATCTGTTATGAGATTGGTAATGTGGGGGCGTTCTTTTAGATTTGATACAGGAGATCTCTTATTTTTTCATGTCTTTTATTTTTTGTTGGCTTTACTGTAATTATTAATTATTAATTTTCAATTCATATTTGAATTTTCAATTTTGAAACAAATGGACAAATTAAACATACATATTTAAGTTCATGATATGTTAATTTGTTGTTAAGTTATGTAAACATTTGTTATCGGCATATTATTTATTAATTCATTTCTTCATTTCTAATGACCGTTCTCGAGAAATGAGCTTTCATGACTATAAATTCCTGGAACATACATCCAAACTTGTATCACGTCACATATAATATTATGGAATATTATACTCTTCCCCACTCATTTCCCCCACATTTCACCCATCTCTCAATTAATCCATCATTAGCAAAGTTAATTAATAATTAATTCATAATTATTAAAAATTTAATACATAATTAAGATCGTTATAGATTAAAAATTAATTAGAAATATTTAATTATTAATAAATATGAAATTAACCGTTAATTGAGAGAGAGATAATTATGAATTAATTGTCTTGGAACTTGTATCATGAAAATGTGGGTGAAATGAGGGGGCATGGTAGAAAGCCTCTAATATTATTATTCTAGACCGGTCTTATTTTATAGGAATAGCTATTTTGCAATCATAATCCCTACAAATGGGCTTATCCCAAACCACAAATTTCTTGCACATCCAAACAAGCCCTAAGCTGTTTGGCAAGCGGAATTAGTAGAGTGGAATCAGATTATAAGGTGGAGGAGTAAAAAGTTCTGGAATTAGTAATTCCACAGTTTGTTTGGATGTCCAAATTATAAGATGCTGGAAAATATAATTCTCTGTTTGGTTGTTTACAAAATTTTGGAATTTCGCTATTGAAAATATAAACTTATGTTTTCATTAAAATTAATACAATATAATAATATTGTTATAATATTAAATTAATATAATAATATTATTATTATTATGTTATTATGTTATTATGTTATTATTATTATTATTGTTATTATTATTATTATTGTTATTGTTATTATGATATTATATTGTTATAATATTGTAATAATATTATTATTGTTGTCGTTATTATTATATTATATTATAATAATAATAATATTAGTTTGAAAATATTAATAATATGATTATAATTAATATAACATTATTGCAATATAAAATTATCATAATATTATTAATTGTAGCAATATTACGGTACTAATTTTAATAATATTATAATATTAATTATAATAATAATATAATATTAATAATAATATTGATATTAATATATTATTATAATGCTAATATCAATATTAAAATTAAAATATTGTAAATAATAATAATATATTTATTTAAAAATATTTATATATAATAATAATATAATATTTTAAATACATTCTTATATTATTATAATATTGTATTTTATTCATATAATAATATATATTATATTATATTGTTTATATATATAATTTAATTATTATGTACAGTAATTATTATATATTATTATAATGATATATAATATTAGAATATATTTAATAATTATAATATTTTACCCCACTTTAATATATTAGTAATATAATTATTTTAATAATATATAAAAATACTTTAATATTGTAACTTATAAAATTTAAATGCTTTGTTGTATTATTCTATATTATATTATATTTATTTTATAATTGTTATAGTAATTATTGTTATTATTATTATTAAGATAAGCTCTAAACATAATTAGCATGCATTTTATTAACTTTAAACTTTCCATCATCTTGGCACTCTAGATATTTGGAGAATTACAATTTGTAGGTTTTGTATGGAGAAATATTTACCCTCATTTGCTAATTCCACATTTAAAAGATATCCAAACAAAAAATTTCAATTTGTTGAATCTTAAGAATCTAATTCCTCTTGAAATTCTTACCTCCAAACACCCCCTAAAAGAAATATTATGGGGACCAAACATTTGGTCGTAATTGTAATTGTACGTGTTAGTTATTATTGAGTATTTATTGGTCATGAATGAGTATTGTGTTAGGGATATAAGGACTAGAATTTGTCACAAATACTTTTATTGCAATCCAAATTTTGGTCGCTAATAAGAAATTTGAATGTTTTTCACCCACCAGGAAAATCATCATTATAAATGAAATTTAATTCATACATTTTCTCTTTATAAAATTCTAAAATACAAAATTGAAATATGGAATTTATCATAAAAAATACATTTAAATCATATGCAATAATAATCATCACAAAATATATTGAATTCAATATTACAAAATAATTCTACATCATCCAAATGAAAAAAGAAAAATAGATATCGAAGCATATATTTGAAGTGGATTAACATCATTCATATATACATATGTTACCTAAAATAAAAACAAATTACACAATTTCTCAATATATATCCTTATAACTTAAGCAATGCATTTCATCCCCTCCTACAAATCAACTACACATAAAGTTAGACACATAAAAAAGATAACGAATATAAATAATGGAAATATTAATTGAACTGATATAACAAGCTCCAGTTTTTAGATTAAAAAACGTACAGATCGGTAAATACACTTAATTGCAATTAGGGAGAAGTTGTATTACAAAAGACCGAGAAAGAAATCACAGAATCAAAATAAGATCAAATTACATATTTTTTAACAACTTACCTTGAAGAGCTAAGGCCTGCAGCCCTGAAATTGCTCTCCAAGATATATGGTTGGAGCATTTCTGCGTCTAACCATGTTTGAAAAAAAAAAAATCGAAAAAAAATCCGGTTTCCAAAAATATTCCAAAACTAACCTATACCGGATTTTAAAATCCTGGTAACACCTGATTTTAAAAACCCGCCGGATTAATTAGATACAAGTATAATTAATTGGGGAGATTAAACAAAACCCAACAGCACAAACCCGGTAAAAAACTTTATGAAAATGACTAATAAATCTCCCCAAAATTTACCCCCCATATCATACATATGCTAGTTAATACATTTAATTAACAAAAATATTAATACATAGCATATAAATAATAATTAATGTATTATAATTAATATTTATTTAAATTACTAAATTTGAATTAATATTAGTTAATTTTTTATTACAAACTTTTGAATTTATCATGCTAATTATTTGTGTTAAATATAATATAGAAAATGTTGTGTTGAAATTCTTGGGACAACAAAATTTTCTTTGTATTTCTCTCTGACCCACGAAACAAAGGGCAAATTTAGTTTGCTCCAAGATTGCACCACAACATTCTCTTGATTCCATTTAACAAACTTCCCATAATTAAAAAATTACATAATTAAAAATTAAATAATATTAATTTTAATTTAATAATTCAAATAAATATTACTTATATTTTAATTAGCTGTTATTTATATGATATTTAATTATTTATTAATTATCATCATAATTAAATGTATAAACTAGAATTATACATGATATGAAGGTAAAATTTGGAGAACTTTATCAGTTTTATTTTGACCGGATTATAAAATCCGGTGCTCTTTAAGATTTGTTTAATCTTACCCCATAACCATAATTATACCTTTAATTGTGCATGTATCTAATTAATCCGGCGGGTTTTTAAAATCAGGTGCTACCGGGATTTTAAAATTCGGCTTGGTTAGTTTTAGAATATTTTTTGAAACGAGGTTATTTTTCGAAATTCTTTTTTAAACATGGTTACATGCAGAAATACTCATATATGGTTCTTCAACTTAAAATTAATACAATTAGCACAATAACAATGAAGTTCCTGCAGAGCAATATTAATTGAGGCTTTCTACTGTGCACCCCAATTTCACCCAAACTTTTCGTGATGATGTTCCCAATGAAAATTGGGTGAAAAATATATCCAATTTGCACCCCAAATTTCTTTCAATTAATAAAATGTAATTAAAAGTCAATTAATTAACTTCTAATTAAACTAATCAATGATCTAATGAATTAAGTTTCAATTAAAATAATCAAACTAAAATTACAAAATTAATTTGTTTATCCAATTTTACAAGAAGACCCCTAAAAGTTCATTAATTTAAAGATGAGTTCTATCATACGATTTAAACAAGGGAGAATTACGTGTATGTCCTTGCTTAGCATGTAAATAACAAATGTATCCTTATAAAATTACTAATTACATATTTGTCCCTCTTGAACTTTTTTTTTTTTTTTTTTTTGGCTTAAAGGCCCTTAGGCTATTTACAATATCACCATTACAAGTCGAGTTTGTATTAAAAACAGTGATCTAAGTTGACGGTTCCATTGATAAAATCAAGGACCTTAAAAACTAGGAAATGAGAATTGGGAAAGGAAATATGGCCAATTCGTTATGAATTATTCGTGTCTGTTCACCAGGAAACTCTTCGTGTATGTTCACCAGGAAACTCTTCATCAGGAAATTCTTCGTGTCTGTTCACATTTTCGTGTCTGTTCACCAGGAAACTCTTCGCGTCTGATCTTAACACTTCGCGTCTGTTCTTAACCAGGCGAGTGGAATTCGTTCTTCGTTCTTTCTGTTCTTTCTGTTCTTAACTAGGGGAATCGGGAAATGAAAATTAGGTTTGTTTTCGTTCTGGCCAATTCGTTCTTCGTTTTTCGTTCTTCGTGTATGTTCGTATTCGCTGCAGAATCTGGTCAGAGAAGGGGGAAAATTGATTGCGAGGGAAAATCGATTGTCAGGGAAGAGGAGAAATTAATTGAGAGGGAAATCGATTGAAGAGAAAGGGGTTGAAAATGACCGATTAGAGGTAAGTCAGCAGTGAAAAAGGGAAGAGGAGAAACGCAATAAATTGCACAATCTAGGTTTAGGATCACAGTCGACTGTCCAGACGATTGCCATGAAGAGCGAAAAGGAAGAGGAAAAGAAGAAGCGTCATAATCTCGCCGTGACTATCGCCACTAGCGAAAGAGAAGAAGTGCCATTTCAAAAAGAAATAAGATAAAATTGTCCCCTCTTGAACTTGATTTGTATCAAATGTATTCATAATTAACGTTTTCGTTAAATTTATTTATTTATTTATTTTATTTTTTTTGAGAAAATTCAGAGAAGGCTTAATATCCCTCATCTGAATGCTTGCATTAATAGAAAGTTATAAAAACAATATTACATTAGGCCCAAAGAAACTCAAAAGTCCAACACGTAATAATAGCTCTAAAGACCATAAAACCAAATGAGACTAAAACTATGCTAACAGTCCTTTGCAACATGTGCCTCTTTCTCTCCCAATCACTTTCCTCTTCTTCTTCTTCACTTTAGGTTTTCCGTTAAATTTAACGATGGAAAGATGATTTTACCATTATACCCTTCTCTTCCTATTCCGTATCTTTCTCTTTCCCGAACTGATAGTGATATCTATCTCCTCGGTTTCTTTAACTCCTAACTCCATGTTTCTCCTTCTTTCACCATTTTACTCCCTCTTTCAATGTCCATCTCCTTGCAGCACTTGAAATCCAAATAAAGAGAGCACATATCTCCCTGTTTCACGATCTCTCTGTCTCTTTCTTGATAATCTTCAAGTCCTATAGTGTCGCGATAGAGCCAGAGGGATCCCATTAGGGCGGAAAGTAAAGCTATTGGCTTAGCTCTACAATCCGTCAGTAACTAGTAAGTGATGTGAGTAAAGAAAACAAGGCGATATAAGCTGCAGCTTGCTTCATGTTCCTCTACATATGTTTCTCGGATGAAAATAGAGACTCAAATTGAGCAGCCAATGGTGAAAATGTAACTTTATCATTTACGGAATCTATTGATTATGTGATTTGTGATTTGTGATTAACCAGGCATAATTATGTTGAATTCGGGTTTATGACATTAATTGGGGTTGATTGGGGCTAAACAATAGATATTTCATATTTGAACTTAATTAGTGACGATTTATGATGAATTAGGGTTAATAGATGCTGGTTGAGGGTCAATTTTAACTGAATTTAGTCACGACAACACTTAATTATAATTCAAGAGAAGATTCCAGAGGCAGAGGAATGCATATTGGTTGAGGAAAATGTTTTTCGAGTCCGGTACTAGCCGCTCCAAAGGTTGAATGAGATATTTGTTTTTGGTTTAAAAGGAAAATTGTAGTTCCCGTAATGATAACCGAAGTTAACAATAGTACAACAACGCGTTGCACTAGCTAATGATCACAACCGAAATATAAAAGAAGAAACGATTCAATGAAACTTGAATTTTATTATAGAAGAAAGAGAGAGATTACAAAATATTTTCAGGTGTTCAAATGATACAAACTACATCCCTATTTATAGACTGTATGGTTCATGAACATGACTCTTCACTAGTGTGAACATGACTCTTCACTAGTGTCTATGATCCATGAATATGACTCTTCACTAGTGTGAACATAACCTTTCACATGTCCAGAACATCGATGAACATGACATTTCACACATACATGCATAATAAACTTTATTAATATAAGGGGAATTCTTGAAAATCCCCCTAACTTTTTTGGGATTTGTCAAAAACCCCCTAACTTTTAGATTTCTTCAAAAACCCCCTAGAAACTAAGTTTCATTCTTCAAAAACCCCCTACTAGTGTTAACTTTAACATTTCATCCAAATTATTATTTTTGTCCCTAAAATACCCTTCACAATTTATTTTGTAATTGGATTTATTCCACAAATTAATAAGTAAATAATATTTTGCAATATAATATTTTATAATATTATCTTATGATATTTATTATATTATTCTGTAATTTTTATATGATTTTTATATAAAATTATTTCATGTAAAAAATTAAAATTGTAATATAAAATAGTATTTATTTAATAAAATAATACTATACATATTATAAATATTAAAATAAAAATTGAGTTGTAAAATATTATCATAAACCATTTTTAGTATAATAACACGGAATATTTAATTTATTTATGTATTTATTAATTTATATTGAATAAAAGAATTTATATAAGAAAATTAATAAGGGTATTTTTGTCAACAAAAAAAAAATTGGATGGAATGTTAGAGTTAACACTAGTAGGGGGGTTTTGAAGAATGAAACTTAAATTTTAGGGGATTTTTGAAGAAATCCAAAAGTTAGGGGGTTTTTGACAAATCCCAAAAAAATTAGGGGATTTTTCAAGAATTTCCCTTAATATAAAATACTACTTTATAAATTAACAGTTCCATTAGTGTTTTGCATGATGCAATTTCATTTATAGTTCAATCTTAAATGGATTATTTTCATATTTTTAAGGTTCCATTTTTATGGACTCTTCTGTAAATTTATAATTTTCTGGATTGTATTGGTATTGTTATCGTTTAAGTGTATTATGGATCATTTTGTAATTTTAAGAAATCTAATCTAATATAATTATAATTTAGTGTGGATTTCTAATTTCAATGACAGTATGGATTTTATTGTAATTTTTAAACAATTAATTATATTTGTAAATTTTATTTTTTATGAAAATTTATTTTTAAATGAAAAACAAAAAATTTCAATTCAGTCATACATTAATTAATAAATATTAAATATCTTGAGACCTTGTCTTAAATATTCATAAATGAATAATTAATTAAAATATCTTTGAAAATATATGTATCATAAAGAAAATGACATATGATAGAAGTCTTCGGGAAAAAAATACATTAAAGGAGTGAAATTCCCTCCGAAAGAGGTGGTTGTTGCAAAAGAGTTATTCTACGATATTTATTGCGATTAATTGATGCGGTCGTCGCAAATAAATTATTTCTGCGACAATTGTAACGACCAATTGATGCGGTCGTCGCAAATAAATTATTTCTGCGACAATTGTAACGACCAATTGATGCGGTCGTCGCAAATAAATGTTTTCTGCGACCACTATAGCGACCCATTAAAGCGGCCATCGCAAACAAAAAAATTCTGCGAATTCTATAGAGACCAATTGATGCGGTTGTCGCAAATAAATTATATTTTTGTTGTTATTCTTCCTCCCCTCATTCGGTATCTATCTATAATATAATGCAAGGGGATTTGCTGCCTCCTGGTGCAGCCACGTCAGCAGGGGCCTATTTGTAAAAAAAAAAAAAAATTACATTTTGGTCCTTTTTATTTACAAATTGGTCCTTTTTTCGAAAAAAAATTACATTTTGGTCCTTTTTGTTTTACATTTTGGTCCTTTATATTTGCATTTTGTCCCTTCGAAGTTTTGAAATTTACATTTTAGTCCAGGGGCCTCAAATTGGTCCTATTTTTAAAAAAAAAATTATATTTCGGTCCTTTTTTCATATTTTGGTCATTTATATTTGCATTTTGGTCCTTCGAAGTTTTAAAATTTACATTTTGGTCCTTTATTATTTTTCTTGCCTGGTGCAGCCACGTCACCAGGGGCCTATTTGTAAATTTTTTTTTTTTTTTTCATTTTGGTCCTTTTTGATTTACAAATTGGTCTTTTTTTCGAAAAAAATTTACATTTTGGTCCTTTTTTTCCATTTTGGTCCTTTATATTTGCATTTTGGCCCTTCGAAGTTTTGAAATTTACATTTTAGTCCAGGGGCCTCAAATTGGTCCTATTTTTTTAAAAAAATTATATTTTGGTCCTTCGAAGTTTTAAAATTTACATTTTGGTCCTTTATTATTTTTCTTGAAAAACTAAAATAAAATTATAATAAGTTGAACAATATTAATAAAAAAACATCTTGCAAATATTTAAAAATAAAATATCACAAAACTATTAAAAAATACATAAAAAGAAAACTAAAATAAAAAATAGATGTTTAAAATTAAATAATCCACCAATGAATTTTCATAATCTCGGTTTACCTGACATTTTTAAATGTCAGGCTCTTAAATATTTGCTTTAATGAATAATGATATTTTTTAATCTTATAGTTCAAATGCATGCATTATTTTTTTTCAGATTATATAGGATGCATAATGAATTGTAACAATTCAATTGTTTGATGACCTTTTTTCGGCATTACATGATTTTTTTAGATTTTATAGGAATTTAGATAGGATACACATAAATGAATTTCCCAATAAATATATGTTGGTTTTTCGAGGGTACACACGACGAGATTGTTAATTTTATCAAATTATTCTTTACATTTTTTTGCAAAGTAAATAAATAGAAATTCGTCTCGAGTCTCGAATATTTTTTTATCACATAATTTCAGTTCCACCCCATCAAAATATCATCTCTGGTCAAGTGGTCATGTTGTTATAAAATTAAAATTACTAAGTCACTACCCAGAAAGTATATAATTTCCTTAAAACTCCTAATGCAAAAGTATTTGGCTGGAATTTTAGTGAATAAAGAAAAATAAAATTAACAATTTCTTATAAATATGAGGTGATATATGCATTTTTGCAATCTAAGAATTGAATTATGGGATTTGGTCTGGCATTTTGCAAAGAATTAATTCCTGGCATGCGACTTATGTGTGTGAGAAATCCTAGAAGTTTTGTGTGATTCCCCATTCATGCGAAAAAGCATCTTGGCATGATATTTTGCCTAATTTATCACAATATAAGAATGGTTTTGCAATTGAGAGAGACTCCAAGTAGATGGCAGTTTTTTTTTTCCAATTATGCTACTTGAAAAT
Source organism: Luzula sylvatica (assembly GCA_946800325.1). Lineage (NCBI taxonomy): Eukaryota > Viridiplantae > Streptophyta > Magnoliopsida > Poales > Juncaceae > Luzula > Luzula sylvatica. The sequence goes on from OX326961.1 coordinate 1,057,277, forward strand.
GAATTAGATTAGATACTGGAGGACTAGACTGCCAAAAAAAATAAAAATAATGAGGCCCATATTAATTAGTTCAATTTTGTTGCGATGGAGATTAGGAAATAGTATTTATAGAAAGAAATTCATATTTTGATTATATAGTCACATAAGAACACTAAAATGATTCATCGAAGCAAATGATCAAGAAAAAAGAGCTTGATACTTTGATGGGTCGATTGTCAAAAGGATCATTGATGTGGGCACATGTGAATTTCAATTTTATAAGTCAATTTTGGAATATGTATATTATGAAAAAGAAAATTCAATAAGATTTTATTTTCAAATAATACGGAGAGCTCAACAATTTATCGCTCATTTTTGTATTTAACAATGTCTAGTTACATTTGCAATTATCAATTGTGGATCAAATAATATGTCACTTTGACATTCACTACAAGATTAATTCTAATAATAAGATTTAGCTAAAAGAAACAGAAGTTCTCATTTTTCTTTTCTTTTTATATAAAGTTGTCATTTTATTATAAAAATAAAATATAAGAAAATTAAATGGATAACTTATTTTGGGCTTCCGGGCTCTCTGTACGGACTACAGAGATGGATCAAAATAAACGCGTATGGCCCAATATTGAAATATTAATATCAGGAAGGACTAATTTGTTAAAGTGAATATCTGTATTTAAAACAATATAATTTTATTTTGCAGATAATGCCGCCAAATTTTGTTAATCATTTACAAGAGGAGATGGAAGAAAAATCTAGTAGTTCAAAAATGGCTCCAGTTCTAACTTCTAAAGGCCATTATTGAGGGTCCCAATCCCAATGGAAAAAAATGGAATGTAAAACTTGCTAAAACGAACGAGGGTCTATACTATATTCTTCACATTTGATTTCGGTCTATACTATATTCTACGTGTATCCACCTTAACTCGTAAGACGTCGGTCGCGGGTGCAACTACCTAGACGATGCATCGGCGAACTTGCTTGAATGAATCGATTCTCTTCTCCGAGAAAAACAGTTTTTCTCGATTTTCTTCTCTTCGCACATTTTCACTCTTGAGAGAGATCACTCTTGAATTTCAGAATTCTCTCTTCTTTTAGTGTATATGGCAGAATGATAATCACATCTGGATGAGAGAGAAAATATCTTATATACATCACATAGGATAAGGATGGGCCAAAAAACATGTATATCCAATATACACCATTTCACACAGAAAACTGCATGAAGCTGTTCAGTAATCCGTCCGTACGAAAATGGTAAATTCCTCTGACCGAAAATCAAAGAACACGAAAGTTGTAGATAATATTATTATCTTTCCAACCCAATTTGGCATGGCCCAATTGGAGTTCGGATAAGAAAGTTACGGCGGTTTTACTAACTGTATGTCAAACCGTCGCACCCTTTCGGTATTCCATTAGAACGACACTGATACTTCGCTCAAATGGAAAATATTACAACATGAAAGTTCTAGATAATCTCATTATCTATCTAACACAATTTAAACCATTCAAATAGGAGTTCCGTACTGAAAGTTATGCCAGTTTTACTTAAACGTCTTAAACTAAATTTTCTGGTTTTCTTAATAAAAGTCGTTTCTTATCAATTTAACCATGTATATCCTATATACATATGTGCATCTAATATACACATTATTTATGCACACGAACGCGTACGTTCGTTTATCCTTGTGTACACTTTTACGGTTGATCTGAAACTGTATTTCTTTCAATATTCATTATTTCAAATATGTTTATATTTACTCTTCTAGAATATTATAGATGATTACTCTTTCTAAGTAATCAAAACAATGAATCATCTAGTGTCATATAGATAATTAATTTTCTAGAGTAAATAAAACAACGACTCTTCCATAGTCATCAATCATATTCTTGATTTCAACTATTGAAACATATACATGTCTATTTGTTTATTAAACAAACAAAATAAATACAAAACGAGTTTTGTATTAATGATTGTTTCAATCGACAAAGTTGTCGTCTTAATTCTTTTTCATTATCCTCTTAAAGAGGTTTGCTAAATTAATTAAAATCATGTGTCGTACTGCTTGTACAACCATTCCAATCCAAATCTTGAAACATATATTTTGAGATATCTTTATATTACATATTGCCGGATCTTTTTTTTTCATGTGATTTTCTTATTATAATCACCTTGATTTCAATTACATATTGATCCTTTCAGGCAACATTCACTTCTGGGAAGGAGTGGAATCAATCGAACTTATATCTCAATTAAAACCACTTGTCGAAGAAGACAAGATAATATGAATTCAAGCATTTTTGAATTATCTTCTTAGCTTTGCTTCTATGGGAGCAAATAGAAAGCATAACAAATAGACAATGATTGATATAGAATATCTTCAGATATTCTTTTTTCCACGAAATATTCATTGAGATTCAATATTTAATATTTTAGAGTTAGATTCAGTTACTAACTTATAATACTGCAACTTCAAGTGCATTTAATAAAAGATCAATAAAATAAGATCCACAAAACAAAACAATAAAAATATGGCATATATATAAAACCTGAATAAATTATTTGAATAAATAAAAATTATTTAATTTTTATCTGGAATTTCGGATGACACAGAAAACTTACATTGGCATTAAAGATTCGATATGTAATAAAAAATTCTCGTTCTAGAATTTTCATCCTTAGATGCAAATGGTATACAACACTTCAAACGTGATTTAAAAATCATTTGCTAATAATATTGAATGGTCCTTCTGGGATATCAATTCAATTTGCGACATTTGCAACACGAATATGTGATTTATTTCTTTTCTTAGAATTAACAAATGCGTCGAGCGAATGTATTACATTTTTGAACTTCTAGTTCATAAAATGTTGAGTAGGTATCAAAATGAGACAACAATATAATTTTTCATGTAAGATATGCTTAATTTCATGTTTATGTTATTTATAATAAAATGAAATTTGTCTCATCAAATTGACAATCAAGAATTTATTCTGTGAATAAATCTCATGTTAAATCTTCAGAAGATTGAGGGTGATTCACCCAACATATATGTTGAATATTCTTTGTGAATTCATCTTATCACGGTGTGATGATACTATCGGTACACAACCCGACAACCAAAATTCTAAGATGAATATATTGGTTTATGGCCAAAATTGATATGGCCCCAAACTATATTGGTAATCTTGATTTCATGAGCAGAGATCGTGCTTTTAATTGAAATCTTTAACAAATGATTCTTCGGGATCATTATGTGTGTCTACATGAGGTTCTTTTAAATGATTCTTTGGGATCCTTTTTTTTTTTTTTTTTTTTTTTTAATGTGAGCATGACCTACAAGATGTTTAACTTCTATTCCAATTGTAAATGCATCACACCCGAGACCATCTTGATGAAGCATCAATTAATATCAAAATTGTTCGTATAGTGGATCTACGGGTCCACGAATATTCCCATGTATACGTTATGGTGGATCTAATTGTCGGTTTGTTGTTCATGGCCGAGTAAACAATTTTTCTTTGATAAGATTTACAAATAAATTCTTTATTTGTTAGGATCTTATGGATTATCATTGATGATCCCGATTCATTTTTTTTTCCACATGGTAGCACAATATATCATGTCAAATGATTAACAAATTCGAGTAAATAAACTTCTGGTTTATTACCAAACGTGTCTCAAATGTACTAATCTGTGAATAGTAGAATTAGTTAAACAAACCGATAATTTTCTAATATATATTCAATCTCTAAAATATTACACAAAATGCATAAATATTCAAGATTCATCTTGATATAATATCCATTTCAGCGGATATCATTATAAATAATCAAAGACTTGAGAAAACATAAATATATTATTTGTAACTCATTGTGTTCCCTTTTGTGGGCATATATAAACTCTTCGGGAGTTTTTCATTAAATTCAAAATATCATGATTGGTGTTTTATTTTGTCTTATTCATAATATAACAAGAGAAATAAATTGCATTTTGCAATATGGTATGCGTAATACCACTATCTCGTATGGTATGGGTAATACCACTATCAAGTATGGTATGTGTAATATCATAATTGATGCTCCTTTTTTTTTTCTTCATTAAATTGCATTTTGCAATAAGGTTTCCTTTTTCCTTTTCTTGAGTTGATGCTTTGTTTTTTTTTCTTTTCTATGGTGTCTTCGAGACCCATGGCCTCTAAATGGATTGCTGCATCAAAAACTCATGGTAAGTTGTTTGTGGATGATATGTCCAAAACAACAAATTCTAGCTTTGCTAGATTTGTCATAATACTAGTTTTGTTTGTAAGAGAAGGAAAAGAAAACAAACTTTGTTTGTAACTTTGTTTGTAAGAGAATGGAAGATCAATACAAACTTCGTTTGTAATTTTGTTTGTAAGGGAAGAAAAGAAAACAATACAAACTCCGTTTGTAACTTCGTTTGTAAGATGAGAAAAGAAAATGGAAGAACAATAAATATTCTTATCTTAACCAGAAATCTCGTAGAGCTTCGTGCTGATAACGTGTTATAAAAGAGGCACACACTTTAGAAACAATACTCAAGATAAGATGAATGTTTCTTCTTTCTTTCTTTCTTTCTTTTCTCTTTCTATTGGATTCATTCTAATCTCATTACAAAGGAGAGGTATTTATAAGCTACATCATCCCTACGTACATAACACACAACCCCTTTTATCATACATCCATACATAACACATAACACACAACACCATCCACACAACACACAACACACAACACCATCCACACAACACACAACATCAATTCATAATACATAACACACAACACAAAACACCACCACTCATAATATATTCACTTTCGTAATAAAATAAAAATATTTTCCAAAATTTATGTTATTCAAAATATTTTCCAAAGTCGTATTATACAGATCTCCGGAGATCTCCATTTGACAATCAGACATCATCACTCTTCCGCCGTAGGCAATCCATTCCAAACCAAACGGCGAAGATGCTTTCATTCCAGGAGCAAATCATCTCCGATGTTCTTGACGACTCCAATGGCGCTCTTATCGTCCTCGCCTCCGGTCTCCCCGTCGCCCCTCTTGTCCAATCACTTCTTCCTCTTCTCCCCTCTCACCTTACTCCCCTTCTCCTTTCCGTCCCCGATTCCCTTAAACCTTCTTTATCTCCTCTCTCTCCTCGAGATATCTCTTTCGATCTTCCCTCCCATCAACGTTCCTCGCTCTACACCTCCGGCCAACCTCTCTTCCTCTCCCCTCGCATACTCATCGCCGACCTCCTCAGGACCTCACTTCCCGCTGTTCTCCGAGCTCCATCTTCGCCCTATTCATCTTCAATTGTCACCGCCTCTCAGATACCTCTACGGAGTCCTTTATTGCCAGAATACTCCGTCAATCTTCACCGCGTGATCATTTCATTCCTATTTTTGCCTTCACGGATTGGCCACATGCCATGGTCTCTGGTTTCGCCAAGACCGAGAGGCTCATCAAGTGTTTGTTCATCAGGAGATTGCATCTATGGCCGAGGTTTCATGTGCTTGTTTCCAGCGATCTGGAGAAGAATCCCCCAGAGGTACATTCCATAAACAAAATAAATCTAGGGTAATTATGTAAAAAGTCATTGGAATACAGGTGGTTGAGGTTAGGGTTCCGATGAGTCCATGGATGAAGGGGATACAAACAGCAATTTTAGAAGCCATGGATGCGTGTTTGAAAGAACTAAGAAGAACAAATAAGGTAGACGTGGAGGATCTAACGGTTGAAAAAGGGTTGTTCAAATCATTTGATGAGATAGTGAGAAGGCGAGCTGAAAATCAATTGTATCTTTTGTAGGAAAGTCGGTTAAAGAGAAAGAGAGGTGAAAAAAGGGCGACTATAGAGGTGAAAAATGGAGATTCAACCAGGGACATGATTTGACATGAAAATGAAATTCAAATCAACCAACTCTCCTTCTCTTAGTCCTACGATTTCACTTCTCCAAGCCATATGCCATCCTTTTGCCACCCGTCCAACAACTATTCGTCCACTTAATCATCGTTTTGAAAGTAATTTTCTCTGCGAGCAACCTAAGATACACAAGAAAAAAGGACAAGTCCTTCACACTGATCAAGATGGGTGGACGCATATTCTCGACAAACATGACGTAAGTCCGACTATAAAGAGAAGATCGAGCGAGGAGGTTGCTGCACTTCGACGACCAGACACAAAAGCAAATTCCAGATGGACAAATCTAAACATGCAAGGCAAATGTTTTCGCTGTCTCTCTCCCGGTCACTACCGAGCAACTTGCCGAAACTCAATCAGATGTTTCCGGTGCAATCGGTTAGGACACATCGCATCTCGATGCTTTGTTGCGAAGCACACGCCCAATTATCCGACCAAAAAAAACTCCCGACAAAATTTGCGAAGCCTCGAATGGGTGCCAGTGACAAGACGAACAGAGAAGGGGAAGGAATTGAGAGGAACAACCATTAGTGGCGAAGTGAAGGGAGAGAAGAACATACACGCTGCTGTGACAGGAGGTTCTAATCTAGTAGCCTCAATAGCAGCCAGGGAGGGTGGCAATCGATTACCTTCCCCAAGTTGTGGCAACTCCGGCGAGTACGATGAACCATTGATGAACCAAGAAGCACGCAACTCAATGAGTTTCCCAACTTCTTCTCCTCACGTGACCGCCCTACCCGTCATCCTGACGCGAAATCTCGAGAGTACAGAGAGAATCAGCCAAAATGATGAAATTAGAAGTGAGTCGGGTGCTACGATTGTGCCAGGCTACTCGTCAGTACCCTCAGAAGGAAATTCTAGGAGAAATAAGGGGGCACGCCAGTCTCTCTCGAGAAAACAAAGAAAAAGAAATAGCTTCAGACTATGTGTCGGTCTATGACAAAGGTACACCTCTTTCCCTTATTAAGTCAAAAAAAGTATATGCAAAACAAAAGGGGGATAAGCAGCCCAAACTTTTGATTCATGGGATTTTCAATCAGACCCTTGCAGCTATTAGACACAGCTTAAGGGTCAAAAAGAAAAAGCAAGCAAAAGATGGGGTCAATGTAAAATCTCGGGTCAAAATACCATCCAACCCTAAATCAATATCCAATAACATCAAAAAAAGGAAAATAAAGATCAAGCCTGGTCCACAAAGCATTTTAAACCATTTGGCTTTTGATAATTCACGGCCCACCAATCTAAATTCTAAAATAATTAATGAAATAAGAGTAAAGTGTGGTCTTAGTGCATTGGAGCCCAATGAAATGACTGTATCAAATTCAATTGCTAAGCCTTGTCATTCAGACCCCGGGCCTCCCTCAGCAAGACATTATACTGGGTCAATGAGTGATGAGGAAAATTATTTTTCTGATCTTGAAACTTCACACAAGGCTCTTGGCAAGGGCAGGGCCGCCAAGACAGTAAAGGTTCACCCAAAGCGAAAAAATAAAAATAAGCAAATCATAGGCTCATGCACTCTTCTTACAAACTCTGATAAAATATCAATTGATAAAAATACTAATGTGTGTGGATTCGTCTCACATATTAGCCCCGATGGGGGGTCTTAACTCCTCATCTGAGGAAAATTTTTCTGATCAGTTGATAGACTCAATCGATGAAAGAACGATTTCTCTAGTTAATGGCCGGTTGGGCAAGACTTAGAGCTAGACAAAGCTCCTTTCTTGAATTGTATCTTTCTTTTTTATGTTAGTCTTTAATTTTATTACATTGTGTTGTTGGAATGTCCGAGGCTTAGGTAGCTCGGAAAAATGTAATGCGGTTAAAAATGTTGTACGGGCATCAAACACTAATCTAGTTTGCATGCAAGAGACGAAATGGGAATCTCCTAATTTCTTTAACATGCGAAGTGTGTGTCACCCAAAAATTAGAAATTGTGCATTCAAAACGCAAATGGCTCTAGAGGAGGCCTAATGACGGCTTGGTCCGATGACTTTCATCTTTCTAACTCACATGTTGGTGATTTCTCTCTTTCCCTTACTCTTAACTTAGCCAATGGGTTCTCATTTCGGCTAACAAATGTCTATGGACCGACAAGCGATGTCTTAAAAAATGCCTTTCTTAATGAACTAGCGGAATCGAACCCCAATGACCTCCCATGGATTGTTTTAGGCGACTTTAATATGATCCGGAATTTAGATGAAACGTCCGGAACGGCACACACGCAAGATCAAATACTTGCATTCAACACCACCTTGAATGCGCTTCATCTCATTGAAACGCCCCTACTAGGTCGAACCTTCACTTGGTCTACCAAAAGACCCTCTCCCACATTTTCTAAATTAGATAGAATCTTCCTCTCCGCTAATTTTTTTTCCTCGAATATAGTATCCCAACTCTCCGACATGCCCACCATAACCTCGGACCATGCACCCTTACTTTTCTCAATCACAAAGCCATCAAGTGACAACACACACACCACCAAGAAACAACTTGAGAGGTCATGGCTTCGAAATGTTGAAGCACGAACATTGATATCAAATCATTGGGGTGACACCATCCTACATGCAAATCCGGCAAAGAACTTTTTGTACAAAGTTAACAAAATTCGAAAATATCTCTTCCAATGGAACAAGAACAAGAATGAAAAGGACAAGGAAGTCTCAAACAATATCAAAGAAGCCATCCAATTCCTTGATATACAAGAGGAGTTAAGACCGCTATCAATGGCCGAATTTAATTTGCGGATTGATCTTAGGGAAAGAGCCAACTCCATAGCAAATGAAATTGAAATAAAATGGCAACAACGTTCGTCTTGTACTTGACTCAAACTAGGAGATAAAAATACGGCCTACTTTCATGCCATTGCATCACAAAAGCGAAATAGGAATACGATTCATTCCTTAACTCACAACGAGACAACCCAAACCGAGACGCCGGACATTGCGGCCACTTTCTACAACTACTTCCATCAAATTCTAGGCACAAGAATGGATCCCCCTCTTCTTGGGATGCGATCACACTAATTTCACCATCGGCGGGTAATGAGATTGACTTATCCCCCCTTGCTAATGCCTTCACTGAGGAGGAAATATGTGCCGCAATAAACAACCTTCAAAAAGGGAAGGCCTCGGGTCCGGATGGCATCCCAAACGAATATGTTCAAGAAATGTGGCCAATTATGAAAAAAGACATTATGGCTATGATATCCGCATTCTATGATAATAGATTAGATCTTTGGCGCATCAATCAAGCCACCATATCTCTTATCCCCAAGAAAGAAGGGGCTGTATCACCGGCGGATTTTCGTCCAATAAGCGTAATCTCAATAACGGTCAAGATCATATCCAAGATCTTGGCAACTCGATTGCAACCTCTTCTTCCCAAACTAATAAGCGAAAATCAAACGGCTTTCATCAAGAAAAGGTCTATAGTTGACACATACGCGGCCGCGAGAGAAATTATATCTTTTTACAACAAAGCTAAAATACCAGCGATTTTGCTAAAGGTCGACTTCAAGAAAGCATTCGATAATGTTTCTTGGCATTTCTTGCGAGAACTAATGAGAGCTCGCGGTTTTCCAAACCGTTGGATTACGTGGATAAGTTACCTCCTAACATCTTCGAGCTCGTCCATTAAAGTCAATGGGACATCTTCCCCCTTTTTCTTCCATCAAAAGGGGTTAAGGCAAGGTGACCCGTTATCCCCGATGTTATGTGATCTTGCAGTTGATATCATACAAAATATCTTCAAGAGCCTAAATCCGATTTTCTCTCAATCCTCGGGATTGGAGGTCCCTATCCTTCAATTCGCCGATGACACGATCATTGTGTGTGAGGCACATCCCAAAAACTTACACATCGTATCACACGCCCTAGCCACCTTCTCCGAAATAACGGGGCTAGACATCAATTGGGACAAGAGTAGTTGTACCCCCATAAGGATACCGAGCACATACCATGATCGAATATCCACAATTCTTAATTGCCAAAAGAAAGAATTTCCCATTATGTATCTTGGCATACCCCTTTCTCTAAAGAAACCTCCCAAGGAAAGTTACTTGCCTCTATTGAATAAGGTTCAAAGCCGAATCGCCTCGTGGAAGGGCAAACTCCTCTCGTTCGGGGGAAGGTTAACTCTAATCAAAGCTACGCTTAATGCAATCCCCATATATTTCATGCAAGCCATAAAGCTTCCGAAGTTGGTGATTCTCCAATTAAACAAATTCATTCGAGCTTTCTTATGGTCCGCATCCGATAAACTAAATCCCGGCAAGTGCCTAGTAAATTGGGAAAAGATATGTACCCCCAAAGAAAATGGTGGGTTGGGGGTCTTAAACCTTGAAACGATTAATGATGCATTACTCATCAAATTTTTGTGGAAACTAGATGATGACAACACGAACATTTGGAAAAAATATATGAGTCGTTTATACAACGTCAACAACGCAATGGAGATCCGTAACATACCTATATCCAAGACATCCTACTTTGTTAAGGAGTTGACCAAATTGTCCCACATATACGAAACATCGCTTATACGCCATCCAGGCGGATCCGTACCCACGTGGCGATGGGATCCTAGCCATTTTTTTTCATCCAAAACGGCATACTCGTTTTTACGAAACCCCGGAGTGTACGCGCATTGGCAAAAACGACTATGGCGGATAATTGCACGACTTAAAACAAGAATTTTCCTATGGCTAGCGATCTTGGGGAGAATAAACACCGCGGAACTCTTAAGCCGCAAAGGTTGGCCGCACACACCGACGTGTACCTTATGCGGAAGAGACCAAGAAACGAAGGAACACCTCCTCCTTAACTGCTCATATACGTCGGCAACTTGGAGACTCGCGGAGATAGCACTCAACTTACGTCAAAGACACGAGGGAGGAGCATCGCTTACGGAGGCTTGGCACAACTTCGCCACTACAACCTCTAAGGAGGAATCCGCTAGGCTAGACTCCATTTGGCTCGCGGTAACGTGGTCCATATGGAAAGAGCGCAACGCACGATTATTCCGCTCGGTATCCAAACCCCCATCATACATTGCGCGGAAAGCGATAGACCAAGCAACACAATGGACAAGAATAGGACGTTAAGGGAATTAGATATCTATCTAGGGTTTTTTCTTAGTTCTTTCTTTCCACGAGCTTCTCCACAAAGAGTAAGCTCACGTTTGTAAATATTTTTTATATATAAATCCTTAGGATGGCATTGCCTCCTAATTCAAAAAAAAAAAGATAGTGAGGAGGCAACTCGATCCAATCTGGCATATAATTGGCAAGAAAACTAAACAGCTCGTTACTGATCTCAGAACCCTCCGCAAATTGCTTGATTATCTCGTCAGGTCAATTCAATGCCCAAACAAACTATGTTATTTACATATCTGCCACTAAAAGTTCTTAATTAATTACTTAATTCTAGGTACGATGCAGTGACTTACTTGAAGTACTTAGACACGTTAAGGGTGTCTGAAGGGGGTCGTTCCATATGGATTTTTGCGGATTCAAGCCATAAGATTTTTGAACTCGCCAAAAAGCGGGTTTATCAAGTGGTACGAGCCGACGGTACCAGAATTTCACTAGATGCCAAAAGGACACCAACCAAGAAAAGGAGAGTTATAGGTGATAATAAGAAAGGCAAAGAAGCTGGTAAATTATATTTGACTATATGGTATTTAATATTTGATTCGATGCAGTAATTTTGTAATATATTCATATTGATTTTAGAAAATGAAGCTGGATCTTCTTCAAGCAAGGAGAATGGTGGCGTTATACTAGTGGAAGTTTTGGAAGAAGCACCAAAGTGGAAAGTCTTACGTGTGAGTCGTTAGTGAGTTTCATCTCTTAATTAATGTGGTAAACAACAACAAAAATAGTAGTAAATGAATTAATTGCAAAACATGAATGCAGGAGTTATTGGAAGAGATAGAAGAGGAGAGGAGAAAAGAAAATGATGAAATCGAGAAAAATATGATTGGAGATGATAATAATGATAGCGATATAGTATTGGTTGTCTGCAAGGATGAACGCTCTTGCCTACAGCTCGAAGAATGCATTTTCAAAGGTCCTCAACAGGTACTACCAACAAATACTCTCATGAAGAATGATTATAATTAATATTATGGAATTTTTTTTCATTTATTAAATAGGCAATGTTGCAAGAATGGGAGAAGTACTTGCTGGGCAAGGCTGAATTACATGGATTGAATAAACGCAAGAAAAATAAACCTAAACCCAAGGAACCAAAAGGATATGGTTTAATTGATGGAGGAATCGTTTCTACTAGTAAATCTACTGAAAAAAATTCGGAACCCAACACAATAAGCAGGCTCATTAGAAATCACAAAATTGACAAAAAAACAAGAAATACAACAAGTCGGAACCTCAGAAGATCTAAAACATAAAAAGGGGAAAAGAAAAACTGAAAAACAAAGAAAAAGGATGAACCTAAAGGGGACAATAAAATGAAAGAAAAAGAAGAAGTATTTTGCCCGGAACAGGAGATGAAAGCTTTGCCTCCAGTTCAGTTGTACGCGCTGGAGAGAGAGAAGAGAATACTGGAAGAATGGAAGGCTAGCGTTATTATAGTTTACCATCCTGATATGAGGTTTGTGCGAGAGATTGAAATGTACAAGGCTGAGAATCCTGAAAGGAAACTCAAAGTTTATTTCCTCTTTTACGAGGATTCCACCGAGGCTCAAAAGTTCGAGGCCAGTATAAGGAGGGAGAACTCTGCCTTCGAGTCACTGATCAGGCAAAAATCACTAATGATCATTCCCACAGATCAGGTAATATTATCATTTTAATTATTAATTATTGTTGACTAATTAATTAATGTTTCTTATTTTGACTAGAATGGAAGATGCATAGGGCCGAGTGGCAACAACGAGGAGGATCGGGAATTAGCTCTCTCAAATTCAGCAACAAGGAAGGCTGGAGGAAGAAAAGCACTCGAAAGAGAGAAACAGGTAATAATATAACATCATTTTAATTAATTAAAATATTTTAAAATCTAAAATTGTAGGTGATAGTGGATATGAGGGAGTTCATGAGCAGCTTGCCAAACGTGCTCCATTTGAAAGGCATGAAGGTGATACCGGTTACTTTGGAAGTTGGAGATTACATTCTCTCCCCTCTGATATGTGTGGAACGAAAAAGCATTGGAGATTTGTATCAAAGCTTTGCGTCAGGACGCTTGTACCACCAAGTGGAGACTATGGTGCGTTATTATAGGATGCCCGTCCTCCTTATCGAATTCTCCCAAGATAAAACCTTTTCTTTTCAGGTCTTCTTTTCACCTCTCTCCTTTACTTAAATGATCGTAATTAATCAAGTAATCGATCAATTGACATTGATTCAGTCTAGGAGTGAGATCGGAGATGACGTGTCGCCAACAAACATCATATCAAAGCTTAGTTTACTGGTGATGCATTTTCCACGCCTGAGACTGCTATGGTCTCGCACTTTACACGCAACAGCAGATATTTTTCTCTCCCTAAAATCAAACCAGGACGAACCCGACGAAGCCAAGGCCATGACAGTTGGAGTCCCATCTGAAGACGGAGTCGTACAAAATGATGCAAGGTTGGTTGTGTGCATTTACAACTCAATCAATATACGTCATATCTTCTAATTAACTAACTGTATTTATGTATTATTATTATTCACGAGGGCTGAGAATTACAACACGTCTGCAATAGAGTTCTTGCGGAGATTACCGGGAGTGACAGATTCAAATTACAGAGCACTGATGGATGGTTGCACTAGTTTAGCTGAGCTGGCACTTCTGCCAGTTGAGAGGCTAGCCGAAATAATGGGAAGCCAAAAGTCTGCTCGTACCCTCAGGGAGTTTCTCGATGCAAAATGCCCCACAATGGCTTGATCTCGTCGTTTATACAATTCAATCTTTCTTTAGCATTCAATTCTATCTTTCTTTATCGATAGTATAACAACCCATTTGCTTTCAAATGCTGATACTTGTCCAGTTTGTATATAAGAAAGGATATACAAAATCAAATACATTAACAAATATAAAAGAACAAAACAAATAAAAGGGTTATAACAATTTATAGCAGACACAAAAAGCACCACTCTAATAGGAAAAAATGAAATAAGAAGATTCGCTGCTGAAAACAACATTAGCTATCCCATCTACTCAGTGGACCTGATTGCCACCACCACTACTGAACCCCATTTTCCTCCCAAGAGCCGTCAACTGGTCAACAAAACTCCCCGCAGTCAAAATCTCGGTACTCCCATACACCACGGTCCACGTGTTTTCCCGCACCATTCCCTCCTCCGTGGACCAGGTCCATCAAACTCCTATACTCCACATAATTCCCTCCACCAATCATAAACACAATCGCCTCTCTAAATGGGCCTTTAAAAACCGCGCCCGACCCACCTCTCGGTGCTCTCGGATCCAACAACAAATAATTCTCTATTTCCGAACCCGGTCTCGCCTCCATCAACGCATCCACCGTCCTCGTCAGCGCCAGCTGGGCTTCGCTTGACAACAAATTCTTCATGCCAGCTGTCACCGCGCTGATCGACTGCCCGTACAATTTTTCAGCCCAGTCCACGATGTTACTCTTATTTGCGGAGTTATTCGCGGAAGAAAAAGACGCATTTAACGACTTTATTCTTTTCACGTACATGAATGCACTCGTATCCACTTCCGACTCTTTCAATGCAGTTTCGATGCTCTCCAGTTCGGACGGCACTGGAGACTCCATTGACAATAGATAAACTATCGCTAATCTCAATTTATCTTCTTGCGTTCCTTTTCCTTTTAATAGATTGAAAAATATTGATTTATCGACGCTTCCTTTGGTCAACATATCGTTCTCGCAATTGCAAAACGCGTCTAGAGATCTCTCTTTAATGCGATTCAACAAAACCGTGGCGATAATCGTGTGTTTATCAATCATTTTCTTTCTTTCGGTCAACTCTGGAAGAGAGTTGACCGTGTGCATTAAATGCTTGGTGCTACCAATCAAATCAGGCACTTCAAATTCCTCTCCAGTCCGGCCTCCAGTTTTTTTGATCACTTCGTCGTAATCTTCTTTGTATTTCTTTAATTTATCTTCGATTTCTTCAGCTACTTTGGGAAATGGAGAGTAACTGTTCGAAGCCCAGAATGGATCTGAGTCGTCCAATTCATACGATTTCGTTACATTTTCAACGGGCAAGTTGACTTTGTTGACTTTTAATCCTAGTAAATCATGTACTAATGGGCGGTAAGTGAAATCGTGCTGAGCTGCGACTGAGAGTTCGAAGTTTCGATCGAAGAGGCAAAGAACCGGTCTTTGGAATGACATGGCGAGACCGCCTCCTCCTTCCGTGAATAAATTAGGTTTTGAAATCAGGTGATCTCTTAACCGGGAATCCAAAGCCGAGGCTACCATTTCGGCAGGACCGCCTCGAGCACATCTGACTACTGGTACTACTTGTAGCGTTGCTAATACAGAGAAGATTCCAGAAGAAATTTTGTTGATGATCGCCTCGATTTCCGTGTCTGAGCAGGATGGATCGTTTAATTGAAGGTATGTAGATTCTTGGCCGAGTGAAAAGAGGGATTCTTCGAGGGAAATGAATTCAAGGTATTGGTCGTACAACTTTGAGATTCGTGATGCCGAATTTGATTGCACAGTTTTCGATGCGAATTGGTCGAGGAGGGGGCGGGGGAGGGATGAGGAGAAGTTGAGGTGGAGTGAGTCGTAGAGAGGGGAAGAAGCGTCTTTTGCGATGAGGTCTATGTTTTGGGGGGTTGGCTGGATGAAATAGATGGCGGGTACGCCTGGTACGGGCTGGCGAGTCTTTTCAATGGGGAAATAGAGGGTGATGCCATGCTTGCGGAGGTCCGAGACACGGATTAATGGAGAGAGGATTGTTAAAAATACATCTAGATATAGATATAAATGAATTCGAATTCGATTATGAAGGTGTAAGGTTATGCGATATCGTGACTCGCAAACCTTACTCGTAAACTCGAACACACGAGAGAGAATATTCGAATGAAAAGAGACAAAATAACTAGAAAAGATAATCTTGCAATTTCTTGCAATGGAATCTTTATTCTCTTAAAAAGAGATTATACAAAAGATACTTATTATCATGTACCCTTGATCTTATTTATAGTCACATATGAGAGCATAACTCATATGGACATGGTTCACAACCGAACTCGTACACCTACCTAACAAGTACATGACTAATGACAAGTCTAATTATTATACTAATGACCTATCATGACAATACTCTCCCCTTAAAAACCTTGTTCCACTCAAGGTTTAAAACATCAAAAACGCTCCCAACTTTTTATCCTCCCACGTCTCCTCGGTTTCGGATCGATTGGGCCAATTTTTATACACCATCATCCAAACCGCGAACAATAACGCTAAAAATATCGTCAATAATTTGTGCATCGTTTTCGAATTCTCTTTAAAAGCAAGGGCATGCTCATATGAATGTTTTGGGGGTAAAAGTTGGAGATCATTAAAAAATTTCACAACTTTGTGCAACAAATTTATTAGTTGCGGGCTAGCGGGTCTGACTGGGCTAACGGATGTGGATCCAGTAGAGAAATCCGCTCCTACAGCTATTTCCCGGTTTTTGTTAAAAACAGGATTGAGGGGCCGAAAATACCGGTACTGGTTTTGTTGATGCATTGTTCTAAAAGTCGGTCTAGGCGGCCGCCTAGGAGCTAGGCGCCGACCAAACGCTCAAGTTTAGCCTAATCGTTTTTGTCTAGGCGAAATTCCGCCTAGGCCCGCCCAACCCACTTAATTTAAATTTTTTTTTTTTAAAGACATGCACCCTGCCCTTTTTCTTCTTTTTATTTTGTGGTTTATTTGAATTTGTGTTAAATTCCATGTCGCGCGGATACTCTGAAAAATCAAAATCTACGCGTATCTCATCCTAAATCATATGTTAAATTTTCGTATCGCCGCATTCGATACGCGTAACGATATCGCCGTATCGGCGTACCCGAGCAACAACATTCTTATTGTTATGTTGTAGATTTCATGTTATGATTTGTTTGGATGTTGTCTCAAATAAAATTCATATACACTATTTTAGTATAAAAAGTTGTAGCACAAATTATAATATATACAAATTAAAATATATGACAAAAATTATGTAAAATAACAAATCCGTCTAGTTCCGATTAATCCCCGATTAATCCCTCTAGGCGCTAGACGGTGCCCATCCGCCCGACTAGCGCCTAGCGATTTTTGTAACATTGGTTGTATGATATTGGGCATTTAATTGTATCTAACGGTCTAGATTAGAATGATTAGGTATATCTAACGTCTGAGATTGATCAGACCGTTGAAGTTTAAGTCTATATAAAATACTGTAATTAAGAGTTAATCAATCAATGAAAAAACTAATCTTTGTACTTAAAAACACAAATTACAATTCTCTACAAAAAAATGAAAATATCTGAGAGGCACAAGAACAAAAGTAATAATTTTGTAACCCACCTTTACAAAATTATAAACTATAAACTAAGTATAGGAATTATAGACTATAAACTATTTACAAACATATTTCATATGGGCTTGTGGTTGTGGTGGGCCAAATGTATTTTGGGAGTGCGAGTATAAATTATGAACTAAATATAGGAATAGTCGAATAGATTTTGTGAATTGTAAGAAATTTAAATTTAACTGTTAAATGAAAAAAAAAATCATTAGAAAAGAGTATATAAATCCTCCTCAGTTTCTCTAAAAAAATATTTAAAATATCCGGCCCAACACGAATTAAAATTAAAATATGGCTAAATTCACATGCATGCATCTGCTGAATTGGTATGCAAATAAATAATATTGTTGATGAAATTTGCATATGCATGCATGAAATCTTTTTTGACTGTAATTTGGTTTATAATCTGAGAGATCAGATTGATGTAAATAACCCAGTCAACCACTATTGCACAAATATTCTTATATACAACTATTTATATGTACGAAAGCAAATGTTCTTATATACAATCCAATCCAATACCTGAAAAAAATTCAAGGGGGATTCTATGACACACTCTTTTCCTTATGATACACCTATTTTCAAGGGTATTTTGAGTAATTATCCATTTATGAATATTTAAGGTAAGATTTTGAGTATATTTGTCAATTAATGTTTGACTAATTTTGAATTCTTTGTTGTTCATTTAAAGAGAAAATTTCAATAAAAAATAAATTTTATGATACATCATTTTACAAACATAATTAATTGCTAAAATATGCAAAATACTCTTATAAAAAGGTGTATGATAGAACTCCCCAAATTCAAGATTATTTCTTTCTTACTAGATGGTTTAATAAGAGAAAAAAAATAACAATCATTAGATACTGAAATTTCATTGTACCGAGCTCAATTGGTAATTAATGCCTAAATGCATAACAAAGTAAAATAATTAGGAATTGATGCCGAAATTAATGGATAAATTGCGATTATTTACAGCGATTTGTATGAATTCCATACCTATACTGGCATTAATATTTGTAATTTGTGAGAAATTCTACGAAAATTAGACACATGTGTGTCGTTGAGTTTATCTTAATTTTTTAAACATGAAATCTCACAAAGAAGAATGGGAAGGGAGAATAGTCGTTCACCCGTTCATATCTTAACTAATTTCGTACAATTGTATGATCTCGAGAATTGCTGATCAAGAGGCCACAGTAAAGCATGTATAATGCGAATTATAAAATTTGAACATAATAAAAAGCTGTACTATATATATGCTGAGAATTGTTAGAATCACAGCTCATTGATTCATTACCAAGTCCACAGTGCATTTCAAGATTTTAGAACCAATATTATTTAGTAAAAATGCATACATGTGAATTTAATTTTTGCCATATTCATGGCACACGAATTTTGTGCTCCGATTATGGGCCTTATATGGAGATTATAAGCCCAATATTTCAATTCCAATCCAAATATAAGCCTTAACAATCACACATACGCTATTTTGTTTCACCTCTTTTTCATGAGGCGTGGTGTGCATACATGTCAGCCTTTTAGAAGTTGTAATTTTCATGTCTTGTAACTAAATGAATCATTTAATATTCAGATTTGTTTTCTCACATATTTTAACTCGACGGTTATAGTAATTTTTAAGTTTAAATATTTGGTCCAAAGTTTCTTTATAAATTCATTCATTTTTTACAAGAACTAATAATTGTGAATAATAATTATGAATACAAAAACAACAATACAAAATTAGAAATAAAATCTTTTTCATGATTTAGAAAAATATATTTTCCTTACAAACTCTATTCATTTTATTACAAACTTTTTTACATACAAAATAGTATGTCATATTTTTCACATCGACATTAGTTCTTTGAGATGGTACTGGTTAGTCTACTTCGAATTTGGGAATTTCCCATAGAACTAAAATAGTATTCTTCAAAGATACATCTTTTCAATTTATGTACAAATTTCTTAATTTCTTCAAAAGAGAGAGTTGGAGGATCACAAAAAACATCGCTCACCTCGAACCTAGCAATTAAGAGGATAAGCCTAATCTAGCTTCTCGTCATATTTCTCCACTTGTCCTTCAGATCCACCTGTCAATTCAAAATTTGAATCAAACTCTAATACATGAGAGAGAGAGAGAGAGAGAGAGAGAGTTCATGCATACCGCAGTTCTTTCTTCGAAAATGTTCCGGTAACAATTTAAAATTGCTTTCCAATTTCCTCTACCGTGCCTCCGTGATAAGAAAAAAGAATATATCAATTTGCAAGTACCAAAAGAGCAGATGAAACGTATATGATAATAACGAGGGTGAAATTTGTCATACATTTGGACGCCTATTCGTAGAGTATCCTCCTCCAAAGTACTCCACTTCTTGATTTGTCTTCTGCGAACTTCCGTCAACTTTATCAGAGGAGAAATTGCAGCCCTTTTGGTAGGACTCGGCAATCTCACCTTCTTCCCCTCTCTACTACAATTACCCGAATCCGATTCTACAGAAATTACATTTTTGCCCTTATCACGAGTAGAAATTACATTTTTGCCCTTATCACTCACAGAAGCATTCGTTGCTGGTCCGTCAATATTATCACATTGCAAACTTGCAGAAACACGACACGCAATTTTTATTGCATCTGGCAGAGGATCTTTTACCATCTTGCGCAGATCAGCCATTCTAGATTTAAGGGAATTCAAAAGCTTTTGCACCTTTGGTGTCGACATAAACTTGATCTCTCCAGTCATTTTAGTTGCTTTGCTTTGCTCCTCTGCATTAGCCTCATTCTCCAGTGCAGCAGCCGCAATCTCAATAAAAGACGGCTCCTTGAATATCTCTTCCCATTCCTTGTCCACAAAAGCCTTAATCGCCTCCGTGGCATCCATTCTTCTCCTCTCAATCATTTGTTCCCTCAATTCCAAATTAATCACTGCTGTCTCCATTTCCTCTGCCATCTCTTTCGTTCTTTCGGAAACCAATCCAGCTGCGAGTGGCGACATTGACTTGACAATGTCCCTCATGCGTTGTTTAAACACGGTATTGACGTTATTTGGGAAGTCGCTGGAGGTAACGGCAAGATGGGCCGCGACTTTAAGGTAGCATGTGGAGGCGAGGGGGTTAGGGTTTAAGCAATGCAAAAGCTGGATGGATTCTAGGGTTTTAGGGGTGATGGATTGGCAAGAGGAGAGTTGGCGGAGAAGGACGAGACGACGGAGAGAAGGTGGCGACGAGGTAGCGGAAACGATTGGGAGCGCAAGGAGGATGCTGTTGGCGATGCTGTCGCTGATGTTTCGCTGGCGGAGGATGAACTCCGCAACCCAGTACGTGGCTGTGTCTGACATGGTTTTTTGTATGAAAAAATCCCTCTTTTGCTCCCTTCAATAAAGAGAAAATTGCTTGCTTATGCCCTGAGAATTTTCACGGAGCAAATTCATGAAAAAGAGGAAATTTCTGAAATGGTACGGTTAAAACAACCCAATTGTCAATTAACCTAATATTGTGCAATTAAGTCTTGATTAAACAAACCCATGAAAATTAACTCTTACACCGAAATGGTTTAAGCTCAATCACCAAAATTCAGGCTTATTGTATACTTAATTAATCTTAATTCCCAAATTGAGAATTATTGCATAGGTAATGACAGCATTTTAGGAGTTATTTACGTCAATAGAATCAGAAACATTATATAATTTGTTAAAATGTACCTTTGTTTGTCCGAATTTTATTTTCAAATTGGTATAAACAAATTAAGTTATTGGTACGACCATATATGAAAATCAGTTGCGCAATCAATCAAGATAGGTATCGATGACAATTACGAGAGAGAGAGAGAGAGAGAGAGAGAGAGAGAGAGAGAGAGAGAGAGAGAGAGAGAGAGAGAGAGAGAGAGAAGTACCAGAAGGCCAACGAGGCAGTTTCGCCGGGAGTTGGCGAGGGAGAGGATACGAAGGAGAAAGGGGTGTGTTCTGCTTCTACCTTGCGGCGCAAGACTCGCAACGCAGAGAGAGAGAGCGCGGGTGTAGGGTTTATGGATTTCGCAGGGTTATTAAATTGGGGATAATTTTCCGTATATCCCTCCAAAAGCATCGAATATCAAAATTATCCTTATAAATTAATTGACATCAAATATATCCTTTTAAGTTTTAAAAATGGTCAAATTTCATATGTATCCCTACAAAGCCCAACAATTTCACGTATACCCTGCAAAACGTGAAATGTCATGAATACCCCAACAAAATTATTATAATTTCATGGATACGCTTTTTGTTAAATTTTTGTTAACTATTTGTTAAAATTACCCCTAAAATTTTGCTTTTCCGATTTTACCCCTATGTAAATCAGGAATAAAATTCATTTCGGAAAAATAAGAAAAGCATTCGTGAAATTTTAGTAGTTTTGTAGGAATATTCATGATATTTCACGTTTTGCAAGAATATACGTGAAATTATGAGGTTTTGTAGGGGTACATATGAAATTTGGCCTCTAAATATTTGGCAAAATTCCATATGTTCCCCTACAAAGTGCCACAATTCCACGAATATCCTTGCAAAACGTGAAATGTCACGAGTACCTCTACACAATTATTATAATTTCGTAGTTGTCATTTTTATTATTATCGCTAATTTTTTATTTTTCGATTTTATCCTTTAAGTACAACTAGCCTGGTACCCGCGCAATTGCGCGGTTTATTTTTGTGAAATCATGACTATTTTTTTTATTGTTTGGTCTTATATTTTTGTGTTGTTTGTTTTTTCTGTGTTTTTCTATATTTTTGTGAAATCATTACTATTTTTGTGTTGTTTGTTTTTTTGTGAAATCATGACTATTTCCTTATTACTTTCATATAGACGCGAATAGTTTGAGCACAAAACAGTTATGGAAAATATGAAGGAAATACAGTTTCATGATCAA
This sequence comes from Luzula sylvatica, assembly GCA_946800325.1. Classification (NCBI taxonomy): domain Eukaryota; kingdom Viridiplantae; phylum Streptophyta; class Magnoliopsida; order Poales; family Juncaceae; genus Luzula; species Luzula sylvatica. The sequence goes on from OX326961.1 coordinate 1,079,617, forward strand.
CCGTAAAAGTGTACACAAGGATAAATGAATGTAAGCATACATTCGTGGTCATATCTTTCAGTTGGAAAGTCCAATTTGAATGGTTCAAATTGGGTTAAATAGATAATAAGATTATCTACAACCTTCATGTAGAAATATATTTCATATGAACGAAGTATCAGTATCGTTTCTATGAAATACCGAAATGATGCAACAGTATGACATACAGTTAGTAAAAGAGTCAAAACTTTTGTATACGAACTCTAAATGGGCCAGGCCAAATTGGGTTGGGTAGATAATAAGATTATCTACAATTTTCGTGTAGGTTTATTTTCTGTCAGAGGAATTTACCAATTTCGTTTGGACAGAACACTGAACAGGTCCATGCAGTTTTCTGTGTGAAAGAGTGTATATTGGATATACATGTCTTTTGGCCCATCCTAATCCTATGTGATATAAATAGGATAATTCTCTCTTTAATCCTATTGGATATACACTGAACGGTAATTCTAGAGTTTATTGTTTTTATGTAACTTTAATAGCTCCAAAAATTCTCTTAATTTGTGTACAAGAAGATCAACAGTGATAGAGGTTATATTCTAAATTTCAGCACTTTTTATCAAGCCAGTTAATATTTAAAATTCCTTAAACAACCACAACTCAAAATTCTGGATCACAGAAAAATATCAAGTTCAATGATTTTTAGAGATCAAATTTAAACTTCAAATGCTTTGAAACTTTTATCACAGATCAATAATCAAACAAACAAGACATCATAATTTTTATAGATTTTTATATGCAATAATGAATTAACTAAAAATGCAAGACTAATTACTGGACATAAAACACAGAGATTCAGATCTTAGAATTTAAAAATGCAGAACAATTAGGAAAATGCATGAAATGACATTAACTAAAATTCTACACAAACTAGATATCATCAAGATTCAGAAAAGTATTTTTATGAGTTTTTATCAAATCTAAAACTATTTTTAAACTAATTAAAGAAACAGCTCAGACAGTTCACAGATTCAAACACTACTAAACTTAAACTAAATCACAAATTCAAAATAACAAGCATTAAACAAATAAAAGGGGGATTCAAAGATTCAAACAAGATCTAAAGAACATCACAAAACATTCAAACTACAAGATTCAAAACTATAAAATATCAAAAAAATATCCTAACAAGAGAGATAGTACCCAATCTGAGAATGGAGGTTGGAGATGAAGGTGGAGATGATCTGGCCAGCTCCTATGGTCTGTTGTCACCCCAATGAAGCTGCCAGGAGGGAGATGAGGAGCTTGAAGGTCTCTAATGGAGGAGGTTGATTCTGTCACGAAGCCAAACTGAGAAAGCTCGAAGCTTGGGCTTGAATCAATCTAATTGATGCTTGAGACACCTTCTGGGAGTGGGTATGGTGGTGTGAGAAGGGAGAGTGGGTACTAGAAGAGCTTGAGGTGGCAGTAATGGCGAGGGGTGTTCTAGTCAGAGCTAAACTCAGAGAAAGGTGGAGACTTAAGCTCTAATCAGTGGAATTGAGAGAGTGGTGATGATGAGAGAGTGGGTACGAAGGTGAAGGAGAAGAGAGAGGGCCAAAAGGCCACTCGAAAAGGGTTTCTTTTGAGACTCGCCATGGCCAGTGCTTAAATAGGCGAGATTGCACAGGATTTCATCGAGTATTGGATCAAATTGAGAGGAGAAACTGGTAAAGGGGGTCCCACACAGTGCTACGACGTGGCTAGGAGAGAGAAATAGGCAGTTTAGAACTCGTACGATCGAGATCCGCGTCGTAACAGCCATGGCGCTGTATTTTGGAAGAGACGAGATGCTCTCCAGTGTATTTTACAGAAAGAATTGCAGGGAAACGTTACTTCGTTAATTAACATACTCAATTGTAAACTGGAGAGATCAGTGTTGTGTGAAATGGAGAGGAGGAGAGGCTCAATGGAGCCAAACGAATCAGTTTGAACGGCTTTGTGAGATCTTCTGTGGCTATTGTTGTACTCGAGATCGTGTAACCTTCTTGTTTGGGAGAGAGAGATGGTTTGTAGTGGGGTTCACAAGGGATGTCAATGGTGTGGATATTGCCCGAACCGACCCGAACCGTATCCGAAGAAATATCCGGATTCGAAAAAAATATCCGGATCCATCGGATCCGGATATGGATCTGGTTGCTAATTTTAGGATCCGGAACCGGATTCGATATTCGATTTTGGTGCGGGGACCGGATACTCGGAACCAGATTCGAGTATCCGGAACCGGATCCGGATACGCATATTATATATTATTTTTATGTATTATATTTGATATTAGTTGAAAAATCATATACAAATTAATGATTTGTGAGTGATTTAAACTCACAATCGTAAAATTACGTTTAAATATAATCATATTTATCGTTAATGCCACAAATTATATATATTTATAGCTAAAAAGTAAGTTATGTTATGATAACATAGTATCCGTTTTAATATCCGAAAGAGAACCGTATCCGTATCCGTATCCGATAATATCCGAACCGTATCCGTATCCGTTTATTATCCGAACCGTATCCGGATCCGGGTAATTCCGTATCCGGATCCGTATCCGAAAAAAATATGGATATGGATCTGGTATGACCACTATCCGAACCGGATCCGAACCGTTGACACCCCTAGGTTCACATGATCTGTTGGCCACAGAGGATCAGAGAGAATAAGGTTGATGATTTCACGTGCTTTGGTGGAACGAGTCAGTCTTTGACCCTACGTGGTCTTTGGTGAACTGGGTCACTGTTGACCCATTTGTGGCCTTTGGTGCAGCGAATGGGGTTTGTGGGTCGTCAGGATTTGCTGCTTGCTTTCTATGTAACGGGTCTTCTGAAGAGGAAATGTGACCCGTTTCACCAGAGATTCTGCGACTTTTTCGTCCTTCCAACAAATGGCATTATATTTATGTCCAAATTGCTCATCTCGACGAGACGAATCCAGCCATGGGGTTTAATTGTCGAAATATGGCCTTTTTTACCTGAAATAAACATAAATTCATCATTAAAGTATTTTCCTCAAGAATTGTTGAATATAAAGATTATAGCATGTTTTTATGTTTATTTAACATTATTTTGCATGGTTTTAAACCCTAAAAATGTGCTTAATTATGCTCGTTACAGACATCTTTCTAGAGAGAGAAAGGGTGTGAAGAGAGAGAACCGAGAAAAGGATTTTTCTCGGTATAGAGAATCAACCAATCAAGCAAGTTCGCCGGTGGATCGTCTAGGCAGTTGCACCCGTGACCGACGAACTCCGACTCACGGTGGATACAAGTAGAGGAGCGACACTTGTGGCTCTCCGATTGTGATCAAACCGAAGGAGCAAAAACTGTTGGCTGTGGAAGAGTGTGGACGTGGGACGCACGAAAGACAACCGGAGGCGTGTCAAGACGGTGGGAGACGTGTGGTATGGGACGCACGGGCTAGTCACCAACGTGACATCGGAGAAAAAAAGGATGCGAGCGATCAACCAGTCGTGCGTGATCAATTTCACGCTGGTAATCGTCTATCCTTCTATTGCATCGTACCCTCGAAGTCATGGCGTGATCTTGGATTAAGGGAACCGGACCGGGCCTACATATCCGCTACGCGGGCCCGGGGTCGGAAAGAATTCCCAACAGTGGTATCAGAGCGATCGCCATCGATTCGAGGGTCGAATCATAGTCGAATAAGTGTTATACGCACGTGTGTAAAAGTTACGCACGTTTGCATGTAGTTAACATTTAGAATTTAGTAATTTTCGATTAAAATCACAAGTTAAATTCACTAGAGATCAGTCATAGGATGATTGAGAGTATCTAGGAATGATCGTGAAAGAGTTTCGCGATTGGTCATTTTTGAAACGATCGAAAACGGAAGAAACGGCAAAATCTGCAGAAAATCCAGTAATTTTGCATCCCCATGACAGGACAGTCCATCATGATGGAAGTAAGTTCAGTCATGACTAACTTAGTGTAAGACACGGGGATGCGGGGATGCCAAGGGTCAGTCATGATGGAAGTAAAGTCAGTCACGACTGACTATAAAGTCAATCACGACTGACTATGTATAGTCAGTCGTGATGGAAGTATGTTCAGTCACGACGGACTATGTATATGATACATAGTCACGACTGACTATGTATAGTGAGTCGTGATGGAAGTATTCAGTCATGACAGACATCTTGGTCAGTCATGACGGACCTTGTATGAGATACAAGGATTTGGAGATACTTACAGTCAGTCGTGACGGACATCTAGGCCAGTCACGATGGAAGTGTCTCTGGATGCTGAATTTTGTTTTTGGACTACAAACTTCGAAAATTAATATTCTTTATGTCAATTTATTTCATATTAATTATTATTTAGAATAATTTAGTCTCCCTAGATAAATCATATGCATTTTGAAAATCTTGTGATAGTGATATAATACGATTATGTCACAAAATGAAACATGCATAGGCATGATCCCTCATAATATTTAAGTCATGGAAATGTCTTCCATGTCCACAACCACCGAGTTCGGTGTTACGTTTCACGTGGGTTCAGGCTAAAGTCGGGCACGTGATATTGTAACTATCGAAAGGGTGGCAAGCGTTAAATCAGGACTTGTGAGGCCCAGGCTAAAGTCGACTCACTAGTAGCTTATTTGAACGATACGTTGGATATGGTTGTGACTTAACCGTCCAGGCCAATCGGATTGGAGTTCGGCGCATAGATAGGATGCACACACGGAAATGGGATTGTATATGATACGATCCATCATCGAAATCCTATAAAGGTTCAAGAGTCGCATATGATGCGATTGGATATAATCCTACCTAAATAACGGGATCCCACCCGATAGGCTAAAGTCACTTGTGGGAGGAACGGAAATATGGGTCTTGAGTGTTATGGACTTGGAGTACCGTATCGGTATGAGGGTTATCGATTCGATAAAAATAACACACTCATATATTCATCATGTAAGCATATAGATTAAGTACGCACGGTTAGGAACTTAATTTTCATCATCCGTTTAGAATTATGTTTTCTAGCAACACCAAATATATCGATGAGATTGATATGATAGATGGTTTTTGGGCCGTAATTACCGTAATGAATCTTGAGAGTTAAAGAATAGTTCTTAGACTTAAAGGAACGTGTTGGACACGTATATGGTAAATTCGGGGCTCGAGGCTTTGGCTTTAGAGAAAGCCGGGTTCGATAAATTTTAAGAGGAATCGAACGATATTACGTGCCTTGGGGTGGCATGTAAAGACGCATATTTTCAAAAATGTTTTGAGAATTCGGGTGCATACGAAGGTAAAACACAACGCTCATGAAATTGTTTAACACTCGTGTGTTGGTGGTACGAGATTTGATCTTCGTGACCGAATATCATATGCATTCGATAGATAAGTCAATCCCGAAATTGCATGAGATGCGATTCAAATTTGAATTGGAGATGCTCGGAGCATCCGAGGAATCCGGTGCATATAGATGCGTGGATGTCCTTGTAATTCAAAGGCAGGATCGAAAGAAATAAATGTCTAAGGGTATTTTGGGAAATTGTTTTCCAAACAGAAAGTTCGGACAAGGAGTTGTCCAAACTAATGGCTCAAAGAACGGTGAAATCCAAGGAGGATTAAAGCTATACATTGATTGCTTCTTTTGGCATTGCCGTCTTGGCCATATGGACGAGAAACGCGTATCTAGATTCCATGAGATGAATTGCTAGAATCATTCGAATTAGATTCGATTGATTAATGCGATACTTATTTATTAGGCAAGACGACAAAGGGTGTCATTCTTCAAAGGTTGGAGAATGATCGGACGAATTATTGGAAATTGCATTAATATGTAAATGATCCGATAAATTCTGAGGCAAGAGGAGGCTATTGGTATTTTGTTAAGTTTACAGACGGTTAAAGTAGATACAGTAATATCTGTTTAATACGTGCCGAAACGGAGACTTTTGAAAGGTTCAAAGAGTTTCAAAAACAAAATATAAAATCAACAAGGCAAGAAAATCAAAGCTCTTCGATGGGATCGAGGAGGCAAGTATTTGAGCTACGCACTTCGATAGGATCAAGGAGGCGATATTTGAGTTATAAGTATTGATTATCATTTATGATTGTGGAATCGTTTCACGATTTTCTTTATTTCGGAACATTGTTCGAAAAGAGGAAATGAACGCATGTTAGACATGGTTCGATAAATGATAAGTCAAACAGATTTCCCAAAAATATTTTGGGGATACGCCCTTGGGACAGAGGCACTAATGAATGGTTGCATATATGATATGGATCGGAATGGTACCGAAGTTGTCATTTGTACAGATTTAGGATGTTAGTAAATTTTCAAATTGGTTTCGGTTAAACTCAATCCCAAATCTGAAAATTGTTCGTTTATGATATATCCTTAAGGATACTAAAGGGTATTAGTTCTAATGTTCCGACGAAAATAAGATTTTCGTGGCTCGAAGAGATGCCTTCTTGGAGGAGGACATAATGTGCACACGTTTAGTACTTGATGCCATTTATCTCTACGCGGCCTAGTGGGAGTAGAATAAATCTTGAAAGAGTTCAAGATATGAAAATGAACATTGTGTCGATGAAAGTTGACACGACTTCATCAATAGTTGATGAATACGAGTCGAACACACAAATACATTTTTCGTAGATCAAGTAGGCTATATCACAAGCCGGTAAATACGGATTTATCGTGGTTAATGATGATAGATCGAAATCATATGATGATTCAATATCCTACAAGGATGATATGAAAAGTTGATTCCACATGACATGGTGTCATGAAATCTGAGATTCAATCCGATTAAATAATCAAGTTTGGAACTTGATTCAATCACTTTCTGGGTTAGACTCATGAAATGTGAATGAGTTTTCAAGGTGAAGAACCTACATGGATGGGAATTTGCATATATGCAAAGCGAGGCTCGTAGCGAAGAGTTTCAAGTAATTCGTAGTCGGACTATGAAGAAACATTTTCGCATGTTGCCATGCTTTCGCATTCTCGAAATTCTGCTTGCCGTGGTGGCATATTATGACTATGTGATGTGGCAAAATGAATGTCGAAACCGAATTTCTTAACATAAATTTTATGAAAGGATGTGTACTTAACACAACCTAACGGTTTTGTCGATTCATAAGAATCGGGGATAGGATATGCACGCTTTAACGATCCATATGATGGATTAGAGAAAGCTTCTCGGAATTGGAATATTCGTTTTGACAAAGTTATAAACTGTTATAACATTGTCGGACTGAATGGAAACTTTGTGTACACATGAAGGTTAGTGGGAGCCGCGTTATATTTCTTGTAACGACAAAGGTTTAGACGAGACCGCTTATGAATTAAGCATCAAGATCTATAGGATAGATCTAAGAAATTCCTCGTTCTAGATTATAGCACGTATATCGACATAATGTTGAAAAAGGTTTTCAACATATAACTCCTTGGAGGAGTTAAATCGAAATGTCGAATGGCAGAAATTTTCTACGGCTCGATGTGAGACATCAAGCAGGACGAAAAGTAATAATATGAAGCTTTACATTTGATGTGAGGATCTATTATATCTGTCATGATATGTATGTGGCTATCCGTCGTACATATGAAGCATCTAATTTACCGTCAATAAAATCCATGGGAATCACACGAGTTTGAACGTAATGCGATTACATGAAACTAACTCTTGTGAATGTATAATGGTTATACATAAATATACATAATGGTTATGTATATTTAAACCCATCGGAATTTGTATTGATAGTGGTGAAGTTTATCTTTGAATACTTTGCAAAAGAATTTAGGATTTTATTTCATCTATAATGGTGTGGAGGACGTGTTGGTTATAAAGAGTTATAACAACAACAGTCTACAAATATTTGGCACGTCCAAATATGTAGCACGACTTTCGATCATAAAGTGTGTACATATTTTGTTTAAACGAAAACATGGCTATGTGGAAAGGTTCCACAGGACCAACAGTTTATTATTCTATTTACAGAGGCGAGTATATTGCGGTTATTAATCGCAAAAGGAAGCAGTATGGATCAAGGATACATGACCAAACTTGAGTAGTCACGAGTTATCGGATTTATGGTTGTATATTGCGTGAGACGCAATAGTACAAGCCAAAAATGTCGAAGTCACAACCACTTCTAGCCAATACTCAGAAAATTTCATTTGATCCGTGAAATTTTGTGAAAAGATGTGATCATAGGTATATGGAAATGTTCCAAACCTTACGAAGATTAACACTACCAGCAACGTGCGGACCCGTTTACAAAACCGCTCTCTCTAGTCGCGCGTGACTGTCATACGATGACTATGGGTATGGAGATACCTAGAGGAGGAAGAAGAGAGTGGAGTGTAGTTATCTAATACGATAGTCCTCTCAGGTTATGGGTATGGAGATACCTATGGGTAAACGTTGCACCGCCCCAATACTTAATCCATATGACTGCATTTTTAAATTTTTGTTTACTTAAATTTTTATGCATTCACCTTACGTGAAAACTGTGTGCGGGTTGTGTAATTTGATTACATGAACCCTGATTTGAACTTGTGTGGACGTCGACATAATTGAGGATTATGTGCAGCGAAACCGTCACACTTAAAGTTTCATTTCTAAACATCCCTAGTCATGATTCAGTTTGCTTAAGAGTGAAGCATTTACATTATCAGATAATTGACTGAACATGTACACTAGTACGTTAGCCGAGGAGATGATTATGTTTTGCTAATCATAGGACAAGGGTGTTTGTCGAATCGGGAACGTAGATATATGCTAGGTGACATATATTGGACATGACCGAAGCCGCGAGACCATGACATGGTTTAGTCATTATGGATGGACTCGCGACGAGTAGGGTATTAGGTTCTTCATACTTGAGGGGACATCGATTGCGTTATGTGCGTAACACAATACTTTGATATGACCTTACGCTCACCGTAACAGGGAGCTAAAACGGTCATCATTGGGTATTGTCCGAAACACGGAATTCAATATGAGTCTCCAAGATAGGAATTGTTTATTCCGAAAGGAAGAGATATCTCTTAGGCCACTCGATGAATTGATTAACGAAAACCATAGCCATGGTCAATGATATTAACGGTTAATATCGATTGAAATTGTTAAATCAGTTCGGAATCGAGGAATAAGTATAGTTAATCAAAATATAAGGATGACTACCACCATGACTTTTGATTAACGGATATCGCGAACAAGAGAACTAATAACCGCTATTCGATATAGGTACAATGATCACAATCATTCTTCGTGTTAACATCGGTAGCCATGATGGAGTGACTAGATCCCGCTCATGGGCTTGTAGTGCTTTCGAAATAGCCTACTGCCATTGTTAACCGAACCTACATGGTCACACAACGAGTCGTACTAAGTCGGGCTTGATTATAAAGTTGGCACATAAGATGTGCGTAGTTTGGTATTTGATACGCAAGCTATATTCTCTAAACTTGTGCATATTGGAAATGCATAAGTACCTTTTAGGTAGATCTGAAATTGAGTGGAAGACTGAAGGAAATACAGTTTCAGGATCAACCGTAAAAGTATACAAAAGGATAAACGAATGTAAGCATACATTCGTGGTCATATCTTTCAGTATGAAAGTCCAATTTGAACGGTTCAAATTGGGTTAAATATATAATGAGATTATCTAAACCTTCATGTAGAAATATATTTCATATGAACGAAGTATCAGTATCGTTTCTATGAAATACCGAAAGGGTGCAACAATATGACATACAGTTATGAAATACCTTCATGTAGAAATATATTATCTACAACTTTTGTATACGAACTCCAATTGGGCCAGGCCAAATTGGGTTGGGTAGATAATAAGATTATCTACAACTTTCATGTAGGTTTATTTTCTGTCAGAGGAATTTACCAATTTCGTATGGACAGAACATTGAACAGGTTCATGCAGTTTTCTGTGTGAAAGAGTGTATATTGGATATACATGTCTTTTGGCCCATCATAATCCTATGTGATATAAATAGGATAATTCTCTCTTCTCTCACATGGTTCATTCAATCCAATAATTTGTATTATTCAGAATATTTCAGAAATATAGAGAGACATCTTTCTAAAGAGAGAAATGGTGTGAAGAGAGAGAACCGAGAAAAGGAGATTTCTCGGTATAGAGAATCAACCAATCAAGCAAGTTCGCCGGTGCATACAAGTAGAGGAGCGACACTTGTGGCTCTCCGATTGTGATCAAACCGAAGGAGCAAAAATTGTTGGCTGTGGAAGAGTGTGGACGTGGGACGCACAAAAGACAACCGAAGGCGTGTCAAGACGGTGGGAGACGTGTGGTATGGGACCTCGGGCTAGTCACCAACGTGACTCCGGAGAAAGAAAGGATGCGAGTGATCAACCCGTCGTGCTTGATCAATTTCACGCTGGTAATCGTCTATCCTTCTATTGCATCGTATCCTCGAAGTCATGGCGTGATCTTGGATTTTGGGGAACCGGACCGGGCCTTCATATCCGCTGCGCGGGCCCAGGGACGGATAAATTCCCAACAAAATATACATTGTAGTTTTTCACGTTCACACAACTATTAAGTATTAATAGTTACGGATTTGTACAAAATGAAAAAAACTATAACTTCTTCCTACCATTGATTTCTTCGACTAAACAAAACAAAACGGAACAAAATTGTGACTATTTTTTTTTCTTTGACCTTGTTTTTTATTCAAACTTCCTCATCATCTGACATGTAAAGAGGCATGAATGTGTTTATTAGCATTAATTTTTTATTTATTATGTTTTTTGCCTTTGCTTTTTTTGTTCTTTGAACACGTATTGTTGTTGTATCTCGTGTCTTGTATTGATATCGTTTACATGTTTCATTTGAGGATTCATAGAAAAATTAACTTATAGCGTATCTAAAGTAATTAATATAATCAATATATAAATATTTGTATATTATACTCGCATATTCAATACCTCTTCTCTTAAAATCATTTAACTATCTAAACTTACACATAACATTATACAAATTATTCATAACATAAATTCAAATAAAATTCAATTGAGTACCTAATAGCCCGGACAAATTTTAATAACACGCCAAGCAACCCAAAAAAATAAAAAATAAACTATAAATATCATAAACGTCTGAAATATCGTATATATACCCTTAAAAAATTTCAAATATCATATTTATGCTTTTTAGTAATGTGAATATATCATATAGGCCCTTGTAAAAATATGAAATATCATAATTATTGGTTTAGACACATGCTAAATTTAGCCTTTATGAAATATGATATTTACATTCTCAAAATCTGGAATATATCATGTTTACCCTTCTCAAACCTCCAATATCATATTTATCTTTTTCAACCCTAAAATATCAAATTTACCCTTTTTCAAAGTTCAAAATATCATATTAACCATTCAAAAAGCCCAAAACATCATATGTACCCACTAAAAATAGAAAATATCATATATACCCTTCCAAAAATATCACATTTACCCTTTTACAAATTGCAAAAATGAGAAAAATGAGAAGAAAGAGAGGCGGGGAGGGGAATTATTGAGGGATGCTACTGTAAATTACGACATGGCCTAATAAGGGAAAAGCAAAATGTTTCAGATTAGATCTATTATTAATAATAAACAAAATTTATGTCGGAAAAATAAAAATAATAACACTAATTTTAATGAATGGTTAACCTAAATCTAATAAAAAAAAAGTATTCATGATATTGTAATAATTTTGTAAGAACATGATTTTCACGTTTTGCAGGGATATAGGTGAAATTGTGAAGTTCTGTAAGGGTAAATATAAAATTTAGCCTAAAATTCGAACTCCAACTCCAATCAAATTTCGAATTGATTTGGATGTATTTCGAAAGTACTTCCAAATAGTTTTTCTCTTATTCAATTTATTTAGATTTGGTGTACAGGATGAATCTTTATTAGATAGTCGTGAATAATTCAAAATAAAAAAAATAAAAAATTACTTGATATTTTTCCAAGCACTCTCAAATCAATGCATAAAACATGAGGAGAAATTGTTTTCCAATATTTTCTCCACGAGACTTGATGATTTGATTACGATTTAATATCTTATTTTTTAATATTTTAAGTTATGATTTGACATGTTAATTAATTGTCAAATCATAAATTAAGACAATCAAACATAAATTAGGATATCATTAATTAATGTGTTAAAATTAAAATTAAAAATCATACCACGCATCAAGTTTTGTGGAGAAATTTTTTAGAAAATATACATTACTGCTCCATAAAGAAAATGTTCGATTGTTACAAATACCATATACATAAAGACTTGTAATACTTGAACTGGTACATATATCATACCCAATTACAGTTGTTATTATTTAATTCAATCGCAATTTATACACCAAACCAAAGCTAATACCAACTGAAATTGACATAAAGTTTCATCGACATGTTCAAAATTCCAAATATCCACATATCATAATTCCAATTTCGAAATGAAACCAAAGCTAATACCAACTGAAATGTCAAATTATATTCTTATTTTCATTTTTCCAAATTAAAATCATAAATCATTTACAAACATGCATGCAGATCATACCAATTAGAATGTTACGAGCATATATACGATTTTACATACGGTTCACATCTAAACTATATGAGATCAATTGAAAGAAGTAGAAGGCCTGCTCTATTTAGTAGGGGTGTACACGGGTTGGGTTAACCGGGTTTTCATGATCATGGTGACCCAACCCACTCATGCCGGGTTTGAATTTTGGAACCCGACCCAACCCATTATACTTGAAAAACCCATTCAATACGACACAAGTCGGGTTGGGTAGGTTGGACGGGTTGGCCGGGTCCGATAAATTTTGAAATCGATTAATCAATAATACAATTAAATACAAAAAAATAATACCATGAATTGGTATGTTATAAAATGAGAATTATTTTGATGAAATTAAATGTATAGTTCCCTCTTTCGAACAGATAAATTCACATTTTTTCTTAATGAATATTGAATTGGAAATAATACCATGATTGATAGAAATATATTATTGCCTTGTTATATTATTTCCTCAAAACAAAAACTTAACAAATGAATAATTTATATATAAAAGGAAATTAATAAATCATCATAATACATATTCTCTCAAAACTATTACATGGCAAGTCGTACATACTTCCATATTCGTAAACAAAATTCATCCATATTCATCCAAACATAGAAAGTCTATTTGAATTTCAGTACATATTTCATTTTTATTATAAATAATTACTAATCATACAAAATACGGGTCGGGTTGGGTTAATACGGGTTTTTAACTTCTAACCCATAAACCAACCCATAATTCCGGGTTTTTCAAATTCAAACCCAGACCCAATTAAATAGCATACAAACCCGTAAAAATCGGGTCGGGTCGGGTTGGGTTAGACGGGTTGGGTGGGTTTTGGGTTTATTGTACACCCCTACTATTTTGGGACTTGAGGAAGATTTTGAGCGATTCAAGCCATAAGAGAAACAACTCTTTCCGGCAAATGGTACGGAAAGAAAATTGATGTCTCTTTCCAACGCGAGAGTAATAGGTGGTCATAAATAATAAAAAAGACCCATTATTTATTTTATCCAATCGTATCTTATACGACTCTTGTTCCTTTATAGAATTTCGGTGATGGATCGTATCATATACGATCCTAGTTCCGTGTGTGCATTCTATCTATGTCCCGAACTCCAATCCGATTGGCCTGGACGGTTAAATCACAACCATATCCAACGTATCGTTCAAATAAACTACTAGCGAGTCGACTTTAGCATGTGCCTCACTAGTCCTTATTTAACGCCTGCCACCCTTTCGATTCTTACAATATAACGTGCCCGACTTTAGCCTGATACCACGTGAAATGTAACACCAAACTCAGTGGTTGTGGACATGGAAGGCACTTCCATTACTTAAATATTATGAGGGATCATGACATTCATGTTTCTTAATTTGTGACATAATCATATTATATCACTATCACAATATTTTCTAAATGCATATGCACTAATTAGTGAGATTAATTATTCTAAATAATTACTTGTATATATGATAGTATAATTGATGCCGATCGTATAGATATAAAGAACTCAAAAATCCGAGTTTCGTAGCCAAAGTTATCGCGAAAACAAAATCAGCATACAGAAGGGGGTTCGTTGTAACGGACAGCCCCATCCGTTGGAAATTCAAGATCACGCCATGACTTCGAGGGTACGATGCATAAGAAGGATATATCTTTACCGGTGCAAAATTGATTGCACTCGAAGGATTAATCGCGTTTCCTTCTTTCTTCTGTCACGTTGGTGACTAGCCGCGCATCCCATACCACGCGTCTCCCACCACTTCGTTGACGATTATCAGTCCTCCCAATTGATCACAACCGAAGATCCACAGATGTCGCTCCTCTACTCATATCCACCTTAAGTCGTAAGACTTCGGTCCCGGGTGCAACTGCCTAGACGAAGCACCGACAAACTTGCTCGATCGAATTGATTCTCTATACCGAGAAAAATTCTTTTTCTCGGTTTTCTTTCTTCGCACTCTTTCACTCTCTGAAAGATGACTCTCTATTTCTGCATTATTCTCTAGATATAATGGATTGGACTGAATAGAGGAGAGAGAAATATCTTATTTATATCAAATAGGATAAGGATGGACCAAAAGGTATGTATATCTAATATACACCTTTACAAACAGAAAACTGCACACACCCTTTCAGTATTCTGTTGAAAAGAAAATATTAAATCGTTCCAACCGACTTTAAAACTTCATGAAAGTTGTAGATAATGTTATTATCTTTCCAACCCAATTTGGCCTGGCCCAATTGGAGTTCGGATGCGAAAGGTACGACGATTTTACTAACAGTATGTCAAACTGTCACGCCCTTTCGTTATTCCATTAAAACGACACTGATACTTCGTTCAAACTGTCGCACCCATTACTATTAAAAAATTAAATTATTATATTTTTTTTGGTTTCATCTATAATTTTTAATTAAATTATTATCGATTTCGGTGACCGTTTTTTCATCATTTTTCCACCGGTTTTTCACTGTTTTACGATCCCCGACCGTTCTGTACCGTTTCCCGTATTTTACAACATTGCAATTGAGACATGCACATTTTTTTAGTTACTATACTTGTGGTATTCATTAACACCAATACTAGAACATCTGAGTTGAAAAACACTTTACATGTTCCTCAAATTTTAACTTACTTGATCAGCACTGATAAAATAACAAAAGATAATAATTTACTTATCGAATTCTCTTTTTTTTTTCTTGGCTTATGGGGAAAAAAGCCACATTAGGAACCAATGCACAATCCATAGGCTTACACACATTGTTCAGAGAGGAACATAAAGAGTTCTCAAGAATGGAGGAACCCATTACATTAGAAGAAATAGAGAGAGTAATAAAGAAGTGGAAAAAAGATAAAGCTCCGGGTCCGGATGGGTCTAATGGAGAATTCTTTAAGCAATTTATGCCACTATTAATCCCAGATCTCCTTAGAGTTCTCAATGGTAAAGAAATGGATCAAGGCATGGGAGACTTTTGCGAGTCTTACATTGCACTAATTCCAAAAAAGAAAGAGACAGTGAGCCCAAAAGTCTTACATTGCACTAATCTCAAGTATCCAAAAAATATATTCCAAAGTTTATGCTAATAGATTGAAAAAAAGAATCAATGAGTTGATTCTACCTAATCATCAAGGTTTTATAGAGGGCAGAGAAATGGCAGATTGCTACATATACGCAAGAGAAGTGCTACATAAAGCACACATCAATAAAATTCCACTAATCTAGAATTTGGGACTTCATGTTACGAATACTTGAGGCAAGGGGGTTTGGGGATAAATTCATATCCATAATCAAGAATTGTGTATTAAAAGGCCATTCTAGGGTGTTGTTAAACGGAGTATCAGGGAGAAAAATTCATCTGAACAGAGGTGTGAGACAAGGAGACCCCTTGTCTCCCTATCTCTTTATCCTGGTAATAGACACACTGGCCAGATTAATAGAAGGAATGAATAGAAGGGGTTTAGTAAGAAAACCTTTAGAAAACATTCAATCCCCTCTGCACTATGCAGACGATTCGCTCTACCTTATGAAACCTAAAATATTACAAATAAAAATACTAAAATGGACCCTAAACTTGTTTGGAGAAAGCTCAGGACTTACAATTAATTATGATAAATCAGAAATAGCTATAGTTGTCCCGTGAATATCCTCCCTTTCACATATTTAGGCCTGGCATTACACTACAAAAAACCAGAAAAAGTATTCTTTAATACAATAATTCAAAAAATTCCTAGTAAAATTAAGTGGATGGAAGAAAGCACTACTGTTCCCAGGAGGGAGACTGGTTCTAGTCAATGCAGTATTAACAACTATACCAGTTTTCTACATGTCTGTGATCAAATTTCCTAGGTGGATGATAAAACAAATAGATAAAATTAGAAGTAACTTCCTATGGAAAGGCAACACCGACACAGGATTCCATTTGGTGGCGTGGGATATAGTATGTAGACCCAAGAGTGTAGGAGGTATGGGAATTATATGCTTAAAATCACTCAACAAGGCTTTACTATTAAAGTGGGCTTGAAAGTATTATCAAACAGAAATAAATGGGGGTTTAAATTGGTCTAAAGTGGTAAGTTAAATAGATAATACATGGGATAACCAGGCACACAAGAAAGAGGACTCAAATTTTTGGATTAATGCTAAAAAGTTACTGCCTTTCTTCTATCAATTTACCAAATTTAAAGTGAATAGTGGAGAACTTACTATTTTTTGGAGAAACAGATGGATTGATGAGCCGTTTACTTCAAAATTTCCTGCTTTGAGGTCCTTCTCAGAATCCAACGTGGAATCAGTCAAGGAGGTCTGGGGGTCTGGAATAAATTGGTGGAAGAATCTGAAATTGAGAAGTGGAATGTCAATTAAAGCAGAAAATGAGTTGAGAGACATAAAAGCACTTACCTCTACCCTGATATTAAACCCAATGAAAGAAGATGAACTGAACTGGGATTTGGAGAAATCATAAAAATTTAGTGTGAGCAGTGCGTATAATTGTTTGGCGAAAGGAGTATACTCGTACTCCCCCTTACAACACATTTGGCAAGTGAAAAGCCCCAACGAGAATGTTTCTCTTCATGTGGGTAGCAAGTCAGCAAAAGATCCTAACGATGGATAACCTCGCAAAAAGGGGCGTACATGTGGTAAATAGATGCGTTTATTGCGAGAGAGAGATGGAGACAGTAAATCACCTGATATTTGGCGGATGTGAGAAGATTAACGAGATCTGGACTAAAGCCAGATCCGAGGTAAAGATAAAACTGTCGATTAGTCAGGAGGAGGCCATGGATCTGATGCAAGTTCAAGCTCCGGGTAAGTCCTTGCAAAAAGAGTTTACGATCTATTTCGCATACAACATCTGGAGAGAACGATGCGCAAGAACGTACTCAGATCGAAGAAGAACGGATGAAGATTTTGTAAGGAATTATCCCGTCCCCGGGCCCGCGCAGTGGATATGAAGGCCCGGTCCGGTTCCCAAAACCCGAGATCACGCCATGACTTCGAGAGTACGATGCAAAGTAGGATAGACGATTACCAGCGTGAAATTGATCACGCACGACGGATTGATAGCTCACATCCTTTCCTTTTCCGGTGTCACGTTGGTGACTAGCCCATGCGTCCCATACCACATGTCTCCCACCGTCTTGACACGTCTCCGGTTGTCTTCGTGCATTCCACGTCCACACGCTTCCACAGCCTTTCACTGCTCGTTGACGTTTCTTGTTCCTCCAGTTCGATCACAATCGTAGAACCACACGTGTCGGTCCTCTACATGTATCCATCTTGAGTCGGAAGACGTCGGTCGCGGATGCAACTGCCTAAACGGAGCACCGGCGAACTTGCTTGATTGAATTAATTCTCTAAACCGAGAAAAACTGTTTTTCTCGTTTCTCTCTTTTCGCACCCTTTCACTCTCTGAAAGATGACTCTCTATTTTTGGATTAATTAGTCTTAAATATCTGGATTAGACTGAATAGAGGAGAGAAAAATATCTTATTTATATCACATAGGATTAGGATGGGTCAAAAGGCATGTATATCCAATATACGCCCTTTCACACAGAAAATTACACACACCCTTTCAGTATTTAGTTGAAACGAAAATATTAAATCGTTCCAACCGACTTTAAACCTTCACAAAAGTTGTAGATAATATTATTATATTTCCAACCCAATTTGGGATGGCCCAATTGGAGTTCGGATGCGAAAGTTACGGACATTTTACTATCTGTATGTCAAACTGTCGCACCCTTTCGGTATACCATTAAAACGACACTGATACTTCGTTGAAATGAAAAATATTTATACATGAAAGTTCTAGATAATCTCATTATATATCTAAACCAATTTGAACCATTCAAATTGGAGTTTTCCACTGAAAGTTATGCCAGTTTTACTAAAACTGTTTCTTATGCCTACGAACGCGTACGTTCGTTTATCCTTGTGTACACTTTTACGGTTGATCCGAAACTGTATTTCTTTCAGTCTCCCACTCAATTTCAGATCTACCTAAAAGGTACTCATGCATATCCAATATGCACGATTTTAGAGAATATAGCTTGCGTATCAAAATACCAAGCTATGCACATCTTATGTGCCAATTTTATAATCAAGCCCGACTTAGTACGATTCGTTGTGTGACCATGTAGGTTCGTTTTGAAGGAAATACAGTTATATATCAACTAGTAGCTTGCACACATGAGGATAGATGAACGTACGCGTTCGTAGATACGATTGGATGCATAATAAGATTATGCAAATCTGACAAAAATAACATAGTCAGTCATGACGGACAGATTGGTCAGTCATGACGGACCAAAGGTTAATTGTCAGATTACACAGAAATATACACAGTCAGTCATGACGGACAGATTGGTCAGTCATGACGGACCAAAGGAAATTTTGTGTACCAATCTGTGAGTATGGTCAGTCATGACGCACAGTATGGTCAGTCATGACGCACAGTATGGTGCGTCATGACGGACTGTATGGTCAGTCATGACGGACCAAGAGTAAATGTTGTTTCTAGGAAACGTGACTGGTGCATCATGACGCACCATTTTGTGCGTCATGACAGACTGTGATCCAAATTCCAGATTAGCAGTTTTCTTTGTACTCATTAATTCCTCATTAATTATGGTATTAATATAAGATCAATTGTTGATCTTCACTCTGTGAGCCAACCAGAATATTGTCTAGGGTTCATGTTTTGCTTGTAGGACAAGTAAAGAGAGAACTTGAAATCACCATTAGAGATTGGAGTTTTCAAGCAAGTTTACGGCGATTTTTGGGGGAATCGCGCGTAACCGAAAGGCGCTAGCTCGAGGTGGATACGAGTAGAGGGATTTCATCTGAAATCCTCTATTGTGATCAAACAAACGAAAGATGAATGACGAACCGGATGCGATCCGATTGTATACGACAAATCGAAGCTCCGTCGAAGGTGTCAAATCGTGCGGGAATGGGACGCGCGTGTTGCCGAAGATTGGAGCAGCGAAAAGGGCAGCAACTACTGATCAACCCGTCACCGTGATCAATTTCACGTGGTATGAATCTATGTCTATAATCGTTATATTCATAGGTAGTTGCATGTAGTTTAGGATTCGTACGATAGAGTCGTCGGCGTGGTCCTCGGGATCGGGTCGGACCGAGCTCTTCAATCCGCTGCGCGGAGCTCGGTAGTGACGCTGATACCCAACAGTGGTATCAGAGCGATCGTCGTGATTCGATCGTCGAATCAATTTCGAATAAAAGTTATTCGGACAATCATGTAGAATTAGAACATAAATCATATAGTTTCATGAAATTAGGACCATGGAAAACTGATTAGAGTTTGATTATATGATGATCAAAAGCATCTAGAAGTAATCATGAAAAGGTTTCATGATTAATCGTTTTCGAAACGATTCAATTTCAGCAAAAAAAAAAATTACTGTCAAAATTGAGTATTATAGTAGGTCAGTCATGACGGACCAGATGGTCAGTCATGACGGACATTGTTCATCGCAAAATCCAAGAGTTGGATCTGAGGCGTTACACCGGTCCGTCGTGACGCACAAGAGTAGTGCGTCATGACGGAAGTGGCCCAAATAGTCCCAGGAAGTTTGTACAAAACTGTTTTGTACAGTCAGTCATGACGGACAGGTTGTCAGTCATGACGGACCAACTGTCAGTCATGACGGACAGTGTAAAATTTTTTCTGAAAATTTTAAGATGGGCATGGTCAGTCATGACGCAGGATGTTATGCGTCATGACGGACTGTATACATGCGTCGTGACGGACCATGTGTCAGTCACGACGGACAGTGCAATTTTTCTGGAAATTTTTTATATTGGTTCTAATAATTAATAATTATGTTCATATAAGTCATTCGTCATGATTAAACATGTTTAATGATATAATTAGATTATGTCATAAAATCCCTAAGTCATGAAATGCTTTCCATGTTCACAACCTCCGAGGTTGGTCATTACACTTTGCACGGTTTCAGGCCAAAGTCGGGCGTGCAATGTTGTATGTATCAACATGAGAGGAAAGTGTTAATTGAGGACAAATGCGGGTTCAGGCCAAAGTCGGGCGCATTTGTAGTTCAATTGAACGATATGTGAGCACGGTTGTGACTTAACCGTCCAAGCCAATCCGATTGGGGTTCGGGGCATAGTTAGGATGCACAAACGGAATTCGGATCATATATGATATGGTTCGATACCGAAATCCTATAAAGGGTCAAGAGTCGCATTGGATGCGATTGGATTTATCCTACCTAAATAGTGAGATCCCATTTGTCGGCCAAAGTCACTTGTGGGAGGATCATGAAATATGGGTCTTGAAGTGTTATTGGATTAAGAATCCCGAATCAATATTAGGGTTATTGATTTGATAAAAGTAACATATTTCATATCATATAAGCATATAGAATAAGTACGCACGGTTAGTTGTCAATTTCAGAATTCATGTAGAATAATAATTTTAAGCAACACCAATATCATATCGATATGATCGATATTAGAGAAAGAAAAGTTTGTGAAACGGAACTACCTTGATTAACACCATATCCTAAGAATGGTTCTTAGGCAAGAGTGCAAGAGTTACGTGTTGGACACGAAATTTGTGGAACCGATTCACATTCACGAGGTTTTAGAGAAAGCCAGAATTTGACAAACTTGAGAAGGAGTCATATAATATTGTATGTCAGATGTTGACATGCATAGACGCGGATCTTCAAAGGAGTTTGAAGAATTATAAGAAATAAGAGTCTAAGGGCGATTAAGGCAAATGTTGTCTCAATCAAGGATTTGGGCAAGTTGTTGCCTCAATATCAAAAGAATGGTTAAATCCGAGGAGGATTAATCCAAATGTTGATAGTAATAGTTTCTTTTGACATTATCATCTTGACTACGTGTATGAGATACACATTTCTAGAATCCACTGGATGGAATACTAGTTTCATTCGAATAAGATTCGCATGACAAGTACAATACTTGTTTAATAAGCAAGATGACAAAAGTGTCATTCCAAAGGTTGGAAAACCGGTCAACGACTTATCAAAATACATACATTTTGAATGTGTGTAAATAAGTAAGTTCGGAGGCGAGAGAAGGCAACAAATATTTCATTATATTTACGAACGATTATTGTAGATATAAAGATATCTATTTAATGCGTTTGAAACATAATTTTGAATAGTTCAAAAACGTTTCGAAATGAAATACGAAATCAACTAAGCGAGAAAATCAAAGTCTTTCGATAAGATCGAAGAGACGAGCATTTTTAAGCTATGAGTATGATAATCATCTAGAAAATTCATGAAAAGTTTCATAGTTATTTTCATTCGGAACATCAATATAGATTAATGTGTCTGAAAGGAGAAATCTAACTTTGTTGGACATTGTTTGATAGATGATAAATCAAAATTAATTTTCCCAAATAAGATTTGGAAATTTACTCTTAAGACCAAGGTTAATCACATACCTTCTAAGTCGGTACAAAAGACCCCATATGTGATATGGATCGGAAAGAAATTAAATTGAGGGTTAACGTGGTTTCAGGCCGAAGTCGGGCACGTTAATAGTTCAATGTTAATGAAAACTTCCGATGTTATCTTTTGTAAGATTTGGAGATTTGAATTCGAAAACTGGTTTTGGATAAACTAAATCTCAAATCTTGATATGTTCATTCATTGAGTATTCTTATAGAAATTAAAGGATATCATTTATTAAATCCCAATGAGAATTAGATTTTCATAGTTCGAAGAGATACCTTCTTAAAAGAGAACTTAATGTGCATAAGTTTGAAACTTAATGTCACTTATATCTATGCGGGCTAGTGGGAGATGAATCGATCTCGAAAGGTTCGAGACTCGAAATGGAACATTGAACCGATGAATATGATTGGAATTTCATCAAAAGTTGATGAATCCAAGTCAAGATCACAAAGCGATTTTATAGATCAATTTAGACACGTCACGAATCGATAAATTATGAATTTATCAAAGAATGTGACAAACGAATCGAACTCATACATGTTGAGTCGATGGACTAAAATGATGCTATAAAGGATAAAATTTCATATGGCATGGTGCCATGGAATCCTTGATTCAATCCATGCATGTCATCAAGTTTAGAACTTGATTTAAACATTTATTAGGGTATGACCCATAGGACGTGAGTGAGTTTTCAAGGTGAAAACTGGCGTGGATTAGAATTTGTATACTTACGAAGCAAGCATAGTTGTGAAAAGCTTCAAGAATTCATGATATGATCATGAAGAAACGGTTTCACAAATAATCATGCTTGATCCATTCGGATTATATTTGCCATTTCACATAGTATGACTATGGACTTTGACAAATGGATGACAAGACCATATTCCTTTATAGGAAAATTAGAGGATGTGTATGTGACACAACCTAATGGTTTTATCGATCAAAAGAATCCAAGAAAAGTATACAAGTTTCAACGATCCATATGATGGATTGTAGAATAATTCATGGAATTAGAATTTCGTTCTGATGAAATTATAATTAGTTATAATATTATCAAGAACAAAAGAAAAGCTTTGTGTAGATGTGAAGGTTAGTGGGAGCCACAAACATTTCTTATATTAATATATACGAACGATATATTATTCGTGGGAAACGATTGTCGTTTCGCTATGAAAAATTTGGACGAGACAACTTATGAGATAAGCATAAAGATCTATAAGATAGATTTAAAATTCCTCGATCTAAATCAAAGTATGTACATCGACAAAATATTGAAAATGGATTTCAATACATAAATCCAAGAACGGATTTCTCCCAAGTGTCGAATGGCGTAAAACTTTCTGAGGATCGATGTGCGACATCGAGCAAAAGAAAAGTAGGAAGATGGATATTTTATGTTTCGGCAATAGAATATTCCAAATACTGTACTATCCTTAAAACTTTTTGAAAGGATTAAGGCTATATTTCTCATATAAAATGGTGCGGAGGATGAATCGGTGATAAAAGTTATACCGATGACATTTCTCCAAACATGCAACACATTTACGAAATGTGTACGTATTTTGCTTAAAGAAATATGAAGTTGTATGAAAAAGTTTCACAACAACTAAAAATGAAAATTCTACTATGGAATTAGATTTCAATGCGGCTTACGAAGCCGAAATGGAAACGTTATGGATCAAGGTGTTGATCATACTTGGTATTGTCCCAAGTAATAGGATTCTATGGTTATCTATTTCGATGGTCGAAATAGCGCAAACCAAAAGAAATTGAAATAACATAACCACTCCAAACTTATATTCAATAGGTATTGGATACCTAACGAAAATTGACACTAACGGGAACGTAGCGGAACCGTTTACAAAAACTGCTCTCTTCTTAGTTAAGCATGAATGTCATGCGAAGACTATAGGTATAGAGATACCTAGAGGAGGAAGAGACTTGAGGTATAGTTATCTAATACCGATAGTCATCGCAGAGATTATAGTCCTAGCAGAGATTATAGGTGTAAACGCTGCATCAAACAATACTTACTCTATATTAGTGCATTTCAAAATTTCAAAATTTTAATTGCATTTATACTTATATGAAAACTTGTGCGAGGTTGTGTAATTTGATTACACGAACCTTGAATTATGACTTGTGTGAGCGTCTACATAATACGTGATTATGTTAAGTAAAACCGTCACATTTCAAAAGTTGTATTTCAAAAACGTCCCTAGTCACGATTAGGATACTTATGTGATAAGTATATCTATTATAAGATAATAGACTAACGTGTACACTAGCATATTCGCCGAGGTGATGATTATGTTTTGCTAATCATAGGACAAAGAGTTTGTCGAATCGGGAATATGGATATGCATTAGGTTATGCATATTGTGACTTGACCAAAAGTGCGATACCATGACATGGTTTAGTCATTGTAGATGGAATCGTAACGAATGGGGTCTTAGTTCTTCACACTTGAGGTGATCATGGATCATTTTCCGTGCGTAGCATGATCCTTAGATATAGTCTTCCACTATCTGTAACAGGATGGTCATGGGATTATAATTGGGTATTATCTGAAACACGGAATTTGATGTGAGTCATCAAGATAGAAATTGTTCCTTTCGAGAGAAAGAGATATCCCTTAGGCCTATCGATGAATTGATCAACGAAATCTCTGGCCAGAGTCAATGATATTAATGGTTAATATCGATTGTATTTGTTGATTCAATTCGGTATCGAAATTTAAGTATAGTCAATCAAAATATAAGGATGACTATTACCATGCCTTTTGATTGACGGATATCGCGAACAAGAGAACTAAACACCACCGTTCGAGATGGGTATAAATGATCACAATCATTTTTCGTTTTCAACGTGGGAAAGCTATGATGGATTTCTTCCTAGGTCCCTCTCATGAGCCCGTAAACTTAGAAATAAGTTTACTACCATTGCTTGATACGAACCTACGCGGTCACACATACAGCTGTCTTATTTCGGGCTTGATTTCAATCTCTAAGATATCTGTACATGTGATGTACATTGGTGCATTCTTTAGTTGGATCTTAAACTGAGTGGGAGACTGAAGGAAATATAGTTATAGATCAACTAGTAGCTTGCACACATGAGGATAGACGAACATACGCGTTCGTAGATACGATTGGATGCATAATAAGATTATGCAAATCTGACAAAAATAACATAGTCAGTCATGACGGACAGATTGGTCAGTCATGACGGACCAAAGGTTAATTGTCAGATTACACAGAAATATACACAGTCAGTCATGACGGACAGATTGGTCAGTCATGACGGACCAAAGGAAATTTTGTGTACCAATCTGTGAGTATGGTCAGTCATGACGCACAGTATGGTGCGTCATGACGGACTGTATGGTCAGTCATGACGGACTGTATGGTCAGTCATGACGGACCAAGAGTAAATGATGTTTCTAGGAAACGTGACTGGTGCATCATGACGCACCATTTTGTGCGTCATGACGGACTGTGATCCAAATTCCAGATTAGCAGTTTTCTTTGTACTCATTAATTCCTCATTAATTATGGTATTAATATAAGATCAATTGTTGATCTTCACTCTGTGAGCCAACCAGAATATTGTCTAGGGTTCATGTTTTGCTTGCAGGACAAGTAAAGAGAGAACTTGAAATCACCATTAGAGATTGGAGTTTTCAAGCAAGTTTACGGTGATTTTTGGGGGAATCGCGCGTAACCGAAAGGCGCTAGCTCGAGGTGGATACGAGTAGAGGGATTTCATCTGAAATCCTCTATTGTGATCAAACAAACGAAAGATGAATGATGAACCGGATGCGATCCGGTTGTATACGACAAATCGAAGCTCCGTCGAAGGTGTCGAATCGTGCGGGAATGGGACGCGCGTGTTGCCGAAGATTGGAGCAGCGAAAAGGGCAGCAACTACTGATCAACCCGTCACCGTGATCAATTTCACGTGGTATGAATCTATGTCTATAATCATTATATTCATAGGTAGTTGCATGTAGTTTAGGATTCGTACCATAGAGTCGTCGGCGTGGTCCTCGGGATCGGGTCGGACCGAGCTCTTCAATCCGCTGCGCGGAGCTCGGTAGTGACGCCGATACCCAACACGTTTAACGATGGAAGTAGGCTGTTTCCAAAGCCCTACAAGCCCATGAGCGGGATCTAGTCACTCCATCATGGCTACCCATGTTAAAACGAAAAATAATTGTGATCATTGTGCCTATCTCGAATAGAAGTTATTAGTTCTCTTGTTAACGATATCCGTTAATCAAAATGCATGGTGGTAGTCATCCTTATATCTTGATTAACTATACTTATTCCTCGATTCCGAATTGAGTTAACAATTTCAATCGATATTAACCGTTAATATCATTGACTACGGCCGTAGTTTTCGTTAATCAATTCATCGAGCGGCCTAAGAGATATCTCTTCTTTTCGGATTAAACAATTCCTATCTTGGAGACTCACATTGAATTACGTGTTTCAGACAATACCCAATGATGACCGTTTTGGCTCCCTGTTACGGTCAATGTTGTAAAATACGGGAAACGGTACGGAACGGTCGGGGACCGAAAAACGGGATTACCGTAAAACGGTGGAAAAACGGTGAAAAAACGGTCATCGAAATCGATAGTAATTTAATTAAAATTTATAGATGAAACCAAAAAAATATATAATAATGTAATTTTTTAATAGTAAAAAAATAACATAAACAACATCCAACATAAAACATAATATCAAAACGAATGTCTAACATAAACGTAACATCAAAACGAATGTCCAACAAAACGTAACATCAAAATAAAAACTCAAATCCAAACATAAACTAAATAGTAAAATCATTAACATCATTCGGGACAACCGTAAGTAAAAAAAATGGTAATTTTATAGGTTTGGAAAAAAAAATGGGCCAAAAAACGGTAAATATTCAAAATTTCAATTTTTTGTTGTGAAAACCGGCCGTTTTTCGAACCGAAAAACGTTTTTTCCCAAAAAAAACGGTCAAACACGGTAAAAAAACGTTTGACCGTTTTTTCAAACCGTCTTGTAAAAAACGGAACGTTTTTCCACCGAAACACCGTTTTTCCACCGTTTTTCACCATTTTTCACCGTTTTTTACAACAGTGGTTACGGTAAACGTAAGGTCATATCAAAGCATTGTGTCACGCACGTAACGCAATCAATGGTCCCTTCAAGTGTGAAGAACCTAATACCCTACTCGTCGCGAGTCCATCTATAATGACTAAACCATGTCATATCCAATATATGTCACCTAGCATATATTTACGTTCCCGAATCGACAAGCACCTTGTCATATGATTAGCAAAACATAATCATCTCCTCGGCTAACGTACTAGTGTACGCGTTCAGTATATCATCTGATAATAGAAATGCTTCTCTCTTAAGCAAACTGACCAGCGACTAGGGATGTTGAGAAATAAAACTTTAGGTGTGATGGTTTCGCTGCACATAATCATCGATTATGCCGACGTCCACACAAGCTCAAATCAGGGTTCATGTAATCATATTACACAACCTGCACACAATTTTCACATAAGGTGAATGCATAAAAATTTAAGTAAACAATTTTTTTTAAAATGCACTCATATGGATTAAGTATTGGGGTGATGCAGCGTTTATCTATATGTATCTCCATACCCATAACCTGCGAGGACTATCGTATTAGATAACTACACTCTACTCTCTTCTTCCTCCTCTAGGTATCTCCATACCCATAGTCATCGCATGACAGTCACGCGCGACTAGAGAGAGCGGTTTTGTAAACGGGTCCGCACGTGTTAATCTTCATAAGGTTTAGAACATTTCCAATACCTACGATCACATCTCTTCATAAAATTTCATGGATCAATGAAATTGTTCTGAGTATTGGCTAGAAGTGGTTGTGACCTCGCATTTTTGGCTTGTACTATTGCGTCTCACGCAATCCACAACCATAAATTCGATAACTCGTGACTACTCGAGTTTGGTCATGTATCATTAATCCACACCGCTTCCTTTTGCGATTAATAACCGCAATATACTCGCCTCCGTAAATAGAATCATAAATTGTTAGTCGTGTTGAACCTTTCCACATGACCGTGTTTTCGTTTAATCAAAATACGTACACACTTTGTGATCGAAAGTCGTGCTACATATTCGAACGTGCCATATTTGGAAACTGTTGTTGTTATAACTCTTTATAACCAACACGTCCTCCACACCATCATAGATAAAATAAAATCCTAAACTCTTTCGCAAAGTATTCAAGGATAAACTTCACCGCTATAAATACAAATTCCGATAGGTTTAAATATACATAACCATTATGTGTATATATGTATAACCATTATACATTCAGAAGAATTAGTCTCATGTAATCACATTACATTCAAACTCATGTGATTCCCTTGGATTTTATTGACGGTGAATTAGACGCTTTATGTGTACGACGTATAGCCACATATATGTCATGGAAGATATAATAGATCTTCACATCAAATGTAAAGCATCATATTATTACTTTTTGCCCTGCTTGATGCCTCACATCGAGCCGTAGAAAATTTCTGCCATTCAACATTCCGATTAAACTCCTCCAAGAAGTTATATGTTGAAAACCATTTTCAACACTATGTCGATATACGTGACGAGGAACTTCTTAGATCTATCCTATAGATCTTCACGCTTAATTCATAAGCGGTCTCGTCTAAATCCTTTGTCGTTACAAGAAATATAACGCGGCTCCCACTAACTTTCATGTGTACACAAAGTTTCCATTCGTTCCGACAATGTTATAAAAATTTATAACTTCATCAAAATGAATATTCTAATTGCGAGAAGCTTTCTCTAATCCATCATATGGATCGTTAAAGCGTGCATATCCTATCTCCGATTCTTATGAATCGACAAAACCGTAAGGTTGTGTCAAGAACACATCCTTTCATAAAATTTCTGTCAAGAAATTCGGTTTTGACATCCATTTTGCCACATCACATAGTCATAATACGCGACCATGGCAAGCAGAATATCGAGAATGTGAAAGCATGGCAACATAAGAAAACATTTCTTCATAGTCCGACTATGAAATATTTGAAACTTTTCATCACTAGCCTCGCTTTGTTATATGCGTATTCCTATCCGTGTCGGTTCTCATCATGAAATTCCATTGAATTTTCACGGGTCTAACCCGGAAAGTAATGAAATCAAGTTCTAAACTTGATAATTTACACGGATCGAATCTCAGATTTCATGACACCTTGCCATGTGGAACCGTTACTTTTCATAGCACCCTTGTAGGATATCGAATCACCATATGATTTCGATCTATCATCATTAGCCACGATAAATCCGTATTTACCGGCTTATGATATAGCCTACTTGATCTATGAAAAATTACTTTGTGTGTTCGACTCGTATTCATCAACTCTTGATGAAGTCGTGTCAACTTTCATCGGTACAATGTGTTGGGAATCGGCGTCACTACCGAGCCCCGCGCAGCGGATTGTGAGGCCCGGTCCGACCCGATCCCGAGGACCACACATCAACGACTCAATCGTACGAATCATAAAATGCATCTAACCTATGAAATTAACTCTTAATTCATAGATAATCATACCACGTGAAATTGATCACGGAGACGGGTTGACTCTATTAGCTGCTGCTTGCTTCGATTCCGGCGACACGCACGTCCCATGCCCGCGCGATTCGACACCTAGTCCGAAGCTCCGATTTGTCGAATACAACCGGATTTTATCCGATTCGTCTTCGACCTTGCTCGACCTTGCTCTCGTTAGATCACACCAGAAAATCTCAAGTGAGATTTCTCTACTCGTATCCACCTCGAGCTTTTCGTCTTCCGGTTGCGGTGAATTCCCCTAAAATTCACCACAAGCTTGCTCAAATTCAATCTCAATTCTCTCAACTTGTCTAACAAGTTTTCCTCTTCTTTCTCAAAAGAATTAGGTCTGGATCCAGCAAAGAGAGAGAGATAGGTTACAGAGATTATATATTAAATCTCTGAATTAATGAGTATTAATGAGTATCAAAAACTGCTAATCCAGAATTCGGATCACTGTCCGTCATGACGCACGATATGGTGCGTCATGACGCACAAGTCACATTTACATGGATATAGCCGTTATACAGTGTACCGTCATGACGCACGATAAAGTCCGTCATGACGCACCACCGTCATGACGCACAACTTGGTGCGTCGTGACGGTATACTCACAGATTGGCTTTCTCAGAATTACTCTACTGTGCGTCATGACGCACAATATGGTGCGTCATGACGCACCATGTAATTTCTGCCAGATTTGCATAATCTTATTATGCATCCAATCGTTCCGACGAACACGTATGTTTGTCTACACTCATTTGTACATTCAACTAGTTGATCTGTAACTGTATTTCCTTCAGTCTCCCACTCAGTTCAAGATCCAACTAAAGAAAGTACTAGCGTACATCTCATGTACACATAACCACAGAGATTGAAATTTAAGCCCGAAATAAGACAGCTCTATGTGTGACCGCGTAGGTTCGTATCAAGCAATGGTAGTAAACTTATGCCTAAGTTTACGGGCTCATGAGAGGGATCTAGGAAGAAATCCATCATAGCTTTCCCACGTTGAAAACGAAAATGATTGTGATCATTTATACCCATCTTGAACGGTGGTGTTTAGTTCTCTTGTTCACGATATCCGTCAATCAAAAGGCACGGTGATAGTCATCCTTATAATTTGATTGACTAAACTTATTGTCTTGATACCGAATTTAATCAACAAATACAATCGATATTAACAATTAATATCATTGACTCTGGCCAGAGATTTCGTTGATCAATTCATCGATAGGCCTAAGGGATATCTCTTTCTCTCGAAAGGAACAATTTCTATCTTGATGACTCACATCAAATTCCGGGTTTCAGATAATACCCGATCATAATCCCATGACCATCCTGTTACAGATAGTGGAATATTATATCTAAGCATTATGTTACGCACGATAAATGATCCATGATCATCTCAAGTGTGAAGAACTAAGACCCCATTCGTTAGGATTCCATCTACAATGACTAAACCATGTCATGGTATCGCACTTTTGGTCAAGTCACAATATGCATAACCTAATGCATATCCATATTCCCGATTTGACAAACTCGTTGTCCTATGATTAGCAAAACATAATCATCACCTTGGCGAACATGCTAGTGTACATGTTAGTCTATTATCTTATAATAGATATACTTATCACATAAGTATCCTAATCATGACTAGGGACGTTTTTGAAATATAACTTTTGAAATGTGACGGTTTTACTTAACATGATCACGTATTATGTAGACGCTCACACAAGTTATAAATCAAGGTTCGTGTAATCATATTACACAACCACGCACAAGTTTTCATATAAGATAAATGCAAATGAAATATAAAATTTTTGAAATTGCATTAATATAGCATAAAGTCTTGGGTGATACATCCTTTACAATAAATAACTCATCATAACAACTATTGTTTTAGATAACTACAAACCAACTTCCTCCTCTAGGTATCTCAAACCTATAGTTCTAGCATGACGATCATGTTTCGTAACTGGAAGTGGCTTCGTAAACGGATCCGCTACATTCTCATCAGTATCAATCTTCAAAATCACAACATCCTGCCTTTGTAAAATCTCACGAATCAAGTGGAATTTACGCAGGATGTGTTTGGAGCGATGATGCGATCTTGGTTCCTTGGCCTGTGCTATTGCTCCAGTATTGTCACAATACACAGCCATGGGTTCCGAGATGCTCGGTACAACACCAAGTTCGGTCACGAACTTCTTGACCCAAATCGCCTCCTTTGCGGCTTCCGAAGCCGCGATGTATTCTGCTTCCGTCGTAGAGTCAACAACTGTCGGTTGTTTGGAACTCTTCCATATAACCGCGCCACCGTTCAAGCAAAACACGTACCCACTTTGTGATCGAAAATCATCAGTACATGTTTGGAAACTGGCATCGGTGTAACCTGTTACAACCAATCCATTTTCCTCGCCACCATATACTAAAAACTGATCCTTAGTTCTTCGTAAGTACTTAAGGATAGTTTTCACGGCTTGCCAATGCGGATCTCCTGGATTCGATTGGTAACGTGATAAGACGCTCAATGCATACGATACGTCAGGTCTCGTACAGATCATGGCATACATGATAGATCCCACTGCCGAAGCATATGGAACCTTATCCACGTTACTTTTCTCTTCGCTCGATGTCGGACATTGAGCTTTCGAAAAGTTTATACCACTCGACATGGGAAGAAACCCTTTCTTAGAGTTTTGCATGAAAAATCTTTTCAGCACCTTGTCGATGTACGTACTCTGACTTAGGCCTAGGAGTCTCTTGGATCTATCTCTATAGATCCTCACGCCTAAAATATAAGCGGCCTCTCCTAAATCTTTCATAGCGAAACGAGTATTCAAATATTTCTTAACATCCGATAACATCGGAATGTCGTTTCCTATGATCAATATATCGTCCACATAAAGAACAAGAAATGCTACGTGGCTCCCACTAACCTTCTTATATACACAAGGTTCTTCTTCGTTCTTGATAAAATCATACTCGCGTATGACTTCATCAAAACGACTGTTCCTACTCCGAGAAGCTTGTTTCAGCCCATAAATGGACCTTTGAAGCTTGCATACTTTCTTAGGATTCTTTGGATCTATAAAACCTTCGGGTTGTGTCATGTACACATCCTCCGATAAGTTTCCGTTAAGGAAAGCGGTTTTAACATCCATTTGCCATATCTCATAGTCATAATATGCAGCTATGGCAAGGATAATCCTTATAGATTTAAGCATGGCTACCGGCGAAAACGTTTCATCATAGTCTACACCATGAATTTGCTTGAAACCTTTCGCAACTAACCGTGCTTTGTAAGTATGCACTTTCCCATCCATGTCGATTTTCTTCTTGAAAACCCATTTACACCCGACGGGTTTAACCAAGGGTGGTGGATCAATCAAGTTCCAAACATGTGCGAACTTATCGACATGGAGTTGGTGTTGCTTGATGTCATGATTGCTACAACGAAAAATACTTTAAAATGAGATTGATACCAACATGTGCGAACTTATGCTATATGCTTATATGATGATATGAAGTATGTTACTTTTATCAAACCAATAACCCTAATATTGATTCGGGATTCTAAATCCAATAACACTTCAAGATCCATATTTCATGATCCTCCCACAAGTGACTTTGGCCGACAAATGGGATCTCATTATTTAGGTAGGATAAATCCAATCACATCCAATGCGACTCTTGACCTTTTATAGGATTTCGGTATCGAACCATATCATATATGATCCAAATTTCTTTTGTGCATCCTAACTATGCTCCGAACCCCAATCGGATTGGCTTGGACGGTTAAGTCACAACCATATTCACGTATTGTTCAATTGAACTACAAATGCGCCCGACTTTGGCCTGAACCCGCATTTGTTTCCAATTAACGCTTGCCTCTCACGTTGATACATACAACAATGCACGCCCGACTTTGGCCTAAAACCGTGCAAGGTGTGATGACCAACCTCGGAGGTTGTGAACATGGAAGGCATTTCATGACTTAAGTATTATGCAGGGATTTATGTGATATAATCTAATTACATCAATGAGCAAGTATATCATGATGAATGAACATAATTAATAATTATTAGAACCATATTTAAATAAATCAGAAAAAATTACATGGTCCGTCATGACGCAACATAACGTCCGTCATGACGCACCGTACTCATAATTGGACTTCCTTGAACGTTCGTCATGACGCAACATATCGTGCGTCACGGCGGACTTCATTGGTTCGTCATGACGCCAGCCAGTGCGTCATGGCGGACCATGTTGGTTCAAATTTCCTGATAGTTTGATTATTTCAAAACACTGTCATTACTAATGTATACATCCAGAAATGTGCAGGATAACATAGGTACGATACGAAGATGAAGGAGGACTTGTGAAGGAGGATTTCATTGGATTACATCAAGAATCAGGACATGAAGTCTCAAGATAAACAAGAAAAGAAGAACACAAGGAAGGCCATTGGAATACATCAAGAATCAAGATGTTGAAGCCTTCCGTGAGTGGGATACGCCACAAATAAACCATAGGTACAAACCTAGTAGAACTCAAGTAAAATCATGTTCAAAATAACAAAGAGTTCAGTCAAGCAGGAAGTGCGTTCTGAACGAACTCAAAGTCCGTTCAGAACGGACTTGCCACATATCAAAACTTTAAACCTTGATTAGAACCAAACGTGTCACCGGGATGTGTGCGTTCGAACGAACAATCATGTTCGTTCGAACGGACAATTAGAATCCGTTCACCCACCTTCTGAGTGAAACTCCTTACCAAATACCCGAGGTTCTCCGAGAAGTACCCCACCATCCTCTCACAAACGTTGTTGGAGATCCCCGAGAAGGTGTACGAACTCGGTCTCGTGTCCACAACTACGTAGCTCATTGCGCATATCTTTCTCACACCGAGCCAAAATCCTTCAAGGAAGCCAATCTAGACGAAGATTGGATTATCGCAATGCAAGAAGAATTGGAACAATTTGAAAGAAATCAAGTTTGGATGTTGGTTCCAAAACCCATGAATCGTTCGATCATTGGGTCTCGATGGATCTTTCGAAATAAACTTGATGAACACGGAAACGTGGTACGAAACAAGGCGAGACTCGTCGCTCAAGGATTTAAACAACAAGAAGGGATCGATTTCGAAGAAACCTTTGCTCCAGTGGCTCGTCTAGAAGCGATACGACTCCTCCTAGCTTACGCCGCTATTGAGGGGTTTACACTATTTCAAATGGACGTCAAGAGTGCATTTCTCAATGGTGAAATCGAAGAAGAAGTCTACGTTGAGCAACCACCGGGATTTAAGGATCCTAAATTCCCCGATTACGTGTGCAAACTCTCGAAAAACCCTGTCCACCATTCACGAACCAAGCATATCGACATACGTCACCACTTCATTCGGGATCACGTGGAAAAAGGCGATGTCAAACTCGAATGGATAGAGACTCAAAATCAAATTGCCGACATCTTCACAAAACCGTTGCCATTTGCTCCTTTCTCCGATCTACGACTAAAGCTAGGTATGTTATCTCTCAAGAATTAAAATTCAGCATATTGGGTCTAGTCATAAGTGTGTTGTGTTGTCGTGTTTATTTTTATATGACATGCGTGTGTGTGAGAAATTGCGTTTGTTGGGTTTGTATCGCTGAACAGCGTATGTTATGTGTGTGTTTGTATCGGCATGTGTCATGCCTTGAACTGAATAAATTTGCTTTAGTGTCAGTCTGAGTATTATCAACTGTTGCATCTATTTTGATTTTTTTTCATATAACCTATCAGTCCAGATGCAAGTGCGTTCGAACGCACCACTTTTTCCGTTCGGAACGCACACACACACAAAAATTGTTTTATTTTCCTTAAATCTGCTAAATTTGAAAAGATTGTCATCATTCAAAACAAAAGAATTTGATCATATTTACGAGCTCATACATTCATCAATTCATTCTTTGAGGGGGAGCTCGCATTTAGGGGGAGCCTTCCGTTGATGAAGTCTCATTGGCCCTTTTGATCTCTTTCAAAATGGGGGAGAAACGATCGTACGGAAAGTTCTCAACTAAATGGTGAAACTCTCCAAACCGACAGTGTTTTGAAATTAATCAAAAGGGGGAGTTTGTTGGTTCAAATTTCCTGATAGTTTGATTATTTAAAAACACTGTCATTACTAATGTATACATCCAGAAAAGTGCAGGATAACATAGGTACGATACGAAGATGAAGGAGGACTTGTGAAGGAGGATTTCATTGGATTACATCAAGAATCAGGACATGAAGTCTCAAGATAAACAAGAAAAGAAGAACACAAGGAAGGCCATTGGAATACATCAAGAATCAATATGTTGAAGCCTTCCGTGAGTGGGATACGCCACAAATAAACCATA
The DNA here is from genome assembly GCA_946800325.1 of Luzula sylvatica. NCBI lineage: Eukaryota > Viridiplantae > Streptophyta > Magnoliopsida > Poales > Juncaceae > Luzula > Luzula sylvatica. The sequence continues at coordinate 1,115,713 of OX326961.1, forward strand.
GGTACAAACCTAGTAGAACTCAAGTAAAATCATGTTCAAAATAACAAAGAGTTCAGTCAAGCAGGAAGTGCGTTCTGAACGAACTCAAAGTCCGTTCAGAACGGACTTGCCACATATCAAAACTTTAAACCTTGATTAGAACCAAACGTGTCACAGGGATGTGTGCGTTCGAACGAACAATCATGTCCGTTCGAACGGACAATTAGAATCCGTTCACCCACCTTCTGAGTGCGTTGAACGGACAATCCTTCCTGTGAACGGAAAAATGTAACAGGGATGTGTGCGTTCGAACGAACACACATGTGCGTTCGAACGGACAACCTGGAATCCGTTCACCCACTTTTCAGTGCGTTGAACGGACTCTTGTTCCTGTGAACGCAAAATGCTATGTATAATTGAGTCCGTTACGAACGGACATTGTCCGTTCGAACGGACCCAAGATGTACTTGCACGTTATTTTGAAACGGCTAGTGCAAACTACAAGTGCGTTCTGAACGGACTTTATGCGTTCGAACGCACTACAAGTTTTCTGAAGGATTTCTATAGAGAGTATAAATAGAATCCTTCATGGGTCTCTCTCTCCCACTTCTTGACTTTCAAACATTCAAACATAAAAAGAGAGAAACCCTAAGCTGTGATTTTCTATATCCATTGATAAGCTTGAGAAAACCTCTATAGATCATTGATCTACTTTCGATATTCTCCACTAATCGTATCCCACTCACGTGACCGATCACGTTGTAGCTCGATTAGTGAAAAAGTGTAATAGGCTAATGCAACAAATTGTAAAGAGCCTAAGCTATAGATCGATAGAAGCGTGTAAATCGATCTAGGCAAATCCTTGTAATCGAGTTGAGTTGGAATTCAATCGAAAGCCAAAAAGAGGCACAAGGCATTCCCGGAGACGTAGGTACTCGCAAATAATTGAGTCGGTCAATTAAGCGAGTAAAGGGTGAGTTAAAGCTACAAAGCAACCACCTACCGAACTTCGTAAACAAACATCTTGTGTCAAAGTGTTTGTACGGTATCATCTTTATCATCTAAATTATTATTTATTCCGCACCGTAAATTAGGTTTAAATCTAAACTAAGTGTAAGTTAGATTGCCAAATTTACCCCCCTCTAGGTTAGAATTAACAAACAATTGGTATCAGAGCAGGGTACTAACCATCTCTTAAATTTATTAAGGATAAACTTGTACCTTACGATATAATGGCTGAATTTAATCCCATGGGCGCGGTGGAAGACGTGAGCTTGCTCTTTTAGGGTGATTTCGCGAACCTCACGACTCGAGCTCGATCTCCTTTCGACCAGTCATCGACAAGACGTGAGAAATCGATCTTTCGGCACGAGGAGAGAAGACCAAGAGCTGCATCACGAGTTTCCCTCATTCTAGGTGTACTCTTTCTTATCTCTTGATGTTCTTGTTGTTTGGTTTAGTCTAAACTTTGTGTATGGAAAATTCTGCGATTTATTGAATCTTTTAATCTCAAAACTTCTTGCTTGTTTGTGTTACTCTAGTTTTGAATTGTGCTTAATTTTCGTTATAATCGCACCATAATTGAACCGTTCTTGCAACTTCTTGAATTGCTTGAAATTAGTTTCTGAACCATAATTCAGCCTTATTTGTCAATCTAGTTAAAAATGCACCAAATCTTAATCGTTCTTGAAACTTCTTGAATTGGTTATTTGTGTGTTACATTATAACTCTGAACCTCTCGTGAAGCTCTAGGTTAATTGTCTTGCTTGAAATAAGCTTCAAAATCTCATTTCAGCCTTGTTTGCAAAAACGCAGAAATATGCGTTTTCTTGATTTTCTTGACTAGTTTGATGTGCTTTAAATCGTGTATAAATCTGAACCCTTATGAAATTCTCAAAATTTGGTATCAATGGAATTTCTTGGTCAAGAACTTCTCTTTAACCTCTGAAACACCATAATCAAGTGAGAAATTCCATAGAAACAAAAGTTAGAAAGTTTTTGTGAGTAGTTTAAATCAAAAATTTTGAATCATAATTGATGCACCAGCTCTCTGTGGATCGATCCTCATATTTACCACTGTAAAAACATGATATTAAATTCTTTGATATTTGAGGTTTAAAACAACGACGATACTTTTCAAGTGTCTAAAAAACCCCAAATCAAATGGCGCCGCTGCCGGGGAGCGGTGTTTAAGTCAATTGTTCGATTTAAATTTTCAGATTTTTAGTTCATAAAAAATGTACTCACATCTTGGTTTTTCTTTGTGATCATTCTAGGTGTGTGTTTGTGGTGGAAGAAGTCTATGCACAATACACGATCTAGCAAGGGCACATTACTACCAATTGACGAGGATATCGAAAACAATTTTTTCAGCACGAAGAAGAGGAAGAATCCTCTTCAAGAAGATCAAGAAGAACCTGAACCAGAACCGCAAACACAAACTTTTTCTTCTTTCTCTCCTCCTTTGCAATTCAATATGGCTGATGAAACAAGAGTTCCAAGGCCAAAAACCTTGAGAGAACTTGTAGCACCAAGACACGTAGATGATAATTATAACTTCATTAGGCCGAATATACCCAATTTTAAAGCTGATCCGAGCATTTTAGGCTCATTGCCTATTTTTCACGGGAAAGCCAGTGAAAACCCTCACAAGCATTTAAAAGACTTCAAAATACAGTTAAATATATATTCGAACTATGAAGGTTTTAATGACATTCTTCTTCTTATATTTCCATATTCATTAGGTGAAGGGCCAAAGGACTGGTTTTACAAGCTAAGGGGGCCTCTTACTTTCAGCGATGTATCAAACCTCTTCAAGGAGAAGTATTACTCGGCGTCTCGATTAGCAGCGATAAGGCATGAACTCTTGGCAATCACACAAAAGGCGAATGAGGTCTACCACGAGTATTTCGACCGTTTTATGCGATTGATGGAAGAATGCCCCAGCCACAGTGTCGAGCTGCATTATCTTTACGAACAGTTCATAAACGGGCTATGCTACTCCGATTACCAATTCCTCAATGCATGTGCGGGAGGAAACATTGCGAATAAAGAAATCATGGAGATCCAGAAACTGTTAGAGATGATGGCGTCAAATTCGCAAGCAAGACGTAACGTGGAGTACCGAGTGAACGCATGTACCGACCTCAATGTCGACATGTTAAATAACAAACTCGAAATAATAATGAAAGCGCTGGGCAAGGAAGAAACGAAGAAATGTGGGGTTTGTAGCGCAACCACCCACCACACGGACGAATGCCCTAGTGTGGTTGAAGAAGCAAATGCCGTTTACAGAAAATTTGAAGCCTCGAACTCGTACAATCCTAATCTTCGAAACCACCCGAATTTCTCTTGGTCGAATCCCAACAATGCTCAACCAGATCCGTATCGCCAACCAGTTACAAAACCAGCCACTTACCAACACCCGAATGCCTCTCAAGCAAAACCGGCTCAAACTCAGGAGCAAGATCTTAAAACGATGATGGAGGGCATGATGAGCTTGATGACTTCGATGAAGCAAGAAATCGGTGGGGTAAAGCAAGAAATTGGTGGGGTTAATAAAAATGTAGATTCTGTGAGGCAAGAATTATCGAACCCGGCTTTCTCTAAAGCCAAAGCCTCGAGCCCTAAATCTACCATTTCCGTGTCCTACACGTTCCTTTAAGTCTAAGAACTATTCTTTCACTATCAAGGTTAATTACGGTAATTCCGGCCCAAAATACATCTATCATATCGATCTCATCGATATATTTGGTGTTGCTTGAAAACATAATTCTAAACGGATGATGAAGATTAAGCTCCTGACCGTGCGTACTTAATATATATGATTATATGATGATTATATGACAGTGTTATTTTATCGAATCGATAACCCTCATACCGATACGGGACTCCAAGTCCATAACACTCGAGATCAATATTTCACAATCCTCCCACAAGTGACGAAGACCTATCGAGTGGGATCTCGCTTATTTAGGTAGGATATAATCCAATCGCATCATATGCGACTCTCAACTTTTAAAGAATTTCGGTGATGGATCGTATCGTATACAATCCCATTTCCGTGTGTGCATTTTATCTTTGCCCCAAACTCCAATCGGATTGGATTGGACAGTTAAGTCATGACCATATCAAACATATTTTTCAAGTGGACTAGTCACGTGCAGGACGAAGGCCTAACAACACATAAGTCCCCATTTAACGCTTGCCACCCATTAATACCAACAACATGTGTGCATGACGAAGGCCTAACAACACACATATTGTGATACCAATTTCGATGGTTGTTGACATGGAAGGCATTTCCACAACTTAAATATTATGAGGGATCATGACATTCATGTTTTTAAATTCGTGACATAATCATATTATATTACTATCACAAGATTTTCTAAATGCATATGATTTAATTAGGGAGACTAACTATTCAAAATAATTAATTATCTTATATGCTAGAATGTTTGATGCCGATCATATCGATATAATGAAATCAAAATTCCGAGTTTCGTAGCCAAAGTTATCGCGAAAACAAAATCAGCATCCAGAAGGGGTCCCTGCCCCATCCGTTGTAATGCAGAGGCCCAAGGAGCGCGAGAAAACCATGCCCGGGACGCGTCCGGGGCGCCGAAAACTGCCCCCGGGACGGCAGAAACTCTGATTTTCTTCAGATTTTGCCGTTTCTTCCGTTTTTGCTCGTTTCCAAAACGATAAATCATGAAACTTTTTCACGATCATTCCTAGATGCTCTCAATCAACTTTTGATCGATCTCTAGCGAATTCCACTTGTGATTTTAACGGAATTTGACTTTCTTTATATTTAACATCATGCAAACGGGTACGGACTTTGATAACCCGTGCATATATCTAATATATGACTATGATTCGACCCTCGAATCGATGGCGATCGCTCTGATACCACTGTAGGGAATTATCCCGTCCTCGGGCCCGCACAACGGATATAAAGGCCCGGTCCGGTTCCCAAAATCCGAGATCACGCAATGACTTCGAGAGTACGATTCAAAGTAGGATAGACGATTACCAGCATGAAATTGATCACGCACGACGGATTGATCGCTCACATCCGTTCCTTCTCCGGTGTCACGTTGGTGACTTGCCTGTGCGTCCCATACCACACGTCTCCGGTTGTCTTCGTGCGTCCCACGTCCACATGCTTCCACAGCCTTTCACTGCTCGTTGACGTTCCTTGTTCCTCCAGTTCGATCACAATTGTAGAGCCACACGTGTCGCTCCTCTACATGTATCCACCTTGAGTCGGAAGACGTCGGTCGCGGATGCAACTGCCTAGACGAAGCACCGGCGAACTTGCTTGATTGAATTGATTCTCTAAACCGAGAAAAACTATTTTTCACGTTTCTCTCTTTTCGCATCCTTTCACTCTCTGAAAGATGACTCTATTTCTGGATTAATTAGTCTTAATTATCTGGATTAGACTAAATAGAGGAGAGAGAAATATCCTATTTATATCACATAGGATTAGGATGGGTCAAAAAGCATGTATATCCAATATACACCGTTTTGTAGGGTTATACACATGAATTAGAGATGTGCAGCGGAATTATTTACACATGTATAACCTAATTATACCGGGATCACGTTCGAAAAACCACGAAAAAGGAAGAGTTATTCAGAATTTTACCTCGTACAAGTTAGTACGTGATGCCTTCTTGTCCAGATCTCGTGAACCTTCTCCAAGGATTGCTCTTGCACTCCCTCTACTCGTGTCCACCTCGATTTCGTCTGATCGGAACCGCCAACGCCGTTCTAGTCGACGTTACGATTATTTCTCTCAAAGTTTTGCTCAAAATCCTCTCTCTGAAACTCACCAGACCTCTATTCTTATTGTGAAAAAGAGAAAAGTATTTGGCAGCCAGAATTAGGTCAGAATGAATTCTTAGGAGAGAGAAAATCGAAATCAGAATATATATTTATAGGCAAAATTAGGTCAGAATATAATAGGCCGAAATTAGGTTAAATAAAGATTAATTATCTGAATGGGCCCGAATTAGGATAAAGCCTAATAGGCTGAAATTTGGTTAAATCCCTAATAATATTAACGGCCCAATTCTGACTGTAGATTTGCCTATTTATATAAATTCTTCCAAGTTAATTCTTAAGCCATATTTTCTTTCACGTTTCACACAGAAAACTACACACACCCTTTCAGTATTCTGTTGAAACGAAAATATTAAATCATTCCATCCGACTTTGAACCTTCACGAAAGTTGTAGATAATCTTATTATTTTTCCATTAAAACGATACTGATACTTCGTTCAAATGAAAAATATTTCTACATGAAAGTTCTAGATAATCTCATTATCTATCTAACTCAATTTGAACCATTCAAATTGGAGTTTCCCACTGAAAGTTATGCCAGTTTTACTAAAAATGTTTCTTATGCCTACGAACGCGTACGTTCATTTATCCTTGTGTACACTTTTACGGTTGATCCGAAACTGTATTTCTTTCAGATTTGGTGAAGGAAATGCGAGCTGAATGGGGCATATACTCGAAAGCCCTGCAAAAAGCTCTATAGAAGAGCGACACTAGAGAGAGGAAAGAAGAGGCGAGGATAGAAGGATAAAGAAATGGTGTGAGCACGCTTTAATTGTGTAGTTGGAGAGTGAAGAGAGTGGGCGGTGGTGTAGAAATCGAAGTGGTGAGAGAATCTTTTAGATATAAAGACTGCAACATATACCACGCTGGCTAGTGGACTGAAATCATAAAGGCCTGCCTACTTTTATTTACACTAGCTTTTCTCCAGCACAATTGCGCGGGAGTCTTCGAGTTGTTTCCTCTTCGAGGCTTCAAAAAATTTCCAATCGAACAAAATTCAAATCCTGCCAAATCTCGAGAGAAGAGAACCTAAGTTAAAAATAAAAACAAAAACCAGATTGATCGTTTATTGCGAAAGCATGCTGTTAAACATTATACTCTCTTCTGGTTATTGAATAATACTCGTCAAATTTGTAAAATGGCCCCTCTCTGCTTGCGAAGTATCCATTAAGTTTCATAGCTTAAATAACGATTCCACAATTTCTCTCAACTGTATACACAAAATTAAATTATTACAAATAAATAAAAAACCACAATTAGCAAAATTCAGAAAACGAACCTTTCGGACTCTTAATTTTCTCTCGTTTTTGAGATTCGAAACAATTCGAGAAAGTCCACCGAGAGTGGTATTGCTAATATGTAGGGTTACGCACGGTTCTATCAAAGCGTGCAGCGGAATTAGTCTCGCATGCGTAACCTAATTCTACCGGGATCACGCTCTAAAACCATCCAAAAGGAAGAGTTGCGGAAAATTACCTCGTACAAGTTAGTACGTGTTGACTTCTTCTCCAACTTGGTGAACCTTCTCCAAGGAATGCTCGTGCAGTCCCTCTACTCGTGTCCACCTCGATTTCGACCGATCGGAAATCGCCAACGCCGTTCTAGTCGACGTTACGATTGAATCTCTCAAATCCTTTGCTCAATTCTCCCTCTCAATTTAGCCCAGATCTAATCTGGAATTTCTGTCGAAGAACAGAGAGAAAAGACGGCTCAAAACCCTAGAAAAACATAGGTCAAAAACGAAATCAGAATTTTATATATATAGAAATTAAGTCAGTTCGAACGCACCTAAATGGTTCGTTCGAACGAACCCAGTTCGTTCGAACGCACTTAAATAGTTCGTTCGAACTAACCCTAATCTGACTGTCACGAATATGTCCGTTCGAACGCACTTATATAGTTCGTTCGAACGAACCTAATTCTGACTGCAGAATTGCCTATTTATATAAATTCTTCCAAGTTAATTCTTAAGCCATATTTTCTTTCATAATATTCGTCGATTGTTCTGTACCAGTCAAGAATAAACTTGGATGGACCCGGTTCATAGTATCTTTTAAGTCTAGATCGACAACGCCACATAGACCATGAACCTCGTTTACGTATTCTAGAAATTGCGAAATCGAGATGTTTTAGAAACAAACTCACTCGTGGTGTATAATTCTTGAGGATTTTGTACGAATCTCACCTTATTAAAGAAGCACATTATGTTAGTTACTGGTGATTTTACTTACTTAAAAATAGAAACTGGTGATTTGACCAAAAAGTCCCTCAGTTATCCCAAAATTATAAGTTATGTAATGTTTAAATATTTAAATATGTAAATACATAATACTTAACTTTCTTGAATGATTATTAAAAATGGGATAGTTTTAAGAAATGTCCAAACTTTTCTTAACTTCTAAAAAAAAACAATTTTGCAGATTTTTTATAATAAAAGAGAGTATCCCAAAATACTAAAATTTGAAAAACAAAAAGATCCATGAAGGGCTCCCAATAACTGGTTGCATAATTTCCTGATTCTTTTTTTGTGGTAAAAACCCTAAATTCTAAACTGAAGGAAAATATTAAATATTAAATATACCTTGCTGGAAGAACATTCAATATAGATTTAGTATGTGCCCTCTCTCGCAGCAAGCTCTGACGAAGCTTTCAATTGTTCAACCTATATAAAAATATTAGATTTTTAAATTAAGGAAAAAACTATAAAAAGTTAATAATATAAATTTACTTCGGAAGAATCGAAGGCCATACCGAGTAGAATAAAAGTAACGGCCATACCCTAGACCCCATTCCAATTGGTCCGTCTCATATTTGATCTTCTCGCATTTTCAACAGGGTAAAAATTAATATCGATTACTTTATTTCAATTCTCCGTAATACTCTATGTAACCTATCAAAAAATTCATTGTTATAAATTATCCAATGAAGTAAATAAAGTAAACTAAAAGAAAATTAAACCTTGGCTAGTTTGTTGAAACATTTTTTTTCTCCGCAAGCGATTCCTGCACCGTCCTTCTCCATTTATCACATATCCAATTCGTCCTTTAACCCAAAAAAATAATCCAATAAGCAAGAGAAATACATAATCCTGAGAAATCAAATGAGAAATCCCTGAAATTACTGTAAATTGGCAAAGAATATGAATTAATGGAATGGTTAAATCAAGACAAAAAACACAAAATCAATATTTATAAGAGAATGAAATATTAAAGTTGAGAAGAAAAACTCAAAATCATGGAAAAATCTCTCAAACATTTGTGCAAACACAACTAAAGTCCTACAAATTCGAGAAATAACGTTTGAAAATCGCCTAAATAGAAACAAAAGTACCAAAAAACCACTGAAAATCTCCGAAATAGTACAAATTGATGTACAGATAGTCGATAATTTTCGAAAATAACATCGATTTACCTTTTGGCAAGAACGGAAGGGAGGATCCCCATCTGGCACCCTCGATGACTCCTCACAGCTTCGACCTAACCAATTCACCCTTGGTACAAATCGCCTCATTTTTCACCGTGATGAAACCCTAGAATCGCTTCTTTTTTCGGTGGGTGCGAGATTCGGTCGAGAAGAGAGCCAAAAAATGTCGCCGTGATAAAACCCTAGAATCGTGTTTTTTCGCTGCGGCGAGATTCTGTCGAGGAGAGAAGAAAATGAGGAGAGAGAAAGAGTCAAGGTTCTTATACTCTTATAGATAAAAGGCAACATGGACTTGGTCCATGACAGACCATGGATGGAAATAACGTGGTGTAGGAAAATCGGATGCATTCAGAAAGATGAAGAGATAAATTTTATCATATGATCTGACGGCCAAAATTAATCGGTGACGTGGCAGCATGAGGTAAAAGTAATTTTTCTTACTTTATACATAACTTATAATGCATTGAGTTTATAAATGGAGTATATAAATGTAAAGGATGTAATGTTGTTTTAAGTTGGGTATGGAATGAAGAGTAATAGGCAGTATAAAATCCCAAACAGGATTTAAAAATGTAAACTTGTGAACTGATTTTTATAATGATTACGATTAGAAGGGGGACAACTAAAGCCCCCTCTAACTTTATCAAAAAAAAATTCTCACCTAATATTTGTTTGATCTAGGATTTTACAACCAAGGAGGTCCTTCTTCAAATCAAACCTAATCAAGAACTATCCTATTTCATCAAACTTCAATTCTGCTGCCTTTTCTGTATCCAAAAACAACACTTTGTTATGGCATAAAAGATTAGCTCACACATCTAAAAATGTTTCTTAATGTTCTTATCAATCAAAATAAAATCTCTGGATCTTTTGTGCCTCGTCCTTTCTGTACAGATTGTGGGTTGTATGCATTGTTCTAAAATTCGGTCTAGGCGGCCGCCTAGGCGCTAGGCGCCGACCAAACGCTCAGGTTTAGCCTAGTCGTTTTTGTCTAGGCGAAATTCCGCCTAGGCGTCGAATAATCCCGCCTAGGCCCGCCCAACCCACTTAATTTAATTTAATTTTTTTTTAAAGACAGGCACCCTTCTCTTTTTTTCTTTTTATTTTGTGTAAACTTTATTTTGTGGTTTATTTGGATTTGTGTTAAATTCTATGTCGCGCGGATACTTCGAAAAATCAAAATCTACCCGTATCCGATACGCGTATCTCATCTTATATCATATGTTAAATTTTCGTATCGCCGTATTCGATACGCGTAACGATATCGCCGTATCGGCGTACCCGAGCAACAACAGTGTTATTGTTATGTTGTAGATTTCATGTTATGATTTGTTTGGATGTTGTCTCAAATAAAATTCAGATACACTATTTTAGTATAAAAAGTCGTAGCACAAATTATAATACATAAAAATTAAAATATATGACAAAAATTATGTAAAATAACAAATCCGTCTAGTTCCGATTAATCCCCGATTAATCCCTCTAGGCGCTAGACGGTGCCCATCCGCCCGACTAGCGCCTATCAATTTGTGTAACATTGGTTGTATGATATTGGGCATTTAATTGTATCTAACGGTCTAGATTAGAATGATTAGGTATATCTAACGTCTGAGATTGATCAGACCGTTGAAGTTTAAGTCTATATAAAATACTGTAATTAAGAGTTAATCAATCAATGAAAAAACTAATCTTTGTACTTAAAAACACAAATTACAATTCTCTACAACAAAAAATGAAAATATCTGAGAGGCAAAAGAACAAAAGTAATAATTTTGTAACCCACCTTTACAAAATTATAAACTATAAACTAAGTATAGGAATTATAAACTATAAACTATTTACAAACATATTTCATATGGGCTTGTGGTTGTGGTGGGCCAAATGTATTTTGGGAGTGCGAGTATAAATTATAAACTAAATATAGGAATAGTCGAATAGATTTTGTGAAAGAAAATAGAAAACTAATTGTAAAAAATTTAAATTTAACTGTTAAATGAAAAAAAATCATTAGAAAAGAGTATATAAATCCTCCTCAGTTTCTCTAAAAAAATATTTAAAATTTCCGGCCCAACACGAATTAAAATTAAAATATGGCTAAATTCACATGCATGCATCTGCTGAACTGGTATGCAAATAAATAATATTGTTGATGAAATTTGCATATGCATGCATGAAATCTTTTTTGACTGTAATTTGGTTTATAATCTGAGATATCAGATTGATGTAAAGAACCCAGTCAACCACTATTGCACAAATATTCTTATATACAACTATTTATATGTACGAAAGCAAATGTTCTTATATACAATCCATTCCAATACCTAAAAAAATTCAAGATTATTTCTTTCTTACTAGATGGTTTAATAAGAGAAAAAAATAACAATCATTAGAACCTGAAATTTCATTGTACCGAGCTCAATTGGTAATTCATGCCTAAATGCATAACAAAGTAAAATAATTAGGAATTGATGCTGAAATTAATGGATAAATTGCAATTATTTACAGCGATTTGTATGAATTCCATACCTATACTGGCATTAATATTTGTAATTTGTGAGAAATTCTACAAAAATTAGACACATGTGTGTCGTTGAGTTTATCTTAATTTTTTAAACATTAAATCTCACAAAGAAGAATGGGAAGCGAGAATAGTCGTTCACCCGTTCATATCTTAACTAATTTCGTACAATTGTATGATCTCGAGAATTGCTGATCAAGAGGCCACAGTAAAGCATGTATAATGCGAATTATAAAATTTGAAGATAATAAAAGGCTGTACTATATATATGCTGAGAATTGTTAGAATCACAGCTCATTGATTCATTACCAAGTCTACAGTGCATTTCAAGATTTATAACCAATATTATTTAGTAAAAATGCATACATGGGAATTTAATTTTTGCCATATTCATGGCACACGAATTTTGTGCTCCAATTATGGGCCTTATATGGAGATTATAAGCCCAATATTTCAATTCCAATCCAAATAGCCTTCACAATCACACATACGCTATTTTGTTTCACCTCTTTTTCATGAGGCGTGGTGTGGATACCCTTTGTGTGATCAAATGAATAAATAGAAGTTATTAGGTAGCCATTTCTCCATCATTCTAAATGTTTGTTGTTATATATATTTATGTAAGATCTGTTTACAAATTATATGTTGATGCTTCCAATTACACGAATTATTGTTTCTGGGATATTGGTGAAAATTAATTAAACATATTTCATATGAGAAAGGAGAACAAAAACTGAAAATATGTGTCGACGAAGAAGACATGGAAGAGAATAAAGACGGAGCGTACAAAAACTGAAGAAGAAGAGGTATGCGAGAGACACAACAACAAAAGCTAAAGGAAAGAAACAAGGGATAACACGATGAGCAAGGACAACCATTTAAGAGTAAAGTTTATTGGATGAGGATGTTAGTATAAATTACCGATAGTTCAAATGACATTTGGCCCACCACCACCACAATCCGTCAGCCTTTTAGAAGTTGTAATTTTCATGTCTTGTAACTAAATGAATCATTTAATATTCAGATTTGTTTTCTCACATATTTTAACTTGACGGTTATAGTAATTTTTAAGTTTAAATATTTGGTCCAAAGTTTCTTTATAAATTCATTCATTTTTTACAAGAACTAATAATTATGAATACAAAAACAACAATACAAAATTAGAAATAAAATCTTTTTCATGATTTAGAAAAATATATTTTCCTTACAAACTCTATTCATTTTATTACAAACTTTTTCACATCGACATTAGTTCTTTGAGATGGTACTGGTTAGTCTGCTTCGAATTTGGGAATTTCCCATAGAACTAAAATAGTATTCTTAAAAGATGCATCTTTTCAATTTATGTACAAATTTCTTAATTTCTTCAAAAGAGAGAGTTGGAGGATCACAAAAAACATCGCTCACCTCGAACCTAGCAATTAAGAGGATAAGCCTAATCTAGCTTCTCGTCATATTTCTCCACTTGTCCTTCAGATCCACCTGTCAATTCAAAATTTGAATCAAACTCTAATACATGAGAGAGAGAGAGAGAGAGAGAGAGAGTTCATGCATACCGCAGTTCTTTCTTCGAAAATGTTCCGGTAACAATTTAAAATTGCTTTCCAATTTCCTCTACCGTGCCTCCGTGATAAGAAAAAAGAATATATCAATTTGCAAGTACCAAAAGAGCAGATGAAACGTATATGATAATAACGAGGGTGAAATTTGTCATACATTTGGACGCCTATTCGTAGAGTATCCTCCTCCAAAGTACTCCACTTCTTGATTTGTCTTCTGCGAACTTCCGTCAACTTTATCAGAGGAGAAATTGCAGCCCTTTTGGTAGGACTCGGCAATCTCACCTTCTTCCCCTCTCTACTACAATTACCCGAATCCGATTCTACAGAAATTACATTTTTGCCCTTATCACAAGTACAAGCAGTGGCTTTTCGATCCATAAGACTGCTACGAGTATTGACACCCTCATCACGAGTAGAAATTACATTTTTGCCCTTATCACTCACAGAAGCATTCGTTGCTGGTCCGTCAATATTATTTTCACATTGCAAACTTGCAGAAACACGACACGCAATTTTTATTGCATCTGGCAGAGAATCTTTTACCATCTTGCGCAGATCAGCCATTCTAGATTTAAGGGAATTCAAAAGCTTTTGCACCTTTGGTGTCGACATAAACTTGATCTCTCCAGTCATTTTAGTTGCTTTGCTTTGCTCCTCTGCATTAGCCTCATTCTCCAGTGCAGCAGCCGCAATCTCAATAAAAGACGGCTCCTTGAATATCTCTTCCCATTCCTTGTCCACAAAAGCCTTAATCGCCTCCGTGGCATCCATTCTTCTCCTCTCAATCATTTGTTCCCTCAATTCCAAATTAATCACTGCTGTCTCCATTTCCTCTGCCATCTCTTTCGTTCTTTCGGAAACCAATCCAGCTGCGAGTGGCGACATTGACTTGACAATGTCCCTCATGCGTTGTTTAAACACGGTATTGACGTTATTTGGGAAGTCGCTGGAGGTAACGGCAAGATGGGCCGCGACTTTAAGGTAGCATGTGGAGGCGAGGGGGTTAGGGTTTAAGCAATGCAAAAGCTGGATGGATTCTAGGGTTTTAGGGGTGATGGATTGGCAAGAGGAGAGTTGGCGGAGAAGGACGAGACGACGGAGAGAAGGTGGCGACGAGGTAGCGGAAACGATTGGGAGCGCAAGGAGGATGCTGTTGGCGATGCTGTCGCTGATGTTTCGCTGGCGGTGGATGAACTCCGCAACCCAGTACGTGGCTGTGTCTGACATGGTTTTTTGTATGAAAAAATCCCTCTTTTGCTCCCTTCAATAAAGAGAAAATTGCTTGCTTATGCCCTGAGAATTTTCACGGAGCAAATTCATGAAAAAGAGGAAATTTCTGAAATGGTACGGTTAAAACAACCCAATTGTCAATTAACCTAATATTGTGCAATTAAGTCTTGATTAAACAAACCCATGAAAATTAACTCTTACACTGAAATTTATTTTCAAATTGGTATAAACAAATTAAGTTATTGGTACGACCATATATGAAAATCAGTTGCGCAATCAATCAAGATAGGTATCGATGACAATTACGAGAGAGAGAGAGAGAGAGAAGTACCAGGAGGCCAACGAGGCAGTTTCGCCGGGAGTTGGCGAGGGAGAGGATACGAAGGAGAAAGGGGTGTGTTCTGCTTCTACCTTGCGGCGCAAGACTCGCAACGCAGAGAGAGAGAGAGCGCGGGTGTAGGGTTTATGGATTTCGCAGGGTTATTAAATTGGGGATAATTTTCCGTATATCCCTCCAAAAGCATCGAATATCAAAATTATCCTTATAAATTAATTGACATCAAATATATCCTTTTAAGTTTTAAAAATGGTCAAATTTCATATGTATCCCTACTAAGCCCAACAATTTCACGTATACCCTGCAAAACGTGAAATGTCATGAATACCCCAACAAAATTATTATAATTTCATGGATACGCTTTTTGTTAAATTTTTGTTAACTATTTGTTAAAATTACCCCTAAAATTTTGCTTTTCCGATTTTACCCCTATGTAAATCAGGAATAAAATTCATTTCGGAAAAATAAGAAAAGCATTCGTGAAATTTTAGTAGTTTTGTAGGAATATTCATGATATTTCACGTTTTGCAAGAATATACGTGAAATTATGAGATTTTGTAGGGGTACATATGAAATTTGGCCTCCAAATATTTGGCAAAATTCCATATGTTCCCCTACAAAGTGCCACAATTCCACGAATATCCTTGCAAAACGTGAAATGTCACGAGTACCTCTACACAATTATTATAATTTCGTAGATGTCATTTTTATTATTATCGCTAATTTTTTATTTTTCGATTTTATCCTTTAAGTACAACTAGCCTGGTACCCGCGCAATTGCGCGGTTTATTTTTGTGAAATCATGACTATTTTTTTTATTGTTTGATCTTATATTTTTGTGTTGTTTGTTTTTTCTGTGTTTTTCTATATTTTTGTGAAATCATGACTATTTTTGTGTTGTCTGTTTTTTTGTGAAATCATGACTATTTCCTTATTACTTTCATATAGACGCGAATAGTTTGAGCACAAAACAGTTATAGAAAATATGAAGGAAATACAGTTTCATGATCAACCGTAAAAGTGTACACAAGGATAAACGAATGTAAGCATACATTCGTGGTCATATCTTTCAGTAGGAAAGTCCAATTTGAATGGTTCAAATTGGGTTAAATAGATAATAAGATTATCTACAACCTTCATGTAGAAATATATTTCATATGAATGAAGTATCAGTATCGTTTCTATGAAATACCTAAAGGATGCAACAGTATGACATACAGTTAGTAAAACAGTCATAACTTTTGCATACGAACTCAGGTTCATGCAGTTTTCTGTGTGAAAGAGTGTATATTGGATATACATGTCTTTTGGCCCATCATAATCCTATGTGATATAAATAGGATAATTCTCTCTTCTATCACATGGTTCATTCAGTCCAATAATTCATATTATTCAGAATATTCCAGAAATATAAAGAGACATCTTTCTAGAGAGAGAAAGGATGTGAAGAGAGAGAACCGAGAAAAGGATTTTTCTCGGTATAGAGAATCAACCAATCAAGCAAGTTCGCCGGTACATCGTCTAGGCAGTTGCACCCGCGACTGACGAACTCCGACTCACGGTGGATACTATTAGAGGAGCGACACTTCTGGCTCTCCCATTGTGATCAAACCGAAGGAGCAAAAACTGTTGGCTGTGGAAGAGTGTGGACGTGGGACGCACGAAAGACAACCGGAGGCGTGTCAAGATGGTGGGAGACATGTGGTATGGGACGCACGGGCTAGTCACCAACGTGACATCGGAGAAAGAAAGGATGCGAGCGATCAACCCGTCGTGCGTGATCAATTTCACGTTGGTAATCGTCTATCCTTCTATTGCATCGTACCCTCGAAGTCATGGCGTGATCTTGGATTAAGGGAACCGGACCGGGCCTACATATCCGCTGCGCGGGCCCGAGGTCGGAAAGAATTCCCAACAGTGGTATCAGAGCGATCGCCATCGATTCGAGAGTCGAATCATAGTCGTATAAGTGTTATACGCACGTGTGTAAAAGTTACGCACGTTTGCATGTAGTTAACATTTAGAATTTAGTAATTTTCGATTAAAATCACAAGTTAAATTCACTAGAGATCAGTCATAGGATGATTGAGAGTATCTAGGAATGATCGTGAAAGAGTTTCGCGATTGGTCGTTTTTGAAACGATCGAAAACGGAAGAAACGGCAAAATCTGCAGAAAATCCAGTAATTTTGCATCCCCAGGACAGGACAGTCCATAATGATGGAAGTAAGTTCAAGTCAGCCACGACTGACTATGTATAGTCAGTCGTGATGGAAGTAAGTTCAGTCACGACTGACTATAAAGTCAGTCACGACTGACTATGTATATGATACATAGTCACGACTGACTATGTATAGTCAGTCGTGATGGAAGTAAGTTCAGTCACGATGGACTATGTATATGATATACATAGTCACGACTGACTATGCATAGTCAGTCGTGATGGAAGTATTCAGTCATGACGGACATCTTGGTCCGTCATGACGGACCTTGTATGAGATACAAGGATTTGGAGATACTTACAGTCAGTCCTGACGGGCATCTAGGCCAGTCAAAATGGAAGTGTCTCTGGATGCTGAATTCTATTTTTGGACTACAAACTTCGAAAATTAATATTCTTTATGTCAATTTATTTGATATTAATTATTATTTAGAATAATTTAGTCTCCCTAGATAAATCATATGCATTTCGAAAATCTTGTGATAGTGATATAATACGATTATGTCACAAAATGAAACATGCATAGGCATGATCCCTCATATAATATTTAAGTCATGGAAATGCCTTCCATGTCCACAACCACCGAGTTCGGTGTTACGTTTCACGTGGGTTCAGGCTAAAGTCGGGCACGTGATATTGTAACTATCGAAAGGGTGGCAAGCGTTAAATCAGGACTTGTGAGGCCCAGGCTAAAGTCGACTTACTAGTAGCTTATTTGAACGATATGTTGGATATGGTTGTGACTTAACCGTCCAGGCCAATCGGATTGGAGTTCGGCGCATAGATAGGATGCACACACGGAAATGGGATTGTATATGATACGATCCATCACCGAAATCCTATAAAGGTTCAAGAGTCGCATATGATACGATTGGATATAATCCTACCTAAATAACGGGATCCCACCCGATAGGCTAAAGTCACTTGTGGGAGGAACGGAAATATGGGTCTTGAGTGTTATGGACTTGGAGTCCCGTATCGGTATGAGGGTTATCGATTCGATAAAAATAACACATTAATATATTCATCATGTAAGCATATAGATTAAGTACGCACGGTTATGAGCTTAATTTTCATCATCCGTTTAAAATTATGTTTTCTAGCAACACCAAATATATCGATGAGATTGATATGATAGATGGCTTTTGGGCCGTAATTACCGTAATGAATCTTGAAAGTTAAAGAATAGTTCTTAGACTTAAAGGAACGTGTTGGACACGTAGATGGTAAATTCGGGGCTCGAGGCTTTGGCTTTAGAGAAAGCCGGGTTCGATAAACTTAAGAAGAAATCGAACGATATTACGTGCCTTGTGGTGGCATGTAAAGACGCATATTTTCAAAAATGCTTTGAGAATTCGGGTCCATACGAAGGTAAAACACAACGCTCATGAAATTGTTTAACACTCGTGTGTTGGTGGTACGAGATTTGATCTTTGTGACCGAATATCATATGCATTCGATAGATAATTCAATCCCGAAATTGCATGAGATGCGATTCAAATTTGAATTGGAGATGCTCGGAGCATCCGAGGAATCCGGTGCATATAGATGCATGGATGTCCTTGTAATTCAAAGGCGGGATCGAAAGAAATAAATGTCTAAGGGTATTTTGGGAAATTGTTTTCCAAACAGAAAGTTCGGACAAGGAGTTGTCCAAACTAATGACTCAAAGAACTGTGAAATCCGAGGAGGATTAAAGCTATAAGTTGATTGCTTCTTTTGGCATTGCCGTCTTGTCCATATGGACGAGAAACGCGTATCTAGATTCCATGAGATGGATTGCTAGAATCATTCGAATTAGATTCGATTGATTAATGCGATACTTATTTATTAAGCAAGACGACAAAGGGTGTCATTCTTCAAAGGTTGGAGAATGATCGGACGAATTATTGGAAATTGCATTAATATGTAAATGATCCGATAAATTCTGAGGCAAGAGGAGGCTATTGGTATTTTGTTAAGTTTACAGACGGTTAAAGTAGATACGGTAATATCTGTTTAATACGTGCCGAAACGAAGACTTTTGAAAGGTTCAAAGAGTTTCAAAAACAAAATATAAAATCAACTAGGCAAGAAAATCAAAGCTCTTCGATGGGATCGAGGAGGCAAGTATTTGAGCTACGCACTTCGATAGGATCAAGGAGGCGATATTTGAGTTATAAGTATTGATTATCATTTATGATTGTGGAATCGTTTCATGATTTTCTTTATTTCGGAACATTGTTCGAAAAGAGGAAATGAACGCATGTTAGACATGGTTCGATAAATGATAAGTCAAACGGATTTCCCAAAAATATTTTGGGGATACGCCCTTGGGACAGAGGCACTAATGAATGGTTGCATATATGATATGGACCATAAACCTTCTAATCGGTACAAAAGACGCCATATGATATATGGATCGGAATGGCACCGAAGTTGTCATTTGTACAGATTTAGGATGTTAGTAAATTTTCAAATTGGTTTCGGTTCAACTCAATCCCAAATCTGAAAATTGTTCGTTTATGATATATCCTTAAGGATACTAAAGGGTATTAGTTCTAACGTCCCGACGAAAATGAGATTTTCGTGGCTCGAAGAGATGCCTTCTTGGAGGAGGACATAATGCGCACAAGTTTAGTACTTGATGCCATTTATCTCTACGCGGCCTAGTAGGAGTAGAATAAATCTTGAAAGAGTTCAAGATATGAAAATGAACATTGTGTCGATGAAAGTTGACACGACTTCATCAATAGTTGATGAATACGAGTCGAACACACAAAGAAATTTTTCGTAGATCAAGTAGGCTATATCACAAGCCGGTAAATACGGATTTATCGTGGCTAATGATGATAGATCGAAATCATATGATGATTCAATATCCTACAAGGATGCTATGAAAAGTTGATTCCACATGACATGGTGTCATGAAATCTGAGATTCAATCCAAGTAAATTATCAAGTTTGGAACTTGATTCAATCGCTTTCTGGGTTAGACTCATGAAATGTGAATGAGTTTTCAAGGTGAAGAACCTACGTGGATAGGAATTTGCATATATGCAAAGCGAGGCTCGTAGCGAAGAGTTTCAAGTAATTCGTAGTTGGACTATGAAGAAACGTTTTCGCATGTTGCCATGCTTTCGCATTCCTGAAATTCTGCTTGCCATGGTGGCATATTATGACTATGTGATGTGGCAAAATGAATGTCGAAACCGAATTTCTTAACAGAAATTTTATGAAAGGATGTGTACTTAACACAACCTAACGGTTTTGTCGATTCATAAGAATCGGGGATAGGATATGCACGTTTTAACGATCCATGTGATGGATTAGAGAAAGCTTCTCGGAATTGGAATATTCGTTTTGACGAAGTTATAAACTGTTATAACATTGTCAGACTGAATGGAAACTTTGTGTACACATGAAGGTTAGTGGGAGCCGCGTTATATTTCTTGTAACGACAAAGGTTTAGACGAGACCGCTTATGAATTAAGCATGAAGATCTATAGGATAGATCTAAGAAATTCCTCGTTCTAGATTATAGCACGTATATCGACATAATGTTGAAAAAGGTTTTCAACATATAACTCCTTGGAGGAGTTAAATCGAAATGTCGAATGGCAGAAATTTTCTACGGCTCGATGTGAGACATCAAGCAGGGCAAAAAGTAATAATATGAAGCTTTACATTTGATGTGAGGATCTATTATATCAGTCATGATATGTATGTGGCTATCCGTCGTACATATGAAGCATCTAATTTACCGTCAATAAAATCCATGGGAATCACACGAGTTTGAATGTAATGCGGTTACATGAAACTAACTCTTGTGAATGTATAATGGTTATACATAAATATACATAATGGTTATGTATATTTAAACCCATCGGAATTTGTATTGATAGCGGTGAAGTTTATCTTTGAATACTTTGCAAAAGAATTCATGATTTTATTTCATCTATAATGGTGTGGACGACGTGTTGGTTATAAAGAGTTATAACAACAACAGTTTCCAAATATTTGGCACGTCCAAATATGTAGCACGACTTTCGATCACAAAGTGTGTACATATTTTGTTTAAACGAAAACATGGTTATGTGGAAAGGTTCCACAGGACCAACAGTTTATTATTCTATTTACGGAGGCGAGTATATTGCGGTTATTAATCGCAAAAGGAAGCAGTATGGATCAAGGATACATGACCAAACTCGGGTAGTCACGAGTTATCGGATTTATGGTCGTATATTGCGTGAGACGCAATAGTACAAGCCAAAAATGTCGAAGTCACAACCACTTTAGCCAATACTCCGAAAATTTCATTTGATCCGTGAAATTTTGTGAAAAGATGTGATCATAGGTATATGGAAATGTTCCAAACCTTACGAAGATTAACACTAGCAGCAACGTGCGGACCCGTTTACAAAACCGCTCTCTCTAGTCGCGCGTGACTGTCATGCGATGACTATGGGTATGGAGATACCTAGAGGAGGAAGAAGAGAGTAGAGTGTAGTTATCTAATACGATAGTCCTCTCATGTTATGGGTATGAAGATACCTATGGGTAAACGTTGCATCGCCCCAATACTTAATCCATATGAGTGCATTTTTTAATTTTTGTTTACTTAAATTTTTATGCATTCATCTTACGTGAAAACTGTGTGCGGGTTGTGCAATTTGATTACATGAACCCTGATTTGAACTTGTGTGGACGTCGACATAATTGAGGATTATGTGCAGCGAAACCGTCACACTTAAAGTTTCATTTCTAAACATCCCTAGTCATGATTCAGTTAGCTTAAGAGTGAAGCATTTACATTATCAGATAATTGACTGAACATGTACACTAGTACGTTAGCCGAGGAGATGATTATGTTTTGCTAATCATAGGACAAAGGTGTTTGTCGAATCGGGAACGTAGATATATGCTAGGTGACATATATTGGATATGACCGAAGCCGCGAGACCATGACATGGTTTAGTCATTATGGATGGACTCGCGACGAGTAGGGTATTAGGTTCTTCATACTTGAGGGGACATCGATTGCGTTATGTGCGTAACACAATACTTTGATATGACATTACGCTCACCGTAACAGGGAGCTAAAACGGTCATCATTGGGTATTGTCCGAAACACGGAATTCAATGTGAGTCTCCAAGATAGGAATTGTTTATTCCGAAAGGAAGAGATATCTCTTAGGCTACTCGATGAATTGATTAACGAAAATCATAGCCATGGTCAATGATATTAACGGTTAATATCGATTGAAATTGTTAAATCAGTTCGGAATCGAGGAATAAGTATAGTTAATCAAAATATAAGGATGACTACCACCATGCCTTTTGATTAACGGATATCGCGAACAAGAGAACTAATAACCGCTATTCGATATAGGTACAATGATCACAGTCATTCTTCGTGTTAACATCGGTAGCCACGATGGAGTGACTAGATCCCGCCCATGGGCTTGTAGTGCTTTCGAAATAGCCTACTGCCATCGTTAACCGAACCTACATGGTCACACAACGAGTCGTACTAAGTCGGGCTTGATTATAAAGTTGGCACATAAGATGTGCGTAGTTTGGTATTTGATACGCAAGCTATATTATCTAAAGTTGTGCATATTGGATATGCATAAGTACCTTTTAGGTAGATCTGAAATTGAGTGGAAGACTGATGGAAATCATGACTATTTTTTTTATTGTTTGATCTTATATTTTTGTGTTGTTTGTTTTTTCTGTGTTTTTCTATATTTTTGTGAAATCATGACTATTTTTGTGTTGTTTGTTTTTTTGTGAAATCATGACTATTTCCTTATTACTTTCATATAGACGCAAATAGTTTGAGCACAAAACAGTTATAGAAAATATGAAGGAAATACAATTTCATGATCAACCGTAAAAGTGTACACAAGGATAAACGAATGTAAGCATACATTCGTGGTCATATCTTTCAGTATGAAAGTCCAATTTGAATGGTTCAAATTGGGTTAAATAGATAATGAGATTATCTACAACCTTCATGTAGAAATATATTTCATATGAACGAAGTATCAGTATCGTTTCTATGAAATACCGAAAGGGAGCAACAGTATGACATACAGTTAGTAAAATTATCATAACTTTTGCATACGAACTCTAATTGGTCCAGGACAAATTGGGTTGGGTAGATAATAAGATTATCTAGAACTTTCATGAAGGTTTATTTTCTGTCAGAGGAAGTTACCAATTTCGTATGGACAGAACACGGAACAGGTTCATGCAGTTTTCTGTGTGAAAGAGTGTATATTGGATATACATGTCTTTTGGCCCATCATAATCCTATGTGATATAAATAGGATAATTCTCTCTTCTCTCACATGGTTCATTCAGTCCAATAATTTGTATTATTCAGAATATTTCAGAAATATAGAGAGACATCTTTCTAAAGAGAGAAAGGGTGTGAAGAGAGAGAACCGAGAAAAGGAGTTTTCTCGGTATAGAGAATCAACCAATCAAACAAGTTCGCCGGTGCATCGTCTAGGCAGTTGCACCCGTGATCTACGAACTCCGACTCACGGTGGATACAAGTAGAGGAGCGACACTTGTGGCTCTCCGATTGTGATCAAACCGAAGGAGCAAAAACTGTTGGCTTTGGAAGAGTGTGAACGTGGGATGCACAAAAGACAACCGGAGGCGTGTCAAGACGGTGGGAGATGTGTGGTATGGGACGCACGGGCTAGTCACCAACGTGACTCCGGAGAAAGAAAGGATGCGAGCGATCAACCCGTCGTGCGTGATCAATTTTACCTTGGTAATCGTCTATCCTTCTATTGCATCGTACCCTCGAAGTAATGACGTAATCTTGAATTTTGGGAACCGGGCCGGGCCTTCATATCCGCTGCGCGGGCCCAGGGACAGATAAATTCCCAACAAAATATATATTGTAGTTTTTCACGTTCACACAACTATTAAGTATTAATAGTTGCGGCTTTGTACAAAATGAAAAAAACTATAACTTCTTCCTACCATTGATTTCTTCGACAAAACAAAACAAAACGGAACTTGACCTTGTTTTTTATTCAAACTTCCTCATCAATATATATTTCATTTGATTAGCATTAATTTTTTATTTATTATGTTTTTGCTTTTTTTGTTCTTTGAACACGTATTGTTGTTGTATCTCCTGTCTTGTATTGATATCGTTTACATATTTCATTTGATGATTCATAGCAAAATCAACTTATAGCGTATCTAAAGTAATTAATATAATCAATATATAAATATTTGTATATTATACTCGCATATTCAATACCTCTTCTCTTAAAATCATTTAACTATCTAAACTTACACATAACATTATACAAATTATTCATAACGTAAATTCAAATAAAATTCAATTGAGTACCTAATAGCCCGGACAAATTTTAATAACACGCCAAGCAACCCAAAAAAAAAAAACTATAAATATCATAAAAGTCTGAAATATCGTATATATACCCTTAAAAAAATTCAAATATCATATTTATGCTTTTTAGTAATGTGAATATATCATATAGGCCCTTGTAAAAATATGAAATATCATAATTATTGGTTTAGACACATGCTAAATTTAGCCTTTATGAAATATGATATTTACATTCTCAAAATCTGGAATATATCATGTTTACCCTTCTCAAACCTCCAATATCATATTTATCTTTTTCAACCCTAAAATATCAAATTTACCCTTTTTCAAAGTTCAAAATATCATATTAACCATTCAAAAAGCCCAAAACATCATATGTACCCACTAAAAATAGAAAATATCATATATACCCTTCCACAAATATCACATTTACCCTTTTACAAATTGCAAAAATGAGAAAAATGAGAAGAAAGAGAGGCGGGGAGGGGAATTATTGAGGGATGCTACAGTAAATGACGACATGGCCTAATAAGGGAAAAGCAAAATGTTTCAGATTAGATCTATTATTAATAATAAATAAAATTTATGTCGGAAAAATAAAAATAATAACACTAATTTTAACGAATGGTTAACCTAAATCTAATAAAAAAAAAGTATTCCTGATATTGTAATAATTTTGTAAGAACATGATTTTCACGTTTTGCAGGGATATAGGTGAAATTGTGAAGTTCTGTAAGGGTACATATAAAATTTAGCCTAAAATTCGAACTCCAACTCCGATCAAATTTCGAATTGATTTCGATGTATTTCGAAAGTACTTCCAAATAGTTTTTCTCTTATTCAATTTATTTAGATTTGGTGTAAAGGATAAATCTTTATTAGATAGTCGTGAATAATTCAAAATAAAAAAAATAAATAATTACTTGATATTTTTCCAAGCACTCTCAAATCAATGCATAAAACATGAGGAGAAATTGTTTTCCAATATTTTCTCCACGAGACTTGATGATTTGATTACGATTTAATATCTTATTTTTTAATATTTTAAGTTATGATTTGACATGTTAATTAATTGTCAAATCATAAATTAAGACAATCAAACATAAATTAGGATATCATTAATTAATGTGTTAAAATTAAAATTAAAAATCATACCACGCATCAAGTTTTTTGGAGAAATTTTTTAGAAAATATACATTACTGCTCCATAAAGAAAATGTTCGATTGTTACAAATACCATATACATAAAGACTTGTAATACTTGAACTGGTACATATATCATACCCAATTACAGTTGTTATTATTTAATTCAATCGCAATTTATACACCAAACCAAAGCTAATACCAACTGAAATTGACATAAAGTTTCATCGACATGTTCAAAATTCCAAATATCCACATATCATAATTCCAATTTCGAAATGAAAACAAAAAATTATATTCTTATTTTCATTTTTCCAAATTATAATCATAAATCATTTACAAACATGCATGCAGATCATATCAATTAGAATGTTACGAGCATATATACGATTTTACATACGGTTCACATCTAAACTATATGAGATCAATTGAAAGAAGTAGAAGGCCTGCTCTATTTAGGGACTTGAGGAAGATTTTGAGCGATTCAAGCCATAAGAGAAACGACTCTTTCCGGAAAATGGTACGGTAAAAAAAATGATGTCTCTTTCCAACGCGAGAGTAATAGGCGGTCATAAATAATAAAAAAGACCCATTATTTATTTTATCCAATCGTATCTTATACAACTCTTGTTCCTTTATAGAATTTCGGTGATGGATCGTATAATATACGATCCTAGTTCCGTGTGTGCATTCTATCTATGTCCCGAACTCCAATCCGATTGGCCTGGACGGTTAAATCACAACCATATCCAACGTATCGTTCAAATAAACTACTAGTGAGTCGACTTTAGCATGTGCCTCACTAGTCCTTATTTAACGCTTGCCACCCTTTCGATTCTTACAATATCACGTGCCCGACTTTAGCCTGATACCACGTGAAATGTAACACCAAACTCGGTGGTTGTGGACATGGAAGGCACTTCCATGACTTAAATATTATGAGGGATCATGACATTAATGTTTCTTAATTTGTGACATAATCATATTATATCACTATCACAAGATTTTCTAAATGCATATGCACTAATTAGGGAGATTAATTACTCTAAATAATTACTCGTTTATATGATAGTATAATTGATGCCGATCGTATTAATATAAAGAACTCAAAATTCCGACTTTCGTAGCCAAAGTTATCGCGAAAACAAAATCAGCATCCAGAACGGGGTTCGTTGTAACGGACAGCCCCATCTGTTGCAACGCAGGGGCATGGGGCGCGAGAAAACCATGCCCGCGACTCGTCCGGGACGCCAAAAACTGGCCCCGGGGCGGCAGAAAAGCTGTCTTTCTGCAGATTTCGCCATTTCTTCCGTTTTCGCTCGTTTCTAAAACTTTTTCACGATCATTCCTAGATACTCTCAATCAACTTTTGATTGATCTCTAGTGAATTCCACTTGTGATTTTAACGAAATTTGACTTTCTCTATATGTAAGATCATGCAAACGGGTACGAACTTTGATAACCCTCGAATCGATGGCGACCTAATATACGACTATGATTCGACCCTCGAATCGATGGCGATCGCTCTGATACTACTGTTGGAAATTCACCCGACCTCGGGCCCGCGCAGCGGATATGAAGGCCCGGTCCGGTTCCCAAAATCCAAGATCACGCCATGACTTCGAGGGTACGATGCATAAGAAGGATATATCTTTACCGGTGCAAAATTGATTGCACTCGAAGGATTAATCGCGTTTCCTTCTTTCTTCTGTCACGTTGGTGACTAGCCGCGCGTCCCATACCACGCATCTCCCACCACTTCGTTGACGATTATCAGTCCTCCCGATTGATCACAACCGAAGATCCACAGATGTCGCTCCTCTACTCGTATCCACCTTGAGTCGTAAGACTTCGGTCACGGGTGCAACTGCCTAGACGAAGCACCGACAAACTTGCTCGATCGAATTGATTCTCTATACAAAGAAAAACTATTTTTCTCGGTTTTCTCTCTTCGCACTCTTTCACTCTCTGAAAGATGACTCTCTATTTCTGGATTATTCTCTAGATAGAATGGATTGGACTGAATAGAGGAGAGAGAAATATCTTATTTATATAAAATAGGATAAGGATGGGACAAAAGGTATGTATATATAATATACACCTTTTCAAACAGAAAACTGCAGACACCCTTTCACTATTCTGTTGAAAAGAAAATATTAAATCATTCCAACCGACTTTAAAACTTCATGAAAGTTGTAGATAATGTTATTATCTTTCCAACCCAATTTGGTCTGGCCCAATTGGAGTTCGGATACGAAAGTTACGGCGATTTTACTAACAGTATGTCAAACTGTCACACCCTTTCGTTATTCCATTAAAACGACACTGATACTTCGTTCAAACTGTCACACCCATTACTATTAAAAAATTAAATTATTATATTTTTTTTGGTTTCATCTATAATTTTTAATTAAATTATTATCGATTTCGGTGACCGTTTTTTCACCATTTTTTTACCGGTTTTTCACCGTTTTACGGTCCCCGACCGTTCCGTACCGTTTCCCGTATTTTACAACATTGCAATTGAGACATGCACACTTTTTTTAGTTACTATACTTGTGGTATTCATTAACACCAATACTAGAACATCTGAGTTGAAAAACACTTTACATGTTCCTCAAATTTTAACTTACTTGATCAGCACTGATAAAATAACAAAAGATAATAATTTACTTATCGAATTCTCTTTTTTTTTTCTTGGCTTATGGGGAAAAAAGCCACATTAGGAACCAATGCGCAATCCATAGGCTTACACACATTGTTCAGAGAGGAACATAAAGACCTCTCAAGAATGGAGGAACCCATTACATTAGAAGAAATAGAGAGAGTAATAAAGAAGTGGAAAAAATATAAAGCTCCGGGTCCGGATGGGTCTAATGGAGAATTCTTTAAGCAATTTATGCCACTATTAATCCCAGATCTCCTCAGAGTTCTCAATGGTAAAGAAATGGATCAAGGCATGGGAGACTTTTGCGAGTCTTACATTGCACTAATTCCAAAAAAGAAAGAGACAGTGAGCCCAAAAGTCTTACATTGCACTAATCTCAAGTATCCAAAAAATATATTCCAAAGTTTATGCTAATAGATTGAAAAAAAGAATCAATGAGTTGATTCTACCTAATCATCTAGGTTTTATAGACGGCAGAGAAATGACAGATTGCTACATATACGCAAGAGAAGTGCTACATAAAGCACACATCAATAAAATTCCACTAATCAAGAATTTGGGACTTCATGTTACGAATACTCGAGGCAAGGGGGTTTGGGGATAAAATCATATCCATAATCAAGAATTGTGTATTAAAAGGCCATGCTAGGGTGCTGTTAAACGGAGTATCAGGGAGAAAAAATCATCTGAACAGAGGTGTGAGACAAGGAGACCCCTTGTCTCCCTATCTCTTTATCCTGGTAAGAGACACACTGGCCAGATTAATAGAAGGCATGAATAGAAGGGGTTTAGTAAGAAAACCTTTAGAAAACATTCAATCCTCTCTGCACTATGCAGACGATTCGCTCTACCTTCTGAAACCTGGAATATTACAAATAAAAATATTAAAATGGACCCTAAACTTGTTTGGAGAAAGCTCAGGACTTACAATTAATTATGATAAATCAGAAATAGCTATAGTTGTCCCGTGAATATCCTCCCTTTCACATATTTAGGCCTGCCATTACACTACAAAAAACCAGAAAAAGTATTCTTTAATACAATAATTCAAAAAATTCCAAGTAAAATTAAGTGGATGGAAGAAAGCACTACTGTTCCCAGGAGGGAGACTGGTTCTAGTCAATGTAGTATTAACAACTATACCAGTTTTCTACATGTCTGTGATCAAATTTCCTAAGTGGATGATAAAACAAATAGATAAAATTAGAAGTAACTTCCTATGGAAAGGCAACACCGACACAGGATTCCATTTGGTGGTGTGGGATATAGTATGTAGACCCAAAAGTGTAGGAGGTATGGGAATTATATGCTTAAAATCACTCAACAGGGCTTTACTATTAAAGTGGGCTTGAAAGTATTATCAAACAGAAATAAATGGGGGTTTAAATTGGTCTAAAGTGGTAAGTTAAATAGATAATACATGGGATAACCAGGCACACAAGAAAGAGGACTCAAATTTTTGGATTAATGATAAAAAGTTATTGCCTTTCTTCTATCAATTTACCAAATTTAAAGTGAATAGTGGAGAACTTACTATTTTTTGGAGAAACAGATGGATTGATGAGCCGTTTACTTCAAAATTTCCTGCTTTGAGGTCCTTCTCAGAATCCAACGTGGAATCAGTCAAGGAGGTCTGGGGTCTGGAATAAATGAAAGAAAATATGGCTTAAGAATTAACTTGGAATAATTTATATAAATAGGCAATTCTGCAGTTAGAATAAGGTTCGTTCGAACTAACTATATCAGTGCGTTCGAACGGACTTATTCGTGATAAACAGAAGTGGGTTCGTTCGAACGAACATTTAGGTGCGTTCGAACGAACTGGGTTCGTTCGAACGAACCATGTTAAGTTCGTTCGAACTGACCTTTTTCCTATATATATAAAGTTCTGATTCCGGAATTTGACCTAAGTTTTCTTGGGTTTTGAGCCGTCGTTTCTCTTCTTCTTCTTCCACAGAATTCAGATTAGATCTGAGAGATTGAGAGGGAGAATTGAGAAAAGGATTTGAGAGATTCAATCGTGACGTCGACTAGAACGGCGTTGGCAATTTCCGATCGGACGAAATCGAGGTGGACACGAGTAGAGGGGATTGCACGAGCGATTCTTGGAGAAGGTTCACGAATTTGGAGAAGTAATCGACACGTACTAACTTGTACGAGGTAATTATCTCCACAACTCTTCCTTTTTCGTTGGTTTTAGGGCGTGATCCCGGTAGAATTAGGTTACGCACGTGAACTAATTTCCGCTGCACACTATGATAATCGTGTGCGTAACCCTACAATAAATTGGTGGAAGAATCTGAAATTGAGAAGTGGAATGTCAATTAAAGCAGAAAATGAGTTGAGAGACATAAAAGCACTTACCTCTACCCTGATATTAAACCCAATGAAAGAAGATGAACTGAACTGGGATTTGGAGAAATCAGAAAAATTTAGTGTGAGCAGTGCGTATAATTGTTTGGCGAAAGGAGTATACTCGTACTCCCCCTTACAACACATTTGGCAAGTGAAAAGCCCCAACGAGAATGCTGCTCTTCATGTGGGTAGCAAGTCAGCAAAAGATCCTAACGATGGATAACCTCGCAAAAAGGGGCGTACATGTGGTAAATATATGGTTTTATGGCGAGAGAGATGGAGACAGTAAACCACCTGATATTTGGCGGATGTGAGAAGATTAACGAGATCTGGACTAAAGCCAGATCCGAGGTATAGATAAAACTGCCGATTAGTCAGGAGAAGGCCATGGATCTGATGCAAGTTCGAGCTCCGGGTAAGTCCTTGCAAAAAGAGTTTACGATCTATTTCGCATACAACATCTAGAGAGAACGATTCGCAAGAACGTACTCAGATCGAAGAAGAACGGATGAAGATTTTGTAAGGAATTATCCCGTCCCCGGGCCCGCGCAGTGGATATGAAGGCCCGGTCCGGTTCCCAAAACCCGAGATCACGCCATGACTTCGAGAGTACGATGCAAAGTATGATAGACGATTACCAGCGTGAAATTGATCACGCACGACGGATTGATCGCTCACATCCTTTCCTTTTCCGATGTCACGTTGGTGACTAGCCCATGCGTCCCATACCACACGTCTCCCACCGTCTTGACACGTCTCCAGTTGTCTTCGTGCATTCCACGTCCACACGCTTCCACAGCCTTTCACTGCTCGTTGACGTTTCTTGTTCCTCCAGTTCGATCACAATCGTAGAGCCACACGTGTCGCTCCTCTACGTGTATCCATCTTGAGTCGGAAGATGTCGGTCGCGGATGCAACTGCCTAGACGAAGCACCGGCGAACTTGCTTGATTGAATTAATTCTCAAAACCGAGAAAAACTGTTTTTCTCGTTTCTCTCTTTTCGCACCATTTCACTCTCTGAAAGATGACTCTCTATTTTTGGATTAATTAGTCTTAATTATCTGGATTAGACTGAATAGAGGAGAGAGAAATATCATATTTATATCACATATGATTAGGATGGGTCAAAAGGCATGTATATCCAATATACACCCTTTCACAGAGAAAATTACACACACCCTTTCAGTATTCAGTTGAAACGAAAATATTAAATCGTTCCAACCGACTTTAAACCTTCACAAAAGTTGTAGATAATATTATTATATTTCCAACGCAATTTGGGCTCGCCCAATTGGAGTTCGGATGCGAAAGTTACGGACATTTACTATCTGTATGTCAAACTGTCGCACCATTTCGGTATTCTATTAAAACGACACTGATACTTCGTTGAAATTAAAAATATTTCTACATGAAAGTTCTAGATAATCTCATTATCTATCTAACCCAATTTGAACCATTCCAATTGGAGTTTCCCACTGAAAGTTATGCCAGTTGTACTAAAACTATTTCTTATGCCTACGAACGCGTACGTTCGTTTATCCTTGTGTACACTTTTACGGTTGATCCGAAACTGTATTTCTTTCAGTCTCCCACTCAATTTCAGATCTACCTAAAAGGTACTCATGCATATCCAATATGTACGATTTTAGAGAATATAGCTTGCGTATCAAAATACCAAGCTATGCACATCTTATGTGCCAATTTTATAATCAAGCCCGACTTAGTACGATTCGTTGTGTGACCATGTAGGTTCGTTTAACGATGGAAGTAGGCTGTTTCCAAAGCCCTACAAGCCCATGAGCGGGATCTTGTCACTCCATCATGGCTACCCGTGTTAAAACGAAAAATGATTGTGATCATTGTGCCTACCTCGAATAGCGATTATTAGTTCTCTTGTTAGCGATATCCGTTAATCAAAAGGCATGGTGGTAGTCATCCTTATATCTTGATTAACTATACTTATTCCTCGATTCCGAATTGAGCTAACAATTTCAATCGATATTAACCGTTAATATCATTGACTACGGCCGTAGTTTTCGTTAATCAATTCATCGAGCGGCCTAAGAGATATCTCTTCTTTTCGGAATAAACAATTCCTATCTTGGAGACTCACATTGAATTCCGTGTTTCGGACAATACCCAATGATGACTGTTTTGGCTCCTTGTTACGGTAAGTGTAAGGTCATATCAAAGCATTGTGTTACGCACGTAACGCAATCAATGGTCCCTTCAAGTGTGAAGAACCTAATACCCTACTCGTCGCGAGTCCATCTATAATGACTAAACCATGTCACGGTCTCGCGGCTTTGGTCATATCCAATATATGTCACCTATCATATATTTACGTTCCCGATTCGACAAGCATCTTGTCCTATGATTAGCAAAACATAATCATCTCCTCGGCAAACGTACTAGTGTACGCATTCAGTATATTATCTGATAGTAGAAATACTTCTCTCTTAAGCAAACTTACCCGCGACTAGGGATGTTTAGAAATGAAACTTTAGGTGTGACGGTTTCGCTGCACATAATCATCGATTATGCCGACGTCCACACAAGCTCAAATCAGGGTTCATGTAATCATATTACACAACCTGCACAAGTTTTCACATAAGGTGAATGCATAAAAATTTAAGGAAACAATTTTTTTTTTAAATGCACTCATATGGATTAAGTATTGGGGTGATGCAGCGTTTACCTATAGGTGTCTCCATACCCATAACCTGCGAGGACTATCGTATTAGATAACTATACTCTACTCTCTTCTTCCTCCTCTAGGTATCTCCATACCCATAGTCGTCGCATGACAGTCACGCGCGACTAGAGAGAGCGGTTTTGTAAACGGGTCCGCACGTGTTAATCTTCATAAGGTTTAGAACATTTCCAATACCTACGATCACATCTCTTCATAAAATTTCATGGATCAATGAAATTTTTCTGAGTATTGGCTAGAAGTGGTTGTGACCTCGGCATTTTTGGCTTGTACTATTGCGTCTCACGCAATCCACAACCATAAATTCGATAACTCGTGACTACTCGAGTTTGGTCATGTATCATTAATCCACACCAATGTTGCAAAAAACGGTCCTTAACGGTATTTAACGGTCCAAAAAACGGTTAACGGCGGGATAACGTTACGTTTTTTCCTTAACGGTATGAAATAACGGTCAACCGTTATTTGACCGTGTTTGACCGTTTTTTTCCACTTAACAGTGCTTAACGGTGTTATTCGGACCGTTATTTGCATGGGTGAAGAAAAAATTATTTGGGCCAAGAAATAAAAAAAATTTATTTGGGCCAAGAAATAAAAAATATATATATTTGGGCCTGTGCAACAAATACTTTCTCTTTCAATTGACCCTGTATGTCTTCTTTCTCTTTCAATTGCAACCTATACTTTCTTTCCCGTGAAATGAGCTTCCATTTCTCTTATTGACCTAGTTTTCATATAGAAAATCACTTCTTGCAAATAAACTACAGAATTTCGGTGGAATTGAAGGCAAGCGAAGACGACGAACCTAGCTGTAAGTGCCAGCACTCCATTGGAGTTTAATCTATGTATTTCTTGTTCTTTCATGTAGCTTGTATTTTAGGTTATAGATATTTTCGATTTTTTTTCCATCCTGAAATTGATTATATTTTTTGGGGATATTTTGTTTTGGTTTAAATAATAATTCATACATATTTCAATTTGGGAATTCAACTTAAAATAGATGGCGATTGAAACAATTTTTTCACAAAAAAGTAGTTTACATATCTGATTAATTAAAACTAATTAGGATGAATTTCATGCAAAAATTAAAAACATAAAGCATGGTGCATGCCCATTATAAAGTATTATTGGTCGAACCATACAAAAAGTTTGAACTTTAGTAAAATGAATCAGACAGAGAGTAAGATTTGGTTTGTGAAATTTTCATAATAAATGAATTGAGCTAATTAGGATGGCTTTCAACGAAATTTTTTATTTTTTTTGCATGAATGATTTGGCTTGGAACTAGTTAGTCATAATAAATGATTTGGTTTGGAATTTTCAGACAGAGAGTAAGATTTTCTCAAAAACGGAATTCTCACAGAGAGTAAGATTTTCTTGACAATTTTTTTTTAATTGGACAGTTTGTATAATCATGACTTCAAATGCAACCACGTCAATGGCTTCAAATGCCCAAAGTGGAAATACAACTTCCTCCGCAACGGAAACCCAAAGTCAAAACGCAAGGGATATTGGATGGAATTACGGTGAAAAAACGGATCCGAATAATTCTCAAAAAGTGAAATGCACTTTTTGCAATCATTAACAAAGGATCAAGTTCGAGGGAGTTAGCATCGCGTGATGATAATGATTTTACGATTTAGTGTAGGTTTTGAGTTGGATGTTTATTTGGATTATATGTTTATGTTGTTATTTTGGATGTTTATTTGTTATGTATTGTTTGAACTTTGTATGTTATGTCTTTTCAGACTTTGATGTATCGTGTTGTGCGGTTTAGACTTTGTATTTGATGTTTGCTTAGACTTTGAATTTTGATATTTGTGTTTATTTTGTCTTAAATTTGAATTGTGGTTATAATAATTTTAAAAAAAAAATCGGATATATGATATATTATTACGTACTCGAGTGACCGTTATATCACCGTTATATTATCGTTAATCGCTAATTCACTTTAACAGTGCCAGACCGTTACGTTTCGTTAAACGTTATTTGCAACATTGATCCACACCGCTTCCTTTTGCGATTAATAACCGCAATATACTCGCCTCCGTAAATAGAATCATAAATTGTTAGTCGTGTTGAACCTTTCCACATGACCGTGTTTTCGTTTAAGCAAAATACGTACACACTTTGTGATCGAAAGTCGTGCTACATATTCGAACGTGCCATATTTGGAAACTGTTGTTGTTATAACTCTTTATAACCAACACGTCCTCCACACCATCATAGATAAAATAAAATCATGAATTCTTTCGCAAAGTATTCAAGGATAAACTTCACCGCTATCAATACAAATTCCGATGGGTTTAAATATACATAACCATTATGTGTATATATGTATAACCATTATACATTCACAAGAATTAGTCTCATGTAATCACATTACATTCAAACTCATGAGATTCCCTTGGATTTTATTGACGGTGAATTAGACGCTTTATGTGTACGACGTATAGCCACATATATGTCATGGCAGATATAATAGATCCGCACATCAAATGTAAAGCATCATATTATTACTTTTTGCCCTGCTTGATGTCTCACATCGAGCCGTAGAAAATTTCTGCCATTCGACATTCTGATTAAACTCCTCCAAGAAGTTATATGTTGAAAACCATTTTCAACATTATGTCGATATACGTGACGAGAAACTTCTTAGATCTATCCTATAGATCTTCACGCTTAATTCATAAGCGGTCTCGTCTAAATCCTTTGTCGTTACAAGAAATATAACGCGGCTCCCACTAACCTTCATGTGTACACAAAGTTTCCATTCATTCCGACAATGTTATAACAATTTATAACTTCATCAAAATGGATATTCTAATTCCGAGAAGCTTTCTCTAATCCATCATATGGGTCGTTAAAGCGTGCATATCCTATCTCTGATTCTTATGAATCGACAAAACCGTAAGGTTGTGTCAAGAACACATACTTTAATAAAATTTCTGTCAAGAAATTCGGTTTTGACATCCATTTTGCCACATCACATAGTCATAATACGCGACCATGGCAAGCAGAATATCGAGAATGTGAAAGCATGGCAACATAAGAAAACATTTCTTCATAGTCCGACTATGAAATATTTGAAACTTTTCGTCACTAGCCTCGCTTTGTTATATGTGTATTCCTATCCGTGTCGGTTCTCATCATGAAAATCCATTGACTTTTCACGGGTCTAACCCGGAAAGTAATGAAATCAAGTTCTAAACTTGATAATTTACACGGTTCGAAGCTCAGATTTCATGACACCTTGCCATGTGGAACCGTTACTTTTCATAGCATCCTTGTAGGATATCGAATCACCATATGATTTCGATCTATCATCATTAGCCACGATAAATCCGTATTTACCGGCTTATGATATAGCCTACTTGATCTATGAAAAATTACTTTGTGTGTTCGACTCGTATTCATCAACTCTTGATGAAGTCGTGTCAACTTTCATCGGTACAATGTTCATTTTTCAGATCTCGAACTCTTTCGAGATTTATTCTACTCCCACTAGCCCACGTAGAGATAAATGACATCAAGTTCAAAACTTGTGCGCATTATGTCCTCCTCCAAGAAGGCATCTCTCCGAGCCACGAAAATCTCATTTTCGTCGGGACGTTAGAACTAATACACTTTAGTTTCCTTTAGGATATATGATAAACGAACAATTTTCAGATTTGGGATTGAGTTTAATCGAAACCAATTTCGAAATATACTCACATCCTCAAATATGTACAAATGACAACTTCGGAACCATTCCGATCCATATCTCATATGGCGTCTTTTGTACCGATTAGAAGGTTTATAATTATGGTCCATATCATATATGCAACCATTCATTAATGCCGCTGTCTGAAGGGCGTATCCCCAAAACATTTTTGGAAATCCGTTTGACTTATCATTTATCGAACCATGTCTAACATGCGTTCATTTCCTCTTTTCGAACAATGTTCCGAAATAAAGAAAACCGTGAAACGATTCCACAATCATAAATGATAATCAATACTTATAACTCAAATATCGCCTCCTCGATCCTATCGAAGTGCGTAGCTCAAATACTTGCCTCCTCGATCCCATCGAAGAGCTTTGATTTTCTTGCCAAGTCGATTTTCTATTTCGTTTTCGAAACTCTTTGAACATTTCAAAGTCTCTGTTTCAGGACGCATTAAATAGATATCAGCGTATCTACTTTAACCGTCTGTAAACTTAACAAAATATCGATAACCTCCTCTTGCCTCGGAACTTATCGGAACATTTACATCTTAATGTAATTTCCAATAATTCGTTGGATCTTTCTCCAACTTTTGGAGAATGACGCCCTTTGTCGTCTTGCCTAATAAATAAGTATCGCATTAATCAATCGAATATAATTTGATTGATTCTAGCAATCCATCATATGGAATCTAGATACATGTATCTCGTTTATATGGCCAAGACGGCAACGCCAAAAGTGTTGGGAATTCACCCGTCCCCGGGCCCGCGCAGCGGATATGAAGGCCCGGTCCGGTTCCCAAAATCCAAGATCACGCCATGACTTCGAGGGTACGATGCAATAGAAGGATAAACGATTACCAGCGTGAAATTGATCACGCACGACGGGTTGATCGCTCGCATCCTTTCCTTCTCCGGTGTCACGTTGGTGACTAGCCCGTGCGTCCCATACCACACGTCCGCCGTCTTGACACGCCTCCGGTTGTCTTTCGTGCGTCCCATGTCCACACTCTTCCACAGCCAATAGTTTTGCTCCTTCGGTTTGATCACAATCGGAGAGCCACAAGTGTTGCTCCTCTACTTGTATCCACCGTGAGTCGGAGTTCGTCGGTCGCGGGTGCAACTGCCTAGACGCTGCACCGGCAAACTTGCTTGATTAGATCGATTCTCTACACCGAGAAAAACTCTTTTTCTCGGTTTTCTCTCTTCGAACTCTTTCGCTATCTAGAAAGATGTCTCTCTATATTTCTGGAATATTCTGAATAATACCATAGATTGGTCTGAATGATCTGGTCTAGAGAGAGAGAGAAACATCCTGTTTATATCATATAGGATAACGATGGGCCAAAAGGTATGTATATCTCATATACACCTTTTTAGACAGAAAACTGCAGACACCCTTTCCGTATTCTGTTGAAACGAAAATATTAAATCGTTTCAACCGACTTTGAACATTCACGAAAGTTCTAGATAATCTTGTTATCTTTCCAACCCAATTGTATCTGGCCCAATTGGAGTTCGGATGCGAACGTTACGGACGTTTTACTAACTGTATGTCAAACAGTCGCACCCTTTCGGTATTCCCTTAAAATGACGCTGATACTTCGCTCAAATGAAATATATTTCTATAGGAAAGTTCTAGATAATCTCATTATCTATCTAACCCAATTTGAACCATTCAAATTGGAGTTACCCACTGAACGTTATGCCAGTTTTACTAAAACTTCTTAAACTGAATTTTCTGGTTTTCTTAATAAAACCGTTTCTTATCAATTTAACTATGTATATCCAATATACATATGTGCATCTAATATACACATTATTTATGCCCACGAACGCGTACGTTCGTTTATCCTTGTGTACATTTTACGGTTGATCCGAAACTGTATTTCTTTCAGTCTCCCACTCAATTTCAGATCTACCTAAAAGGTACTCATGCATATCCAATATGCACGATTTTAGAGAATATAGCTCGCGTATCAAAATACCAAGCTATGCACATCTTATGTGCCAATTTTATAATCAAGTCCGACTTAGTACGACTCGTTGTGTGACCATGTAGGTTCGGTTAACGATGGCGGTAGGCTGTTTCCAAAGCACTACAAGCCCATGAGCGGGATCTAGGCACTCCATCATGGCTACCCATGTTAAAACGAAAAATGATTGTGATCATTGTGCCTACCTCGAATAGCGATTATTAGTTCTCTTGTTAGCGATATCCGTTAATCAAAAGGCATGGTGATAGTCATCCTTATATTTTGATTAACTATACTTTTCCTCGATTCCGAATTGAGTTAACAAATTTCAATCGATATTAACCATTAATATCATTGACTGTGGCCACAGTTTTCGTTAATCAATTCATCGAGTGGCCAAAGAGATATCTCTTCCTTTCGGAATAAACAATTCCTATCTTGGAGACTCACATTGAATTCCGTGTTTCGGACAATACCCAATGATGACCATTTTAACTCCCTGTTACGGTGAGCGTAAGATCATATCAAAGCATTGTGTTACGCACGTAACGCAATCAATGGTCCCCTCAAGTATGAAGAACCTAATACCCTACTCGTCGCGAGTCCATCTATAATGACTAAACCATGTCATTGTCTCGCGGATTCGGTCATATCCAATATATGTCACCTATCATATATCTACGTTCCCGATTCGACAAACACCTTTGTCCTATGATTAGCAAAACATAATCATCTCCTCGGATAACGTACTTGTGTACGCGTTCAGTCTATTCCCTTGTAATAGAAATGCTTCTCTCTTAAGCAAACTGACCCGCGACTAGGGATGTTTAGAAATGAAACTTTAGGTATGACGGTTTTGCTGCACATAATCCTCAATTATGCCGGCGTCCACACAAGCTCAAATCAGGGTTCATGTAATCAAATTACACAACCCGCACACAGTTTTCATATAAGGTGAATGCATAAAAATTTAAGTAAACAAAAATTTTAAAAGGGATGCATTCATACGGATTAAGTATTTGGGTGATACAACGTTTACCTATGGGTATCTCCATACCCACAACTTGCGAGGACTATCGTATTAGATAACTACACTCTACTCTCTTCTTCCTCCTCTAGGTATCTCATACCCATAGTCATCGCTTGACAGTCACGCGCGACTAGAGAGAGCGGTTTTGTAAACGGGTCCGCACGTTCCCGCTAGTGTTAATCTTCATCAGGTTTGGAACGTTTCCAATACCTACGATCACATCTTTTCACAAAATTTCATGGATCAAATGAAATTTTCTGAGTATTGGCTAGAAGTGATTTTGACCTCGGCATTTTTGGCTTGTACTATTGCGTATCACGCAATACACAACCATAAATCCGATAACTCGTGACTACTCGAGTTTGGTCATGTATCCTTGATCCATACCGCTTCATTTTGCGATTAATAACCGCAATATACTCGCCTCCGTAAATAGAATCATAAACTATTGGTCAAGTGGAACCTTTCCACATAACCGTGTTTTCGTTTAAGCAAAACATGTACACACTTTGTGATCGAAAGTCGTGCTACATATTTGGACGTGCCATATTTGGAAATTGTTGTTATTATAACTCTTTATAACCAACACGTCCTCCACACCATTATAGATAAAATAAAATCCTGAATTCTTGTGCAAAGTATTCATGAATAACATTCACCGCTATCAATAAAAATCCCGATGGGTTTAAATATACATAACCATTATGTATATATATGTTTAACCATTATACATTCACAAGAGTTAGTCTCATGTAATCGCATTACATTCAAACTCGTGTGATTCCCATGGATTTTATTGATGGTGAACTAGACGCTCTATGTGTACGACGTATAGCCACATACATATCATGACAGATATAATAGATCCTCACATCAAATGTAAAGCATCATATTATTATTTTTCGCCCGTCTTGATGTCTCACATCGAGTCGTAGAAAATTTCTGTCATTCGACATTTCGATTTAACTCCTCCAAGGAGTTATATGTTGAAAACCATTTTCAACAATATGTCGATATACGTGTGCTAATATAGAACGAGAAACTTCTTAGATCTATCATATAGACCTTCATGCTTAATTCATAAGCGGTCTCGCCTAAATTTTGTGTCGTTACAAGAAATATAACGCGACTCCCACTAACCTTCATGTGTACACAAATTTTCCATTCGTTCCGACAATGTCATAACAGTTTATAACTTCGTCAAAATGAATATTCCAATTCCGAGAAGCTTTCTCTAATCCATCATATGGATCGTTAAAGCGTGCATATCCTATCCCTGATTCTTATGAATCGACAAAACCATAAGGTTGTGTTAAGAACACGTCCTTTCATAAAATTTCTGTCAAGAAATTCGGTTTTGACATCCATTTTGCCACATCACATAGTCATAATACGCGACCATGGCAAGCAGAATTTCGAGAATGTGAAAGCATGGCAACATGTAAAAACGTTTCTTCATAGTCCGACTATGAAATACTTGAAACTTTTCGCTACTAGCCTCGCTTTGTTATATGTGTATTCCTATCCGTGTCGGTTCTCATCTTGAAAACCCATTGACTTTTCACGGGTCTAACCCGGAAAGTAATGAAATCAAGTTCTAAACTTGATAATTTACACGGATCGAAGCTCAGATTTCATGACACCTTGCCATGTGGAACCATTACTTTTCATAGCATCCTTGTAGGATATTAAATCATCATATGATTTCGATCTATCATCATTAGCAACGATAAATCCGTATTTACCGACTTATGATATAGCCTACTTGATCTACGAAAAATTCCTTTGTGTGTTCGACTCGTATTAATCAACTCTTGATGAAGTCGTGTCAACTTTCATCGGTACAATGTTCATTTTCCAGATCTCGAACTCTTTCGAGATTTATTCTACTCCCACTAGCCCGCATAGAGATAAGCGACATCAAGTTCCAAACTTGTGCGCATTCGGTCCTCCTCTAAGAAGGCATCTCTTCGAGCCACGAAAATCTCATTTTCGTCGGGACGTTAGAATTAATACCCTTTTAGTTTCCTTTAGGATATATGTTAAACGAACAATTTTCAGATTTGGGATTGAGTTTAATCGAAACCAATTTCGAAATATACTCACATCCTCAAATCTGTACAAATGACAACTCCGGAACCATTCCAATCCATATCTCATATGGCGTCTTTTATACCGATTAGAAGGTTTATGGTCCATATCATATATGCAATCATTCATTAGTGCCGCTGTCTCAAGGGTTTGGGGTTTGGGGTTTGAGGTCTGGGGTTTAGGGTTTAGGGTTTAGGGTTTAGGGTTAGGGGTTAGGCTTAGGGTTAGGGGTTAGGGTTTAGGGTTTAGGGGTTACGGGTTAGGGGTAGGGGTTAGGGGTTAGGGGTTAGGGTTTAGGGTTTAGGGGTTTGGGTTTGGTGTTTGGGGTTTGGGGTTTGGGGTTTGGGTTTGGGGGTTGGGGTTGGGGGCTCGGGGCTCGGGGCTCGGGGCTCGGGGCTCGGGGCTCGGGGCTCGGGGCTGCGGGTTTCGGGCTTCAGGCTTCGGGCTTCGGGCTTCGGGCTTGGGGTTTGGGGTTTGGGGCTTGGGGTTTGGGGTTTAGGGTTTAGGGTTTGGGGTTTCGGGTTTCGGGTTTAGGCTTCGGGTTTCGGGTTTCGGGTTTGGGGTTGGGGTTTAGGGCTTGGGGCTTGGGGCTTGGGGCTTGGGGCTTGGGGCTTGGGGTTTGGGGTTTGGGGTTTGGGGTTTGGGGTTTGGGGTTTAGGGTTTATGGTTTATGGTTTATGGTTTACGGTTTGGGGTTTGGGATTTAGGGTTTGTAGTTTTATTTTTTTGGCAATGTGTATTTG
This sequence comes from Luzula sylvatica, assembly GCA_946800325.1. NCBI lineage: Eukaryota > Viridiplantae > Streptophyta > Magnoliopsida > Poales > Juncaceae > Luzula > Luzula sylvatica. The sequence goes on from OX326961.1 coordinate 1,158,624, forward strand.
TGCACATATGTCGCATAAGTTATATTTAATGACATAGAAGAAAACGAATTGTGTAGAATTGTTCAAGAGTCGGTTTTCATAAAAAAGAATAGTTAGGTAAAAATAAACTCGAATTTGTTTTTTTCATTTTCATATACATATATGTTTGTGATTATACTAAGTTAGGAGTAACCTAAGTCACAGATTATTAATACAACAAATAGATTACAAAAATTGAAGAACTGCGATGGCACAATAAACTTGAAAAATCTAATCTAATATTTCATATATATTCCGAATGCAGAAAATTGAAACCCTCAAATAGTTTCTCATGAGAAATTTGCACAAAACTCCCTCAATAAATTCAAATTACCAAACATAACCTCAATAAAATGCTAAATTTTATTACATTAAAACTATGAAACTTAAAAAATAACCTTGTAAACCTGAAAATATAAAATATATATAAATATCAAAATCATAAAATAAATGATAAAACTTGTAAATTTCAACACACCCTTTTAAAATTTGGAAATTTAGAAATGCCCTTATAAAGTCTAAAAAAAAATGGAAACCCCAAATTGCTGAAATTTATCCAATCCTTCATTTATTGTTAGCAAATAAAAAATTACTTTTAAATCAGAAAAATCAAGTTATACAGAAAACTGAAAAAGAATTTTGCAAAGGAAGCAACTACGAACAAAAATTGCAAACAATGAATGAAATTTATTAATGTCCTAAATCGTATTAATTGAGATGAGATTGTATCTTGACAAAAAAAAAAGGGATCTCGCAAGACTTGAAGAAATGAGCCGCGGTATCTCTCTCGCAGGTCTTGTCAGGATTAGGGTTAGGGTTTGACGCTTGGAGACGTAGCGCTGCTGGCCTGCTCCGCTTGGCGTCATGACCTGCTCCGCTTGTCGCCATGGCCTGCCTCGCCTCGTGCCATCACTTTCGCTTTTCTCGGCATCGTTTTTTTTTCTCTTATTTGTGGTATATATAGAGCTGGCAAAATCTGACCCAACCCGAAAAAATAACCCGACCCGCCCGAACCCAAACCCTACCCGACCCGAAAATGTTGAAAAGTCAACGACTCGAACCCGAAACCAAAACCGAAACCGAATGATCCGAACCATAATCGACCCGAAACCGAATGACCTGAAACCGAAATCGATCCGAAACCGAATGACCCGAACCCAAAATCGACCCGAAAACGAATGACCCGAAACCCGAACTAACCCGAAACCCGAATGATCCGAAACTCACGACCCGAATGACCCGAAATTCACGATCCGAATAACCCGAAAATTAAAATATTATTGTAAAAATCAATATAATATTGTTAAAATATTTTGGAATCAATAAAATAAATCCGAAATTACCCGAAAACAAAATTTTTGGAAAATCGAATGATTCGCAATCAAATTTTGTGAAATCCGAATTATCCGAAAATCAAAATAGCCAAGACCTGAATGACCCGAAAACCGAAACGACCCCGAACCGAATGACCCGAAAACCGAAACGATCCGGAACCGAATGATCCGAAAACTGAAACGACCCGAACCCGAATGACCCGAAAACCGAAACGACCCGGAACCGAATGACTCGAAAACCGAAAGGACACTAACTCGAACAATCCGAAACCCGAACAGAACGAGATATTCTGTCTAAAGGTTGGTCTGTGTTCGCGCAAAATAACGATCTTGAAGAAGATAATTTTTGTGTTTTTGAGCTTGTTAAACCAACAGTGTTTCAGGTACACATTTGTAGGTTTGTTGAGGTTTCTGGGGCTAGAAAGAATCGAAATGTTTGTGATAATTTCTATGGCAAGAAAGTAGGTTGTTCTATGTTTTCTATTTTTATTTGCTTGAATGCTAGGATCTGTTTGACTATTGTTTGTTAAGGTTCTTCAATTTCAAGTATTATTTCATCTTTGGCTAAGTTTGGATTCATATTTTCAAAAAATAAGTAGAAAAAAAATCAAGTACGTCGACTTAATAATTTTGTAGGATTATGTTATATATAGCTTGCAAATTGAAGCAAATTTGTTCATCACGAGACTGGTTACGTATAATTATATAAACATACATTGAGGTACTTCGATCTCTTCTAGTAAATGCTAATTCGAAACGAAAGCAACAATATATTTATGCAAATTACATGTTCACCTTTGTAATGCTGCTAAATTACAAAAACTCCCTTTTTTGCTCATGAGTTGCCGATACGATCCTCGTTCCATCAACTTGCCTTCTCCTATAAATGCAATTGAATTAACATTTTTAATCGTGATGAGGTGGTGAACCACTACAATTGTGGTCCGACCAGACATGATTCGATCCAGTGCTTCTTGAACCACTTGTTCGGATTGAGCGTCGAGAGCATTGCTTCATCTAGAAGAATTGAAGGGTTTCTGATGATAGCTCGAGCTATTGCGATCCTCCGTTTTTGCCCCCCCATAATTGTAGTCCTCTCTCGGCGCAATCAGTGTTATATCCATCGTTTAGGGATCTAATACGGGGATATATTGTTAGGAGAGCATTTAGCACCAATAATAGCAACTTGGCTATAGTAAAAAAGAAAGGAGAACTCTATCATACATTGTTTTCTCTCTTATCATACATTCTTTTGAATTGAATGATTAAGATTGTTGGATTGTTATTAATCTAAGGATTATAACCCCATTTATAAGTATAACCCCATTTATAAAGTGAATAGTTACACTTAGAATTGACAAAATGTGACCCGGCCAGGAAAAATGACCTGACCCGGACGAATCTGAATTTGACCCGAACCGAAAAATGTTGAAAATTCAACGATCCGAAACCGAAATCAAACTGAAACCGAATAACCCAAATCCGAAATGGAACCGAAACCAAATGGTCCGAACCCGAAACCGAATGACACGAATCCGAAATCGATCCGAAACTGTATGATCCGAAACCCGAACGATCAGAAATCCGAATACCCGAAACTAATGATCCGAATGACCCGAAATTTATGATTTGTATGAGCCGGTTGCTAAAATCAATATATTATTGCTAAAGTATCTCGAAATCAATAAAATAAATCTCGAATGATTCGAAAGCAAAATTTTCAAATAATTGAATGATTCGAAATCAAATTTTGTGATATTCAAATGACCAAAAAATTGAAATAATCAAGACCTGAATGACCTGATCCGAAAATCGATATGATCCAAAACCGAAACGATACAAACCTGAAATAATCGGGTCCGATCCACCCGATTGTCACTACTGGTTACACGTACAACCTGCCTCTCTTATTTGGAAGAGACAAAATACACCAGGAAAAAGGCCTACGGACCTCTTCCGTCGAGACTTAATTTCTTTATTTTAGAGGACTGTTTGGAAACTTTCCTACTGAAATATTGGCACTAATACGAATATTATTTACATGCACTAAAGTCCCTCATTAAAGATATACAAACCAATGGAAATACAACAGGTCATTTGTATAATATTCTTGTAGATATTTAGCTGTGAGTTAATAACTGGTTCTCGGGTCCCCCAAAGACATGTCTCTTCACTCACATCCTAATTTATGTCTTCCCGTTTCCTTTATTTTCTCGGCGTAATTTCCGTGTTTTTCTCTTCCATCTTTTCCATAACTGAGAGTTGAAAAAGGGCGACAATGGCGGAGAAGAGAAACGGAGTAGATTGGACAGAGGTGAGAAGGCCGAATCCCCACTTCTTCAAACTTCTTGTTGGTGATTTTGCAAAATCTATGGTAAGTTTTTCATACATTATTCCATTCTAATGGTTGTTTCGTACGAGTTTTTTTTTTTAATTTATACAGAGGAGCTTAATATTTGGGCTTCTTTTTGCGCATTTTTACAAAAAAAAAAACTTGCGTACTAAGTTAATTTGTACATAGGCCCCCTGTAATTAAATCAATAAGTTATTTATTTTTTTTGAAAAAATAATCAGTAAGTTATGAAACTCTAATTAGCAAATACAAGTTGTAAAAATACATTTCTTAACCTCAATTTACTAAGATATGTTATTAGTATTACATATAATTTGCTATTTACCTAAACCCTGAACCCTAATAAACATATCAAAACCCAATTTTGATAAAAATAAAGCATATTCAATTCAGACTCGGAGAGCTGAGATCACCCCCACATCTTTTTTTTCGTGCAGAAAATTCCCTCAAATTTTCACAAACATTTGGAAGTGGAGATGGGGACAAATCCAAGCAGTTCAACTAGGACTCAAATTCAAACTGCCATTCTTGAGGGCCCCACTGGACGAACTTGGCATGTCAAAATGGAGAGAACAAAAGACGACATATTTTTCACTTCTGGATGGACCAATTTCGTAAAAGACCATTCTTTACAGAAGCACGAGTTATTAATATTTCGTTACAACGGGTGCATGCAATTCACCGTGTTAATATTCGACAAGACTTGTTGTGAAAAAAAAGGCGATTGCGGTGAAAATTACGAGACTACTAAATCGTGGTCGAAAAGGACATGCTTTGATGAGGGATACGTTGATATAAATTCTTGCGAAGATTTATCAGATCAAGGTTTGAGTACTATCTAAACCTCGTTTTTTGCATTGATAAAAAATTTAGCTCAAAATGTTCGTTATCATCTACAAGATAAAATTTTCATGAAATTTGAACAGAGCAGCAAGAGGACAGTGTTATTGACGAAACAACAATATCACAAGACGGGGAAGGAGTCAAATTGGGAAAAAGGACAAAAAGATTGTCGAGAAGACGTCCAGTTACCGAAAAAGAGAAAATTTCATCGAACAAAGCAGCTTATTCTTTTGCTTCGGAGAATCCTTTCTTTGTCATTCGCATGAGTCACACACACGTGTATCCGGGGGACACTATGGTATGCTTATTTGGGGTTTTGGGTATATACAATTATAATTATTAATTATGTTTTTTTTTCTAAATGCAGAGATTTCCAATTGAGTTTTCGAAGAAGTATCTTCCGCGAACAAAATGTGAATTTGTTTTGAGGGTCGCGACTGACAGGACGTGGAGTGTAAACTATAACCCTTCTGTGAAGGAACGGGATCGTCTCTGCGGCGGTTGGAGTACTTTCGTGAGAGATAATGATCTAGAAGAAGACGACTATTGTGTGTTTGAGCTCGTAAAATCGACAGAGTGTTTAGTGCACATCTTTAGGGCTGTTGGTCTACAAATAATTTGAAACTGTAATGTACTTTCAATAGGTCCTACTTATTTGTATGATGTATGCTTAGGTTTCCTTAATATTTATAGTCATGTTTGGAAACTAGGGCTAGAATGAATGTGCATGGACATAATTTTGGTTGTTGAGAATGGAGTTTCATTTAATGCTAAAGTAAAGCATTTATTTTTCCTATCCTTTCATCCCTTCTTTCTTCTTAACAAGTGAGGTTTCCTTTCTTTCTTCGTTCATTTGGTTGGTGCTTCCATTGCTCTTATCTATTTCTTCTTTCTTTTTCAAAAAGTTGAGAAGGTTCAACAATGGTGAGAACTAGGGAAGTTAGGCAAGCGGTGAAAACCACGAAACATTTCTTCAAAATACTTGTTGATGGCTTTGCAAATTCTCTGGTAAGTTTTTTTTTATATGTTGTGTCTTTTTTATTTTTTATAAAGATCATGTGAAGAGAATCCCTTTCACCAGACTAGCATTTAGTTTAGATGTGTTCAATTATTTTTACTCTCTTTTATTTTCATTTTTTTCACTTGATGTAAAATTAAAGAAATCAACCTTGGCTAGAAAACAAAAATAATAGGAATTGAGAGAATGAGACTCGATTAAATAAAGTGTGAGCTACACTCAATCTCTGAGACAAGCTCTGCACATTCAAATCCACTTCCATCAATAAAATGAAACGAGGTTCATTCAGATCGTGGTGTTTCCTTTCTTTCTTCTCTTTAGTACTTCAATTACTCTTATCCATTTCTTTCTTTTTCAATACCTTGAGAAGTTCAACAATGGTGATAACTAGAGTAGTTCGTAATGCGGAGAAAAGTCCCAAACATTTCTTCAAAATACTAGTTGATGATTTTGCAAATTCTTTGGCAAGTTATGATGTCCCTTCGATTTTTTTTTAAGTAATCTTTACATATGTTTTTGTTTTATTAAATGTGTTCATAACAATATAACTTTTTTTGCAGAGAATCCCTCCGAATTTTGTTAATCATTTAGAAGGGGAGATGGAAAAGGCCATTATTGAGGGTCCCAATGGAAAAAAATGGAATGTAAAACTTGCTAAAACGACTGAGGGTCTATTCTTCACATTTGGATGGTCTAAGTTTGTAAAAGACCATTCTTTAGAGTTGCATGACTTGTTAATTTTTCGATACAATGGGTCCATGAAATTTAGCGTCTTGCAAATTTTCGACAAGAGTGCTTGTGAGAAACATGTTCATGAAAATGAAGAGACACAAACATCGCGCGATGGGCCAAGGAAATTGTTAGATGATGTGGTGCAAATTATTTCAGATTCTAGTGAAAATAACTCGAATGAAGGTTTGAAAAAAATTTATTGTATTCATACAAGAAATATTCATGTACATATTTCTGATATATGAACCTAGTTTTAGTGGTTTTCTTTGAACTAGTAGTAAATAAAAATAAATCTTTTATTACTAAAATGCATAAAAATTTAACAGACAATGATGAGGAGATGGCCACTGAGGAAATTGCAAAATCAAAAGGCAAGAAGATAGCCTCAAGGAGAAGACTGTCAAGAAGAAGACCAGTGACCGAAAGGGAAAAGAAAATGGCACGAAATGCAGCACATTCATTCACCTCAAATAATCCTTCCTGTATCATCGGCATGCGGCCCAGTTATGTCTATCGCTGGTCGCCTCTGGTATGATTTTTTCAAAAATTAAAGACATTTTTGTTTGTATTTATTTTATAGTCATTTATTTGGTGTTTTGTTTTTTTTATTAGTTTTGTGCTTATTTATCAGTAAATCTTTACTTGAGAACTTAAAAACTATATATTTGAGTAAATGCAGAGATTACCGATGAAGTTTTCAAAGAAGTTTCTTCCAAGAAATAGATGCATATTTACTTTAAGGATCTCAAATAAGAAGGTCTGGGATGCGACTTATCTCCCGTATTTAACAGAACGAGATATTCTGTCTAAAGGTTGGTCTGTGTTCGCGCAAAACAACGATCTAGAAGAAGATGATTTTTGTGTTTTTGAGCTTGTTAAACCAACAGTGTTTCAGGTACACATTTTTAGGGTTGTTGAGGTTTCTAGGGCTAGAAAGAATTGAAATGTTTGTGATAATTTTATGTATGTGTGTTAGGACTTGTTTTATTTCTAGGGCAAGGAATTGTGTTTTTTTTAATTTTTATTTGCTTGTATGCTAGGATCTGTTTGACTATTGTATGTTTAGGTTCTTCAATTGCAAGTTTTATTTCATCGCAGGCTAAATTTGGATTCATATTTTCAAGAAAACAGAAGTAGAAAGAAAAAAAATCAAGTCGACTTGATAATTTTGTAGGACTATGTTGCAACACATAAGCATACATTGAGCCATTACGATCTCTTCTGGTTAATGCGAGTTCGAAAATAAAATTACACATTCAGCTTTGTATTGTTGCTAAATTATAAAAAGCCCTTTTTTTGCTCATGAGTTGCCGATACGATCCTCGTTCCATCACCTTGCCTTCTCCTATAAATGCAATTGAATCAACATTTTTAATCGTGTTGAGGCGGTGAGCCACTACAATTGTGGTCCGACCAGACATGATTCGATCGAGTGCTTCTTGAACCACTTGTTCGGATTGAACGTCGAGAGCACTAGTTGCCTCATCTAGAAGAAGAATTGAAGGGTTTCTTATGATAGCTCGAGCTATTGCGATCCTCTGCTTTTGCCCCCCTGATAATTGTAGTCCTCTCTCGCCGCAATCAGTGTTATATCCATCTTTTAGAGATCTAATAATACGAGGATATATTGTTAGTAGAGCATTTAGCACCAACAATAGCAACTTGGCTATAGTAAAAAAGAAAAACTTACGAGATGAACTCGTGTGCATTAGCAGCTCTTGCGGCCTCCACAATCTCTTCCTCACTCGCATCCGGTTTTCCAAATGAAATATTAAACCTAATATTACCCGAGAAAAGAACCGGTTCTTGGCTAACAAGAGCAGTGAATCTGCGGTACCATATTATATCCAGTTGCCTTAAATCCATGCCGTCGATTCGCACGACTCCTTTGTCAACATCATAGAATCGTTGGATCAAGCTGATTATAGTAGATTTACCACAACCACTTAAACCTACGAGTGCAATGCTCGTGCCAGCTTTTACTTCTAATTCAAACTCTTGTAATATTTGGCATTGCGGTCTCGTTGGATAGGAAAAATCGACCTTCTGTAACTCGATTCTTCCTTGAATTTTCTTTTGCGGCTTATTACTCTTGTACTTCTGATGTTCCTGGACATGAAACATATTTTTTTTAATATTGATCTTCTAAAAAAAGATTGAATAAGTTGAGGAACTAACCTGGGGCATCCTGGATTGCCTGTCGAGCACATCAAAAATCGAAGCGAGCGCATATGCTCCCTTTGCTAAATCAGACGTCATGCTCCCCGCTTCAACGATAGTCAAGCCGGTACTAGCCAATATAAAGTAAGTCTTGAATACATCACGAGCTGCTATTTGTCCCGATTGTACCAGTTTTCCAGCGTACCAAAAATCCAAAGCCCAAGACATAAATAACAAGCAAGGAGAACAACCCATAGCTACCCCGGCCATCCATGATGTTTTACGAGCCGCCTTTAGTGGTTGTTGTTGTGCTTGTTCGAATAGTTTAAGCACCAAACTAGAACACCCAAATGAGGTAACCATTCTATGATTATACACTGATTCAATAGCAATTTGTGTGCTTTTGTATTGAGCTTTGGCTAAATTTTTTGAAACTTTTGATAACACGACTTTTTTGGCATAGTAACATGACATAGTGATGGGTTGAATCGCTATCATAACAAGAGCGAGTTTCCATGCAACAACTATACCAATCGTAACTGCAACTAGCGTACCGGATATCGTTTGAACCAGTATAGAGATCCGATCCGCAACTAGGGTTTTTACTAGAGATGTATCATTGCTTATTCTCGAGCATAAAGCACCAGTCGAGTTAGATTCGTCATCAAACCATGCTGTCTCAAAGCCCAAAATCTTTTCAAGAACTTTAACCCTAACTCTTGTAACCAATTTTTCACCCATGTAAGCAAAGCTATAGTGTTGTAACGTGTGAACCACAATTGATATAAACGAAATAGATGCAAAGATCAATGTGTAATGACGAATGCTCTTTTTCATCTCATCATGGTCAGTATAATAAAATGCAGAGATCATACCACCAAGTGTGAAGGCATATATAGGATGCAAAGAACCGTACACAATAGCCGAGATGCTACCTATGACAGCTTGTTTCCATTCTGAGGAGTTCATTTTGAGAAGTCGAGAAAAAGAAGGGGGTCGATGGAAGTTCTCTGGTTGGGTCGGTTTTTCTTTGTTATGAATCAGAGTGAGGTCAAATGGGCTCGCTTTGGTCATACTGATCCGACTCGTACTGCTTCTTGCAGTTGAGCCGAGATAGAGTGGCTCTTCATCTTGGTCAATGTAGCTTGCGGTTTTTTGTAACTTGAATAGATGAGAATAGTGGCCGTTCGCTTTGGCGAGTAATTCTGTGTGAGTTCCTATTTCTACTATTGTTCCATGGTCTAGCACCGCAATTTGGTCTGCGTTCTTTATTGTCGAGAGCTTATGAGCTACAACCTGATAAAATTAAAAAAATGTTATAAGATATAGGGGACTTAAAATTCAGTCTTACTAGTAACAAATAATGAAAATAAAATTTTAAAGAATGATTCATAAAAAGAAATGTTACCAATGTGGTTCGACCCATGGAAGCTTGATGAAGGGCGGTTTGGACCAGATTCTCTGACTCGGAATCGAGTGCACTTGTAGCTTCATCGAGAAGGAGAATTGCTGGGTTTTTTATTATTGCTCTTGCAATTGCTATTCTTTGCTTCTGCCCCCCTGATAATAGTGCTCCTCTTTCACCAATCTAAAAACATAGATAACCTCACAAGTGTTACAAATTATTTGATGCATCTTAACCATTGACTATGAAAACACTATTTACCTTTGTATCATATCCCTCAGGCAATTGTTGAATAAAATTATGTGCATTTGCAGTCATTGCAGAAGCGTGCAATTCCTCAATAGTCGCTTCAGGCTTACCATACAAAATGTTCTCTTTTATAGATGTTCCAAAAAGCGCGTGTTCTTGACTCACAAGACCCATTTTCTCTCTTATCCATCTCAATTGAAATCTTTTTATATCATATCCATCAATTTGCACAATCCCTTCATCTACGTCGTAAAATCGTTGCACCAACGAAATAACGGTAGATTTTCCGCTCCCACTGGACCCTACTAAAGCTATAGTTTGACCAGCAGGAACATGGAGAGAAAAATCTTTTAAGACGATTGAGTCGGGTCGTGATGGGTATGCAAAATTAACCGAGTCGAACTTGAGTTCGCCACGAACTTGATCGAATTTGAGTCCCGTTGGGTCGTCCATGTTGATTTGTGGTGTCCGATTTATTCGATTCAAAATCCGATTTGCTGCTATCGATGTCTCTGTGAAATGCTTAACTTCAGGTAATGCCATTGCAAGGGACCTATTGAAATTGGAAATAAATTGGAAATTTAGACATATTAGAAAATTAAAATATGCAATTTGTATGTATGTATTCGAACGTTTTGACAATTGTCGTCACAGTCAATAAAAGGATAAAATGAAAGAAAATTACATGCCACCCATCATAAAGCTAAAACCGGATGCATATATGTTTGCTCCGCTCTCTCCATGGTACATAACGAGTCTACTTCCGTACCACGCTAGAAATCCCCAAACTGCATAGCTCAAACCGGTACACCCCATTGCCACCCCTTTCGCGATACCTTGTAACAATCGAAAAAATCATTAATTGACTATCATTTCTCTTTTTCTCTCGGCCAATTAAAGAATATACCTTGCTTGATGCCTAATTTGGTGGTAGTCTCCAAAATGGACGCATATTTCTCGACAATTCGCTTCTCCGCAGTGAAGGAACATACGGTCTTGATTGAACCGAGGGCTTGTTCTACCAATGAATTTGCCTTCGAGTTCTCGGCGTGGGATTTGATAGAAAGGTACAAGTTGTATTTTGCATATACGAGACCGGGGATTAATAAGAGCAGGACAAAGGGGAAGGTAACTAAGAAGAGATGCCATGAGAAATATGCCGAAAATATCAGGGCCGAGATGAACCTTGCTGAGTACACGAGAAACAAAGGAATCTGTTCATACAAAGGGCAAAATTAAAATGTTTGGTAACCCTATTTATCCTCCATCGCCGGGATAACGTTACAAAATCGCATTGAAACTATGTTGATTAGTTTGGTTTTTCTTTTAAGTTATTTTGCGGAGGCCGAAATAGCAATCAACTCGAAACTAATTATGCTAATAAATAATATCAAAATAACAAGAAAAAACATTTTAATTGAAAAAAAAAAGGAACTGATTTATTACCTTCTCGCCGAGTACTTCTTGAATGAGAGAAGTATCTTTGGAAATACTATCCATGATTTCAGATATAGAAGTTTCTTGTAAATCAAAGAAACCCACTTCTTGCCTCAGGATAGCTTCCAAATACTTGTGCCTGATTCTTGGTACTTGTCTCTCACTTGTTCTACTCCAACAATACCCCTCTGCAAATGTCAATTTTTTATTTTATTTTGTGGATTTAACATAAAATATTGAAAAAGAAAAGGGAATTCCAGAAAAGACTAAATTTTATTAATTTTATTAGAAAAACATTTAATGTCAAGTTTTAACATTTATATGGGATAAATAAAAATAAAGAAATTTCTTGAATAACCTCCTGACTTTTTTTGAAAATTAAAAATATCCTCGACTTTTCAATACTCTAAAAAAACTTCAAACAGGATTTCAATTTTGTTTATAAGAGATTAAAACATAACAATGGATGGAGTTAAAGAAAAACTTAGACCAAAATACCCCTATATTCCTCCTTTTTAAACCTTTTTTGTGTTTTTTATGAATTCAAAAAAATCCATAAATATTTTTAATATATATATTAATTTAAAAAAAGATATGTTATATTTATATAATTTTAATATTTCATTTATTTTATATTTTGTCATGAAAAACTAACATTAAATAATAAAAGAAAATCAACAATATAAAAAATTATTCTTGAAATTGTCTTGACAGAATAATATTATTTTAGTATCTAGTGTTAATGTCCATTAATTGTTAACATAAACTAGCTATTAAAATAGTATTTTTTTCAAAAATATTTTAACGCTAGTTTTATTTCAGCAGCTTATTTTATTAACAATAAATGAACATTAAAACTGGCTTGTAAGAAAGTATTTTTATGGTCGACTATTTTGAAGGTGCTTAATTTGTATGACTTAATAAAATTAACAATGAAAAATGAAGGGGTATTTTGGTCCAAATTTTTTTAACATCATTTAATGTTAAGTTGAACCCGTATAGGAGGGTAAATGAAAACGAAACATTGTTTCGAGTACATCCTCTTCAATTTTCAAAAATAGTTGAGGGATTATGTTAGAATTTCCCACGTAAATAAAACTTGTTTAAAAGTTTTTTTAGGCGGAATTTCACATGTATCCATGTAAAACATTATAATTTCACATATATCACTCAATAATGTAAAATTTCACGAATACCCCTTCGAAACCCTTCAAATAGCATGGTTACCCGTATAAAATCATTAAAATATCACATATAACCTTATTGTCTTATTTAAAAACCATCAACGTTTTCCGTTAATAATATGTTAATTACCTAATTTTTAAAATTATTTTTCTATGATAATGAATATTTTTGCTCTAAAATAATAGTTAAATCATACAAAATCAAATATTGTCAATTCTATTTCATAATTTTTTTTCCTAAAATCATTACTCAAATCAATACTATTCTCAAAATTTTAAGTAGCTAGCATATTTATATAAGGATAAACCGAAAAAAATAGTTTGAACAAGACAATTAACAATTTTTAACTAATTTTTTAGTTTTAAGGGTATACCTGATATTTGAAGGATTTTATAGGGGTATTTATGAAATTTTAGGTTTTTGAGGGGTAGACATGAAAGTATGATGTTTTGCAGGGAGGGGACACACACGAAATTTTCAGAAAAGTTAGTTTTTAGTTGGCCAAAAAAGAAATAGTCACAATTTTGAGATCCTTCTAAAAAATGGAAACAATCAAGGACTTCCTTTTGAATTGTAGAACTTACCCATGAAAGCTAACACTAAGACTGTCATTCCAACGTATACAAAATGTAAACATGACTGCAAAATTAGAAACAAAGAAAGATTATTAAAACTCGTGTAACAAAGAAAAGAACAAATATATATAAGCACAGATTGATATATTTATACAACTAGTTACATTCTAACCTTTTCAATATCATGCATGATATTGGTATGATTATTGCTCGGGTTCGCTCTGCCTAACTTGTTCACCGCATCAGTTAAGAAAAACAGGAGGAAATTTGGCCCGATCCCATCACCGATTGAACCGATCGTGCCAAAAATCATCAATATAATATCCACCCAATCAGCAAACATGAGAATGTCATGAATTCTTGCATTTTGAAGTTTAAAACTTTTGGATTTTGCCTCGTTTAGATGCGAAGCCATATGTATGAATTCAGTTGTATAACTTAGAGAGGAGCGACTACTTCGGTTGAAAATAATGATTTCATTCTATTTCTATATAGGGTGATGAAAAAGGAAGATATTTAAATAAAAATGATGTACATTAAGTGGGCAAAGCAATAATTACTATCAGCACCATTTAACAAATCATAATAGTTTCTATCTCTCTTTGCTATTTTATAATGTTTTGTTCTTCTTTTCTTTTCTTATAGAGACTGTTTGGAGGGTGGAAGTTTGAAGGGAATTTGTATTTTGAAATGATGCACAAGTAAATTCTTTATTTGATGGGTACGCAAGAATGAAAATATATAATTCTTAGAATATTCTAATTCTATTTTTTTTATTAAAGTTTGATTCCTCAAATTTGACGAGTGTCAAAGTGGAGCAAAATGTTTAATCAAAGAATATTATTATATCGATAAAAATAAAATATATTTTTATGATAATATAACAATACATTCAATATTAGTATAATAATGTATTATATGAATATAATTATTATTTTAGTATTATATATTATTACAACAAAATAATATATTATAATCATGTATTATATGGATATTAAATATGACAATAATTATTGTATGGATAAAAATAAAATATATTTTTATATGGATAAAAATAAAATATATTTTTATGATAATATAACAATACATTCAATATTATTATAATAATGTATTATATGAATGTAATTATTATTTTAGTATTATATATTATTACAACAAAATAATATATTATAATCATGTATTATATGGATATTAAATATGACAATAATTATTGTAATAATAAATAATAATAAAATAATTATATCCATATAATTAATATTATATTATATATTAATATAATAATATACAATAATTATATTATTATGTTATATTATTAAAATAATATATAATTATTATATTAATTAATATTAGATTAATATTAATATTAATGATAAAATAATGATATTATATATTATTATATAATAATTATATCCATATTATTAATATAATATTATATATGTTATTATAATAATATATATTAAATATATTATAATGACAAAATAATTATATCCATATTATTAATATTATACTATATATATATTATAATAATATATTATAATTATTGTATCCATATAATTAATATAATATTATATATATGATTGTAATATAAACTATATATTATAATAATATTATATTATATTTATAAAAATGATATTTTTTTAACAATTTTAATAAAATATTATTTTTATATTTCCAATAACAAAAATTTCGAATTTTATGAACAACCAAACAAAAAATTATATTTTCCAACATCTTATAATTTGAATATCCAAACAAATATTGAAATTACTAATTCCAGAACTTTTTAACTCCTCCACCATTATTTTATACCTTAGGGCTTGTTTGCTAGGACAGTTTTATAAAACTACAGGAAGCTACAATGAGAAGAAGCCGACAAATATATCTTGGGAAGCTACAAGAAACTATATGAAACTGTCAAAAAAATAATGTAATATTTTATTTCCCTATGCAATTTTCCAGGGAAAATGTTTGCATCAAATAATTTTTTAAAAGTTGTATCCTGAAAGATAAATAAATATTGGCTCATTAATTCAGTCTTTTTATTAATTAATTAATTGTACATTTTAGAATTCAAAAGTTAATTACATTTTGGTTTCAAAAGTGATATATCCATATATATTTGTTTGTTTAGTGCTAGGGAATATAAATTAGGCCAGATTTCCTTTACTGGCATTACTATATTTAGATCAATTCATCTATTGGCTGTTGATATATATAATGGTGACTTTATAAAATTAAAATTAAAATTCATTATTACTTTTAGGTTAGTGGTACTTTGCATTATGTTTTGTCTTAGCTTACTGCTAATTGCTTAGTGGCATATTAGGTTATTTATACTTTTCCGGGCTTTATCAAAGTGTATTTAAGGGGCCTCTTACTCTTAGTCTTAGTTAGTGAGTAATGCTATTATTAATTTGGCTCTGAATTCGATCCGATCAATACAATTATTGTTCAGTGCATGTCAAATTCAAATTGAAGACAACAATAAAATTACTAGCATAATGCTATAAGAACTTTTTTGGTGCCTCCCTCTACCAATCTATTACACTGATCACTGATGATATCATTTCACACCAATCACATCAACACATAATTATGCCTTGTATATTAATTACTTGTGTAAATTATGATATAGAAGATATTTTGGTGAAATGTGGGAACAAAGTAAAATTCTTCATTGCAAAATAAGAATCTGTGGTTTTCCCTTGTTATTCATCCGAACACAAGGGATTTTCTTACTTAATTTGTTAATCAATATATAATTACTTCTTAATTATAATAACAGCAGCGGGGATAGCTCAGTTGGGAGAGCGTCAGACTGAAGATCTGAAGGTCGCGTGTTCGATCCACGCTCACCGCATTTATATATTTTAAGCTATTTAACCGTGCAAATAATAGTAGTAGTATGTTCTAGAAATAAAAAGGTCAACAAGCCCGTCTAGCTCAGTTGGTAGAGCGCAAGGCTCTTAACCTTGTGGTCGTGGGTTCGAGCCCCACGGTGGGCGATTTATTCAATTTTTGTTTTTCCGTTCATTTTTTTAAAGCACGATTGATTAAACAATGAATTGGATAATTAACAAGGGATCCGGTATAGTTATTATTTATGACACAATTTCACAACATTTTGGAGGAGGGCATAATGGGTCGAATTACTTTTGCATGAATGAATTATAACAACTGACTAACATTTGTTATTTTGCAAGTATTGTAATTAATTTTTATTTAATAGATGATGATGATGATAAATATAATTATAACATAATAATAAATATTATATAATAATTACTCGTTATAATCCAAAAATATCAAATATAGAAGAGTCAATCATATAATATATATATTATTCGGCAAAAACTCTACATCCACGTAAATAAAACCCAGAAATACTACCGAAAAGGTTAATATAGTAATAGTATAGGTAGGCCCCACCTTTATTTATTACCAAAAATGTAATTCGGGGTCACTTCTGTAACTAACTTCTGTGACCCTATCATTTTTGTATTATTCGGTGCAGGTCATAATTATATAGTACTTACATTTTTTTTATGATATAAAAAAAAAACAATACAAATTATATATGATATCACATTTAACATTGAAAATAATAAAAAAATGTAATAATTAAAGTTGACTTACGAAAAACATAATTATATATTTTTTTATATCATATAATGTTTTTCAATTTATAAATTTAAAAATAACTTTAATATTTGACAAATGTATTACAAGTAGAAGAAGTTGTTTGCGTTTTGAATTGTAAAGTTTCGTATTTCATTTTTATTAATTAAAAGAAAACGAATGCAATGATAACTTACTAAGGATATACGAGATTCTAAAATTACAATTTGAGAAATAATAGAATATTTAAAAACCACATGTTCATTTGCAAACATTTCTATTGTATTTTTTTTTATATAAATACTATTTAATTTTACTCAATTCGTATTTAATCATGTACTTTGAAAATATCTTGACAACAATATTATTTTAGCAACTAGTTTTAATATTTTATTATTACTAATAATTTAATGGATAAAAAAAAGTTCATAGTTAAAAAATAATAATGTAACTTGAACTTCTTATGGAAAACAAAACTATAACAAATAAATCAATCAATGCATTTATCCCTTATTTGTTGATTTGGGCCTTTTTGAATTATATACCAGATCAAAATTCAAGTGTACAAAAAAGCCTAGCCCAAGAGTAAAAACTGGGTAGCCAACCGTGGGGGAGCAATAGCATTTCCTTACCAACGGCGAAGGACTGAAACGGAAAGAGGTCGTCCTCCACGTTGACCTAATTATTAACAAGGAAGAAAAAGAAGGAAAGAACGAAGAAGAAGAAATTAGAAACGTGGAGGACAAGTACCATACGTGGAACCCTTTCAGACAAAACAGCTAATCCTTTCCCACCTTCACGATGTGACCTCTCGACACGTGTCCCTCCTCCTCCTCCTTCTTCCTTCTCTTTCTTTTCCACCTCCCCCTTTCTCTCTCTCTCTCTTACATTTTTTTTCTACTCGTCGCGTGTTTCCTAATTTTTGGTTCTTTCTTCAATTCGTATATTTGCTTTTTGTTATGCCAGGTAACGAATGTAATGAAATGGAATGAATCTTGTGTTTATTGGTATTAATCAAAATTGAAAACGGTACGTATTTCTTATAATTAGAGATGAACCGAGAAAGAACTAAATCTTTGAGAATATTTTCTGTATTCGTAGTAATCTTATTTTTTTAGTTTTCTTCTGGTCTGAGAAAGTGTGGTCTAAAATTTTGAAGGGTTTGTTCCGTAATCAAACACTACATTTATGAAATTAATAGATATGGGTTTTTATCCCTCGATTTTATTGGTTCAATTTGATTTCTAATTTTCTAAAAGAAAAAAAAAAAGAAGCTCGAATAAGCACTATTTAAAGGCTTATTAAATCGGTAGACTAGGTAAACAAACACAAACCACAATATAGAGGTCTCACGAGGTCTCTTAAGCAAACGGTTCCACGTATTTGTGATCCTTTTTCTTTTCACCTACTCTATCCAAGTCCTTCTTAATTCTTCTCTTATTCCTATCATCTTGTCACTTTTCCTCCTACCACTCGTGAACAATTCATTCTTATCCTCTTAAATCAAAGTTTGGGTCTTGTGGATTACTCAACTAACTAATCTCGTTATGTTCCAGTGAAGGTGAAATGCCAAGAAGGAGAAAAAGGGTTTCAAATCAACAAAATTTATGAAACTATGACATTTCTAAGACCCGAATCAGAGAATATTGTCGAGAAATCAACGGAGAATCTCAGTTCTTTAGTTGCTCTCCCTCTCATAACTGCAATAACACCAATTCAATCCAAAAACGACAAGCGCATAACCTGCTCGATAGAATGCCCAGCTGGAGGAGACGAAACAGAATTACAAATAGACCCTGTTTTGGTGACGAAAGTGAAAAAGAGCGTGTTTTTGAAGGATTTCAAGCCGCTTTGGGGGTGCAATTCGATTTGTGGAAAAAGAGACGAAATGGAGGACGCATTTATTGCAGCGCCGAGTTTCTTTAACCTACCAATTTACATGTTAACACGGGACCGTGTAATAGATGGAATTAACGATGTTAATTCCTTTAAAGTTTCTTCTCATTTCTTCGGTGTTTATGATGGCCATGGCGGTGCTCAAGTCAGTATATTCCTATTTTGTTTCTATTCATTCATTCTTTCTGTTTTTAACTAAATTTGAATCTGGACAGGTGGCGAGCTATTGTAGAGAGAGAATCCACATGGCATTAACCGAAGAGATAAACAAAAAAGAGAAATCGTTCTCAAGAGAAGATTTTGATTATAAGAAAGAATGGGAAAGAGCGTTAGTAGATAGCTTTAAAAAAGTCGATCTAGAAACAGAGATGATCGCATCCGAGACCGTTGGATCGACGGCCGTGATCGCTATCGTTTGCTCTTCTCATATTATCGTTGCGAATTGTGGCGATTCTCGTGCGGTCCTTTCCCGTGGCAAAAAAGCCGTGCCATTGTCTATCGATCACAAAGTATGAATTGTGTTATTATAAAAGGAAAAGATTAAAATGGAAAAAAATAAAATATTTTTTTTTCCGTTATTGTAGCCAGAGAGAGAAGAAGAATGCGCGAGAATAGAAGCGGAGGGAGGAAAGGTGATATGGTGGAATGGGTATCGCGTTCTCGGTGTTCTTGCCATGTCTCGTTCCATCGGTACGGCATATTTTATTTTATTTTATTTTGGGAAATAGGTTTGATATGATGATAAATATTTGGTGTAATTTAATGTTTTTTTTTCCAGGGGATAGATATTTGAAGCCGTGGATAATACCCGTACCGGAAATAACGATAATTCCACGAACAAAAGACGATGATTTTCTTATCCTCGCCAGTGATGGTTTGTGGGACGTGATTTCAAATCAAGAAGCTTGTGACTTAGCGCGCAAGAAGATAATGACATGGCACAAAAAGAATGTTGTCGAGATGGGAAATGAGTTATGTCAGGACCCGGCCACGCAATTGGCTGCGGAGTCGTTGACAAAAATGGCTCTCCAGAAAGGAAGCAAGGATAATATCACTGCGATGGTGGTTGATTTGAAATCTAAATGGAAGTTTAAAAATAAATGCTAACATTGAAAGAATAAATACGCGACGTGTCGAGGCGATGTAAAATATTTATTTTGTTGTAATGTTTTAACTAGTTAGTTAGACCGCCATTTTTTGTTGGATTTGTCTTGTGTAATGCATCTACTTTTTTTATTATTATGCTAATGAAATTAAATTTCTTGAAGAAGAATGTTTTCGTAATGAAAATTGGCTTTTTCTAATGTTTTAAATCACATGTTTGAACAAATTATTAAAATTATTGTTTGGAAATATTAGAAGATTTTTAAAATAACGCAAATGTTAAGAGGGCTTTAGTATAATTAAATACAAAAATAAAATGATATTTTGATAGAAAAAAATCGTCAATTTATCAAATTGGGTCAAAAAATTTGTGTTTTTCAATATTTTATTGTACTATATGGTTTTACATATCCTCGCTTCGGCACTTTTTTCTATTGAATTGAGATTAAAACACTACAAATATTCAAGCACGACAAGACGGTGATAAACTATTTAAATCACATGTTTTTTTACAAAACAAATTAAAAAAATTCAAATCAAATTAAAAGGATATTCATTTCCAAAACAAATTAAAAAATATTCAAATCTAATTAATTAAGCTATAATCAACCCTGAATTTCATTTCCAAAACTAAAAAATATTCATTTTTTTTACATCAGAGGCTCACTCTTCTCAAACAGTTCGTCATTTAAACCGATTAAAAGGATCAAGTCATTTTCCCTTGGTTTAAATTTATGACGAAATTTTTGATTTAATGACTATTTTCATTTCAATAGATGCATCAAGTAATTATTTACAATTTGTTGCCAATACATAACCTAATACGAGAATCTAATTAAGATATTGATGAAATATTTCATAATTTTTTTATTTTTGCATTTTATTAAAATATTGATGAAATACTTATCTCATATTTCACTTTTTATAGAGAATACGAAAATCCTTCGAAATGGGCCTTGTAATTTCGTTTGTGAATGATACATTTGCAAATTATAAATTGAAAATGGAATTTTTGGGCAAATTTTTTGCATAAAATACCGTCATGAAAGCTAGCATTGACAAATTAAATCCAGTAATGAGTTGTTGAATTATTATGTTATCGAAATATAAATATGCACTAATCGTTATAATTTTTAATATACTTTGATGTATTGAGTTTTGTCGTTTTAGACTTTGATGTATTACGTATTAGACTAGGAGATAACCCGCGCTTCGCGGCGGGTTTGTTTCATTTGTTTTATCATACACATAATATATAGTTATAATTTTCGGGAGCAAATATAAGATTTTTATAATAAATATCATATAGGTTAAGAAAATTTTATGATGACAAAATTATTATATTATTTTTTAATATGACCCATTGCGAAATATTTATTTAGTACTTTAATGCAACACATAAAAAAAATTAAATGACACTATAAAATAATAAAATAACATGCATAGACATAAACAAAAATCAAGACCATATGATATTTTAAATTTTTATATATAAAATTAAGAACAATAACATTGTAAAAATTTTAAAAAACTATTTGTGTCTGCTAAATTTTATGTTTCATGTTTATTATTGAAAAATATTATATAAGTTAAAGAAATTATTTGTGTTTAGTAAATTAGTATCTTTCATTACTTTTTATTTTTTTAAGATTAACATGAAAGTGTTTTAAGTAAAAATACAAATATAACATAATTGTTTAAAAAAAAATAATAATAATAATTAGGATGTGCAGTTTTTTTGAATTATATTTTTAAAAATAATAATAATTACGATTACAAGTCATTAATGTAATATTTTTATATCTTTTGTACATAATTATTTTCATAATTTTAAGTTAGAGAAAAATATTGAATATATGATAATAACATACTTAGTAGTATGTGCAATTTTTTTCAATTATACTTTTAAAATAATAATAATTAGGATTACAAGTCATTAATGTAATTATATTTGTTTTTATATATTTTTTACATAATTGATTTCATAATATTAAGTTAGAGAAAAATATTAAATATATGACAATATGGATCTCAAAATAAAGATAAAATTCAAGCCAATATATTTCTTAATATATTTAAATTATATTATGAAAATACTAACAATATTTAATGAATGTTTTATGATATTATATATCAATTTATTAATGTTAGATATTTAAACTCTTCACATTATATTTGTATTCACAATTGATCATGTAAGATATTGTGAAAAAATTCAAAATAAAATACAACTTGTCCAACATGAATCTAACAAATAATATTTTGACACGTTATTAATGTAATGTGATGTGGTTTTCTAAAATTGTTTAAAACTATGTATAAAATAAGAAACACATAAATATCTACAAATAAAACATAATCACGCAAAATCAAATGTTAATCTATGATTCATATGTTGTCACATTTCATAATCTAATTGTTGAAATAATTTTGATGATTTGACATAAGTTGCGATGAGGTGTCATAAAAAGATTACATAAAAATAAGTCAAAAATAAGGGTTGGTTAATTCGTCATTAATCTTTTGTTGGATGAAATTAAATAATTCATGCATGATCAAAATTTGTAACCAAAAACAATGTTTTTACCAATCATCCCATATAAAAGAGTTGAGACACAAACCAATTGAAACAGAAAATCATTTTTTGGTCACATTGACCTTTCATCTTACCATGAGATTAGATATCATACATATTATGTGTAAATACTGTGTGGTTATATGAAAACGGGTCAAATCAAAGTCACAAATGAATCACAATATCAAAGAGAAACATAATTTATACATAGATCAAACGACAAAACACATCCAATGGTGTAGATAGAGACACATGATACCTTTAGATAAGCCAAAGCATGGTGAAAAATAAGGTAGGGGTTTAATTCTATCAAATTTAATATCTATTCGGAGTTAACAATTTGAATTATAATATTTATATTTATTTTATTTTTGAATTATAGTTATTATAATTCCAAAAAAATCACATTATATCTATTAAATCATTATCGATTATGATGACCGTTATTTAACCGATTAATCACCGTTAATCGGTAAGTCATTTTAATGATACTCCGACCGTTTCGTCCGTTAGACGAAATCTTTTATGTTTATTTACAACATTGACTGAGATAAATCAAATTTTATTATGTTTTTATCATAAGGCGAAAAATTATGTCGGAAAAATGCATCAATATTCTTGCTCATGCATTTTTTGGAATTTTCAAGACTTAAATGGATGTCTAGAAGAATTCGTTGAAGAAAAAAGTTCCATTCTATTTTATTATAATAAGATAAAAAA
This sequence comes from Luzula sylvatica, assembly GCA_946800325.1. Lineage (NCBI taxonomy): Eukaryota > Viridiplantae > Streptophyta > Magnoliopsida > Poales > Juncaceae > Luzula > Luzula sylvatica. The sequence goes on from OX326961.1 coordinate 1,181,846, forward strand.
TTATATCGTAAAGTTACGACATCAATTTCTCATCCAGTAATTTTTGGAGTCTCTAAGGACTATTTAGACCGTTAGAATATGTTTTATAGTAATAATCAATATACAAATTTCATCCCAAAAATCTATTTTGGACTTCTCACGAATGTATATTTTGAAACAATTCCAACATCATAAATATATTTTACGGAGAAGTTCTATGATAGACTCATTTTCTTATCATGAATTTTTTTTCAAAAACTTATTTTAAAAAAATTAGCTATTTATTAATTAATTATACAAATTTTATGTTTTAGATATCATTAAATGATAAATATCAATTAGAATTTTACACAAAAAAATTATTATTTAACAAATATTCGAAATATTTTTTTAAAATAAGTCAATAATAAAAAAATGGGTCTATCATAATTTTTTTTATTTTTTATATTTTTTTCGAGTAGTGATATAGACACATAAATTAATTATAAATTTGATATAAATACATAAATTTTCCGAGTATAAATTTATAGTCGATTTACGTAACTATATCGGTACTCGTCTTTTCTTTCATCTTTGCTATATATGAAAGGGTTTCTATGCAAATATTTGTAACAAAATAGACAAGTACATGACAGAATTATCATGTTGTATTGGACCGATTCGGATTCCCATCTATCTCAGTTATCATAGATAACACGTGAAAGCATAAAAGCGGTCGAAACCGGACATGGGCCCAAGTTGGGCATGAACCACTTCATTCAAATTCAAATTCAAATTCAAATTTAAACACCTCTCCAATTTGACGATCGGAGCGAACCGAAAAGAAAACATCAATAATGCTTTCTTTGTTGTTCTCTCTTAGTCTTACAAACTGACAAACATATTGTTAAATCTTGTGATCCATGTCGTCATGGTGACATGGTGGTCACTGCAAACCAACCACATAAGAACCCAATTCCATAAAACTCGCTTAATAATTCCCAACGCATACTCAAATTCACAATTTAAAAACCAAACCACGCAAAGCATCAACTCTCAATTTTATTCTTATGTAAACTCTGTGGTTTCTGTACTGTATGATGATGTATCCCTTGATCATGACTCATCACAGAATAAATATCTGTATAGGTGGCACACAGGATTTGGAATCCTGGTTTTCCCTCTGGTTCCTCCTCGCTCTGTCTCTCCTCTCTCACATTAAAATACAAGAAAAGAATCAGTGAACGATGATATTGACATCACCAACCTAAATCCAAGAAACCAAGCTCTATCTCTGGTAGCTCGACTTCTCCATGGCCGGGAAACAGCTCCCCAACAAGCTTACTTCCGGCGATTCCTCTACTGCCGGCGGAGACGTTAGATTTCTTCACGATATAGAAGCCCTGAGCAAGGCTCTTTCGCTGAACCCTCCATCCAAATCTCGGCTCAATCAGACCCGTCGGTCTCTACCACCACCTCCTACGGCTGCTCGATCGAATAGTGAAGCTCATCCGAACCCGAACCCTAAACCTTCAATCTGGCGTTCTCTCAAGTCGTTGTCACACATCGGACAGAGGCGATTTGATTGTTTGTTCTATCTACAAGTGAAGTCCATCGAGTCGCTGCCTACTTCTCTCGAAGGTTCTTTTCTGTCCGTACACTTTCACCCTTCCAGTTCGTCGTCCTCTCCTTCACTCGCGACTCGACCTAGCAAATCTTCTCGTGGCTCGGCTCATTTCGACGAAACCCTAACTTACCGTTCTTCAATCTACGCAAGATCTTCAGGGTCGAAAACCCACCCTGCCAAGTATGAAGCAAGACAGTTTACTATTCACGTTACTTGTGGCGGTGCGGATTTAGGCAGACACATGGTGGATCTGACCCGTTTGCTTCCTTTAACCATTGCTGAACTTGAGGCCGAAAGAGACATGCAAGAGGAAGAAGAAGGGGAAGAGAAGGGCAAATGGAGCACTAGCATTAGATTGACAGGTCGGGCCCGCGGCGCAAAACTGAACGTGAGTTTTGGCTACTCTTTGGTTATTGAGAAGCAAAGTAAAGGGCCCCCTTCACTCAATCAAAGACAAGGGCTTGGCTCGATGAAAGAGAAGAGAATTGGGGAGATTTTGAGTGAGAAACTCGGTCGAATCGAAAAAGAGAGATCTCCGCCTAATTTTGTTAGAAGTAGAGATCGCTCTCGGTCCATCGAGGACGTCAGAGTTCTTCATGAAGTGTTGCCTCGAACAAAACCAGAAGTTTCATTCCTGGATTCCAAAATCGGAACCGAGAAGGACCAAGAGCGCGAAATGGGTGGATTTGAGGGGGCCCTTTGTAAATTACCCGAATTGAATCCATTTGAAGCTAGTAAAGAAGAGTCTGTAGAAACAACTTCGCCTGAATCGAAACATTGTACTTCTTCAGAACCAATTACAACCGATCTGGAGATTAATTCTTCTTCTTATGATGATAATAATAATAATGATAATAATGAGGAATTCTCCATAATTGAACAAGGCATCGAAAGCAAAACCGAGGACCAAGAAGAAATAAACAACAAAACCGAGGGGGTTATTGAAAACATTGACAAAACTCAAAATACAATTATTCCCCACAAATCAGATGATACCGAATTAAATGAGTTGGAAATTAACAATAATACCGAGGGTATAATTGAAAAAAACGAGGAAAATTCAATTCCTGAAGAAGAATCAGAAGATATCGAATTAAAAGAACTCGAATCCATTTTCAAAAATCTCTCTTTTTTCGAACCAGAAGAATTCCAATCATCCCCAAATCTATACAAAAGCCCTACACTCGAGGAAACAAACCCTAATAATTATCATCACGAAAATTCCTCAAATTTGAAAAGATCGAAGAGTTTAGATCCCGCGTCAGAGTCCGTGGCGAGTGAATTTCTGACGATGTTAGGAATAGAATATTCCCCGTTCGGTTTGAGCTCTGACAGCGATCCCGAGTCTCCACGAGAGCGACTTTTACGACAATTTGAAAAGGAATCTTTAGCTGCCGGATCTGGTTTATTCGGCCTCGATCTCGAAGAACAAGAACCGGGAATTGAAATCCCGGATTTGCCCAAAACCGGATTTGAAACCCCGGATTTGCCCGAGCCCGGAGCTGGAAACCTGGAATTGACCGAACCTGGGTTTGGAAACCCGGAATTGCCCGAACCAGGATTCGAACTCCCAGTTTCGAAAGCCAAGTTATTGGAGGACGCCGAAACCGAGGCCCTCATGCGGGAATTTGGCATGGACGAGAACTCTTTCTTAACGGGTTTAGAAGATACCGGGTTCGGCAGCCCTATCCATTTACCCGTACCGGAATTCGACCCGAATTCAATCGAAGAGGAATCAACGTTCGTGCAAACGAAAGATGGAGGGTTTTTGAGATCGATGAATCCTGCGATTTTTAAAAACGCCAAAAACGGGGGTAATTTGGTAATGCAAGCTTCGAGTCCCGTTGTTTTGCCTGCCGAAATGGGCGGGGGCATAATGGACATTTTGCAAAAATTGGCTTCGGTTGGTATCGAGAAATTATCCTCCCAAGCTAGCAAACTCATGCCTTTGGAGGATATTACTGGAAAAACCGTCCCACAAATGATTGCTCACGACAAGTAACTTTTCTTGCCAATTTTGCAAATAAGCTCTTCTATTTTTACATAATCATGACACATAAGGTAACCTTTTCTTTTTTCTTTTTCTTTAGCAGTGAGTACACACAGGACGCCTCCAGTTATAGAAAAAAGAAGGGGAAGAGTTCTGAGTTTGGGTCCTCAACTGGAGGGGAGTATGTGTCACTGGAGGATCTGGCGCCGTTAGCAATGGAGAAGATTGAGGCCTTGTCCATTGAAGGTCTCCGCATCCAGTCCGGCATGTCTGACGAAGAGGCTCCTTCCAACATCACGTCCCAATCAATCGGCGAAATCTCAGCACTCGAAGGGACCACTTCCCAAAATACCCTCTCCCTCGGTTTAGAAGGTACTGGAGGCCTCCAGTTATTAGATATTAAGGGTGATGATGATAGTAATCAAGGAGAGGATTTGGACGGGTTAATGGGTTTATCATTGAGTCTGGACGAATGGATGAAACTCGATTCGGGTTTAATTGGAGAAGAAGTATCGGATAGGACAGCAAAGATTTTGGCGGCTCATCATGCGAATTCCATGGACCTGGTCCGTGACGCACCGAAGAAGAAAGGTGGGAGGAGATGGGGTTTGTTGGGTAATAATTTCACCGTTGCTATTATGGTGCAGTTAAGAGACCCGTTAAGGAATTACGAACCCGTTGGTACGCCCATGCTTTCGTTGATTCAAGTCGAACGTGTTTTCGTACCGCCCAAACCTAAAATATACGGAAATATTATTTTCAAAGTTAATGAAAACAAAGAGAAAAACGAAGAGGAGTGTAATGATGATGATGATGATGATAATAATAATAATAATAATAAGGGGGTGGTTTCGCAGTATAAGATTAGCGAGGTTCACGTTGCGGGTTTTGAGAGGGCAGTGGAAATCATACCCGATAAGAAGAAGGTGACGAAATGGGGGAGTAATGTGCAGCAGGAGCAAAGCGGGTCGAGATGGTTGGTGGCTACGGGTATGGGTAAGGGGAATAAACACCCGTTATTGAAATCTAAAGTTGGTGGTTCCAAAAGTGATTCTCTTTGGAGCGTTTCTTCTAAACTTGGTGGAAATAATTCTCATAGGAGAAATTCTAATATTTTTTTGGGTAAAAAATGATTTTGTACAGATTTTTTTTTTTTTAATGTTGATCAAATATTGAACCGACTTTATTTAAAAATGATTTTGTTTGTTTATATTTTTATGCGTCATGACGACTGTTCAGCTGTCTCTTGAAGGATGGAGAATAATTTTGAGTTCTGTTATTTAATTTGAATCAATCAATCAAATTAACTAATTTATAATTTATACTGGTCCACATGGGGAAAGCTTTTTTAAATGATTTTGCGTAGCATGTTTGTATTTGAATAGTAATATTGAATTCAAACCTGAAGTTTTCTTATTATGGGATTATCAAGCTCACAGAATCAACTATTGATTGGTTTCTGTTGCTATAATATTGGATTGATAGAATTCTTCAATTACTTAAGTCTTAAATCTCTGTAAAATCATAAACAAATAATTATTTTTAATGAGTTTTCTTTTTTTTTGCTACCGCCATTAATTTTCCTTTAACCGAAATTCAACTTTTAGAAAAAAGAATTATTTTGTGGTAAGAAAATTTCCATAAAAAAAATATTTATAATCATATTGGACGTCATAAAATGATGAATTAGCAAAACATGAATTTTCTTTTTTATTCCCCCAAATAAAGAAGCCAAGTTTCCTAAGATCTCGCTAGAAAAGAAATAAAATTCAACTGATTATAACCGTCTTAAGCTACCAAAGAAAAATACTCTTATTGTGAGAAAATAATTCATAAAATTCACCATACCTTCTAATATAAAAAATATAAATAGTCATATTTTGCAGCTGGTGCATGCAATTCGGTGGAACAAGTGCATGCAAAATTACTTAATTATAGAGAATGTCTAAAAGTCTGATAACAGGTAATCAACAGATTTAAAAAATAATTATACTATCAAAATCAGTTAAATCACCAAAGAATATACAATTCACAAAACCATACAAGCACAACCGTTCATCAATCCAATACACGATTATTAAAGCAATTAGTGGACGGTAGATTGCTCTCATCAACATTATGTGTACCCAATATCGTTGCTTTATAAAACTGATATCTTCATCCCTCTCGTTGTCGAACACCTGGAGTTCGTCATGGCTTCGACTCCTCTCCAGTAATATATTTTTGGTAGATCAGTGGGTAAGAGAGAACAATATGGAAATGGAGATGTCCAGGGGATATATAATGGAGAGGTGGAAACAGCGGGAAGTTCAACCGCGCGCATGGAGTGGCGAGCACGAAGCAGGGCAAGGACAGGCCCTCTGACTCTGACCCACCTCCGCTTAAGCTTAAACCCCCCAAGGGCCCAAACGTATTTTTATTTTTATTATTCAATTTCCATTCATTCGTATCATTCGTAGCGAGAAAGAGAGAGCTCAGAGAGGCGAGATTCAAAAGGAGAAAGACGACCTTTACTCTCCTTCTCTATCGATCCTCTCTCTTTCTCTCTAATCCCAATAAATACCTTTTACCAAAGCATCGATCAGATCTCTTATACTTTCGATTTCTTTCTTTGAATTCTTGGTTTCTAAGATTGATCGAGGTATCTTTGAGCTGCTGTAACTGTTGGATGAGAAATGGTACCTAACTTACCTTTATCTATTCTTTTTCTTTCAATTTAAATTTTGGTATTTTTTTTTTCTTTTCATGTCAACAACCATTTATGTTTTTGTTTTGCACAACAAATAATATTGCAAACGGATGGTTTTCTGATTTTTTTTTTTGTTAATTTTATCACTGCATTTTGAATTTTAATGTTTTTGTTGAACTTGGTTTGGGATTTTGACTTCAGAAACTCACATAATTTTCAAATTTTGCAGAGACTTTGAAAATGATGTTCATGTAATTAGATCATGATTGGAATTATTTCATTAAAAAAAAAACATGATTACTGGGAGGATAACAGTATTCCATGAATTGATGTTAGGGTAGCATTACACATTTCATTCGTAGATTTGAACTCTGTATCGAGTCGTTCATAATTTATACCGACTTGGGAACTTATGAGACAATAGTTTAAACAACATTTCGATTCTCAAATGATTATTTTTATAATAAAAAAATTATCTTTTTTATTAGGGGACCAAGGTAGCTGTGGGTTCGCATGTATGGTTGCCGTCAGAAGATCCAGAGATAATTTGGATAGATGGAGAGCTCACTCAGATTCAAGGCCAAGACGCTACAGTCGTCTTAACCAATGGCAAAACGGTATATCCGATAAACATTTTCCTCTTAATTATAATTTCATCCAAGAAGTCAAAACATAGGAAATATCAGAAATAACCATATAAAATAAACAAACAAATTTGGTTCTTCTGTTTTAGGTTCAAGCAAAATTGGATACAATGCACATGAAGGATACGGAGCTCCCCAAAGACGGAATAGAGGACATGACAAGGCTCTCTTACTTACACGAACCTGGTGTATTGGATAATCTCAAAATCCGTTATTATAATAACGAAATTTATGTTAGTATTTGCATTTCAATTTATCTTATACTCTCGATTTGATCGCGCTTACTCTCACATTAATTAATTTAATTTTTTTTTGAAATTTTCAGACTTATGTTGGGGGAATCTTGATTGCAATTAATCCGTTTCAAAGATTAGCGCATCTAGAAGGTCAAGAAGTGATGAATAGATACAGGGGACGTAATCTAGGGGAATTACCTCCTCATGTTTTTGCTGTTGGAGATGTTGTCTACAGGTAATTTCTTTTTGTACATTAAGCAATTTGATCCTTGAAAATTTAGACACATTTCACATGTTCTTATTTTGATTATTGAATTTTCCAGAGCCATGATGAATGAAAGAAGAAGTAACTCGGTGTTGGTAAGTGGAGAGAGTGGAGCTGGTAAAACAGAGGCTACGAAATCGCTTATGAGATATCTTGCTTATTTGGGGGGAACGACAGGTGGCGGCGGGAGGACGGTCGAAGAGAAAGTTTTGGAGTCAAATCCAGTTCTCGAAGCCTTTGGAAATGCAAAAACTTTGAGGAACAATAACTCCAGGTAAACTTTAATAATTTTTTTAATTTTTATTTTTTTAAATAAAATTAACATACATTAATTTGCGCTGGTGAAGTCGATTTGGTAAGTTTGTCGAGATCCAATTTGACGAGAGAGGAAAGATTTGCGGAGCTGCCGTGAGGACTTATTTGCTAGAAAGATCGCGTATCTGTCAATCTACTTCTCCCGAGAGAAGCTACCATATTTTTTACTTCCTTTGCGCTGCTCCACCCGAGGTGAACTTTCGATTTATCTAAATTTATAAACGATTCTAATTTCTAAATGACTATAATGTGTGTATATATGAAAATGTAGCACAAAGCGAAATATAAAGTTGGGGATCCGCGACAATATCATTACCTCAACCAGTCAGATTGCTTTCAAGTGGACCGTATTGATGATCACCAAGAGTATCTTGATCTGAAAAAGGCCATGGATGTTGTTGGAATGTCTGAAGACGAACAGGTTTAACTCATTATTCACTTTTTGTTTGCTGCAAGTAATATAGAATTTTAGATTTTTCTTTCCATCTTTTTCAGGACTCGATTTTTAGCACCGTGGCTGCTATACTTCATCTCGGAAATATTAATTTTGTTAAAGGAAAAGAGCCAGATTCTTCCGAGTTGAAGGATAAGGCATCAAGAGACCATCTCAACACAGTTGCTGAATTGCTCAAGTACGTTTATTTCTTCCTTTTTTCTTTTCGTTAAATCAAATGAAAGAAATAAGCTGACAAGTTCAATGGTTGTGTCAGATGTGATGTAGCGAATTTGGAACTAGCATTGATATCAAAAAAGATCGTGACTCGTGATGAAACTATTGATAGAGCACTCGATCCAAGCGGAGCAGTTGTTAGTAGGGATGGGTTAGCGAAGCAACTATACTCCCGTTTGTTTGATTGGTATTTTTTTGCTTTTCTCTTTATGTTAATACTTTGTTTTCATTATGATTATTGCTAAAATTTATTTGTGGCTATGTAGGCTCGTCGAAAAAATCAATGTGTCGATCGGACAGGACCCAACTTCAAAATTGATGATCGGTGTGCTTGATATCTATGGTTTCGAGAGTTTCAAAATTAACAGGTAACAAAATCAATTTTCTTATGAAACATCAAAAAGAGCATTACATTATTAAACACTCTTTTTTTGTTGTAAGAACAGTTTCGAACAATTGTGTATTAATTTTACGAATGAAAAGCTACAGCAGCACTTCAACCAGGTAGATTGACAATTTTGAATAAATTTTATAATAATCCCTCGAGGAAAATGAAATGAGAAATATTCAAATTTCAAACTTATAATTGGGGTTGTAATTTGAAAATGATCTTATGTGAGTATCTTGTGCTCACTTTCTTCTTTCTGACGAATTTACAGCATGTGTTCAAAGGTGAGCAAGCAGAGTATGACAAGGAGCAAATCGATTGGAGTTACATCGAATTTACTGATAACCAAGATATCCTTGACTTGATTGAGAAGGTAATATTCAAATTTAATTTCGCAAGGCATTCAAATGGTAATATCTTATTTCCTGATACTATATTTTTTTTTTTTTAACAGAAAGGTGGAGTTTTATCACTATTAGATGAAGCCTGGTAAATGTCACATTTTTTTTTTGTTGCTTCTTACTGTTTATATAAACATGATGGTTTCTTGACTGAGCTATTTATCTTGTAGTGTGGTCCCTAGAGGATCGCATGAGACGTTTTGTTCGAAATTGGGCGCGTCATTCAAAGGGCATAAACGGTTTAGTGTACCTAGGCTCGCACGTAACAATTTTACAATATCTCATTTTGCTGGAGACGTAAGAATTTATTAGACAAATTGTTTTTTTTTTTACAACAAAGTAAATATATCGACAATTTGATGTACAAGTACGTGTCCGCTTTGTCGCAGGTGCAATATGATTCTACTTATTTCCTAGAGAAAAACAAAGATTTTGTTGTACCGGAACAAAATGAGTTACTTAATCTCTCTCAATCACCCTTCGTCTCCGGCTTATTTCCAATAACCGAAGCATCCAAATCCGCAAAGTTTTCTTCTATTGGAACTCGATTCAAGGTTATATGTATTCCATACTTCTTTCATATATTGCCACAAATAAGCACAATATTTATGAAAAATAACCAATTAAGTTTTTGCGCATTTTGAGTCGTGAATACTAAATTTTAAGCAACCTGCAGTTGCAACTTCAACAACTAATGGAGATATTGAACACGACCGATCCACATTACGTGAGATGTGTGAAGCCAAACACCAAACTCAAGCCCTCCATTTTCGAGAATGCACCCATTATACAACAACTTCAGTGCGGAGTAAGTGACCAAACCATCCCATACAATTCTTTTCGGCAAAATCTAAACTCAAAAATTGTTTTATAAACATTTCCTTTATGTTTCTAGGGTGTTCTTGAAGCAATTAGGATCAGTTGTCAAGGGTTTCCTACAAGAAGAACATTTGCTGAGTTCGTTAAACGTTTCACCGTTCTCGCACCTAGTCTAATTGCAGGAGTGTAAGTACTATTCACATTTATATTCTACTATGTTTTCCTTGTTAACCTTCTTTTCCTTTTTTCCCCTTCTTGGAGAGCAGTGAGGAAAAGGAAGCGTGCAGAAAACTTTTGGACATAGCCGGATTGAAAGGTTACCAGGTAAGATATTTCAGAAGAATAAAACCAAAATGAAATTATTTTAATTTTTAATTTTAACGTCTTGTGTTGGTTTTGGCAGATTGGAAAAACAAAGGTGTTTCTAAAAGCAGGACAAATGGCCGAACTCGATGCTAGGAGGACTGAGGTGCTTGGAAGAGCAGCTACTAAAATTGAAAGGAAGTGGAAGACCTATATCACACGCAAGAACTATCTTGAAGAAAAGGAGAAGGCTACTTTTATAGAAACTATTTGCAGAGGTACTGAAAACCTTGTTCAAGTTGAATATCGATTTTAATTTAACACCCTTTAATGAAATAATGCAGGAGTACTCGCACGAAGCAAATTCGAGCATATGAGGCGTGTAGATGCATCGATCAAAGTTCAGAAATATCGGAGGCGCCATGTTACTAGAAAGTCTTATAAAAAGCAAGTCTCAGATGCGATTACAATCCAGGCTGGTCTTCGTGGTCTCAGTGCTCGTATGGAATTAGATTTCAGGAGGAAGAAAAGAGCAGTGACTAAACTTCAGGTACAATTTCAAAACATCTATTCTTGTTTGTTTTATGACCTCAAAATAATATTATTATTATTTTTGAATAATTGGGCAGGCTCGATGGCGCGGAAAGAGAAAATATACAAGCTACCAAATTCAGAGAAAAGCAGCAATTACTTTCCAGAGTTGGTGGAGACGAAGGCTTGCTAAAAAGGAACTCACTAGGCTTAAAATTGTAAATACCCCCATGCCTCACAATAGATAAAAAAAGAAAATCAAAAGAAAGAACATATTGTCTTTGCAAAAAGAATTATGACGCAGCATTATTTTCTGTTCATTTTGAAATAGATCGCAAAGGAGCAAAAGGCGGAGCAGGCGAGATTGGCTAAAGAGCTCGAAGCGGTCAAGGCAAAGATGGAAGCCGACAGAATAAAATTAGTAAATATCCTCTCTTTTATTAAATAGATATATTTTCATATTAAGAATGACACATTTTCCAGTCCCGTCCATACCCAGCTAGTGTACCGAATATTTAGACAATATATACGACTAAATAAATAGTAAATAGACCATTTTTTTATGAAAGTAGTGATAGATCGTTGAATATATAACATGAGGAGACAATGTAAAATAATATTTTTGACAATTCAGGAACTAGAAAGGATGCAAGCAGAGAGAGAAAGAGCGGAAAGAGAGGTGGCTGCGGCCGCAGCTGCAGCAGCGGCTGAGAAGGAACGAAAGGAACAAGAGGAGAAAGAAAGAAAAGAAAGGGAGGAAAGAGAAGAAAAGGAGAAGAAGGAAAGAGAGGAAAGAGAGGCGAGAGAAAGACAAGAAAGAGATGAAAGGGAGGCGAGAGAAAGGAAGGAAAGAGAGGAGAAAGAGGCGAGAGAAAGAAAAGAACGAGAGGAAAAAGAGGCGAGAGAAAGAAAAGAAAGAGAGGAAAAAGAAGCAAGAGAAAAGAAGGAGAGAGAGGAAAGAGAAGCAAGAGAGGCCATTGCGGCCGCCGCGGCCGCAGCCGCCGCTGCCATTGCTGCTGCGGAAGCTATGAAATCAGAAAAGATAGACGAATTAGCTGCCGAACAAGAACAATTGAAGGTACATTATTTTTATCATTTTTATGCTCATATATATATAATATATATATATGTGTGTGATTATATTTGTATACAAACATATTTTTATTACAATAGGCCAAGTTGGAAGAGGAAAGCAAAGAAAAGGAATCGATTATGAATGCCAAAGCCGAGTTACTGCAGAAACTCGAAGAACTAAAAGATACCATCAAAAGGTTAATTTTTTTTATGTTGACTAGAATGTTAATTATTAATTTTTACTGTTATACATCTGCTAAACTATAAGCGTATTAATTCGAATTTCTCATGAGCAGGCTCGAAGAGGATGCATCTTCGACCGAGGCCTTGTTGAAAACAGAGAAACAAGAACACGATGCGACAAAGAATGCACTTGCATCCAAAACTGAAGAATTAGCAAAACATATTGAAGCTACTGATAAAAGAATCGAGCAGCTTCAAGAGGAAGTAAAAGAGTATGTATACAATTTTCATATCGCAATGGTTATTTAAAAATTCCACTAGGAAATTGATATATATTATTTTATTAAACAAGTTTTATTCAAATAATGTACTGTGCAAGTTAATAACCCTAGGGTTTATAATGTATTTTTCTTTGAATCAGTGCCAAACAAAATTCGGCAGCAAAGGAAGAATTATTAGCAGAAAGACAAGGACATGAGGCATCAAAGAAGTCTCTTGCAGAATCTCAAGACAAGAACAAGGACTTGGAAAAAAGAATTGAAGATGCAGAAAGTAAAATCGTTCAACTTAAGAAAGATTTAGAGAGGTCAGTGAATAATTAATTTTGTTACAATTTATCTATTTAACCCATTTTTCATTCAAGCTCTCTGAAATTATTTGTCCGTTCATGAAATAGGTCTGAAGAAAACACAAGAGAGAAAGAAGCTTTGTTACAAACAGAAAAGCAAGAACACAAGGCGACTCAGAATGCATTAAGCGAAGAAAACCAAGCGCATCATAAGACAAAGAAGGCGTTAGAAGAAGAAACTGAAGAGCATGATTCCGCGAAAAAGTCGCTCCACAAAGAAAAGCAAGAGCATGATTTAACGAAACAGGCACTCGCAGAAGAGAAACTAGAACACGATTTTGCAAAGAAGTCTTTGGCACAAGAAAAACAGGAGCACAATTCAACAAAGAATGCCCTAGAAAAAGAAAAACAAGAACACGAGGATACAAATAATGCCTTCGCAAAAGAAAAACGAGAGCACGATTCCACAAAGGATTCCCTATCAGAATCTCACCGGAAAAACAAAGAATTACAAAATGACGTTGAAGATGCGAATAAAAAAACTTCCACGATTCAACTTGACTTGCAAAGGTACATACAACTTTTGCATGATTTTATTTTTATTATTGTCCATTGTAAATATTAACCATTTCTCCAATCATGTACAGGTCTAAAGAAGAGATGGCTTCGACAGAGGCAATGTTGAGAACAGAAAGACAAGAACACGATACAACGAAACGTACACTTGCATCATCTCAACAAAAGAATGATGAATTATCGAGAAAAATGGAAGATACTGATAAGAGAATTGTTGATCTTCAAGGCAATGTACACAGGTAGGCATATAACTTAGTATACTATTACATTTGTTTAATTCGGACTTTTAAATTTTTTTATTTAATTATTATTTTGCATTACATAGACTTGAAGATGATAAAAGTAGAAAGGAGTCAATGTTGGAAAATGAAAGGCTAGAACATGATACGACAAAACGGAAGTTCGCAGAGTATCAAGACAAGAATGACGAGTTAATGAGAAAAACTCAAGGTGCAGAACAAAGAATTATCGAGCTTCAAATTGAAGTGAAAAGGTCCTCCCATTTTTTAATTTAAACCATATTCTTTTTTTTATGACTAACAAATTCTTGATGAGCAGGTATCAAGAAGAGGCGGGTTCGAAAGAGGTGACGCTGCAAAGAGAAAAACAAGAGCACAAAGCAACAAAAGAAGAGCTCGCCGAACTTCAAGCGAATAATAAAAGATTAGTAAGGGAAGCCGATGATGCCACTGATAAATGTGACCGTCTTCAGAGAAATATGAGCAGGTTTGCTTTTTGTACACGTATAATGTATCGGTCTATCCACTGGTTGCCTAGAGGTTTAGGTTTTGATTTTTGGTGTTTGACTCCAATCTCATGCAAATTTGTGTTTCGCCCAATATTAGAAAAATGAACCTTAATTTCGTTAGGAGATTTGGTATTGGTTTGTAAGTTTGACAGGTGAAGTCGTGACACAGGCTCGAAGAAACCATAAATGCAAAAGATACTTTCTTGCAAAAGAAAGAAGACGAGCAAAATGCAACAAAGGCATCGCTTAAGGAATCTCATGAGAAAAATGAGGGATTAATAGAAAATATTAAAGACGCTAATAAAAAAATTGACCAGCTCCAAGAGAATATACAAAGGTTTGTATATATGGAGAAATTGTTAGAAAGTTCTGTTTCAATTAACACAAATAGTTCATGAACTAAAATAACTCTTTTAATTAGAGTATGAGTTCATGAACTGTGATGTCTCTATATGGAAATTAATTAATCCATTGGACATGAAACAGGCTTGAAGAAATCATAGCTTCAAAAGAAGCTATGTTTCAAAAGGAACGACAAGACCATGATGTAACTAAGAAATTATGTGAGGAATATCAAGAGAGAATTGATGAATTAATAGAGAAACTTAGAGATGCTAATAAAAAAATTGATCGACTTCAAGACAACATAGAGAGGTTCGTACATAATTAGTTCAAAAAATAAGTTTTGATAATTAATTAATAAATAATAGTCACACGATTTAAATAATTCATTAATCTATATATTTACCAGGCTCGAAGAAGCCAAATCTTCCAAAGAGACATTATTACAAGAAAAACAACAAGAGGTCGATGCAACTAAAAAAATACTTACTGAATATCAAGAGAAAATTGAAGAATTAGAAAAGATAATCAAAGATGCTAATAAAAAAATTGAACGACTTCAAGACAATATAGAAAGGTTCGTACATATTTTCCTAATTATTACTATTATCAATCTAATATAATATATTCCTAACTTTTAGTAAAATTTTATTATTTGGCCATGAATAGGCTAGAAGAAACGACATCGTCAAAAGATGTTTTATTGCAAACAGAAAGACAAGAGCACGATTCAACAAAAAAATCACTTTTGGAATCTCATGATAAAAACGAAGAATTAATGGATAAAACTAAAGATGCTAATAAAAGAGCTGATCGACTTCAAGATAATGTAGAAAGGTCTGCACAAATTGTTAACATATAATTAAGGGAAATGATAAGTAGAATCCAAGTTATAAGAAACCAAATAGAATCTAGCCGTGATAAGTGTATATTCTGTTATACTAATTTTCAGAATAATATCTCGTCTATAGCAGAATATACACTTATTATGGCTGGATTCTGTTTAGATTCTAAAAAATGGATTCAATTTAGCAGCCCCGTATAATTAAGCCTATTAAGCTAAAAGTTATTCTTTTGGTAATGAAACAGGCTACAAGAAACCATTACCTCAAAAGATACTTTATTGCAAACCGAAAAACAAGAGCATGATAGAACAAGGAAACTTTTTAAGGAATCTAAGGATAAAATCGATGAATTAACAGATGAAATTAGAGATGCTAAGAAAAGACATGATCGGCTTCAAGACAATGTCGAAAGGTTTTACAGTAACTCATTTGAAAAATAAATAAGAAATATAACTTTTTGTAAAATTTGAAGTATTGATATCAAATAAACCATTAAACAGGCTTGAAGAAGCCAAAGCTTCGAAAGAGGCCTTGTTGCAAACAAAACAACAAGAACTCGATACAACAAAAAAATTACTTGTTGAATCTGAGGAGAAAATTGAAGAACTTGAAAAGAAAATAAAAGAAGCTAATAAAAAATTTGATGGACTTCAAGAAGACATTAAGAGGTTCGTAACGAGCTTGTCACGACTATTATTATGCTTACAAAACCAATTTGTATATATTTGTAGTAAACCAAATTACCGTGTCTTTATTTTAGCTTAGTTTTCTGGAAATTAGTAAAATTTATTTTCTGACCATTAACAGGCTTGATGAAACCATAGCTTCGAAAGAAACTTTGTTGGAAACAGAAAGACAAGAGCACGAAACAACAAAGAAATTGCTGAAAGAATCTAACAATAAGCATGAAGAATTTATGGATAAAATCAAAGAAGCCAACAAAAGAGCAGATAGAATTCAAGACAACGTTGAAAGGTTCGAATTATATTAAATATACCCTGTTTATTACACCAAAATATAAGTAATTCGTAATAGAATTAGTGTCACGTGTTTTTTAGCTAATATTAATTCATTTTTTTATGAAATAGGCTTGGAGAAACCATAGCTTTGAAAGACACTTTGTTGCAAACTGAGAAACAAGAACATGAAGAAACAAAGAAGTTACTCAAAGATTTAAAGGAGAAAAACGAAGAACTACTAGAGCAAATCAAAGACATCAACAAAAAAATTGATAGACATCAAGATGCCATTCAAAGGTTTTTATATGTTGACCGGATTTTATTAATTTAGCACACCTAAATGTAATTTAATTGTCCTAATTAAAATCCATTGGTTTTAAAATAGGCTTGAAGAAACCATAGCTACGAAAGAGGCAGTGGTGCAAGCAGAACGACTCGAACATGACTCAACAAAGAAATTGCTCAAGGAATCTAAAGAGAAGTACGAAGAAATATCAGAGAAGACAAGAGATGCCGATAAAAAATGTGACCGACTTCAAGACAAAATAGAAAGGTTAGCATATATAATTTTTCTTTTTCACTATGAAATGGATGATAAATTTAAATGAGATGATAAATTTTCCCTAAAACAGGCTTGAAGAAACCATTACTTCAAAGGATACTATTTTGCAAACTGAAAGGCAAGAACACGATGCAACAAAAAAATTGCTTAAGGGATCTCAAGAGGAAATTGAAGAACTAGGAAAGCAAATCAGAGATTATAATAAAAAAATCGACCGACTACAAGACAATATGGAAAGGTTTGTATGCCCTTTTTTTGGGTAGAAAACCAAGTTAACAATATTAATTTATGGTAAAGATTAGTTTGTAACGATAACTTTGAAATAGGCTTCAAGAAAGCACAAGTTTGAAAGAGACTTCGTTGCAAAAAGAACGACAAGAGCTCGAGGCAACAAAGAAATCACTTAAGGAGTCTCAAGAGGAAAATGATGCATTGTCAAAGAAATTAAGAGAATCTAATAAAAATCTTGACCGTCTTCAAGATAATGCCGAAAGGTTCTTACAAAATAAAATAAAATTGAAATTCATTTCCATAGAAAAAGAAATCAAATTCATGCAAGGAAAATCTTTTACTTCACATTCTTACAAAAAAATAATTATTCAAATAGGCTTGAAGAACATAAAGCTTCCAAGGAGGCTTTGTTGCAAACAGAACGGCAAGATCACGATACTGCCAAGAAATTACTTAATGAATCACGCGACAAAATTGAAGAATTGGAACTCAAAAGCAAAGATGCTAATAAGAAAGCCGGTCAACTTCGAGATGATATACAAAGGTTCGTAGCAATTAAATTTGGCAATAACTACCACACTTGCAAAATAATTTGTTTAAACTAAATCTAATTATGTATATTTCCTTTTTGGTCTTTTGCGACACATTGGCTTGGAGTGGCTGCCAAAGGTTGAGGGTTTTAACCCTCATTTAGTAAGTAAATTACATACATGTCCATAAGTATTGGAAAATTTGCATGAAATGGGAGTCAAACCCTTGACCTCTAGCACCAGTGGATAGATTATATTACTTTATTATCTCTACTACATAATTTTTTATAAGTGTTCATTAATCAAAGTGCTTAAGAGGTGAAAGTATATTTTTCTTCTCTTGCCATTGTAATAGACTTGAGGATATAATAGCGGGAAAAGAGGAGTCCTTGCAGTCAGAAAGGCAAGAACACGACACAACAAGAAAATCATTGAAAAGATCACAAGACGAGTACAACGAATTATTGAAACAAATTGATGAGAATCGCGAGAGAGTAAATCAACTTCATAACGAGATGCAAAGGTACGCACATTTAAATCAAACCCTTGGCACATCACCAACAATTTAATTTTGAGGGGACTTCTATCATACATCATTTTCCTTATCATACATTCATTTTCAAAGGTATTTGGAGTAATTATTCATTTATGAATATTTAAGGTAAGATATCAAATATATTTATCAATTAATGTTTAACTAAATAAGAATTTTTTGTTGTTCATTTAAACAAAAATCTCCATAAAAAATAAATTTTATGATACATCATTTTACATATATAATTAATTGCTAAAATACCCAAAATACCCTTGTAAAAGGGTGTATGATAGAACTCCCCTGAATGGTGATATGAAGCCCTTTTATAATTCCTTCGTTGTATTGATGAGGTGATATTTTATCATTTAGTGTTAATTGTGGTGTTAAATAAGTATGTGGTAAATAAATAAATGGATCCAATTTAACACATGAGTATGTGTTAAACAAGTATGTGTTAAATGAATATATGTTAAATGAGAAAATACACCCGGTTTAACACATAGGATTCTGCTTTCATAAATGTCTTTGTTTGATTTGTTTAATTTTGGGGGGATTTAGAGGGGGCATGAATATTTTTTCTTTAATTTTTGCTTCTTTTATATGTACCCCATTTTGTTTTGACATTTTTCTTTCTCCGCGATATATGCAGACTCAGAGAAAATGAAATTGGAAAAGAGGCACTATTGCAAACAGAACAACGTTTACATGAGGTAACAAAGAGAGAGTTGACGGACTCAAAGGATAAAATGAAAGAATTACTCGAAAAGGTTGAAAGTACTGATCAAAGATATGGCCAACTTCAACTCGAATTAAAAAGGTTTGCGATAGTTATTTGTGATAGCATACAATCATTATTTTGTTAATTTATAAAATAATATTTTATATTAATAAAATTTATTATGTATGTATGTGTGAAAGATCATGTTCATGAATGTTTTTGACACATATGAAATGTTATGTTCACACTAGTGAAAAATCATATTCATGGATCATAGACACTAGTGAGGAGTCATGTTCACACTAGTGAGGAGTCATGTTCATGAATCATGTAGTCTATAAATAGGGATGTAGTTTGTGTCATTTGAACACCAGAAAATATTTTGTAATCTCTCTCTTTCTTCTATAATATAATTCAAGTTTCATTGAATCGTTTCTTCTTCTATATTTCGGTTGTGATCCTTGGCTAGTGCAACGTGTCGTTGTACTATTGTTAACTTCGGTTATCTTTACATGGTACCCGAGCTACGAGAGTGGTAGATGGTATATTTCAAGATCTCTTGGTGAAGAAGACGATTGTGCATCGATGGAGTTCGGTGGTCGTGTTAGTGGACTTGGTGTGGATGCTCTTAGCTTTTCGAATTATAAAATTTGGAAGACGTGAATAGAGTTATCTTAAAGGAGAAGATTTGTGGGAGCGGAGGTGAAAGAGTGGGCAACTGCTAACGCAAAGGCGGAGTTCGTGTTGAAGAGATCTATTTCGCACGACTTATTCGAGCATATCATGAGTTGCAATTCGGCGGTGAATATTTGGAAGACTCTTGATGAGTTACTAAATAAGAAGAATACGTCACGACTTCAATTCTTGGAGAATGAGTTGGCTAGTGTTGTGCAAAGACAATTTTCGATTTCTCAATACTTCTTGAAGGTCAAGAATTTTTGTTCGGAGATTTCACTTTTGGAGCCCGAGGAAGCTATCTCGGAGGTACGAATGACACGCTATATTATTCGTGGTCTTCGGAAGTAGTATGTTCCATTTGTTACATCGATACAAGGTTGGGCGCAACAACCATCCTTGATGGAGTTCGAAAATTTGTTGGCTTCTCAAAAATCTTTGGCTCGGCAAATGTCGGGTGTTTCGATATCAGAAGGAGAAGGACAAGGTTTGGTGTCTTCTAAGGCGAACAATTATGTGAAGAATGAAGACAATCAAAATACTACGAAAAAGGGGGAGTTTTCTCCTAATAGTAGTGTTCTCGAAAAATATTCAAGTGTTATCAATGTGGCAAGGCTGGGCATATCAAGAAGAATTGTCGAGTGAAGTTGAAAGGAGGAAACGCCGCACACCAAGAGGATATTCCCAAGAGAGAAAATTGGGATAAGTGTTTTATGACGGAGAGAACTATGATATCTTCTATTAATTACGAGAAGGATTGGATCGTCGATTCTGGTTGTGGCCATCATCTTACTGGTGACGATTCTAAATTTTCCTCTCTTCGCGATTATAAGGGCAATCAAGCCATTGTGACGGCCGACAATACCGTTCATCATGTGAAGAAAGAGGGCATGGTTGTAGTTTCTGGTCAAGATAAAGAATCGATTATTCTTGACAGTGTTTATCATGTACCCGGCATGAAAAAGAAGCTTCTTTCAGTGACGAATGCGGTTGATGCGGGCCATTATGTTCTCTTTGGTCCAAAAGATGTGAAGTTTCTTCGAAATGTTGAGGAGGTGAAGGCTGACGTTACTCATGTTGGTAAAAGAGTAAATGATTTGTACGTTTTATCGGCTTCTTCTTCCTACGTCGACAAGATGAGTTCCAATGATGATGCGTCGATCTGGCACGCAAGGCTTGGTCATGTGAATATGGACAAGTTAAAAGCAATGACTTCAAAGAATCTCGTAAACGGTCTTCCGCAACTTTCTTTCCCGAATAGAGTCGAATTGTGCGAGGGTTGCCAGTATGGGAAATCACATTGACGACCTTTCGACAAGTCTCTTTCAAGGTGTAACAGTCCGTTGGAACTTGTTCATAGTGATCTGATGGGCCCGACTCAAACATTGTCTTATTCAGGTGCTCGATACATGCTGGTCTTTGTTGATGATTTCACGAGATACAATTGGGTCTATTTTGTGAAGGATAAATCGGAGGAATTTTCGAAGTTTCAAGAATTCAGAATAACAGTTGAAGGTGTTCTTGGGAAGAATATAAAGAAGTTTCGAACCGACAATAGAGGCGAGTTTACTTCGAAGGAGTTTTTCTCGTTTTGCGAAAAACATGGCATTAAAAGGGAGTTGACTTGTGCTTATACACCTCAGCAAAATGGAGTGGCGGGAGCGCAAAAATAGGGATGTAGTTTATTATGCATGTATGTGTGAAAGATCATGTTCATGAATGTTCTGGACACATGTGAAAGATTATGTTCACACTAGTGAAGAGTCATATTCATGGATCATAGACACTACTGAGGAGTCATGTTCACACTAGTGATGAGTCATGTTCATGAACCATGTAGCCTATAAATAAGGATGTAGTTTGTGTCATTTGAACACCAGAAAATATTTTGTAATCTCTCTCTTTCTTCTATAATATAATTCAAGTTACATTGAATTGTTTATTTTTCTATATTTCGGTTGTGATCCTTGGCTAGTGCAACGTGTTGTTGTACTATTGTTAACTTCGGTTATCTTTACATATTTCAAGTCGACACTATTTTGATTATTTTGTGGAAAATGTAGGCTCGAAGAAAATTTAATTTCAAAGGATGCTTTAGTCCAAATAGAGAAACGAGAGCACGAGGCGACACAGAGAGCACTTGCACAATCCAAGGATTACAGTGATGAATTGTTAAAGAGAAATGAAGTCTCTAACAATAGAATTGATAGGCTTCAAGAAGACATAGCCAGGTCTGCTCTAATATATTTACAAAAATAAACGTAAAAATAAGATAAAGCATCGAAAATATTTAAAAATTAAAATTATTTTTGCCGAAATTTATTAAATGCAGATTCGAAGCGAAGGTTAAAGAAATGCAGGAAGAAGTGCTAAAAGGAAGACTAGAAATTTATGATGCAAAGAGACAATCTGGCGATAACAAAGATTTACTGATAAAAATAGAAGATGCTAATAGAAATATCTATCAGCTTCAAGACAATTTAAGAAGGTCTGTTTACATTCTATTTTTTTCATCCATTTTCGTCGTTCTCTTAAAAATTAGTTATAGATAACTCATGTCAATATTTTGTAAATTTAAAACAGGATGGAAGAGAATGCAAGAGAAAACGAGACTACATTACTCACAGAAAAGCAACAACATGATAGAGCCAAGAAATCGCTAGCGAGTGCTCAAGTTAAAATTGAGCAATTGGAAAAACAAATCAGTCAGCTTCAAGATGGTCCCGGAAGGTTTCTTATTTTTCTATAAATTATTTTCAACATCAATTTTTAGGGAGTATACACTTTAATACCTTTTCCTAATTTTCTTCAAATTAATGCAGAGTTGAACAAGGAGGAATGGCTAACATACAATCAGAAAGAATACAGCATGATGCAACTAAACAAGCATTTGCTGAATCCCAAAAGAGAAATCAAGAATTACTTTACAAACTCGAATCATCTGAAAGAAAAATCGAGCAGCTTCAACAAGACATAAAGAGGTTTTTTTCATATAGATTAAAACAAATATTTGAATTTTTTTGGTCGATTTCTATCTTATCTAATCTTATAATGAGACAGGCTTCAAGAAAACCAATATGCTGCAAGTAATAGAGGATTCACAGGGCAACCGGGTAGAAATGATGACTATATGAGAGCTGATCAATCTTATGAGAACATACAAACCACACAAAAGTAATAATATTACAATATTAGGCATGATATGAACTTGCGATATAAATAATTAAATACTTTTTTTTTGTCGTGATCTTTTATCTTTATTTTTTTTCTTAAATTTAGGCGCGAGGCAGAAAAATTTTCACGACAACAATCCTTTATTCCGTCAAGCTTACTATACGCAGATGATGACATCAGGAAAGCATATGCTGCCGCTCAAAAGAGAAGCGAAGAATTAGTTACTCAACTCGATGAAGCTGAAAAAACCATCGATCATCTTCAAGAAACCATCAACATGTTCGTTTGTTCCTCAATTTGTCTTACGCAATTTTGAGAATATTTTCAAAATGCTTATGTTTAATTTATGGAAACAGTCTCGAAGATAAAGCATACAACCTGGAGCAGGAGAACAAAATGCTTCGCCAAACTGCTGTTAACCCTACACCGCATCTTAGGACTCAACAAGTAGGCATTATCATATCTGAAAGACTTTTTATTGAATTGAAATATTTTGGTTTTAATGATATACTTTTTATGTTTTAATCATAGAAAGCGCCAGAGAATGGCCACGGCGTGCCAAATACTCCACAAAGTATACCAAGAAACCCAATGGTAATTATGCAGTTATTAATTTTTGTTTTTTCCTTCTCAAGTTTTCGCAATACACAGTTAATTAGTTTACGAAGATATGTATATATAAATTATTTGTGCTGAAATACTGTAGAGCAATACCAATAGAGATTATATGGATCCAGAGGAGAGAGAACAGAATCCACAACTTGAGAAACAACAACTGGTTTGTCTACAATCAATTAGTAATCTCACATTATAATTTTTTTGGAAATTCATTTTTTTTTTCACATTCCTTTGAAAAATTAGGAGTCGCTGATCAAGTCCATATCGAGACATCTCGGGTTTGTCCAAGGGAGTCCCGTTGCAGCTAATCTCATATATAAATGCCTTGTACAGTGGAAATCATTTGAAAGTGACAAGACCGGTGCTTTTGAGCGTATAATTCAAACTATAATCACTGCCACAAAAGAGGTTTCATTTTCAATTTTTTTGTGTTTTGTCGGGAATAAAATTCTTGACTCCAAATTTTAACATGGTTGAATATTTTATTTTTTTCATTTATTGAAGGTTCAAGATGATAAGGAGCCGTTGGCATATTGGTTATCCAACCTATCAACGCTAGTTCTTCTCTTGCAGAAGACTCAGAAATACGGTGGTGGGCCCACTGCGTCATCCACACAACGCAGGTTCAGGAGAGCGCCTCGGGTAAATCATATATTGTTTTGGTTTACTTAATCTACTATTAATTATGAATAAAACGGAACTTTGCAGGGATCTTCTGTTGGTCCATTTGCATCTAATATGGGTGGCGGGGCCAACGATGCGATAAACTTCACGCAGAAAGTGACCGCACAACTTGAGAAGTTGTTCGGTGCACTAAAAGAAAAATTGAAGAGCGATATCTCCCCCTTGCTTAACTTGTGTGTTCAGGTAAAAATCCCATCCCTATCATTTTGTAAAATACTTGATCGCTAATTTGTATTTAATTTGCAGGCACCAAAAGTTTCACGAATGACTTCGATGAAAGGTGTTGGGCTCTCTGCTTTAGGTCCGGCGAGTCCTTCGATCGTACAATGGCAGACCGTTGTGAAAGTTCTTAATGAATACATGGCCCTGCTAAAAACTAATTATGTATGTTATGAGTATTGTTCAGAGGAAAAATAAATAGAAAAAAAGTGTGCTCAAATTCTTTTTCCTTTTTTTTAGGTGCCGCATTTTGTAATCCAAAAGTTGTTCACCGAGACATTCAAGATTATAGATGTTCAGCTATTTAACGGGTATATATAATCTTTCAAATATAAGTATATATTGTACAAATATAAATATGTTAATACATTTAACAAGGTTATTTTTTTTAATCTTTGCTAATTGCAGCCTAGTTTTGAGGCGCGAGTGTTGTTCGTTGAGCAATGGTGAGTTTGTCAAGGCAGGATTGGAAGAGCTAGAAAGATGGTGCCGTGATGCAACCGATGAGGTTTTTTTTCATTTCCCGTTGTTATATTTCAAAAGAAAAGAATAGAGAAGTAAAATGAAATGCCTTAATTTATATATTAATATTGTGCAGTACGTCGGTTCTACATGGAAAGAACTTGGACACATCAGACAAGCAGTGGATTTCTTGGTACGTTTTAATGTCCAAATATATCATGATAAAAAATAAGTTAGTGAAGATGTTAATTATATGTTATTCAAGAAATATGATGACATTTTTAATGTTTAATATAATTTATCAAATGCGGGTTCACCCACACCTTGATTTTTACCTCAAAAAAAAAAGGATGACATTTAAGAAATAATTGTTCTTTCGGCAAACAGGTGGTGCCCCAAAAGCAATCGAAGACGCTGAGCGAGATAACCAATGATATTTGCCATGTAAGCTAATTTTCTCTCTATAAGTAGAATACCATATTAATAAAATGTCACTAATATAACATTTGTTTTTGCAACTTTTCAGAGTCTTACCATATCGCAAATACATCGTCTTAGTAACTTGTACTGGGACGACAAATACGGCACCAATGTCCTTTCACAAGAAGTAAACTTTTACAAAATAATTCTTTCAATTAAATTTCATTGTAATTTTCCTGACAGTGAAAAGTTAATGGAACACGAAGATTATTTACATAAACAAAAAGAATAACTCATTGAATCATTTTAATTTGCAATGTGTGTAGGCCACTTCAGAGATGAGTCAAATCATATCCAGGGAGCCAAATAATACGTTCATGTTGGAAGAAGATTACAGGTAAATTTCTTCAAACATTTTATTTTAATGTGGTCTACTCTTGATTTCGTAAGTAATGTACATGTATATTAAATATTAATGTTTTTATTTTTCTATTAATTCAGCAATAACTTCTCCTCAGAAGAACTTTCGAGGTCAATCAGTGTTGTTGAGCTGAGAGACACTGATTTACCGCCACAAATTCGCAATCATGCCGGTTTTGCATTTTTCCTTCAGAGAAATTACTAGTTTTTTTCTCCCCCAATTCGTAATTTATACTACCTCGGTACATAAAATCTGAGAGCTTACGCATACATGTACATTCTTCGGTGCTCATTTTGGTTAATGTTTAATTAATTGTTTTAGTTATATATTTGATTGATTCATTTTATTTGATTTATATTTTTTCGCGATGGGTCGCGTTGTAATTTAGTAATTTATTTAAGGGCAATGAAGTCCTAAAAAGAGAGAGATTATGAGCTCCTATTGGAGAGGCTTATGGTCTCTATTTTGGTTGCACAATGAATATATACATGTATTGTTATGAGAATGTAAACTACAAGGTGTTGTAATTTGTTAATGATTTAAGGCTGAAATTGCCATGTATGATATTGCAAATATTTTGGACGATATTTTTGATTTTTTTTTTTTTCAGTGTTATTATTGTTTCTTTTTCAATTAGTTTATTTCTGTATGCTAAATTCATTTATAATTTGCCCGAATAATTGATGTAACCATAAAAATTCCAAATGAAGAAGTTAATGGTTCTCATTATTACAGACAAATAAAATTCATCTTATATATCTAAGTAAACAAACCATAAAATGGCATCTCTAATCTCCTAGGCTAAAGTTGTTTTATCCTATCAGTCACAACATCAACTAATTGTTCCACCTGCAAAATTACAGATCAAATAAAAAAAATTTAACATATATAAATTTAAGAACTTTGTTTGTTTTTGACATTAATTACTTGAAGGAGACAAGGAGGAAGATCAATAGACCCACGCAAAAGCAAATCAATTTCAGTGATCATATGAAGAGGCAAAGGAGTAATTAAAGAAATTCGATCTTTTATAATGTCCACTCCTCTCACAATACCTAATTAACAAAAAAAAGTCGTGAAAATATAATCATATAGCCGAAATTGAGAAAATAATAATAAAATATGTGAAAGAAGAAACAAACCTAATCCAACACACCAAGGAGTCGAAACTAAAGTCGAATGAGGAACAGAGGAACTTATTGCGAGCCCAACTAGCGTACCGGTCAAGCTATGATAAGACGCACCCATCGAATTCTGAGATTTCATGATTTATAAATTTGGCA
Source organism: Luzula sylvatica (assembly GCA_946800325.1). Classification (NCBI taxonomy): domain Eukaryota; kingdom Viridiplantae; phylum Streptophyta; class Magnoliopsida; order Poales; family Juncaceae; genus Luzula; species Luzula sylvatica. Next base: position 1,208,509 of record OX326961.1, read on the forward strand.
ATCAAAACCAAAAAGATCGTTAATGATGAAAGTAACATATTGAACAAATGAATAGTAATGTGGTACTTGAGAATTTAGATGGGTTATCTTGATTTTTGAGAGAGAAAGTTCCATAGGAGAAATTGAGGCCAAGCGGCGTGCCAAGTCAGCATAATTGTCGAAATCAATATTCCTTGGCAAACACTGCCTAAAATATGCAGTAAATCTAAGGTCTCGCATCATTCGTGCATCCTTCTTACTCGAAATTCTAAAATTCAAATTTCAAATCAATATCAAAGTCAAATTGCATACAAATTTACTCGTAAGGTCTTAGTGGTGTTGAAATTTTAATCGACTTGACTTACGAGTGATTGTTTGGTTTTGCAGCACAAATCTCAATGAGCTCAACAGTGGTCTTTTGACCACTGACCAACCAGAACATGCCACCTGGCAGATTCTTATTCGCTGAAGAGTGGTACGACTTGACCACATGAGTCGGAGACATGTATCGAAGCATCTCAACCAACACATCAAAACCAAAACCTGCAAAAATCGAAATTAAACAATACTTAACGAAAAACAGTCGAGAATTATAAAAGGATTATGTTTTTCGAATAAAGGGAAATTTGAAAGTGAGAAAAATGTACCTTTAATCCAACCTGAAGTGTTAACAATGAGAGGAGTAACTAATTTATCAGGTTTATCGTGGTTCTCGAATTGGTAATATTTGCTAATAAAATAATCATACAAGGCAAAAATATAGCATAAATGAGTCTTCGCGCTAGTCTTTGCACATGTATCTCCAAAAAAGAAACACCTATATCATCAAAATAAAAAATAAAAATCATGTCTTCAGTAATAATTTGACGATCGTGTAAGTTCAAAGAAAATCAAGATTAGGAAGAATTTGTATACTTCTCTGGGTTCTTCAAGCAAAGTACTGTCAAATCTGCAAGAAAAATTAATGGAGAAAAATCACAATGAAACTGAACTGGAATTTGAAATTTGTAGAAAAGGAAGTAACATAAACCTGGAGTTTGATTCTCGACAACATGAAGCGAAACAAAACCAGGAGTAGTGAACTCAGGCTGGCCAACATCAGTATCCAAATATCCTACTCTTTGATACCTAATAAAAAATATATATGGAAGGTTGTGAACACGAATAAGAGAATTTTGCGGGATCAATTTGTAATACCTTTTCAAGAGAGTGTCGAGAAGGACGCGAGAGAAAATGGATTTGCCGGTATTGCCAGGTCCGCAAATAAGAACAATAGGAGGGGGGAAAGTGCAAGAATCGTAGGCGATTGAATCGGTTGTTTCTTCCCACGAAGACGGTATAGACAATCCTCTGTAAATTGTTGACGAGAATTCGGCATTTTGCTCCATGAGTTTGGGTTTTGTGTTTTGTGTGTTTTGAGTTGTTGGATTTCTTGAATTCTTGTTTAGGAAAGTATTTAAGTAGAAGGAATGAGGAGTTAAAGAGTAGGTTCGTAGTACGAGGTTAAATGGCATGAATCTGAAAAGTATGCTGTTTGTGAATGGAAATGAAATTGTTATGTTCATCACATGTTTCGTAACGTTAGGTTTGTGTCGGTATAATTTTCGTGTTGGTTTATTTGTGGTCTTTTTAGTTAAGCCCCAAACACAGCCCAAAACCAGCCCAAAACCAGCCCGTACAAGCCCATATAAAAATTGGGTTTCATGAGAGATTTAGTAGGCAAATTACGCAAGTGTTGCAAATCAAATATAATATACTTTTAAATATAACTAGCGTGGTACCGCGCAATTGCGCGGGTTTGTTTTTTGGGTTATTATTTGCTTTGAGTTTTTTTGTTGTTGTATGAATTTTGCATTGGTGATGATTGCTCCTGATTTCTGCCTAGTTCATAAACATACATTACCAATATAAGTTCTTATCGTTGCATCAAATTACCAAATAAAAATAACGCATAAAACTACGAAAACAAAATAAACCGTTACTGCATTTTTCATTACATACTTCATTTATAGTTCTTCTTGTTCATTTTGTCACTTGAATTTACAAAACCAAAATTTGTAGTTCTTGTTCATTTGTTCACGTAAACACAACATAAGAAACGCCATATAGTCATTAGGAAGCAAAATAAAACGTGAGTATTTTTCGACCGCTAAGCTCGAGTTCCTTCGCACATGTCGTCTTGGTCAAGCATGTAAATGCCTGTAAATGAGTATATATATATACCCCTCCATAATATGTTTTCGAACATACCCCTCCATAAACACTCCAAAATGTCGAGAACAACGCAGTAAATTTCTCTCCAAAATCTATCTCAAATCTATCTCCAGAATGTTTTTCAAATATACCCCTCAAAAGACGCAAAATTTTTCAAAAAGCCCTCCAAAATCTTAAAAATTGCAAAACTAAATCCTAAAAATTGTTTTATGTTTGCAAAAAAAAACCAACAAAATAAATTTTGTTTAAAAAACTCTAGTGACTTCTCAAATTATGTTCCTACTGATGCATGGAATTTACAATAATCTCCTTTGCGCCTGACAAAAAAAATGATAGTCAAAATAGCCTATTGTGTAATAAACTTACTTATTTGGGATCATTGTGCAAAATAGCCCTCTAACCATTTGTTGGCCGAATAAACACCGAAAATAAACCTTTTTCCATATGCAAAATTATTCAAAAGGCATGTTATTTATTGTAGGTAAGTATTAAACACTAAAACAGTTTGTAAAGAATAACGAATTACCTTTATCGAGATTACAATTGACAGGAATAAAGATTCCAACATATTAGTTTAAGAAATTTGAGTGAGAATCATTGGATTGAAAGATCGACCAATCTGATTCGTCGAATCACTCAAATTTCCAGATACTATATGATTTGGAGGTCAAATTCTCGAACCGAAACCTAACGAATTTAATTTATGAATAAACTAATTAAAAATTAAAACAATGTAGGAATAATATAAATAAATAGATGTAACGTACAATGTCACTATTTCGCATCCTGAATCTATTTCCAGACAAAATATTCGCTATACTCGTTCTCAGGTATATCTACAATTCACAAAAGGGGGGGAAATTTAATTAGATTTTGAAGAAAAAAATAATATGAAAATAAATAATACCGTTAAGAGCGGATGTGTCTTATAAAATTGCAGATTCGACAATCCAGCATATTAACTTAGATGTCCAGTACTACTGGAGCTTCGACGGTTCAACATCACCATAAATTTTCTTTCGTGTACCCTCCTCTCCTCCACTTCTCGCTACCAACATAATTGTGCATATAAATTCTGATTGAACCGCAAATACACAGAACTGATCACATTTTTGCCCAATTTATTGCAAACAGATTCATCACACCTCTAATTAAGACTAAGTATCGTATTAGCCACGATCGAGATCCAAAAGATCATTATTTAGGCCCAATCAACCATAATTCAACACAATTAATGTCAATTGAGCACAATTATGCATAGCCAACCACGAATCACATAAAGAAACAAATTATTATAGAATGAACATACCTCAATTTTCAAATTGGGCATTCACTTGTCAAATTGATTTTTCTTTGGCCATCGCCATCGCCACCGCCATAAGATATGTCTCTCTTCTCGTTATCTCGCACAAAATCACCCTTCTCTCTTTCTGCCCTATGAAATGATCCCTGCTATGGTGAAGATCCAATCGCCAAACAAATGATTCCCCTTTCGTGAAACATCAGAAAAACCAGTACTCACAAAACCCTAGAAACGAAATTCGTATAGGAACCAAAAGTAAGCTTTGAAATGCATCAAATCATGGAGAAATCGAAGATGAATCAAAGGAAAACCAACGGCACAACAAACCAAAGCGAAAAAATGGAAGAAACAAAGAATTACCTTCATCCGAGCCGGAATCTGCGGGAACACGAGAAGAGTCGGTGGTCGCCAGCTACGCAAACACCGGGAATCGACATGCTCTTCGGCCGCGCAAACATGAAGTCAAGTAAGTTAATCGCCAATAGCGTCCAAGGTTTCGCCGCGTTCATCTCTTCTGGAGCTTCACTCGCGGGAATGAGGAAGAAAGAGGCTTTTATCTTTTTTTACCTTCTTTTTTACCTCACGCTCAATCCTACGGCAGTAAAAGAAAGAATCGAACGGTAAAAAAAGAAAGAACGTGGAAGAGGGAAATGATGGCCTTTTGCATTATATCTATTTTAAGATATGATGTTTTTTGTTTTTTAAAATATAATATTCTAAGTACCTCATAGTGCTGCGGTTCGTCGGACATAGCAGTCTTGAGATTATTCTCTGTTTTTAGGGACATCTTTGCATATATGGATGAAGTTGCAAATAGTACAACCGCGAATTATAATGTCAATAAAGTTTGATGATATTAGATTGCTTGATTAACTTTGTTGGTTGATTATTAGAGCTTAGGGTTGTTGAATTATGAATTCTACTTTAAAATTTGAGGGGAGAATTTATTTGCGCATGAACGAAATTATTCTATTAGCGTAGTCACAGATTTAATTAATAATTATGAGAATACTCGCGCTACACAACGAGAATATTAATTATATTTTTTATTGTAATACAAATTACATATAAATATAATAATATTGATAATATCATTACATAATATAATTATTTTAACTAATTTATTTATTATTATGTATATGTTTTACAATTATCTTATATTATGATGAAAAAAAAATTCATTTTTTAATCAAATAATAACACTTATATTAATTTCATTGTATAATAATAACATATAAGATATAACATGATTTTTTTTAAAAACATAACAACAAATATTATATCATTATTGTTCACAATATTTCATACAATATCAAATATAAATTTAATGAATCATACAACATACGTAGTAACATACCATTAATTATATAGTACTAACAATTTGCAGTTGATAAAAAATGCAATGAAAATTATAAATAATATATCAAACTCAATAATGAAAGTAATTCAATAAATAATATAAAAAATAATTTAGCATAAACATAAATAATTTTAGGATAATTATACCATATCCCTCATTTCCCCCACCACATCCTCTATATTATCAATTAACCATTAATTGGTGATTAATTAGCATCGTAATTAATAAAAATACATCCGATTATCAATTAATTGATATTAATTAAGAAGTGTTAATGTATATGTATTTTAATTATATATTAATTAATTATTAATAGAGTGTCTTTTTGTTAATTACTTCCCCGATTAATCATTAATAGGGAATAAAGGGTGTTTGGGGGAAATGAGGGGGTACTGTATATGGCCTCATAATTTTATAGTATATGATTTTTTTAAATTTTATATTTTTAAAAATAACATTATTATATTATTTGATATGTGTTTATAAATTTAAGAAATTATTTGGATGGATAAACTTTTTTTATTTCTATTATTTTTCAAGAGGATTAATATTAAATTTGTTTGATTATAATTTTTAAAAATAAATATTAATATTTAAAATTTTATTATGTAAATAAGTAATTAAAATTTTATTTTGTCAAAATGCACTTTTTGCATTGCATTTTTTACATTTTCTTTTGACAAATTAAAATTTTGAAAAATGGTATGTATGAATTATGTTAATATGGATGTCAAAATAAAGAAAAAATTAAAACGAATATATAATTAAAATTCTAAAAATAATACTACTATGTGTTGTATGTTTATAATATCACATATTAAGTTATTAGTATTACATATAGAAATTTTTCATCTCTCATTGCATTCACATTTGATCATATAATCTTATATGAAATGGTAAACAATTGATAAACTTAGTTTAACATGAACCTAACCAATAATAATAGTTCACGTCATTAATATATGGTGATGTGGTTTTCTAAGAATCCTTAAAACGTAGTGTAAAATAAGAGACACTTAAATGGCTACAAAGAAAAAATATTTATAAAAAATCAAGGAATTAATCAATGGTCTAAATTTTGTCACATATCATAATATAATGGCTAAATAAATGATGAAAAATTGATGATGTGGCACAAGGAAATTGCACAAAGTTGGATCCAAAATAAGGATGTTGGTAAATTCAACTCTATCTTTATTGCGAGTGATGATACACGTCTCCTTATTCACTAACATGATTAATATGTTGACACTCGAATTAAATGCTAGTGGTAATCGTGACTATTTAATTTTTGTCATCATATACAAAAAAAGAAAGGAAAAATGATCCGACTCGTCCGAACCCGAACCGAACCGAACCGAAAAATATTGAAAAATCAACGAACCTAAATCGAAGAACCGAAACCCAATGATCCGAACCCAAATCTAGTCGAAACTGAATGATCCGAACCAGTAATCAAACCGAACTCGAATGACCCGAATCCGAAAACGAACCAAACCCGAATGATCCGAAACCCGAACGACCCGAAATTCGAATTGGCCTGAAATCGAACTGACCCGAGACCGAAATGACTAGAAACCCGAATTACCCGAAAAGCAAATTTCCAAATACCCGTATGACATGAACAATATATTACTAAAAATAAAAGTAGTATAAATTATTACTACAATGTGTCGAATAGCATAATCATATAATCATGCTAAAAATGATGTTAAAACACTAAAAAAAAGACTGTATCAGATTATTTTTTAGATTTTAATACGAAGAACAAACCAACTGTCTGAATAAAATATGAATAACCAAAATCCAAATCACTGAAATTATATACCTATTTCATCAAATCTTGAATTGATCCATATTAGAATAATTCTAAAACTAAATATTCCAAAACTAGCATGACTTGAAAAGTAAAACCCTAACGACCCGAAAACTAAATTTTTCGAAACCCGAACGATCCGAAAACTTAATTTTCCGAAACTTAAACGACCCGAAAACTACATATTATATTAAATAAAATTTTATAACATTTATTTATATTAACTTTCTAAAATTAATTCAAATTCTACGTAATTAATATATAAAATTCAACGATACAAAATAAATTTCAAGTTAAATCACAAAACCATGCTCATTAACCACCGGTATAGATGCGAATGCACCCAATAAAAATCTAACCTCGTCCGGGTCAAAAAAAATTTCATCGATGTCCATTCTTTCATCCGAGTGACCCGAATCGAACTCTTCATTATCAACATTCTTGTATCGTCGTTAGTCGTGTCGTAATTCTCATCAACATCTCTTGAGCCGTGTTGCTTGTACCGTCCGTAACAAGAAGCACATCTTCTCTCATTTCGATTTTTTTTTTATCTTGTTAAGCAACGTGAAATTAAATTGAACATACACTAAATGACTTAATTGTTCGGACTTTGATATAGTTTTTTTTTGGTGAAATTAAATTGAACATGTACTAAGTTGCAATCATAATTTGTAGAGAAGAGAAATGAGAAGAAATCAACGCAACATAAAAAGAACAAATGAATTTCGGTCAAAAATCCATGTAAAAAAATTATGAAATAGTGGGCCAAGAAAAAATTAAATTTTAAAATCAATTGTGATTCTAACCCAAATCGGTCGAAACCGGTTCATATCAGTCCATATCGATTTATATCGGTTCATACATCGATCGATCGATTTACTCAATCGACATGAGACATATCGTAACGGACCGACGTTGATTAACGATATGAAACCGACATACCAATAAATATCAGAAACACTGCTTATAATATGAGAATAATTTTTTTATATAATTAATTAAAGTGGAAGGGGACTTCGAGCCCACTCCATGACCCTAAAAAAAATAGAATAATTTTATCGTGTCCTCTCATTTCCCCCATCACATCCTATATATCACCAATTAACAATTAATTGATGATTAATTAACAAAATTATTAATAAAAGAACATCAAATTAACAGTTAATAATTATTGATTAAGATTTGGAAATGCATACATATGTTAATTATATATTAATTAATTGTTAATAGAGTTAATTATTTGAGTAATTAATTATTAATTGATGATACAGAAGATGTTTGGGAAAAATGAGGAGGCACCGTATATGGTCTCAAAAAAAATGATTTAGACATAAAGTGCAATTGTAGAAGGAATATAAGCAAAAAGAAAAAGGCACAAAACGACAAAGTCACAGGAAGTTTCCACGAACTTTCGTTGTTTGATAATTTTTTTTTTTTTTTTTTTCAAAAAAGCCCTTAGGCAAAAGATGTTGCTGTCCATTATCGAACTGAGGACCTTCTGCGTGTAAAGCAGACGTGATAACCACTACACCACAGCAACTTTAACGTTGTTTGATAATCTAAAATATTGGTGGGGAATACTTTTCAGGCTTTTAATTATCAGTATCCGTCGAGGGTAATTACTTTAACAACTACGGTGTGTTTTATTTTATTTGAGAGATTTCCGTGAAGACCGAGTCCAAATTTATTCGTTGACTTCTATCTAGTTCTACCGTGCAAACTCCCAGAGACAATTTCGCTGGTATTTCGTCGAAGGGGTGAGACATGGAGTTCCCACGTCCTTAATATATTTGGACTCAGTCTTCACATCCTTGATATAGTATGAACGCGTCAATCCAAATTATTTTAATGAATTGATTTGATTGATTAATTATCAAATGAATATTTAGTTTAATTTATTCAATTAAAAAGACTAATTAATTTAATTAAATATTTTCGATTGACGTACCAACTATGTTACGCGGATACTTCAAAAACCAAGCCGTATCGTATCGGATGTCATATCGGACACCGATACTCATCGTATACTCGTCGGATACGTGACGTATCCGAATATTTTATTTCAAAATAATAACAAATATTTTTCGGATACTTTTGGATATTTGTCGGATACTTCTAACTATATATAAATATACTTGAAAAATAAAAATAAAAATTTGAAATCGAAATAAATAAGTAATACATATAAGTATATAATTACATATAATAAAATATTTACTTAATATAAAATTATTTCTGTAAAAACAAAATTTTAACATATATTATGTCAAATATATAATACATAAAAATATTAAATATATAAATTATAATTAATAAAATAATAAAATATTATATATAATAGACGTATCGTATTTTACGTTTTTTTTTAAATTATCGTATCTTAGTATCTGTATCGTATCAGATACGATATTTATATCCGTATCCAAGTAACATATCCTATCAAAAATGTTTTACTGTGTTGAGGGGATCAGATATATTTTCCTTTGGTCGAATTATCCTAGTCCTGGGTTGGGGGAAACACCATTTTATTATGAGGCGTTTTACTATGTCCCTAGATTTCACCACAATTTTCGTGATGTCATAATCAATTGAAAGTTGGGTGAAATCTGCTCTCAATTTGCACCCCAACTTTTTTTCAATTAAACTATTCTTTAATTAATTTATAATTAATTAGTTTATAATTAAACTAATTAATGATCTAATGAATTAAATTTTAATTAAAATTATTAAATTTTGAATTAAAAATTAATTGGAGAATTTTTTTGGATACAAATTGGAAGAAGATTTTGAAGAAGTCATCAAATCCCCCGGCATCACGAATTCACAATTCTGGGGGAAGTGTGTTGGGTGGGGAGGGAATAATTTTCCTTTTATTATGACAAAGACAGGTCACTGCAAATCTGCAATAAGACATGAGAAAGTTCCTCGCACAAAGAACAATGAAAAAAACGACATGGAACATCTATAAAAATCACATCCCATTCCCATTTCTCTCTTAAAAAACAACTTTCAGAATAAGTTTGCATACAATCTAGTCTAGATAGTTGTCGTGTATTGCAGCAGCCATGGACAAGGGAAACCAAACAATTAACCAAAATCTTCTACCCCAAAATAAGCCCTCTTCTAGTCGTAGTTTCTCATGGTTGACGTTCATCGGTCTACTTTTTCTTACTTTTAACTCTGCATTGGCCATGTACAGATCAAGAAATGATTATTGGGCAATTTCATTTGTAGGAACCTCGTACTTAGATTTATTACTTTTGTTCTTCTGTCTTCAATTGTTCGAGAGCACGCCTCGCGGATCCCCTCGAAGAGGTTACGTTAAATTTGCGGTCTGGTCCTTGTCTACGATCTTAACTCTGATGTTTTCGTATAGAGTGGCCGCGTTGATGCCTTTCGCCGTAGCTATAGTAGTTTGGGCAATGGGTTTGTCGACTATTTGCGCGGGATTCTATTTGTTTTTCTTTTATCATCAACATGAACATGAACATGATCATGATCATGATCATGATGATATTGAGGATCAGAAGCCTGAGGAAAACATAGCAGGCCCTTAATTTATGGATATTCTTGCTCTTTTGTTATATTGCGTTTATTAAGGGTGTTCTTGTATATTTATTTTTTTAGAAGAATGCAGTAGGTCCTACAGCTATTATGTTTATAGGGTGATTCTCAAAAGTAAGTTTGTACTGGAATAATAATCGCCCTACTCTGCAAGTACTATCATTATGTTTTTAATTTAATTTTAATTTTAATATGAAGTACAACTTTTTATTATAATAATAATGATATTACAATCTTAATATAAAATTATATTAGAATATATTCATCTCTCATCATATTGGGTGTATTATTCTTAAATGTAATCATGTATATATTTCCTAATTATTTTATATTATAATAACGAGTGACTTATTCTTTTAACAGATAATAAGACATATATTACCAATATATATTAGTAATATGATTTTATAAAAAAAAAGCATAACAAATTCTGGAGAGAGAGATGTAGAATCATTTTTCAACAAAAGAAGAATTCAATTTGGGGGCTGGCTGATTTGGTTTTAACCGAATACAAAGTATTTCAGCAAATACTCAATAAATCATTCGGTCATGGAGTCATAGATCGAGAGGAGAGTATAAGCATCGGATCTATAGAGTTTAAAGGAGGAGTTGAGGTAGAAGAAGGAAGGATTTCTGAGCTAGAGGATTTTTGCTTTGCTTTCTAACAAAGATGATTTTCGGACAAGCTTTGCAAGAACAAGGAGGAGAATAGATCTGTGCGAGTGGGTGTGGAAAAATAGAGGAATATAAAGTTGGGAAATTTACAAATAACCCTATATCTTTTCTTGAATTTACAAAAGACCCCCTAACTTTTGAGAAACTCCAAAATAAACCCTACATACAAAATTTTCTTTTCAATTACCCCCCTAAAGGGTATTTCATGGTATTGCAATTTTTTTTGGACCAAAATACCCTTCTATTTTTCATCTTTAAATTTAATAAACGTATTTTTGTATTATTATATTAATTTAAAATCACTATAAATATTTTTTAACATATACTAATTTTAAAAAACTATATGTCATATACATAATTTTAATTTTTTATTTATTATATATTTTATCATAGAAAACCAAAATTAAATAAAAATATAATATAAAAAATATTCCTGTTAATATCTTGACAAATTAATATTATTCTAGTATTTAATTTTAATGTTAAATAGTTATTAAATAGTATTTCTGACCAAATTAGCAATGCATAAGTGAACCTCAAAACTAACATTAAAATAATATTGTCGTTAGTTCTAATTTCAACAGCTAATTTTATTTCAGCAGTTAATTTTGAGGTAATTGTTTTTATTAACTATTAGCAAATTAGCTGATGAAATCAATAGTTGTTAATAAAAATAATTACTAAAAACTAGCTACTAAAATAAAAATAGTTACTACAAAATGAGCTGCGGAAATAAAAATAGTTGTTGAAATTAAAATTAGCGGCCATATTATTTTAATCCTAATTTTAATTAAAATTAGCTGCTGAAAAATTCATTCATTCGTTATTAAAATTAATAAAATAATACAAAAATTTTAAAGATGAAAAATAGAGGGGTATTTTTGTCCAAAAAAATTACAATACCATGAAATACTCCTTTAAGGGGGTAATTGAAAAGAAAACTTTGTATGTAGGGGATTTTTTGGAGTTTCTCAAAAGTTAGGGATTTTTTTGTAAATTCAAGAAAAGATAGGGGGGTTATTTGTAAATTTCCCTATAAAGTTTTATTTGCTTTCCTGGTTTATTCCTATTATCTTAACTTTGTCCAAAATCAACTTTTAGTTTCTTGGCTCTGTTATGGACTTTGTTATCCTGTTTTTGTGGTGAAGGTTTTATATTTGTGAAACATTAGTTAATTGGAATATTTAAGGGTAATTATACATATGTAATCTCTTCTTACTCTTATAGTGGATGTAATCCTATTTCATTAATGAACTAAAATCAATAGATGGGGGACTTTTCGAGCCCTCTCTATTTTCTCAACAACAACAAAAAACATAACAATAAATATTATTGTCATTTTAATAATAATCGTGGCAATATCGAATATAAAATAGTGAATTATAACACGTAAGTACTCAATACACATCATTGACTATATATATAAAGGGCTCTATATATGGGTTGTTTGGCAAGTGGAATTAGTAGAGTGGAATCGGATTATAAAGTGGAGGAGTAAAAAGTTTGTTTGGATGTCCAAATTCTAACATGCTGGAAAATATAATTCGTTGTTAGATTATTTACAAAATTATGAAATTTTGTTATTGAAAATGTAAAAATAATGTTTCATTAAAATTGATAAAAAATAATAATATTATATTATAAAAAAATTATTAAAAATGTAAAAATAATATTTCATTAAAATTGATAAATAATAATATTATTATTATTATAATGATAATAATATTGGTTTGAGAAAAATTATAAATTATTATGATATAACATTATTGCAATATAAAATAATAATAATATTATTGTTTAAAATGATATTATATTTTATGCATATAATATACTATAATAATAATATAAAAAATATTAAAGGAACTTTAATATTATTCTAATATTATATTTTATCTATTATTATATATTATGATTAATATAATTACTTTATTATTATAATATAATTATTATAATATTAGTAATTATATAATAAAAATATAATATTATAACATATATAATTTTATGAACAACGTAATTTTAGTACAATATATATTATAATATTAATTATACGATATAATAATTAAAATATAACAACTATGATGGTAATTGGTAATGGTAACTGCTTCCAGGCTCCAGATGAATTACAAATTGTAAGTTGTAATTTACAAGTCAACTCAACTAAAAAACATTTGTTTTATTTTATATTATTTCAGAGATTTCCGTGAAGATATAGTTTTGAATATAAACTCCCAAAGACGCTTTACAAGTCAACCGTCCTTACGCGTAAGTAAATATGTTACAAATTATTGATTAATATTCCGAGGAAGAACTGTCATTTATTTTGGAAATAAACGGTTATTCCCAAGTCCCAAGTCCCAAGTCCCACCCCACAAAGAAAAAAGACATCGCATCAACCAAACATCTATGATCTATATTATAAATCATCCCTCGTCCCATTTGCTACGTTGCACGGATACGAATACGGGTAGCGTATCCGATACGATACGGATACGGTGATACGACAATTTAAAAAAAATCACGGATACGAATACGACTATATAATTATTAGTTTAATATATTTATATTATATATAATTAATAAATAAGTAATAAATTAAATAATAAATTAATAATATTTTAAAATTAAATATAATGACAATAAATAATGTCAACCAAACAATACAAGTATCATAAAACTATCATAAACTTGTTCTAGAAATATTTTAGAACTAATTTAGAAGTATCCTAGAAATATCATATATAATTTATTTAAAAATACTATGGACCAAAATATATAATAGGCCGAAGTATCATAAATGGAGTATCCCAACCGTATCCTGGACGTATCCCCAGCCGTATCCTGCCGTATCCACGCCGTATCCGAAAAAAATAAATATTAAAATATTCGGATACGCCACGTGGCGTATCCGATACGTATCTGAACCGTGTCGTATATGCGTATCCTCATGAACCGTGTCGTATATGCGTATCCTCATGATATTTCTGCATTCTTGAAGTATCCGCGTAACATAGCCCATTTCTTTTTAGGGTGGTGCTAAGACCACTCCCTAAACCACTTCCAAAATCACTCTCTAGAATCTCTGACACGTGGGACGTACATCATTTTATACAATAAACATACATGTGGGACTCACGTGTCATTCAATGGGAGGAGAGTGAGGAGTGGTCATATCATTACTCTTCTTTTTAAAAAGATAACTCGAGTTTAAGCATGTGTTATTGCTTTGGAGTTTGTGCATTGCAGCAGCATGAATGACGGTGAGAATGAGATTAAGCAAAATGAAAATCATGTACCTCTTGCACATCCACCCTCCTCTTCAAATATTGTCTCATGGATACTATTTATCGCTCTAGTTTTGTTTACTATTGAATAAAATAATTCTTTCTTTCTATTAAAATTGTTTTGAATGATTTACAAAGTTTAGAGATTACATCTATTTATAATCTCACTAAGATACTTAATGCATTAACTAACCTACCACATCAGCATGCCTCGTCATGTACAAGCATGTGCTATGTTTTGTCTATATTCTACAATATACACAGAATTAGTTATGAGGTATCTCATTAAAAGAAGGACCTCTCCATTTTGTTGCTTCGAATGGAATCTCAATTTCATGTCTTCAAAGAATAGGATTAACTAGCTTTTACCCGCGCGCATTCGCGCGGGAGTTCCCCGAGGATTCTCGAGTTTGAGACTAATTTTTTTTATATTAATTTTAATTTCTTTTTGTTTTTTTGGTATTTTATTTCTTATTTTTAATGTTGCATATCAGTATAATTTCTCGAATGTAAATAAAAATATCATATATGCTGGTTGCGTACATAATATCAATAAATTATAAATATATATCGAATGTAACGTATAGAAATAAAATAATCAAATTATAAGTGTTTCATAACAAAGAAACAAACAACAATATATGAATTTTAATAATAAAAGAAACAAAAAAAAAATTACAACAATATAAAGTTATAATTAATTAAATAATTAAAATTCACACAATTAAATATATCCATCTATTTATTTAATAATAAAATATGCAAGTATTATATGTTTTGCCTCAGTAAATCATGATATGTATAAATTTTACAATAAGTAATATTTGAATCATTCCAGAGCCGGTTTTCTTGAATGATTCAAATAGTCCTTGTTGCAGAATTTGTTTATTTTTTATACATCATCGGCAAAATCGAGACGGCAATGATGATGATGATGATGATGATGATGATGGCGGTATGATGATGATGATGATGATGATGATGATGATGATGATGATGATGATGGTAGTGGTGGTACTCATCTTTGTGTTCGTTTTTGTTTCAAATTGGTGCTCGTGCGTTTCTTCATATATATTTTTTCTATTTGTTTTTTGTATTTTTTTACTTCAAATTAATGAGTGTATCGTTATTTAACATGACATGATACATGCGATTTATATTTGTGCATCGAATTAATCTTGGTATTTCATATTAATACATGTATCCATGTCTGGAATCTCATTCAACAATTATTATTGTCCATGTTATTGTGTTTGCGGTATTATTTTGTTGACTTATTCTGAAATTTCAAAAGGATGCATTAAAAAAATGAACACTTTCGTTTGTGCATAAAATATATACGTACGCTGCGATTACCTCAGTAAATCATGATTTTGAAAATATTTAGAGTAACAACCGTTTGAATTGTTCAGGAGCTGGATTTCTTGAATAATTCAAATGGTTTTGCTTTAAATTTTTTTATTTTTTTGTACATCATTGGCAAAATCAAAAAATTGAACCAAGTAGTCGTCGTAATATTTTATTGAGAACGAAAGCTAAAATGTTTTGTATTTGTATTTCGGATTTCGGATTTTGGATTTTGGATTTCACCACTTGTAATCATATTTGTGTTAATATTAGCATATTTTCGTATATTTTTTTATTACCATTCTTATTCCTATTTCGTATTCAAACTCGTATTTTGTATTTTTTCGCATTTCATACTTCATAATTCCAAATAAATTATTCATATTTCGAAGTTCTTAGTTTGTGCGAATTGTTTTTCGTGTGAATCATATTTCGTGTCATCACATTATTACATGTCTACATGATGATATGATAATGAATTGATTATTAAAAAAATTGAGATTATTACATGTCTCGATATATGTTTTTGCATTTGTAATCATGAATGTTTGGAGCATTTTTATTGATCTCAGATTTGCCAGAACCTTGAACAGTGTATTTAATCTGTACCAAAAGCAATTATCATTGAGATGAATTATATTTAACATGTGTAATAATTGTGTGTATATTCATTGACTTTGCGCGGAATATAAATCGGGGAAATGCATGAACTCAACGATATCATCAAGTTGTGAATAATTTTGTGTGCATTGATTATCTTTGTAAACAATATTTCATGTAACAACAGACAATCTATAAGCAAAAATTGACATTATTTTTTATTTTGCGTATACATGAAGCAATAATTTTGAACATTTTGTACATGGAACTGATATTGTGACAGAACCTTTGATTTATTAATAAATAGTCATACATATTCAGTCACTTTGCAAACAAATGGTTTACTTTGGAGATAACACATCCAATGTAATCATGTAAATCATGTTTAGGATATGAATAAACATTCATATATTCATTTACTTTGTACGTGATAAGTAGAATACAAATAAAGAATACCTTTACTTCTTTTTAAGTAGCACTTGTTTTTTTTTTGTCTTGCAATTGTTTTTTCGTATTTGTATTGCCGAGTCATCATTCATAGGCATCTTGATTTAAATCAAAAACTTCATGTATTTGTTTTTCGTTGTCATATTCGCATATCATATTTGTATTATTGTTTGTATTATATATTTTGCACTTGTCATTTCATATTTCATTTCTCATATTTATATTACGTAGTTTTCAAATAGCATTAGATTTGTATTTTTCATAATTTCTTACACAAATAGCAATTACAAACAACACATCATTTAACTATGATAAACTTCATGTATTCGTTGTTTCGAAATAGTATTTGCTATTTGTCTTGCACTTGTTTTTTCGTATTTGTATTGCCGAGTCATTATTCATAAGCTTCTTGATTTAAATCAAAAACTTCATGTATTGTTATAAAAATTATGAGAACCGCATGATGATGATAATGATGATGTTCATGATGATATGATGATGATCATGACGAGATGATGATGGTCATGATGATAATGAGATGATGACATGATGATGGCCATGATGATAATGAGATGATGATGATATGGCGATGACAATGAGAGAAATATGAACAGTGCGAGCAAGAAAGAGACTAATATCGCATATATTACCTAACTAAAGAGAATACCATATATATCCCTGAGAGTTAAAAAAATGTCGAAAATACCCCTGCACATAAGAATAATATGAACTTAATATCATACATACATAGTTTCTAAAAATAAGGCAAACACGAAATAAATGTCAAATTGCAAAAAAAATACTGAACATATACCTCAAATGGACCCGAAAGAGCAAGTCATCAGTTCTAACTTCAAAGAAGAATACCTTTACTTCTTTTTCGAGCATGCGAGAAGCGCTACAGCGAAGTGACGCGAAGAATGGCTTCTTTCTCTCCAGCGTGAAAAAACTTTTCGCCCTCACCGACGCGGGTCGCCGTCGTTGATTCATCCTTAGAATTCATGACACAACGGAATTACGATTATAACCCTAAAATATTTGTTTAATTTAATCGAATAAAGAACATCAGTGAAACCAAATTCAATAAAATAAGAGAAAAACACAATCGAGCCAAAATATAAGAATGAGTTTTGCAACCGTAAAAAATGAACCTTTTTTAACGGGTCATTCGGATACTTCATCACCGTGTCTATGAAATTATTTTGTTTGTCTACAAATCATAATGAACTGAATAAATACTTAATAATGAAATTTAGTTTATATGAGAATAAGAAGAAAAACAAAGAATACACATACCCGGTATTGAAGAAACACTGACTGGAATTGTGGCACAACACCAAGTCCCCTTTCTCCATTTAATTAATATTGCCAATCACCGCAAAAGGTTCACTGAAATTGCACAAACCAGATCTAAATTGGTTTTTTTTTCTGTCCTTCATCTTCATCTTTTTTCCCAGATACTTGAAGCAAAGTCTCGCAAGGATGAATTTGCCGAAAACCTGAAAAAAACACTAATAATATGAATTAACCATCATACATCATATAATTTCACGTATACCACTCTAATCAGAAAAAGTTCATAAATATAGCAAAAGAAAAGCAAGAAATTGAACAAAAAAACAAATCAATTGGTGAAATTTTTCAGCTTTTCGCAACAGTTGTGCATAAACCACAAAATTAACAAAGAAAGAATGGATTGAGAAGAAAATAAAACCAATATGGACCTAATTTACAAAGGAAAAGAAGAATATCTTACTGTTGTGGACTTACAACAAAGAATAGAAGGGCTTATGGACAGGTTGAAATCTCCTTTCTCGTCGCCGGAGTGTTTTGCTGTCCCAGAATCGTCCGATGGGCTTATCGCGTAAACCCGCATACTCAGTCTTCCCTCTTTCTCCAAAACTTGAAATTAGGCTATAAAATTACGAAATCAGAATCGAATCAGATTTTAGAATTAAACAATTAGAACTTAATTAACATAAATTGAAATGATAATAAGGAAGAAGTTTCTTACTGCCATAAACGAAAACGAAGCAAGAGAGGAGTTCATGAGCTGAAGAGGACCGACACTATCCCCGCATACTCAGCACACTTCAGAAGCTTGCTTCCTACTCACGCCAATAACGACAACATATCACTCGAAGCACCGGCTCAACATGTCGTGGTGTTCGTGCAGCACCTGGTCCACCTCACGCTGCTATCGACCCGTGCCTAGACTGCCGCTGCTGAATATAATTATTCATAAATAAATATGTAATATTAAATGACGATAAAAAATGAGTAAATAAATAATTACTGTTCTATGGCCCGAGTTAACCTGTCCTCGTGCTTGTGCACCAGCAGCATGTGATTCGCCCGACTCCGTACCAGTCGATTCCGGTACCACAAACTAAACCTTCGAATGATAACACATCAGAATCATAAAATAATTTTGTAAGAAGGCAAGGGAAATAGAAGGAAAAGGTTACCTTCATATCATCTTGTCGAATTCTGCGACATCCGTATTCGCTTCGGCACTTGCAAGATTCGCGGAAGCATTTCATCGAGCAACTAATATGCAAGGAGTGCGGAACAATTTCGCCCAGTTTTGAACCGAGGCAAAAGACTTAACACTTGAGCATCTAATATGCAAGGAGTGCGGAGAAATTTCGTCCGGATTTCGTCGGAGACAAAAGACAACACTTTTTTTTCTTTTTTTACCGATTCCATAGAAATTTCAAAACCTAAAAACAGAAATTGAATTAATTACTTAATAATTAAAAGAAGAAGGAAAACAATACCTTCATAGGAACTGGTTGAACTCCGCGATACCGCTATTCATTTCGGTGCTCGAAAGATTGGCATAGACATTTGATCGAGCAAGTAATATGCATACGAAAAGCAGTATATTAGCTTTGATACGAAAGGAAAGAAATCAAAATTCCTTACGCGACTTGAGAAGATTAAGATTGGTTTACCTCGAAAGAGAAATCCCTTCCAAAATGGGCAATTCTGATTTTCGTTGTTATAATAAGAACATGATCCATGGCCTCCACTCCCCCCTCTTAACCACAAACAATATGTTGAGTTTGGAAACTGAACTGAAATGAAACATTGGTTCAAGTCAAAATTAAGTACCCATATTATATGAAATATATCCTGAAAAAGAAAATTGCGAAACTGCCAAATGGTCGCACTTTCAGACTATATGCTGAGTATACGAATAAAAAAATCAGCACCCTATCAATAAATCTTACATTTGAAAGGAAGAGCAATTGATAAAAACCAAAAAATCGTCACAGGATTTGAAAAATAGCAAATAATCAAAGAAAATCCAAAAAATTAACCCGAAACAGAGAAATTGACAAATACTTAATCACATAATTAGTTAAAACCCAAAATAAACAGTAAGAACAACAAAAATTTGACCAAAAAAACCCAATAGCATAAGGAAATCACTAAAATTTAAGAAAGAAACAAAGAACCTGATAGCGCTCACCTCTTGCGTCTTGCCGCGGCCCTTTTGGTCGCTTGACAAGACGAAACCAAGCCACTTGCATCTTGCCGCGGTCATTTTTGTCTCAAAATTGTCTCCTTCGCCTCTTGCGTCTTCCGCTCGGGTTTCTGCTAGGGTTTCATGTTTTTTTTTTCTTTTTCGCGTGTGGGTAAATGAGATGAGAGAGAGAGCGGAGGTGTATATATATTTTTCCTGCATATTTTTTCTCTTGGGTCTTCCGCTGTTTTTTCTTTTCTTTTTCTTTTTTTCTTTTGGTTCGTGGAAGTGATAAGAACAAAGGAAGGGGAGTTATTGCTACAGTAAAAGACGTGCTACAGTGAAAGGTCAACAGTATTTGCTACAGTGCAAAGACGTGCTACAGTAAAGAATAGGTGGCCACGTGTCAAATTTTCATGAACCGTATAAAATTATAATTAAGATAGAATATCCTTTAACATCCCCCCTCAAACTCAAGGTGGGTCACCAACTGAGAGTTTGTCACGCAAGAAGCAAAACCGATTGGATGAGAGGCTTTTTGTCATAATATCGGCAATTTGATCTGAAGTGGAAATGAACTTCACTTGAAGTTTCGAATTTTGCACTCTCTCACGAACAAAATGAAAATCGATTTCGATATGTTTTGTTCGTGCATGAAAAACGGGGTTTGAGGCTAAAAACGTAGCATCGAGATTGTCGCACCAAATCGTGGGAGTGGAATCGAGGGAAATCATTAATTCTCCCAAAAGAGATTGGATCCATGAATTCTCGGCCATTATCATTGCAAGACTTCGGTACTCCGACTCCGTACTCAAACGTGCGACGGTTTGTTGTATCTTAGAGCTCCATGAAATAAGATTAGGCCCGAGATAGACACAATAGCCCGTAGTGCTCCTTCGATCATCGGGACACCCAGCCCAATCGGCGTCGGAATATCCATGAAGGTCGAATTGTGGAGATGGACGAATGAGAAGACCTTTCATGATGGATCCTTCGAGATAACGGAGGATCCGTTTAACCGCCGCCATATGGATATCCGTGGGACTTGCCATAAATTGTGACATTTTATTTACCGCAAACGAGATATCGGGTCGGGTAATTGTTACGTATTGTAATGCCCCAACAAGGCTTCGAAACAAGTACGGATCTTCAAGCGGAACACCATCAGTTTTGGAGAGAGAGACCCCGGCAACTAGGGGTGAGGAAGTTGGTTTTGCCGCGGTCATATTTGAGCGATCGAGGAGTGAGTTAACATACTGGGCCTGACTTAGGTGTAAACCCGAAACCGAGGAGGTCGCATGGATGCCGAGAAAATTGGACAAAGGTCCTAAATCTTTGAGGGAGAATTGGGAACCGAGATCGTGAATGAGTTTATGAAGAGTTGTTGGAGTATTTCCCGTAACAATTATATCATCAACATAAACTAGAAAATATGAGATATCACCATTTCGATTCCGAATAAAGAGAGAGGTATCGGCGCTTGAGGGGATGAACCCGAGGTCAAGGACAGATGAGCGTAGCTTGTGAAACCACGTCCGCGGGGCTTGTTTGAGGCTGTATAGTGCTTTTCGAAGGAGACAAACGTGGTCCGGAAATTCTGGATTTACAAAGCCCGGTGGTTGCGCCATGTGGACCGTTTCAAATAAATCGCCGTGAAGAAACGCGTTGTTCACGTCTAATTGACGCAAATTCCACCCATTTGAAATCACCAAGGAGAGGATAATGCGAACTGTTGTTGGCTTGATGACGGGACTGAAGGTCTCGGTATAATCGACTCCCTCCGTTTGATTGCAGCTTTTTGCTACTAATCGTGCCTTAAATCTCTCAATTGAACCGTCGGGGAGGCGTTTCACCTTGTAAACCCATTTGCAACCTACAATTGGTTGATTCAGAGGCGGTGGTACTAGTATCCAGGTCTGATTTTCAGCTAACGCATCAAGTTCCTGTGCCGTAGCTTGTCGCCAATGAGAGAGTTTGTTCGCGGCTGTGAACGAGGTGGGTTCTTGGATGTGGCGATCATCAGTCGAATAGGTAGAGAGATAGAGTTGATATTCTAGATAGAGTTTGACTTTCCTTGTGTGGTCACGGCTCCGAGTAACCATGGAATGGCGAGGTACAACATCGTCGAGAGAGATAGGGTTCTGCTGTTGCGATGAGGCATAGAGAGGAGGATTGGTTTGTAGAGATACTTGGGCCGTGGGAATATTTGATGAAGATTGGGCTGAGGTATTTGATAAGGATTGGGCCGACTCATCATTTGTTTCAGATTGGGCCGTCAGAGTATTGGGTGAAGAGTGGGCCATCGAGTTGTCTTCTCGAAGAGGAGAATGTGAGGAGCTGCTCGGCAATTCTGAAGGTGAAATCCCACCTTTGCTTGCATTCGGACTTGGAGCAGGTCCATCATTTTCCATTCTTCGAGCCAAACCTGAAAAAGAGGGAATAATTATGAGTGAAGAAAGAAATGATGTATAATCTTCTTTGGAGCATGCGTGAGTAAGAGATGAGAAGGAAAATGTCTCTTCGGCAAATTGCACATCTCTACTGATATACACTCGATCAGAGGGTATATGAAGGCAGCGATAGCCTTTGTGAGTCGACAAGTAGCCCAATAACACGCAAGGGAGAGATCGAAATTGTAGTTTGTTTGTGATGTAGGGTCGAAGATTAGGATAGCATAAGCATCCTAGTACCCGGAGAAATGAGTAATCGGGTATTTGCGAGAAAAGAAGTTCATATGGAAACGTATGAGGGGGTGATGAAGGTGGTAAGCGATTTATCACAAAGACGACACTTGCAAAAATGTCATCTCAATACCTCAATGGAATACATGCGGTGGACATGCATGAGAGAGAAAGTTCCAAGATATGACGATGTTTACGTTCCGCAACTCCGTTTTGTTGCGGAGTGTAAGGGCAAGAAAGATGTTGTACTAGAGAAGGAAAGGTACGAAACCTAGGTTTATATTCCGTACCACCATCGGTTTGCAACGTTTTGATGGTTCCGGAAAAGAGATTTTCAACGAGCGTTTTGAATTTAATAAAAGCGACACAAACTTGGTCTTTAGAAGATAAAAAGTAAACCCATACAAAACGCGAAAACTCATCTATAAATATTACATAATATTTCGACCCATTATTTGACAAACACGGAGATGGCTCCCACAAGTCCGAGTGGATCACATCGAGAGGATGGAGAGCTATAGAAGAGGAAGTAGAAAATGGTAAAGTATGTGCCTTTCCCATGGAGCAATCTCCATAGAAGGACATTTTATTCGATGATGTGGGAATGCCACATCGGTTTAAAAGCGATAACGTAGTAGAAGAAGAAGCATGAACCAACCGCCGGTGCCACAAATCGACGGAGACACGTTGAATTATTAAAGCAAGAGGAGTAGAGTTCTTGGAAGAGGGTAGATGGTAGAGACCGTCACGAAGCGTTGCTTGAAGAAGGATATTTTTGGTGCGGCAATCCTTTATAAGGCAAAGATGGTAGAGGGGGAAGAGGATGTGTAGCGCCTATCACACCGGTTGGAGTCCACAAACAATCCACACGGTTAAGAATGGTTGACTGGTCCGAGGTAGATTGGCTGCATAATTTTCTTTGTAGTTCTTTGTGTGCTGAATCGAAGAAAGTAATGTTAGGTTTTCGGGCAACCATATTGCACAGCGGAACTTACCCGAACCCCTTAAGCCATGGATCTGTGTATCGCTAATTAGATACGAAGGAAGAGTTTCAAAAATTTCACCTCAGATTTAGTTCAAATCTGGTTGAAGGAAGCTTGCAGAGATCACGTTGGTGTGCTCGAACCGGCACCACCCTCTATCGGTATCCACACGCGACTCGTCTAGACTGGATGTGAAGACCTCCGATGCTAGTCGGATCCTTCCTCCCTTCAGAAAATCTACTTGGCTTCTCTTTTCTTTCACAAAGAAATTCTGCCAAGCTTCACTCCTTTCTTTCTCTCTAAGAAAACTATTTTCTCTTTGTTTTTACTCTCCAAATTCGAAATTCTTTGAGTCAAAATTCTGCACTAGAGATTGAGTGAATCTCTAGGAAAACTATTTTCTCTTTGTTTTTACTCTCCAAATTCGAAATTCTTTGAGTCAAAATTCTGCACTAGAGATTGAGTGAATATATCATTATTTATGAAGAGGTTTGGTGTGTATTAATTCAAGTGGAAAACTCTTAGACTTCCAACCACTTTTGTGGCATCCAATGCTCACAAAGTAAATTCATCAAATGAATAATATCCTGAATTTAATACCATGCATCCATACATGCATGTAGCATTCAATTAATGCTTTGCACCTTTCTGTTCGAACAGAATAATATCCTCGTTCGAACAGAATAATATCCTCGTTCGAACAGAATAATATCCTCGTTTGAACAGAATAATATCCTCGTTCAAACAGAATAATATCCTCGTTTGATTTTCTGTGTCCAGTCCGAACTTGTCTTTGTGTGTGACCCTATAGGTTTATTTAATGTTGGCAGCATATTAAATCTCTATTTAAATATGCAAATCATAATTGGCCTCTAGCAAGGCATTATGACTACCCAAATTAAATAAATGATTTGTGATCATAACCTATTTATCAAATAGACAAATTACTAGCTCTCTTGTTCATACGATATATGTTGATCAAAGACATGGTCAAATGTCATCCTTTCTAAATCAACTTAACTCTTTCCCGATATAGAATTAGATTGAATGTTCAATTAGTATTAACAACACATGTTAATCTTATTGAGCGTGGCCACGCATTTCCTTCAATCCTAATTCATCAGGGGGCCCTGAGAGATATCTCTTTCAATCATGAAAGGAACAACTTCCATCTTGGTTATTCACATCCTCCAACATGCTTCATGTAATACCCAATGATGATCTTGATTACCCGGTTAAAGATAACAAAGAAACATATCTAAGTATCACAATTCACAGGTGAGAAATCTAATGATAACCTCAGGTCAAAAAACTAAAATTCTATTTGTTTATGAGAATATATATAATGACAATAACCATGTATATTCTCATAAGTTGGTCAGTCCAATATGTAGTCTCTAATACATATCTATATTCCATATTTGACATCACTACATCTCTATGTATTCCATGTCCATGATCAGTAAAACATAATCATCTCATATGCGAATATACTGGTGTACATATATATTCTATTTCCTTAGACATGTATATCTCTATATACATCATATATATGACCAGGGACATTTAGAATCGTATTACGTTCATTGATACAGTTTTACTATCATAATCACATATTATGATGATGTATAAACTAGTGATACAATTCAAGACTTATTCACATATTCCTAAATATGTTAAATAACCAGTACACGTATTAAATGAAACTTTAATTCAATATTAAAATATTAGATCAACAAACATAAATAATAATGATCATTTGTTTACATACAAGCTAAACAGTTTAGCCTAGGGTATTATTATGTTCTGCCCAGGACATTATTTCATTCAGCCTAGGGCATTATTTTCTTCAAGTAATAGATGGGTTACTGCACGGTTTACACGATCCAGTAAACCACGAAAAATCATGAAGGGAGAAATCGTTGACTGGTCTCTGTTTGGATCTGCTGCATGCTGGACAGTGTGCCTTTCGTGTCGCGAATAGGAGAGAGAGGAAAACGACTCGCTGCATGCGTGATCACAGAAAGCGAGATCTGATGTCAGGTTTCTTTCGTGCAGCCTTGTGTGTTGAGTCAGAATAAATGGGTTTGGACTCGTTATTTGTGCTGTATGACTCTGGCTGCCACAGAAGATCCTTTGGGTTTAGATGTAGTCAGGTCTGTGCAGTCCTTGATGAAACGAGTTGGTTTTGACCCGTTTGAAGTAAAAGCTTGATTTCTCTCTCATGCTTCCATCAAATATCATCATATGATATATCAA
Organism: Luzula sylvatica; assembly: GCA_946800325.1. Taxonomy (NCBI): domain Eukaryota; kingdom Viridiplantae; phylum Streptophyta; class Magnoliopsida; order Poales; family Juncaceae; genus Luzula; species Luzula sylvatica. The sequence goes on from OX326961.1 coordinate 1,234,490, forward strand.
ATCGATCGGGAAGACGAGTCGGATGCATCTGTAGTACTGGTTTTGCGAGATTTTGCACTTTTCACCTGACATTAACACAAAAAATGCATATTAAAGTATTTAATCTCAATAAATTGAAATTATGAATTTTTGGTGTATTTTTATGCATATTTATGTGTTTAAATTTTATATTTGTGCATGTAAAAAGTGACGAAAAATCCCCTTATCAATATGTCGTGGACATATGGAATCAACTAAACTCATCTTTACTGACAAGACCCCTGGTTTTCTGTCCCGATCACTCCTCTTTTTGGACTGATAATTACAACCCTTCCTTCACCGAGGTGGCTTTGAAAGGCTCGTGGAGAATCTTGGCGATGGCGGTTATTTGGAATGTTTGGAAAGAACGCAACCGACGTATTTTCCAATTCAAGGGACTGGCAACGACTCTACTATTAGCAATTATCTTGAAGGAGTTTACTATTGGAGAATACACTGTTGAGGGACACGAGTGACACGGATTTATTACTCTTCTTAAATTATTTGCCTGTCTTATTTAGGTTCTACATAGTTTAGGATACATGTAATTATTCTATGCTACACATGCCCCTAGTATACGACCTTTTTATTTTTCAATATATTGAGAGACCACCTTCAACAAAAAAAAATCTTATCTTTATTCGTGTTGCTGTTAATTTAGTATATGATTTGTTTAGTTGTGTCTGATTTAATATCAAGACTCGCGTAATTGATAATTTAATAATCAGTTCTTAGCCAATGGACTCATAATTAAATTGGCTGAGTGTGAGACACAAAAAACCACATGTTATGAGAATTTGTGAATTCGATTATCGTTGGTATCAATGGATAGATGATATATGAATTTTCTCCATTTATTATAAAAAAAAAAACTAGTTCTTGCTCCATTACGTATCCGATCACATAACGGGTCTATCATAGGTCCTTTTCTAAAAAGAGCATTTTCGGTATTGAATTTTTTTCAAACATTAAATATTGTATCTCTCCATTTGGTTAACTATTTGTACTTTTCATAATTAATTCTCTCTTTCTTGTTTTGCATCTCTCCCCATTTTCTTTCCCTTCAATGCCTCTCTTTCTCTTCAATGCCTCTCTCTCCTCATCTCCTTCTCTTTCTCTTCAATGCCTTCTTTTCTTCGGAATGGGGACTTGTCCAAAATCTTTTGGCAGAAGGTTTGTCCAAATATCATTATAACCGTCCGATCTTATCACGAACAATCCTTGATTAATCAAATCTAACTCCCCATTAACACTTCCGTTTGGTAAATTTGAAAATACTCTTTTTTTGTTTTGGGAAAATATCTTAACCAATCGCAACGAAGAATTATTTTTTTACCTTCCATAGATTATCATCTAGAAATTTTTGCGCCCATTCCATTGATTCTTTCATTTATGTTCTCTTCAACTTAATCTTTCTATTCCTCCGTCTATCCAATTCTTGTTTTCTCATATTTTTGTCCCTTTGATTGATAAACATGTTTTCACAATTCTCCCAACACCATAATATCCTGAATTTGAGAAATTAAAGAAAATTTTTATGTGTCTGTATGTTTTTAGCATTTATTTAGCTTTGAAGTTTTTATTTGATAAATTAAAGGTTGCAAAGTCATTACAGCCATATTTTGAAATGTAAATGAATTTATCCTAGTTTTATGTTAATCAAACATTATTTTGCTTTTGAATTTCTTTAAAAGTACCAATGAATATTCATAGTAGTCATTGCCATACAATAATTAGACAATTACTATTTTTATTCCACAAACGGTATGTATAAAATTGGTTTGAATATTCACATGAAATTGATTTGTCTGTTCAAATGTGTAGGTTTATAAGAATCAATTCGCTTGTATTAATTTATTGATTGACCAAAAAATGTTCTGATTTTGATTATAATTTAATATATAGACATGCATGTATGTATATGTATAGTTTATTAAAGCAAGGGTAAGAAAAATGCGGAAATTAAAGCAGAAAAATTATGGGATTAATTTTGTGTTTATTTTGTTGAGATATTATTCCGTAAGGACTTGTTCGACAATACAAAGAATAAAAGAATATGGAATAGTTTATATTCAACTATATTTCAACATTGTTCGGTGATATTAATAGAATAAAATTATTGGTTTAAAATATATAAATAATAACTAATGACCAAATTATATTTAACCATATTTGACAAATTAATAAGCATAAAATAAATATCATAATAATAAAATGAAAATGAGTTATTTTAATTAATTAAAACAAGTATCATGATAATAATAAAAAATAACGATTCAAATCATTATTCGATTTTTTGGAAAGAAAAGCAAACGCAAAAGGAGGAATGATGAGGGAAAAAGTATAATAAATATGTATTATCAATTAATCTCACGTAAGCAAACAAAAAAATAATCAAGGATATTTTTGTCAACAAATTTTGCTTAATTCGTGAAATAGTTCAATTTCATGTTTTACTTAGAAAAAGCTAATTCCACTAATCTATCTATTTATTTCTTGTTCTTCTCATCTTGTTCGACGGGAATAGGAACGATTAAGTTACTTATTACTTTATTCCTTGCTATTCCATAATTGCCGAACGCCATCTAAAAGAAAAAGAGCTTGCTTTTTTTAGATTAACGGAGTGTTAACATAAATGTTGGCTTTGATCAATCAAAGATTACCGATAAGTAGATCGGACGGTCATAACGGTATTTGGTCAAGACAAGCCCCGATCCCTTTCTTTTCCTCTCTATCTCTCTCCAGTCTCCACACCGTCTTCCTCTCCGGACCGGCATTTTGTGTTAAACTTTGACAGGAAAGAATCAAATATTGAGTGTTCTATTATTATATTGGATGATTATAGTGATAGTTTAAATGATTGAAATTGGTTATATCAGTTCAATGTAAAGGAGTAAAATTGTTAACAAAAAACTGTAATTGTGCCAATATTGAATATTGGTTTCTGTGTTAGTGGATTTGAACAGCTTGTTTGATGAAGGTCTCATTATAATTATAATTATAATTATAATAATTATGATATTTTGACTGTTTTTCCAGCCTCTCCGTTGTGCCACATCACTCAAGCGTTCGATATGTTCTTTTTGATCGGATTAAATCTGGATCGTCCATTTGTTACATGATCTAAGTCTTTATGCACCAAATAACATATTTCTTATTGAACAGTGTGGTCCACAGTGCACCAAGTCCATTCAATATTTCAAGTCAAAAAAAACATATAACTTCTCTTTCTCTCTCCTCTCTCTCCAGACTATTCTGCCTCCATCTCGATAAACCCTAGCCGACAACAGAACGCGAAAAAAAATCACCGCCGAAAGCGCCGATTTTAGCCTTTACAACCGTCTTCTCTCCTGTTTTCTTCTTCCATGCCGGTGAGGCACTCCTTCTTCTTCTTTCGATGTGAATGATTTGTTTTTTTTTTCTTGATTTGTTGGTTTTTTCAATTATTTTCTTTTGGATCGGTTGGAAAGTTCTGCTTCTTATTTTTGTGAATTTGAAGTCGATATTTTCAATTTTTCCACTTTTCGATTTGTTTTTTCCTTCAATTATTTGCTTTGGGATTGGTTTGAACGATTTGTGGCTGTTCGTTGATTTTTTGTTCCAGATTTTGTTATAGCTTTGTTAATTTTGTGTGTTGGTTAGTTCTTCAAAAAATTAGGGTTAGGGTTTATAATTACGATTCTTCAGATAATTTTTAATTAATTCTTCATTTATTTGATTCGATTATTTGAGTCGATTATGTTTACTTTGTAATTGTTGGGATTTATGTTCTGGTTCATGGTTTTTGGGTTGTATTATTAATGAAAATTGCAGAGTTTACAATGTTACGTGTAAATAATTTTTACTTCATTTGATGTTTACATTAGATTTTATATCTCAATATTATTCATGAAAAAGGTAAAATCAATTGGTTTCAGGGGATCTAAAGGAAAAGAGGAGTTGGGAGAATTTGGGTACTGATTCAGAATGAAAATATAAATAATAATAAATTGGAAACAAATGAGCTTGCTGGTTGAAATTAATAAAAATGCCAGTAAGGTCAGAAGAATTGATTCGGCCAAAGAATTGGAAAGGTTTACCAGGTCAACTTAGGTCGGTACCTGTACTGGCACGGGAACAAGTCCAAGAAGAAATAGTATTGAGCCACGAAACTCTGCTATTGAAATTCAGGACAAGTTCAGGATAAACTATGATTTGCCGCTGTCATTGAGAAATAAGCAATAATCTACCCTTTTAAGTTGGTGGCGACACATTGATGTTGTGAAATGCTCTGTCAAGTGAATAGGACTAGCGCGCAAGACCCGCATGGGACAGCTTTCTCATATTGGTACTTTTAGTTTTAATTAGTTATATTATTGAATTGCGTGATGATAGAATTGTGTTGATAGGAATAATGTATTGCAGGACGGTAGAATACTTGCTTGGAGATGGAATGCAGAGACGAACTGCTTGGAACCCGCTGCGGTTTTCGAGGGCCACAGACTCCCGTCGTTTCCTGAGTCATTGACCGAGAAAAATCCCTTGATTATTCATCGGCATCCGCGATTCCATCAAGTTAATTAAATAAAATTAATCAGTTCGATATACTGTATTCATGGCTAATATTTTATTTCATCCAGGTATGGAACATGCCAACGAGTCTAAAAATGACATTAACGGGGCTCACGAGATAGGTCTACATCTTAGCACTAGGCAAAAGAAATGCTCTTCTCTGGTACACAAGTCAGTCTTATTTCACATAATTGTGTGATGGTAGAATTGTGTTGCAACTAATTTCATCTCTTATTATTATTATTATTTTATTAATTTATTAGGTATGAATAAAACTTAATTCACTCTAATTGCATTTTCAGATCAGAACCACATATAGATGCCTTTAGAAAAAAAAAAATTCCAAACAAACCTTCAGGTCAGAACCGAAAAATGCGTGAAAAACAAAAGAAACACCATCCAAATTTTTCCAGAGATGGAAATATTTTCCACATGTTTAACAATGTATGTTATGTTGTGAAGATCAGCATTTTGTTTGTAGCAAACACTGTTTTAACTCATCGTGAAGCCCCGTTTGCGTATGTGGACACTTTGTAATAATTAGTACTGTGCGACACTTGAACTTTAGTTTTATGTATGAAGAAAATATTTTGTAGAACCTTTACTTTGCAACTTATCTCTGTCGATTGTTATAAACAAACACAAAACTGTACCAACTTCTATTAGTAGTTTGCAGCATTATAGCCAATGCAAAATATACCAATCCACAAATACAAAGCAAAGTCCACTCGACAACGACAATTCCACCAAAAGGAACAAACACAAAAAAAATCTTAACAAACCCGCGCAATTGTGCGGGCACAAACCTAGTTTTTTTTATTATTGTAGTCTTTTTGTAATAATTACGGTCTTCTGTTTTTTATGAGGACTTTTAATCACCCTATAAATATCCTTGACCATGGTGATATAGGGCTTGTTTGTTTCGAGGGATTGTGATATACATGGATAGTGAAACACATGTATTTCACTATTCATGTATTTGATAATCCATGTGAGTTATTTGATTTGTTGTATTTTGAAATCATGTATATCAAATCCCTTGTTTGGTTCTTTGATACAAAATCCAGGATTTGAATATTTGAATATTATAAAATATTATATTTATATTATTTTATTGTATAATATAATATTGTATTATATTATAATATTATATTATATTATATTACTTCAATTGTTATTATATAATATTATATTATATTATAATATTATATGTATGTCATTTAATTCTTATTATATAATATAATATAATGTAATATTATATTATATTACTTTAATTAATTTATATTATATTATATTATATTATATTACTTTAATTAATTTATATTATATTATATTATATTATATTATTTATATTGTTTATATTGTTTTATATTATAGTATATATTTTTTATGTTGTTATATTATATTATATTATATTATATTATATTATATTGTTTTATATTATTTTATATTATATTGGTTTATATTATATTACATTACATTATATTATATTATAATATTTTATATTATATTATATTATGTTATATTATATTATATTATATTATAATATATTATATTATGTTATATTGTTTTATATTATATTATAAATTGTTTTAAATTTTATTATATTACATTATAAAATAGTACATAATATATTATTATTGTTGTTTAATATAATATAATATAATTATAATATAATTATTGTTCATGAATATAATTTAAAGAAATAATATTATAATCAAATACATCGATAGCTCTATCCATGGATTTGTAATACCGATTTTGAAGTGGGAGTACGAAGTACTGGGACAAGAAATACTATCCCATTTAATCCCTCAAAACAAACAAGAAATTTTCGGCTTATTCCGGATATTGAAATCATATCCCATCTAATCCCTCAAAACAAACAAGCCCATAGCGTGTACAAGACTCTTTTTTTGTTTGAAAAATTAGTGTGTACAAGACTAATTTATGTAAATGGTGTTGACATGCAACTCAGAGAATGGGTGGGTCGTCGATCACTTAATTCTAAAAGAGAAATTCTACTGTGCCTTCCTATCTCACCAAAAAATCATGATGTTATCATCGTGACATCATGAGATCAATTTGGATGAACTGAATCTTCAATTTGTACCCAAAAACGTGTTCCAATTAATAATATTTTTAATTAATTTCTAATTAATTATTTTCTAATTAAACTAATCAATAGTCTAACGAATTAAATTTCAATTAAAATTATCAAATTTTGAATTGAAAATTAATTGAAAAAAAATTGGAGTGCAAATTGAAGACCAATTTCACCCAACTTTAATTGATGACAATATCAACAATAGTTGGATGAAATGGGAATGCATATAGGGATATAAACGGGTCGCATATTATCCGAACCGACCCGACCCGAATCCGAAAAATTATCCGAATCCGATTAAAAATATCCGGATCCGATCGGATCCGAATACGATCCGTTTTTTCGGATCTGAATCCGAATCCGGAACACAATATATCACTCGGATCCGGATACGAATTCGGATATTACCCGGATCAGGATTTAAAATAAAAACGGGTACGTTTTTACAATTATCTTATGTATAATGCTGCTCCCCATGCCTGGTGAGGACACGTGGCAGGGGGTATTTTTTGCTTTTACCCCAATTTTTTTTAAATTACATTTTGGTGTTTTTTATTTATATTTTGGTCCTATTTTATTTACATTTTGGTCCTTTTTTTAAATTTACATTTTGGTCTTTTTTAAAATTTACATTTTGGTCCTATTTTATTTACATTTTGGTCTTTTTTTTAAATTTATATTTTGGTCTTTTTTTAAATTTACACTTTGGTCCTTTTTTATTTATATTTTGGTCCTATTTTATTTACATTTAGGTCCTTTTTTAATTTATATTTTGGTCCTTTTTTATTTACATTTGGTCATCTTTTACATTTTGATCTTTTTTTCCTATTTTACATTTTGGTCTTTTTTTACATTTCGGTCTTTTTTTGCTATTTTACATACGTATTAATTTAGTTCAATTTTTAAATTTACATTTTGGTCATTTTTTATTTACATTTTGGTCCTTTTTACATTTTGATCCTTTTTTCCTATTTTATATTTTGGTCCTTTTTTACATTTCGGTCTTTTTTTGCTATTTTACATACATATTAAAATTTGCGAATATGTCCTGATTATATTAATCGATTTTAGAAGCACCTGACCAAATGCTATTTATACAAATTATATCAGAAAATAATATCCGTGATAGAATAATTTCATGAACCTTATGCATCTGTTGACATCATGATATTTGCAAATATGTCATGATTAGATTAATTTAGTTCAAACGCACGCGCGTTAATTCGCACACGCGTTAATTTTATTTAAATAATTATATAAAAAACATCTCGCGCAATTGCGCGGACATAAAGCTAGTTACATACAATGTTTATTTAATACTAATTTTCTTGGACACAGTCAAGACATGCCTTCCCATGGATACGGCTCAATAGAACCACACCCAAGTCCATGTGGCTATTCCTGGGAGAGATGGGACCAATTTATAAGGAGGGTGGTTTCTTAGTTTATTCATTCGTAATGGTGGGACGGACTAAGAAGATGTCTCATGTTTGTACCGCTCACGATCTCACGAGTCACGTCAAATCCAACCGTATCTTTTTTTTTCCGACTGAAAGCTCATGGGCCTCTGTCTGTATCTGTATGTTGTTTTCATTTACTAGCTTTGTGCCCGCGCAATTGCGCGGGATGTTTTTTATATAATTATTTAAATAGAATTAACACGCATGCGTTTGAACTAAATAAATCTAATCATGATATATTAACAAATATCATGATGTCAATAGATACATAAGGTTCATGAAATTAGTATATCGCAGATATTATTTTCTAATATAATTTGTATAAATAGCATTTGCTTAGGTGTTTCTAAAATCGATTAATATAATCATGACATATTCGCAAATTTTAATATGTATGTAAAATAGGAAACAAAGACCAAATGTAAAATAAGGAAAAATGATCAAAATTTAAAAAAAGACCGAAATGTAAATAAAAAGGACCAAAATGTAAAAAAAAGGCCGTATCATATCGGATGCGATATTCGTATCCATAAAACATAGTTTAAAAATCCGTTTTAATTCAAATTTAAACCAAATTTTCTAATTAAAAATAATCAATGCTAGTTTTAAAAATAAAATTATATTATCATTTCATAGTATCCATTTTAATATCCGAATATGATCCGTATCCGCATTTGTATCCGACAATATCCGAATCGTATCCGTATCCGATTAATATCCGAACCGTATCCGGATCCGGCCTAATCCGTATCCGAATATCCGTATTCGAAAAAATATGGATGCGGATCTAATATGACCACTATCCGAACCGGATTCGAATTGTTTACACCACTGTTTTAAAAATCGGACCGGACCGGCCGGTTCAACCAAAAAAACCGGACCCGGAACGATTCCGGTTTGGTTTCATAGTTGGATTGGAAATGCATTCAACCCACTAAAATCCGCTTGAACCGGCCGGTTTTTTCACAAAAACCGGACCTGTTCGACCAAAATAAACCGGTTCACTTGCTCGTTCTCTTCTCTCGGTCATCTTTTCCTCTTTTGGACTTTTCTTCTCTGATGCCTTGTCGTTTTTTCCTCTCAGTTGAGCCCTTCTCCCTCGTTCTAATGGAGAGTTCATCGTTTTGGGTAACAACGGGAGATACTAGTAGGATTTTCTCTGTCTCTGCTCTTCACTGAGATGTAGCAGAAGAATGGTTCTTACCCAAAACTCTAAAATACCGAGCACTAGCTGAAGGATGCCAAATCGCAAGGATTATGTTTCTTGTTTTTTTTTTTAATTTTTTTTTTAATTTTCTAATTCCCTTGTACCGTTCTCCCAATTTTGGATTCCCCTTCTTTAATTAAATCAAATAGTAATTTTTTTGAAAAATTGATATCTCATAGATATTAAAATCAGATTTATTTGAACGAGTAATAAGCAAAATATTGGCTTCCTAGTGTTGGCAATGTGCGATGCATTTCCTTAAGCTAAACTTCCATTTTACTTGATTAGTACTCTTTATTTCATTGCTACATGTAGCAGTTACCATACCATATAGTGTACCGGTCTATGTACTAATTGTAGGTATATCAATATAAACTTGAATTTAATTTCAACCGAGTGTACCAGACTTGATTAGTACTCTTATTTCATCGGTATCGCCTAATTTAATATTTAATTTTATGTATATCAATATAAACTTGAATTTGTTGCAAAAGTCGTGGAGAAGTTATTAATTGTCTGATTATTTAATAAATGACATTTAGTTGAATAATATTATCATTGTTTAAAATCTGAACATTGTATAGCGTACATTCAAATAACCAAATCTCATTTGCAATTACTTATTGCCAGTAAGTTAATGATCATGAAACTTTGTAACCAACACAAAAATTTGATTGGTTATTTGTTTTATTTCAATAAAATACTTGACTGATTATTTGATTGCATATTTTTTTGTGATGTTTATGTTATTTTCAATAAAATAATTCATCTTGAATAATTTGATCGAAACATCTAAATTTTGTTTTGTGGGTGTGATATTTGAAAATTATGCTGTCATATAAGATAATTTTATTTACACTTTCAAACCAGTTAATGAACCGGTTGACCCAGTGGTTCGACCATTGAACCGGTGACCCGAAACTCGGCCGGGTCAATGTCCGGTCCGATTTTTAAAACATTGGACTTTACAACTCTAGGGGCATACCATAATTTTTCATTCTAAAATACGCACGGAGCAATCGCAGATTTTGGGTCTATCAGAGGTTACTGAAAGATTACGTTTTTATCCTTTAAGTTGGGTCTATCAACATTTTCTATCATAAAAAATTTCCTGCAAAAAATGAATCTTGTAATCTTCACCGTTCATTTAAAAACTGGCCTATGATAGGATAAAAGAGGTCTATCATAGAACCTCCAATATGGCCATAATCATAGAATTTAGATGGGTTACAACAATTGGCTTTGAGGGCCGATCAATCAATTCTTAACGATTTGCTCTTAGCATTTTTCCACCAAGCTCGTTGAGGCTGATTTTTTCAAAATGAAAAGTAATAATTGGTTGAAATATTTTTTTTCATTGGTATATTTTTTCTTTTTTTTAAAGGAATACCAAAAAGATTCATGCTATATAAAAAAAACAAAGAGGAGTAATTACAAGGATTACAAGATTTTAAGTATACTAAAAACACATATGTCCTAACTAGGGTTTACTAAAAGTACTGAAAATACAAGATTTTAAGAATTATATGTACTTTACATGCATATAATTATTCACTTCCTCTGTAAATATTTTTTTATTCAAGAGAGCGATGTGTGTGTGAATATAATATTTAACGAAGTACCACGAGGTTCGTACTTATGATATTTTATTTGTTAAATTTGTTTTAAGATATATATTTTTTTCATGATAATCATTAAAAAAATGAATGGTTCTACCGTACATTCTTTTTCTCTTATCATACATCCTTTCACAAATAAACGATCAAGATTAAAAGATGCTTCTTGATCTCAAGGCTAGAACTAAATCATCTAACAAAAGATTTTTGATAAAAATTTCCTTACATGATCGACCCCTTTTAGAGGGTAAAATAATAAATTCTTACATCCTGTTCTAACCCTCCCTCTCTCTCTCTCTCTCTCTCTCTCTCCTTCACCATCACGCCCTCTTGACGAGCACGCGAAGTCTTGACTTTGATGATTGCAGTTTTTGACGAGAGGGGACTTAAATGGACTGTACTTTCGCAATTGAAGCAAGTCCATTCTCACAATTATAATTTATATGATATTTACCATTTTGGTTCGGTTCTTACTATGTATTCTAGGAAGTATTACACTAATTCTTACTGGTATGGACAATTGTTTGTGCTCACAAATTGATGTAAATGACAAATGAGATCAGTTTGGCATGACTAGCAAAGTGGAAATAATGAAGAGATAAATCTAAATCAGAGGGTTTCAAACGTTGAAATCCAAAAATCAAAACTAATATCAGGATTCGACTTAAACTCAGTGTCAGAACCACAAAATAGTCACATGCAAATATGGTGGTTACACGTAGAAATGCTCCTATTTTTAATACCCAAATTATTGTTTTGAAGAAAGGGTGTACGGTAGAGTAGAAGCCCCCAAATCACTAAATGTACAATCTTGAAGTTAATATAATAGTGAAAAACTGAACTACAGTATACTTAACTAGCTTTATCCTCGTGCAATTGCGCGAGACAACATATCTATTTTTTTACATGTTTTTTATATAATTATTTAAATAGAATTAACGCGCGTTCGTTTGAACTAAATTAATCTAATCATGACATATTTGCAAATATCATGATGTCAATAGATGCATAAGATTCATGAAATTAGTCTATCACGGATATTATTTTCTGATATAATTTGTATAAATAGCATTTATTCAGGTGCTTTTAAAATCGATTAATATAATGAGGACATATTCGCAAATATATTTGATGTCAATAGATGCATTATAGCTACGGTTCATTAAAAAATCGCAACGTGTCATATTGATACAACGGGCAAATAACAAATTTCTATGAAAACTCGCATAAATTTGAAGTTACAAATTTTCATATATACCCGTGCAAAATAAGCAAATACAAAAAAATTGAAAAGCAAAAAAAGGAGCAAAATGTAAAAAGGGAAAAAAATGGGTAAAAAGGAAAATTACAAAAAAAAAAAATCGAACTTACAAAATTGCATACATAATCCGGCCCAATGAGTAAATTAAAAAAAAATTGGAAAATAGGAAAAAATATGAAAATGTAAAAAATGACCAAAATGTAAAAAAAAAAGGATCAAAATGTAAAATAAGAAAAAAGAAAAAATTAGACTTACAAAATTGCGTACATAACCCTGCCCGATGAGCAAATTAAAAAAAATAATTGGAAAATAGGAAAAAAAAATCAAAATGTAAAAAAGGACCAAAATGTAAAGAAAAATGATCAAAATGTAAAAAATGACCAAAATGTAAAATAGGAAAAAATGATCAAAATGTAAAAAAGGACCAAAATATAAATAAAAAAAATTGGAAAATAGGAAAAAAGGATCAAAATATAAAAAATACCAAAATTAAAGGATCAAAATGTAAAAAGGACCAAAATGTAAAATAGAAAAAAGGATCAAAATGTAAAAAAGGACCAAAATGTAAAATAGAAAAAATGATCAAAATGTAAAAAATGACCAAAATGTAAAAAAAAAAAATAAGGGTAAAAGGAAAACCTACTCCTTGTCACGTGTCATCACAAGATGGAGAGAGTAGTATTATAGTAACTATAATATAATAATATAATTTATTAACTATCATATATATTGGGCCATTTATTTTAAGCCTGTAACAAATACCTTCTGTTATATACTGGGTCACTTATTCTAGGGCCCATCTAGCTAGCATAATTTTCTTTTGATTGTTTTGATCTTTTTTTTCTTTGCTTTGGTTTAAAGAAAAGAGTATAAACACTTCACTATATAAAGACTTGGTAATCTTTCTTTTGTTTGTTTACTTAATCCCTATCAAGTTTGTTCTCGTTTTTCTTGTACTTTTTTTTTCGCCTTCACTTTGTTCTCGTTCATAAACCTTTTTCCCGTTATCCTCAAATGATGGCTATGAAGCTTCGAGATTCGGTAACGACGACCATGCTGGCGGCGACGATTATGGAGGTAATTGTGACACGGACGACCATGGAGACAAACAAACCAAAAGAGAAGATGATGGCTGCAAAATCCATAGAGACGGTCACGTTAGCAGCGGTGGTTACGGCGGCTTCGACGATTATGGTGTCAGCGACGGACACAACAAATGGTGATTTTTCCTTGTTCATTGCTCCTAGGACACTTGCTCGGTACGATCATTACAATTTCGTCAACTCAACAACAGAGAAATCGGCTAGCATAACCTTCGACAAGTTGAATACAACAAGATGAACAATTGGACAATCACTATGTATCTTTTTTGGTTCGTACTTAGTTTTTATTTTAGGTTTAAATCATGATTAAGGCTTTAATTCGTTCTGCTAGTTTGAATTGACAAAATTAATATGAGCCGTTAAGCATTTGCTATCCTAATCGATTTGCATGTGAATTCATATTTAAAGAATACATTGTGTTGTAAAATGTAAACAACAAATTGGTAAAAATGAAAGCCTACGAGCATTTGAAAGAACTTTTTTTATGGAATTAAGTATTAACCAATACAGGCCACCCACTTTGAGCCTGTAATAAATATCTTCTGTTTTATGAGATCCTGTTAAATGGGGATAAGGCCCATCTTGTTAGGATAATTTTGAGTTGTTTATTTTGATTTTTTCTTTGTTTTGGTTAGAAAAGAGTATAAAGACTTGGCTAGCTGAGTATAACAATCTTTCTTTTGTTTGTTTACTAGTCCCTATCAGGTTTGATTATGTATTTCAACACGTGTATTTTAAAAGTTATTGGTTAAATTTTCTGTTAAAAATCCTGAATTTCATAGTTTCAATTTACGATACTCACTATTTTAGTCGGAATTTACTGAATTGTTTTTTCCCCTACATAAATTTATCAAATTATACTTTTGATAAATAAACAAGAGTAATTTCATTCAAATTAACCCCCAAAATCAGAATGATCGAAATATTAATCGATTAAATGTCCTAATCAAAATAGTTTATTAGATGTCCAAAAACCAAAATTTCACATGTATTATTTCGAAATCAGATAATATAATACCAATCCAAAGGAGCAAAATGATACATCTCATTTACGAAAGGATCAGGCTCTCTTTTTGCAAGATTCATTTATTTGGTATATAACGAACTTTCAGGGATTTCATCCTGAATTTTGTAAAAATAAAATCTTGACATCCACAAAATCGTTATTATTGTTCATGTCTTACATCACTATCTTAAGAGCAAAAAAAAAGCACCACCGATCATGATTTACGAACATTGCGGGACTTGATATCCCGCAACATAATACCTGCCCGAATCTGAATCTTGGTTCGTATAATAAATCAAACTCGGACTTACATGATTATGAACTCCTTCATAACTCGTTATCACGTAATTCTCATCGTCTCTATCTCTTTCCACTCTCTTCTTCACCGAGCATCCCTCTATCGAACACTTGTAGTAATTCCTGCATTCGATAACCACAAACAATTAATTAGCTCATTTTAACTATTACTCTAATTTAGTTAATGTAATTATAGAAAAAAATATATATTAGTTACCTTGGATTAGGGCTATTCTTAACTGATTTCTTGCCGTATTTACGCCATTTAAAACCATCGTCGATTATCTCCATCTCTGATTTCATTCTGAATGCTATCCTTTCTGTTCTCGGCCTCTCCTCCATTAACGGAGGACGAATTGCTTCTTGAACTAATGATTGTTGTTGCATAAAATAGGGCTGCGTCGAAGCCTCATCCATCAAGAGGTATTCCGAGAGATCGAATTGAACTGGTTGATCGGAATGGAAACCTCCAGTAGACACACCGCCAAATGAAGAGGATGTGGATCCTGATAATTCAGACCCGGATCCGCTTCGGCGGACATGATGAGGCCACAAATATTCATCATCAAATGAGTGCAGTGGAAACCCTCCGATTTCCTCCATTAATGATGATCAAAATTCAAATATAAGAGAAACATATTGGTGTGTCTCTCTCTTATATACAGTCGTATGCATGTGGATAGGGTTTTGGAGTGAGGTTCCTCACTGGTGCGTTGAAGGTTCTGTGTTGTTACGTAAGAGTTTTATGCGCCGTCGGTGCTGCTGCCACGTAGGTGTTTTGTTTGAGCATGCAACTTTAAATTAATCTTTCAATTCAATTCATGAAGGAATTCTTTATTGATTGTTTTATATTATATAGAGTAGTGATGTATGTTCCCTAAATCTCTCCCCCACACATCTTGATGACATGGCAATATTTTTAAATCTTAATTATATATCATAATTTATGGTTTGAAATCCTAATTTATGATTTAACTACCTTAATTTATGATTTGACATCTCATGAAATTATTAAATCATAAATTAGAGTGTTAATTTTTAAGGTGATAAATCTTACCCACGTCACCAAATCTTGTAAGGGAGAGTTTGAGGGTATGTTGAACTTTTTTCCTATTATATACAGAGGGCATATATGGTGCCCACTCCCCATTTTCCCATTAATGATGACCTCACGGCCATTCAATCACCATGAGTGTGTGTGTGTGTGTGTGTGTTTAGGGAGGTATAATTTTCCTTAAATATATCTGACGTTGATATTATGAATAACAAAATCCCAAGAATCCCATGCACTTGGTCTATCAGTGAGAGCCTGAGACTAGAAACTTATAATGCAATTTGTTTGGTTTGATTTTAATTTGAAAAAAAATGGGAGCTGATCTGTCTAGAGACCGAGAGCAATCATGACTTTTCAAGATTTTGGAAATCTTAACGTATCAATAAGGAAGCGATATATTTTTGAAATTTATGTTGTTGCACGAATACTTTAAAAATCAAGTCGTATCATATTGGATATCGTATCGGATATCGATACTCGACGGATATTCATCGGATAAGTATCGGATACTCTACGTGGCGTATCCGAATATTTTATTTCAAAATAATAATGGATATTTCTCGGATAATTCAGGACACTTGTCGGATACTTCTAGTGTATAAATAAATGTATCCGAAAACTAAAAATAAAAATTTGAAATTTTAATAAATTAATACATATAAGTAAATAAGTAAATATAATAAATATTTACTTAATAAAAAGTTATCAATGTAAAAACAAACTTTTAATATATTTTACATCCAATACATAATATATAAAAATATTAAATATACAAACTATAAATAATAAATAATAAAATATTATATATAATTGCCGTATCATAAATATAAATATACAAACTATACATAATAAATAATAAAATATTTTTACGGCATGCATTTGGAATACACGAATGCGATCAAAATTGGACAAATACAATCAAATTTGCAAAAAGTCAAATTGTCATGTGTCATAATTATATTGATGACCTGCATATATGAAGTGCATTAGTCCATTCTTTAAAAAAAAATACTGAGGTTTTGATCAGTGTATGATTTTGCATGTCATTCATCTGGATGAAATGATAATTCCCTCGCTAATTTGAATATTTTTTGTTAATATTTTAAAGTGGGTTGTTGGGGCTTCTCTTTCCTGGGATGAGTGAAAGCAAGTCACTCTACCATAACAAACACGTGACAGAGATAATTCCAAATAATCCAAAAAGAAGTACACAATTATGTATTGTTGTTGTTAATGCACTTCTAAGCGGCTTCCTTTTTTGCTGACATAATCAATCTCCATATTTAATCCTTTTCAGATATCCATATTAAGTTTGATGTATACCCCTAATACTATCTCTCAACATGAATATGATTTAACACCTTAAAAATTAACATACAAAAACATAATTTAACATCTTAATTTATGATTTAATTATCTAAATTTATAATTGAACATACAATTAATATGTTAAATCATGAATTTAAGTATTAATTTTTAAAGTGTTAAATCATATCCACGTTTTAAGGATGTGGGGGTATGTCCAACATTTTCCTAAGTTAACTATAGTCTATCTAGTCTAGATAGACTATAGACTAGAACTAATAAAATAAGAGGACATATATGATGTCACCAGATTTCAACGAAACATTTTCATATTAGTGGTTAACCCACTTAATTAACATATATTTGGATTAATAAATAATTATTAATATTTAAAAATTATTAATTCAATGTTCGTTGTTAGTTGAATTGTTAATTAAGTGGATTAACTAGAACATTGAGGATGTTTCGTTGAAATCTTATGGCGAAGTATAATTTCCCATAAAATAATGACTAAATAGTAAATACACATGTCTCCTCTAAATTTTCCACACTAATTAGCGTATTGAAAATTAACAATAAATCAAACAAATAAAAAAAAAAAAATGTGTAAAAGTAAAAAAATATATGTTAAATCGGATTTATTTACGTATTTATCATATATTTATTTAACACATATATTCATGTATTAAGTCGAGTTTATTTACTCATTTAATATCATATTTAACACTAAACGACAAAATTTTACTTTTGTAAGAAAACTTCATATCACCACTCTAAAATAATTACTTTGTTCGTATTGATTTAGAATTTTTTTATCTATATATGTTTATCGATTATAAGCTGGGAAGATACCACATGCATGTATGTTTTTTTTTTAAAACGAAAATACAATCGTGCTTGATCAGGTAAGGACTCGTGATTGACAGAACACTTCGTTTCGTAAACCCAATGAGAAATGACTTATCTGATTATACAATTCTGGTTCGATTTATATTAAAAATTAAGAAATACGTACATAAAATTACATTACACAAGAAGGAAGATTTTCGTGATTGGTTCAATACATGCATGTATGTTATTATGGGTGATATTGTATTGATGAGTCATGAGTGAGATGACAATTACCAATACCAACACATTAATTAGTGTGGTGCAATAAGGGACATGTACATATAGCTTTTTTTTTAAGAAAAAATTATTTTGCCCCCACAACTTCTCTCTTTCATCTTTTATACGTATTTCGAGAAAGATTAATGGGGTAATTAACAATTCAATTAACACACAAAAATGAATTAACTATTAATTTCAACGTACCAATAAAGGTACATGCTAATTAATTATTAATTCATTTTTACATATAAATTTGACGTTAATTTGGTGTTAATTGAGTTATTAATTAATTCTTAATCATTGACACCATGATATCATGTGACAATATCAATGATAAAAATCATGAATTGTGGGAAAACAGTATATGACCTTTTTTTTCTTATTATAGAGTTATTTGACTATCACCTTTCCATTTCATTCCAATGTCTCTGTCAAATTATATTATCATTATTATAATTAGTTTCTTTCAAAGAAATTATCATTTTTAATTAATTGTTACTCTAAAAAAATGAGTAAATGGAGAAGTCTCGGTGGTCCTCCATACATTGTTGTCAATGAGACTCGAATCCACAATCTCTCACAACATATGGTTTATTGTGTCTCATACCCAACCACTGAGTCACGAGCACATTGGCATTAATTGTTACTCTAGTAGTTTCGTTACGTATATATTGTTGCTAAATGCTACAAAAAATTTCCAAACCTTACTGTACAAATTTTTGATGGTTTACGTGAATTCTTTCAATAAACTAAAATAGAAGAATTTTTTCAATATAACCTTATAATAATAAAATATATGTTTTTTTTGTGTCTCATACTCAACCAACCGAATTATGAACACATTGACAACGTAATCTTATAATAATAAAATATAAAAAAAATAGTTTTTTTTATTTGACTTTGTTCCACGTCACAATACTTCTCTTGGTACCTTTTATATATATTTTTCTCTCTACTTTATCCTTGTTTTCTAAAATAACCCAAACTTATGGGAAGATTTTAAAATACACCCTCACATCTTAAATATTTCAATTGATCTTCCATAAAGCATGTATATTTTTTAATTCCTCATGGATGTTAATAAAAATATTAACCTGTCATATTTATATTTGTTTTTTTAATAGCACCCAACAAACGGTCGTTTGTCGTTACTGGTGTATGTTTTTTATATGACGTTGATAAGTCTCGAATCCAAAATCTCTCCAACATTTGATTTTATTGTGTCAAACACTCAACAAATTGACAAGCGAGTTTCTATTTTGAATCAAAATATCACCTTACTATCCATATTTAATTTTATTGATTTGTTTCCTCTAAAAAAATTAGAAAAGTGCAATGTTGCAATTTTATTGATTTTGTCCTATATGGATTGACAAATTCCGTTTTGAACTTGGTCATTTGATTTTATTTATAATTGAACCAGATCCATTTATTCTCTCTTCTCTCCCTCTTTCTCTCTCGCGCTTGAACAACTCAGCTTTCTGGATATATTTTTAATTGAATTTTGGATTTTGTTTTTTTGTGTGTTCTTATGAATGATTTGATATGTTTTGAAATTTTATATTATTTTAAAATCAATATTGTTGAATTTTGGATATTAGTCGTGCTGAATTAATTTTAGACATTTTAGTATAAATAGGTATTGTAATTTTTAATTGAATTTTGTTTTTTATTGTGTTCTTATGAATGATTTGATATGTTTTAAAATTTTATATTATTTTAAAATCAATATTGTTGAATTTTGGATATTAATCGTGCTGAATTAATTTTAGACATTTTAGTATAAATAGGTATTGTAAAATGAATATAATTTAGCATGATATATATATATGATAAACATATTGCCGATTTGATTCGATGTGATTATCCGATTCCTACAACATTCCTTGAGGAAAAATACAATATAATTCCTGTCATCTGATTTCCCAAAAGAACAGGATTATTTGAGGATTTCTAAATAGACCACAAAACAAAATTTTAATTATCAGTTCTGGAAAAACATGAGATTATTAATTAATTAATTCACATGCTGAACTCTTGGACATAGAAAAGAAAAAGAAAACAACAAAAATTGAAAAGATCTATATCCATTACCATAACTCAACTACAACATTACACTAATTTGATCGATCATGACGAACGAGGAGGAAATTGTAAGCCCGCAACAAAATACCGACCTGACGCAGCATCTTGGCCGGTATAATAAACCGCGCCAGGCGTTACGTGATTATGAACTCCTTCATAAGTAGTAATCACATAACTCTCATCATCTTTGTCTCTCTCCACTCTCTTCTTCACTGTGCACCCTTCTGTTGAACACCTATAATAATTCCTATATTTATGATGCATTTATCAATTCAATTGATATAATCAATTAATTCTTAATCAACGTTAACTAGTGCGACATTATTGTGAAATTCTAATTACCTTGGATTAGGGCTATTTTTAACGGACTTTTTGCCGTACTTGCGCCATTTGAATCCATCGTCTACGATTTCCACCTCTGATTGCATCCTGAATGCAATCCTCTCTGTTCTCGGCCTATCCATGAAAGAACTAGCAGTAGCATTCTCCATTAACGGTGCACTAATACCACCTTGCATTACCGGTAAACTCGTCTCCATTAATGGCGCACTCATTCCACCACTTTGCATTATCGGTAAGTTCCTACTCGTACTACTACCGCCACCTTGAATGAATTGCCGGTGCGGGATGCTGGTACCGGCGGGTCCAGATCCATCGTCCATCAAGATATAATCAGACAGATCAAATGGCAGTGGTTGCTCGGAATGGACATCTCCAGTATTAGGTGCAGAAAAAGAAGCGGATCCAGATTCAGACCCGGATCCATAATTGGCCATGTAATTTGTACTGTAAATATAGTGAAGTGGAAAAGCCCCTACTGCCGCCATGGATCATCAAGTATGAAACATTTGCATTGATATTTATAATAATACATGTGTGTGTATGTATATATATATATATAACAGAATATTATATGCTACGAACAGTATAACGAACTGGTGTGAGGGTTAAAATGGGAAATTTGAAAAACAAAAGAGGTTTCTTCTCATATGCGTGGAAAGTTCTGAGATGGTACAGAATTGGCGCCGCCGTTTAATCTCATTCATTGGTGATCCATTTGATTTGATTTGATTTTGATTTTGATTATCTTTCAAGAGATTCTAGTCTTTTGTTGACATTGATGTATATTGATCATTCCCGAATTATTTACTAGCTAGACTCGGTCCATGCTAATTTTAGTATGACTGTATCTAATGTGGTAAGGTAATTGGGGTCTCAATCATAATTCATATATGATTATTATCTTATTACAGCACAAGTTTCTAAGCAATTTCCCAAGATTTGGGAGCTTGCCTGGAAAGGGAAAGCAGAAGTGGATTCATGTTGACACCAATTCAGTTTCGATAGTTACATGTTCCCAATTTGTGAGGCGGCCAGTGCCACGTGTGTCGGATATGGATTATGGAGTGCCGTTATATACTCTGATATGCACATAACTTTTTTGTGCCTTTTGCTTGCTAATAAAATATTTAGTACAATGAACTCGTGCAAACATATTTGAGATAAGATAGAATACTTCGAATAAGATTTAACATTAAATTATATGAGTTTACCGTTATGATTATGCTTTGTAAAGGAAACATAAGATTAGTGTAAATACATATTGGTGTAATCTACTCAACTAATATAATAAAAATCATTCAAACATCTCTTATAACTGAATCCAATATGATATCAGCAGTAACAAACAAAAAATTAACATTCTATTATTTTCAGGAAAAAAATCAAAATATCATTTACTTGAAATTATTTTTCATTCATCATTATTATAATTTTCTTTCGAAACCTATCAAACTCGTTATGGACAATAAGAAAAGAAAGATTTTTTATGATGGATCAAAAATTATGTAGTAATGACTAGACAATATTTAAATTTAAATTTTTTATATAAAATTAAAAATATTAAATATTTCAAGATATACAAAATATTTTTATAGTTGTATTATAATTATTATTTTATTAAGCAAGATTGAAAATACAAACAAGTCATAAAAAATGGTTAAAATTATTTTACCAATGTCTCTCTCTAGTTCTGTCAAGTTTTTCTTGGTTCCTGAAAAGTTTCGTTTAAAATAGCACGTGGATGATAGATGTAGCAGTGTTGGGAATCAAGTCTCCTGATGCCAATCTCATGTCAATAATAATACCACCATCACAATCACAATCACAATCACAACAAAGAAATTGAAATTGAAATTTAAAGAAGTTTCAACTCACCACACTCGAAACTCACTCTCTCTTTCATACTCCCCCAGATAGATATAAATAAACAATTAATAAATAAATAAAAGTTCATGATGAAAATCAAAACAAATTCATCAAAAAGAATATATATGGTGTACACACAATTCACAAAGAGGGGGGCAAAACAGGATCAAGATTACAGATAAGGGCGAGAAAAATAAGCCCACGAGAGAAATGAATTTATGAAAATACAATTCCAAAAAGAATTCGAACGAAGTAACACCAAAGAAAGAATATCACGATCAATCAATCAATCAAACCTCGCGAGTAAAACCTGACATTATTACTAGCAAGCACACCCTCCTGTTTGCTCCGCCTCTGACGAAGCTTGCGGAACAGTCTGGAAATATCTGGAAATTAAAACAACAAAATTAAATTAAAAATTATATTTATCGATTAAAATTAAATTAGGGACGTATTTTTACATACATGTCCTGATTTTTCTCGTGGTCCAAAGCAAGTTTAGCAATGGAGAGAAAAGCAGCATCTACATTCACATCTTCTTTTGCAGAGGTTTCGAAATAGGGAATATTCCCTCTTGAAAAACACCAGTCTTTTGCACTCTTATCTGACACCTGTCCGTTTATGATTTATGCATAAATTAATTAAATGATACTGATAGGGGTGTTTTTGTCAATAGAGTAAATTAATGGGGTTATTTGAAAAATTACCGATCTGCTGTTACCGCCATCAACATCGATCTTGTTACCGAGACAAATGAAGGGAAAGTTTTTGGGATCCGTCGGGCTCGCCTACGTACAACAATTTTCAAAATTCAGGGTTTTTATCGCAATTTTGGCATAATGCAAGGGCAATTTTGCAAATTTACCGAAAAAAAAAGATAAAAAATTTAGAAGTTTTAAGGACCTGATTGAGAAATTCATCATGCCAGGTATTGAGATTATCAAAGGATTTTTTAGTATTAACATCGTAAACTAAAACACAGCAATCTGCTCCCCGATAGAATGCAACTCCTAAGCTCTGAAACCTCTCTTGTCCAGCAGTATCCCATATCTATATAAACATATCATAAGAAGAATTGTAAATAAATAGAATCAAGGGGGTTAAACAGAAAAAGGATAAGGAAAAAAGAAAAGAGGATTGTTTACTTGCAGGGTAACGAGTCTGTCTTCGATAATTATCTCCTTAGTGAGAAAATCTGCACCTATGGTTGCCTTGTACTGTTGGCTAAATTTGTTGTTTACATATCTTAATTAACATGTCAGGATTGAACAATTCACAGAATGAACATTTGGGGCATGTAAATGGGATGAAATTGCAATGCATTTTGTCATGATATTGAGTATCAATAGCCAGATTTAAGCAACGAGAAGCACCGACATACTCAATTATGT
Organism: Luzula sylvatica; assembly: GCA_946800325.1. NCBI lineage: Eukaryota > Viridiplantae > Streptophyta > Magnoliopsida > Poales > Juncaceae > Luzula > Luzula sylvatica. Next base: position 1,258,269 of record OX326961.1, read on the forward strand.
TGAAATCGATGAAATTTCGAAAAAAAAAAAAACAATGAATCACTCCATGCGTACAGTTGATGCAGCAAAATCAGCACATAAACATTTAATTAATCATTGAATAATTAATCGATGAAAAGGATACTGATTCATCAACGATGTCTTGCCAACTCTGCAGACGAAACAAAAAGAAATATTGAAAAAGAAAAAAAAGTCAAAATCAGCTGAAAACAAAAATTCAAACAATCGCGGTCAAAACCAGCTGAAAATCAACCGATCAACAAGATCTAAGCCAGATCCATATTAATACTAACAATTATGAACAAAAAAATGGAACTAAACATATAAATGGCTCACCCGCTGTCGCCAAGAACAATGACTTTGAGCAAAGTTCGCCTCCTCGTCGCCATTTGAGAACTCGAAAGAAGAATCAGAAAGAGACTTTCAAGAAATGCTGACAGTAATTAAAAGGACCTTAAAAGAAAACTCAGATTGAATTAGAGATTTGATTAATTGTTGATTAGGAGAGAAGAAGAAGTGGGACAATAAGAGGGGCAGCAGCTAAGGAGAGAAGAGAGGAGAAGAGGGGCGGATTAGAGTGAGATGACGATGAGATGAGAAGAGGAAGTAATATCTCTTTTAGGGCCGAAATAAAAAGATTGAAATATAAACAGTAAAGCCCATAAGAGGAAATAGGAGATAATGGGCTAAGAAGGATTATACAATTTTTTTATTTTCTATTTTTCCTTTGTTCTTGGCAGAATTATATAGGAGAGATTATAGATGGGACTAGTAATGACGATAGTTTAGATTTTACAAGGTTGTGTTTTTGCAACATTTTTTTTCGATGAAATGCATACGTGTTTAGGAAGTGGGAGAATAAAGCCCACTCCAAACATTATCAAAAAAAAAAAAAAAAAAAAAAAAAAAACTTTTACTGCCCATTAATTTAATGCTGCCAAAAGAAACTTTTACTGCCCATTTATTTAATGCTGCCAAAAGAAAGTTTTACTGCCAATTTATTTAATGCTGCCAAAAGTAAGTTTTACTGCCCATTTATTTAATGCTGCCAAAAGTAAGTTTTACTGCCCATTTATTTAATGCTGCCAAAAGTAAGTTTTACTGCCCATTTATTTAATGCTGCCAAAAGTAAGTTTTAGTGCCCATTAATTTAAAGCTGCCAAAAGTGAGTTTAGTGTCCATTTATTTAATGCTGCCAAAAGAAAGTTTTACTGCCCATTTATTTAATGCTGCCAAAACAAAGTTTTACTGCCCTTTAATTTAATGCTGCCAAAAGAAAGTTTTACTGCCCTTTAATTTAATGCTGCCAAAAGAAAGTTTTACTGCCCATTTATTTAATGCTGCCAAAAGAAAGTTTTACTGCCCATTAATGTAATGCTGCCAAAAGTATGTTTTAGTGCCAATTAATTTAATGCTGCCAAAAGTAAGTTTTACTACCCATTTATTTAATGCTGCCAAAAGTATGTTTTACTGCCCTTTATTTAATGCTGCCAAAAGTATGTTTTACTGCCCATTTATTTAATGCTGCCAAAAGAAAGTATTACTGCCCTTTTATTTAATGCTGCCAAAAGTAAGTTTTACTGCCAATTAATTTAATGCTGCCAAAAGTAAGTTCTACTGCCCGTTTATGTAATGCTGCCAAAAGTAAGTTTTACTGCCCATTTATTTAATGCTGTCAAAAGTAAGTTTTAGTGCCCCTTTATTTAATGCTGCCAAAAGTAAGTTTTACTGCCCTTTTTTTATGCTGTCAAAAGTAAGTTTTAGTGCCCTTTTATTTAATGCTGCCAAAAGTAAGTTTTACTGCCCATTTATCTAATGCTGCGAAAAGTATGTTTTACTCCCATTTATTTAATGCTGCCAAAAGTATGTTTTACTGCCCATTTATTTAATTCTGCGAAAAGTATGTTTTAGTGCCCATTAAAGTAATGCTGCCAAAAGTAAGTTTTAGTGCCCATTCATTTAATGCTGCCAAAACAACGTTTTAGTGCCCATTTATTTAAGGCTGCCAAAAGAAAGTTTTACTGCCCATTTATTTAATGCTGCCAAAAGAAAGTATTAGTGTACATTTACCTAACGCTGCCAAAATTAAGTTTTACTGCCCGTTTATATAATGCTGCCAAAAGAAAATTTTACTGCCGATTTATTTAATGCTGCCAAAAGAACGTTTTAGTGCCCATTTATTTAATGCTGCCAAAATTAAGTTTTACTGCCCGTTAATGTAATGCTGACAAAAGTATGTTTTACTGCCCCTTTATTTAATGCTGCCAAAAGAAAGTTTTACTGCCCATTTATTTAATGCTGCCAAAAGTATGTTTTACTGCCCTTTATTTAATGCTGCCAAAAGTATGTTTTACTGCCCATTTATTTAATGCTGCCAAAAGAAAGTAATACTGCCCATTTATTTAATGCTGCCAAAAGTAAGTTTTACTGCCCATTAATTTAATGCTGCCAAAAGTAAGTTTTACTGCCCGTTTATTTAATGCTGCCAAAAGTAAGTTTTACTGCCCATTTATTTAATGCTGTCAAAAGTAAGTTTTAGTGCCTTTATATTTAATGCTGCCAAAAGTAAGTTTTACTGCCCATTTATTTAATGCTGTCAAAAGTAAGTTTTACTGCCCTTTTATTTAATGCTGCCAAAAGTAAGTTTTACTGCCCATTTATTTAATTCTGCTAAAAGTAAGTTTTAGTGCCCATTCATTTAATGCTGCCAAAAGTAAGTTTTACTGCCTTTTATTTAATGCTGCCAAAAGTATGTTTTAGTGCCCATTTATTTAATGCTGCCAAAAGCGTTATCGTTCAAAATGACCAAACTTGAATTAAAATGATTCGCATAACATGACTCTAATTGAAGAGATCAAAATTGGATTAAATCAAATAAAAAAAATTCAAAACCAAGAAGACCAATTCTTTTTTTGAACCAAACTAAAATTGAACCGAATAAGCATAAGTAATCATAATAATAAAAAAAGCGTTATCGTTCATTTATAGATCACTTATATTTTTTTGTGAGAAAAAAAGAACAATAATAAAATATGGAAGATCTCGTTGATGATCAAAATCATTTTTTCTCTAACGATCTCCCGTTCATTCCCCATACGCAAAAACTAATCAAACCTATCAATTGAGAGTCTGAGACGGTTATACCAATGATGTAGAAATAATATGTGATTTATTATTGTTCATACTATGAATACGTGGTTATTGGCAAAGAAACAAACATGGATAAACTTAATATAGAAGAAGAATAAATCTTTTTAAAATATTGTATTATTGGTTGGATAATACTAACTATTGAAGAAGGTGGGAGAAGTGAGAACAAAAATTGGGTGAAGAGAGACGAAAAATTAAAATTAACGTGACGGAAGTAATTATCTTATAATTTGCAATGCATAAGAAAAATAAAATGAAATGACATATTCAAATAACTTTCCAAAAATACTCTTTACTGAGAAAACGAATAAAATTGAATATAAAGAAATTTGATAATCTTAATGCAAGATTTCACATATACCTCTGGATTGAAATTTGTTTATACAATTAGACAGACCGTCACAGAGAAAAGTGAGGAGAGATCATGGGAGCTCCCTATCCAGACCCTAAATTATTAACAACTTTCCAAAAATTCCTCTAATTAACCCATAAAGTGTTGATTTATGCTCTGTTTTATGTCTTGATTTTGGGTTCAAATTTTTAACAAATACAGTGCCAATTTATGCTCTCTTTTTTCTTCTCTTCATTTCGGATTCAAATTTTTAGGAATTACTAATTGAACACAATGGCCTAAATTAGTTAGATTAATTAACAAAAATATCATAATTAATTTAAATTATAACTTTTTTGAATAATTTCAGGTGACAGGAGAAACTGGCCGAAGTATTTTCTACAGGTGGTAAGTAAAATTAAACCCAACTAACTATATTCACAATTACTAAATTTGTCTCCATTCCTAAATTTATACATTTTTATACAAAAGTCCCTATAATTTTATTTTGTTCGTGAAGGTTGGATTGCAGGATTTGCGGGGACCCACGCTCAATTATACTTTTCATGTGTATTGAGTCTGCGGGCGAAGGTACACAATTTCATGCAAAATTTCAAATATGCACCCTGGATTATTTGAGAAACTAATATTTATTTATTTATTTATTTTTCAAAAATCGAATAGTTGGTGGAACAGTATTGGGCTACTATCCAGTTAGGGTTTTGCCTTCCAAAACCGCAATTTTGCCTGTTAACCTAAAATTTTCCCAGGGTTTGTTTCGTAAAATTCCCACTTTCTCTTCATTTCTGTTTTTCATGTTTAAAACTAATATCTGTGACTGTATATAATATATATTTTGTTTGGGTCTGAAGATGAGAAGGAAATGGTTGTCGGCATTGCAAACTGTACTGACGTAGATAAACATGTATTTATATATTAATAGAGATATTTCAAAAGTACCCCTGTATTTTCTCAAATTTAGAACCCATTAGTAATATAGCTGGTTTTTGAAAAAAATAGATATTTTTAGCATTATATTACACATACTTTTTTAATGACTTTTCAAGTTGTATAAAGAATAAGAAATGGATTTTTAATTTGTATACACGTTAATTTTCACTCGAATAATCAATTGACAAAATTAAAGGAGAATCAAAAAATTATTTAAAATTTGATACTTGGGACTTTTTTTTTATGGGAAATTTTCAAAAAACCCTCTATCTTTTTTGGATATTTTAAAAAACCTCCTATCTTTTTGGAAACTCCAAAAAAATTCCTCTACCAAACTTTTATTTTCAAATACCCCCCTATGGAGTTAAAATTAATTATGGATGGTGTTAAATATTTTTTTATGACCAAAATACCCTTCATTTTACATATTTAGTAATTAAAATAATGTTTTTGTTATTTGTATTAATTTTAAAAAAGTCCTAATTTTTTTTTGCTTATAATAATTTTCATATGTTATATTTATATAATTTTAATATTTCATACATTACATATATTTGACTTTCATAATTTTTTATTGAAAAAATAACATAAAATAATAATAATATGAACAACAATATTAAAAGAACACCTTGCAAATATTTAAAAATTAAAATATCATGAATCTATTAAAAACGTACATAAAAGAAGAACGGAAATAAAATTAAAATGGGTGTTTAAAGAAATATTTTTCTTTCAGTATATTTTCAAGGTGTTTATTTTATTGTTATCAGATGTTAGTTTTTCATGAATAATAAATGAAATATTAAAATTATACAAACACAACATTTAATAATTTTATTTTTGTGAAATCATTATATGTTAAAAATTATTTATGAATTTTTTTAAGGGAAATTTTCACCCCATAACAAGTGCATGTATCTGCAAAAAATCTGATTCTAAATATATGATCTAATGTACCATTCATATAAAAGTAAATACATAAACTGATATATAATTATACGAGTTAATATGTAATTAATTAATTATGAAATATTTATGAATTTTTAAAATAAAAAAATACTAAAATTATTTAGCAAAATTATATTTTATAAAACTAGAGGGGTATTTTGGTCCAAAAAATTTAACACCAAAAGAGTTAACTTTAACACCTAGAGGGGTTTTTTTGAAAGAAAAGTTTGCTTTTAGGTTTTTTTTGGAGTTTCTCAAAAGTGAGGGGTTTTTTAGAATATTGAAAAAAGTTAGGGGGTTTTTTAAAAATTTCCCTTTTTTTATTCAATAGGTGATTGAGGCTGGTGTAAAGTACTTTTTCGAGCCATTTTGTAGAGAGGTACAATTTTTTTTTAAAAACTATCTTCTTCTCTGGTTGTTGAAGAAATGAGATTTGAGAGTTTATGGTATATATCCTTAAATAGATATAATGCAAACCAATGGGCCTTTTTATCCTGCTTCCACGTCTCTCTTTACTGTTGGTTCTGCGCTCCTTTTTTTCTCATTATTTCACGACCAAGAAGAAAGAAAAAAAAGCCCCGCCTCCAGAAAAAACCCGGTTGCCGAAACCCTAGCGGAAGGCTCGCCACGGAGAGACGAGGCGCTGGCGACGTCGCGAGAGAGAAAAGAGAAGAAGGCGGTGACGTGGCGCAGAGATGGTGATGGAGCGGCGCAGAGGAGGCGATGGAAGACGGCCGACGACGAAGCCCGTCGCCATGGAATCTGCGTCGCCACCTGATGGACGGGCTACGAAACCCTAGAGGAAGAGGACGAAGAGTAGGAACCCTAGCAACCGCAATAGCAATAAGGCCTATGCTGAAACTGGGACAAAGCGACGGCCACGACGGACGGAGACGAAGCCAAAGAGACGGCACCGGCTGTGGCAGCCAAAGAGACGGCTCCATGTTTGGAGGTACGATTACCCTCCTTTTGGTCTGTCTTTGCGTTGTTTCCACTTCGTTTTTTGTTGTTGTTTTTTCGCCTCCTTTCATTCTGTTCATTTTGCGTAGCTTGGTTTGGTCTCATATGTGCTGATTTCGCGAGGATTTGGCCTGATTCGGACGCTTATGGTCCCTATTTTGTGCCAGCAACGGCTTTGATTTTGGCGTTCGTTGCGTCGTCTTTTTTTCATGCTTTTGTTTTCCTACGATAGTTTCGTCTCATGCCAGATTTGATATATGATTATGTTTCAAAAAAATTCATCTATTTTGGAGTTTAGGTTTAATTTTTATTTTCCAAATTTGGTATCATAAAATTTCTAAATTTGGTCTCATAAATAGCTCTATTTCAAATTGCAGGTGGATCAAATTTAATTAAGATACCGGCAAGTGAGTTGAAACAATCGCCGCATCGCCAGATAGTAAAATTATGGAGTCGAGAGGACGAGGATTCTAGCAGCGATGATCGGACTGAGGAGGAGGATTTGCTGCATTACTGTGTGGAGGAAAGTGGTGGTATTTACAGCTGGAAGATTCGCTGCCCGTGCTATGCTGCTTTTATCCGGGTTTTATTGGGTCCGAATTGATGATAGGAAATTGGTGAATGCTCAGGTAATTTCATCCTTTTGGCGTATGTATTGATAAAATTTAAGTAATTTCACTCATCAAGCCATTTAAAATTTTTAAATCACAAAAAAATTAATTTCGAATGTGATTTTTTCTGTCGAATCCAGGGGCATTTCTGGTATTTGAGGTAAAAAAGAATATTATAATATTTTGGGCGAATTTCTTATTTTCCCCGTTTTGTATGTAATTACTTTTTGATGTAATCCATAAATAATAATGTTTTACCATGCTAATTATAGGATGTATGCGATATTTCCGTCATATCCAGGGGCATTTTGGGTATTCAAGGAAAAATATTATATTACTTGGGCCAATTTCTTATTTTTCATTTTCTGTAATTACTTTTTACACAATTCATAAATCATAATTTTTTGCCATCATAATTTCAGGATATATGCGACATTTTTATCATATCCAGGGGCATTTTTGGTTAACTGAGGAGTCCTTCGCAATTTAGGTAACAATTTTTTGCGAACTACACTTTTAATCTGCTGCAAAATCATTTCAAACTTTCAAGGGTGGTATAAACAATATCTGAATATTTTACAGGGATATGCATGAGATTATTCCATAAAAATATTCAAGTGTGTTTAGGGTTTCTTTCGAAAATATTGGCGTTGAGTACTCTTTGCGATATTTTGCTCATTTTGCAGGTTTGTTTTTAAAATTAATGAAATTCAGTACTCTTTGCGATATTTTATGTTTTTCAGGGTTTCTCTCGAAATTAACTGGGTTTTTTTCTTGTCATTTTCAGGAGCTTCGATTGCAAATCGAGCGAAAATTAAGCAAATTTTGTTACGACCCTTCCGAAAGAGAGAATGAAATGGGAAATTCGGTAAAAGAAATGGCATCATGAAAACAAAGTGAAAAATTCGTGCAGTAAAATATTGGGGTGATCATTTTCATAAGCTCTTCCTTTTACTTATTTTGGCTCGATTTTTTAATCCACTAATTCAAATCTCTCTTCGTTCTTTGTTCAATTCAGCAAAGTGATGTCAGAGAGAGAATTTAGGTCGAAATTGAAAGGGTTAACAGGTATTTATCATATTTACCCTTCCAAAATAATAAATATCATATTTACCTTCCCAAAATAATAATTATCATATTTACCCTTTGAAAATTAAAAATAGATATTGGGATACATGGCAATCACAGCCTGTGCATTGACGATTAATTATCCTTTCATGGTTGTGGAGACTGCTGATCGCCAGGTCGTTGTCTTCAATTTGAAAAAACCCAGGTATTTAAATCTAAATAAAATAATTTTGAGGGTTTGTATGCAAAATGTTTGTGTGGCTTAACTGTGCGTGGTGGCACAACAATAAAAATGGAGAATGCTTTCTCACTTTGATGGGTGCGAAGAATTCTACGAGTTGATATCGTGTACGGACTTCGGCTAGATTCACTGAACTAGGTAGTCAAATTTTGTCACAATTTACGAGGGATTTGCGGAGTATTATTGCTAATTTGGTTATAAATAACGTTATCTAATTCTAAATACATAGCATGGAAATATTTAGTTTATTATCTGGCATCGGAATACGAGCAAATAACTTGATTTCTTTTATGAACTTGCCGTGGCAATTCTCGGGGTACAAATAAAATCCTCCCTTTATTTTATACTACAAACCTGAATTTCAATATACAAATACGAATTATCATACAAATATGAAGTATGAATACAAACACGAATACAAAAAGTGGAAATGGAAATCATATATCCATATCAATCTTAGTATGAAGTACGTACTAAAATTACGAAAATACAAATACAAATATGTTGACGAAATAGAAAAACAAATGAATTTGAAATATAACCGGAAAACAAACATGAAATACATATCCAAACACGAAATACCAATGCGAATATGAAACATGAAAATGAAATACGAATACAAACACGAACAAAAATACGAACATGATTATGAATTACAAATTACGAATTACTAAACAACATCAAAATCGATCTTAACACGAATTATGAATTACGGAATGCGGATACGAATACGAACTTGAATACTAACACTGATACAATTATGAAATATGAAGTACGAATTACGAATTACAAATTACGAATTGCATGCTACGAGTTACGAAATAACAAATACGAAAATTGAAATCCGAATTATTAAATAATAAATATGTGTACACACACAAATATGAGAAATCAATACAAATAAAGAATATGAATACAAAATACAAATATCAATATGAATACGGACACAAATATGAATATGATTATGAATTACCCCAAACCCTAAACCCCAAGCCCTAAAACCTAAACCACAAACCATGAACTCTAGGCCCTGAACCCTAAACCCCAAACCCAAAATCCGGAACCATAAATACGAAATTTGAAATGCGAAATCCTGAACACGAATACGAAATATGAATACGAAATGCAAATACCAATACAAGTACCAAAAAAATATACAAATACACATACAAATCAGATCACGAATATGAAATACGAAATAGGAATCATGTAATACACAATACGAACTACGAACACAAAAACCAAAAACAAACACCAATACCAATTACCAATTACGAAATACGAATATGAATAATAATAAGAATAAGAATACGAATACGAAAAACAAATCTCAGTCTCCGTACTGATAGCAATAACAAAACGAACTACGAAATGAAAATACACATACAAAATATGTATACGAATGCAAATGCAAATGCAAATGCAAATGCAAATGCAAATACAAATACATAAGCAAAATAGGAATACAAAATACAAATACATACTAAAAATACTAGATACATATAAAAATATGAACTACCAATACAAATACGAAGTACGAATATGAACACGAATACAAAACGGGAACGAAAAACAAATATCAAGACCAAACTCAATATGAAGTGCGAAAAAATACAAACACAAATACACATGAAGATGCTAATACAAATACATAAACGGAATATGAATAGAAGTTAAAATACCAAATATAATTTCATGATACAAACACAAAATACCAACACACATACGAATACAAAAATGAAGTATGAATATTAATACGAATACGAACGCGAGTAGGAATACTAATACTATTACGAGTTACGAATTACAAATTGCGGGTTACAATTACCAAATCCGAAATTCAAAATCCGAATTACTAAATGCTACATATTAAATACGAAATAAAAGTACATATACAAATATGAAAAAACAATACGAATACAAAATAGGAACATAAATACGAACATGAATACGAAAAAGGAATACGAAATGCGAACACAAATATGAAGACGAATACAAATACAATTATGAATTATGAATTACGACTTACGAATTATGAATAAACCCTAAACTCTAACCCTACCCTAGATCTTAAACCATACACCCTAAACACTGAACCATAAATACTAAGTACGAAATATGCAATTCAAAATACGAAATAAGAATACGTTAAGCACGGATATGAAATACACTTACAAATACACACAAAAATATGAATAGACGTATGCATTTGAAGATGAATACAAATACGGAATTACGAAAAAAAAAACAAAAACAAAAAACAAACACCAATTCGAACTAAGATATACAAAATACGAATTACGAACTAGGAACTAAGAAATATTCGAAATACAAAATATGAAAAACGAGACACGAAATAAGCATAAAAATAAGAATATAAATACGAAGACGAGATAGGAATATGATGGAATACAAATACGAAAAAGACAAACAAATATCAATATCAATACCAATAGAAATACCAATGCAAATACAAATACATAGGTGAAATAGAAATAGAAATACTAATACCAAATACAATTATAGAACACCAATATGAAATAGGTATACAAATATGGAATACCAATACGAGTACGAAATACGAAAATGAAATACAATACGAATAGGAACACGAACGCAATCACGAACACGAATACTAATACGATTAGGAATTAAGAATTACAAATAACGAATAACGAATTACGAAATACAAAATCACACGAATACAAATACAATATGTGAACACTAAAATGAATACGCGAATAAGAATAATACACAAATACAAATACACAAATACAAATACAAACACGAACACAAATACACGAATACAAATACATGAATACGAATATACTGACACAAATAAGAATATGAATACAAAATACAAATACAAAATACAAATACAAGTAAAAATACGACCGATTTGATACATCCGGAAATGAGGACATGTTAATTACAACAAACAATTTATTTGCACAACAGAAAACATTTGCACGGGTTGTTAAAAAACAAGACCAATTCGAAAACACAACAATTACAGAGAAACCAAAAAAATTTCACGAATACAAAATACAAATGATTTACAAGTAAAAATAAAAATACAAATACACAAAAATTCAAATACGAATACACGAATCTGAATAATACACATGTACGTGAATACGAATCCATAACCAAGAATTCGAATAGAAATACGAAACACAAATACGAAATAAAAATAATTTACAAATAAAAATAAAAATACGAATACACTTAAATTAAGATACGAATATGAAATAACAAATGTGAATTATAAAATACGAGTAGGAAGACAAATACAAAATAAGAATGAGAAAATGAAAAAGAAATACAAATACGAAATATGAATAGGATATACGAAGACGAATACGAATAAAAAAAATGCATATGAGTACGATTATGAATTAGGAATAACGGATTACGAATTACCCCTAAATGCTGAACCATAAACCCCAAACCCCAAACCCCATAACCTAGAACCTAAAAACTAAAGCCTAAAGTCTAAACCCTAAACCCTAGATCCTAGATCCTAAACCATAAACCCTAAATCATTAATACAAAATACGAAATACGAAATATGAAATCAGGATATACGAAACGCCAATATAATTACAAATACAAATGTGAAATGTGGAATACAAAGTAAGAATATACGAGAGACAAATATGAAATACAAATACAAATACACACACAAAATATATAATAAATCTTAGCAATGTGTAGTGATGAAATGCCGAAACTATTCCTTTTTGTGTGAGCATGAAATATGTAATGTGTAGTGATGCAACAAGTTTTGGGATGATCGGATCTATTTAGGCAATACAAATCTTAGCAACTGGAATAATTACCGTTCGTAAAATACGATGTTTTTTGGCTCTCGGGATAATATCATAATACATGTTGCGATTTATCGAAGAAATACTTACCAAAAACATAAAAGTCTGAACAACGTAGAATTTTTTATTTTTTACAACGAACCCGCGCAATAGCGCGGGTACCACGCTAGTATACAACATTCAAATTTAAGGTTTTTATAATTTCTATAGAGCATTGAAAAAAGTTGTTAATATTTTTATTTTGCTTACATAGCAATATTAATTTCATGGACCATGATGTGTTTTGGACAAATATATAAATTTGAACTATAATTTGTGATTACATAACTATGATCTCCAACTTGGAAGTTTTCTAAAAAACCTTAAGACTTGGCCGACCAAATTAAATAGACACTGGATAAAGAAAATATTGTCTTCTGATTTAAATAAATAAATAATAATAATCGAGCTATTTTGTATTTTATATTTTAATTAATTAAGTTGTTTTCAATTTTGTAATTGATATGTACGCATATTCTTTTAACCCTCATCCAGGAGAACAAGTATTTTATCTTGTACCTATATATTTTATCTTGTACCTATATATTTTGTATAGTATCTAATTTGTTATATGGGAGCTTCTATCATATACCCATTTCCTTATTATACACCCATCTTCAAGGGTATTTGAAATAATTATCCATTTATGAATATTTAAGGTAAGATATCAAATATATTTATCAATTAATGTTTAACTAAATTGAAATTTGTTGTTGTTTATTTAAACAAAAATCTCCATAAAAAATAAATTTTATGATACACCCTTTTACAAATATAATTAATTGTTAAAATATCCAAAATACCTTTGTAAAATGATGTATAATATAACTCCCCTTGTTATAACTTATATTATGTAGATTGGGTTTAAATGAAAAAATTCGGATTACAGTTTATAAAATCTTCCATTTGTAGGATTGCATGACAGTTTCAAAAAAGGATTTCTTTCACACATTATTTCATTTAAAAAAATTATTTTAAATCTTCCATGCATTTTTTTTTTTTATTTTGTAAATTTATAAAAAAATGCAGCTATTGTTCTCAAAGTTGCTTGACGATTTATGGAAGAAGTGAAAACAATCTTATCTTATTAATGTTTCATTTTATTATTTTATGTTTATAATTCGCGTGTAATTTTTGTAGAAGTGCTATGTTGTTATAACATGTGTATTAAAATTTAGATTTATAATACCAAATTTCAGTAAACTGGGCTTTATTCATTTGGGGCCCACTCCCACTCTCACTCTCACTCTCACTCTCACTCTCACTCCCTAAGCTCACTGACATGTGGGGCCCACATTTATTTTTACAAAAATCAATTCACATGGGACCCACATGTCATTCATTGGAAGGGGAACGTGGGAGGGAGGGAGGGAGGGGCTGTAGCTAGGGATGTCAATGGTGTGGATATTGCCCGAACCGACCCGAACCGTATCCGAAAAAATATCCGGATTCGAAAAAAATATCCGAATCCGAGTGGATCCGGATATGGATCTGGTTGCTAATTTTAAGATCCGGAACCGGATTCGATATTCGGTTTTGGTGCGGGAACCGGATCCGTGTTCCGGATCCGGGTATTTTTAGGATCCGGATACTCGAAACTAGATTCGAGTATCCGAAATCGGATCCGGATACTCATATTATATATTATTTTTGTGTATTATATTTGATATTAGTTGAAAAATCATATACAAATTAATGATTTGTAAATGATTTAACTCACAATCGTAAAATTATGTTTAAATATAATCATATTTATCGTTTATGTTACAAATTATATATATTTATAGCTAAAAAGTAAGTTACGTTATGATAACATAATATCCGTTTTAATATCCGAAACAGAACCATATCCGTATCCGTATCCGACAATATCCGAACCGTATCCGTATCCGTATCCGTTTATTATCCGAACCGTATCCGGATCCGACAATATGGATATGGATATGGTATGACCACTATCCGAACCGGATCCGAACCGTTGACACCCCTAGCTGTAGCTTTATTCATTTAGACAATCTACTGTGAAGTGTGAACACCTTACCTTGCCTTTGCTAATTTATCTTTTTAAGCGATTAACACTGATTAAGTTTTTACGAAAATTCACAAATTCAGAATAATGAATCGAATTATCACACGCGGAGGCGCTTCCAGTCGTTTCTCTCCTTCAATCGCCTTCATTTCTAGGTATTTTTCTTCGATTTAAATCGTTTAAGCTGGGATTGCATCTCATGATGAAACAGTGCATTTACAAATAATTTGGAGTTTTTGTTTTTTCTTTTTTCAACTGTATAGATTTCTTCAGTCGTCTTCTTTTACAACATTTCCCGTTGAAGAAATTTCAGGCTCGAATCCAGCAGAGGTGCAGAATTTGGGTAAGTAATTTACATTTTCATCAATTTTATTAAAATTGGCTAAAAATTACAATTGATTAAAATCAAATCAAATCAAATTGGCGCTTAATTGAAGCATAATAATACAATTAACCTCCATTCTTATATATTTTACCTTTTTTTGGTTAATTTCAGTGCAGGGTAAATGGACTGGATCTTCAAAATGGAATTGGATTCCTGATCCTTTGAATGGCGAAAACTTTATCAAAGTAGCCGAAATCGAAGAAACCGAACTAAAGGTACTCTATTTATATATTCATTGTCCTTTTAGAAGTTAATCCATAAAACAATGAATTATTTAACATTGATTGAACGAACCAATTTCACAGCCTTTTGTCGAGAGCTTGTCAGGTTGCCCTAAATATGGTCTTCACAATCCTCTTCGATCCCAAGAAAGGTACATTTTTTATACTTATCATTAATATTTTATTAATAAATCCCAATACTTAATCGACTTATAATTAGGTATCTTATGTATGGAGATATATCTGCTAAAGCCGCAAATAAACTTGCCCAACCCGAGGTAATCATTATATAGAATCATATCATATCAAATTTATCCTCTATCTTAATCTTTTTCATAAAATCAACTTAAAAATTATTTATATATTCGTTTAGGTATCAGATTTCTTTGCGAAATTAATTCAAAGAGTTTCGCCGAAGAGCTACAACCAGGCTTTGGGCGAGGTCCTAGTCACGCAAAAATTCTTCGAGAATTTCTCGGGAGATCAAGTAATATTTCAATTCATCAAACTATACAAAACGGTATATTAAATTATTAAATCGTTCATTTTGTAATTTTATATGATTTTTTTATGACAGGTCAGATTTCTTGCGAGGTCATTTACTGTGCCGGGAAATCATGTAGGACAACAAAGTACTGGTCTTCGCTGGCCTTATGGACCTGTAATTTTTTTTTTTTATATTAATAAAATTACACTTATTTTAGTTAATTAATATAAGCTTCATTATTAATTTATTATATTTAATTTAATAGGTGGCGATAATAACTCCGTTTAATTTCCCAGTGGAGATCCCTGCTCTTCAATTAATGGGCGCCTTATATATGGGCAATAAACCGGTGCTCAAAGTCGATAGCAAGGTTCTTATCATATAATCATAATCATCATTATTATATTCATTAATCAGTATAAATTTTGTAATTATAAAATTAATAAATAGGTGAGTATAGTAATGGATCAAATGTTGAGATTGTTGCACGAATGTGGATTGCCGCTCGAAGACGCAGACTTTATCAATTCTGACGGTGTTACTATGAACAAGCTCTTAAACCAAGTAATTATTTCATTTATTTATTTTAATTACAAAAATATAAGTTTATTTGATTATTATAATATTAATTAGGGGAAACCAAAAATGACGTTATTTACGGGGAGTTCGAGAGTGGCGGAGAAATTAGCTTTGGATTTGAAAGGGAGGATTAAATTAGAAGATGCAGGTTTTGATTGGAAAATTCTCGGCCCTGACGTTCAACAGGTTCTTTAATTAATAATTATTTATTTTTATTTCTGGAAGGGTAAATGTGATATTTTGGGTTTTGATTGGAATTGGCAATGTAGGCTGATTACGTGGCGTGGGTTTGTGATCAAGATGCATATGCTTGTAGCGGTCAGAAATGCTCTGCTCAGTCTATTCTTTTCATGCACGAGGTAAAAAAAAAATATTTTCGTTTATAATTTTTGAATCATATTGATTTTTTATGATTATTTACGAAATGATTTTGTGCAGAATTGGGGATCGAGTGGACTAATTTCGAAGCTAAAATCTCTTGCCGAGAGAAGAAAGCTTGAAGACTTGACCGTCGGTCCAGTTCTTACAGTAAGCAATCTTACAAAAATACCCCAAAAAGTATATAAATTATTTCCAATTCGAATCTAAATTGTTCAATTTTTTTTTGAAATTTGAAGGTTACGACAGAAGAAATGGTAGATCACATGAACAAGTTACTCAAAATTCCAGGATCGAAAATTCTATTTGGGGGAGAAGAACTCGAAAACCATTCGATTCCAAAAATATACGGCGCGATTAAACCCACTGCAATTTTCGTCCCTTTGGACGAGATACTTAAAAATGACAATTTCGACCTCGTCACCAAAGAAATTTTCGGTCCCTTCCAGGTAAAATTACTGATTTGCCCTTTTTATGTACAACCACCTCAATTAAACGTGGTCAATGTTTTTTTGAACAGGTAGTTACTGAGTACAAAAATAACGAACTGGAGAAGGTTCTAGAAGCTTCGGAACGAATGCATGCCCATCTCACAGCTGCAATTGTCTCCAACGACCCGTTATTCTTACAAGTAAACATTCATAACAATAACTATAATTTATTATCATTTAATCTTTATCAGCTTGTTAAAATGTTGGAAATTACGATTTTACCCCTGTAGGAAGTTCTAGGAAAATCGGTGAACGGGACTACATATGCAGGAATCAGAGCTAGAACTACAGGCGCCCCACAAAATCATTGGTAATTTGTTTTCCAATAATAATAATAATAATAATAATAATAATAATAATAGTGATGGCTATTGCCTCCTCCTTCAAAAAAAATAAAAAATAATAATAATAATAATGTAGGTTTGGGCCAGCGGGGGATCCGAGGGGGGCAGGAATAGGTACGCCAGAAGCGATAAAGTTAGTTTGGTCGTGTCATAGAGAGGTTATTTATGATATCGGTCCTTTGCCTACTACATGGAAATTACCTCAACCTACATAATTATATATTTTCGTTGATTTCGAATAAAAGAAAGCTCGAAGCAATGCTTTCATTAATAATTGGAAATAAGAACCCGTTGTAACTGGTAAGTCGTCTTTTTTTAAAAAAAATTGAATATTTAATCGATATATTTAGAACCCAATTTTAAAAAAGGCAGAATTTTGTGCGTGCCGTGCAAAATATCATAATTTCAGTATACCCCTCAAACACGTGAAATTTCATAAATATCCTTACAAAGCCCTTCAAATATCATGGATATCTCTAAATTGAATTTTTAGTAAAAAAATCTGTTAATTTTTTCGTTCAAAATATTTTTTTTGATATAAATATAGCATCTACTTGAAATTTCGAGAATAGTATTGATTTGAGTAATGATTTTTGGAAGGAAATAATGAGATAGATTTGACAATATATGTTTTATGGTTTTAAATATTATTTAAGAACAAAAGTTACTCATAATCATAGAAAAATAATCTAAAAATTTAGGTAATTGACATATTACTAATAAGAAGGACGTTGATGATTTCTAATAAGATAATCAGGGATATATGTGATATTTTAAGGATCTCATAGGGATAACCATGATATTTAAAGGATTTTAAAGGGATATCTATGAAATTTGAAGGGTTTACATGGTACTCATGAAATTCAATATTATTAAAGGGTATATGTGAAATTATGATATTTTACAGGGACACACGTGAAATCGCGCTTTAAAAAAAAATACAATGAAGCAAATAAAGTGCAATAAGAAAATTCTAAAATGAAGCAAAAAAGAAGTTCATACAACACACACCAAAGAATCTAAAACCTTCGATTCTTCATGGTCCAAATATCATCGAAAATAATGGAAGGAACATGTTTCATTTTTTCCCAATCGTCTCCTCCTTTCTTTAACCTTGATTTGACCTGATCTGTTCTGATCCACTGAAACCTTGCTTCTTTCAGCGCGGTCAAGTTTCGCAAAGCCTCGGGAACTTGCTTCATATCGAAGCAATGTGTTATTTTCAAGTAACCTAATTCACCGAATGCACCATTTTCGACCGTCCATCCTTCTGATATTAAACCATGATGAATTTCCAAATGTTGTAATTCATGAAACCCATTAGAAGAGCAAGATATACTCTTTTCTTCGAAAGCCATAAACCCTAATTTAAGTATAACGAGCCGTCGCAGCTTCTCGAGGGTTTTTATTTGGTTCGCTTCCAAATGAGTAAATTCCAACACGAGCTCTCTTATTCCTCGGGGAAACAGAGCGTGATCAGGGAGTTGTTTTCCTCTTATCGGTCCTCTCAGTTTTAAAATTTGAAGTTCATCCGAATTTTTGTTTATGAGAGCTGTATGAATGCTCGATTCATAGTGAGTAGTGAGTTTCAAGTAGGAAAGGTGAGTTTGTTCCTCGACGAACCGGGAAAGCAAATTCTGGTTCTTGAAATTACGGTTTTCGTCATCCCGAACTTCCTGATAATGCAACCAGAGAGTTAATAAACTGGTTGTGGTCCCGTTAGTCGGAATCGATAAATTGGAGGAAATGAGAAATACATGCTTTAATGTTCTGATTTTCCAAATTCCACCAGGTATTTTTTTAAGAAAAGTGCCTCGTGCGTCCAAGGTCTCGAGAAATAGAAGGTTTTCTATCGAAGAGGGAAGTTTCTCGAGATCAGTATCTCTCAACCCTAAATATTTCAAGTGTTTTGTTTTATCTATTTGCTTAACTAGACCCTTGATACCTTTTGATCCCTGTAAATCAAGCACTCTTAATAAACTAAACTTTTTAAAAGTTTCTCCTTCGACACCTTGTAAACCAAGATCAAGGCCAATAATTGTACGATATTTGCGAAGATTATATGCGTGTTCGTTATCAATACCCTCGTTTTGAATAATAATTCGGCTCGTAATCATCTGATGTGTCGGTAAAACCAGTTCTTCCATGTCATCAATGAATTCAAAAAAACAATTTTTGCTAGCTAATTCTATAGACCAATCGTGGATAACATCATGAACACACACTCTTTTAACATTATCACCGTATTTCTCGACGACTTGTACCAAACCCCTTTGAACCAACACGTTAAGATATTTTTTAGCAATTTCTTCTTGCTTTAGTCCTGGTTCTCTCTGAATAAAACCTTCTGCGATCCACAACCTAAACAACTTACTGGTCGAGATCGAAGAATTCTCGGGAAATAAAGAGATATACAAGAAACAAGACCTTATGTAGGGATTAAGAAGGTCATCGTAGTTCAGATCCAATAAATACTGGCAAATCTTTTCTTTTTCTTTTGGGAAATTCTTTAATTCATACTCACGCCATAAATTTTCGTCGCTTTTGCCGAAAAGTAGCCCTCCGAGAAGAACCAATGCGAGGGGCGAACCGCCACATTTCTTCACCAACTCTTTTACCGTTTTTTCCAAATTGCACGAGTTTTGTACATTTGAATTGGGAAATATTTCACGTAGCAACTCCAAACTTTGATCCCCATCCAAATATTTTATCTCGAGGGCCAAGCGTGGATGTGGATGAACGTACTTGGAAACTTCTGGATCCCGAGTCGTCACGAGTATTCTGCTACCATTGAGCGTATTTGGAAAGGCTTCACGTACTTGATCCCATATATTCTTACTCCACAGATTATCGATAACAATTAAGTACTTCCTCTCTTGTAAATAATCACAGATTTTTTCCCTAATTTCTTCTTCTTTCATCTCCATTTCCCCCTCCTTTGTTACCTCCAAAAACTTGCTCAATCTCATTACCTCCCTTAATATTTCCTTTAATAAGGTCATTCTCGTACATTTTCGCGGAACTGATATCCACACAAACAATTTAAAATATTTACTGATCTCAATAGTTTTACATACTTGTCTAGCAAGAGTGGTCTTTCCTTGACCTCCTAAACCCTCTATAGAGACCACTAAGCGATCTTTGTTCCTATCAAGCAAAAACCGAACAATTCGTTTTACATGATCGTCAAAACCAACGACCAAATCATGACGGCCGGTTTGTCCTCTCTCTTTTCGTGATAATCGCGAAATATCCTCAATATTATTTGCCCCCGCAGAAAGAGAGGAACCACCAAAAGTAGCCACGCGGGAATTTATATGGTCTATTCTAGAGCCAATACTCTTTATCTTTTCTCCAACCCCATACATGTCCATTTTCTCTTTAAAGAAACAAATAGTTCCCTTGTAAGGATAAACGTACCATGGATCGGTTCTGACAAGACGGCGAATCTCAGAATGAAAATGGATTCTATGGAGGAGGTCATCGATTTGGTTAGCGGTTTCCTGGATTTTTTGAACGAGATCCCTTTCGACGAGGCTGGTGTTATCGCCTTGTAGCTTTCTCCGCGATTCGGCATCTAATATAATCCCGACCAAAAACCTCCTTTGGTCCTCTATCCAGTGTATATGCGATCTCAGAGCGAATTGGTAGATACACTTCTCGAATACAACATCCACCACTTTCTTGATCACCGGTTTAGCCACCGCACTTGCAGGACCCGATATAGGGTCCATCTCTCTCTCTCTCTCTCTCCGTGACAAATTAATTACAAAGGGAAAAATTAGTACTATCACAATGAAAGCAACTTGGTACTGATTAAAAATTAAGTGCTTAGCTAGGCTAGGTGTGAATTAAAAATTTAGTTTCCGTTGCTTTCACAACTAGTTTTCTGTTTGGACTCATTGCGCCAATTAGATAAGGTTTGTAACTTCTCTGCAATAAATAGTACTGCATTATTTATTCAACTTCTCAATTTATTTTTGAATTTTTGTTTTGGATATGATTGCTGTCTTTGATATTTAAAATTTAAATAGTCAAATATGATCTTTATCATCTGTTGAATAGATGATTTTATGTGTATCTAAACAAATAGAGAGAAACAGAGAGAGTAATATTACGAAAGTGTGTTGTATAAAATTTGAAAAATTCTACTATGCCCTACTATTTTCTTCCTACATAAATCGTGATAACACCACCATCCCCAATTAACATCCTAATTAACAAAATGAATTAACAATTAATACGTAATTAATAAAAAAAATAATATGTAATTAGAGTCTCCATTATTAATCATTAATTATATATGTCATACCGTTACGTATTAAACAAAATATTTTACATCAATTTATTTGTAAAAGAAAAAATAAGAAAGAAGAAAGAAATATTCGAATAGTACTCGAAAAAGAACCCTGTTGAAAGAGGGTATCCTTGGTTTGGGTTTCAGAATCCTCCACAAAGCCATATCGTTACATATCGGCGAGGGTCGGCAATTTTCTTTGGTTTTGCAATATCCTCGCGTTTCTCTCGAGTCAAAGTTGTCATGTGATCGCAACCCATAGTTTGTGCCCATAATTATTTTCATTCGTGGTAATCGTGCAAATTTAATTTTTCATATATTTAATCTGTATTTTATTAATTTGAATATTAAAATTTTATAATGTCATTTGAATGAGATGTTTTATAAATTATGAATTATTTTTATCATTTTATAACTAATTCATAAATTATGGATTTCAAAGCAAAAATCAAACAATGAATTTTTGTATACATGATATATACAATCTATCTGATCAAGCAACTAGCATGGATAGTAGAATACATGTACAATCAAATTCGTGTATTTCATATATTCATATATCTAAAAATACTTCAAATCAAACATGCCCTGTATTGACCATCCATGTCTGCATCGTGTTTCTTTTTCGGTCACACTAAACATGTCACGACCAACAATATATTATTAATAATGTGAGGAGACTTCGTATTAAGACTCTAATTTTTTATAATAATTTTATAATCTAAGTTGTCGAGTGCATAACAAACTATAATTCTTTCAAAAAACTCATTAATACAAATACGATGTGAGATAAAAAAAATAATCTTCTACAGTTAACAAAATATTTTCAATACTTCAAACAATCCAAAAAATTACCAATGAACCTATAGTTTTAGTGATTAAGTGCATAATACAGTAAATCATATGTCATGAGTTTAATCTTCATCGACATCAAGGACAAAAATTCTTCTTCATTTTAATAAAAAAAAAAATTCAAAAAATTGCAAACACGAGCAATACATTTTTGGTATTGCAGAGGATGCTGACCCAGTCTAAATGATTAAGCGATTAGAACCGTCATTATCAGTTCTTAGTATCTTATTAACCCACCAGCCTTTCTGCAGGATTAAAGAAAACAAAATCTTGTTATTGCTTAAACAAGCATAAAAGACAATTCTACTATTTCCGTCAAATTTCTTCCAATATCCTCTATATCAAAAATTAATGGTTAATCATAATGGTAATTAACAAAAATACACTCTATTAACAATTAATTAATATTGATTATTAATTGTTAATACATATGTACTTAATTATATATTAATTAATTGTTAATGAAATATCTTTTTACTAATCACCATGGTAATTAATGGCTAATTTGTGATATATAGAATGTTGGGGGAAATTTGAGGGGCATACTAAATGGGCTCTAAAAATTATGTTTATTTTTTTCATGCCCTCATCTTGTAAAGAGCCCTTCTATCATGCCCGGTGTTGCAAAAAACAGTGTAAAACGGTGCCAGACCGAACTGTTTTTTACAAGAAAATTTTAAAAAATTGTCAACCGTTTTTTTTACAAAAAATGTTTTAAACGCCGTTTTTTAATCGTTTTTTTCATGATTTTTTTTTTTTTGAGTAATTTTTTTTTGCATTAAAAGCCCGTAGGCTTTTTTAGTAAATTTGGAGAGAGATCAAAGGCTCTCTTCCAAATAATAGTTGTAATTAGTAGAATTTTGTGTCTAATTCGTACATGAATAAGATGTTAATTCTGATCCAGTTTATCATGGTCAATTATTTTGTGTCTAATTCTGATTGACACATCTAATTAGTTGATTTTTTTTGTCTAATTAGGTAGCTAAGAAGATTTATTCTGATATGTTTAGGTCGATGGACATTTATTCGATATGTTTTATTAGTACTTCGTATGTTTTTTTTAATTTTGGACTTTCGTGTATGTTTAAGTTGAATTATAAAAATTGAATTATTATATTTTTGTTTGTTTTATTTTTAAATTTCTATTATAATTGCTATAAAATATTGCCGATTTAAGTAACCGTTTTTAACCGTTTTACAGTAAAACATTAAAACGGTGACCTACCGTACCGTATCGTTTTCCGTCTTTTGCAACATTGACCATGCCCCCTCATTTTCCCCACAAAATCATGATACAAATTCCAAAGCAATTAATCCCTAATTATATCCCTCTCAATTAACGGTTAATTCATATTTATTTATAATTGAATATTTCTAATTAATCTTTAATCTATAGTGATCTTAATTATGTATTAAATTTTTAATAACTATGAATTAATTGTTAACTAACTTTGTTAATGATAGATTAATTGGGAATAGTGACGGCGATGCAATCATGATTGTGTGTGTGTGTGTGTGTGGGTGTGTGTGGTGGGGGGTGGGGAGGGGCAAGGCATAATTTTGCTTCCGTAAATATAGCGGAGACCATTTCTCATAGCTAAGCCAATCAAAATCTATCACGTGGCATACCCTTTCCTTTTCTCTTCCTCCTCCATCAATTGGCACGAAGAACTGGACTCTCGAGTGAAAACTCCATTCTTTTCATGGTACGAGTTCCTTAACTGGACTGAAACCTGCATTACAGAACTCCATTCTTAGTTGTAAAAACCCTTTTCATGGTATGCAGCAAAAAAAAAAAAAGAGTAAACTAAAAATCGACATGATTAAAGTTTTAGTTCTTGCAGGATGTACCAGTAAATATTTTTGTGGGTTCACCGGTGTGGGTAAAAGACCCAGATCTCAGTGGCTCGGTATATGGAGAAATATTTTGGATCGACAAATCTAAAGTTTATGTCCACACATCGAATGGAAAGACTGTATGTTTATATTCAAACGTCTTAATTAACCTCATGATTTCATTATTCGTTAAGATTAGTTAATCACACTTATAAATTATTTTTTTCATGTAACTACCAAGATTATTGAGCATTTCACCAAGGTTTCTCCAATGGAGTTTAGCGACACGAAAGAATTTCTGGACTCGCATGAAGAGCCCTCGATTATTTACGAGGATCAATTGACAATACAGGGAAGGCACGTCGAAGAGCACATTGCAGATATTGTTCAACTCAAACCAAACACAGTTAAGAAAAAGAAAATACGAATCGCTCAATAATAATTTATATATCTGTTTTTGTTTTCAGAAAATTGGATTCTTATTTTAATATTTTTTGGGTATAGGGAGGAACAGAATCGTCCAAACATAATTTCTTTCTAGCGATGTGTATATCTCGAGACCTTGGTTTCTCTAATGGTATTCCTGTAACTTCGCGTGTAGTATACAAGTGCCTTGTTCAATGGGGATCATTTGAAGATGAGAATACTCTTATTTTTGACCAAATACTAAAGGAGATATCCTCGCAAATTATTGAGGTTTTCATTTTTATTAACTTTGATTTCTAATTAGCGGTGTTTAATTATATATAATGTTCATTTCTCTGGTCTTTATGTTTGTAAGGCTGGAGAAAGTAAGGATGAATTGGCTTATTGGTTATCTAACCTAAATACTTTGCTGGTACTCGTTATTGGAGCCGCGAAGAAATTCAAAACCAAATTCCCAGCTTCAAAATTCAGACAAAATCTCGTGATTACTCTCGAGAATACATACACAACCATAAAAAATAATATAAAGACCGAGTTATCTCGTGTAATTGCTCAGGTACAGATGAATAGTTACATATATACACATTACATGTATCAATTTGGGAATTCTAGACCATTTATTTTTTATTTTTTATGATAGATTAAATCTAGATCATTGATATCAAAAGGGTATTTTTCAGGCACCAAGGACCTCCAAGGAAATTACAGTTGTAGGAAGCTCGAGCTCTCATTCGAGTACCGATTCATCTGAAGAAACTTCGATTCAACCCTTGCAAAATATTAAGAAAATCATGGACAATTCTTTGGAAATACTAAAGACCAAACATGTAAGTAGTTAGTAGTTATACATACTTTTTTTCCGCTGCACAAAGATAGATAATTACGTATAAATGTTCTCGAGATATTAATTAATTAAGTCCATTTATGTAGGTACCTCAATTCCTAGTCAGTAAATTATTCACTCAACTATTTGCATTCATCAATGTTCAGCTATTTAATAGGTTGGTTTGGTTTGGTTTTCCTTTTCCCT
Organism: Luzula sylvatica; assembly: GCA_946800325.1. Taxonomy (NCBI): domain Eukaryota; kingdom Viridiplantae; phylum Streptophyta; class Magnoliopsida; order Poales; family Juncaceae; genus Luzula; species Luzula sylvatica. The sequence continues at coordinate 1,283,753 of OX326961.1, forward strand.
CTTATGATCTACAAATCTTATTTCTTAATAAAAAATAAAAAATCCAATAAGCTTATTTCTTAATTAGTTGCAATTCTATGATACCATAGAATCACCTAAATAGATCATTCAGTCTTAATTAATTGTTTTTTCTTTGCTATTAATTATAGCATTCTTTCAAATGCTGAGCTCTGTTCATTTAGCTATGCGGAAAGTGTTAAGTCATGCTTGGATGAACTTGAACTTTGGTGCTATGATGCTAAAGAGGTAATTCATGATATTCCACGTTTTGGTTTCGAGGGGTATATCGCAAATGTGATTTTACGAGATTTTGTAGCCAAAATTTTAAGGAACTATTTTCTATGTTTTCTTCTTAACAGAATGCAAGTTCGGCGATGCTTGAATTGAAGCACATTAAACAAGCCGCTGATATATTGGTATATAATTTCGACCAAAAAAGAAAAGTTTTTTTTTCTCATATAATTTTCATTCATTCTTGCATTAGATACTCAAAGACAAGCCAAAGGCTAATTTCACGAACATAACCAGAAATTTATGCCCAGTAAGTTCAATTTTATTCGATTTATCGAACAAATAAATAAATTAACTATTTAGTAAGTTAATCAAATCAATTTTCCTATAATTTCAGGATCTTAACCTAAAACAGTTGTATCATTTGTGTACTATGTACAATGACGAAAGACGTCCAAATAACAATTTTTCATTAGATGTAAGCTCGTTTTGTTCATCTAAAATATTTTCCAATTATGTAACAAAATTGAAATTCTTGAATGCGAGCATTAAACTTTCAAATTTATTTTAGGTACTCGCTTCCTTACCTCAAACTTCTATATCAGATTGTTACTTGCCGAAAGATTATTCAAGGTTGGATTCTACAAAAATAGAACTAAATCCTCCATTATAAATTTTAACTCATATTTTCAAGCATATATATATAGTCAAAACATGCTTCATTTTCTCAGTTAACACAAGTTTTTTCCCGACTTTTCAGGATATCTTTTTCGATGAGTGATATATCCGGATCAATGGAAAATATCGATCAAGGAGACATTGATCTATCAGAATTCATTCGTGCAAATCCTAAACTAGTAATGGACCTTTTGTGAAAAAAATACTACGAGTTATTTCCAGTGTGTTGTTTGATTTTATTTCAGTAGTTTCTGACTATTTTAGGTTGTATATCAAGCATATATTTTTTACAATTATTCGTCCAACAGAGTAATGCGAGGCTGCCCTAAGAAAGATATGGAACTCTTGGTTCTTTGAGACCATAGGGAGCATATGGAAAGAAAGAAACACGCGTATCTTCGTCACCAAATCTATGCCACCATATCTCCTCTTCGACTCCAACACTACGGATCAACGCACGTGGCGAAATCATTGTTAGAGATACAACACAAGTAGTGTTATGATTTTCTGGGGAAACGCATTTACCGTGAACTCTTGTAATTTTATTCATGTAAATTCTTTCTAGATGAAATGAAATATTTTTTAAGAATGACAGAGAACCTGCCGTTCCTTAAAAAAATGAAATTGTTTTATACACTCCATAATTCTTAATTTATTTATAATTTCCCTCGATTATTTCAATTATAACCTAGGAAATATGTTGCATTTATAGTTAATTATACAGTTTCTCACACACACAACCTTTCAAACTAATAATTATCCTCACATTAATCCTTATCCACACTCTCTTATCTATACACTAATTTATTTATTACGTAATTAAAATACATTAATTAAAAAACATTAATTTTTTTTAATAATAACTTATAGTTGAGCCAAATTCTTGGGTCTAATTTCCATACCTTCGACAATTAGACCCGTCTTTTTGTTCTCGGTATTGAGCTCCCTCAAGCGAAATTTCAAACGAGTATTCATGTTCTCTTTGATGTAAAATTCCGCAATCTCAATCTCCAACCAGCCATCTTTCCGTATCGAACCGTACCGCACAGCTCCCGCGTCAAGCGCCTTGTTATTCCCGGTGAGTCGAACAATCGACTCAGTTTCTGTTCTTGAATCGCCTTGTCCTATCATGATCGACGCAACCATGTTTGTGGACACGAGGCCTTTCGAATTCGTTTCAAGTTTGAAGAGGAGATATGTTGCATAGTTCGTGTTAGGAGAAAGCTTTGTGCTTTCTATGCTGCACCGAATATCGAACCAATACACCACCAAGAGCTCAGCTACTTGACTAAATCTGAACCAAGGAAATTACTTAAATCACTTAATAGCATGTGAATACCAAATTAACTAATTAATTACCTTGAAGAAGGGTGATGAATCCAATTCCAATGATCTGGATTGTTACCATGTTCAAACTTCATCATTCTCGAAGACAAAGTGTAGCACTTGGTACCAGTTGACCTCTCCAATCGAAAAAGCTGAATTGATCAATATAAGAATTGTAATTAATTTCAAGTTGTAACTAAATTAATCATAGTAATTAAATCGACGTAACTGTACGATCAAGATCAAGTAGAATGGGTTTATTGGAGTCGGAGAGACGCAAGTAAAGGTCCTTCTTGGAGGAGTGCTCTAATGGATGGTCGAGGATGTAAGCGAGATCGGACGGTAGGAAATGCTCCCAAACGGCATCCAATTTTGCCACTTGGGAGACGAAAAGACCGGCTAGAGAAAACCGGCAAGCGTCCCGTGGCGAGGTTCGGATGATGACTTGCTTCAACAACTCCTTCGATAGCCCTAAAATGTTGGCCGTTCCATTGGAGCTCTCTTCCTCCTCCATTTTTCTTCCAATTTCTATTGTTTATTTTGGATTAGATTAGATGAGTTGACCTGGTATTGTAGTTGTAGCATAGTACAAGTGTACAACATTAAATAGACACGTATATTTTTTGAAGGTCTACCGTGAGTTTAGTTTTTCATTTTAGACAAGAGTGATGATGCATGACCCCTTAATTTGTCCCCCCGAATGCTTGATGCGCTGGAAAATTGGGGTGTTTAACCATATGGGCCTTTTTTTGGGATGTCCTTATAGGGTCGGGTCATATTAATTTATTTAAAACAACGTCCAAACAAATTGTAACATAAAATCTACAAAATACCATTAATACAAATTCAAATAAATCACAAAATAAAATTACTAAAAATAGAAATAAGAAAGGAAATGAGTTGTGGGTCTTAATAAACAAAAAAAACAAAAAAAAAAAAAAAAAATTGGCCTGGACGGACATAGACGGAATTATTCGGGCCTAGGCGCTATTTAGGCGGGCCTAGGCGGAATTCCGCCTAGACAGGAACGCCTAGGCTAAACGTGGGCGTTTTCCCAACGCCTAGCGCCTAGGCGGCCGCCTAGACCGATTTTTAGAACATTGCTGCTAAGTACATGGGATTTCCCCGCGAGAGTTCGAATCTCTCAGGCGACGATTGCATTTTTATTATTTTTTTAAATTAAATAAATTCAATTTTTTTAAATGAATAATGTTAAATGAATATGAGTAAATAAATGAAACCAGTTTGAACACAAAAAGAATATAATTTCATATATGTTTTTATTTTAAATATTTGATTGGTCACTAATTCTCAACATATCAATTAGTGTAAAAAAATTTAAAGGAGATAATATAATATATTTTTTCGTTATAGACCTTGGTGTTCGCTTCTTTGGCTATAGATGGCAAGCAAGCCATAATATGATTGTAAATATGTTTTCTATTTTTAACATTTGTGATGGGCCATAATGAAATCATTGAAACTAGCATTATTCCCGCGCAAGCGCGGGACAACATACCTATTTTTTACATATTTTTTATATAATTTATTTAAATAGAATTAGCGGACGTGCGAATTAGCGCGCGTGCGTTTCAACTAAATTAATTTAATCATGACATATTTGCAAATATCATGATGTCAATAGATGCATAAGGTTCACGAAATTAGTCTATCACGACTATTATTTTCTGATATATAATTTGTTTAAATAACATTTGCGCGGGTGTTTTTAAACTCGAGTAATATAATCATGCCATATTCGCAAATATATTTGATGTCAATAGATGCATTAATAAATGTTCATTAAAGAGTCGCAACGTGTCAGATGGATAGAACGACCACATGAAAGCTCGCATAAATTTGAGCTTACAAAAATTTGTGCATACCCGTGCAAAATGAGCAAATAAAAAAAAATTTGAAAACAAAAAAAGAACAAAATTGAAAAAGAGAAAAAATGAATTAAAAATTGATCAAAATCGTGTCACTACCTTGTGAAAGAGGTAGCATTATATCTAACAGAATGATGCCCAAATATATGGAATGATTTGAAATTGGTACTACATATTTTAATATGTTAAAATTACGTTTGAGATGATTTCGGTGAAAAATTACTCCTATATGCACTCTTGATAATGAATATTATGACACAAAATGAAACTAAATATGATTTCATTCTTCAAAATTGAAAAAAAAAAAAAAATCGATCTTCATATTTGAAAAAAAACTTTGCTAGCCAAAAATATTCAATTTAAAATTTGAAAAATTGTTATTTAAAATAGACAGAATTTCAGTTGTACTCGTGCAAAAGATCATAATTTAATGTATACCCTTCAAAAATGTGAAATTTCATAAATACCCCTATAAAACCCTTAAAATATTATGGATACCCTAAATAAAACTTTTAGTTAATAATTAGTTATTTTTTCGTTTTATCCTTACATCAATATAGTAGTTACTTAAAATTTTGAGAATAATATTGATTTCAACAATGATTTTTGAAAATAAATTATGAGATAGAATTGACAATATTTGATTTTTTATGATTTTAAATATTATTTTAGAGCAAAAGTTATTTATTATTATAATTTAAAAAAAAAAATAGATAATTGACATATTATTAACGAGAAAGATGTGTGGATGGTTTCTAACCGATATAATATTGGTGTATGTGATATTTTAATAATTTTATAGGAATAACCATGATATTCGAAAGGTTTTTATAATAATATTGTATTTATGTTTTAATTCTTAAGGTGTTAAAGTTAATTCACGTCATCAAAATATTATTGGGAAGGCCTTCAGAAATATTATTGGGAAATTAATAATATTATTGGGAAAATTATAAGATCCATTTACCAGGAGACCTTGAGAAATATTCCTCAGGAAGGAATGGAGGAAGAGAGGTCGACGGGCATTTTAAGTCTCTCGGAGGAGTTGTTGAAGCAAGTCATCATTCGAACCTCGCCGCGAGATGCGGGTCGTTCTTCACTAGTCGGCCATTTCGTCTTCCACGTGGCAGAATCTGATGCCGTTTGGGAGCATTTCCTACCGTCTGATCTCTCTTACATCCTCGACCATCCATTGGAGGACCACGCCTCCAAGAAGGAGCTTTACTTGCGTCTCTCTGACTCCAATAAACCCATTCTAATAGACGTTGACCGCACGGTACTCCATTTTGCTGCTTACTGTTTGATTTGTTTGTGTAGGTTTGAGTACTAGATGAAATTGCAATGTTTATATTAATTAATTAATTTATTGATTCAGCTTTTTCGATTGGAGAGGTCAAGTGGTGCCAAATGCTACACATTGTCTTCGAGAATGATGAAATTTGATAATCCAGAATGTTGGAAGTGGATCGATCACCCCGCATCAAGGTAATTGATTAATACTTGGTGCTCAGTAGATTCGAACAGTAAAATCTGATGTGATGATTCGAATTCATGAGATTTATTTGTCCATTGTTAATTAATTTCTCAATTAGCTCAGATTTAATAAAGTAGCTCAGCTTTTGGTGGTGTATTGGTTGGATATTCGAGGAAGCATAGAAAGCACAAAGCTTTCTCCTAACACGAACTACGCAGCATATCTCCTCTTCAAACTCGAAACGAATTCGAAAGGGCTCAAATCCACTAACATGGAGGCATCGATCACCATAGGCAAAGGAGATTCCAAAACAGAAAAAACATGCGATGTTCAACTCACCGAGAACAAGAAGGGGGTTAACACAGGAGCCGTGCGGTACGGTTCGGTACGGAAAGATGGATGGTTGGAGCTTGAAATTGCAGAATTTTACAATGAAGAGAGCACTGATATTCGTGTGAAATTTCGTTTGAGGGAGAGAAATACGGACAACAAAAAGGCGGGTCTTCTTGTCGAAGGAATGGAAATTAGGCCCAAGAATTAGGATCCCCAATCCCCTTGTCCAAATGATTTCTTTTCCCATTCAAAATTCAAAATTTGATTTCTAATTTATCAATTTGTATTGTAAAATAAGTGTATTACTTCAAATTTAGAGGGATATAGATGATGCTTATTAGGATTGAAATACTAATTTTACAGGAATACATATTATATTTTGAAGCTTTGTGGCGAAAATGATTTGTATAGAAAATAATAATTTTGTAGGCATTTTATTTTATAATGAATACAAATGATATTATGTTGGTCTAATTTTTTATTCGTCGCCCCTCTTTGCAATTGAAACTATCATGACAATACATATAATTGAATCATTAATACTAGGAATTGCAATTATTTCATTATATTATTTCTAACGCATTGGAGTTTTTTTTTTTAAGTGTGATCACGCAACAAAGCCAATATTGTTGCAATTTGCATCCACTTTTAACTTCTAGGGTAAGAAAAATGAGCATTCATGTGATCTTGTGATCTTGTAGAGAGAAAAATTTATAAAAAATAATCCAATTTTAACAAATATTTCAAAACTAATTCAAACCGAATTTTAAAAATACGATACAAACTGATTTTAAGAACCAGTTTGTTTAATTAAGTTAAAATCATTAATCAGTGATGTTGAAAAGCATTGAGAAAATGAACAGGTTCTATAAATGGATGGCAAATTTCAATGCACAGATAAAAACACATCTCCAAATTTTACCATCACATCTTTTATATTCTAATTAACATATTTAATTGATATAGTAATCTACCCAAGTTATAAAATTAACAATAAATTTAATACATAATTAACATTCATTCTAATTCATAAATCTAAATCAATACTAATTAATTATTAATGATATTTTTAATTATTATATTAATTAAGTGTGTTAATTTAAATATAGATAATTCAACGGGGAATAACTTGGGGCAGGATAAAATTCCATTTTATTTCCGTGCAAATTTTTTTTTAAAAAAAGATCAGGTTTAAATGATACAAAGAGATACGATCTCCCCCCTTAATTATGCATCCCATATTTTTTGAACAAAAGTCGTTAGAGGTATCTACTGACGAATCTATGTCAATATTAAAAGATCTGCGGTGAATATTGTCACGATTATATATGTTGATTTATCTCCAATATCTTAGAAGCAAGTGTGATGATACCAAAATGATACAAGGATTAAGTCCACAGTCCACACCCATCAATGCAAATTTAAAATAATTCACCTGTTAGAAATTAATTTTCTCCCACATCTTTTTGTTAAAAGTGACGCTTATTTATTATGTATGAAAGATCAGAAATCATGCTAACCTTGTGTCTCGTGCCATTTGTGTTCGTGTTGGCAACATGCACAACAAATGCATTTTTGCTCATATGAAACTTATTTTCTACCTATATTTTTTATGAAAAAGTATAGAACAATCAAGTATATTCAAGTTAAAAAAAGCATGTGAAAATCAAGTATATTCTTGTTAACTAAAATATCTAAATTTATTCACAAAAAATAAATCCAAATCAACAAATAGAGAAACTTATTTGCAGCTATTTACGTATTCTAATTGGCAAAATTTAATGATGTGGTTTTAGCCGGTAGTACCTTACCTTGTATGAATTAGGTTTGCGATTCGTCTCAATTTGGGGCTTTGTATTTTGAACGTAATAAAGAATAACAATACGATTCTTTATCTAAAATTAAATCAATCTGTTAAATGTTTCCTTTGTTGGATTTTATTAATAATCCGAGTTTGTTCTTTTGATTTTGTACAACTACGTCTATTATGACCCTTTTCCCCACACAACCCGCATTTGAATTGTACCGATCCTGCCCACAAAAAAACCATTTAACAAAAAATAATTGTAAATTATAAAAGGCTAAATTTCATATGTACCCCTACGAAGCTCCACAATTTCACAAATACCCTGTAAAACGTGAAATATCATGAATACCCCTACAACATTATTATAATTTCATGGATGTCCTTTTTGTTAACTATCCGTTAAGATTATCGTTAATTTTTGCTTTTCCGATTTTACCCTCTATCTAAGTAAGGAATAAAATTTATTGTCGAAAAATTTGAAAAAACACAAATTAGCGGTAAACTGAAACGATGGTTAACCGAAATCTAACAAATAGGTCATTCATGAAGTTTTAGTAGTTTTGTAGAGGTATTCATGATATTTCACGTTTTGTGGGGGTATACGTGAAATTGTGGGGTTTTGTAGGGGCACATATGAAATTTGGCCTTTATAAAAAATGAAATTATAATTCATACCTTGAGTTTTTTTGGAACAAGTGCGCTTGTTATGTCCTTTTTTACCGCATAAACTACACGTGAAATTTACTTTTCCTTTTCCTTTTTTCTGTTTGAGAATTGGGCAGTAGAATTTTCTATGCCCTTGTTTCCCGCAATTACTACAGTAAAATTTCACTCCTACAGAAAAAAAACAGCACAAAATCATCGTAATATTCACATTAATAAATAATATATTTTAGTTATTTATACCTTTCAAGGATAAACTTCTCTTAATGCGATTCTCTGGATCGCTGAAAAAGGTTTTCATGGTTTCTGAAGCTTGTTTTCTTGCTTCACTTGTACCTTTCGTTTTCTTCACATAAACAATTCAAAGAAATATATGCATTATGAAGCACAAGAAATGGAAAATAAAAATTATAAGTTAAAAGATACTTTAATCGAAGCAATTCTTTGAGCACGTAAAATTGGGTCTTGATGAACCATCTTCATGTGGTTGCTAAATAATCCTGTTTTAGCATTTAGACTCTGCATTTAATTAAACTTCTTCATTGAATAAATTGGTTTCATTAATTTGAAATGTTCAAAAAAGCACGTACTTTTAATGTTTGGCTGATTTTCATGCAAACTTCAGGAGATAATGGTTTATAAACACGCTTCGATTTCCGTGCAGTATCGAGCTTAATATCTAGTTTATCCACCTCATCATCCTCCTTTACTTTTATTGGTGATCTTCACATAGGAAAAAAAAAAAAAGATTATTTAAAATTAAATTTTAACTTTAAAAGCAACTATTAAGAGTTAACTAACTAAACCTTATGCGAGCCTTTTCCCAAGGCTGTTCATCGACAGATTCTTCCCAAATTACGCAATCGCCACTGCACCTCCTGCATGTTCTCTTGCCCTGCAATTCATTTACAATATAATTTAGTAGAATTGTATTGTAAAAGGGTAAAGTAGTAATGAAATCAAGAACCTTTCCAATGCACAAGGAGCAATCTGATCTTGGTCTATCAATACCGCACTTGCTGCATGGTGTGTAGCCTCTGCCTCTACAATTAGGGCAAGGTAATTCTCGAATGTATTGTCCATTTGGACCAAACCATGATCTTAATTTCTCTGATTTTGAAATCCTGCTAAACATACACAAAAAAGACATTTGAATATTGAATTAAGCTATTGAATCATATAAAGGAGTAAAATTCCACAGTAGAAAGTTAATGAAACAAAAATCGAAACCTCAAATCAGCATTTTCTGCTTCGAGGCCTAGAAGCTCAGAAAACGGATCATAATCATGCTGTGAAAATTCACGAAACTAAAAAAAATTAAGAAAAAAGAGGAATTGGAAACGAAAATGAAAGAAATCAGAAGAGAGAAAATAAATTACAGGAGTTGAATCATCGGGGTTAGAGAATGGATTTCGGCGATAGGCAGGTCGGATCCGCAAAGGCGGGAGGCGATCCGATCTGGATCTGCAGGTGCTCCATCGTCTCCGGCTGGAAATGTACTGAATGAAGGGGAGATAGATCGCTACCATGAAAATGAAGCTGAGAGGGAGATAGGGAGAGACCACCAAAAAAGGCGCGCGAAACGAACGAGCTTGAGATAAGATAACGGATACTATTGTTACACGTGACGAAATCTTATCCACTAAACACATGAGAGATGTGATATGAATACTATCTCCGGAACTGTATACAGTATATACTTCTAACTATTTCTTTTATTGCTTATATGATATTAATATCTGCATCTACTAACTATTTTAATTAGAATATACATAAATACTACATAAAAATACGCATTTACCATAAAAAAAAAAGTTCATAAATTTTAATTTTTACCGTCTATTTTTTTACGTATGTATTTTGCACTATATTGGATAAAATAAATTATTTATCGAATTTGTTTAGATCTTTTGATTGAACACAAGTTTGTTCTAAAAAGATTTAAAGTAACAAACACAAAAAAGAAAATTAAATGATTTTCTTTCTTTTTTGGAATACAAATCTAATTTGAATCTTCGTTGTGTTAATTAACTAATTCATTCAAAATTTATTTAAAGTAACTAACACAAAAAAGAAAATTACCGAATAAGTATGATCGCAAAAAAGTAACTAACACAATAATATAGCTATTGATGAATTAATAAAATATATTATAACTTACTTTCAAAAAGTATTATTAGTTAAAAACCACTCACCAAAAAAGTACATTTATATGAATTTTAGAATTTTCAAAATATAAATAAGATATATTATAACGCGCAATTGTTGCGCGGGCCATTGCTAGTTGATAATAATTATGTTCATATCTTTGTAACATAACAATACAGCATGCTACTGATAATATGCAAATATTAAAGAAAATTGAGAGTTATTCATGATAATCTTTTACATCATATGAATGCATACGTAATTTTTTTTGTAAGGGTATTCTTGAAATTATTGCTGCCAAACAAATGAAATTACAATTACAATGTATATAATATTGAACAACATTGTTACGTTAAAGGTGTCTTGGTGGTGGTATATTAATTATTTTACACGAATATAAATATGAATATTGTATTTGATACGATACGGATATGACGATACGATAATTTTCAAAAAAATCACGGATAACAATATGGTTATATAATTATTATTTTAATATATTTATATTATATATAATTAATAAATAAATAAATATTTTTTAAATGGTTAATTAATAATATTATTAAATTAAATATTATGAAAATAAATAAAATCAACCAAACAATACAAGTATCATAAAAAAAAAATATATTCTTGTAATTTATTTAAATACAAGTATCTTATAATTTATTTAAAATTATTATAAGTCAAAATATATAATGGCTCTAAATATCCTAAATGGAATATCCTAGAGATATCCGAGAAGTATTCATAGTCGTATCCTTGGAGCCGTATCGCACCCGTATGTATTCTCATGATGCTTTTGTATTTTTCAAGTGTTCGTGTAACATAGTATATTAACAATCAAGTATCCTTCGAGCCGTATTCTCATTATAAGTATACAAGCTTATGATTATAAAATAATGATTCTCGCTAATTATGTTTAGTGCCCCTCTGGCTCTAACTAGTAAACATGTTTAACCATCCCTAATATAATACTACTTATCAAGATCATTGCTTAAAATATTGTTTTTCTTTCTTTCCTCTGCACAGCACATTAGCATTTAGCACCCTATAAACTTTTTTTTTTTTTTGCAAAAGGCACCCTATAAACTTGCCCAACTTTTTTAAGAGATATTTTTGAACTCTCGTAACAAATTGAGATCAAGAACTCTCTCTCTCTCTCTCTCTCTTCAGTAGAACGACTCACCTCTCTCCTCTTCTCTTCTCTACTCTTTCCGCAGGCTCTCTATGCCCTCCGAACTCTTCGCCATGGCGACGTAATGTCCGAGCTCTTTTCTCCTCTCTCTCGTGGCGGCACAAACCTGCAACGCAGAATTTCGCGAGCCCTGAACTTCCTCCATGGTAGGTGCCCTGACCACCCTCCGCGGTAGGCCCTAATCGAACAATTTCACCCCTTATTCTCTTATGTTGTATTCCTCTATGACCCTAATCGAATAATTCCACACCTTCTTTTAGGTTAATTAGGGCTAATTTTGTTGAATTAGGGTTATTGGCCAATCTCCCTCTCTGTCCAATTTCATGATTTTCATTTTAATATTTATTGCATTCTTTGTTTTTGAAGGTAGCCTGACGACATATGATTGCTAGAGAGATGTTGAAGGAAAAATTTTGTGTTGAAAAGTTCACATATTAGAAAAATTTGGATATATGAATTATGATAGATAGAAGATTTGAGTGGGGAAGAACAGATTCGAACAAATATGGATGAAGAAAGGGGAAAAACTCTATACAAACTGATGCGCAAAATGATTTATGGATGGTCTGATCATTGGATTGAATTGGCAAATTGCATTCGAGAAGACTGAATTGAATTTTTCGAGGATTCACTGAATTGGTTAATTGGATTGGCAAGTTGAATTGGATTTACGGATTGAATTTGATTTCTTTAGGAACCGGTTGCTGGATAGTAGTCGCACGAATTGACGAAAAGGTTGAATGCTCGTATTTGGAAGAATGCTCGAAGTTGGAATATGGAATTTGTTGTAGCTTTAGATTATAATTGTGTATTGTGTACATCGAGTTATGGTTATACTCAAAGTTCTGTATGGAATTTGTATTAGCTTTAGATTATAAATTGTGTATTGTGTATATCGAGTTATTTTTGTAGATCACATTTTGAGTTATAATATATTATGTTTTAGAATTGTCGAAGGATTGTGTCTTGTGTATTGTCGAGGATGTGTCTTGTGTATTTATAATAATATTAAGATTTTTACTCAAAAAACAAAAAAATGTTTGCGTGAATTATAAAATAATGATTGTTTGCGTGAACATGGTGCCCCTCTTTCTAGGGCGACGCAGAACATGGTGCCCCTTCTCTCTCCGGCGACGCAAGGACAAATGTTTGTTTGCGTGAATTATAAAATAGTGATGTGTACTTTTGGACAATCAAATGTTAACGACAGAAAAAATGATCTAACTTGGTACCGTTACCTGCCTTTATTTGGTACCGGTACAGGTCGCTTAAGCACTCAAAAAGCTGTTCTTTGAGCAATGTCCAATTCATACAAACACTGAGAAAACTCAGTGAACTGATACACTCGCAAAGCTCTTCAATTGAGCAAGATCCGTTAACCCGTTTGTTCTTGAATTTACATACATACCCATCAATCTTTGCTATTTGCATTTTTACCTAAAAATCTCTTAATTCCCATAATTTCTTTCTCTCAATCATAAATCATCTCTGAGCTATTCTTTGCAATCACTTTCTCCTATATATCCTCAGAAATCTTCATTTTCACACATTTATATATATACCCAATTTTCTGTGTTTTTACAGTTTTCTGCCATTTTACCCAAAAATCCTTAAAAACTCTGGAAATACTTTTTTGCAAAATTTCTCCTATTGTAACCTGAGAGATCTTACACGTTTAGAAATACATTAATACACCCAAAATTTATGTGTTCTTGCAATTTTCTGTCAATTTGCAAGAAAACCCTTCTAATTCTCAAAATATATTTTCTCAAGCCCTTCTTACAATTCTTCTCCATTCACGGAACTACTGGATACGTCCGGAATCTCTGCAAAACACCTCTCAATTCATAGAGTATTGATTTGAAAATCGAACTTAAGAATGATTGAAAAAGATTTAAGAATGCAAATTTGCGGGGTATAAATATCTCAAAATAAATTTATTTGAGTGCTATGATAATCTTCTCTCTCATTAAGCGTTGGTCCCGATTTTGTGTGGGTATCTTTCATTTTGTTTATTTGATTAGGAAACTAATAATGTATGGACAAGTTTTTATTCATATAATATTATTCTCATTAAAATGATGAAAACTCTGTTTTAGTGGTCTTTCTTTGCATACAAATTATCACGTTGCTTGTTTTTATTTTGTTCTTCTTATTCTTCCGTCAAAATATCCGTATCTTCTCAAACTCTAACGGCTATATCAAATAGGATCTAGAATATTCTCCTCCAACGGTCATATCAAGAGAGACGTTGGAGGAGCGCCCCTGTTCTCTATATATTCTCCTCCAACGGTCATATCAAGAGAGACGTTGGAGGAGCGCCCCTGTTCTCTATATATTCTCCCTTCTAGCCAGAGTTTCTCTCTCTCTCCGAGCAATTGAAGATGAAGCAAGCAAGTGCAAAAGAAGTCGTAGCAAGCAAGTTCAAAGCAAAGTCAGGGACAACAAATGGCTCTTTCTCTCTCGTTGTTTGTGCTCCAAACCAAAGATTTCTTGGAAACTCGGCAGCGAGAGATTTCCCTTCAGATTTTTTCTTGAAGAAGCAACGATTTCAGGCAAAGTTCATGTCTTTTTGAATTATTTTTCGACTCTCTTTTTCAGATTCATATCTGCATCATTGATTTGGTTGAATTTTGTTTGAAGTACTAATTTTTCTTTTATCTGAATTTAGTTCAAGAAAACAAAGTTTGCCATTCTTTTTAGGAGGAGCAAGAATACTTACTCATCGTTTGTGCTCCAAACCAAAGATTTCTTGGAAATGCAGCGAGAGATTTCCCTTCAAATTTTTTCTTGAAGAAGCAACGATTTCAGGCAAAGTTCATGTCTTTTTGAATTGTTTTTCAACTCTCTTTTTCAGATTCATATCTGCATCATTGATTTGGTTGAATTTTGTTTGAAGTACTAATTTTTCTTTTATCTGAATTTAGTTCAAGAAAACAAAGTTTGCCATTCTTTTTAGAAGGAGGAGCAAGAATACTTACTCATCGTTTGTGCTCCAAACCAAAGATTGTGCTCCAAACCAAAGATTTCTTGGAAATGCAGCGAGAGATTTCCCTTCAGATTTTTTCTTGAAGAAGCAACGATTTCAGGCAAAGTTCATGTCTTTTTGAATTGTTTTTCAACTCTCTTTTTCAGATTCATATCTGCATCATTGATTTGGTTGAATTTTGTTTGAAGTACTAATTTTTCTTTTATCTGAATTTAGTTCAAGAAAACAAAGTTTGCCATTCTTTTTAGAAGGAGGAGCAAGAATACTTACTCATCGTTTGTGCTCCAAACCAAAGATTGTGCTCCAAACCAAAGATTTCTTGGAAATGCAGCGAGAGATTTCCCTTCAGATTTTTTCTTGAAGAAGCAACGATTTCAGGCAAAGTTCATGTCTTTTTGAATTGTTTTTCAACTCTCTTTTTCAGATTCATATCTGCATCATTGATTTGGTTGAATTTTGTTTGAAGTACTAATTTTTCTTTTATCTGAATTTAGTTCAAGAAAACAAAGTTTGCTATTCTTTTTAGAAGGAGAAGCAAGAATACTTACTGCTCAAATTTTACCAGTAATCTTTGTAATATTTTTACAACTATAATAAATCCCAAAAATATTCTTTTCTTTCTTAAACATATGTGATTAAATCTCTGAGAAATCTTTCATTAAACATGATCTACAACAAAGAAGTTTACCTTCTTATTAGCAGTTATTGATTTTATTTTCTTTTTTTCTATTTTGAGCAGTTATTAATGAAGGGGGTCGAGCAGGGATTAAATCTCTTGAGAAACCTCTTGATTGATGTCGAAGGCAGCAGTGCCAGAATCCAACAGTGACGAAGGAGACCGAGTCAAAATCTAAAGGGGACTCCGTCATTGCTCTGACGAAGGCAACTGATATTATTATCTCAATTTCTTATTTCACTTATACTGATTGCTAGTCTCAATTTTATTTGCTAATATTTTTTTTTTTTTTGAAGGGAAAGATAGCAATATGCTATACCTTCAGGATTTTATATTAAAAAAGAGTATATTTACAAGCAATGTAAGAAAGAAAGAAAAAAGACTCGAGTTTAACCCTCAATTGCAAGATCGGTTCACCGCTCCTGTCCTACTCTAGTTATAGTACTTCCGCCAAGTTGTGAAGTCTTCTAAGCTCCTAGCCGCTATAAGTCGTGGAGATTGCTTCTTCTTTTGGAATATGCGTCTATTCCTCTCTTTCCATATCGCCCAATTGATTGCCATCCACATTGAATTGTAGCTTCGTTTCATATCCTTTGGCAGTGGTGCCGTTGCGATGAGCCAGTCATTGAAGAGATTGTCCGTGGACTGAAGAGCTAGCTTAGTTCCCGTTGCGTTTGCAATGTTTGTTGTCACTGCTTTAGTAAAGGAGCAATGCGCTAGTATGTGATCTCTTGTCTCGCTGTGTCGATGGCATAATACACAAATTGGTGTATGTGGACATCCTTTCTTGGCGAGCACATCGGCTGTATTGAGTTTGTTATGAGACGCTATCCAGTGAAAAAATCTCACCTTTAGCGGGGCTCGTGTATTCCATATCAGGGTATGCCATTTGCTTTTGATGCCCGGATTTCTCATGAACTTGTAGGCCGTTTTCGAGGTATAAATACTCGATTTGTGCCAACGCCACTTTGTTCGGTTTTCATTGTCTTTCTCCGTAGACATTTTGTATATGGGTAGGAGTCCCCTAAGGTCCTTTAAGAATGGTGAGAGTCTCGACCCCGAGCATGTCCCTAGTTGATCTGAATTTAAGATGCCATACAATGTGGCCATACATTCGGTCCAAGGGTTGGTTGGGTCCGTATCTAATTTCCACAAAAATTTTTGTAGCAAAGCATCATTCATTGATGCCAGATGTAGGAGCCCTAGTCCTCCGTTTTCTTTGGGCAGACACACCGTTTCCCAGTTAATAAGATTTTTTCCTTTTTGCGGTGTGTTTTTTCCGGACCATAGGAAGGCCCTCATTAGTTTTTCTAGCTCTTTAACTATCCACCTCGGGAGTTTGTTAGTCTGCATTAGGTAGATTGGGAGCGCATTGAGTGTAGCTTTTATGAGGGTGAGTCTACCACCCGTGGATAAGAGCTTGCTCCTCCACGCCGCCAATTGTCTTTGAATTTTTTCGAGTAGTGGCATGAAAAGCAGTTTGTTTGGCTTACGAATTGCCAACGGGATGCCTAGATAAGTTATCGGGAATTCCTTCATTGGAAAACTTAGCAGGCCTTGAATAATCGAATGGTGTTCAGACTTTACGGCAATCGGTGTGAAAGTTGATTTACCGTTATTAATGTTAAGACCCGTGATTTCCGTAAAGATCTTTAGGGCCGCGGCAAGAATTCTCAAATTTTGCGGGTGCGCTTCTAAGAAAATGAGCGTATCGTCCGCGTATTGTAGCACTTGTGTTGCAAAGCTCGAGACTTTCTTAAACAACGGGTCCACGGTTTTGATTATATCTTGGAGCAAATCTACGGCAATATTAAATAAAAGGGGGGAGAGGGGATCGCCTTGCCTTAGGCCTTTTTTATGAAAGAAGAAATTTGAGAGTTTACCATTCAGTTTAATCGTTGAAGAGGATGATGAAAGGAGTGCGGAGATCCATTGGCACCACTTATCAGGAAATCCTCTATTTGCTAAGGTCTTTGATAGAAAAGACCACGAAATATTGTCGAACGCTTTTTGGAAATCAATTTTTAGTAGAATAGATGGAATTTTTCTTGTGTGAAAGTAATTCAGCGTTTCTCTTGCCGTAGCATACGAGTCTGCGATTGACCTCTTTTTTATAAAGGCTGTTTGCTTGTTAGAAATAATCGAGGGAATCACCACTTGTAATCTTGTAGCTAGGATTTTCGTGATTATTTTGATCGGAACCGAAATAACGCTAATTGGTCGAAACTCCTGAAGTTTGGTAGCCGCTGTTATTTTCGGGATGAGCGTGATGGTCGCTTTGTTAATGCGCCATAAATCCAGGTTTCCTTGTTCGAAAGCTTTGATGATCTTCATTAAATCAACTTTCATACTTGCCCACATTTCTTTAATAAATTCAATGCTTAGGCCATCAGGGCCCGCTGCCTTGCCACGTTGGATCTGCATTATCGTTTCTAGTACTTCTTTTTCTTCAATTGGTGTGATCAGAGATTGAGCTTGCCTTGTGGATAGTGATGAAACCGATATACTGGTCGGATTCCAATCAGCCCCCGTATCGCTCTCTGTGCCCAGAATTTGTTGGTAGTATAGGAAAAAAGCTTGTAAAATTTCGTCAGGCGCGGTGATCGTATGATCGTTAATGGATAGAGATGAAATGTTGTTTCTCGATCTTTTGGAAGAAGCGGTCGCATGAAAATACGAAGTGTTTCGGTCGCCTAGCGCAAGCCAAGTGACCGATGCACGTTGCTGCCATCTCACCTCTTCCGCATAGCAAATCTCGTATGCCTTTGTCCTAAGCTCTATACGTAATTTTCTTTCTAGGTCTGAGAGGGACCTTGCCTCTTCTGCTAGATCAAGAAGTTCTATTGTAGCCAACGTGTTTTCTTTCTCTTCGTTCCGTTTCTTGTTATTTGTTCGGACCCATCTATTTAGCACGGCCCATGTCTTGTTTATTTTATATATGTAATTGATCGCTGGATTATAGTGTAGGCATTGTTCTCCCCAAGTATTAACTAAGAGTCCCTTAGTGACGGTATTGTGCAACCACACTCGTTCAAACATTTTGATCCTACCCTTGTTCTTTTCTTTTGGATGTTGACACGTTAATTTGAGAGGAGTGTGGTCCGACGTGACCGAACTTATTATGGTCAGCGATATAATGGCGTTTGTTAGGAGATAGTGATGCGAGATAAGAACCCTATCTAGCTTTGAGAATGTGGGTATTTGTTGTTTGTTGCTCCACGTAAACTTGCGGCCTTGTAATTCTACTTCTTGTAAAGACAGATCATTTATCATATTGTTGAAAGCAAGAATGTCTTGAGTTCGGTGGTTGTCACCCGTTGATTCATTGTGATCCCGAATCATATTGAAATCACCTACTACAATCCACGGTGAATTGGCAGTGTCTATTGAGTCAATCTCATTAAGGAAGTTCGTTTTCAGATTCACATTTGTTGGCCCGTATACATTGGTTAGAACGAAAACAAAACCATTAGAGAGAGAAAAGGTGGTGGAGAGCGTGTGAGGTGTTTCCTGAGTTTTAGTTAAAATAAATTCGTCGGACCATGCGGTCATCATACCGCCTTTGGTTCCTATAGAATTGATGTAATGAAAGTTAGAAATTCTAGAAGGACAAACCGATCTTAGGTTGAAAAAGTTTGGTGCATTCCACTTAGTCTCTTGAAAGCACACAATCTTACACTTAGAGTCTCTAACTAATTTTTTCACTACGACGCATTTCTGGCTATTGCCTAAACCCCTAACATTCCAGCTCAAAATATCATGAAAGTTAAATAACATAAATAACGATAAAATAAAAGAGCCACATCTTGCTCAACAAAAAGTTGCTTGCCAAAGGCCCTAGCAATGATGCTCTAAGCCTTCCCCATAATCAATCAGCTGCAGCCTATCCTCCTCGGCCCCTGACATTGGGTCTTCGTGAGATAATCCATGGGCTGAAATAAAACGACAGAGATTAGGGGAATTATCAGGATCTAGTGTTTTAGCGTTATTTTTTATTGCTAGAGAGCCAATGACTTTCTTTGAATTTTTTTTCTTCGCTATTTTGGTGTGGATTTTATTGTGACAAAGTCCGTCCGACTGAGTTTCACGTGTGTCAAACAACACGGATCTTTGTGTTATGGGATCACTTTTGGCTTGTTTTGGGGGTTATTGTGAAAAATGAAGAGGTTGATTATATTCTGAAATTAATACTAAATATTTGCTAATATTTAGTATTAATTTCAGAATATAATCAACCTCTTCATTTTTCAGGTTTCAAAGCACCAAATTTCTCAATTGCAAATAAGTTGCTGCAGCAAGATTGTAGGAAATTTCACAACGTTCCTTCTAATGCTGAAAATCCCTCAAAGGCGTTTTCATTACATGCAAATTTTTCTAAGTATATGCGTGTTTTTTTTTAATCTCTGTGTGATCTGTATAAGATGTGTGTGTGTGTGTGTGTGTGTGTGTGTGTGTGTGATGATGTATGGTGTGGATTGTTTATGCAGGATAGCGTGGAAGCAAGGGACGAGAAGGGCCGGGTTTCGGCCCGCGGGCGGAGGGAAGGGGTTCGGCCCAAAAAAGGACCGGGCCCACGACGGGGAGGTGGGGTCCGGCCCAAGCGGGGTCGGGCCCGGGAGGGGGGGTCCGGCCCAGGCGGGACTGGGCCGGGGGGGGGGGGGGGGTCCGGCCCAAACGGGCCGGGACCGGGGGAGGGGGGTCCGGCCCAAGCGGGGCCGGGCCCGGGGGGGGGGGGGGGGGGGGGGGGGGGGGGTCCGGCCCAAGCGGGACCGGGCCCCGGGGGGGGGGGGGGGGGGTCAGGCCCAAGCGGGAACGGGCCCCGGGGGGGGGGGGGGGGGGTCCGGCCCGCGGGCCCGGGCTCCGGGGGGGGGGGGGGGGGGGCGGGGGGGTCCGGCCCAAGCGGAGCCAGGCCCGGGAGGTTGGGGGTGGCCCAAGCAGGGCAACGCAACATAGTGTATGTACATTCAATTTGAAAGTCACCCAATTGGTTATAGGTACAAAGTGCACATTAGTTGTTGGTTACCTATTAAAAAATTCAGATATATCCAGAATTTATTACAAAAAAATTGACACCACTTAATTATTACAATAGATTTTGTCTATGCACAAATGAGTGTGTGGTTTTGGGGTGGGTATTCTGATTATTGGGAAGAGATAATTCACATGTTAATTTGATGGGTTGATTAGGGGTAT
The DNA here is from genome assembly GCA_946800325.1 of Luzula sylvatica. NCBI lineage: Eukaryota > Viridiplantae > Streptophyta > Magnoliopsida > Poales > Juncaceae > Luzula > Luzula sylvatica. The sequence goes on from OX326961.1 coordinate 1,304,358, forward strand.
ATATGATGTGTTAGTCAAATGCGAGGCAAAAGTATAATTTTTCAGAAAAATAATTGTGAGTTGTATTTGAACCTTGTAGAAAAATCGGAAATATCATCTTTACCGTTTATTTATGAAGAAAAATAATAAATTTGCTCCTACAAGATTTCAAGCTATCATTGTATCTTGTAATTTGTTTAGCCTGAACATGACATATGCTTTATTCAAACTGAAATATCATGTATATTTTATAATACTTTTTTTTTTAATGAATGATAATTGTCTATATCTTAAAAAATATTTAACTATAATTATTGTCATGTCTAAAATGTGAAAATAGCATTTATATAATATATATTATATTTTATCTGAAATGTGATAATCTTTGTTAGTACCATGTATACTTTATAACCAAAATTTTTTTTTTTTTTTTTTGTTATAGTGAATAACAAAAACTCTACACTTATAGCAATAAACCACAAATTTATCACCGAATAAACAAATATATTAATAATATAATTGGGTCCCGCCTATTTTTATATGTCGAGATAAGGTCTATAATTTGTTTTTGCAATTCTAGCATTTTAGTTTATTTATTGTAACATGACATATTTTCAATTTGCAATTTAAATAATTAGTATTTCGAATTTTTAATACTTTTTACTAGACATAGCATATATTATTAATAATTTTATTAGAAAATATCATGAATTATTTATTTTACAGGGCATATATTGTCAATTTATTTTACAGAGCGTATATGGGCAGGAACGTTGATGAACAATCTGAGGATGATCTTTCTCAAGAAAGAAAAACTCGCTACCTCCATCGCTTTGTACCTTTTTAATGGTCCTGGAAAATAAATTCTCAACCAACGATTTAAATTTTGCAAATGCGAGAGAAACTTCGTTCTTAGTTTGAAGAAAATAAATCCACGAGAACTTAGAGAAGTCATCAATGAAATGGACATAATATTTAAAACCAGAATATGAGATGATGGGAGAGGGACCCCACACATCAGTATGAATGAGATCAAGAGGATTTGAAGAAGTGAAACTAGTGAGAGAGAAAGGTAGTTTATGACTCTTTGCTTTATTACAATCAGTACAGGAAACAAAATGTTTATTATTTGTTTTGATACGATTGGAATTAACTAGAACAGAAATTACATCAGAACTAGAATGACACAGACGGCTATGCCATTTATTAAACGGAGCAAGTTCAGTAACAAAGGTGGAGATCTGAGTAGGAGACACATTGAGTTTGTATCCATCAACGCACTGAGCCTGAAGAAGAACTTCCTTTGTGTGGAGATCCTTGACAAAACAAACATCATGGTGAAATTCAAGAAAGAGATTATTATCAGTACAGAGTTTAGTGATACTAATAAGATTTTTCATAATGGAAGGTACGTGAAGAACGTTTTGTAACTGAATAGATTTGGATGAAGAGGAAGAAAAGAAAGAAATGGATCCAGTATGAAGAATAGATAAGCCAGTTCCATTACCTACTTTCACCTGATCGGAGCCAGCATAGGGAGAAAAAGAGATCAAGTTGTTAACATCGCTGGTGAGGTGATGTGTGGCTCCCGAGTCCAGAAACCACTCATGTGGCGGCGCCACATATGGAGAGACAAAAGGAGATGCCTCTGAGATGAAGGTTTGAGGAGATGAGGGAGGACGCAGAGAAGGCTGTGGAGGTCTAGGGTTCGTTGGTGGAACCTGAAAGTTCTGATTAAACCGTTGATAGCAACGGTCGGCTTGATGATTTGAGCGGAAGCAAATTTGACATGGAGCTTTGTCTGACTGATGTCCTTTATTCTTGTTTTTCTTGGGATAATAAGGTCGCGGGAAAAACCATGGTGATTGTTGTTGGCCAGGCTGAGAATGAAATAAGGGAGGATTTTGTGGATTGGGCTGAGAATAGGTGGAATGACTGTAAAAGGCATAAGGATTGGAGAATTGAGGAGATGAAAAGGCCGGCCCAGAAGAGGAGCCCGATAAAGGATGAAACGAGTGATTGATGAAGGTTTGAGGTTGCATACCTGGTGAAGAAAGAGAAGAAGAAGAAGGTGTACGCTGAGCAATAAGAGCCATGGTTGTGTCGGAGGATACTTGCTGTTGCTCGAGCATCGCCTCGTAATTGAGAATCGCACCTTGTAGCTCTGAAAAAGTTGGAGCTTGACTTCGTTCAGCCAAGGTTGCAAGAACTGGATTGAAATCGGAGCCGATTCCAGTCATAGTGTAGACCAGAAGCTCCCGATCTGAGACCGGATCGCCGATAGAACCGAGTAAATCAGCTAATTGCTTGATATTTGAAAGAAACTCGGAGCAAGAAAGGTTATTTCGTCGAGAGTTGAGCAGATTGCGTCGAATCTCAATGGTTCGAGCTAGAGAATGAGACGAGAAGTTTTTCTTGAGACAATTACATAGATCGTGAGCAGTGGAGCAGGTAGCTACCTGAGACATCACACCTTCAGTCAGTGACGAGAAGAGATAGGCAAGAATCATCTGATCTTGACGTTCCCATGCCAGAAAAGTCGGATTTGGACTGATAGTGGTAATGGAATTAGCACTGGTGGATGAAATTGTTGGATCTGGTGGAGGAATTGAGAGATCAAGATGATGAAAAAGACCGTGTCCCTTGAGGACAGGAACGATCTGAGATTGCCATATCAAGAAATTCGATTTGTCTAATCGAATTTGGAAGGTTTGAGTAAAGGTAACAGGTTTATCAATCTTTTCCTCCATGGAAGAAAGCTTGATTCTTGATTCAAGAACATAATTCACACAAGAATCTGGGGAGAAGAGGAGGAAATAAGATCTTGTCAAGATTAGAGCGTTTGCCCAATTTCTTGCTCTGATACCATGATAGCAGAAGTAATTTGATATAACAGTGTTTTATTATATTCAACACACAAATTACAATACTCTGTCTAGCTATTTATACTGTTCATAACGGGTCTAAACCTATCAAGGGTGCTAACCCATACCCGTTATCCTCAGTAAGCTGACAGGGACTACACTGATAAACTAGTCACAATTGATTCATTGTAACAGTAGCCGTTATACATCCTAACGGTCATGATCTAGATCAACACATAGGTATAAATCCTAATCAGAGAATTACAAGCAAATCAACTTCCAACATAACATGACATATTTTCAATTTGCAATTTAAATAATTAGTATTTCGAATTTTTCATACTTTTTACTAGACATAGCATATATTATTAATAATTTTATTAGAAAATATCATGAATTATTTATTTTACAGGGCATATATTGTGGGCCCCAGATTTCAAGGATTAATAACTTTATAATTATAATTTCATGGAAAGAGACTACCACGATATACTCTCCCTGAAATTAATCACCAACACAAACACACTCACTGAAAATCAGAAATCAGGAAAGAGTACAAAAGCAAATGTGCTTGGTCCAGGTTTTGAACATGTAAATTAATCCCACCTTCATAATTTCATGGAAAATAACTACCAACAGGGCCGGCCCTGAGCTATAGGCCAGCAGGCGGCCGCCGAAAGCCCCCCACAAAAAAAGCCCCCTAATGTTCAGCAATTCGCAGCGGTTTTCAACGATTTTCAGCGACTCGAAAGTAATTTTCTGTGGTTTTCAGCAATTTACAGTGATTAGTAGCGATTTTCAGCAATTTATAATGATTTTCTGCGATTTTCATGTCATTTTATGCGAATTTCAGCCTATTTTATGTGAATTTGAGCTCATTTTCTGCGATTTTCAAAAGCCTCGTCATTTTTTTCGAATTTCAGCATATTTTATGTGATTTCAAAAGCCTCGTCTTTTTTTCGCCTAAAGTCCCCAAAATCCTAGGACCGGGCCTGACTACCAAGATATATATATACTCTCCAATCACAACATAAACTATGTGTTCTACACGGACAATATTTGAAATAAGATAGTTGCGAAAGAAATTTGGATTTGGTAAAAGATTTTATAAATAAACAGCATATTAATATTTTAAGTAAGAAAAAATACCCCCTAAAAAAAAATGAGCCAAGTATAAATATTTTTTTCATACTTAGTTAGGTTTACGTATTTAAAAGAATATACATGATTGTAATATAATTTTATTTTGATATTTCATATACTAGTAATTACAGTTTCATTTACATCTTTGTAAGAAAAAATGTCAATTTGGTATTGAGATAATATTGTACAAGAGTGGTGATGCATGTCCCCCTTAAAATCTCCTAGATTGATTGAACAAGAAGTTAACAAAGAAGTTAACAAAGATCCACCGTTTCACACATCATTAATTTATTTAATATTTTAAACAAGTTTGTTTACCACCATTTATAATATTAATAACCAAATTAAATTTATAAATTTGGAAAAGAAATTATTTGACCAAATTAATACACCGCTTAACATGCGTTAAACGAATACACATGAATAAAAATATCATTAAAAATAAACAAAAATATAACATTAAAAATAAAAATAATAAGTTCGCAAAAGTTAGCAAAATAAAAATGAAAATACTTTGTTTTTAAAAAAGATTGAAAATAAAATAATAAGAATTTATTAATATAAATATGACTTGTCATGTGTAAAATCAAATATAATAAATAATTAAATAAACCAAATCATTTTTTAATAATTTGATTTACCACATAATAAATGTTGTTTACCATCTAATTAATACGATTTTGCCATCTAATTAATATCATATATTAATTTGCATAATTTTATTATTTATCATGTATTAATTTGAATTTAACATTAAATTGAGTCAATTAAATTTTTACCAACACATCAATGATTGTAAGGGAATGTAGAAGGGGCAAATATAATTTTTCTATTGTACAATTCAAAATATTTGAGATATTTTCACATTCTATATTTATTTTATAGTTTGAAAAGATTATTTTGAAGTTTGTGCAAATTACAAAACCCTAGCCTTCCTGTGAGGAAAAAACTATGAATTATAAATTTGTCCATTTTGTTTTTAGAAAGAATGTAAACGGCAGCTAACATATATAATCGCAAGATGAAAATGATTTGGGTTTCGAAGAAGTAAGTGTCAAAGATTATTTTGGGCCTAAATGACAAAAAAAGAGTATAATTTTAAATTGTTTGTGGATAATGTTTCTTCATGAACCATGATAGATTGATAGATAATCAGTATATTTTTTATATTACCTATGATTATTTTATTTTGTATAATTTTTTAATTTCGTGTCTTGTGATATTACATAGTAAAACAATGAACAACTTTATTTGTACGAAAGAACCATTGATTCAATGAATTAAGTATTATCTTATTTATAGCAATTTATATATAATACTAAAAGTTAGTTAAATATTTTAAATAATATATAATAACTTCAATTATCTTTTTTGTTATCTTTCTCCACATTACTCATTTACAAAAAGAAACATAACTTATTTTTTTATTAATATGTTAAATTTCGATAAATAAAATACGAATTTATTAATATGTTAAATCTCAATTAGAAAAAAAAAATAAGGGTTTGATTGTAAATGAGCTGAGGAAATTATACTCTCAACTCAAAATTGAACACGCATCCTCTATATCCAAATTAAAATTAACATACTTAAGTAACGTCACGGTTTAATTTACAAAGAACATGTATAAATTAACTATACCGTACATGTAAGTTAATTAGGTAACCTTTGCAAATTACCATATTAATTTACAAAGAACATATATAATTAACTATACCGTACATGTAACTTAAATTTTCAATTTGCTATGCCTAATGACAAGTACTAAAAATTTGGAATACTAATTATATACATAGCAAATTGAAAATTTAATTGAGTATGGAAATAACGCCAATGAATGTATGTATAATAAGTTTTGAGCTTTGCCTTTAATTTAATTTATTTTAAGTTCTTGATGGTACATGACAAGGACAAATATAAGATGAATGGAGAATTTAAATCATCATAATTGACATTTTAGTACTCGAATTTAAATCATCATAATTTGAATCTCCTCAAACAAAGTTCAATCACCACATAATTTGAGTACTCGATTTCCTCCAATGACATTGTAATTCGTCGTGGTATCAAAGTTGTATATTTTGTTCATATAAATAATTATGCCAATGAGTTTGTCATTTATTTTTTCGCATTTGTTTTGGTTACCGTGAAGAATAAATGAAGTGATAAACTGCAAAAGAAAAAGAAAAACATTTTCTAAATTTCCCATAACATTGGCTCTGTTTTTTTTGATAGTCTGGATAATGAAGTTGCAGTTAATCCGTAAGTAGAAGAATATTTGAATCTATCTTTCAATTAAGATGATTGCATATATATTTTGTTACGAATAACAAGATAATTAAGATTATAATCGAAGTTGTTCATGCTTGAAAGGCCTTTTATTCCTGAAAATCCCAAATAATACTATTCAAGGTCTTTAATTTTTTTTGGTGAGAAACAAATAAAAGCATTAACATCAATTTTTAAAAAAAGGTATGATGTATGAATCCAAGAGACCTTATATTTGTGAGAAATAAATTATTGGCACCAAAACTCTTGTGCAGTTAAAGATTGTCTCACAAACTAATTATATACATAAATAAACAAGGAAGAAACTCGCATGCATAAAAAATTGCTTGAAGGTACCATGAAACTTCAAGGACACGGTCACACGGACAAGGAACCAAATAAGAAGAGAATATGATGTTGTTCCAACTTCTTCTTGTTGATTTTTTGGTTCTTGCATTTTCTTGTTTAGAAGAAATCTTCATCACTTCATGATTTTTAGTCCAAATAATTTTGATTAGTCCATTTATAATCATATTAATTTAAGCCAAATTGCAATGTAATATACTCAAATCAGAAGTTCTTTCTGACAACCTGTTAAACCTCAAAATGACTTATTGGAAAGTTTAGTGTATAAAGAAAATTTGCTTCATTTCATTATGTTCCTCAATTACGGTGTAATGTCTTATTTATAGATTCAAGTAATTTGGCCTCTCTATGAATCACCCTATTAGTTATTACGGATCATACAAAGTGACAGAGAAATTAGTTGCTAAGGTACAGTCATGTCCTCTTGAGTGTCAATGGACAGGTCCATTAAACGTTAATAATGTCTTTTTGCACGGCGATTTGGAGGAAACAGTCTACATGGCACAACCGTCTGGATTCATCAATGTCCAGTTTCCTCATCACGTGTATCTTCTACGAAAAGCCCTCTATGGTCTCAAGCAAGCGCCGAGAGCTTGGTTCCCAAAATTACGAGCATGCCTTCTCAATCTCGGGTTTGTATCTTCAATCGCCGACTCCTCTCTATTCATTTGCAACAATGCCGATGAAATTTCCTATCTCCTAGTTTCTACAATAACGGAAGCGTTTTCAACGCGCAACGCACGTACGAGGAACTAGTACATAGATAAAATAGCTTTGACATATGATAAAGATAAAACACTAGAAAATAATTTAACTCGATAGATAGAAATGTCGAAACTATTTTTTGAAGATAAACTAATAATCTTTGTGATACTTATGTTAACGAAATTCATGAATGGCATGACATATATAATTTGTTCTAGGAAAAAAAAGAAAAATAATTCAATCAAAACAACGAAAAATATCATTAAAAATATTAAGTTCACACAACCATACACATAACAATGCAGATACTAGGACTCAACAAGACACCCTAAAAGTTCAGTGCCTCAGATTGATGACCTATATCTCAGGACCGGTTGGAGGATTTGAAGGTATGGCGATGTGGCGATTAAACATGGCTTTCATCTCATCGAATTGTGCGTAGATATCACAACGAAGTTGGTTAATATCACCAAGTGTGGCCTTGCGTTGAGAAGTGGACGGTTCGAAATTCGCCGGAATATCACCTTCTTGGGCGAGTTCAACATCGTCGTCATTAAGGGACTCGTCGTCCGAGTTCTCCACGGGTGCTCCGTTGACGTCCAATTTAGGAAATTCGTACAGGTTGCGGTTGAAGGGAACAGTCCACGGCTCAGAAGTGGATTTCTTCTTCATGTTGATGCGACGAAGGTGGCGAGTGTTGCCTAAATTTTGCGTGGCGGTTCGTTCGAGATTCATTTTCCTGTGCGGTATATCAATATTCAATCGTTCGCAAATGCTCGAGATTAAGTTGCCGTATGGGAGAGAGGTGTTGGATAGGCGTTGCATTTGATCCATGTGTCTGATAATTAGGTACGGGATGTTAATTTGACGATCCTTGTACCATAAATGACGGAGGAGAAATGCGGTGCGATGTTCGATATTAGTTTTGACTGTTGCAATCGGAGCTAGGATATTGTTGCAAATTTCAAAAACGCAACGAATGATGGGATGGAATTGTTTCGAGGAGATCGTGCCGTTTTTTGTGACAATGTTTAAGGCGTTGGTTTTGGAGGGTTCTTCGTCTGGCCACCCCCCACGACCGATGTAGATGAGTTCAAAATCATTGATTAGGCCGAACCATTTGCTAAGAAGAGGTGCGGTGATTGAAATTTCTTTGCCGAAAAGCCAACTACGAAATTCCAATTCATCAGCATGGAATTTCGCATTCGCATAGAATAGGCGGACTACGACTTTAAAATAGTCGTTGTCAACGTCAACTAAACCGTTGAGGCTCCAATAATCGAGACAAGGTTGGACAACGTTCACTAGAACGTCGGCATTGGCTGATGGGTCGAAGTAAAAGCACGAGCTAACAGGCCGCTTTTTGAAATTAGTATTGAAATTATTGAATGATTTGGTGTTGCGAAAGAGATACCGATTTGCTGAGTTTGTAAGATCGAAGTTTTTGGCGATCACGCGAGAAGATCTGTCGGGAGCCATCCAAGAGATAGAGAGAAATCTGAGTTCAGAGGTTTGAGAATTTTTTTTGAGGAAGACAGAGATGTTGGTAAATATAGATTAATTAATCTATATACTTTTCTAAAAAAAACCAGATTAATCTAGGGTGACGTTATTGCAAGAGCTAACATGGCTTAATTGAGAGCGTTTTCAATTTTATTTTATCAAATGATCGTTATATCCTTGTTAATGATGAATTGATGATTGATATTTTAGTTTATCACTTTTCATAAATTATGTAAATAAAATCTTTCATATCTAAAAAATATTTTTATTCTTAATTTTTTTATCATTAAAAGTCAATTAAATTGTAACATGTCATAAATATTTAAATATATAAATTTTTTTTATCATGAATGCGTCAATTGAAAAGAATTAATTGGATTGATTAGATTTTTAATCGAATCAATCCAACTAACCATTGATTTGAGTGAAAATCAATTCGATTAATCATTTAACCTTCTTGAATTGACGCGTTCATACAAAAAATTTCGAGTTTGAGGAACGCCATATATATAACCCCATCCTAAAATAGTCCGGAAGAATCTACCGATCTCAATCAACCGATCGTAATTGGAGTTGAATAACAATACACAAAAACAGCCGACTTCCGTCATCCTTTCTTATTCTATTCTCACTCTCACTTTCTACATCCGTTTACCATTCTATAAACAGTTTAATCCATATGGATCGTCCATGATCCATTTCAAGCATCGAGACGTCAGTAAGTTTCCGTAATGAATTTGACGTACGGAAACCATTTATGTCTTTAATCACGGTTTAGTAACTTTAATCACTATCTTGGATACTCATAGTATTAAAATAGCAATTATTTGAAAATATCATATTTATCCTTCTAAAAATCAAAATAATATACACACCCTTTCTCAAAATTTACAAAATATTAAAAATATTGAAATTATTTACTCATGTCTATGTTTGCACGGAAACGAATATAACAATTCGGTAATTTTCAAAAAAATTCTAGAATACGAATATGGTTGTATAGTTATTATTTTAATATATTTACATTATATAAAACTAACAAGGGGTTTAAAAGTTACAACTTACAAGCAAAATTATTATAAAATTTGTAAACAATTTTTAGTTAAAAAATTAACAATCTTATTAAATTAAATATCATGAAAATAAATAAAATTAACCAAACAATACAAGTATCATTAGAATATCATAAATTTATTTTAGAAGTATATTGGAAGTAATTTAAAAACATTCTATGTATTTTTGTAAAATATTATGTGACAAAATATATAATTGACCGAAGTATCATAAATGGCGCATATCCGACCGGTATGGCGGTATCGCATCCGTATTTGTATCAAATACCCGTATCCATAGGATACTTCAAGCATTTTAGAAGGATAATATGATAATTTATTATGATGTTTAAATTTGGCAACTTTATCACAATTTTTAAGTTTACAACTCTTGTTAATTTATTATGATGTTTAAATCTTTGATTGGCTAAATATGTTAGTTTTATTTTTGAAAGGGTAAGATTATAATTTGGACTTTTAGAGGGGTTAATATGTAAATTTCTGTTAATTAAAAAATAAAATAAAAAATTTAAAAATAGAATCCACGCAAAGGTAGAGCAGTACCAGAAAGGAAATATCCTTTTTCTTTTTTCGTTGCCACTCTCCCTTTCCTTCTTTTTGTTCCGAAGCTCTCTTCTCTCTTCTCTCTTCTCTCTCCAATTTCTCAGGCTTCCTTCGCAGACCAAAAATGTCGATCGTCAGATGCAAACCATTGATTCACCAATGGCCCTTAGTCGGAAAACCTACTCTCTCTTTCAGGGAACAACAGCGAGCCAGATTGCTTCTCTTTTGTTCCAAGAATCCTTTTCCAGTGATTCCTAACGGGTATGGATTGAAGCTTAAATTGCCATCGGGTTCGGATCACGGTCTTCGCCCGATTGTGGAGGCTAAAGCTGCTCAGAGCCCGCCTCTTTCTGATACGGAGGAGACTGATTTGATCTACTCCGAGACATTTGCTATTGAGCGGGTCAAAACGGTAGTTTAATTAATCATATTCTCTTCTTATATTTTAAGATACTTCTTGGGTGGATAATTCTCACCCTGTGCCTCATATTTCTGTGATGTTTCATCAATCACTGGAATTACACAAGAAATTCTTAAATTAAGGAATATTTTTTGTTAATTCAGTAATATGAGGTGATTTTATATGGCAATTGAGTATGATGAGAGAGCTAAGTGAAGAATTTCCTACTGCATTATTAATTTATACATATATCTATTATTCTATCGAACTGTTGCATTATTATATTTAGGAAATCATGATTTTTGTATGATACTTTAGTAAGCATATTTGGAAATTTAATATACTAATCCCAAAATATGCCGCAAATAAAAATTGCGAAAATACAAAGCCGTTCTTCTAATTTACCAAAAATAAAGGTGATGAATTGAAAATTGAAATTTTCCAATGATAAATAATTGTCACAGACTGAAGGGAAAGTATCGGTTAAACTGGAACCAGTGGCAGGGAACACATACAGGTGGCGGCTCGCGATTGGCTGTAACCTCAAAGGAAAATGGGTTCTCCATTGGGGCGTTACGTACCGTGATGAGCTCGGAAGGTAAACATAACGCTAATTTTCATTTTATTGTCTTTCCTTTTTTAGGCAAATTAATCAATTAAATGTATATTTATGAAGTATATATAGTATTTGTCCATTTATTTAGTCAAATAATTGGTCATAATAATGTTAATTATAATATGTAGTGAGTGGGACCAACCTCCAGATGAAATGAGGCCACCTGGATCAATTCAAATCAAGGTAATATTATTTCTTTATATACTTATTTATGTATTGTTTTTGGCACATTGACCTTTTCTAATAATTATTACTCGACAAAATCATATTTGATTCATTAACCAAATTTAATAATTTACTAATCGACAAAATAATTAACTCCCAGTCTTCTGTACTTACTATAATATACCATTTTTTACTACGATATACTATTTTGTTTCAGAATTATGCAGTGGAGACGCCACTAAGGGAAATTTCATCGAGTTCTGAAAACCAAATGTCGAGCCAAATACAAATAGAAATTAATGGCGATACCCCTATTGTTGCCATTAATTTCGTCCTAAAGGTACTGAATACTAATTTCAATCATGCGATTTGTAATAAATGCAGGGGCTTAATTGTAAAATAATATTTAGGAGGAGGAAAAAGGAGCGTGGTTTCAACACAAAGGCAGGGATTTTAGAATACCGTTAAGAGGAGATTCAATTCAAGAAGGATATTCCTTTCATGGAAAACAAGGCTTTGGTATTTGGCCAGGTTTAATATTTATTTATTACAGGGCATTTACGCAAATATTCATACCTTGTAAAAAAATTGTAATTTTTATATTTACAGGGGCGTTTGGGCAAATATCCAGCATGCTGTCAAAGCCAGAAAAATCTTCAATTCCTTCTAAAGAAAAAGATAACAAAATTAATTTGCCTCCAAAACCCATAACTGGGTTTAACGAAGAATATACCATTTTGAAACAGGAGCCAGTTCAAAACTCTCTGAAAATTACGGTGCGTAAAGAAAAAGACAAAAATATTGTCGAATTCGATACGAATATTCCAGATCAAGTAATTGTGCATTGGGGGGTCTCTTTGAACGAATCCAAGAATAATCATTGGGAGGTACCTTCCCCTCCTTATCCTAATTCTACTAAAATTCTTCGCAAAAACGCCCTTCAAACTTTACTCCAGGTAAAAAATATAATAACTTTACTTTTATTTACATATTTGCGGTTTCAAAATTATCTTCTTTTTATATTTTTTTGCAGCAAAAATTAGATGGATCTGGTAATAAGGGCTCGTTCGCGCTTAACAAAGAAATTCAAGGTCTTTTATTTGTTCTCAAACTCGACGAATACACATGGGTCAAAAACAAAGAAAGAGATTTCTACATCCCCTTATCAAATCAAAATCAAAATCAAGAAGAAAACAAAACCGAAACCGCTTCGATTCCAAACCCTAAACAAGAAAATCAAGAAAAGACTAGTTACACGAAAACGATAATAACTGGAATAAGAAACTTGGTGACGAAAATAACGTCCCAAAAAGGGAAAGAAGAAGAAAAAATTCAAACCAAAGAAGAACAAGATAATATATTACAAGAAATCGAACATCTCGTAGCCGAAGCTTACAATCTTTTCAGAAGCTCTCAAGTGACGTATACGGAACATCCTGAAGAACGAGTTGATGAGGTGGCGACGGTGGCGGAGGGAGAGTCTGACGAGTCGAAACCGGCTATGGTTTTGCATGTACAGAGTGGTACCGGTACCGGTCACGAGATTTTATGTCAAGGGTTTAATTGGGAGAGTCATAAATCTGGTAAATGGTATATCGAATTGGGGCAAAAAGCAAAGGAGTTATCTGAATTAGGGTTTAGTATTGTTTGGCTTCCTCCTCCTACTGAGTCCGTTTCTCCTGAGGGCTACATGCCTAAAGATTTGTACAACTTAAACTCCAGGTTCGTTCTCTCTCTCTCTCTCTCTCTAAAATAATTAAATGGATTTCATTTAATTTTTTTATTTTTGTAGATATGGGAGTATGGATGAATTGAAGGAAATCGTGAAGAAATTTCACGAAGCTGGAATTAAAGTGCTTGGAGACGTAGTGTTGAATCATCGATGTGCCAGCTGTCAGAACCAAAATGGGATTTGGAATATTTTTGGAGGCCGTTTGAATTGGGACGAAAGAGCCGTCGTTGCCGATGACCCCCATTTCCAGGTTTGCCCCCCCTAAAAAATATGTATTATTTCATCTAGAATTATATAGAATTGTATGAATTTGAAATGATGGAAATATTGCAGGGAAGGGGAAATAAAAGCAGTGGTGATAACTTCCATGCCGCACCGAATATCGATCACTCCCAAGAATTTGTCAGAAACGACCTCAAAGAATGGCTCATTTGGTTAAGGTCCATTGCAAATTTATCCTCTCAAATATCTACAATTAGCAAATTTAAAATATATCAAAAATATCCAATTTGATGTTTAAATTTTGATGCGTGTTTTATTGATAGGAATGACGTGGGGTATGATGGATGGAGGCTCGATTTCGTGAGGGGATTTTGGGGGGGTTACGTGAAAGATTACTTGGAATCGAGTTCTCCATATTTTGCGGTGGGAGAATATTGGGATTCTCTGAGTTACACTTATAACGAGATGGATTATAATCAAGACGCGCATCGTCAGAGAATCATCGATTGGATTAACGATACTAGTGGTAAAGCAGGCGCTTTTGATGTCACCACTAAAGGAATCCTCCATACTGTAAGAAAAAAGAAAAAAATTTTATGGCGATATTTTCACTTGTACCCTTTCATTGCGATTAATTCTATTTTACTTTTTTGTTTGTGGAGGCACTGGAGAAATGCGAGTATTGGAGATTGAGAGACGAGAATGGGAAGCCACCTGGCGTTGTGGGCTGGTGGCCTTCTCGAGCCGTCACCTTCATCGAAAATCATGATACTGGCTCTACTCAGGTCCTTCTTATCATTTACCCATTTTACAAAATAGCCCCTTCATTATGCCTAAATTGCAAAACAAACCCCTAATATATATACAGATGTATTAATATATGTGGTTCGATTATGGGTAGGGGTTTTTTCTGAAGTTGCGGAAGAATAGAGGTTTTTTGTGATTTAAGCATAATGCAGGGGCTTTTTTGCAAAGAGACTTAAGTTATTTATTTATGAATGAATAGGGGCATTGGAGGTTTCCATCAGGAAAGGAGATGCAAGGATACGCGTACATTCTGACGCATCCAGGGACGCCAGCTGTGTTCTTCGATCATGTTTTCTCTCACTACAGACATGAACTCGACCGCTTGATCTCTCTCCGACGCAAAAACAGCATTCATTGCCGAAGCATTGTACGCCATTTCTTCTTTATATAATTACAATTAGGCCCCTATAATATTTTTTATTTTATTTTGTGCAGGTGAAGATAACAAAGGCGGAGAGGGACGTATACGCAGCCGAAATTGACGAGAAAATAACGATGAAAATCGGGCCGGGCCATTACGAGCCCCAAAACGATTCGAAAAATTGGAGCGTGGTTGCCGAGGGAAATGATTACAAGGTGTGGGAAGCTTCATAAATAGTATATTGCTCGAATTAATTAATTTCATTTTAATATCTTGAGTTTAGAGAGAATAGAAAGGGTGAAGTAAGTAAGTATATAAGTGAGCGAGCTGGCGGGTGAGTTCTCTTTATTTTATGAGAATTGGTTGGTGGGTTTTAAGAGGTTATATATATTTATAGTATTCAGTATTAGTATGGATTGTATAAATAATAAGAGTGATATTGAACCAATATAGTATACTATATTATGTAATAATATTAATTAATAATGAAGATTAAATTAAAGCTGTGGCATGATGAGTATATCTGTATACGACTTACAAACTGTTTTGCCATTGTTATAAAACCGAAATAAGTATAATACATGTTCCTGTATTAAGAGTATCTTAAAACAAAGCTAATTTCTTGCAAATATACAAACTTGAATAATTTTATTTTATTCGTATACTATTTACCTCCAAAAAATGGAAAATAATTTATAGAAAATAATGAAGTGTTGTGTTCTCTTCAGTATTGATGAAACCTGTAATTATTGCGGACCGAGTAGAAAATAGTATGCCAGTGCTACTGGTATTGCGATAATCATGCCAATAATAATCCTATTAAGAACACAAAAATATCAATCCAATCATAAATAACACCAAATATAAGAGTAATGATAGGGACACAAATACCAACCACAAATATGACACAAATGCCTAAGTTTGTGTTTGATTTATGATTCATATATGCATAATTAGCATTATAAACTTAGTTATTTGTGACACATTTGTGGTTGGTATTTGTGACCCTATCATTACTCCCAAATATAATACATAAATATTAAATTAAATCTCATTAATTTAAGCATGTACCCTGTGCTCAAAATATCAGGATGAACACCATACTCTTTAGCAAACACAAATGGCACAATTCCTTGTGGTAAACCTGCCTGCATTAAATTTATCAAATTGCCCTTCAAAAATTGTACGTAAATTTGATTTTGTTGATATATCAAAGTAATTAAATTAACTGACCTGAATTATCGCCACTTTTAGCAATAAGCCCCTCATTCCAATTGAATACGAAGAAATAGCCATTAATGCCGGTCCCAAAATAAACCTTAAACCCATGGATAACACTGCCATGCGGGCCCCACATGCTATGATTTTAGTCTGCGAAGCCGCGAAAAGCCCTAATCTCGATATTATTAGTATAATGTGACATTTTATATGCTGATAATTAATTTTGTGTATGATTAATAATGTTTTGTAAATACCTAGGCTAAACATGGCCATGCCAAGACCTCCATTTGAGAGTATCTTTATCGAATTATTAACTATTTTCGGAAATTTTATATGCCACCTGCATTTAATTTTACTTGTTAAGTAGAGTGTGAATGAAAACAAATTAGAGAATAATTAATTATGTCTTACCTAAAACTGATTAATGACCAAATTAGCCCAGCTAAGCAAGCGTAAATATTAGGATTATTCAGTAACTTTCTCGCAACGATCGCTATGAAAGATAGAGCACTCGAGTAAATTCTTGGAGGGGCTTTTCCGTCATCAACACCTCTTTCTTGCATTGCTTCGTGAGGATCCATTTCTTCTACTAATGCATATATCATATTGTTTTAAGTAATTCTCATTTACATATATGGTGAAGTTTTAATTAAATATGATTAACCTGTTAATTGAGGTGCCCTTGAAATAGCCATAGTAGCTCTGAACTCAAACAAGATTAAGAGAATAATATACCACACTAAACTTTGTAACACAACTATTTGGCTAATTAAAGTAACAGCCTCATCACCATACATTCCTTTCAATAGAGGAATACCAATAATCAAAGTATTCGGCAATGTAGATACTGAAAAACCCGTAATTAACCAATCAAAATTATTCGCTAAAAATACTCTCGTTACGATAATGAAAATGAGAGTTGAAAAAGATTTTTGTAGAATATCTGACAATACGAGTTTCGTGTTCATTTGATATGGATTGTTTGAGGAAATTACTTGAAAGGAAAGAAGCGGGATTGAAAATTTCGAAACGAATTTGTTGATTCCTTTGCATTGATCTTGAGTGAATAAATTCCACCATTTAATCGATAAATAGGCTAAAATCATGGCTACGTACAAAGGAACTGTTTCCTCAAAAACATGGTAAATGTTTTGAAATGAAACCATTTTACTTGTTGAAGAGATTCAGATTTTGGTCTACTTGAGACCATGATGATTATATATGCAATCATAGATTTGGTGATAACTTCCTCCCCATTCATCGCCAAATGGAGACATATCTTCTTCATTTCACATGCTGGTAGGGACATCTCCATTTTTAAATAATGGAGAGATATTATTTCCTTTTTTTGGAGACGTATGTGAGACCTGGTTTTATATCACTAATCGGCTCATAACCATTACAATATATTCCACTTGACCAAATCGATCATCCCATATGTGAATCGATAGGGTATGTGCAAATAAAAATTTGGCAGAGAGAGGTACTTTTGAAATTTCCAAAAAAAAAAAAAAATTTAGAACATCAAAAAAAGATAGAGGATTTATTGAAAATTTCCCTTGTTTTAATGATTCGTTATTTTTGGATTTTTAGATGTATTTTAAATTTTAAAGTAAGCATTATTGAATTTTGAATGTTTATTACGTACAATTTTGAATTAATTTTCGACATTTAGTATAAATAAATATTATATTTTTATTTAATATAATATATATTTAATAATAAAAAATAAAAAACCGATATATCTGATATGAATATGATAAGATATGATTCGGATCATATCATTTATGGGGAGGACTCCTTGGTTTATTTTTGTATGTATATTACAGTGTTTTTTTATTGGATTCTACGTATCATGGATTCTACTCGATATGACTACTAAATAAATAAGAAGCTTTATTTTGTATGTTTCTCCAGCAATATCTGAGTAAAGAGAAATGCTTTAGCACCTCTTATGATAAAGGAATGCCAAAAATATTGACCATGTTGGCTAGAGTTAACAACATGTGATGTCTCAATCAAATATATTCTTCATTAAATTGGAATAAAGGTTATATATTCCCCTTTATACTATCTTGTTATATTTAATTTTGCATATGATAATCTAAACATTCCAATTAGCTTATTTTATTTTCTCATTTAGGCAACACCAATTTCATTTTTGTGTTGGACTTCCTTCCTACAGTGAAATTATTGCATGTAATAATATAATTGAATTTTCCCTATAACCATTTATTGGTGAAAAATCTCTAAGACCCCATTAGAGCACTTTAAATTGTTTATTGTGTCGACTTTACAAGGTTATCACTTCTAGATCTTTTATTTCATCATTTATTAAATAACTTCCTTTTTTGGAAAGCCTTCTTTATTAACTGTGATTTAATTGATGGTAATTAACTGCAAGGAGTAAAAGAGAAATTAAAGAAGGGAGAGAATAAAGAAGTGGATTGAAGAACAAGCAAAAGAAGGCTGGGCAGTACAGTGCTTGATTGATTTGTGTTTCTCCATTTTAGGCCAAAAGAGAGAGAATAAGTGTCTCGTTAAACTTGCTTTCATCGTCAGAATTTCTCCCATTTTTGGATCAAAAATTAATCTAATAATTAATCTTTTTCTTCACTACCAAAAAGCCTTTTTTATTAGAGGCCTAAAGCCCATAGTTTTTATTTGAGCCCAATAATCTATTTTCATTCTGTACTTTATTTTCAGAAATATTAGGGATATCTTTGTAATTTTAAAATTGTGCAGGATATTACTGAAAACTTCCATTTAAAAGACTGGTCTATCGGAATTCGGAGGACAGGACACAAAAGACTAAAATAAAGAACACCAAGATCACAGAAATGGAGCACGAAAATGGAAAGGGGGAAGATTCGGTTGAGGAAATCCAGTCTGCTTCGGAGACTAAGAAATCGGTACAGATAAAGACGCCGGAGGTGGAGGTGAGGCTGTACCGATCTGGCAAAGGTCCGGTACAGGTTTTCCCATCGAAATTAGGAGGTTGGGAGCAAAACCAGCTAGAGGTGGGAGATATTCTTGAGCAATACGGATTGAAATCAATTTACGCTTTTAATCCTGATAAAGGGACAAGAGGAGTAGCGATTAGATTCAATCCTAAAAATGGCAGATCCATTCTCTCTTATACTGATGGATCTGTTCTATTTCTTGATGGAGAACCTACGGTTAGCCAATTCAATTCAGTTGAGTTTTTCTTGCTTAATTTTTCCTTTTCTGATCTTCTTTTGCGTGTTTAGGATTCAATGATGATGCCCGTGACAAAGATTTTTGTTGGGGTGGTAATTTGTATGCTTTTAGTCGTGGTTTTCTTCAAAGAGGCACCAAAATGGTTGAAGACGTCAAAATTTTCGAGCTTGAATTTTCCTCCATGGATTTTAGCTTGCGTGGTGATTGTTTTCATTCGACTCAGGAAAAGAACCAAGGATCTACTCAAGAAATTCGGCTGGTAATTAACAAAAAAATCATATGACAATAAGGTTGATTTAGCTTGCAAATAATTCAGCTTTTTAAAGCTCAATTTTGTGCACTATGAATAATCAGTGCAAACTATGATTTCTTCATTACTCTCTATATGTCTTTCTTTGTTTTTTGTTATGTTGCCTGTTTTTCACTGAAATTTTAGTAATTTTTTTGATAAAATACATTATAATATCAGAGCTTACATATATTTAAATGAAGCAATTTTACATTTGATACCAAAAAAAATCTAATTTTACATCTCAGCACATGATGTATGGTATATTGAGTTTGTTAATTTTCATAATGTCACAACTATGTGTAGAAGATTGCATTAAATTTTCTAATTAGTAAAGAGCAATTTTTTGTCCAATAAAAGAGGACTGGCATAAGAAACGGTTTTATAAATTGATTTTGTTACATATTTTTAACACACTTTCAGACAATAAATAATAAATTGATAACTAATATTTATATAAATGTCAATTTTTAATCAAAATATATATATTAGAAAAATACTCACTTTTGCTCCCTCAACTCTTCAAAAAAGTGCAAGTTACTTCCCAAACTTTAATTTGCTCATTTTTATCCCTGAACTCTTGATTTTGCACACTTTTGCCCCTTCCGTCAGTTAATTGCCTAGTCATCAGTTAATTGATGATGTGGCACCGTGACGTGGCAATTTTTAGTTAATTTGAACGATGACGTGACAAAATTAAAATAAAATATTTATTTAAACCCAAACCCATCTCTCTCTCTCTCTCTCTCTCTCTCTCTCTCTGGACTCTCTCGCGCGCGTCCTCTCTCTCTCTCTCTCTCTCCCTCTCTCTCTCTCTCTCTCTCTCTCTCTCTCTCTCTCTCTCTCTCTCTCTCTCTCGATCTCTCTCGATCTCTCTCGATCGATCGATCGATCGATGATTGCGTCTCTCTCTCAACCTGCCAGTTGTTGCTCGAATTAAGTATTTTCTGACTCGAATTAGGTATTTTCTGTACTCTCAATTTATTGTTTAATTAGGACTACTCTCAATTCTTCTGAATTTGTGTGGATTAGGACTGTTATTTTCAGTGAATTTGTTGAATTAGGTTATTTTCAGTGTTGAATTAGGACTGTTATTTGTTGAATTAGGATTTGATACCTGTATTCACACTGATTTCAAATTCTTAAACAATTGACCTAAATTTCAAATGCTTCTTCCTCCAGATTGGATCTGAACTATGGAAATATTGCGATTTTGGCTCTAAGACTGTACCGCCTCTGATTCGCATATCAGGAATCGGCCATTTTTCCAGTCGCCACGTAGGGTTTTGTGGTTCTTTTCCTTTTCACGGAATGAAATGGGTTGAAAAATTAAAACTTACTTTGTGGATCGGGTCCAATACTTGATGGATCATATGCAATCCACATGATGGATTCAGTGCTAAGTTTGGTTTAATTAAACTATTGGCTCAAATAGAATTTACTTTGTGGCTCGGATTGTTAATGAGTAGGATTGAATTTTAACCCAAACCCACTGACAGTTTAAACCGATATTTCTCATCCGCTATAACCGTAATTCAACAACTATTTGTGTCGTAATAATGGTGCTATAACCGGTATTTTCCCAAAACGCAATATTTCTCTAGAAACTTGCGATGTTGCGATTGTAAAGTTTAAGATTATTTTGGCCGCAATTTAAAATACTGATATTTATAGATATGTTATTTTATAAATATAATATTTCTCTTAACAAACACATACAATGCATTTTTTTTAATTCAATATAAAGTTTTAAGATTTTTTTTTTTACCCATAATAATTAATTGTCATGTTTAAAATTGAAATTTAATATTTGATTATGAAAAAATGATTAATTATTATATTTTTTAATATATTTTTTGTCAAATAATACAATTATTTTGTGTGTGGTTCGGCTACAAAATGAGACGGGAAGTGAAAGAGGTAACCGGTATTTGAGGGACCGAAGATGTTATTATTTTAATCTCAATCTCCATCTTAATATTATTTTAATTTTGATAAAAGAAAGTATCAAGAGTACAAAATTTACTTTTATGGTAACAATATTTTTTTTATACACTGCAAATCAATCATTCGCTCAGATTATTAAGAATAAAAAAATGATGCAAAACAGCCCTTCTTTCACGAAAATAAAAGATAAAGCATACAAAATAATCAACATAAAAAACACATCAATTAAAATTTATTCCGACTATTATTTTTAATTGAGGGTGATTCCATGATGGTAGGACCATATTTTCAATTCTTAATCAAATTGAGATGGGTATTTTGGATATTTTTCAATCATATGTTTCGATTAATAATTAGAACAGTGCTTGAATAGAGAATTAATTTTCATTGATAAAATAAGGAAAGATCCAATTTATTACAAATGTCCAAAATATTCTTTGAAAACATAGCTTATCCGGTCGTGATCCTAATCTAAACCAAACAACAATTCTATAGTTAAAATTTACAAAAATAAAATCTATTATTTTATACAAAAAATGTGAAGTCCAATGAAAACCTAGCTTATCAAAAACTTCAAAAGGTCGTGTTTGTTTATACATGACGCTTCTCGTCACACGCGTCTTCTCTTCTGACGAGGAGAGTTGGTAGCAGATTCTTGTTGGAGAGAATCGAAAGGCCGTTTATTGATGTAAACAACGGACTTTTGGGCTTCGACCACACTGTCTGCTACCTCCTCTTTAGGAATTGGGAGGGATTTCTCTTCTATTTCGGACAGGCAACCTTCTTCGTCTTCTTCGTCTTCATAGGCTTCTTCCTGCTCCACTTCTTCAACTTCGTCATCAATATCTTCTTTTTCTTCAACTTCTTCTTCTTGATCTGAGTAATATTCTCTTTCTTTGGAGCAAACTTCTTCTTCTTCTTCTTCTTCTTTTTCCAATTCTGTTACGCAAGATTTAAAACGATGGGCGTGAATACCGCGGGGAATCCATTGAACATAAGTTACGGTGACAGCCATTACCTTTTTGGAACGAGAGGTAAGTTCAATTTACTTTATTTTCTTTATTTTTTGGAACGAGAGGAGAGTTCAATTTACGTTATTTTGGAAATAATGTGCCTTGGCTTGTCTTTATTCAAGAAAAAAGAGAAGATTCAAAAATATTGTTTGTTGCAATCTCTATCATTAGTTCTTAACCGACTACAAATTTAATGGTCGACACACAAGTTGGTTTATTTCCTAACTTATGCACGTCTGAATACCAAAGATCCTCAACATACTAGATATTCACATGTAAATATTGTACGGTCGAAAATTGGAGATTAAATATGTTTATTTCCAAATTTAGGCTTGGAGGTTGAATATGTTCATTTCCAAACAAAAAGATGAGTCACAAGTCCGATCCAATCCTAATTAAAGGAGCACCCATCAAAACTGGAACACCAGAACCAGCCAATCACAAACTACTTAGTTACAGTCATTGCGATTAAACAAACAAACAAACAAACAAACAAACAAACATATCATATCATATCATTTGCAATCACAAATACAATAAAAAGAACAAACTCAGAGATAGGTAGATGGATAATAATAAGAAGATATTAATTATTATATTTAATTAGAACCATGACATACCCTTTCTTCTCAACGCCTCCATTCTACTAATGGTTTATCTGCACAAATCACAATAATCAAAAAGTTTCAAAAGCTTAGTAAATATTAAATATGCCAAAAAATAACTTTTAAAATGAAAAAAGAAAAAAAACATTTTCGAGTTCGTACCGGTACCGTCTCTTGAAGAATGCATTGATTTATCACTCTTGATTCCTCCCTTGACCTGTACCGGTCTTTGAGTGCGCGGAGAGTGAGAGCTCAACTTACCATTACTGGTACCCGTTGGGAGAGAGTGGCGACGGGTCGACCCGTTTGACCCATTTGACCCGTTATCAGCACCGAATCTAGGAGAATTCTGTCCCTTAAATTTGGTCTTTGCTGACGCTGTCATGGCCATGTAGCTTGGTACAGATGGCGGCGTGTTATTGGTCTGAATTATCTCTTTGTTTTCTGAATATTCTATTTTTGTATTACTTGGTGTAGAGAGAGAAAGAGAAGATCTCCTCTTTCTACTGGTTTTATAATGTCCGCCTTCCTCTTCTTTTGGGCTTATCATCTCCATTTCTTCTTCTTCTCTATTTCCCTCCAGTGATTCTTCTCCCACTGGAAAGGCCAGTTCTGTGAATTTACCCATTTGCCCTTCATTGGTAGTGTTCACCTCCAGAGGAGTTCCTTCATTATCCTTTTCTCTCTTCATTTCTATTTCGGGGGCAACAACGGTATCTTTCTCTCTCTTGGGTTTTATTTCTGGTACCACTATCGTACTGGTACTGCTTTTCCTAGCCTTCTCTGGCACATTTTCATTGCTTATTAGTTCGAGATTATTCGGTACCGGTACCACTATCTCTCTCATACTAAGAGAGCTTCTCTCACTCTCAACCTCACTATTAGATGAATCTGGTACCAAACTAGTCACCTTTCTGAGACTCCTTTTGACCTTTTCCAACTCGGTCAAAGGACTGCTGCTCTCCGGTGCTGACTCAGCATTGGAGACCTTTCTAGAAGTACGGGTCTGACCCGTTTGAGAAGGCTCGTTGGATAAGCTTTTGCGATTATTTCTCTTCAATTTTCCAGATTCGGTCTCCATTGCGTAATTTGATTTCCTCACTTGGGATTTGGAATCAGAAACTAGTTTCCTAGGTTGCAGAATTGGTTTCCAGGTTTTTGTGACTGTCCAGCGAGCTAACCAAGAAAAGACAGAATTGGGATCTTCGGACTCGTACTGGAAATGCAAGATCTCCACTTTGGTACCATAAGATAAAAGCTGGAACAAATATACAAAACAAAATATTAGATTCCAAAATGGTACATTCTTTTATATTCTTGAGATAAACTAATTTAAAATACCTTTCTAACAAAAGCATTAGCAGAAGAATATTCCTTCCATGCTTCAGAATATTTCATTGTACCCTATAAAAACAAAATATACATATATATAATGTTAATTGCATTATATCATAAATTTACCAAACATGACATTTTATAAAAGCGTACCAGATTGGTAGAATTGGAGAGAAGACTGGTATGGGATTTTCTGACAATGGTACCGCGAACGAGGGCTTGAAATCTGGTAATGAAATACATTGCTCTGAGAGTTGCAATAGCTTGTCTCCTAACAAGATGGCCTCTTATAAGTGCTTGAAGTCTTATTATTCCTTTCAACGCCTTAAATGCCCTTCTTGCCTTCACAAAAATAGTATATTGCGCATTAAATGAAAATTCATAGTTTCTTTTATTTACACAAAAAAAGAGTGAGAGTTAAGTAATTACCAAATAGCCCCTGAAGGCAGCTTGGGCCTTGACAGCAGCCTTTTCTTGTAGAAGTTTCTCCTGATTTTCTGATGGGTTTGAAATTGCGGCTATTTGTTCGGTAACTTGTTGATCCATTTGAGTGTTGGGAATTTCCTCTTTTGCCCCTGAGGGAATTGTAGCTCCATTGCTGTGAGTTGTCACGAGTACTGGATCTGATATGACTGGAGAGGTTTCGGTGGAGATTGGTGCCTTCCCTACAGTTGTTCCTTTTTCATTTACGCCCTTCTGTAATTATAAATTATCGAGTATTGGAGCATAAGAATGTTGTACGATAGATAAAAAACTGAATTGAGGTTAAAAAAGAGGAATTTTACCTTAGTAGAAGAAGATCTTGATGACTTCTTTCCAAAAAGAACTGTCTTGATCCATTTGCCTGGAGATTTTCCCATTTTTGTAGACCAGCACTCTTAACCTTCACAATAAATAAGTGCATATATTAGCATTATTACTAGAAAATGCATGTTTTATGTTAAACAATTAAGAAAGGAAGTACAGATTCGAGGATCGAGAAAACTAATTGACTGGATTTAAGATTTTACAAGGGGTTTTGGAAGTGAAAATAGCACAAAGCATGGGCACAATGCAATAAGACCCGTCTAGTATAGCTCAAACGATCGAGATTTGGCCATGTCGACTTGCTAAGTAAGAAATAGTAAGCTAAAGCACCGACTTTAACACGGATGAAAAGAGATTTTTCTTGTTTCATCACAAAAAACGAAGAAAAAAAAACAAACAAATGTATACTCTTGTGATATTTACTCCAGTACAAAAACTTAAACAAGATGAAAGCACAGATCGAGGTAAAAATAGCTCGATTGCAAGATTACAAGTAAATGCTGGTAGCAAGAACACAAAATCTGAGTAAAACAAAAAGGAATCCATTAGATCTGAGAGAGCTTACAAGTAAAAACGCTGAGGTGTTGAAAACCCTAGCTTGCCCTCTATCCTACTCCTCCATTACCAGCTCAAACGCCAAAACAGCAAAGTAAACACCACAGACAGAGAGAGAGGGAGAGTAAAGCTCAGAGATCTGAAAATAGGGAATTAAAAATGGAGAAAACGATAAAGAAAGAAGAAAGAAAAAAGAGAGAAAAAGAGATGTACGAGAGTGGGAGTGAGGAGAGAGAGAGAGAGAGCAAAAAACAAGGAGTGAAGAGTGTGACTACAGTGTGGGCCCCACCTCTCATCCTTGCTCAAAGCGCTAAAACAATTTTTTGCCGTTTCGGATCCAGGACGCTTGTCCAGTTTTGTATATACTGTGTATATACTGGAGGTATCCTGTGCTAATTTGTTTTGTTTTCTTGCATATTTCAAGTGCCATGTTAATGTTTTTAAATCATTTTATATTTATTTAATTTGTTCGTTTCTGGACATTTGTAAAACTGAATTGTTATTTAGTTTCTCCGATTTATATAAATATATATTGTATTAAACTTATATATATGTATATATATGAATAAAATGTAATTACTAAACTACTTGCAAATAAATTTTATTATGACTTCTGGGGATACACATATTTTTATCCCTGGTCATTTATGATCAATAAATGATGTTGTAAACTATAAGATGAACCTACTAATGTACGAAATTTGTTATTGTCACTATCCATTGTTATTACTAAAATAAAAATAATTTATTTATTTTGGTGACTTTTATCATACACAATTTTCCTTATCATACATTCATTTTCAAGGGTATTTGGGGTAATTATCCATTTATGAATATTTACGGTAAGATCTCAAATATATTTATCAATTAATGTTTGACTAAATTAGAATTTTTTGTTGTTCATTTACACAAAAATGTCCATAAAAGATACATTTTATGATACATTATTTTACAAATATAATTTATTGCTAAAATACCCAAAATACCCTTGTAAAAAAGTGTATGATAGAATTCCCCATTATATTTTACTATTAACTTTTTTTCTTTCAAAACTGCCCTTTCAAAA
Organism: Luzula sylvatica; assembly: GCA_946800325.1. Lineage (NCBI taxonomy): Eukaryota > Viridiplantae > Streptophyta > Magnoliopsida > Poales > Juncaceae > Luzula > Luzula sylvatica. The sequence continues at coordinate 1,331,144 of OX326961.1, forward strand.
ATAATTAAAAATATTTTAATAGCAAGGTACTTTATCAAAAAAAAACATGTTACAAATTGGAGTCAAAATATGCTCAATGTCTGTTTATATCAATGTTCCAGAAATCGCTCGACGCTCGCTGGTCGGCAGACGACCATCAAGCGCCAAGGATGATTAATCGGGATTAATCGGGAATCTCGGCGGACCTCGGCGGATTTTTATTTTTTTATATTTAATATTTAAATTAATTAAACAAAATTACAAATCACAGCTTTTTTAATAAGTTTTGAATAATTTAAGTAACAAAATACACTACGTCACTAAACTAACATAAACTCAAATAATAATAATAATTTATATATATATAAATAATATTAAAAATATGAAAAAATTTAGTCCAAATTTATTTTTTTGAATAGTATCCGACAAACGATCGTTTTCATTATTGATGCCTAATTTTTTTTTGATGTCAATGGAGATCCATTGGCAATCCATAACGAAAACGATCGTTATTTTGAATAGTATCCCACAGCCTCTCATAATATATATTTTTTTGTGCTTCACATTCAAACAACTAAGCTATGGATGGCAATTAAAAAAAAAAAAAAAAAAAAACTTCTAAAAATCGGCTCGGCGGTGGTTTGGCGGACCCTTGGCGGATTCCGCCAAACACAAAACGCCAAGGGCTTATTTCGACGGCGGACCATCGAGGAACGATTAATCGGCCGCCAAGGCCGATTTCCAGAACACTGGTTTATATAGAGGTAATGGTGCTCTCCATTCTAGTTAAACGGAGAGAAGTTACTAAAACAAAGTTGGGAAAAGAGCAGATGTTACGGAAATACTGTTGACCCAAATTACAACTCATCCTTGTTGGCAATTATACACCAATATGCTAATTAATTAATTCACTATTTAAACCCCACATATCACATTTCTTAATAAATCAAGTAAAGACAAGCCAATTAAAGATGCTTAATAAAGTAAGTAAACACTATGCTTAATTTTACTTATCCGGATTGAGCATTATGTTATGCCCACTAAAAACAAGCAATATAGTAAAGCCCTTTAAAAAACATAATTAAAATACTTTAACGAAAGAGAAATAAAAGCTCGACTCTTCAACTAATCCTAAAGAAAAATAATAGTGGAGACTTTATAAAGCACGGAGGGTCGGTCGATATGATGGCACATCATTATGAATATGAATATGATATCAAAAGAGGGAGTTTTTATCGTACACTCATTTTCTTAACATACATTTATTTTTAAGGGTATTTGAAGTAATTATTCATTTATGAGTATTTAAGGTAAGATATCAAATATATTTATCAATTAATGTTTGATTAAATTGGAATTTTTTGTTATTCATTTAAACAAAAATCTTCATAAAAGATAAATTTTATGATACACTATTTTACAAATATAATTAATTGCTAAAATACCCAAAGGGTGTACGATAGAATTCCCCATCAAAAAAACTTTGGTTCGGTCAATAAAACTTTGGTTTTTTGTAAGTTAATTGACATTCTTAATTAATGGAACTCGGAGCTTCTGGATTTGCCAGGCTTGGAGTAGAATTCAGGCTTTTGAAAACCACATGCATTGGATTCTGATGCTGGTGGCCTCACTTACCAACCACTGTCAAAACTTCTGTAAGTTCAAATATAACCCCACAAAAATTATAAATATCATGAATACCCCCTTATGGATAATTTCAGATGGACACCTCCATTTCTTTTTTAATGCTGCTGTCAAATTGAACCAGTCATGAGCTGTCAAATTTAAAAAGCAACAAACAATATAAAGTGCTTCTGATGAAAATGATACCACACTTTGTACTTTTAAACCAGGCCCACAATTTTATCCAGCCCAATTAATACCTTGCAAATATATAATTTCTACATATACTATTTTGAGTAAAAAAAACATGTAAAAATGCATAAATTGTAAATTGGGTGTAAATTGATAAATTCACAAGAAATCAGGGTGAACCTCATCCTCTACCAAGAGCTCATTCACAGGCTTCTCGATCACATCGAGATCCGTGCAATTGTAATTGAGCTCATCTCCGTTGAATCCTTTCTCTTCGTCTCCAGTGTCTAAGTATTGGCTCCATCTAGACCGTCCATTTGTCACGACATTTTTCTTCTCGTCTTTTTTTGCATCTAAAGAAAATGGCCAAAAAAGGATGACATAATTGGTAAAATAAAATAAAATACAATACAATTATGCAAAACTGGTACTAGAATGTACCTGTACCGGTAGATAAATAGCCTTTAGAAGCAATGTCTTCATAATCCCTCTTCCTATTGGTAATGTTTTTGCGAAACGATTTATTCTCGTAAATCTTTGGTTGATATTTGGGACAAGTAATTTTAGGTTTTTTCGGGGGCATTTCTGTAATTATCTCCACTTCATACCCTGAAATAAGAAATAAATAACTTATTAAAAATATGCAGCTTCCAAATTTTTACTATAAACAAATAAATGAAATAAACCATTTTCTGCAGTTTTGTCATCGTCTCGATTCTCTTCTACAGGATCCATATACTCGCTCCAATCCACCCTTTTCTTCCTCTTATAAGAATCCTCATCTGCTGATGTGGCATCACGAGAGCCATTGGATACAGGAGGAAACAAATCTGAGCCGTCGAATTGATTATTATCAATCTCCATACGGGACATGTTGAATTCTTGAACGAATTTGCGTAGATCTCGAGCCACTGGACCCCGTGCATGGACCTTGAGTACTGATTGCTTCAAGTTGCAAACTACGCATACCCATTTGTTACTGCTTTTCTTTTGTTGTTTCACCTGGAAGTGGTGCATAAATGGTTTATGAAAAAGATTACAGAAATTGAGGGCAAAATTGATTAAAATGGGGATTGCTCAACGTATATTAAGAATAGGTTGTGAAATGGATTGAATGGAAGCTTAATTGCACAAATGAGGGTTAATTAAAGCCTAATTCCAGTCTACATGCTTACATTACTTCTTAGATTTTTCTATTCGTTTTTCTGAGATTTACTTGCATTTCGACGAATACCTGAAGGATGTGAAATTGTTAATAGAAATTACACTCGTATGGGGATGTAATCGTGAATCAAGATGGAAAGGAAAAGTACAGAACGAAATTGCGACGATTAGTCGAGTTTATGAAGATCTCACAAAAAAGAATCATGGAAGCAAGGAATGGATGGAATGGATGGAATTCTGTAGCACGAAACAGACATGAAATACTCAATCAGAATCTCGGGCGAAGGGAAAAAGGTCACCTGCATGGTAGAGCACTGGGAGCATTGTAGTGCAAGAAAGTTAGTCGACATCTCGTTTCAGAGAGAGAGAGAGCTCTCAATTTTTTAATTGGGGTGTGATTTCAGAGGGGGGCGAAATTAAAATTCCGTGAGAAACATTGCGCGGGAATTCGATGGATCCAGGAAAGCTAATCCTTACTTATTCAATATTTCGATAGCATGTACATGGATATTCCGATCATTGATGAATCACTTTCAAATTTCTCTCAGTTTGGACTAAATATACAAAATGCACGAATATTCTAAAAATTATCTGATAATATTTGTATGATATGATACGTAACCAATATTTCACATAATGAATATGAAATATTTTTGTCAATGATCCGTTAATTCAGTTGATTGATTGTGAAATACAAAAAAACATATTTTGTGAAAAATTATGCATTCAATTCTCGTTGACATTAATAAATGAAGGAGAATCGAGTCTTATTCATTACTCATATATATATATATATATATATATATATATATATATATATATTTATATTATTTTTTTGAAATAATAACAAAAATTTCCCGAATACTTTTATGATATTTGTCAGGTAATTTAGATAATACCTCTTCAAAATTCTTGAAAGGTAATTTCGATAATTTCAAATAGCGGATCATATCTCGTGGAAATGGCCAGAAATGGTATGTCTAGAACGACATCGACCTGCAAACAATTTCTTGAAAATACACTATTTGGTGATAGTAATTGGAGCTTGTTAGAGTGCCACGATATGGTACCGTCCGAATCTCCTAAGAACCGTAACTATGTAAATTCTATTAAATAATTATAAAATGGAAATGTATTTTATAGTATTAAACCGTATTGGAAAACGTATTAAATCCATATTAAATTGATGTCACGACAACAACATTTTTTGCGTTTGTTACAACTTAGTTGCAAATAATAAATTTCAAGTATTTTATTACGTCTATTTTAGAGTTTTTTTTCTCTAATAAATATCTCTCTTTTATCTTAATAGGATAGATGAGATAGCGGAAACATGTCATATCCTATGTATTTAAGATAACGCGAACGTATCTATCTTTTATCTTTTGGGCAATTTTATCTTAAGAAATTATATATAGACCTCTAACGTAAATTTTCTGTAATTCAACCCATTATATAAAATAGAAATATATCATCTATAATATCCTAGTCCACATAATAATTAATACATCAATGTTTAATTTTATTAACTAAACTTGATTATTTATAAGCATTGAAAAAAAGTAATATGACGCATAAATATTTTACATATAAAATTAGTGTCAAGATAATGTCCCGATAATCTTTTTATTAGTTTAATAAATATCAAGAAGTAGTCTTGCCAATTGTGTTGGAAGAAATTTAAAATCAGCAATGAGTAGTACGAACAAATTTGAAAGACTGAAACATGACATTGAACGACCCCTCGAACATCATAAAAGAATAATAAATATATCGATCCTGATCCCGAATTCAATATATCAATAAATATTCTTCAGTTCGATATTTATCTATCTATATTAACTATCCAATTAACACCTAAACATACTACAACTATTTAAATGAATAAATTAGCTACATTCTCAATATATTAATAGTTAAAACATAATATATGTCACTAAAAGCAAAATAATATATAATGTTAATGGCTACGCAAATATATTAAATATGATTTTACAATCATACTAAAAACAATATATTAGTATTAAACATACATACCGTCACAAGAAAAGAGCATATATATATATGGGGAGTTCTATCATACACCCTTTTACAAGGGTATTTTGGGTATTTTAGCAATTAATTATATTTGTAAAAGGGTGTATCATAAAATTTATTTTTTATGGAAATTTTGATTTAAATGAACAACAAAAAATTCCAATTTAGTTAAACATTAATTGATAAATATATTTGATATCTTACCTTAAATATTCATAAATGGATAATTACTCCAAATACCCTTGAAAATGGGTGTATGATAAGAAAAGGGGTGTATGATAGAAGCCCCCTATATATATATATATATATATATATATATATATATATATATATATATATATATATATATAGGGAGCTTCTATGATACACTCTTTTTACAAAAGGGTAATTTGGGTATTAAAAATATGAACATGTATTATTTGTTTAAGTTCTCAATTTGCATTAACAATTGTTTTCTCCATTTTAGTGGTTACCTTTTTTTGCATCTCTCTTTCTCTCTCCTTCCTCTCTCCTAATTTGCACCATAAATACATTATGACATATTTTTCATCAAATATGGTAAAACATACAAATTAATAGCAAAAGGAAGAAGAATAGAAATAATAATAAAGATTATACGATCATTCTCACAACTAACAATAACATTGTGTAAGAACAAAACAATATACTTCTTTAATTTAATTTTATGAAATCGAAACTTGGAGTAATTTTTTCAGCTTGTCGCAAAATACTATAATCTTTTTGTTTTCGATCCCGTTCCAATAAAAATGAGAAAACATTCTACCAAATAAATGTTTATGAAAGAAATAGATGGATTTATACAATTTATCATTTTATTTAAAAAATGATTTTAATTGATATAATTTAGAGACAAAAAAAGTGGAAGAGAAATTTCAAATTCTTAATTTTATTCAAGTTTGTTGCTCCAGTGAATACTCTAGAAGTTCGATTATGTACCGATATAAGTAATTCATTTCTTCTAACTGTACTTTTGAATCCACTTACTCATGTGGAGTGAATTCACGAAGACATTAAAAGTATTAATAAATCAATTTATTAATAAATCGAGCGAAACTATTGAATCCACTGGAGCAAAAGTATTAATAAATCAATTAGTTTTACAAATTATTATCTGAAATGTATAAATTCAAATCCCTCATTGAAAACAACAACATTAGTTAAGAAAGTCGAATTATACTAACTCATTATTAAATTAATTCATTAATCCATTAATTCACAATATCAATACATCACAATACTGGTACGAGGTATTAGTATATAATACTTATTCGTAGACTAATGCGCTTGTGCTGATTCGAAGACTCATTTGTATAAACATACTAATGCGACCCACCATTTCTCACACTTTTACTTCACGTTAAGATTGGATGCAACACCTATACCAGAAAGTTGCGAAGTAATAAATAATTTAAATATTTATAACTAGATAAAATTCGAATTTCTGATTTTGCTGCAGTACATATCTTTTCTATGATAAAATTCGAATTAATAAAAAAAATGCGTACCAATTCTTCCCTCAATTTCTGATTTTGCTTCAGTACATATCTTTATGTCCTCTGCTAATTTCGCAATTGTTGCCTTCGAGCTGTCATTTACACTCTCATCAAAAGACTTGCATATCTGAAATCAAAACCTGCATATCTGAAATTAAAAATAAATAAAGAAAATTAAGATGTGAATAAAACAAATTCGAGGGGCACATATGAAAAAGAGAGAAATAAGTACAAAGAACCCAACTCGAATTTGCTATTGCAAGCTTCGAATAAGGAACTTGTCTTCGAATTTTTGTAGAGAAATTAGGGCTTCGCTTCAATTTGAGAGGGAAAAGGGAAAACACTTCAGAGGATTTAAGTTATAAAAATTAAGGAAAAGGGAAAAACCTCAAAATTCGAGTGGCAACCCCGTCACTCGATCGAGAGAGAGAGAGAGAGAGAGAGAGAGAGAGAGAGAGAGAGAGAGAGAGAGAGAGAGAGAGAGAGAGAGAGGAGTTTAGTATCAGGCGAGAGAGGGAGGAGTTCAGTACCGCGAGAGCGAACGGCTTGATCTGTATAGCGATCGCGAGAAGACTTCTCTGGTTTTTGATGACGAGCATGGTGGAAGAGGGAGATTGTCGCGAGATTGGGGGCGAGAGAGAGGTGAGATTGGGGGAGAACTACTGGAGATGGAGAGGGGTACGCACGAAAGGGATAGGAGAGAGTAATTTATGGGTGCAAAATTACTTTTTTGCCCTTTTTAAAGGTGTATGATAAAGAAACTGATTTAATCAAGACCCTTAGATTGACATCAAACTTTTCGTTTTAATGGTTGGATCATGAAAGGGTGTATAGTAAGGTAAAATGGGTGTACGATAGAATCTCCCATATATATATATATATAAGATGAATTTATCAGATTTTGAATTGATCGGTGACTCTTACTAGAACGACACTAAACATAATATTCCGAACCCAAATAGTTTGAAAAACAAATATTGCAGAACACGACCCGGAAATCAAATGCACCGGAACGTAAATGACCCGAACTTCGTAAGACTCGAAACATGAATGGCTCAAAAGCCAAATGGTCTTAAGACCCAAATGACCCATGACAGTACGGCCTGAAACCCGAACGACTATGCAGCCTAAAATGAGCCAAGTCGTAAATAATTCGATCCAAATCCAAACTCAAACCGAGTTTGTGAATCCTGGCGTTATCAGTGAATTATGCAACGCATCATTTGTATGGCAAATTAATCGGACGAGGGGTCATGCAGATTTCGGACCATTCATATTTTGGATCATCCGTGTTTCACGGCATTCTGGTTCCAACTGGTCGAAACAAAAACAAAAAAAACAAAAAAAATAATTTGTCTAGTGTATTGTTAATCCGAGATTCGGAATCTGATGTTTTGGTCGAACCGTAACTGAAAATCCGAGTTTTCAAGCTTGGTAATCCGAGCTTTTGAATCCCTTTTTTGAGTAAAATAGAATACCGGGCTTCGATTTCCTGAAAAAGAGAGCTCTGTCCATGGAAAGCTCTCCGGTCTCCACCTCCTCCCAAAATGAGCAAACCCGAGAATCGTTCTGAGATATTAAGCCAATGATCATGTTTAAGAGAAAGAATCAGGTTTTGATATCAGCTTTATCTCGATATGATGTTTCTAAATCAATGGTGTTATATTCTCGACCGAATTTTTATTATTCGGATATAGTCTCAGTGAACAAACGAATCACAGAATGCTCAAAAGCTGGTGATTTAGTTACTGCTCGTAAGGTGTTCGATGAAATGCATGTACGGGATGTCGTTTCTTGGAATTCAATCATGGCTGCGTATTCTCATAATTTCAGGTTTGATCAGGTTATAAAACTATTTTCGGATATGTTGCGTAATGGATTCGTACCCAATCACACTTCCTTTTCCACCGTACTATCAGCTTGTGCGGATCTCAAAGCTTTTAATCAAGGAAAACAAATTCACGGGTTTTTAATTAAAGTTTGTTCTGTATCCAATGTTTTTGTGGGCACTTCGCTCGTTAAATTGTACTCGAATTGCAAGAAATTTTACTCCTTAACCCGTATATTCGAAGAAATAAATTCACCCAGTATCGCTTCATACAATGCATTAGTCTCTGGATTGATTCTCAACCATAGGATCAGAGATGCACGCAACGTGTTCGATAAAATGCCAATGAGAAACGTGGTTACTTGGACAGCCATGGTTAAGGGGTATATTGAAGTGAATAATCTAGAAACCGCATTTGAATTATTTAATTTAATGCCAGTTAAAAATGCTGTTTCTTGGTGTGTTATGATCGGTGGATTTGTATCCAATGAAAATTTCGAGGATGCAGTTAAACTGTTTGTTGAATTGACTCGATGCGGAAACAAAGCAAATGATATGATTTTAACCAAAGTAATTAACGCAATTTCAGGGTTGAAAAATGCAAAAATGGGAAGAACAATTCATAGCCATTCAATAAAATTAGGGTTAACTCATGATCATATTATCGAAGCATCTTTAGTTTCCATGTATTGCGAATGCTTAGAAATCGTAGAAGCAAAGTTAGAGTTTAATAAAATGGAAAATAAATACATTGGTTCATGGAATATTTTAATAAATAGCTTTATAAAACAAAGAAAAATAAACGAGGCTAGGATTGTTTTCGATTCGATGATTAAACGAGATGAAATAACTTGGAATTTAATAATAAATGGGTACTTAAAAGAAAACTTAATGGATTATGCACTCGCGGTGTTCGAAGAAATGCCTGAACCAACATTAGAAACAATAACTAATATCATGTCTGGATTTATAGAAAATGGACTATTAAAAGACGCGGAAAATTTATTTTTTTCCTTACCAAATTTAGATTTAACGGCACGTACAACAATGCTATATGGTTATTTAAAAGAAGGTTTGTTAAAAAATGCACACAACTTGTTCGATGAAATGCCTGAAAAAAATGTGGTCACTTATAACGTAATGATATCTGGTTTGTTTAAATTAGAGAAAATTAATGAAGCTTATAAGGTATTTAACGAGTGTAAAGAACGTGACGAAACCACTTGGAGTATTTTAATAATTGGATTAATTCAAAACGGGTTAATTAATGATGCTTTTTTAAATTTCAAAAAGATGATATTTTTTAATTTCAGATCAAATGAGTCGATAATTGCTTCGCTTATTAGTGGTTCTACAAATATGCATAAATTAATAAATGGAAAACAATTCCATACTTTAGGTTTTAAATTAGGGTTTGATTTATCTTTACTAGTGCAAAATTCGCTTGTAAATTTATATTCCAAATTCGGAGAAATGCGTTTATCTCGAAAAATATTTGATGGGATGATTAATAGAGATATAATTTCATGGAATTCGATGATTTTTGGATATGCCATAAATAGCAAAGGAAAAGAAGCCATACAAATATTCGAAGAAATGAAAAAAGAATCAATTAAACCAGATAATATTACGTTTCTTGGTTTATTATATGCTTGTACACATTCTAATCTTTCAAAGGAGGCTATAATTGTATTCGATTCTATGAAAAAAGATTTTAGGGTAGAACCAGAATTAGCTCATTATTCTTGCATGATAGAGTTTTTGAACAAAAAAGGATTGGTTAAAGAGGTGGAGAGTTTGATCGAATCAATGCCTTTTAAACCGGATTCGAAAACTTGGACTTCAATTATGAATGGGTGCGAAATGAATCATGAAAAGACTTTCGATTTGGTTCTAAATTATGAGAAATTGAATGGAATTCAAGTGTTCAAGGGTCGAATTGGGAAAATAAAAAATAAACCAGGGCTTAGCTGGATTTAGAAGAGTTCGTTTAATTGACATTGAACTGAAATTTGTATTTATTTATTTTTTTCTCTTTTGCATTTTCTTATATTTTTGTTCTTGATATTTGTACATAGAGAGAAATAAAATAATTAATTATCATTAACACTAATCTAATATAAAAAAATTCTTTATTGAAGAAGTTTACATATTTTTCTTTTACAAAATTTCTTTCATCGTGTAAGATATTCATTACAAGTCAACATTAGTTACATTATCATTGTTATTGTTATTTGCTTCAATTGGTTGCTCAAATTTGAACCAGCTCGAATTCGAGTACATTTTGATTTCATCAAATTGAATTTCGCTAATTGGTCCCTCATCTCGCTTTGAATTAATCACCGGTAATTTTCGTCTAAAATTTCTCGCCATTTCTTCTGCCTCCTCAAACACTCTCTATTAAAATAATAAAAAATATCATCACAATAATAATAATAATTATTATTATATGAAAAAAGCATTACCGCTTTATTTTTAAGGAACAATCCAGGCTCGCTTTCAAGTTCAGAAATGCTGTTTGAAAAAATAAAATATTGGTAAATCTAAAAAATAAAGAAAGAAACAGAAATATAATAAATTAATAAGTAAAAGAAACCTAAGAGCGATTTTATCAGGAAACATAGAATTAACAACGAGCACTTTTAATTCCTCGTTTAATTTTACCACTTCATTTACAGAATCAATCCTGTGTTTCGACATGCACGATACATGTAACAATCCACTGCACACATAAAAATAATAATAATATATTTAAAGGGTTATTATGAAAATTTCGGTATGAAATATATATTTTTTTTGAAAAAACTCACTTTCGATAAGTTTCTCCAAGTCTTATTTGAGCTCCATAAGGGTGTATTTTAACAACCTTTCCTCGTAACAGAGTCCCCGTTTGAAGATACATTTTATCCTGTTCGACATTAGACGAAAATATTATTATTATTATTATTCTTTTTGAAATCTCAAATTAATGAAATAAAATCGATTAATTAATTAACTTACCCATGCTTCTTTTTCACTAATTACAAGGTCATTAGTTTCCTCATCAATCTTTATTATGCACACATTTGTTATCCTACCAACCTATATATGAATTAAAATGTTAAACTCGATAAAATAAGATAAAAAAATATAAAATGTCAAAGTTACGCTATTTTTGAAGTCCATGAAGTTCTTAATCCCGATAATTAATTCAGCTCTAGGAAGAAATGCTCTCAATCCCTAATATACAATTTCCAAAAAAAAAAAATAATGAAAAAAATTCGTGAAAAAAAAAACAATAATAATTAGGATTGTATTTGAACCTCTATTCTTGTTAGAAGCCCTCCTGTATTCCATTCATATATTTTCACTTCAATTGGCTCCTTATTATGCATTATCTGCATTTATGAAATTAATATCCAATACTAATCAACAAATAAAATTTGAGAAAAAGGTAAATTAATCGAAGCCGCTAATGGAAGAGAGAGAACCTGCCTCACACGATGCCAAGCCAGCCTTCTAAATAACCTTCTGGAAGAAAGTACTGGACGCCCACCAAGCGTTCGACCTAATACCTCTGCATAAACCATGGTACCAACTTCCACCACGGACTTTCTGGCCTCATTATCCTTTGCCATATCATCTTTTATAATCCCTATTTTACACCTATATCCCTTGATTTCGTCAAAATCACAACCCAAATCCTCCATTTCTTCGGAAGACAATGGCATTATCTCCTTTCTCAACATGATTCCCATCTTATCGGCTCCTATATCCACCTCGATTTTGTTGTTGTCGCTTGCTACCACCACTCCCATTGCAAACTCTCCAGCTTTAGGTTGATAATACGCTAAACCAATTCCACTAGCCCCATTATCTTTCAAAATATCTTGAGAATTTTGTTCGACATACGGCGTTTCATCATTGCTAAGGTCGTTATTAGAGAAGAGTTGAAAGAATGGAGCCAAATCGGGTACGGGTTGTCGGGTTTCGGATTCTGGGGTGGTAACAGAACTTGCAGCTGGTTTCTCAAGGAGGTCAAGTTGGTCTGGGGATTGCGAAGACGGACCTGGCGGGTCGGAGTTGGCTAAACAGGTACGTGGAGATACCCGTTTGAGAGAGAGAGCTTTGGGTCTGAGGGGGAGAGACGGGAATGGAGTGGATAGAAGAGGCATGGTGAGAACTGTGTTTTGGGAAGACAAGTGTGCTGCTACTATAATCGAGTTTCTTCGTTGTCAAAACCAGGTCTTTAATTTCCAGTTTCCAAAATCCCAGATTCTGAATTAACCTTTGTTACTTTAATCCAAGATTTTAAATCACGATTTGGGGATCAAGTTTCAGATTTATTAATTAAGTACCAGAGAAACTGGAAATGCAAATCCTGGTATTGCCAATGGAGAGAGCTTTATCCATGGAAGCTTCAGTTCCCAACCTCTCCAGTCTCCGTCTCCTCCAGCGAACAACCCTTCCCCATCGAGAAAATCTCAGCATCTTATCAAATCGTAGCTCTTTCTCCTTTCATTTGAGATGCAGAAAGATGGCTCGTGGGCCCCACGCTCCGGCTCCGGTTCGGTCCATGATGGCTCAGCCGGACCGGAGCAAATCGACTGGACCGGTGAGAATCGTTAGTGTGGTTGGCGAAGGAAGTATTAGCCCTTTGAAAGAGACGCCTTGGGAAGAAGTTATGCGCCACACTGTAAGTTCAACTGTGAATAGCACTGAATATTCTATTTTGACACGTAATATACTATTTTGAACTTTCTTAAATAATTGTACTCGTAGGCAGATCGATTGAAATGGGTGGATGAAGATTTTGAAATGCAAGTATTCACAGATAAATCCATCCAAGTCGAACCCAACGACAACCAAATTCTCAAAAACGAAATCTCCAATGCAGACATGCTAGTCAACATTTCAATCCAAAACAAAAACTCAATCGAATTTCTCCTAAACAACTCCAAAAACATAGCCAACATTATCTCCTTCCAATCCTCTCCTCTTTTACTAAACAAACTCGGAGGAAACACAATCCCAAACAATCCAAAAAACCCATCAGGAACAATCAAAACCGTTTCAGACGCATGGGAACGTCAAAACTCTGACGACATTCGATTTTGCATTCTAGTCCTCATAAACTCATACATTCGCCCCGTCTCGACCCTCCAAAACCTACGAGCAAAAGGTTTATCGACCCTAACATGCATGGTCAAAAATTGCGGGCCCCAAATAATAAACTGCTTATTGGACCCGAATTGCAGAAAGGCCATCCAATGTTTAAACTCTTGCTCTCCGACAGATCAAGTCTGCAATTACAAATGCATCGCATCATACGAGAGCGCGAATCTCGAGGCGTTCTCGTTATGCGTGTTGCAAAAACACAATTGCTTGGAATTAAACGCGACCATTTCTTATAAACCTCACATACCGCCATTGGAGACTTTCAGAGGGAATATTTTAAATCACGATTTAGCCGAAGATTTATTTATCGGTTGGTTGGGGAAATTAATTTGGAGTTGGAGAGTAATTTCAGGACAAAATCCCGCGTACGATCAATTTCCTTGTCAATACCAGTTGTTCTATCGAGGAAAAGCGCAAAAATCTTTTTGGTACGAACCCGTTTTTCAAGTGAAAACCTTAGATGGCAACTTGATTTGGCGAAGGAGACGGTACCGTGTTAAGAGATCCACCGTACCAGGTACCTGAAAAGACCCATATGGCCTATATTTATGTAACTAATTATTTATTTATTTGGTTTATTAGGTACATTTTATTTTACGGTTTTAGACAATGGAGTGGTTTCGAAGGAGTTTTGGACGATAGTAGACGTGTGTGAGGATTTGAGATGGGGTTTGTTTCACTATAGCGGTGCGGCGAGCAAGGCTGGTCTATCGTACACCGGGTCCGTGCTGGTAAGTCCTGACGGGAAGTTTCCTACGATGGAGAAGGATAAGGGGAGAATAGATTTGGCGTTGGAGAAGTGCGGGATAAAGAATTGGGAATTGTATTTGGTGGATAATAGTTGTTGCGAAAACCCTCCTTTGGGGATTCCGGAAGGTTCTAGATTGCACGAGGGTGTTCTGTTTAGAGAGGAGATTTTGGGTTTTAAGATTTGATGAAATAAAATGTTCGCGATCTTGTTGTTATTTATTTATGTTGTATAGTTGTGTAACTTTGTTTATAGTTATTTGTTTATATTTTCCTTTTTCGAATTTGGGAAAATTTCTTTTTATGAAAATTTCTGCCACATGCCAACCAAAATGCATTGAAGCCCCTCTAATTCGCCCCTTTCACATAATCACCCTCCAAAAATTAGAACATGGTATGTTCTTGAACTGCAGATAAATTCTTCGTACGCTCTCTCTACAAAATAAATAATATCTGTAATTTCAACATTATATCATTGTATCGAGGCTTATACAAATACTAATGAGACCGTACATTTTTTTCTTGTTACGTCATACATGGCATATGTTGGTCGATTCGGTTCTTTTGCATAACACTAAAATGGAAAAAAAAAATTACAAAGAAAAAAGAATATATTCGAATTTGAAAAGTTCGAAACAAGATGAAATTATAAATGGTATCTATAATTTTAAAATGGGTAACGTTACTTTTAATGTAATGCTAACCAACCAATTCTTTTGACGGAAACGTCACGCTCACCGACTAATTAATTTGTCAGAAATGTAACGCTAACCATCTAATTAATTTGACACGTAATCTCCACCATAAAACATTTTTTATTTAAAAGGGCTTACTACGTATATACTCTCGCAGAAAAATATTAAAATGATTGAAAATTTATAAAATGTCAAAAATATTAAAATTATAAATTTTTCAGAGAGTAAATATTATAGTTTCATTCTTGAAAGGGTAAATACGTAAATTTTTTAGCGAGTAAATCTTTTATTTTTTTCCTTTTACAACTATGAAATTTTTGTTTGAATTCACTATATTGATGTATAAAGTATGTTCATACTGGTGGATCCCTTTGTCATGGTCAATTTGCTACCTATAGAGGATGATTCGGTCCATTGAATTCTCATATATCTGGTTCATATAAGGAAATACTGAAAATTTTGGAACGTTACATTAAGGAAAGGGTGCCTTTGGATGGTTAATGCATGTATTCTCCTCTCACTTCTCTCTCTCTCTCTCTCTCTCTCTCTCTCTCTCCAGCCAGTCCCAATCTTTGGCAGTGAGGAAGGAAGAGTTCAAGGAGTATACACAGGTAAAAAACGATATGCTTTTTTTTTTATTTGTTTAGTATTCTCAGCCTTGATCAAGAGGCTTCACCGTTTAGGGTTTGGGGGAGAAAGAGGTTTTTCTGCAAGAAGGTTCTTTGATTTTTAGATTTGTTGGTGCATGCATGAAAGGGTGCAAAAATAATACCATACAAGTCCAATCATTGTTACCTGACTTTAATTTGCGAATTTCTATTCCAAAATCATTATCACCTTTAATTTACCAGTTGTTTGTATTGTAAAGGACCTAATCTAAACATCCGAAATTGATGTTGCCTACCAAGAAACCCTAATACCTAATTAAAAAGATTTCATTTTAAATACATTTTTTTGTTAAAATTAAGAATTTTCTATTTATTTTATAATAAATAAATTAGTGGGTGGATAGATAGATAGGGATAAGTGTGCAAATAAGGAATGTCTTGAAAAGTTATGCGAAAAACTATGAATGTAACACATATTTCATATTGTGTAAATTGAAATGTCACAAACACATTAATTAAAAATAAATAAATAAATAAATTATGATTTAGCATATTCTGTTACTTTCTCGTTCAGCGGTTTATACTTGAATCACATAATTCAAATCAATGGAGAGAGAAGAACAACCACAATCTGGCTCGATTATCATAGCGGAAGGATCGAACACTGCATTGTCCGAGAAGCAAATATGGAAGGAGAGACTAAGGGACGAAATACTTTTTGAAGAGAAGGAACGAATCATCAGCTTCTTGGATTCACAAGTCGAAAAGAAAATGCTCGAGATTGAAACGTTGTTAGAAATCGCAGAAAAACCGGCTGAATTATTTCTCGCACCAATAACCCAACTGATCGAAGATGATTCTGAGGATATACAAATCATTTCTGAAACTCAGCTCGTTCCTTTTGATGATTCGAACAAAGACGATGTTGAAGCGAAGACAAAGATCCCGAGCCCCGAATCCAATCTCTCTTCTCTTCGTCCTAGCGAGGTTTGCAAAAAAAATCTTTTTATTTTCTCTTATTTTAGTCGTTAACATTTTTTCTAATTTTTGATTTAATTCATTCAAGACCGATGAATTACGCGAATTCACGATCTCGAAAGTTCATTTAAGACCGACGAAAAAGCGAAAAGCGCAACAATTGAAGTGTACTTTATGCGACTTGGTCGTGACGTGCGAAGCCAACTTAGAAGCGCATTTCAAGGGAAAGAGACACTTAACCAATTCGGCTCGGCTCGCAAAATCTAACAGCGCTTCGATTAGTACCGCGACGAAAGAGTTTAAAAATGAGATTAGAATGGAAGTGAATGGCAAATCATACGTGGTTATCGAAAAATCGAGCAGTGTTTGGTGCGAGGTGTGTAATTGGCATTGCGGTAACAAAAGGGAATGTCTTTGCACTTGTCTGGATCCGAGCATGAAACGAACGAAAATCGCAAAACAGGGGAATAATTTTCTTTTTTAATTTTATTTAAAATGTATTTCGAAAGTACTTGTGAACTTTCCAAGTTTTGTTTCGAATTTTAGTTTTTTGTATTGTGGAATTATATAAAATTTCAAAAAGAAACTAAAAGACAATTAAGATCAATACAAAATTAGGAGAAAACCTTAAATCAGTAATGATAATTTCAAATTATTACAATTTAATATACAAACACAAAACCAATACATGAAAATAAAACACATCAATAAAATCCATTGCATTAAAAAAAACTAACGAATGTTCGTCAGCATTAACTTTCTTCGCATTAATAAATACCCTAATTATTTAATTAATTAATTAATTCACCATTCCTTAAACCCCTAAATCAGTAACAATAACAATAATACTCCTTACACAAAATAAACATTTTAAAATGAAGAGAACACAACAATATCACTAAATAACTCGTACAAATATATAACAAAATATTTTCAAAATCACATCAAATAAAATTAATTCCATTGATCGATTGTTTCTTCCGCATGATCATTCATAACCTATATAATTAAATTATGAGGTAATTTCAGACATGTCCCTTCAAAAATCAAAAATATCAAATTTGTTTCTCTAAAAATACTAATATCATAAATGTCTTTTATAAACTGAAAAAATCTTGTAAAATCTAAACTTATCCACCAACCATCAAGAAACAACAAAATTTTCATAATGTTGTTAACAAACTGAATGATAAACAAATATGAAATAAACAAAAGACATCATTAATCTTTCTTTTTTTTTTTAAATAAAAGAAACCACTAATCTTAGCCCATGTAAATTAAGATACATAAGAAATCTTATACTAAAAAAATACTAATAAAATTAGAATACGTTAACAAGAAGAAAAATTGCTTCAATATTAATAAACAATTCAAATACAAATGAAATAACAGACATATAAAACACATACACCACACATTTTTAAATGATATCCTAAAATAAATTTACCGATTTTGTCCAATATTGTGCATTTGTTATTCTGCAAGACTTCGTTATTTCACCAACATTTTGTTTTTTTTTTCTATATGAAAAATGATATTTTACATATTCTTGGAGAAATATTTAATTTTGTTTTTTTATTTAATTTTACTTTAGATAACTTTATCTGGAAACCAGCAACCAATAAGAACTGAAATAACCGAGGCTGAAGTAATAATAATATACTTTCTCAATTTCATATAATTTTATTATCTGGAAACCAGCAAATATTTAATATTCTGAAGTCAAGTTGACACAATTAAAATTAATTTCCTATGTAAACTAACAAACTCAAGAACAATAAATTTATATACATTGCATTTTGATTGAAAAAGTTTGTATGTTTTTTTGGGGTTTCAATTTATATAAAAATTCTGTGTATGTAACAAATGAGTGAAGAAAACTACAGAAAGTATTTATTAACAAAACAGATATTGTAAACCATCTATAATCCGAAAAATAAAATTAATATTCTGTAAAATGAGTTCATGTTTAACATCATGATATTTAAAACTGAAAAACAGTACATTCACAAAAAAAATATTAAGACCTAAATATATATAGGCTGAAAACAATTAAATCTAATTAATTTGGAAAAGAGAAGAACAATTAAATTGTGCAAGTAAACATAAAAAAATAATTTATTTTTAATTAAATTCAAGCATTAATTAAATCTGTTACAATAATACACATATTTCATAATAAAAAGAGAAGTCATGTTTTTCTTATTTGCATAAAACAAAATTGCTCCATCTAAAGTTCCAAACTCTAAATCAAAACCAAAATTAAAGAGAGGAACAAAAATCTTACCAAAATGTTTATTTAAGAGAAGGTTGGCCAGAAGAAAGCCGCTCACTCCTCGCTTTGTTAGCCTTTTCCATGTAATCTTGATGAGATTGTTGTTTTGACCCTGAAATTGCACAAATATATCAATATTTCAATTCATCAGAGCCTAATTGATCAAATTACAAACCCTAATTTAGGATTCTTCAGAGCAAATCGAAACTATGTTATTCAATCAAGAGAGGTTTATATACCTTGGGTCATGTAGTACCATGGCACGGCAAAAAGCGCAGTAACAATGACGAGGCCAGCAAATACATGCTTCTTCTCGCCGCTGTACATGAAGCGTTCCATCGTCCCCCTGAATCCGACGGCGTCGGCGATCGCGGAGGAGGCAGCGCCGCCATTTGTCGCCTTCGCTTCACCCATTTGTCTTGCTTCGAGTATTGGTTTCTTTCAGACTCGAGTTACAAAGGAACCAGTCTCAGGGTTGAAGAGAATCCGGGATTTCAGTTCCGGATTACATGAAAACACTGTATTTCAAGTCACGGGAGTAGGGTTCGGAGAGGGTGTTATGCGCAAAACACTGAATTCGTGTTATGCGTATCTGGAGATTCTGGACCGTTGATCATGAGCAAAATGAAAAAAACTTGATAGATGGACTAATTGCATTTTAAATTTTAATAAAAGGAAGCCTATTAAAAAAAAAAAGGAAATAAATCTACTCTTCAAATTCTTGTTTTTGCAAAAAAAGAAAAGAAACTATAGTTTGGCTGTAGACCGTAGTATGAACGTTTCAGTTTGAAAAAATTCACTAAAATATTAATCCTCCACTGATACGATCTAAGAATATTTTATGCACATAAACGATTCTTCATCAGTATATTTATATTTATGTCATACACACATATATAATTCTGATTCTCTGAAAACGTAAATTTATTAATTTGACAATCACAATGAATATAGAGTATTTATAAAATAAAATTAATATGTATGATCCAAAAAATTTAATTTATATGGTGATAAAAACATAACAAAAACCATGAAACAAAAGGAATCTAAAAAAAAAGAAAACATATCATATATGATATTGTCGTTTAATTTTTTTTATTTTTAGATATATGCCTTGCTTCTCGTAATATTTCTCTCTTAACATAGTTATTCTAGATATTTTAATTATGGAGTTTGTTTTTTTTCCAAGTTTCTATCAATCAGAAAAATATAAAATAAATAAAGCCAAGATATTAAAAAGATATTAAGTTTGATTCCTTTCCTTTTAAAATTAAATGGCAAGAGTGTTAACACGTCAATTAATTATCTGATATATTTTGATCAACGGTTAAGATTTGAATAACACCGAATTCAATGTTTCGCGCAAAACACCCACCCTGAACCCACGGGAGTAATGCATTTACATTATCTGATTTAGTGATTTTCCAATTCCAAATTTCAATCAATCAAGTGTATTTATATATTCATATATTAATAAAGGTGTATAATACTAGGAAAATTATATCATTTCCCATCATTTCACTCCCAAATTCATGATGGAGTAAGCATGACATCATTTTGTCATGCTTACCAATTAATGCCTCCAATTTGCATCCAATTAATTAAGCATTCAATTAATAATTAAATAAAATACAATTAAAAATTTATTTAATTAACTTTTAATTAAACTAATCGATGGTCCAATGAAATAATTTTCAAATAAAATAATCAAATTAAAATTACAAAATTAACTGGAAGATATTTTGGATGCAAATATGAGCTCTCATTAATCGTGATGACAATGAGGTGATATATGAGGGCATAGTAGAAGGGTTCATAATGCTAAATGATTCTCAAAACTAAAAAACTATTTGAAAAATATGAATCTTGTATGAACTATTAATCATGAGTAAAATTGATCAAAAACTAATTTAAATTATTTTTTCGAGTAAAGTTATTTTTGTTGTTTTTTGTTTATTGAATTTTAACATTACGGGAAGCTTTAGTGTGAATTTAATATAAGCATCTAGTTTTGTTATCCCCAAATTCCAATATATTCTGATGTCACTGGTATAATTTGATCAAGTAATTGACTAAATTCAAAGGTTTAATCTTATGTTTTTTTTTTTTGAGTTTTTAAGGGGTTAATCTTATGTTGCTTTTGCATTATGAATTTTTTTTCTAGAAAAACATTTAATGATAATTATATCTTAAATGAAAAATGCAAAACATTTTTACAAACGTAATGCAACCATTGTCCTGGTATAATATACTTTGTATTAATTAAATGAGGCTCATATAAGTAGTTGAAAATGATATTTGTGTGATCATGCCATTGAAGATGCATGTATTTAAAACCTTCTTTTATATAAATATTAAATACTAAATACTAAATAGATACATATCTGTAAGTATATTATTTTAGTATAATTATATTGTTTTTATATTTTGTTGTTATGTTTAGGTTTCATAAATTAGTTATGATATTGGAGGATAATTAAAATAGGGTTATTCTACTGTACAGCATTTTGTACAAAGGATAATTTGGGTATTAAAGTTAGAATGTTATTAGTAGTTATTTTCTCCATTTAAACATTGTTTGTTTTGTCCATTTCCAATAATTTCCTAATTTTCTTCTCCTAATTAATATCAGGACGATCTTGGTTTTTCTCTAATTAATGCTCCTAGTTCTCCTTTCCTTAGTTGTTTTTCTCTTTCCTGTCATTCTCTCTCCTCTTGGTACAAAAACAAATCATTCAATTAAGTGCAATTACATGTCCTTCACCTCATTATATGCTTCAATTATTCATTGCGACAAAGAATTTGATAATATTGTGGTAATCGTTAGTAAGAAATGAACACTGTATACATAGGTCTTGTAATGGTAAATCCTTGACAAACTAAATTAAAAACTAAATTAAATTGTATTTTTTTTTGCTCGTCACTTAAATCATGTATAAAGTCGTCAAATTTCTTCGAAAATAGAACTCTTGACAAACTAAATTAAAAAAATTCAAGATACAAAAATATCATAAAAATGCACGACATAATAATTCATAAATTTAAAAAACAAAAGCATGCCATTATTTATTTTTTTTATTTTCGCCATTATTTTTCTTAGTTACAAAATAGACACAACCAAATAACAACAATGAGACAATTATATAGAAACATCGAAAATTAGTTAAAAAGAAATCAAATATTTGAAAATCAAATATTTGAAAATCAAATTGTGAGGATAGTTCACAAGATATATGATCTTCCAAGACTCAATACATATATTATTTTGAAAAAAAACAAGTGGAGAAGAATATATTTGTGATGCACACAAAATATTAGTACAAACCAACAAATACAATATTGATAACAAAAAAAATTACTCCTTTGATTAAATTTGTCCATTTACATCCATTGACAACAAATACAAGTACAGTCAACTAATTTTCAACGATTTCGGTTTTATTCTAAGTCTTACTAATATCAACCAATATTTGGTATTTTTTTTCCAAAATTACAGAAATTCGCAGGGTTATTTTGTAATTTGAGCTTTTCAGAGGGCGTTTTTGTATTTTTCAGCAATTTCGATCTTATTTTTGGTAACCAACAAGGGATACAAATAGGTTTTCTGATTATGCAAAATGGAATAAAAGCACTTCGAAATAAATATCTCAAGAGATGGTATCACTGTGAACAAATATCGCAGCACATTATCATTGTCAATCGTTTAGGTTAGAGACGTCAAATGAAAAGCATTATTTTGGTAATGTGCATCATTGCGCCTTTTTCACTTTGAAAAGTATTCACTCAACAATTTGTTAGTTTACTTCGGATGCTGGGACGAAGGTCTGTTTTCGTTACAAATGACACACAACAAATTTCAATAATCCCGCAATACGAATAACTCTTTTTATGTAACGTGCGAATGGACTTCGATAGATTGAATTACAAATAGAGAGATCTATCACATTTCAATCATACGAGCCAATTAACTATCAAAATAGAAATATCCATCACATTTCAATCATACGAGCTAATTAACATAATTACCCTATGCTATATCAAATGCAAAAACAAATATAAACACTACTCTTGCCCCATATGTCATGTTTCTTATGTTCCGTCATCTAACATCCTCACAAGAAAAACAAACTCGGAAAAGAAAAAATTACAAAGAGAAAAAAAAATCCCGCGCAATTGCGCGGGGGAGAAGCTAGTTGATTTCTAGAGATAAATTTCACAGATCTCACTGTTTGAAAAGAGGAAATGAATATTAATTAAGGACTAATTTGATTTAACAAAGCATACAAGAAAATAAAAGGACTAATTTGAAAGTTATCCAAATCTGATTTAACAAAACATATAACTTTCAATTTAATTTGTGCATGCAGATTGGGAGAGGCAATTGCAAATTTAATAGATTGGAATCTGATTTAATAGTATGCAAGCAAAATATATAAATAAAATGCTTTATATACATTATCAATTTATAAGAATACTGAAACATCATAAAGTTACTCAATTCAGAATAAATTGATTGAAATTATAATGTTATCATGGCTCGGTCGGTAGGATGAAGATAAATAACTTTTCATAAAATCAAAATCACTAAGATCTAAAACCGCAAAGAAACAACAAGTAGTTCGAGTTTCATTACCTCCGTACTAGTAGTTGGCTTGTTCTCCAAATTGTGGAAAAAAAAAATCTGAGATTTTACTCATTTTCGCTCAGGACACTCGCCAGTTACCTTGTGTAAGTTAATCGAGGCATGGTGTATAAAAATGAAGATGCGTGAGAGTGATTTTCCTGCGAGTTTCGTGCCTTTCAGGAGGGGTTGAAGATGTTCTTCGGAGGAGGAGGGAGAAAGAAAGAAAAGTGTAGATCTTAATTCCGATGAGATGGGGAGAAGAAGAAATGGAGTGGGGAGAGATCGTGTAGAATGACGAGTGAAATTACAACCATGGCCTTTTTACTGTACATCTAAATTACTTACGTCAATTTTGGATCATTGAATTTATATTTAACTTTAAATCCCGTCCGTCCATAAAAAATATACCCGTACCATAGAATCACTCATTAAAATATAAGAGAGTTCATGAGATGTGATTATAATGTGGACATTATTTAGGAATAAAATCGAATTGGATCGTATTAACTAAATTTTACGAGCATAATTTTTTGAAATAAGTGTCCAATAAAATCGAATTGGATCATTGAAGAAGCTCTGCTCTCCATAACACAACACAACACTGCACAACCATCCTAAAATTGATCTTTTAATCCAATAATATTAAATAGTGTGGATAATGGGGAAATTGGCAGTCCGTGCATTTGTTCTCCTCATCCTCGTCACGGCTTGCCTATCCCAGGATGATTGCATGACCGTCCCAGATGCGGTTACTACGGACTGCACTGGTGCCCCGCCGGACGCAGAGGATTGTTGTAATGCTATATTAGCTCAAGACAGAAAGTGTTTCTGTGCCTTCGCAAATCAATTCAGGAATGTTGTAAACTTCTGTAATTTTAAGGACTTTTTAATTGTCGATGCCGACCAGTGTTCTTAGAAGCATGGCATTGATCAATGATTTTGTGGGTTGCTTGCTTGTCTATTTCCTTCTTCTTCTTCAGAGTTGTTTTGTGTGTTTTGTTTACTCCCGTTTTTTTGCTTTTTTGTATTTTTAATTGTTAATTGATTTATTGTAAGTTCTCTTCCGGGACATGTCAAGTTCGGTACAATACATTATATTTTATCAATTATAAGTTTTTGGAATGTGTACAAATCAATGTTTTAAATTGCGATATAGCGGTCCATTGTGCTTGGACTGTAATTTACATATGATTACTGATATTGCACGATATTACGGCGATATTGCGGCATATTGCGGCGCTATTTAGCGCGTTGCGGTGTTGCGTTTTATAAATATATATTGCGATTTGCGCTATGGTGACGCAATTGCGTCGCAATTTAAATCACTGGTACAAATATATAATGATATTGTATTTTTATCTACATCCAAAATTATATTGTTTCATCCATTTATCTAACGACTGTGGTGAAAATTAATAATATCGGTAGTACTAGTACTTGCTTAAGTATGTATGATTTCAGTCTAGTATTATTTCTCAATAGGTTTTTCATAAAGGAAAATTTTATTTTATCCCCAATTTTATTTTTTTCATTCTTTATTCGGATTTCGAAAAAAATTAATGATGTTTTTGTTAACTAATAACTCAACTAATCTTAAATTTATATGGAGAAGTTAATTAAATATTGTTTAGAATAAAAGAATTAATTAAATATTAATCAATAATATGTTAAAATTAATAATTAATTCATTTTTTTGCGCTAATTGAATTGTTAATTATCTTTACTAAATTTTTCGAAATCTGCATAAAGTACGGAAGAGATGAGTTGTGGGCCTGTGGCCCTTGTGGGACACAGTAAATGTGCTCTTTGATGAATGGTATATATTTTCTGGATTTGTAGAAAATTCGGGAATTAAAATCTAATTTTCTTTTAAAGAGGGAATAGGGACGGAGTCGGGTACCTTTCAAAGCGGTGAAGATCTGAAGCCCTCGTGAGAAAAGAGGAAAATGGGGTTTGTGCTAAGGGTGAGACTATCGGCGTTCTTCGCCGGCGCCACCGTGGCCTCGGCCGCCGGATTCTACCTCCTCTACAAAGATTATCAGGTCGCTCAGGAATCCATGTCTCGTCAGGTATCATTCCTTCTTTTTTCTTGCTTTCATTTTATTAACTTGATTAATTTCGATTAAAATCTTCTCAATTATTTTCCCTCTTAGATAACAAATCGATTGAATGCATTGAGTTTCTAACCATACTAAATGTAGATTATCCTAATTTTAGAGAATAAATCAATTAAAAACTATGCTTTTATTCCGTGGATTAGGAGTGAATAAGCCTGTTCATACTAAATGTAGATTATCCTAATTTTAGAGAATAAATTCATAATTTTTAATTTTGATCGTTTTTACTTTCATATCTTTAATCACAGGTTATAAGCCTGTACGAAACACTCGATGAAAAATACAGCGTTCTTGATAGACGCATTGCAGCACTTGAAGGGCCTAAAGAAACCGAAACCATTTCATCTCCGGATAGCATTATGTGATCAGTTTAATCGTACTGACCTTTCTTAGATCAATAAATTGTGTTGTTTGAATTCAAGTTCAATTCATTATTTTGGAGATAATGAATTCTTTTTGGATTTGGTTTTTTTTTGGCAGATAAACAATTAGTTCTCTTTTTTTCGACTCAATGACCTTTTGTTGGATTCATTGCCTTAGTTGCATAATGTTTCGCATTAAAAATCTAAGGGGCCGTTTGGTTGAAGCTTTGAAATATGCCTTGGAATATTATATGCCAAGGAATTCCATTCCATGGAATAGTATTCCATGGCATATACAATAGTCATGTTTGGTTCATGCATTATTTTTTCCTACAAATTTAGAAACTATGTGAAATAAATAACTTTTTTGGAATAATTTTAGTTTTTAATATTTAAAGAGATAGTATGCCCATGGGAATGGAGAAAAGCCACCAATTTTGGTGGTAATCCTATTCCCATGAAATATGTCCATGGGCATCGTGGATGACGTTAATTTATTACCTGATGTCTGAACCAAACATGGGAATGGAATAAATTAGAATGGATGCCAAGGCATAGTAATTTCAAAGCACGAACCAAACGCCCCCTAATTTCCTTGATAAAGAAAATCTAAATATCATATTTACCCGAGAAATTAAGTCATTCATTCTTTTAACACAATAAGTTGACAATTTGATTGTTTTTGTATACTAGTTTTCAGAACGTGCTTGTGTTAACCCTAATCTATAGGAGTTTAATTTAATTAATTATTTAATATTTCATTTAACATTATTTTTTATTTTTATTAGTAACTATATCATATTTTCTATTATTGAATCTCAATTCAATTTGAATTTAATAATATTTTATTGTTATGATAAACAAATACGCATATGTGCTAGTCGATCAAGAAATTTATTAAAATAAGTATTATATTTGTCATTACATAAATTTGTTTTGTTCATATATCATTTTTTATCAATGCACTTTTCTATAGCTAATCCATTAGGATTATTTATGTACATGTCGGTTCCTCAAATTAATCAACTAATTACTAATATATGATAATTAACAAGACAATTTATACATGGAGAGAATATTAATTTAATTATTATTTTTTGATCATTTTGATTTTCAAATTAGCAAATACATGAAAATGGTATTAATTAGTTCATGGATTTGAAATTAGTACACAAAGGTTAAATTAATTTATTATTTACTAATTTACGATAATTAAAAAGATTTTAATTAAAGAACTGTAAAATTATATGACTCAATAGATTTTGTATTGATAGAATATTTTTCTAGTTTTTCACAAGTAACATACCATAAAAAAATGAAATACTGAAATGATCACAATATAACCTTCAAAAGTTCAATTATAAACAAAACTGAAATTAGGATTATAAAAAAAATTATGGAAAAACTTCAAATAATAGTAATTACAATCTTAATAATTCAGATACCTTAATTATAAACCTTAACATACATGATAATTCTACAATTATCCTCCAATCCTAATAATTCTAATACAAAATTATAATGGTAATCCAGTTTTGGAAATTGGCAAGTTGGAAACCAATTAATTGCCTCTCTCAATTAGTATGAGTAATTTCTTGTTAATTATTTTCTTCCTCATCTGCAAGCATATTCCTAAACTGTTATTTGTTAATTGCTTAAACATAAAAAACTGAAAAGAAACAAAAATCTATTAATTAACAAATAGTTTTTAAGAGTACTTGTAGTTGTAGGACCATTTTGTCAAAATATCATATTCACCCTTCCAAAATCTGGAAGTATGATACTTATACCCTTGTAAAAATCTGGAAATATCATATTTAATTATTCGAATTTAATCATTATAATATAATTATTTTCTTGATAATAAGTTTTCCTCCACTTTGGCACTCTTCAAATTTGGAGAATTAATATTTGCTAGTTTTGTGGAATTAGAAGATTCCTAGAAAAAATAATTCCAATATTTTTTGTAACCAAACAAGGAATTAGGTTGGAATGGAAATATATAATTCCATTCCATACCAAATTTCATGCTCCCAAACATGTCCGGAGTATGATATTTACCCTTCAAAAATTCCATTCAACAAAATTCCATTCATATTTACCCTTCAAAAATCCGGAAGTATGATATTTACCCTTGTAAAAATCTTGAAATATCATATTTACACTTATAAAAATCTGGAATATCCTATTTACCCTTTCGAAAACCCAAAACATCATATTTACCCTTCAAAAAATACAAAATATCACATACCATATTTATCTAAATTTGAAATCATTAAAAAGGCCAACATTTATGTAACAAAATATCATATTTACCCTTCCATAATATGGAAGTATGCTATTTTACCCTTATAAAAATCTAGAAATATCAATATTTACTCTTTTAAAAACCTGAAATATCACATTTACCCTCCAAAAAATACAAAATATCATATTTACCCTTCCAGAATATGGAAGTATTATATTTACCCTCGGATAAATCTAAAAATATCACATTTATCCTTTTTAAAAACCTGAAATATCATATTTACCCTTGTAAAAATGCAAAATATCCTATTTACATCAATTAGAAATCAGAAATTTTCGAGAAGGCAATAATTAAATAAAAAAAATCATTAAGCTCAAAAGTACGATAATTTTTTGTGTTTTTATAAGAAAAGTTTGAATCTCAAAAGTAGATTTGGAGTCTCAAGGGTTTGGAGCTCGAGGAGGGCTTTTCATAGATTGATATTCATCTTCTTTCACTACAACACCGCATCAAGAAGCACATAATCAATTGATTGTTTAATTCCTCAATCACAATGGAAGACAAGAGGGAAGGAATTTGCACAAAGGTCCCTGCATTATTAAGAAATAGCATAGGCCATTATCTTAAGAGAGTTGTGGTGTTAGTACAAATTAAGAGCATATATGTTTGCCGAACTTACACAATAATAAAGAGAAATTGCTGTAACACCGAAGATTTGACGACTATGCTTCTAATCTCTGACAAACCATTGCAATTTTCCACTGGTATAAAAAACTAATGTTACTTTAGCCAAAGAAATTTGTCTGACTACGGCCTCTAAATGAGCATTTTAGCCTCTAGTAAGATATAATCAAACCACAATCAATACATATGAAATCCAATTACCCTCAAATAACTCCAAAACTGCTTGATTAGAGTAGTATTTTACTCTTCAATTCTGACAGTGTGAAAGAAGAGAGAGATAGGACATAGGAGGTTTGATTGCTCGGCTTTCTTCTTCAATTCGGTTTCAATTCGGTGAGAGGTGAGACAGAGAGAGATAGGAGGTTTGATGAAGTAAAAGGAGGTTCGGTTCATGTGAACCGTGGACCATGATTTTATTACTATGTGAAGAGGTTTGCATGAAATATAACAAGGGATGAAATACAAAATGCTCTGTGTGAATAGTGGATCATGATTTTGTAAGTACGTGAGAAGGTTCACCTGAAACATGTTCAACCAAAAATAAAATGAGTTATTTGGGATCATGTAATCGTGTCAACCCTGTATGGATATCTGTTGCAAAAATGTTTTGTCTTTCCTCGACATTCCCTCTATTATAATTTACTAGCTTTGTTCCCGCGCACAACATATTTATTTTTTACATATTTTTTATATAATTTATTTAAATAGAATTAGCACTAGCGCGAATTAACGTGTTTGTATTTCAAGAATATTAATCTAATCATGACATATTTGCAAATATCATGATGTCAATAGATGCATAAAATTCATGAAATTAATCTTTCACAGATATTATTTTCTGATATAATTTGTTTAAATAACATTTGCGCGGGTGCTTTCGAACTCGATTAATATAATCATGACATATTCGTAAATATCTTTAATGTCAATAGATGTATTAATAAGGACCCATTAAAGAATCGCAACGTGTCAGATAGATACAACGGGCACATGACAAATTATATGAAATATCGTATAAATTTGAACTTAAAAAATTTCATACATACCCTCAGAAATGAGCAAATAAAAAAAATTGGAAAGCAAAAAAAGGACCAAAATCGAAAAAGGGAAAAAAATGGGGTAAAAAGAAAATTTACCCAAAAAGGAACAAAATTGAAAAATGAAAAAATAAGGGCTAAAAAGGAAATTTAGCCAAAAAATGATCAAAATTGAAAAATGAAAAAAATAGGGGGCTAAAAAGCAAATGTACCTCCCAAAAAAGGACCAAAATCGAAAAAGAGAAAACAATGGGGTAAAAAGAAAATTTACCCAAAAAGGATCAAAATTAAAAAATGAAGAAATAAGGACTAAAAAACAAATTTACCCAAAAAGATTAAAATTGAAAAATGAAAAAATAAAGGACTAAAAAGCAAATGTAACTCCCTCCACTCCGCGTGTTGTCTTCTGCTCATATGTCGAGGATTAGGACTATTAAAGATATCAATCCGAGATTTTGTAATTTTCGAAACAGTTCAGGTGATACATTAGATTTTTGAAAGGATAATATATGATCTTTAGAAAAATTGATCAATGTTATTATTCCTACTAACTTAATCCTCCTAAATAAATATACACTATAATAAAATTTAAACTCAAAAATATGCTAAACAAAAAACAATCAATCATGAACATTTAGGCTTACCACAACAAGCATAAAGGCCTTAAACTTCTAATATAAACCTCATTTATTCCTAAAATTAGTATAAAAATATTATCATCCAGATTTAGGCTTGCCAACAAGCATAAAAGCCCTGTAAACCAATTTCTTTCTCTCACTCAAATCCCCCCATTCTCTCTCTATCTTCTGCAAAACCTCTTCGCTCAACAAATCGACTCCTTTCTCCTTCGCATTCACAAACGCAGACCCGGTTCTAAGCGTCCCCAAAAAGTCGTCGAGTTTCATCTCCACTTCCATGTCGAGCTGAATTGGATTGCCCTCAGATCCGTATCCAACGGTCTCGAATGGAAACGGCAAATTTCTATATCCTTCCATTGCGTATAATGGCCTTTTGTCTACCATGTATGGTAGAGCCAAATTTTTAATTTCCTCCATTAATTCCTCAAAGTTTTTAATCTCGTAATTATACGACCAAACTGCGATTATTCCGTTGGGTTTTTTCAAAACGCGATTTGCAACCGAATAGAAAAAATCAAGGTCAAACCTGCATATCATTATCCTGATTTAATTAATATGAAACTTAATTAAAGTATGATTTAAAGAGGACCAGTGAACTGCAGCGGCGGCGATAATTAGATCGACGGAGTTTTCTCCTCCGAGCATGGAGATTAATTCATCTTCGGATATGGAGATTGGAGTGTGGAGATATCGAATTTTTGGATGTTTTGGGGCCTGATCGATTTGTGAGGAACTCACATCCGTCGCTATTACTTGATCGTAATGTTCTGCAATCTAATATGTGAAAAAGATTAGGGGTAATTGATAATTCATCTCCATGAGAGAGAGAGAGAGAGAGAGAGAGAGAGAGAGAGAGAGAGAGAGATTACGCTGAGAGCAGCTTGGCCGTTGCCGGTTCCGGCATCCCAGACGAGTTGGTGATGGGGAGTGAGAGAGGAAAGCATGGAGAACCATTGTTGAGGATATGCAGGCCTCTTCTTGGCATAGAGCTCCGCCTCTTTGTCGTACAACCCCGCCATCTCTCTCTCTCTCGCTCTCTCTCTCAAGACGACCGGAGTGAATTGGAGAGCAAATTGGGTTTGGCTACTAAACTTAATCTTGTCGTTAAATCATTGAGAAGAAGAAAAGGTAGATCGTCATGTTGACTCCATTGTTGATTGTTGTACTCTTCGGATTGGGCCTTGTCACAGTAGCTTGGTTAAACAGGCCACTATTTTTTTTTTCCGAAGTGGGATAATTTCTTGAATAAAGTTTATTAAATATAATTACGGAAGCGGGATAATTCAAGCCCTCTTCATATTTATTAAAAAAAAAAAAAAATCTTGAATAAAATTAATTGTGTTATGAATATTAATACGTGTGAATATTCATACACATGTATATAAATTTTTGGTATTCTTATTAATATGTTTAAATGTAATTAATGTCTTTAGGATTTTCATTATTTATAAATAGAGATCATGTTATGTATTATGAATGGATTCATTTTGAATAGAAAATTTCTCTCTCATTTTTTTTTGTTGTTGTTTGTATTTATTTATAACACGTTATCAGCATGAATTGCTCTATTGTCTGGAAATCAAATCGAAGACACAAAAATTTAAAGGTACATGTTAACATATTTATCGATTTTGTATATTATTTTTAATCACGAAATTCTTGTGATTCTTTAAAATATTTATATGCATTTTTTTATTTGGATTGTTCTTTGAATTATAATTCGTATGTAATGAAAAATTATGGAATGCCGGAAGCATAATAGTATTGGTTAGGTTACTTTTGTTGACACTAGACTCCAATGTAGAGAATTCATGATAGAATGCCAGAAGCATATTTACATGAACTTAATTTTTGAGACTCATGTGGTAGATAGATATTACCATGTGCGAGAATTCGTGGTACTAAATTACTGGTACATGACTCCAAAATTTGAATTATCAAATTGGATATAGACTATAATGGTTTATAGTTTTAAAATTTGAGGGTGAATGTTCTATTAATTTAAAACTATTTCTTCTACATAAATGCAATGATATATGCATAATGATAAAGTAACCGATAAAAAGTAAATAAATGAGAGAATATTTGATGGTAATTGAGGAGCAAGAAATGAGATTATTTTGGAATTACTATCATAAATGAAAGCAATTAGGAGCTCATGCCGTTTTACTTAAGAGGCAAATCATGACATGAAAACATTGATAAAATCTCAATACAAAAAAAAAATCTCTAATGTGCCCTCTCTTTATTCATATTATTTACATTGAATATTATTGTTTTTGAGATAACACTGTTATATAACTAGAAGTTTTATAACTAGAAGATATTATTGTTTTTGCACTACAGCAACCAGAAGTAATACATAAGCTCTTTTAATACGTGTATAACCAGAAGTTTGCACTATTATAATATTTGTATATGGAAGTTATTATTTAAGCAGAAGTTATATAAATTTATATAATTAAATTGTGAATGTATCAGTATATAATCAGATGTTATATAAAATTGTTATTTAATTTTTTTTTTTTTTTTTTCGATTCAGGCCCGTAGGCACAACCCCCCCCCCCCCTAATATCTAACCCCAAGGCTGCCCTGAATAAACCCTCTTTTTTTTTTGCCTCAACCGGGACTTGAGCCCGGGTGGCATAATTGTTATTTAATTTTAGAACTTGGACTATAACCAGAAGTTATAAATTAGATGTCTTTATATGTTTGCCTCTATAACCAGAAGTTATATCGAATTTAACTCATTTTGGTATCATCTATTTAATGATATTCTATAGACTTTCATATTATTTATTTAATGGCAATTTGAACATAAACACTACAAAACGGTGTAATAAACTCTCCTTATTGTTCGGAGGCATTAAAATATATGTTGACAGCCATAATTAATATATATAAACTGATATTTAATTTATTCCTTCATGAAATCATGATTTAATAATAATCAGACATTTTTATTTGGAGGCTTATTTTGTAACAGTTTTTTTCATTTATTATTGCAACGTCCATTTAGTCATTTTTTTTTGTTGGTAATTAAAATTGTACCATGCAATTAAAGGTACCAGAAGTACACAATTTGAATCACCGAACATCCACCAAAGTGGTACATGACTTGCATTTAGTGGTAAGAGAAAAAAAGATACCAGAAGTACACTATATTGAATTAGAGAATTATTATGAATAATTGTATTTCATGATATTAATGATGAAAGTGAGTAACCTCTAGCAATTAATGTACAATATTGAATCATTATGATCATCATAAACAATAGTACAACTTGTTCGCCAAGTTTTGAATGTGATATTCATCTTAATATTATAGGAGCTCAGAAAAAATAAAGTCGTTATAATAGAAAACTACATAAAAGAGAAATGCAATTGTTGCTAACATGTTTATCAACAAGTAATAACTTACGGAAAATTTCTCCACGACTATATCTTTCTTCAAATTGTCATGGTTGAATTTATAATATTATTCATACATGCATATTAATGCATATTAATATTTATCATGACAGGAGCATAATATTCATGCAAGAAATTTAATAATTTTATTTTGACCAGAAGTTTATTAAGATTAAGTTTATAACATTAAATTTTATGATTTTTTTATACACGAGGCGTTGTATATTAACGCACCTGAAGTTGCTCGCTTAAATTATGCACCTGAAGTTGTAAACATATTTATCTTTATTTTTTTTTATATTTAATTTTGCGCACATTTATTTACTTACGTTTATTTATTATGGCACATTTTTTTATTCATCTATGCATTTTGTAGTTGCAATCTATTATATGAATGCACATAGTTTGAGAATTGATCTTACTGAGGCCTGAAGTTTCGATATAAATGCGAGAGGTTTAAATTGAAGATTGCCGCATTAAATTACTGATGCTTTTGAAAGCACATGGAGTTGCGAAAATATAAAATATATAACTTGATCTAAACGAATATATTTGATCTAAAAGAACATAATATATATTATAATTTACAATAGCATATGTTTATGATTAATGACTCTAGAAGAGTCGGCATGCGATTTCTCTAGAAGAGACATTATTGATATTGCTCCTAAAGAGTCGTTATGTAAATAGAAACATGTTTGTTTATTTTTCTGACATGCACTTTGTAAAATTGAAATCATGTCATTATGAACTAGAAGTTCAATATATAAAATAAAAGGCAATTTTATGATTTGAATTAATTGCTTATACATAGAATATGCATGTCACGATCATGACTCGATTAAGACCAACTATTTATGTATTCCCCAATCTTTATTATAACTTGTGAGTGACCGGAGCAGAAAAAACATTCACTGAATTTTGTATTGTGTAGCAGATGTGTGATAACACATGGACGAGTTAAAAGAAGTGTTTGATGTATATATGGTTGATTTATTCTTGAAATTGTATATCTTGAATATTTATTTAGTTGAACCAGAAGTTCCGAACAAGAAGTTTAAATATGTACATGTAAACTAGAAGTTCACATTCAAGAAAGCAACAAAGTTGAATATGTTTGTTGAAAATATGAAATTCCCGAAGAAAAATATTACACAACTAAGATGGTGTTAGTAAATAACCAAACACGGATGAAATTTTTCAAAATATAAGATATCATGTTAGTCCCGAAGAACTTCATTAGATAGTAATAAAAATATTAGCAACTCGTGCCTAAATCAAGGGGAAGAGATTGAAAACTGGAAAAATGACAAATTATACGCATCATCATATCAGATCCTCGAACAAGTAAATATGAACTAGGAGCTCATAAATTAATTATTTGCACGGAATTGCAAATCGGTGATTTGATGCATTTATCAATACAAGAATGATTAATAGATAAAAATTTCCAGTCTAAAATGCTCATATTTGTAGTATAATATCCTTGGATAATTTTAAATTTAACATAAGCTTGAAGCGTGGTCGACCACTCGGTTCCAATATTAAAATTCAAAGGAATAAGAAATAGCATGATAAAAGATTGGCAATAAAGAAGTTGCTAATACTTCTAATAATAGATATCCTTTTTAACGGGATGATGAAAGATTAATTAGTAGATTTGACATAAATATAATCTTTGAAAAAGATTCAGGTACCTGACAACTTTGAAATTGTTGAAAATAATGAGATCTCGAAATAATGTCTCTACTAGAAGAAAATGAAACCGAAATGAAACTATAGTTACTAGAGAGTTGGCATGGGTGCGCTTTCAATTGATATTAATAAAACTATAGTTAATCAATTGTGGAATGTCGACATTTGAAACTATTGGCCATAATAGAAATCACATATGAAAATGAAATTGATGGACCCGAAGTTCGAAAAACACCATGGTGATGTAAATTATATTTACTTATTTGTTTTTATTTATTTATTTATTTATTTTTTTTAAATTTGTTTTAAGGTCTCCGAAGGACTAAAATCGTGTCTTGTATTCATTATAACAGATTATTCATATGACTCATTTCATTACAATATTCATGAAAATTTCCGTAGGATTCAATATGCTTGACGCATACAATTCAAACTCTCGAGAGATATATTATATTAAATTACAAAGATCTTTGCATGAATAAAATATGAGTTATAAGATATAATCGTTGTAATAAGTAAGAATATATATACCGGCATGAATGATCAAATATGCAGATACGTATTTATTACAAATAAACAGAGTTTAATGATAACTATTTGAACTCCCGAAGAGTACTAAAAGATAAGTACTAAAAAGAAGAAATTTTTCGTAAACGATATCGAAGGTGAAATTTGTTTTTCATGGATTACAAATATAATAAATATTTCATGAAGAAGTTAGCTCGTCGCTGGCTACTAAGATTTCAAAACAGCGAAAGCGAAAGATTGATTTTTTTGTCGTAAAATATTTGTATCCATGAGAGGGAGAAATAATACGCAATGCACTCTTTTTGTCCTTGGTCATGGTTTTGTCCTACTGGATTTTCCTGACTAGGTATTTAACGAGGCAATTTACGAGGCGTATGAAACATGATAATGTCGCACTCTTTTTCTTTCACTGGGATTTTTTTTCCATTGGGTTTTAACTAGTAAGGTTTTAACGAGGCATATTTTTATGATATCGAAATCTAAAAAATAAATTCACTTGAGAAACATGAAGATTTTGGACCAGTAGTCCAAACAACTATGCTATAAGAAAGCATATATGATACAAATGAGTATGTGTAAGAAAATGCAAGGAAGATTACGTAGAAACATATTTGTACAATGTTAGATGCAATCACATTCAGATTTTTATTAGCTTGGTATTCTCGAAGGACTACATATGTATCTCATGGAAATTGTAACCTCATATTTGTTTGGATTGCTTGATAATGTTATTTGCATGGAAATGCCTGAAGAATTAAATTGACAAGATACATGCAATAAAATTTATCAAAATATATAATCTATAAAATGGGTAGAAAAATGTGGTACCCTCGTCTAAATAAATAGACAACAAAAGAAGGATGTTAAATAATCTCATTAGTCCATGTGTATTTATCATTGAAAATTCCTGAAGAACCTGATACATGGGGCTAAAGACCTAGAAAAAGGGTTTTGTCTTGGTGATCAACCTCTTCACAAAGTCATTATCGATAATAACTTCCGAGCAGTTAGTATAAATGAGGGGGAGACCTTCGTCGTTTCATAAATGTTGGCATAAATGAGGGGAAGACATAATGCACGATGTAATCTTCTTGTTTGCTATGGTGTTTTATCCTAATGGGTTTTTCCTAGCATGATTTTTATTGGAATGGCTATTATTGCGCATAATGTAAATTTTTTGGATATTCAAGGGGGAGTGTTATGAATATTAATATGTGTGAATATCAATACAAATGTATATAGGTTTTTGGTATTCTTATTAATATGTTTAAATATAATTAATGTATTTAGGATTTTCATTCCTTATAAATAGAGGTCATGTTATGTATTATGGATGGATTCATTTTGAATAGAACATTTCTCTCTTCTCTCTTTTCTTGTTGTTTGTATTTATTTATAACAAATTGTTGATTTTTCTTCAATGTTATTTAATTCACATGTCACAATTTATGTTACGATTAATTAATAAAATAGTTGGGTTTAATTGATTATTTAGTAAGACGGATATAGTTAATTTACTGTTTGTTTAGAAAAGTGATCATATTTATCAAGGGAATTCTGTGATATATCTTTTTTTCTTGTGATAAATCATTTTTCAAAAAAATATTTTGAAAATTTGTCAATTAATAATACATATTTTTTTATTTATTTAACATTAAGTGATAACAATACAATTGAATCTTATCAAAAAATAATCATTAGTTGACAATCATACTCAAAATATTTTTTTAAAAAGTGTCTACCATAAAACCCCCTATCTATCACTAGTTTTGCCTTTTGCGTTAGGCAATTTTATTTTTATTTTTTGTCAGATTTGTAATAATAACGAGAATTTGATTAAATTTGGACTAATTATTTATAGACTACGAATCTAATTAATTTTTTTTTACCATGCTAAAATGAGATTTAAGCCGTTTCCCAATCTAAAACGACGAAACAGATTTGTATTTTGTCAAATTAAACGATGAAATGCTAGATTTGCAAATTCAACCAAACAAATATTATTTTTATAAATACCACTAAAATCAATGTTGTATTATACATAAAAAATCCATTTCTCTTATAAACTCTTATGTATGGTATGGACGGTGATTAATCAAAATCGTACGACCGTCGACAGGTGCCAAAACCTGGTCGCATGTGTCAAATACAAGATTTCGTTCCAATAATTTAAGTTTATGATTGAACCCAAAAGTCAACTTATCTATTTATTAACGAAAACAGACAGAAAAAAATCAAATAGTATTCTGTTCGTCGTTCGTGGCAGCATTTCGATCACATAATTTTATGTTGGATAATGACCTAATGTTATGATATGAAATATCTCTTTCTCTATTGCCTTTTGCCTTTTGTTAGTTCCTAAACCATATTACTCGTTTTATTTATTCCTCGTTTTTTCCATCACATATTGGTTTTATTTTGTAATATATTTAACTGATTTAACTGATTACTGTATGGAAAAAAATTTAACATTATTTTTTCCAATAAACCATGTTTCAATTATTTAATTAATTTATTTTTCGTTAGAGAATAATATTGATTCCATTACAAGCCATGTAGTGATGTACAGACATAAATAGATACGGTAGCCACTGAATTAAAGTGGAAACAAACAAACCATGTGCAATTCGTACTGTGCCAATTGAAAATGAAATCTAATAATTATAAAGGGCATAATTACTGCAGAGTTGGTGGTTTAATTTCAAGATAAAATAAAAATGGCACAACATGCTAAAATAATGAGAGACTATATGATAGTAGTAGCATCACGAAAGAATATAGAAATATACGTTGCAGAAGATCGATACGATGTGGTCTGAAAATCTAACATTACATAGGTCACGAAAGAATATAGAAATATATGATAGTAGTAGCATCACGCCGAATCAAATGCACCACGCTATATAGCTATACGTATAACGGGTCAACTCTGAAATTTCAATTTAAAAAAAAAAAACTCACAAGTTTTTTTTTTTTAATCATATACTACAACATTGATAAAAAAATCATTGTCATGAATACATAACTTAGTTTGTTTCCTTCATTTATAATCGTTTATTTTTCTTGCAAGCAATTGAAAATGAATGATTATTTTTTAATATAATTACTTGAGGTAATGAACAGAAAAATATTATGTAAAATTATATAAACCAAAGATTTATTACTAGCGCATATGTAAAAATCAATTTTTATTTGATAGAGTTTAAAATATAATAATAATTATTATTATAACGTACTAACATATTTAAAGAACTTGGTCATTTTGCAAAAGTTATTATTTTTTAGTTTTGTTTGTTTACCAAGTACTGCTTCATTTCTTTTATTTATTTTTCAAAACTCCTTTAATTATTTTTTAGATTCTTGTTTGCATATGTGTTTATTTTCATGAAAAATAAATATTCTATTTATTATATTATAGACAAATAATATGTATTTTGGGATATATTTGAGAGATACATATCGGAACCATTTAATTTGGTAGAGAAAGTGGAAAAAATGAAAAATATTATAGAATTCAATGTCTTTTCGTGTGTTTGTTTCGAAGAAAATAAAAAATGAAAAAAAATATTTATTTTCTTTGTCACAAACTTTTCTACATCGTCTTCCTTATGTGACGGAACCATCTAACTATTTCCTACTAGCTTTTATCTTTATATTTTTCTAATTATATATCAACTAACGATGATTAAATCATGTAGTTACTTAAACATTGAAGAAACAAACATCAACATTCAAAGCAAAGGGACGATAAAATTATATGGCCAATATAATTTTTGAATAAAAATCCGTTTTTTTTTATAATATAAATTTAGTCTTTTTTCTTTAATTCTGTTTAGAATAACATACATTTTTAACTAAATTAATCCATCAAATTTGAGGTAGCTCTGAGATATTTTTGAAAAGTAACTAATTTTTTTTTAATTATGATTCCATACACAAAAACATCAAAAAATGCTCCAAAATTAAATTAAACACAATGCAATATCTAAGATTTAAATATGACCCTTTACGCGTAATGGCACAGAGTATTACCATAGAAGACATTCATCGTTCTTGATCGTGCTTACAAGTCAGACTTCGTTACCTCTTCGTTTTCTTCCCCATCATACTTGATATAAATCGCACTCTCCAAAAAGATATAATAAAAAAAAGCAAAATTGCTGTTTCGCCATGCTGAAAAGTTCTAACCTTTCTTCTTCCTCTTCGATGGAAGCTCCACTGATTACTGACAGGGTCACGCACATTGATTCTGTCAACATGAGTCAATCAGCAAAAAAGAAGCACAGAGAGGTAAAATTTTGAATCCTTTGTCGTTGTCTTTCGTTCTTTTTTCTTTTCTTTTTTGGGTTTACGAAACATTACAATTCAGCAATGGAGTTGGGCTGAATTGTGTTGTTTGGATTGCACGTTGATACAGCTTTGGCACAAGGTCGTCTTGCGAAAATGGCTCAATATTAGCTCCAAAGATTCTGAATTCAGCGCGGATGAAGCCGAAACCACTGAAAGCGAGTCCGAATTCGAAGGTGTGTACGAAAACTTGTATCTTTGATTCTATTTCCAACTCCATTTTCGCAGACCATCTCTTTTTTTACTTTAAAAATGCATTTTCGTTTTAATTTGGGATCAAAATGTACAAAATTTAACCTTCCAAATCAAATAATGCAGAAATGTGTAGTTGGGAGCGTCGATTAAACAACGAGGACAGAAGATTGGCTGGATTCATGGCCGAATCAATCGGTAATTCAATTCCATACCCAAAGGGCCAAAACAATTACCTCAAAATTGAATCATAATACAGGGTCCTTTTTGCAAATTATCTTTTCACAGACAGCACCATGAGAGGAATTCCGAACCGAGCAAGAAGACGAAAATCAGAAACTCTACGCGCACAATACATCAACACCAAAGAACTCAAAATTTTCGCAGGCACGTGGAATGTTGGTGGGCGGACCCCACCCGATGACCTGGACCTCTCTGATTGGCTCGACATGTCTCAACCTTCCGACATTTACGTCCTCGGGTAAACTCTGATATAAGAGGGGTGTTTTTGCAATTTTCAATAACAGAGGGGCCTTTTTGCAAATTGGAATATATTTATTTTTTATGTTTGTAGGTTTCAGGAAATAGTGCCGTTGAATGCGGGGAATATATTGGGGGTGGAGGATTCGCGCCCGGTTCGCAAGTGGGAATACCTGATCCGCGAAACCCTAAACAAAACCCGACCCGTTAAGGACAAAACATTCAAGTGCCCTAGTGAGCCCTCGTCTCCCTCTCGATTCGCCACCGTTAGCGATTCCATTCTCGAAGACTACGAACTGGATTCGGATTCGGATACAGATTCCGAATCCAACCCGTTTGATGAATCCGTACCCAATTCGAATGATTTGGAAGTAAATTTCGATGATTCGGAGCCGAATTTGGCGACGAAAAAGAGATTGATGAAAACGTTTAGTCATTCGGAGAGGATTAGTATGGTTTGGCCCGAACAACCGTTAGATTTAGTGCAAGGAGAAGACGAATCGAATTCGAATTTGAATTTGAATTCGAAATTTGATTTGGATTTGGAGAGTGTGGGAGGGAATAGGAAGAAGAAGAAATCATTATTTGTGAGGATAATTAGTAAACAAATGGTCGGAATATTTTTGTCGATTTGGGTTCGAAGAAGTTTGCGAAAACACGTTCAAAATTTAAAAGTTTCGAGCGTTGGTGTCGGCATCATGGGATATATCGGCAACAAGGTTAAATAAAATAAATTTACAAAAATACCCCTCTATTTATTTATGATTTTAATTTTTTTTATGTAGGGGTCGATATCGGTGAGCATGTCGATATATCAAACATTATTTTGTTTTATTTGCACGCATTTAACTTCGGGAGAAAAAGACGGAGACGAAATTAAACGAAATACCGACGTGCATGAAATTCACAAAAGGACGAATTTTCATTCTCTTTCTAAAAATCGCTCCATTTTCGACCACGAGTACGTACATAACATATATATCACAAATTTCATTTTGAAAATTTTAATTAAATTAAAATTAATAAAATGTTATTAATATTTATTTTTCAGAAGGATTGTCTGGTTGGGAGATTTGAATTATCGAATAAATTTACCATATGAACGAACTCATGAACTCATTTCGAGAAAAGATTGGGATAAATTATTTGAGAGCGATCAAGTTGGTAAAAAAATAATTATATTTAATACGTATATTTTATTAATTTATTTTTAATGTGTAATAGTTGAGATATGAACTAAAGAAAGGACGTGCATTTGATGGTTGGACCGAAGGCAAAATTATGTTTCCGCCCACTTATAAATACGAATTTCATTCTGATAATTATACCGGCGATGGCAAAAGATCCCCTGCATGGTACATTTAAAAGAAAAATATTATGAAAATTAAAAATAACTAAAAATATAATTTAATTTTTGGATATTAGGTGCGATAGAGTTCTTTCATATGGAAAAGGAATGAGACTAATAAATTACAAAAGAATAGAAAAAAGATTATCGGATCACAGACCCGTTATGGCGGTATACATGGCCGAAGTTGAAGTTTTTTGTCATCGAAAATTACAAAGAGCTCTTACTTTTACCGATGCT
This sequence comes from Luzula sylvatica, assembly GCA_946800325.1. Lineage (NCBI taxonomy): Eukaryota > Viridiplantae > Streptophyta > Magnoliopsida > Poales > Juncaceae > Luzula > Luzula sylvatica. The sequence continues at coordinate 1,373,892 of OX326961.1, forward strand.
GAGGTGGACGAAGAATTAACCGCCGAATCCCAAAATAATCATGTTAGTACTAGTAATAATAATAATTATAATAATGATGATTTGGGGTTTAGTAGAGTCGAATTTGGAGATGTTTATTAGCCAATGTTTGTTAACTATGAGATGTATAATAATAATTGTACTTTTTTGTGTTGTTTTGACTATAAACTACGAAAATTAAAGCGAAGCAATAAATTTATATTAGTTTGAAATATTTGAAGTTTGGTTGATTCGGTTCGAAAAAAAGTAGAAAATAATGAAAAATACAGAGTAATTAATTAATTTACAAGACAAAGTTTTTGAAGTTCAAATAAAAAAGATTACAAATTATTACTTTTAACCAATCGTAAGACAATAATATATGGATTAAATGAACATTAATCCATTAAAAGTGCCTTTTTAATCTATCAACCCAACAAAAAAAATAAATACAAAATAGCCCCTTCTTTTTGTAATTTTATAAAATTTACAACATGAAAAGAAAACCATCCAAGTAAATAATTAAGATTTGTTGAGCCAGTATTGTTGGAACCTTTGTCTTGCATATTCCATATAATCAAAGTCTATATCATTCACATGATCCTATTCAAAATTATGAAAATAAATATATATAAAAAAACCGAAACATATATTAATACAAAAATATTATGTATGCGAAAAATTATGGTTTGTAAATATAAACTAACCGAAATAACTCCCCAAAGGCCCCAAATAAGATGACTCGCAAGCTTGTATTTCTCCACACTTTCTACTAGATTCTCTATTTCTAATAAATTAGGTTTCTCATCTGTATAATCAAATCATATATGAACACGAGTTAATTAATTAAACTTAAGACATTATTATTATATAAATAATTTTTTTAATTAAGGACCATAGATAAATATATCAAATTAAATTACCAGATGTAGTCAAGTACATTCGTACAAATTTTCTGCGCTCTTCTAAATCTATAACACCAAAAAATGATAAAAAATATAATTCAAAAATCAAAACAAATTTACATTCAATTAATTAATTAATTAATTAATATATTACCTGGATATTTAGTATAATCCAAAACGTGAGGTTCATCAGTGTGATAATTAGCAGCCATTTCACAAAAATGATTCGCTATATCATACGCAACAGGATTAAAACTGGCATATTCATAATCCTATGAAAAAGAAATACAACAATAAATTACAAAATATACTAAGTTATAACCAAAAAATAAATAAATATTTTTTATATAAAAAAGGTTGCATACTATCAAAGTAACTAGGTTTGTTTCTTCGTCCATCATGATATTTCCATATTGTAAATCGTTATGACAAAACCCTATTTTTTCATCCTTATCGGAAATTTCTCTCTCCAAATTTTCAATTTCATCCTCTAGTTTATCTAAATTGAATTCTTTGGCCTCGTCTTGAGTACACAATCTCTTCGCAGTTTTCAACCAATTCCTATAAAAATAAACAAATATTATAAATAATTATTAATTTTATTGAAGAATTAATAAAATTAAATTTACCTTAGTCTGTTCCATAGGAGTATACTTATCGGACCTGGCATATCGAGTTCATGAAATTCTCGTAATTTCGAAGCAATTAAACCTGATATTATTGGATCTCTTAAATCACATGCCGAAAGGGTCTGAAAATAGTAAAAAAATAAAATAAACAAGAACGATTTAATATCACTTGAATATATTTTATATGTTAATAGAAGTCCACATGTTACAGATAAGTTTTGATAAAATAATAAATGAGATGATTAATGGTTGTTTTAAATTTTAATTAAGATTCTTTATAAAGAAGAAAAGTTCAGCAAATAATTAAACCTTTGAATATTCAAACACGAGAATTTAAAGCTCATTTATTTATTTATTTAATGAGATAATTCGTCTCTCTCAAGTATCCCTTTCACCAACCTTTCTATTTTAAATTAATTATGCCTAATTCAGTCAAGAAAGTTTATCATCATGGCTCAGAATTGGAGAAAAATCAACAAAAATGGCTCAATTAACCAAGAAATTGGAGGGTTAAGAGCACCTAAAATCTAAGAATGGTTAAGGGGAAAGAAAACCTGCAAAGATGGAATCTCTTTGTTCTGTAGCTTTTATGAGAGTTTAAGTGGAGAATTGCACAAATTGAAAAGTACCTAATTCCTAAACAACAAAAATGACAAAAACTAACTATATCCGAAATCTAAAACACAAATTCAGAGCTTCGATTACGATACTCATCCAAAAAATTAAGAAACCCGGACAAAAAATTCTCAAATTTCAAAACAATCAAAGGAAAAAGATTCAAACTTTTCTCACCCTAGCATGAAGAAACTCCTCGACGCGCCCATTCAGAAATCGGTCAAGCAGTCGTGGACCCTGTCCATGCTTAGAAACGCACTCAAAGGTCCGTATTTCTTCTTCCCTGTCGAAGAAAACATCGACTCCGTCTCCATAAACCCTTACCAGCACCTTCCTATTCCCCATGGACTCAGTCTTCCAAATTACTTCATAAACCGCGTTGGTCATCGCCCCCTTCATCTGCCTCACCTCATACACTAAATCTTCCACATCAGTCCATCCTGATGCCATCTCTCTCAAAACCCCATTCGCTTCCCTTGGAATCTTCGCCAAAACTTCCACCATTTTCGATCAATCAATCGATTAATTCACTAATAAGTTACAAAATTACAAGATTTTGATTAGATTAAAAAATAGTCTGCAATTCTGTATTGGAAATTGTTAAGAGCTGAGCTGTCTGGTTCAGTCGAGGTATGGCGATTAACAAGAGAGGAAGACAAGTATATATAGAGACAGAGTAGTACTGCTGAGTCGCCGGATTAGCGACACGTGTAGGGTTAAGATTGAAAGAAAATGATAGCGTGTGAATTGTGATGCTTGCTTGTTTGTAGTTTCGGCTCATTGGACGCGGTCCTACGCTACTCAACCATGACACGCTAATGCCTAGGACAGGTGTCTTTATTTCATTAGTCCAGTGTAGGCTTGCGTTGAAAAAGTATGTATTTGTATATTTATTAGCGGGGAAAATGCGAGTTCAATTTTCACGTAGTCAGGGGGGGGGGGGGAAATGGGCGTTACCTTATTTTTCATACGAATTTACCATTTTACCCCTTAAGTAACAACAAGAGGATGGATTCACTGTTTTAATATCTTTGTAGATTTTCATGTGGCGAGTCATTCAGTGATTGCAAATTTTATATAGTGACTTGTTTCATATTTGGCTCTGGATAGATTTGTGTGAAGAGTAATTAATTATAATTATTTAGTGATGCAATTATCTTGACTTGGACTATTTCAATATCAACCAACCATTAATTATGCAAGTGCAATTTGGCAATTTTGTATCTTTTTTGAATTTATTAGTAGTTTCAAAAACATTGTCTTTTTCTTCTTCTTTTTTTAAACAAACATTTATTTAAGGCAATTCCCGTCAATATAGATTTAAATGTAGTTATTAAAGGGGAAAATCAAAGGAATACAAGTTAAGTGATTCTCAATTAATTTTAGTACTTGGAAAAATTGTGTTGAAAAACTACTACATTGAGATTTTTTTTTTTTTTTTTCCAATGATATCCGACAAACAATCGCTTTCATTATCGATACCTAATTTTTTTGATGAAAATGAAAATCAAACCCAAAACCTCTCACAACATATGATTTTTTGTATACATTGAGAATTAATCAGCTTAGAAAAAAGTAACGAAACTTTTGCAATTTTTAAATCTAATTAAGCAAATAAAGTCTTCACGAATCTGATTTAATTAGGACCATCAACAAGAAAGAATGATGATTCAGCGATTCAAGCATAAAGTGTTTTTGACTAAATTTGTTCCACTCTTTTTTCTTTTTGTTTACGATGACCAATTCCTTCCATAATTCTCCCCCAAATTAAGCCCACCTCTCCTTTAATCTTTTCAATTAAAGCTATTCTAATCAATATATAAGTTAATTAAGATGAATGCTAAATGTAGTTCATCTTAATTTTGTATTGTATCTTGAAATTTTTACACTTAATGAGATATCTTGAGATTTTTTAGGAGCTGAACACGTGAATTATATGCTTAATTGAAGATTAATGGCGCATACAATCTGTCATATTTATTTGTGCTGTTTCTAGATAGATACCTTTCAAAAAATCTTACTTTTGCCCAAAAAACTATCATAACTCAGAATATCTAATTCAGAATTTCAGTTATAAAATATAATAATTAATAACAATTGAAATTTCCATATGATGAGAAACATGTATATGTAATTCATTTCTTGATAATGCAAAAAAGAAAAGAAAAGGAAAATAACCAATCTAATAAACAAACTGAACAATTGAAAATCCAACCTTTTAATTCAATTCAGAAAATTGAACATGTTACTTTCATTCACAAAATCCAAAAAAAAAAAAAAAATTAAAAAAATTGACCTAGAGTTGTCATTTTGCTTTCCATATGACAACGAAATTAAAAAAAAAACTACCAAAAAAAATCTATTGACTTCAAATAAGCAAAAAAATAAGGTCTCTAACTCTATAATATATCGTCTAAAACGCCAAACCTAAACTGATAACTACCACCAAAAGTACCACCCTAAAAAACCCCTGTTCGTCTCTCGCGCCTCTACTAACAATTTGCACAGGAAACAAGCAATTTCCTTGCGACGCATTTTTCTTGCTTATTTTCGCCAAACCTTGAAAATCGCATGCTCTAACATCTTGATCGTTCATCTGAAAATACATATTAAATGCATACGATGCATTGCCAGCGAGACTCATATCATTACACGATGCCCCGTAACCCAATTTCGTGCAATCTGAACTCGTACACGCAAAATTCGTCGTCGGCAATAACTCCCCATACCTATCACATAAATCAAATATATAATAACGATAAATTTAATCACACTAAATAAATTCCCTAATTAAATTAAATATCATACCTTTCTTCTGCTTTATCACTTAACACACACCATTGAGAAGCTAAGTACTTGACGCCTTTGGCCCTGATTAAATATTTATCTCGTCCTTTACCGCTTAAATCCATGCGAAATTTTGGTTTACCATCATAAGTATATAAACCCCAATGTCTCTCGAAATTACCAGGCAAGATACTCTTCCTATTCTCGTCTATCAAACCGAAAAGGTACACCTCCATTTTCCCCGGTCTTTTCGGCGTACCCGTTTTATTTGCCATTTTACGCAAAAACCCATCATAAAATTTCCTCGCATATTTCACATTCGCGTTTTGGTCCCCGTCCGTTGGCCAACCCACTTCGCCCACTACAATTTTCATGTTCGGCACGCCAGCTTTTTTCAACGACCATACAAGTGTATCGAAATTCGCATCGAATACGTTGTTGTATAGGACTCCTTTGTCATTTAGGGGTTTTTTCGCACCGTCGAAAAACGCAAAATCGATTGGGAAATCAGGGTTTTGGTACATACTCAAAAAGGGGTATATATTGACAACGAAGGGTGCACCCGTGAAATTCAGATAGTGAACGATTTGATGCATGAGGGTGCGAATGTCGCTGCGGAAATGGCCTGCCGAAGGTACCGGATTGTTGTCAGGAGAAGTGTACACGTCAGCATTGAGCGGTACGGTTGCCTTGATTTTGGTACCGAGTCCGAGTTCGTCTAATGCTCGTTGAACGTTTCGTAAAGCTGGAAAAGTCGTGTCCATGTATAATCCGTGGTAGCTTTTCAGAAACGGCTCGTTTCCTACTGCCACGTACCTGTTAATTAAACGAATCATTAAACAAGGTGGAATGATATCAAATTAATATTATCATATTATCTGAGAATTTATAAATTATGAAACAAGATAAGATCTTGATACTAAGAAAATAACCCAAATTAATTTTCTATAATTACTCTCGACACGTTTATTGGCTCGTTTACTTATATTTATCATAATTTATGCAAAATTGCAATCAAGATTGAAAAAGAACTAAGAAAACTATCCAAAGAAAAAGATACGGAAACATAAACATAATTCAGAAAAAATAAAAGAAAATTTGCATATATACCTTATATCAACCCCATGATCATAATAATATTTCGAAACGTTGTGCTTGACCCAATTCTTGGCACGTTTATAATGAGATGCAACCGCTTCCAATTGGTTATTGGGAATAGCAACCATGGTCTCGATATGGGCTCCGCCCAACGAATGCAACGTCCATTGATCCGCATCGAACAACTTCACCTTCTTTATTCCATTCGCTTTGAGCATTTGAATCACCAAACTAGGGTTTATAGGGTGTGACATCATCGTCCCCCAATTGACCCCTATACCATCCAGACCGGTACGAGATGAGTTTGAGGCCGAGACGAGGGCGAGAGAGAAGAGAGTGAGAATTGTTGCTATGGTTAGATTGGCCATCTGAGAGAATTAGAGGGACAGGACAGAGAGAGACAAGAGGGATCTGATTTCCGAAGGTGAGAAGGTTTTAAATTGAGCCTTTTCTATTATTGGATTATCTTATTTCTCGCTTTCTATATTTTATTTGAGAAGAATTTGATTGCTGGAGAATATAAAGATGATTTTGAGGGAAGAAAAAGAAGCCGTTGGAAATAAATCAAGATTTGACCGTTAAATTAGGAATTTAGGGCCAAACTACCAAGTTACTTCTTTTGGGATCTTTGTTTCTTGGATTTCTTTAATCCGAACTTTACAAAAAAACTGGACATCAATTACCTAGTAGGCCTAGTGCGGCCCATTAATAATTTGGAGTTTTTTTTGGAGATTTTGTTTTTAACTTGGATATGCAATATAAAAAATATTATAATAATGCTTTTAGTTAATACGAGAAACAGGAAATAAGTTGTTTGTATGGAAAAAAAAATCTTTAAAGAAAAAAAAATGCATTGTTTCCCCAATGAATATTTCATATATTTTAATTAAGAGAAATGATTTTAACCATTTTTTAATTTCGTCTTATATGTCCTTCATCAATTATATATATTTTTATTTTTGAAATATAATTTTATGTGTTTATTATATTTTTTCATATGTATAGTTTGTCTTTATGAAACACGTTGACTCTACATATTTGAATCACAATATTCATTATTATTTGAACATAATACTTTTAAAGTTTTAATCTTTATTGTATAATTTTACATGTTTAATATACATTTGGAAATAACGACTCACTTTAATAAATAAAATAATATAGGACTATTTAATTTTAGAGACTATACAAATTACAAAATGCTCTGACGTAATCGCGAACATATCATGGGTGTGTCATAAAAAAGATTGAAAGAACAATAAAAGAACCAAATTATGCTTTTACACAATAATAATTTGGAAAAGCAAGACAAATTTATTTAGAGATAGAGCCAAATTTAGGCAAACAAAACATATAAATAATTGCTGAAGAAACAAAAAAAGGGTAACGGGTATAGGTCAATATATTTATCAAATGAATTTTGTGGTATCCTCCAATAACTTAAAATGAAAACTACCAACATCAAATTTGCCTTTTTTTTAAAAAGCCAACAAATAATACTATTCGTTTGCAAATCTTCATATATAAAATCTTATGAATAAGGGAAACTAAATAATGCCATAAACTCGGCATTTCCATCTAAATAATGCCATAAAATCTTCATATATAAATCACATATTTTTTTTTTATGATATACACAGAAATATGCATGCCCTTAATTGACTAATAATGCAAAACGTATGACTAATCATACATTTTTTTAAAGAAACAGAAGTGGGGCGTATGCATCAGTAATTCATGAAGTTTTAATCATGCCATAAACTCGGCATTTCCATCGAAAATTATATCGGTCCCATGTCCTGCAATGTTCGTCGCGATCGTTACGGCACCACCGAGTCCACTGCTTTGCACCACTATTTCCTTTCTCTCCCGGTCTCCATACGTTCTTCGGTTTTGCATTTATAACACCTTCCAAATTTTACGAAATATTTACATTTTTACCCTTCTAAAGATCTAAAATATCATATTCATCCTTTCACAATGATCTAAACTATCCTATTGTATTTTTGGAAAGAAGCTAGCGCACGAAACGTGCTCCTGCAGTTCATTATTTTATTTTTCTAAAATACCTTGATTACATTGGTTCGAGTATCGATTACACTGGTTCGAGTATGGCATACCGTATGTTTTACAAACATGCCCAAGAAGCTACTAAGCTATTAATTGATGAGGCCATTTACTAATTACTGTAGAGTGGTGATGCATGTCCTTCTTAAAATTTTCTAGATCAATTGATGTGTTTCCGCCTGCATTAATGATGGTGATAGACCATGCATATTTAATTTTTTTCCATCATATATAAAAAAAAAGGTAAAAAAAATCTACCGTTTCACACATCATTAATTTATTTAATATTTTAAATAAGTTTGTTTATCACCATTTATAATATTAATTAATCAAATTTAAATATATAAATTTGGAAAAGAAGTTCTTTGACCGAATTAATACACCGTTTAACATGTGTTAAACGGATACACATGAATAAAATATCATAAAAAATAAACAAAAATATAACATTAAAAATAAAAATAATAAGTTCGCAAAAGTTAGCAAAATAAAAATGAAAATATTTTGCTTTTAATTTTTTTGAAAATAAAATAATAAATATTTGTTAAAATAATCAATTTCTGCCAACACATCAAGTATTGTGGGGAAATGTAAATGGGACAAATATAATTTTTCTTTACCGTGCCCCTTATTTTCCCATCACATCCTTTATATTACTCATTAACAATTAATCACTCAATTAATTAACAAAAGAACATTAATTAACAGTTAATAAATATATAATTAAAATACATATACATAACAATTCTCAATCAACATCAATTAATTGTTAATGAAATATTCTTTTGTTAATGACCACGTTAATTAATTTTCAATTAATTATTATTTGATGATATAAATGATATGGTGAAGAAATGAGAGAGTATGATAGAATTATCCTTAATTGATTACGACTAGTATTGCATGACTTTTTTGTTTGTTTGTTGAAGATTCTATTGTTCATTTCTTTTTATATCAACCATATTGTTGCCGTGTAAATTTGTCGAATTTTCTTGGTGAAGTTGGTTATGACTTGTGCGTTTGTGTTGTTTGGATTGATACCCACATCTGTATGTGGTCTGTGTGTATTTGGCATGGTGCAAATAGAGGTTGTATCGTCCATACATAATAACTAATCTAAAAAGTATACTAATGCAAGGACTTTTGCTTGCAATTAGTGCTGCCACGTTTAGGTTCTCCCTGCCCTTCGATTTTGTTCTTTGTTGAGAAATATCAGCCGTATGATTTGATTTTTTTTCTACACAAATTCGGTTTCGTGAACTTGGTGTATGTATGCCGAGTCAATGTTATGATTTCGTATAGGTTTGGTCCACCAAACACCGAATCCGTTCAAATTATTCCGAATTGCCCAACAAATATATACACAACATTTCTCTCCTCTCTCTCATTTTTTGGGCATTGAACCATTCAACCCTAGCCGCCCTAGCCGCTGTAGACATCTCTCTCTCTCTCGCTCTCGCATCTTTTTGGCATCGAACCATAGCGGCTGTCGAGCGCAGACAAAAGTCGCTCCATCTGATGGACAGCTAGCGGCGGTCCGTTTCGTCTCTCTCGGATCTCTGCCGCATCTCACCCTAAAGAGCTAAGTTATTTTCTCAATGTTTTTACGATTTTCTGTGTGTTTTGATGGATTTGCTAAGTGCTTTGTGTGTTTGGTTTGTGGATTTTATCTGTATGTTGCTATTTTCCGTTGTTTTTTTTATGTATTTGTTCTGTACCAAACCATTTGGCTGCGTTAATGTTATTTTCTTACGATTTTGTTCTGATTTCGCTTTATTTCTCTTAAATTGTTGCCTATTGTATAATAGCAAACCCTAGAGGTCGGATTTTTGTTATTTCCTTTGTTTTATCAGCAGTGGCTTGATGCGGCATAGTAGCAAACCCTAGAGGGTTGATTTTATCTATTTCTCTTTGTTTTGGGTCTAAATTTTTTTTCTTCTCTGTTTGTTCGTGTTGTTTGATATGGAAATATTAAAAAAATAAAGTTCATATAATTTGTGCTGCTACTGATTCGATTTGGTGTTCTTAAATCAATGTATGGTTTGTTTAGGTTGTTCCTTATTTTTTCAATTTTTAGAATTAGTGTTAGTATTGATTTAATTTTCATTTTAGCAGGCTCTTTGGCTCGGTGGTCTTTTACGTTTCACCTCGGTCTTTGTGCTTGGATCAGAACTGGATTTGGTCACCAGGTCTTGATTTCGCTTCGGTCCCTTTTCTGGATTACTGCTCCATGCTCTTTTTTGGGCTGTGTCGGGATTTCATTTTGCACTGGTTTCTATCTCTCTTTGCTTTTTCTTCTTCGATCAGGGTTAGATTTGGTCACCGGCTTCTGATTCCTTTCAATTATCTCTAATTTGATTTTCTTTCAGAAAATAAAACTGCAATTTGATGGGCAACCAAATTATTGGACGAAAAACAAACTACGATTTGCAAAAGACGGTGCGAAAGAATTATCATTTGAACATGAAGGCTTCGAGGTTTATTTTCAGCGAGATCAGGCAGAAATTCGCTATCACGCCTTCTTCTGTTAGGTCAATTTATATGTTTATTTTCTTTTGTATTAATTAATTAAACTCCTACAAACATTTTCTTATATTTCTTTCATCATAATGTCATCATGAACATATCATATCATCATCACGTCATCATATCATGATCATAATGTAGGAGAATATCCTCGACCCGGGCCCGCGCAGCGGAATGAAGGCCCGGTCCGATTCTCCGATTCCCGAGATCACGCCATGACTTCGAGGGTACGATGCGAATAGAAGGATAGATCTATACCAGCGTGAAATTGATCACGCACGAAGGGTTGATCGCCGCCTTCTATCTCCTGTCACGTTGGTGACAATCCGCGCGTCCCATACCACGCGTCTTTCACCGTTCGTTGGCCGTCTTCTCACTCCTTGGGTCGATCACAATCTAAGAGCCACAATTGTCGCTCCTCTACTTGTATCCACCGTGAGTCGCAAGACGTCGGTCGCGGATGCACCTGCCTAGACGATGCACCGGCGAACTTGCTCGATCGTTTGATTCTCTACACTGAGAAAACTCCTTTTCTCGGTTATCTCTCTTTACACCCTTTCACTCAATAGAAAGTTGTATCTCAATTATTCTGGAAAATCTCCTGAATATTCTGAATAAGATTGCATTAACATCCATCGTGATGAGAGAGAAAGTATCCTATTTATACCTAATAGGATCAGGATTAGCCAAAAGGCATGTATATCCAATATACACCCTCTCACACAGAAAACTGCATGAACCTGGTCAGTATTCTGTCATTTCTAAATTGGTAAATTTCTCAGACAGAAAATCACCCAACATGAAAGTTGTAGATAATCTAATTATCTACACAACCCAATTTGGCCCAGCCCAATTGGAGTTCGTATGCAAAAGTTATGACTGTTTTACTAACTGTATGTCATACTGTTGTACCCTTTCGGTATTTCACATAAACGACACTAATACTTCGTTCATATGAAATATATTTCTACATGAAGCTTATAGATAATCTAATTATCTATCTAACCCAATTTGAACCATTCAAATCGGATTTTCCCACCGACAGTTATGGCCACGAATGTACGACTACATTCGTTTATCCTTGTGTACACTTTTACGGTTGATCCTGAAACTGTATTTCCTTCAGTCTCCCACTCAATTTCAGATCTACCTAAAAGGTACTCATGCATATCCAATACACACGATTTTAGAGAATATAGCTCGCGTATCAAATACCAAGCTATGCACATCCAATGTGCCAATTTTATGATCAAGCCCGACTTAGTACGACTCGTTGTGTGACCATGTAGGTTCGACTTAACGATGGCAGTAGGTTGTTTCCAATGCCTACAAGCTCATGAGCGGGATCTAGTCACTCCATCATAGCTACCCATGTTAAACGAATAATGATTGTGATCATTGTGCCTATCTCGAATAGCGGTTACTAGGTCTCTTGTTTGCGATATCCGTTAATCAAAATGCATGGTTATAGTCATCCTTATCATTTGATTAACTACACTTATTCCCCGATTCCGAGTTGAGTTAACAAATTTCAATCGATATTAACCATTAATACCATTGACCGTGGCCACGGTTTTCGTTAATCAACTCATCGAGCGGCGCCTAAGAGATATCTCTTCCTTTCGGAATAAACGATTCCTATCTTGGAGACTCACATTGAATTCCGTGTTTCGGACAGTACCCAATGATGACCCTTTTAACTCCCTGTTACGGTGAGCGTAAGATCATATCAAAGCATTGTGTTACGCACGTAACGCAATCAATGATCCCCTCAAGTTTGAAGAACCTAAAACCCTACTCGTTGCGAGTTCATCCATAATGACTAAACCATGTCATGATCTCGCGGCTTCGGTCATATCCAATACATGTAACCTAACATATATCTACGTTCCCGATTCGACAAGCACCTTGTCCCATGATTAGCAAAACATAATCATCTCCTCGGCTAACGTACTAGTGTACGCGTTCAGTCTATTCCCTTGTAATAGTAATGCTTCTCTCTTAAGCAAACTGACCCGCGACTAGGGATGTTTAGAAATGACACTTTAAGTGTGACGGTTTCGCTGCACATGATCCTCAACCATGTCGACGTCCACACAAGTTCAAATCAAGGTTCATGTAATCATATTACACAACCCAGCACACAGTTTTCATATAAGGTGAATGCATGAAAATTTAAGTAAACAAAATTTTTAAAAGGGATACATTCATATGGACTAAGTATTTTGGGTGATACAACGTTTACCTATGGGTATCTCCATACCCACAACCTGCGAGGACTATCGTATCAGATAACTACACTCTACTCTCTTCTTCCTCCTCTAGGTATCTCCATACCCATAGTCATCGCATGACAGTCACGCGCGACTAGAGAGAGCGGTTTTGTAAACGGGTCCGCACGTTCCCGCTAGTGTTAATCTTCAGCAGGATTGGAACATTTCCAATACCTACGATCACATCTTTTCACAAAATTTCATGGATCAAATGAAATTTTCTGAGTATTGGCTAGAAGTGGTTGTGACCTCGGCATTTTTGGCTTGTACTATTGCGTTTCACGCAATAAACAACCATAAATCCGATAACTCGTGGCTACGAGAGTTTCGTCATGTTTCCTTGATCCATACCACTTCCTTTTGCGATTAATAACCGCAATATACTCGCCTCCGTATATAGAATCATAAACTATTGGTCTTGTGGAACCATTCCACATAACCGTGTTTTCATTTAAGCAAAACATGTACACACTTTGTGATCGAAAGTCGTGCTACATATTTGGACGTGCTTAATCTTTGGAAACTGTTGTTGTTATAACTCTTTATAACCAACACGTCCTCCACACCATTATAGACAAAAATCCTGAATTCTTTCGCAAAGTATTCAAGGATAACATTCACCGCTATAAATACAGATTCCAATGGGTTTAAATATACATAACCATTATGTATATAAATGTATAACCATTATACATTCACAAGAGTTAGTCTTATGTAATAGAATTACATTCAAACTCATGTGATTCCCATGAATTTATTGACGGTAAATTAGACGACTTATGTGTACGACGTATAGCCACATACATATCATGACAGATATAATAGATCCTAACATCAAATGTAAGGCATAATATTATTACTTTTCGCGCTGCTTGATGTCTCACATCGAGCCTTTGAAAATTTCTGTCATTCGACATTTTGATTTAACTCCTCCAAGGAGTTATATGTTGAAAACCATTTTCAACAATATGTCGATATATGTGCCATAACATAGAACGAGAAACTTCTTAGATCTATCCTATAGATCTTCATGCTTATTCATAAGCGGTCTCGTTTAAATCCTTTGTCGTTACAAGAAATATAACGCAGCTCCCACTAACCTTCATGTGTACACAAAGTTTTCATTCGTTCCGACAATGTTATAACTGTTTATAACTTTGTCAAAACGAATATTCCAATTCCGAGAAGCATTCTTTAATCCATCATATGGATCGTTAAAGCATGCATATCCTATTCCAATTCTTATGAATCGACAAAACCGTAAGGTTGTGTCAAGTACACATCCTTTAATAAAATTTCTGTTAAAAAATTCGGTTTTGACATCCATCTTGCCACATCACATAGTCATAATACGCGATTATGGCAAGCAGAATTTCGAGAATGTGAAAGCATGGCAACATGCGAAAACGTTTCTTCATAATCCGACTATGAATTGCATGAAACTTTTCGCAAAAAGCCTCGCTTTACATATATGCGTATTCCTATCCATGTAGGTTCTTCATCTTGAAAAACCCATTCACATTTCACGGGTCTAACCCAGAAAGTGATGAAATCAAGTTCTAAACTTGATAATTTTATACGGATCGAATCTCAGAATTCATGACACCATGTCATGTGGAATCAACTTTTCATAGCATCCTTGTAGGATATCGAATCATCATATGAATTCGATCTATCATCATTAGCTACGATAAATCCGTATTTACCGGCTTATGATATAGCCTACTTGATCTACAAAAAATTCCTCTGTGTGGTCGACTTGCGTTCATCAACTCTTGATGAAGCCATGTCAACTTTCATCGGTACAATGTTCATTTTCAGATCTCGAACTCTTTCGAGATTTATTCTACTCCCACTAGCCCGCATAGAGATAAATGACACCAAGTTCCAAACTTGTGCGCATCTAGTCCTCCTCCAAGAAGGCATCTCTTCGAGCCACGAAAATCTCATTTTCATAGGGACGTTAGAACTAATACCCTTTAGTTTCCTTAAGGATAAACGAACAATTTCCAGATTTGGGATTGAGTTTAACGGAAACAAATTTCGAAATATACTCACATCCTCAAATATGTACAAATGACAACTTCGGAACCATTCCGATCCATATCTCATATGGCGTTTTTTTACCGATTAGAAGGTTTATGGTCCATACCTTATATGCAACCATTCATTAGTGCCGCTGTCTCAAGGGCGTATCCCCAAAACATTTTTGGGAGATCCTATTGGTTTATCATTTATCGAACCATGTCCAACATGCGTTCATTTCCTCTTTTCGGACACATCTCAATGTTCCAAATGAAGACAATCGTGAAACGATTCCACAATCATAAATGATCATCAATATTCATAACTCAAATATCGCATCTTCAATCCTATCGAAAGGTCTAGCTCAAATACTCGTCTTCTCGATCCTATCGAAAAGCTTTGATTTTCTTGCTTAGTTGATTTCGTATTTCGTTTTTGAAACTCTTTGAACCTTTCAAAAGTCTCTATTTCGGCACGCATTAAATAGATATTTTCATATCTACTTTAACCGTCCATAAACGTAACAAAATACCGATAGCCTCCTCTTGCCTCGGAACTTATCGGAACATCATATGTAAATATAATTTCCAATAATTCGCTGGATCTTTCTCCAATACTTTGGAGAATGATGCCCTTTGTCGTTTTGCCTAATAAATAAGTATTGCATTAATCAATCAAATCTAATTCGAATGATTCTAGCATTCCATCACATGGAATCTAGATACGAGTATCTCGTTTATATGGCCAAGACGGCAATGCCAAAAGAAGCAATCAACTTCTAGGTTTAATCCTCCTCGGATTTCACCATTCTTTGAGTCATTAGTTTGGACAACTCTTTGTCCGAACTCTCCATTTTGGAAAACATTTTCCCAAAATACCCTTAGACATACATTTCTTTCGATCCCGCTTTTGAATTACAAGGACATCCACGCATCTATATGCATTGGATTCCTCGGATACTCTGAGCATCTCCAATTCAAATTTAAATCGCATCATATGCAATTTCGGGATCGACTTATCTATCGAATGCATATGATATTCGGTCACGAACATCAAATCTCGTACCATCAACACACGAGTGTTAATCAAAGACCCATAAGGCGTCTCAAAATTAACCTACTCTTTGAGCCGCATCGAACCATTCAACGCGCTCTAGCTCTTGAAACTATTTTCTTGAGCGTTGTGTTTTACTTTCATATACACCCGAATTCTCAAAACAATTTTGAGAAATTTGCGTCTATACATGCCACCACAAGGCACGTAATATCGTTCGATTCCTTCTTAAAGTTTATCGAACCCGGCTTTCTCTAAAGCCAATGCCTCGAGCCCCGAATCTACCATTTCCGTGTCCAATACGTTCCTTTAAGTCTAAATAACTATTCTTTAACTATCAAGGTTAATCATGGTAATTCCGGCCCAAAAGCTATCTATCATATCGATCTCTACGATATATTTGGTGTTGCTTGAAAACATAATTCTAAACGGATGATGAAGATTAACTCCTAACCGTGCGTACTTAATCTATATGCTTATATGATGAATATATGATAGTGTTATTTTATCGAATCGATAACCCTCATACCGATACGGGACTCCAAGTCCATAACACTCAAGACCCATATTTCCGTTCCTCCCACAAGTGACTTTAGCCTATCGGGTGGGATCCCGTTATTTAGGTAGGATTATATCCAATCGTCTCCAATACGACTCTTGAACCTTTATAGGATTTCGGTGATGGATCGTATCCAATACAATCCCAGTTCCGTGTGTGCATCATATCTATGCCCCGAACTCCAATCTGATTGGCCTGGACGGTTAAGTCACAACCATCTCCAACGTATCGTTCAAATAAGCTACTAGTGAGTCGACTTTAGCCTGTGCCTCACAAGTCCTGATTTAACGCTTCCCACCCTTTCGATTGTTTCAATATCACGTGCCCGACTTTAGCCTGAACCCACGTGAAACGTAACACCGAACTCGGTAGTTGTGGATATGGAAGGCATTTCCATGACTTAAATATTATGAGGGATCATGCCATTGCATGTTTCTAAATCCGTGACATAATCCAATTATATCACTATCACAAGATTTTCTATATGCATATGATTTATTTAGGGAGATTAATTATTCTAAATAATTAATTATCTAATATGCTAGAATGTTTGATGCCGATCAAATCGATATAAAGAACTCAAAATTCCGAGCTTCGTAGCCAAAGTTATCGCGAAAACAAAAACAGCATCCAGAGAAGGGTCCGTTATAACGGACTTCCCCATCCGTTGTAACGCAAAGGCCGTGGGGCGCGAGAAAACGTCGCCCGGGACACGTCCGGGGCGCCAAAAACTGCCCCCGGGACGGCAGAAAAACTGTTTTTCTGCACCCTTTCGGTATTTCATTAAAACGACACTAATACTTCTCTCAAATGAAATATATTACAACATGAAAGTTCTAGATAATCTCATTATCTAACTAACCCAATTTGAACCATTCAAATCGGAATTTTCTACGGAAAGTTATAGCAGTTTTAGTAAAATACGAACAAATGAAAAGGTAAGTTTATCCAATAGACACCTTTTCGACCAGAAAACTACAGACACCTTTTCAGTATTCTGTTGAAACAAAAATATTAAATTGTTCCAACCGACTTTGAACGTGAACGAAAGTTATAGATAATCTTATTATCTAACTAACCCAATTGGATTGGACTCAATTGGAGTTTCTATGCGACATATACGGACGTTTTAGTCTCTGTATGTCAAACAGTCGCACCCTTTCAGTATTTCATAAAAACGACACTGATAATTCGTTCAAATGAAAAATTTTCTGTATCAAAGTCATAGATAATCTCATTATCTAACTACGCCAATTTGATCCAATCAATTTGGAGTTTCCCACTGAACATTATCTTAGTTTTACTCACTGTTTCGTATTCTAATTTTCTGCAGATTTTGCCGTTTCTTCCGTTTTCGCTCGTTTCTGAAATGATAAATCATGAAACCTTTTCACGATAATTCCTAGATACTCTCAATCAACTTTTGATCGATCTCTAGCGAATTTCACTTGTGATTTTAACGGAATTTGACTTTCTCTATATGTAACATCATGCAAACGGGTACGAACTTTGATAACCCGTGCGTATATCTAATATACGACTATGATTCGACCCTCGAATCGATGGCGATTTCTCTGATACCACTGTAGGAGAATATCCTCGACCCCGGGCCCGCGCAGCGGAATGAAGGCCCGGTCCGATTCTCCGATTCCCGAGATCACGCCATGACTTCGAGGGTACGATGCGAATAGAAGAATAGATCTATACCAGCGTGAAATTGATCACGCACGAAGGGTTGATCGCCGCCTTCTATCTCCTGTCACGTTGGTGACAATCCGCGCGTCCCATACCACGCGTCTTTCACCGTTCGTTGGCCGTCTTCTCACTCCTTGGGTCGATCACAATCTAAGAGCCACAATTGTCGCTCCTCTACTTGTATCCATCGTGAGTCGCAAGACGTCGGTCGCGGATGCACCTGCCTAGACGATGCAACGGCGAACTTGCTCGATCGTTTGATTCTCTACACTGAGAAAACTCCTTTTCTCGGTTATCTCTCTTTACACCCTTTCACTCAATAGAAAGTTGTATCTCAGTTATTTTGGAAAATCTCCTGAATATTCTGAATAAGATCGCATTAACATCCATCGTGATGAGAGAGAGAAAGTATCCTATTTATACCTAATAGGATCAGGATTAGCCAAAAGGCATGTATATCCAATATACACCCTCTCACACAGAAAACTACATGAACCTGGTCAGTATTCTGTCATTTCGAAATTGGTAAATTTCTCAGACAGAAAATCACCCAACATTAAAGTTGTAGATAATCTAATTATATACACAACCCAATTTGGCCCAGTCCAATTGGAGTTCGTATGCAAAAGTTATGACTGTTTTACTAACTGTATGTCATACTGTTGCACCCTTTCGGTATTTCACATAAACGACACTAATACTTCGTTCATATGAAATATATTTCTACATGAAGCTTATAGATAATCTAATTATCTATCTAACCCAATTTGAACCATTCAAATCGGATTTTCCCACTGACAGTTATGGCCACGAATG
Source organism: Luzula sylvatica (assembly GCA_946800325.1). NCBI lineage: Eukaryota > Viridiplantae > Streptophyta > Magnoliopsida > Poales > Juncaceae > Luzula > Luzula sylvatica. Next base: position 1,392,937 of record OX326961.1, read on the forward strand.
TACGACTACATTCGTTTATCCTTGTGTACACTTTTACGGTTGATCCTGAAACTGTATTTCCTTCACATAATCATTGTCATCATATCATGATCATAATCATGTCACCATATCATGATCATAATCATTGTCATCATCATCGTTTAAGGATCAATATCCCGATTGTTATCGTTACCATTGCGTGTAATTGGAATCAATGATCGGAAAACTGGTTCAAACTATACTGGTTGAAATAACAATTACTTGGATTGGAAAACAGAAACAAAAGCAGATACTAATTATTTCCGCATATTATACTGGATCAAACTATAAATTATATATCTATGGATGAGATTATATGTACTTTGATTGGAAAACCAAAATAAGTGTTTAACTGATTTTGCGTTCTTTTGTTTGAAGGAACTTTAAATCTTTGGAAAAAAAGAAATTCAAATCATTTAACAGGCTAATTTCAACATAAGCAAACAATATGACAACAACAAAAATTCTTGGATCAGAATCTTATTTCGACCAATTGTGTTGTTTCATTTGTTTATTTTGTGATTATCTGAAATGTAAAAAATACTGCTTTTGTTTCATTCAAAATGTTATGAAATTCTGCACTTGACGGCACCGTACCCGATTATGTTATTCCAATCTGAAAATAATTTTCTTAAAATAACTTTTGACGCGCTAATGATATTGCAATAAAAGACATTTTTGAGGAATAACTTGCACTGTTTGAATCTTGATATGATTCTTTGCAAAAACAAAAGGAATAAACTTCTTTTTACAACGCTTCAAATCAACAAATTGATTAATTTTAATGAACCAGTTTAAATACATAAATATCATGCCGATGATGTGCAAAAAATAAGTATGTTTTAATGCAAATATTATTTGGATTGTTCAATAAAGCTAGCTATTGAACAACCCTAATAATTATTGCTTTAAAATATATAATGGCCATAATTCGCTGAGGCAAACTATTACAATTTTAACCATATTTCCTATTATGCTCAAGGCTTGATTTAAAACTAAATAGGAAATACTATTTTGCCATGCTTTTTCAATATTTTGTATTACATTTATCAGCCATGTAATACTTATCTAAAAAGAACTGCTTTTTGGACTCGCAAATGTTGTGACTCTCCCATCGAACTCACAGTTATTTGCAAAAACAAAAGGAATAAACTGCTTTTCACAATGCTTTAAATCAACAAATTGGTTAATTTCAATGAACATGTTTAAATACGGAAATGATATGGCGAACCCACTGTAATTTCTCCGGCTTAGTTGGAATGACTCAGCATACATCCGCAGCTTATTATGAAGCTCATACAATAATTTCGGAAGAATGCGGAAACAAATCCAATTATTCAACCCGGATGAAACACACGCATGCACACAAGATTACATATAAGGGCACCAAATACAAAAAAAAATATAATCAAATTCTTAATGTTTTAACACTTGAATCAAATAAATACAAATGAATTACTCTCCCCGTGAAAAAAGAAAAACCAGAGCTTATTCTATTTTGAGGTTTATCATCTTTGACTGCTCAAATTCGATATTTGCTTCGACCTTATTACAAAAGCCTTACAAGAATTTCAAAAAACATGTAAACAAGAGCAGACCATGAACAAATACATACTACAAGTGACTGTGCAAAAAAGACATCCTAATTACATGAATACATGTGTTACACACGAATATGCAACAAAATGTGGATACACGCAAGAAAATACAAATAGCTAAATAAACACAAAACAACAACAAAAACATGAACAAACAAATTCAAATGCATTCGTTCCTTTTTTTGTTTTGCTTTTTCGAATCTTGCTGTTGATGTGCGAAAAAATAAGTACGTTTTAATGCAAATATTATTTGGATTGTTCGATAAAGCTAGCTATTGAACAACCCTAATAATTATTGCTTTAAAATATACAATGGCCATAATTCGCTGAGGCAAGCTTTTGCAATTTTACCAATATTTCCTATTGTGGTCAAGGCTTGATTCAAAACTAAATGGAAAAAAAATATTTTGCCATGTTTTTTCAATATTTTGTACTGCATCTATCAGTCATGCAACACTTATCTAACTTTCAAAGTTTGTAAACCTCTATTTTTTGACTCTCGAAAATGTTGCAACTCTTCCATCGAACTCACACACCAACATTGAGCTGCTAATTCATGTAGCTACAGAAGTAGCGGCCACTCAATGCACACATTCCGACGCATACAATACACCCTATGAATTAAAACTACAAGTAACTACAACAAACAAACATGCAAAAAACAAACCCGCGCAATCGCGCGGGTGAAGTGCTAGTATGATATTAATATTAATCCTAATATACGACAATTAATTGCTCCTAATTTGACTGTTAACGATTTTAGAGGTCAAATTGATTTTAATTAACATGTCTTGAATTAGTTATGATTACGAATTGACAAATGGAATTAATATTTATTTATCACAATTAATAGTTAATAACAATAGAAAATTTAAGTTGTATTAACAATTATTAAAATTGGTTATTCTTCCATTAACAAATCTTTTCCTTAATACAGTACAAAATAATCAATACAATATTACAAATCAATAGAAAAATTTGACATCAAATATTTTTGAATATTTTTTGACAATTAATAATTAATACAAAATAATTAATATAATCTTTCAAATATTATTGAATCTTCTTTCCTTAACAACAATATAGTAAAATTTAACAAAAAAATTACAAATCAATACTGTCAAGTCTAAAAAAAAAGACAAATTAATAATTTGTCACGAAACAAAAAAAATAAAATAACAAAGTAGACTAAGATCGAAATAAAATCAATTAACCCAACTTAAAGATGACAACAAATAAACAATATCAATTAACCAAAAGAAACCAAATAAACAAAATCTGTGAAAATATCAAAATCAATCAACAAAGATAAAATCTGAAAATTCAGGGGTATGTTTGCTTAAAATCCAGGGGTAATTATTCACAAATTTCTGTTTTGTTTATATCAAATTAATGATGAACCAAAAAATTCTCTCAAAAAACTAATCAATAATTTATGTCAATTAATCCCTAAAATTAATATTAGAAACATGTCAATTGCCATGAGTTGAGTTGTGGGGTTAATTAAATTAATCCTAAAACCTAAACCAAAAAATTCTGTCAATTGAATGGGTTATTTTTTCTCCTTATAAGGCCTGAAATTTCTAAAACCTAAAAAGTCAGCCCACTTGACTGGTGATGATGACATCAAGGACTTATTTGAATGAAAAAAGCAAAAAAATCTTTTAAAGCAAAAAAGTGCATTGTTTCCCCAACTAATATTTCATATATTTTAATTAAGAGAAATGATTTTAACCATTTTTTCAATTCCGTTTATATGTGGTTCATCAATTATATACATTTTTATTTGTAAATTATATTTTAATAAATGTTTATTATATGTTTCCATATGTACGTTTCGTTTTTTCGAAACATTTTTGACATTGATTTTACATATTTGAATTACAATATACATAATATTTTTTTTTATATTATGTTCACTTATATGTCTGTTATATATAATTGTGAAAACTGACGAAGTTGCCAATAATTAAGGTTTTATTGAATTACAATAGAAATCAAATGCTCTTACTCACGTAAGTTTATTAATAATTTGGAAAAAAATAAAAAAACATATCAAGAGATAAAAGGAAATTTAGGCAAATAAAACGTATAATAATAAGCGAATTTTTGGTCTTTCATTTTAGATACATACATGATACAAGGTTGTTGGAAAACCAAAAAAAGAAACTAGATTCGTTGATCGTATCTGGTCATCGAATGAGTTTTTTGATATCGTCCAATAACTTAAGAATTATACATGTTAAAATCAACCAATAATAATACTGTGCATTTGCTAACAAGGAGAAAGAGAAAACAAACCGAACAAACTTGAAAGATTTTGGCTACACCACAATGAAATAACTACGCAATTTCAAAATCTATGGAATGAACAACCACCAACACTAAATAATTCGGCCAAAACTTTCATTTTCAAACTTAACAAAACAAAAAGGGGCTTTCCGAATGGGCAAAAGAGGCCTTCAAGAAAAATGATCAACAACTAAAAAACGCAAAAGGGGTAGTGAGACACCTAGACATAAAAGAAGAGGACAACCTCTTAAACGAAAATGAAAGAAACCTAAGAATAGAACTAAAAGAATTAATATTTACCTTAACATCGGAGCAAGAAACAAAATGGCAACAACGAGCCTCTTGCACGTGGCTCAAACTAGGAGACAAAAATACGAAATACTTCCATGCGGTAGCAACGGCAAAGAGATTTCAAAATACTATCCCGTCCATTATCCGAGGAACTGACATAATCACTGACAAAAAAGAAATATTGAATATTTTCAAAGTCCATTACAAGGAAATACTAGGAACAAAAAGAATAGCGGAACCGGACTTTGACCTTGCAACCCTACTAAACCCCGCAAGAAACAATGTAGACCTATCTTCCTTAACCGACCCATTTACCGAACCCGAGATACAAATAATAATAAATGAATTAAAAAAAGGAAAGGCGTCCGGACCAGACGGAATACCGGCCGAATACGTCAGTCAAATGTGGTCCACAATGAGAAATGAAATTATCAAATTAATAACTGATTTTCACGAAAACAAGTTAGACCTGTGGAGACTGAACATGGCTAGTATAACCTTAGTACCCAAGAAGGAAAACCCGACACTAGTAGAAGATTTTAGACCTATAAGCGTCCTCTCCCTACCCATTAAAATAATAACGAAAATATTAGCAACAAGACTGAAACCATTTCTACCATCGCTAATCCATCACAACCAAACAGCTTTCCTAAAAGATAGAGCAATTACGGAAACTTTTGTTGTAGCCCGCGAACTACACCAATTTTACAAAGAAAACAAAATCCCTTCTGTAATGCTTAAAATAGACTTTAAAAAGGCGTTCGATACGCTCTCATGGAAATTTATCTTAAGATTGCTAAAAGAAAAAAGATACCCGGATAAATGGATCCTATGGATACATAACTTATTTATCTCCTCAAGCTCCAACTTAAAAGCGAACGGTCTCATATCAGACTTCTTTTTCCACCAAAGGGGGTTAAGGCAGGGTGACCCGCTTTCTCCGCTTCTGTTTGACATCGCGGTGGATGTCCTACAAGACCTAATATGGAAATTAGACCCATTTTTAGATAAATCAACAACAATGCCCACACAAGTACTCCAATTTGCCGATGACACGATTATATTTGTGGAGGGACACGCAAAGAACCTTAAATTAATAAAAGAAACCCTAAAATGCTTCACAGAAATAACCGGCCTTGAAATAAATGAAACAAAAAGCTCCTACGCACCAATAGCGATACCGGATGCATATCTCGATACGATACAAAGTATATTAGCATATGAGAAACAAGCACTCCCGACAAAATATTTAGGATTACCACTCTCGTCAAATAAACCAAATAAAAACTCTCTAATGGAACTGATCAAGAAAATACAAAAACGAATAGGCTCATGGAAAGGAAAGTTTCTCACAAGTGGAGGGAGACTAACCCTGCTCAAAGCGACTTTAAACGAAATTCCTACCTATATTATGCAAACGATGAAATTGCCGAAATGGTGCATAAATGAGATTGATAGATCCCTACGAGCCTTTATGTGGAAGGGAGGAGATAAATGTACATCCGGAAATTGTTTAGTAAACTGGAAGACGGTATGTCTCCCGAGGAGAAATGGGGGGTTAGGCGTGCAAAATTTAGAAACAAAAAACGAAGCACTGCTTTTAAAATGGTTGTGGAAACTAGATGAACAAAAAGAAAGCATATGGGCAAGGACCTTATCGGAAATACACGGCATCAACTCGGTGGGAGACCTGGAATTAAAGCAAGGCTTATCCTCCTTCTTTCTAAAACAACTACAAGACCTAATACCGATATATAAAATGGCTACGGAAAAAGAAACAAACGGAAATACCAAATGGAAGTGGGACCCCTCAGGTACTTTTTCGGCCAAATCGGCCTATTCTTTTATGATCAACCCGGGAATACACTTCCTATGGCACAATACGACATGGAAAATGAAGGCACCGCCAAAAGTCAAATTTTTTGTGTGGTTAGCAATGAAAAATAAATTGAACACGGCAGACCGACTAGCTCAAAAAGGGTGGCCACACATAGACAAATGTACCCTCTGTTTGGCAAGGCCGGAAACAAGGCACCACCTACTAGTGTCGTGTACATACACCCAAGCAGCATGGAAATTGGCCGACAGACTGGCGCAGAGAAACCAACCATCCATAATAAGAGGCAGCCTCTCGAACACCCTCAGGACAAATAGGAAAAAACAATCAGGGAGGGGGAAGAAAGAATGGACTTCGCTGTGGGCAGCCATGATGTGGGAAATTTGGAAGGAACGTAACAGAAGAATTTTCCAAAAAAAGGCAATCCTACCAGTCAACATAGCACAGCGAGCATTGGAGCAAGCCGGCTTTTGGCAAAAATGGTGTTAGCATTAGAAATCGAATTTTTATTTTCTCTTTTAACACATGAACAATACGTTCATGATTATTGTACAGACTTTTCGTTATTTCAATATATCTAAAGGCAACGCCTTTACTTCAAAAAAAAATACTGTGCATTTGCTAATCTTCATATATAAGATCTTACGAATAAAGCAAATTAAACAGAGACAAATCACACATTTTTTATGATATACACGAAATATGCATGCCCTTAATTAACTACTAATATAAAATTCGTGACAAGTCTACTTCACTCATGTCCCACACCAAGAAAATATAAATGTTTATTAGTTTATAACTTTTTTCCAAAATAAAGAAGTACATAAATTAATCATGGGTGCCTTCAGCAAATATCAAGAAAAAGGTGTCTTGTGCTGTTGTGCAAAAAATCATAAGCAAATATAAGAGGTACTCTCCATTGAGGAGGAAACTTACAAAATGTCAAAAGAGAAATTGGTACACAGTAGAAAATGACGCTATTTTGTTTTCGCACGCTACCATCTTTCCATCTTCCATCCTTTTTTTCAAAAATAAGAAATAACCTATTTTCCTAGATGGTGATATCAGTAGCGGATTTTCTCCCAAATCAACGGATGAGAGGGGAGGAGCTATCGTGAAAAAATTTCAAATTTTTTTAGGAGGACCCATAATATATAATTTTTCACTTTTATCGTAAAATATATTGACATTATAACATATATATAATACCGTTAAAAAATTTAAAGGGGACAACTGCCTCCCATAGTCCCTTAATAGATCATGCTAAACAAAATATGAATTCATGAAAATATGATTAATTGCCAAAAGAAATGTTTGTGACGTGTATTTATTCAAGGGAAAATATACTCGGCCCTTCAAACTCATCCCAATCTTCTTGATTTGATGACAAAATGAGTTGATTAATATTTTAATTAAAAATTAATTGACACGTCAAATTATTTTAATATGTTAATATTAGTACATGTTAAAATACTAATCAATTCAACTAAACATATTTTATCACATCATCGACAATGTTTGAGTGTGATATGGAAACTCCATAGGTAACCCCTTTGTTCAATTCAACGCCATTCCTTTTCAGAGAAAAAGATGTTACAGTTCTCATGCTCCACTTCATTGTTCATTCTTATAATAGGAAGCTCCTTACAATCTCCTCAATTTATTGAGGATGTGGTGTTTTATTTTTTAGTGATAAACAATTAGATGATAAACCAGTAAATACACATGATTTAACACATGTATATATATTAATCGAATATACGATAACTAAATAAATGAATCCGATTTAACGAGTAGTGATGTACATCCCCTAGTACTCTCTCCCCAAGGTCTGGTCTTGATGACGAGGATATGGATTAACAACTTACAAATTAATACATAAATACTTGATTTAACATATTAATTTATGATTTAATTATCTTGATTTATGATTGAACATCCAATTAAAATGTTAAACCATGAATTAATGTGTTAATTATTAACGTGTTAAATCATATCCACGTCATCAAGCCTCTAGGAGAGTTGGGGGTATGTCCAACATTTTCCTATTACCAATTGTCATGTTATAGAGAAATTTGGAGGGGACAAGTATCAATTTTTAATTGTGTATCAAGGATCAAATTTCATTTTTTCCCTATGGTGAATGTATAACGAGTGATATTAACACAAAACAAACTTCATTTGAAATTTGAAAATTCAACAATTACATAGAACACCACAGCAAATTTATTCAAAAGAATCGAACACAAAATAAAGTGTTTAAATAGTAGATACCCAACTCCAATACATTAATTAATATCTTCAATCTTCAATCTCCAATCTCCATCCACCAATCTATAAATCTCTTACTAATGATTATTTTTCTCTCCTGAAAGCACCAAAAATTCCAATAAAAATGGATGAAAAAAGCGAGAAAAGAAGCACTCTTCTTTATTTCAATCTGTTCTTCATCTCTCTCTTCCTAAACATACTCTTTTTGTTCAACCAGTTCATCTCTCTTCCTCCGACTCGACTCGGATCGACCAGTTTGGACTCGGGCTGGACCAGACATGCTGCTTTAGAGGCAGAGCAAGTGGCTGCTCTGAATTGCTCCGGCCATGGCCGTGCTTTTCTCGACGGTTTGTTGGAAAATGGATTTCCAACGTGCGAGTGCAACACTTGCTATTCCGGCGATGATTGTTCGGTTTTTTTGCCAGGCTGCCCTGCAGATGCTGACAGGTTGTTATGTAAATATATTCTTATTCATTTTTATCAAAAAAGAAAAGAATATAATTTATTCAAAAAGTTCTTTCAATCAAAATCCGTAGGTATTATTTTTTCATTTAAAATGTTCTTTCAATCAAAAGTAAAAGAAAAGAATTTATTCAAAAAGTTATTTCAATCAAAATCCGTAGGTATTATTTTTTCATTTAAAACGTTCTTTCAATCAAAAGTAAAAGAAGGATTAATGGTGTTCAGTGATGAGTGATGAGTACCCAACTAGTGATTGTCTTGAACTCACTTTTGGTCAAATTTCCAAGTAATACGAGATAGAGACTTTTGGATTTTTTTTTTCAATATTTAAAAAAAAAAATCCTTTTACTTTTTTACTTTTTAGATATTTCAACGGAAAACAAGTTTTCATTTTTCATTTTTATTTATCACCTTATAAGGAATAAAGCTTAACTTTCATTTCAACAATATAAACTAATAAAAATAATGATCTATAAAAATTAAGAATTAATGAAAATATTTTGTCACAAAATCAAGATACTTCTATTTTTTACAATATCACTCAATATTAACTTATGTTTGAATTTGAATAATTTGTATATTTAATATAGTTTATTATTTTAATTTCGTGTGCAGAGATATAATTAGAATAATGAGATAATGTATCATTAACATTATAATGTTTTTTTTTTAATTTATTATTCTTTATTGCTTAATGATAAAATTATTATTTGTAAATATTAGGAGATTTAAAATATTAAAATTACTAAGAATGATTTAGAAAAAATAAATATGGAAAATAAATGAGTAGTTTGGTCCAAAGAAAACCTTGCACCTAGAAGGGTAAACGAAAATGAAAACTAGTTTCGACGAATTTTTTTGCAGTATCCAAAAAGTAAGTTCTTTATAAAATATTCAGAAAAATTAGGTTTTTTTTTAAGATCTTCCCTTGAGATTAAATGGATAAAGGTTCGAAGTCTTAATTCATTTATTGCTAGGTGAGATTCGAATTTCTAACATTATTTTTTCGAGCAGAAACGATATAATATCAGTCTGAAATCTAAGTGTTTTAAAGTTTAAGCTTGGTACTCGATACTAAAATCAAGCAATGTAATTTTTCAGCGGTAATCCATTGTTCTTGGAGCCATACTGGATGCAACACGCAGCGGATAGTGCGGTTTTAATGTCAGGTTGGCATCGGATGAGTTATGTTACCACCGACTTGTTCATGTCGCTCGAGCTCGAGAAGCACATTCGCCTCCTTCATAAATCAGTTGGAAATGCGGTCACGGAAGATAAACACATCGTGTTCGGAACCGGCTCGACTCAACTTATCAATGCACTCATTTACGCGCTTTCGCCTGATAATTTCACCTCTCCTGCCAGTGTCGTCGCAACGCCACCTTGTTATCCAGTTTGCATCACTAATCCAATCTCGCTTTGTTTTATTTATGTTATTTTTACATGTAAATTTATTTATGATTTTGCAGATGTACAAAATGCAAACGGATCTCTTCAACGGGCGCGAATACGAATGGAAAGGGGAAACCTCCAATTGGATGAATTCTACTTCCACGAATTTCGTAGAATTCGTAACGTCGCCTAATAATCCAGACGGGTTATTGAAAGAGCCGGTACTTGGAGGGTCGTCTGTAATTTATGATCATGCATATTATTGGCCCCATTTCACTGCAATTCCTTACTCGGCCGATGAAGACATTATGATGTTCTCCGGTTCTAAAACTTCCGGTCATGCAAGCAGTCGATTTGGGTATGAACTTTTTATTATCATGTCGATATTTTAAATTATTTATGTATCTATATTACCTTAAAATTGGTTAATATATATTCAAATGTTGATTAAGTTTTGAATAATTTTAATAAAGGTGGGCATTTATAAGAGATGAAGAAGTGTTCAACAAGGTTACAACATACATCCAAATGAATAGCATGGGAGTATCAAGAGATACACAACTCAGAATTTTGAAATTAGTGAAGGCAATGCTGGCCAAAATTGGAGGAGATGAAGATATATTCAAATTTGGATACAACACAATGAAACAAAGATGGAGTGAATTATATATGGTTGTTAATTCTACAACTCGTTTCTCGTTACAACCACTATCTACTAAATATTGTACCTACTTCAATGCACTAAAAGACCCTTCTCCAGGTCAGCATTTTATTTTTACGAAATTTATTGAAAAAAAACCTACAATATTGAAAATTCCATAAGAAAACTATATTCTTAATTTATTTTTGCAAATATAGATCTTATTATTAAATCCACTAACAGCATTTTAAAAAAAAACTACATTATTGTTAGAGAAAACAGGACAGTACATATTTGTTTTGCAATTTTTTAAAAAAAATCAACTACACTTATTTTGTACATATTTTTGAGTTTCCTCACGAAATCGCATCATCATGGTTATTCAAGATTATAGACCATTATATTTTGTGAGGTCACTACATCATACACACTAATTTTATATTTGATCATTTAAGATATATATATTGTGTGGTCATTTGTAAGTATTAATTTCAATAATTAGACGTAGCAGTGTTTTAAATAGCGGCGCTGTAGCGGCGCTATAACGGATTTTTGGAATTAAATGCTGCATCGCTTCGGAATTTAGCTTTGTAGCATTTTGTTCCACTGCAACGCTATAGCGCGGACTGCTATAGCATGAAGCGTTCGAATATAGCAGCCGTAACGGTGCTATAGCGTGATTATTATTATTATTATTATTATTATTATTATTATTATTATTATTATTATTATTATTATTATTATTATTATTATTATTATTATTATTATTATGCTAAAATTAATAATAATAACAATAATAATAAAATAATGACAATAATAATAATAATAATAATAGTACAAATAATAATGATAATAATAATGATTATTATAATGATTATAATAATTATTGTTATTAAATAATAATAACAATAATAATAATCACTATTTTCATTACACAGTAATAATAATAATAATAATAATAATAATAATAATAATAATAATTATTATTATTATTATTATTATTATTATTGTTGTTGTTGTTGTTGTTGTTGTTGTTGTTGTTGTTGTTGTTGTTGTTGTTGTTGTTGGTGTTGGTACTAAATAATAATAACATTAACAATAATAATAATAAATATTATTAGTATAAAATAATAATTATTGTTATTAAATAATAATAATAATAATAATAATAATAATAATAATAATAATAATAATTATTATTATTAATATTGATATTGTAGGAAGAATAAGATAATAACAACAACAACCACTACAACAGATCTGCACATCAATACTCCCAAAAACCGTCGCTGAAAGTTTTACCGACGGCAACCCGTCGCTGATCTCCCAATAATAATAATAATAACAATAATAATAATATATTTTTCTTAGAGATGAATTTTTAATTGTGAGGTTGATATAATTAAGCACTCAATATAATTTTATTTATAATATTGGGCCGCTAATTTACATTTATATGCATCTTGTAGTATTATAAAAATAATAATTTTGATTAAAATCCGCTGCGATGGTGAAGCGGCGCTATATCGCCCGCTAACGCTAACCGTTAAAGTAAACGTCAAAACGCTGCGTGCCGCTACACGCTATTTAAAACATTGAGACGTAGTGATGAGGTTTGATCCCAATCATTAATTTTTTACTATTTTTTTTAAGATTATATTATGTGTAGTCATTTATGCATCATATTTTACAATAACATTTATTCCATCTCCTTAAGTCATGTCATCTTTGATATTTTAAATCCAAATCGTACGATTAAATTTGAACGTTTGATATTAAATATTATGTCCACATGGCAATGAATATGAAAAAAATTGTTATTTTTTTTACGCATAAGTTATACAATTTTGTTATTTAATAAAAAAATTTGTTAGTATTTAATATTGTACATATGATCTCTTTCTCTCTCATCCATTTAATAAATCTATATATTTTTGCAAAATGAAACATTAGAATATTTGAGTGTAAGTTATATTAATAGTATTTTTAAGGACTTTAATTTCAAAAATCAATCAAGTATATTCACTTGAATTTTCTATTTATTTTGACATCCATATTAATATAATTCATGCCTAATAGATTTTTTTAATTTTAATTTGTGAAGATATTATGTAAGAAAATACAATGCAAAAAAATGGATATTAATATAATTCTTATTTTTACAAAATCTATTATATTGAGAATCATATATTAATTAAGTAGGTATATTTGTGTTTATGTTTAAACAAATTTTATGTTTAAACAAAAATGAATATTGTATCTGTTAAAAAATAAAAATAACTTCTTAAACTTATAAACATATTTTGAATACTATTGCTATTTTTTAAGTTGTAAATTTAAAAATATCATACAATGTTAAATAACTTTTAATTATATTTTTGCTAAATTAAATTTTGATATTATTTTTTAATTATTTTGATTGTTAAATGTATGTTGGCTATAATTTTCATTGTTTTGTTTATCAATAAAAAGTTGTCAATACTATATAATTAATTATGCGTCTTGAGTGTGTAGGTTGTACAATTCAATGTTTTTTTATATTGCATAAATTATTGTGAGCAACAATGATTTTTTGTGATTATATTTTTTCGTAAGATTGTGTCATGTTTTGGATATTATTATTTGCTTTAAAACATGTATTAAAATTTGATTAAAAAAAGTGATATTTTTTACCCGAACATAATATAATTGTAAAATACATATTTTTCGTTATACTTAAATTAATTCTATAATATGATGAGATTAATATAATATGAAATAATTTTGTTTTACTATAATATTATTATTATCATTATAAAAATTATAATATCGAAATAAAACAAAAAATATGATTGATATTATGTCTGACGAGTAGCGCGAATAATATAGGTTTATTTTGTAGTTTCAGAAAAGTTCTTTTACATGATACATGTGTAATTATGAATTGATTTTATAAATATATGTGTAGCTTATGCATGGTTGAAGTGCGAGAAAGAAGAAGAAACAGATTGTTATGAAGTGCTAATGAAAGGTGGGATTATTACACGCGGCGGTTCAATGTTCGGATCGAACACACGTTTTACGCGTATAAGCCTTATTAAAACCGATGATGATTTCGAAATCCTGCTAAAAAACATGAAGGCTCTTGTTAATGTTAATGAAGAAGATCATAATGGCGTTGGTTCAATCTAATACCATGTTCATATTGAAAAAAAAACTAGAAAAATCTTAATCAACAACTTTTGTTGATTCTAATATTTTGTGTAATTATATCGAAGCACATAATTGGTTGGAGATTACCTAAGATATGTAATTGCAGTATATATTGTTAATAGTTTTAATGAACAAGGAAGTTGATTAAAATTCATGGTACTAGATTTTGTTCCACAATTTGGTATGAGATCGATATTGGACATTCTGTAAATTTATGCTATTTCAATAAATTTGATAGTTGTAAAATTTGAATATTGTACAACACAAACCTTATTTTTCTTCACGTATAATTATGGTGGTCACCGAACCGTAATATTTGCGAAACATTTATGTTTGAATAAAAACTATCGGTATCCAATCAGTTACGATAATTCGTATTCAAATATTAATTTCATGTACCATGCATTATGCAGCGGAAATGCGGGATTTCCGTGACCTGAAATCTCGTTTCGATATAGTTCGTGTACGAAAGGAAGTGTTTAAGTTATATATTCACCAAATTGATGATGAACGGCGGGTTAAATGATATTCTTCCGTCTAGCACGTTCTCCTCATAGTTTAACCGCGTGATTGATCACTAGTATATTTATTCGAACACATATACTCGTAATCCATCTTAAATTCGACTTCACGGAGAGTTAACGATCGTCCTAGTTCAATCGTTAAGCCTTTTTTGTATTTTATCTCTCAAAAAATTCTCCAAATTGAGGTAACCCTTTTCTATTTTTTTTTCTCTCCTCTAAATAAGTCTCCTGGTGTAGAATGAATTGATTTTGAAAGAAAAACACGTTTTTGAGATATATATATATATATATATATATATATATATATATATATATATATATATATATATATATATATATATATATGGGGGCTTCTATCATACACCCTTTTCCTTATCATACACCCATTTTCAAGGGTATTTGGAGTAATTATCCATTTATTAATATTTAAAGTAAGATCCCAAATATATTTATTAATTAATGTTTAACTAAATTGGAATTTTTTGTTGTTCATTTAAACAAAAATGTCCATAAATTTTTTTTTTATGATACACCCTTTTACAAATATAATTAATTGCTAAAATACCCAAAATACCCTTGTAAAAGGGTGTATGATAGAATTCCCCTATATATATATATATATATATATATATATATATATATATATATATAGAGAGAGAGAGAGAGAGAGAGAGAGAGAGAGAGAGAGAGAGAGATGCTAACTAGAATCCACAAAACGAATCCAAGGATCTAAGATAAATATATGTAGAGTCGGAGGGACCTGATCGTAATTATTAACAGACGGTTAGATTAAAATAAAAAGAGGGTTGTTTTTGTAATTATTATCTCTTCTCCAGCGACCATTCCCTCTCTCGCGCCCGTGCCATAACCCCTTCACTCTCCGCGCGATGAAACCACGAGGGTGCTTGTGAAGGATGGCGTCGACTAGATCTCTCGATCCATTCTCGATCGATTCTTGATAGTTTACGTATTTCTTCTCCGGCGACGACTATATCTCTTGATCCATTCTCGATCGATTCTTGACAGTAAAGGATGGCGTCGCCGTCTCTTCTTCCGGCGAGATCTTGAAGACTCTCCTTGTGTTATATTTTGTCACGAAATTAATGGATTCCTTCCGGACTAACTCCCTTCAATATCGTCGATATCTGCGAAATGCGGTTAGTCAGTTAATTTCTTTAGTTTCATCCTGAAATTTCTTTTGTTTTTCTCGTCAATTCACGTTGCGGTTAGTCAGTTTTACTAATTCTTAAAATGAAACGAATTATTAGGCTGAATTGGGGCTTATATTTGCAAATTGAGTCAGAATTAGGGTTTTATTGTCCACAATTTGGTCAAATAGGGATTAAAATTGTTGATTAAGATTGATTGATTGGTGATAATTGTTCAACAGTGCTTAACTAACATCGATTGGCCAATTTAGTCAATTAAGGTTTTATTAAATTGGAGTTCAATAGTGGTTAATTAAGATTGATTGGCGATAATTGAGACTATTTTGGTTTGTGATAAAACATATTATTATTTAGTCCGGAAGGAATCCATTAAGTTGTTGAAAAAAATTAATACACATTGCATTTTGGTTTGTGATAAAACAGATTATTGTTACTGACTCGGTTCTTCTCCAGGCAATTATTACTTAATTAAAATAGTATATTCACCCGATTTTAATTTTTATGTATTATTATCTATTTATTTATTTATGCAGGGACTTGACCTTGTGACCATGAAACAAGACCAGATGGATTTCACCTCGACGGTCGAATTGAAACTAAAACCCAGCCACGCAGTAGGCCGCGCAGAGTGGTGCCACGGCATAGTTCTCTGGTTCGAAACAGGGTTCACATCTAGATTTTGCAAAGAGAACCCTACGAATCTGTCTACCTCGCCATATAACCCCCAAACTCATTGGGCACAGACGATTTTGACCTTTAAAGAACCGATTGCAATGTGTAGTGAGAAGGGCAAATCGGTCATTTCAAATGGTTTGTTGGGCACGGAGGAATCTCCAGTTGCGAAAATTAGGGCTAGGATTAGTATTGTTAGGGATTTGAGTAGAGGTATTGATGTGTCCATCGAAATCACTAGGTATTGATTATTTAGTCCGGAAGGATTTGGTTTGTGAAAATTCAAGAAATCATTTCCTTTATTTGTATTCATTTGTTGCAAAATATACGATTAAATTTAACAGAATATACGATTGAATTTACTAAAATATAGTTAATTATCCGATGAATACGATCATTAATTTCATATAATTCAGCAAAATATATGATTGAATTTGAAGGAAATACAGTTTTGGATCAACGCTAAAATGGTACGTAGGACAAACGAACGTACGCGTTCGTGGGCATACTAAACAGATTAGTAAAACGGGTATAACTTTCAGTAGATAACTCCGATTTGAATGATTCAAATTGGGTTAGTTAGATAATGAGATTATCTAGAACTGTCAGGTTGTAAGATTTTCCATTTTAGCGAGGTATCAGTGTCGTTCTAATGGAATACCGAAAGGGTGCGACGGTTTGACATACAGTCAGTAATACGGGCGTACCTTTCGGGTCCGAACTCCAATTGGGCTGGATCCAATTGGGTTGGAAAGATAATAAGATTATCTACAACTTTCGTAAATGTTCAAAGTCGGTTGGAACGATTTGATATTTTCGTTCTGAAATAATACTGAAAGGGTGTATGCAGTTTTCTGTTTGAAAAGGTGTATAGAAGATATACATACCTTTTGGCCCATCCTTATCCTATGGAGTATATATATGATGTTTCTCTCTCTCTCTCTCATAAGTTCAGTGCAGATAATTAATGGATTTTATCCAGAAATTATGAGACTCTAATCAGATGATGAAAGAGTGCGAAGAGATTGAGAGAAAGAGAAAAGAGGAGAAAGGAGTTTTCTCCGTCTTAGAGAATCGAAACGCAATCATGCAAGTTCGCCGGTGCATCGTCTAGGCAGATGCATCCGCGACCGAGGTGCTATGACTCACGATGGATATGGGTAGAGGAGCGACATATGTGGCTCTTCGTTGTGATCAAACCGGAGAAGTAATCGAGTAACGGGCTGTGGAAGCGTGCGGGCATGGAATGCGCGAAGACAACCGGAAACATGTCAAGATGGTGGGAGACGTGCGGTATGGGACGTACGGTCTAGTCACCAATGTGACACCGAAGGAAGAGAAGGATGCGAGCGATCAACCCGTCGTGCGTGATCAATTTCACGCTGGTAATCGTCTATCCTACTTTGCATCGTACCCTCGATATCGAAGCGTGATCTTGGATTTTGGGAACCGGACCGGGCCTTCATATCCCCTGCGCGGGCCCGGAGACGGGATAATTCCCTTCAGTGGTATCAGAGCGATCGTTGAGATTTGAGGGTCGAATCATAGTCGTATATTGAATATACGCACGGGTTATCAAAGTTCGTACCCGTTTGCATGAAAATTGGTGATTGAAAAGGAATTTCGATTAAAATCACAAGTGAAATCACTAGAGATCGGTCATAGGATGATTGAGAGTATCTAGGAATGATCGTGAAAAGAGTTTCACGATCGATCGTTTTCGAAACGATGAAAAACGAAATCAAAATCAAGGCTGTTGGTCAGTCATGACGCACCGTTTGGTGAGTCATGACGCTAGGGCCCCTGGAAGTTTTTGATGTTGGTCAGTCATGACGCACCAAACTGTCAGTCATGACGGACTGTACAAAAATCCTGTGTAAAGAGTTACATGAGGTAGTGCATCATGACGCAACTTATGGTGCATCATGACGCACAAGCCCCGAGTTGCCAGATTTGTTTTTTGACTACACACTTCGAAAATTCGTATTCTTTGCACCAATTTATTTCATATTTATTTAATTATTATTTAGAATAATTTAGTCTCCATAGATAGTGCATATGCATTAGAAAATATTGTGATAGTGATATAATATGATTATGTCACGAATTTAGAAACATGGAATGACATGATCCCTCATAATATTTAAGTCATGGAAATGCCTTCCATATCCACAACCATCGAGATTGATATGACATAGTGCGTGGTTTCAGGCCATAGTCGGGCACGTACTATTGTATATATTGGTGCGGGTGGTAAGCGTTAATTGGGGACTCACGTGGTTTCAGGCCATAGTCGGGCACGTGAGTAGTTCAATTGAACGATACGTTGGATACGGTTGTGACTTGACCGTCCAAGCCAATCAGATTGGAGTTCGGGACATAGATAGAATGCACACACGGAACTGGGATTGTATAGGATACGATCCATCACCGAAATTCTATAAAGGAAAGAGAGTCGTATTGGATACGATTGGATTTAATCCTACCTAAAATATCGAGATCTCATTTGTCGGCCATAGTCACTTATGGGAGGATCGTAAAATATGGATCTCGAATGTTATGGACTTGGAGTCCCGTATCGGTATGAGGGTTACCGATTCGATAAAATAACATTGTCATATATTCATCATATAAGCATATATATTAAGTACGCATGGTTAGGAGTTAATTTTCATCATCCGTTTAGAATTATGTTTTCAAGCAACACCAAATATATCGTTGAGATCGATATGATAGATGACTTTTGGGCCGGAATTACCATGATTAACCATGATAGTCAAAGAATAGTTCTTAGACTTAAAGGAACGTGTTGGACACGGAAATGGTAGATTCGGGTCTCGAGACTTTGGATTTAGAGAAAGCCGGATTCGATAAACTTTAAGAAGGAATCGAACGATATTACGTGCCTTGTGGTGGCATGTATAGACGCATTTTTCTCAAAATTGTTTTGAGAATTCTGGTGTATATGAAAGTAAAACACAACGCTCATGAAATAGTTTCAAGTGCTAGAGCGTGTTGAATGGTTCGATGCGGCTCAAAGAGTAGGTTAATTTTGAGACGCATTATGGGTCTTTGATTAACACTCGTGTGTTGATGGTACGAGATTTGATCTTCGTGACCGAATATCATATGCATTCGATAGATAAGTCGATCCCGAAATTGCATATGATGCGATGTAAATTTGAATAGGAGATGCTTGGAGTGTCCGGGGAATCCAAAGCATAGAGATGCGTGGATATCCTGTAATTCAAAGGCGGGATCGAAAGAAATGAATGTCTAAGGGTATTTTGGGAAAATATTTTCCAAAACAGAAAGTTCGGACAAGGAGTTGTCCAAACTAATGACTCAAAGAATGGTGAAATCCGAGGAGGATTAAACCTAGAAGTTGATTGCTTCTTTTGGTATTGCCGTCTTGGCCATATAAACGAGATTCACGTGTCTAGATTCCATATGATGGAATGCTAGAATCATTCGAATTAGATTGGATTGATTAATGCGATACTTATTTATTAGGCAAGACGACAAAGGGCATCATTCTCCAAAGGTTGGAGAAAGATCCAATGAATTATTGGAAATTATATTTACATATGATGTTCCGATAAGTTCCAAGGCAAGAGGAGGCTATCGGTATTTTGTTACGTTTATGGACGGTTAAATTAGATATGAAAATATCTATTTAATGCGTGCCGAAATGGAGACTTTTGAAAGGTTCGAAGAGTTTCAAAAACGAAATACGAAATCAATTAAGCAAGAAAAGCTAAACCTTTCGATAGGATCGAAGAGGCGATATTTGAGTTATGAATATTGATGATCATTTATGATTGTGGAATCGTTTCACGATTGCCTTTATTCGGAACATTGAGATGTGTCCGAAAAGAGGAAATGAACGCATGTTGGACATGGTTCGATAAATGAATGGTTGCATATAAGATATGAACCATAAACCTTCTAATCGGTACAAAAGACGCCATATGAGATATGGATCGGAATGGTTCCGAAGTTGTCACTTGTACAGATTTGAGGATGTGAGTGTGTTTCGAAATTTGTTTCGGTTAAACTCAATCCCAAATCTGAAAATTGTTCGTTTATTCTTAAGGAAACTAAAGGGTATTAGTTCTAATGTCCCGACGAAAATGAGATTTTCGTGGTTCGAAGAGATGCCTTCTTGGAGGAGGACTAGATGTTAGGAATTCGGGCAACCATATTGTACAGCGGAACTTACCCGAACCCCTTAAGCCATGGATATGTGTATCGCTAATTAGATACGAAGGAAGAGTTTCAAAAATTTCACCTCAGATTTAGTTCAAATCTGGTTGAAGGAAGCTTGTAGAGATCACGTTGGTGTGCTCGAACCGGCACCACCCTCTATCGGTATCCACACGCGACTCGTCTAGACTGGATGTGAAGACCTCCGATGCTAGTCGGATCCTTCCTCCCTTCAGAAAATCTGCTTGGCTTCTCTTTTCTTTCACAAAGAAATTCTGCCTCAAAGATTCACTCTTTTCTTATCTTACTAAGAAAACTATTTTCTCTTCATTTTTAACTCTCCAAGAAAACTATTTTCTTTGAGTCAAAATTCTGTCAAAAAAATAGAGTGAATCTCTCTTTTCTTTCTCTCTAAGAAAACTCTTTTCAAAGATTGAATCAATCTCTTTCATAAAGAGGTTTGGTGTGTATTAATAATCAAGTGGAAAAACTCTTAGGATTCCCACCCACCAAATATCTTCATCCAATGAATGATATCCTGAGTATTAATACCATGCACCCATACATGCATGTAGCATTCAATTAATGCTTTACACCTTCTGTTCGAACAAAATAATATCCTCGTTCGAACAGAATAATATCCACGTTCGAACAGCATAATATCTATGTATTTGATTTTCTGTGTCCAGTCCGAACTTGTCTTTGTGTGTGACCCTATAGGTTTATTTAATGTTGGCAGCATACTAAATCTCTATTTAAATATGCAAATCATAATTGGCCTCTAGCAAGGCATTATGACTACCCAAATTAAATAAATGATTTGTGATCAAAACCTATTTATCAAATAGACAAATTACTAGCTCTCTTGTTCATACGATATATGTTGATCAAAGACATGGTCAAATGTCATCCTTTCTAAATCAACTTAACTCTTTCCCGATATAGAATTAGATTGAATATTCAATTAATATTAACAACACATGTTAATCTTATTGAGCGTGGCCATGCATTTCCTTCAATCATAATTCATCAGGGGGCCCTGAGAGATATCTCTTTCAATCATGAAAGGAACAACTTCCATCTTGGTTATTCACATCCTCCAACATGCTTCATGTAATACCCAATGATGATCTTGATTACCCGGTTAAAGATAACAAAAAAACATATCTAAGTATCACAATTCACAGGTGAGAAATCTAATGATAAGCTCAGGTCAAAGAACTAAAATTCTATTTGTTTATGAGAATATATATAATGACAATAACCATGTATATTCTCATTAGGGACTACATGGATTGGAGAGACCCACTTTGTTGGCACTTGTTCACCTTCTTGGTTTTCGATTATAACCATGTATATTCTCATTAGGGACTACATGGATTGGAGAGACCCACTTTGTTGACAATAACCATGTATATTCTCATATATATAACTTCCATCTTGTTGGCACTTGTTCACCTTCTTGGTTTTCGATTATAGTTATCCCCGTTTTCTTAGGGACTACATGGATTGGAGAGACCCACTTTGAATCGGTGATTGGATAAATGATACCCGCATCTAAAAGCTTAATGACTTCCTTCTTCACTACCTCCATCATGGGAGGATTAAGTCTACGTTGAGGTTCTCGTGAAGGTTTTGATTCACCCTCGAGGAGGATTCTATGTGTGCAAGTGGATGGACTTATTCCCGGTATGTCGGAAAGAGTCCATCCAAAGGCTTTCTTATGCGTTTTAAGAACATTGACGAGTCGGGTTTCTTGGTCCATTGAGAGAGTAGAGGCAATAATGACGGGCAAAGTTTCATTCTCACCTAAAAAAACGTACTTCAAATTGCTCGGAAGTGGTTTTAACTCTAAGTCGGGTGCTTTTTCGATTGAAGGAGGCGTTCTATCTTTGGAGAGTTCGAGATCTTCTTTTAGATCACTTGAAAAAAAACACACATCTTCAAAATTATCAAATTCCGACATGTCTTCGAATAGTGGATCAATGTAATGTTTCTCGAAGAATGGATTCGCAAATTCTTCCACACACTCACCAATCACATCAAGTGAGTTAAGAGTTTCCTCTTCGGAATCCTTTTTTGTAGAAAAATTTTGATTTTTTTCTTTCAAAATTCACAGAGCAGGTAGTTTTAATTAAATAGGGTTTCTGAAAAGATTGTCAGAAACTAGTATTAATTTCTCAATTCTAGGATATCATTTCTCCCAGAATTGAAAGAGAAATGAGATTTGATTAACTTCTGTTGATAGATTGATTGAAATACTACGTGTAAACACTTCTTGATGGAATTAAAAAGATCTATAAATACCCTTAAAAATTCAGAGAAAATAGGTACTTCAATTCTGAAAACAGTGATTTAGGTTTTTAGTCAACTTCAGAAATTCATAACAATTCAATTACAAATCCAAATTTAGATCTGTAAAAAGGAATTTGAGTATTGGTGACAAATCTATATTTACGTATTTTCACTTTAACTTAAAAAGATCTAGACAAATAAATAATGGATTCACAATGGTAGACAGTGATTAAGGCAGAATTAGGGTTTGAGAAGTTGGACAATTCAAATTAAGTTAAAATTAAATCCAGACAAAATGGGAAAAAGGTTAATAAACTTAGATTAAGCCACAAATATCACAAAAGATCAATTCTTTACAAGAAATCACTAACAATTAACTAATTACAAACTTTAAAATAGAGAAATAACACCTAATTGAAGCTGGAGAAGGAGGATCTTGCCAAACCAGTGAGTCTCGAGGTAGCCCTTGTTCCAATACTGCTTGAGGAAGAGTAAGTCTTCGTCAATTTGGAGCCAATCACCTCAATTTCTCAGTTCACCCTTCTGAAAACCCTAAACTCGACTGGTAAAGGTGAAATCTTTGGTGAGGATGAAAGAAAGTGACTTGAAGACTGGAGAGGCTTAAGAAGGTTGATGGGGAATATCCCCGGCCCCGGGCCCGCGCAGCGGATATGTAGGCCCGGTCCGGTTCCCCGATTCCCGAGATCACGCCACGACTTCGAGGGTACGATGCAAATAGAAGGTTAGATCCATACCAGTTCCAAATTGATGGAACACGAAGGGTTGATCGCTGCCTCCTATTCCTCCGGTCACGTTGGTGACAATCCGCGCGTCCCATACCACGCGTCTTTCACCGTTTGTTGACCGTCTTCTCACTCCTTGAGTCGATCACAATCCAAGAGCCACAATTGTCGCTCCTCTACTTGTATCCACCGTGAGTCGCAAGACGTCGGTCGCGGATGCACCTGCCTAGACGATGCACCGGCGAACTTGCTCGATCTAATCGATTCTCTATTACTCGAGAAACTCCTTTCTCGATTTCTCTCTCTTCGCACCCTTTCACTCACTAAAGATCAAATCTGAATTTGCTCTTTTTCTTGTGTATATTGGGCAGAATAATCAATTGCTTAGAATGATTCAACTGATTTCCATTGCTTAGTGAAGATTAGAGAGAAAATCCTATTTATACCTAAATAGGATAAGGATTAGCCAAAAGGCATGTATATCCAATATACACCCTTTCACACAGAAAACTGTATGAACCTGTTCAGTATTCTGTCCAGACGAAATTGATAAATTTCTCTGACAGAAAATCAACCAACACGAAAGTTGTAGATAATCTTATTATCTACACAACCCA
Source organism: Luzula sylvatica (assembly GCA_946800325.1). Lineage (NCBI taxonomy): Eukaryota > Viridiplantae > Streptophyta > Magnoliopsida > Poales > Juncaceae > Luzula > Luzula sylvatica. The sequence goes on from OX326961.1 coordinate 1,417,156, forward strand.
ATTTGTCCCATCCCAATTGGAGTTCGTATGCAAAAGTTATGACTGTTTTACTAACTGTATGTCATACTGTTGCACTCTTTCGGTATTTCACAGACACGACACTTATACTTCGTTCATATGAAATATATTTCTATATGAAGGTTGTAGATAATCTCATTATCTATCTAACCCAATTTGAACCATTCTAATTGGATTTTACCACTGAAAGTTATGGCCACGAATGTACGACTACATTCGTTTATCCTTGTGTACACTTTTACGGTTGATCCGAAACTGTATTTCTTTCAGTCTCCCACTCAATTTCAGATCTACCTAAAAGGTACTCATGCATATCCAATACGCACGATTTTAGAGAATATAGCTCGCGTATCAAATACCAAGCTATGCACATCCTATGTGCCGATTTTATGATCAAGCCCGACTTAGTACGACTCGTTGTGTGACCATGTAGGTTCGACTTAGTACGACTCGTTGTGTGCACATCCTATGTAGGTTCGACTTAACGATTTTATGATCAAGCCCGATTTTATGATCAACCATGTCGACGTCCACACAAGTTCAAATCAAGGTTCATGTAACAATCATATTACACAACCCAGCACACAGTTTTCATATAAGGTGAATGCATATTAATTTAAGTAAACAAAATTTTAAAAGGGATGCATTCATATGGACTAAGTATTTGGGTGATACAACGTTTACCTATGGGTATCTCCATACCCATAACCTGCGAGGACTATCGTATTAGATAACTACACTCTACTCTCTTCTTCCTCCTCTAGGTATCTCCATACCCATAGTCATCGCATGACAGTCACGCGCGACTAGAGAGAGCGGTTTTGTAAACGGGTCCGCACGTTCCCGCTAGTGTTAATCATCATCAGGATTGGAACATTTCCAATACCTACGATCACATCTTTTCACAAAATTTCATGGATCAAATGAAATTTTCTGAGTATTGGCTAGAAGTGGTTGTGACCTCGGCATTTTTGGCTTGTACTATTGCGTCTCACGCAATAAACAACCATAAATCCGATAACTCGTGACTACTAGAGTTTGGTCATGTATCCTTGATCCATACCACTTCCTTTTGCGATTAATAACCGCAATATACTCGCCACCGTAAATAGAATCATAAACTATTGGTCTTGTGGAACCTTTCCACATAACCGTGTTTTCATTTAAGCAAAACATGTACACACTTTGTGATCGAAAGTCGTGCTACATATTTGGACGTGCTTCATCTTTGGAAACTGTTGTTTGTTATAACTCTTTATAACCAACACGTCCTCCACACCATTATAGATAATAAATCCTGAATTCTTTCGCAAAGTATTCAAGGATAAACTTCACCTCTATCAATACAAATCCCGATGGGTTTTAAATATACATAACCATTATGTATATATTTGTATAACCATTATACAATCACAAAAGTTAGTCTCATGTAATCGAATTACATTCAAACTCATGTGATTCCCATGAATTTTATTGACGGTGAACTAGACGCTTTATTTGTATGACAGATAGCCACATACATATCATGACAGATATAATAGATCCTAACATCAAATGTAAGGCATCATATTATTACTTTTCGCGCTGCTTGATGTCTCACATCGAGCCGTTGAAAATATCTGCCATTCGACATTTCGATTTATCTCCTCCAAGGAATTTACATGTTGAAAACCATTTTCAACAATATGTCGATATATGTGCTATAACATAGAATGAGGAACTTTTTAGATCTATCCTATAGATCTTCACGCTTAATTCATAAGCGGTCTCGTCTAAATCCTTTGTCGTTACAAGAAATATAACGCAGCTCCCACTAACCTTCATGTGTACACAAAGTTTCCATTCGTTTCGACAATTTTATAACAGTTTATAATTTTGTCAAAACGAATATTCCAATTCCGAGAAGCTTTCTCTAATCCATCATATGGATCGTTAAAGCGTGCATATCTTATCCCCGATTCTTATGAATCGACAAAACCGTAAGGTTGTGTCAAGTACACATCCTTTCATAAAATTTCTGTCAAGAAATTCGGTTTTGACATCCATTTGGCCACATCACATAGTCATAATACGCGACCATGGCAAGCAGAATTTCGAGAATGGGAAAGCATGGCAACAAGCGAAAACGTTTCTTCATAGTCCGACTATGAATTGCATGAAACTTTTCGCAAAAAGCCTCGCTTTACATATATGCGTATTCCTATCCATGTCGGTTCTTCATCTTGAAAAACCCACTCACATTTTACGGGTCTAACCTAGAAAGTAATGAAATCAAGTTCTAAACTTGATAATTCACATGGATCGAATCTCAGATTTCATGACACCATGTCATGTGGAATCAACTTTTCATAGCATCCTTGTAGGATATCGAATCATCATATGATTTCAATCTATCATCATTAGCCACGATAAATCCGTATTTACCGGCTTATGATATAGCCTACTTGATCTACGAAAAATTCCTTTGTGTGTTCGACTTGCGTTCATCAACTCTTGATGAAGCCATGTCAACTTTCATCGGTACAATGTTCATTTTCAAATCACGAACTCTTTCGAGATTTATTCTACTCCCACTAGCCCTTATAGAGAGAAATGGCACCAAGTTCCAAACTTGTGCGCATCTAGTCCTCCTCCAAGAAGGCATCTCTTCGAGCCACGAAAATCTCATTTTCGTCGGGACGTTTTAACTAATACCCTTTAGTTTCCTTAAGGATAAACGAACAATTTCCAGATTTGGGATTGAGTTTAACCGAAACAAATTTCGAAATACACTCACGTCCTCAAATCTGTACAAGTTACAACTTCGGAACCATTCCGATCCATATCTCATATGGCGTCTTTTGTACCGATTAGAAGGTTTATGGTTCATATCTTATATGCAACCATTCATTAGTGCCGCTGTCTCAAGGGCGTATCCCCAAAACATTTTTGGGAGATCTTATTGACTCATCATTTATCGAACCATGTCCAACATGCGTTCATTTCCTCTTTTCGGACACATCTCAATGTTCCGAATAAAGGCAATCGTGAAACGATTCCACAATCATAAATGATCATTAATATTCATAACTCAAATATCGCCTCTTCGATCCTATCGAAAGGTTTAGCTCAAATACTCGCCTTCTCGATCCTATCGAAAAGCTTTGATTTTCTTGCTTAGTTGATTTCGTATTTCGTTTTTGAAACTCTTTGAATCTTTCAAAAGTCTCTGTTTCGGCACGCATTAAATAGATATTTTCATATCTACTTTAACCGTCCATAAACTTAACAAAATACCGATAGCCTCCTCTTGCCTCGGAACTTATCGGAACATCATATGTAAATATAATTTCCAATAATTCGCTGGATCTTTCTCCAATACTTTGGAGAATGATGCCATTTGTCGTTTTGCCTAATAAATAAGTATTGCATTAATCAATCAAATCTAATTCGAATGATTCTAGCATTCCATCACATGGAATCTAGATACGCGTATCTCGTTTATATGGCCAAGACGGCAATGCCAAAAGAAGCAATCAACTTCTAGGTTTAATCCTCCTCGGATTTCACCATTCTTTGAGTCACTAGTTTGGACAACTCCTTGTCCGAACTTTCCATTTTGGAAAACATTTTCCCAAAATACCCTTAGACATACATTTCTTTCGATCCCGCTTTTGAATTACAAGGACATCCACGCATCTATATGCATTGGATTCCTCGGAAACTCTGAGCATCTCCAATTCAAATTTAAATCGCATCATATGCAATTTCGGGATCGACTTATCTATCGAATGCATATGATATTCGGTCACGAACATCAAATCTCGTACCATCAACACACGAGTGTTAATCAAAGACCCATAAGGCGTCTCAAAATTAACCTACTCTTTGAGCCGCATTGAGTCATTCAACGCGCTCTAGCTCTTGAAACTATTTCATGAGCGTTGTGTTTTACTTTCATATACACCCGAATTCTCAAAACAATTTTGAGAAATTTGCGTCTATACATGCCACCACAAGGTACGTAATATTGTTCGATTCCTTCTTAAGTTTATCGAACCCGGCTTTCTCTAAAGCCAAAGCCTCGAGCCCCGAATCTACCATTTCCGTGTCCAACACGTTCCTTTAAGTCTAAGAACTATTCTTTGACTATCAAGGTTAATAACGGTAATTCCGACCCAAAAGCCATCTATCATATCGATCTAATCGATATATTTGGTGTTGCTTGAAAACATAATTCTAAACGGATGATGAAGATTAATTCCTAACCGTGCGTACTTAATCTATATGCTTATATGATAATTATATGATAGTGTTATTTTATCGAATCGATAACCCTCATACCGATACGGGACTCCAAGTCCATAACACTCAAGATCCATATATCACGATCCTCCCATAAGTTGCTTTGGCAGACGAATGGGATCTCGCTATTTAGGTAGGATTATATCCAATCGCATCCAATGCGACTCTTGAACCTTTATAGGATTTCGGTGATGAATCGTATCCAATACAATCCCAGTTCCGTGTGTGCATCCTATCTATGCCCCGAACTTCCAATCAAGTCGGCTTTGGCCTCAACCCTTACTGGCTAGAACGGTTAAGTCACAACCATACTCATCGTATCGTTCAAATAAACTACTAATAAGTCGGCTTTGGCCTTAACCCTTATCAGTCCCTATTTAACGCTTGCCACCCCGTCGATGACTACAATAACCCATGTCGGCTTTGGCCTTAACCCATGTGAGACGTAGTACCGATCATAGTGGTTGTGAATATGGAAGGCATTTCCATGACTTAAATATTATGAGGGATCATGCCATTGCACGTTTCTAAATCCGTGACATAATCCAATTATATCACTATCACAAGATTTTCATAAATGCATATGTATTTATTTGGGAGTCTAATTATTCTAAATAATTATCTAATTATATGCTAGTATGATTGATGCCGATCAAATCGATATAAAGAACTCAATATTCCAAGTTGTGTAGCCAAAGTTATCACGAAAACAAAATCAGCAACCAGAAACCAGTCCGTTGTAACGCAACATAGTCCGTTACAACGGACCTCCAGTATTCTTGGCATTCCGTTACAACGGAAGTCCAGTCCGTTACAACGCTATTTATTTCGGAGTTTGGCCAAATTTTGCCAGAAACATGTCCGTTACAACGCAACCTAGGTCCGTTACAACGCTATTTTCTGCAAACTTTCGTCCAAATTTCCAGAGACCAGTCCGTTACAACGCAACATACAGTCCGTTACAACGGACAAACTGTGTAGAGCTCCGTTACAACGGACCCAGTCCGTTACAACGGACTCCAATAGACACCCTAGGCATCCCCGCAACCTCGTATCAGATACAAGGTCCGTTACAACGGACTCCAAGTCCGTTACAACGGAATATGCAGTTTTCACGGTCCTCCTCACACCCCCGCATCCTATACAGGGTCCGTTACAACGGACACCAAGTCCGTTATAACGGAATATGTGTTTTTTCGAAAAAATCTCAATTTTCTGTATCTGCTACAGTGTCCGTTGCGACGGTTTCTCTCTTTTACACCTTTTCACGGTTTCTCTCTTTTACACCTTTTCACTCTCTAGAAATTTGTCTCACAATTTTCTGGATAATTCTGAATGAATTGCTTAGTTAAGATGAGAGAGAAAATCCTATTTATATACAATAGGATCAGGATTAGCCAAAAGGCATGTATATCCAATATACACCCTCTCACACAGAAAACTGCATGAACCTGGTCAGTATTCTGTCCAGACGAAATTGATAAATTTCTCTGACAGAAAATCAACCAACACGAAAGTTGTAGATAATCTCATTATCTACTCGACCCAATTTGGCCCAGCCCAATTGGAGTTCGTATACAAAAGTTATGACTGTTTTACTAACTATATGTCATACTGTTGCACCCTTTCGGTATTTCACAGAAACGACACTTATACTTCGTTCATATGAAATATATTTCTACATGAAGGTTATAGATAATCTAATTATCTATCTTACCCAATTTGAACCATTCAAATCGGATTTTCCTACTGAAAGATATGGCTACGAATGTACGACTACATTCGTTTATCCTTGTGTACACTTTTACCGTTGATCCTGAAACTGTATTTCCTTCACGTGTACTTGACACAACCTTACGGTTTTGTCGATTCATAAGAATCGGAATAGGATATGCATGCTTTAACGATCCATATGATGGATTAAAGAATGCTTCTCGGAATTGGAATATTCGTTTTGACGAAGTTATAAACAGTTATAACATTGTCGGAACGAATGGAAACTTTGTGTACACATGAAGGTTAGTGGGAGCTGCGTTATATTTCTTGTAACGACAAAGGATTTAGACAAGACCGCTTATGAATTAAGCGTGAAGATCTATAGGATAGATCTAAGAAGTTTCTCGTTCTATGTTATAGCACATATATCGACATATTGTTGAAAATGGTTTTCAACATATTACTCATTGGCGGAGTTAAATCGAAATGTCGAATGACAGAAATTTTCAACGGCTCGATGTGAGACATCAAGCAGCGCGAAAAGTAATAAAATGATGCCTTACATTTGATGTTAGGATCTATTATAGCTGTCATGATATGTATGTGGCTATCTGTCATACAAATATAGAGCGTCTAATTCACCATCAATAAAATTCATGGGAATCACACGAGTTTGAATGTAATGCGATTACATGAGACTAACTCTTGTGAATGTATAATGGTTATACATATATATACATAATTGTTATGTGTATTTAAACCCATCGAGATTTGTATTGATAGCGGTGAAGTTTATCCTTGAATACTTTGCGTAAGAATTCAGGATTTTATTTTATCTATAATGGTGTGGAAGACGTGTTGGTTATAAAGAATTATAACAACAACAGTTTCCAAAGATTTAGCACGTCGAAATATGTAGCACGACTTTCGATCACAAAGTGTGCACATGTTTTGCTTAAATGAAAACACGGTTATGTGGAAAGGTTCCACAAGACCAATAGTTAGTGATTCTATTTACGGAGGCGAGTATATTGTGGTTATTAATCGCAAAAGGAAGTGGTATGGATCGAGGATACATGATCAAACTCTAGTAGTCACGAGTTATCGGATTTATGGTTGTTTATTGCGTGAGACGCAATAGTACAAGTCACAAATGCCGAGGTCACAACCACTTCTAGCCAATACTCAGAAAATTTTCATTTGATCCATGAAATTTTGTGAAAAGATGTGATCGGAGATATTGGAAATGTTCCAATATAGATGATGATTAACACTAGCGAGAACGTGCGGACCCGTTTACAAAACCGCTCTCTCTAGTCGCGCATGACTGTCATGCGATGACTATGGGTATGGAGATACCTAGAGGAGGAAGAAGAGAGTAGAGTGTAGTTATCTAAATACGATAGTCCTCGCAGGTTATGGGTATGGAGATACCCATAGGTAAACGTTGTATCACCCAAATACTTAGTCCATATGAATGCATCCCTTTTAAAAATTTAATTTACTTAAATTAATATGCATTCACCTTATATGAAAACTGTGTGCGGGTTGTGTAATATGATTGTTACATGAACCCTGATTTGAACTTGTGTGGACGCCGGCATAATTGATGATTATGTGCAGCAAAACCGTCACATTTAAAGTGTCATTTCTAAATATCCCTAGTCGCGGATCAGTTTGCTTAAGAGAGAAGCATTTCTATAATCAGATAATAGACTGGACGTGTACACTAGTACGTTTGCCGAGGAGATGATTATGTTTTGCTAATCATGGGACAAGGTGCTTGTCGAATCGGGAACGTAGATATATTTTAATAAATTCAATTGTATATTCTGTTAAATTTAATCATACATTTTGGTAAATTCTGAAGGGAATTATCCCATCTCCGGGCCCGCGCATCGGATATGAAGGCCCGGTCCGGTTCCCAAAATCCAAGATCACGCTTCGATATCAAGGGTACGATGCAAAGTAGGATAGACGATTACCAGCGTGAAATTGATCACGCACGACGGGTTGATCGCTCGCATCCTTCTCTTCCTTCGGTGTCACGTTGGTGACTAGCCCGTACGTCCCATACCGCACGTCTCCCACCATCTTGACACGTTTCCGGTTATCTTCGCGCGTTCCATGACCGCACGCTTCCACAGCGCGTTACTCGATTACTTCTCCGGTTTGATCACAACGAAGAGCCACATATGTCGCTCCTCTACCCGTATCCACCGTGAGTCGTAGCACCTCGGTCGCGGATGCATCTGCCTAGACGATGCACCGGCGAACTTGCATGATTGCGTTTCGATTCTCTAAGACGGAGAAAACTCTTTTCTCCTTTCTCTTTCTCTCAATCTCTTCGCACTCTTTCATCATCTGATTAGAGTCTCATAATTTTTGGATAAAATCCATTAATTATCTGCACTGAACTTCTGAGAGAGAGAGAGAAACATCATATATATACTCCATAGGATAAGGATGGGCCAAAAGGTATGTATATCTTCTATACACATTTTCAAACAGAAAACTGCATACACCCTTTCAGTATTCTGTCAGAACGAAAATATCAAATCGTTCCAACCGACTTTGAACATTTACGAAAGTTGTAGATAATCTTATTATCTTTCCAACCCAATTGGATCCAGCCCAATTGGAGTTCGGACCCGAAAGTTACGCCTGTTTTACTGACTGTATGTCAAACCGTCGCACCCTTTCGGTATTCCATTAGAACGACACTGATACGTCGCTCAAATGGAAACTCTTACAACATGAAAGTTCTAGATAATCTCATTATCTAACTAACCCAATTTGAATCATTCCAATCGGAGTTACCTACTGAAAGTTATACCAGTTTTACTAATCTGTTTAGTATGCCCACGAACGCGTACGTTCGTTTGTCCTACGTACCATTTTAGCGTTGATCCAAAACTGTATTTCCTTCAGATGGATAAGATGAGTTAATGCTAGCAATGATGAATCGATCTCACCGTTCAAACTAAACGCTTCCGAATCATTCGAATTTCGAAGATTAAGCTCGAGAACATGGCCAGTGTCGTTTTGACAGGTCACACCCCTCCAATTACAACAATTGGCTCCCTTCCATGAAGACAGAAGATGGCCAGGATCTTCAAGTTTAGATTTGAATCCGAGCAATCCGATCCTTTCTTTTCTGAGACACTCTTTTGAATGGACAGGTTGGATGAAAAGAAGGAAAACCAAGCTGAAATACGATAACAATGGAGCCATGGCTAGCAAGTTCGGGGCCAGAAAGTAAAATAATGAAAGAGGGAGAGAGAGAGGGATAGGTAGAGAGGGACGAGACAGAAACAGAGAAATTAACTAGACAGGGAGAGGCGACTGGCCGGAGTGGTGGCGTTGCCGGAGACTAATCTCGGACGAACAAAACAATAGTTTAGAGAGAGACAGAGAGATAAAGAGGGAGAAAGAGCTACCTGGCGCCGAAGGGCTCCGGTAGTGATGGCGTTCCGACTGAGTTGGCGGTTTCGAGCTCCGACGCAAAAGGCAAGGCGCCTCTTTCACTCGCCGGAGAAGGGAGAAGGTAGAAGGGAGAAGGCGAGGAGATCGGAGACAGAGAGAAAGAAGGAAGGCGAGAGCGTGAGAAGTGAAGTAATGAAGTTGAATAATTACGAAAATACTCCTCCGTCTAGTGGATTCGTTTTCTGGATTCTTTTCTGGATTCTCCTTGGCAAGCCAAGCCGCCTATATATATATATATATATATATATATATATATATATATATATATATATATGATCAATGTCCAACACTCTTGTTTGGCCAACGTCGGCCAACAACACCTATTTCACTAAATCTAAATATTAAAATCGAATTTTAACCGTATAGATATGATTTATATCATTTGAGATTGTTGTAGATTTAATTTCATGAAAAATAAAAACTTCTATCATACTTATCATAATACTTTAAAAAATTGAACGGTAGAAAATAATTACAACATGAATCATCATTAAATAAATTTTGAAATTCGATTTTTTTGGTTTGGATGTATTGTAAATCATATAGATAGGCTCAAGATGAATTTTTACTAAGTTTCGAGTTTTCCTTCATGAAAATCTATGAATCTACCGAAATGGACGGTTGTGAAAATATGTTATCGGTTTTGTTAGATACAAAAATCGAAATTGTATAAAATTTATTCTACATCATATCTAAATGATATAAAACATATCTATACGGTTAAGATTCGATTATAATATTTAGATTTAGTGTAATAAGTGTTGTTGGCCAAAGTTGGCCAAACAAGAGTGTTGGTTATTGATCATATCCCTATACATATGGGATAGGATCAATGGCCAACACATATCTATATAGAGAAGGAGGCTGACCTACTTAATTAAGTACCAAACATTTGGTACTTAATGATTTTTAACCATTGAATTTGCATTGAGATTTGTGCATTTAATGATGTGCACAAAATTTCACGATCATCATGAAAAAACACAAACCTCAATGCAAATTCAATGTTTAAAAAACATTAAGTACCAAATATTTGGTACTTAATTAAGTATGTTAGCATCTCTCATATATATATATATATATATATATATATATATATATATATATATATATATATATATATATATATATATATATATATATATATACATACGGAAAAGACACTTAAAATACTTCTTGAAACACAAAAAACTCGTTACTATTTAAAATACCATTATTGCAAGTTTCAGAGCCGTCTCCGGCAATCCAAGACAAACAAGTGGCAAGACAAGGTATTTTCACTCATATTATTTGAAATTAAAATACCATAATTGCAAGTTACTGATGTATTGTAATTGTAATTATAATATTAATAACATGATTGAGGATTAACATAATTTTTATTTAATTACATTTATATCCCTATAAATTATCATAATTTCTTTTTAATCATAGTATGGACAATCAGAGCGGCGATCGAGCCTACTGATTTGGACAGATTCAAGACGTTATAGTCTGCAGATTAATGACTTGCGGTGCGATCGAGAAAAAAAATTACAAAATGCAGGTTCTTTTCTATTTTTCAAAAAAAATATTTCGATTCACTTTAATTTTTGAATTAATTCATTGAATAACAAGGGGTTTATTTTGGTTAATTTTTCAGGGTTTCTAAGGTCATTTGTTTGAAACTGCAATTTGAGAAAAATGGTGATTTTGTTTTAACAAATAAAGAAATAATTTCGGTACCAATTTAAGAAAAAGAACAGAATTTTCTATACTTGTTAACTACTATTAAAATGCAAAACGAGATGATTAGTAAAAGGTATATTGCGGAGAATAATTGCATTAATCTCAAATTGGAGAATTAGCAAGAGGTCGATTAAGATATCAGTAGTGAGTAATAAACTCGCACATATTTTCAAATTATTAACAAAAATAGAGGGTAAATTCAGGGTTTTTCAAACAAATTCATGATTTTGCTGTCTTTAATTTACAAAATTGATTTTCTTTTCGTTGCAAGGTAGTTGAAGCTTAGTATTATGTCGGTGGTGAGATCCTTTTATATTTACTATGATTCTTCCATAATGTTAAATTGTTGATTTAATTTGGTTCTAAATATCATGGTTAATTACGCTAAATTTGATCTTGATTGAAATCTTACTGAGCTTATTCGATCAAGTACACCCAATGCATCTAAAGAATTTACAATGAGAAATTTTAAATTAAATCATTTTAAGTATTGAACTGTGTACAAACTATTCAGCATTTAACCAGTTAAATGCAATCATGAAATCTATCTATATACTAATGCAAGGGGATTTGCTGCCTCCTGGTGCAGCCACGTCACCAGGGGCTTATTCGTAAAAAATTGGTCCTTTTTGATTTACAAATTGGTCCTTTTTTTAAAAAAAATTACATTTTGGTCCTTTTTTTTTACATTTTGGTCCTTTATATTTGCATTTTGGTCCTTCGAAGTTTTAATATTCACATTTTGGTCCAGGGGCCTCAAATTGGTCCTGTTTTTTAAAAACAATTACATTTTGGTCCTTCTTTATCACATTTCGGTCCTTTATATTTGCATTTTGGTCCTTTTTTCGAAAAAAAATTACATTTTGGTCCTTTTTTTTACATTTTGGTCCTTTATATTTGCATTTTGGCCCTTCGAAGTTTTGAAATTTACATTTTAGTCCAGGCAGCCACGTCACCAGGGGTCTATTTGTAAAAAAAAAAAAAAATTTTACATTTTGGTCCTTTTTGATTTACAAATTGGTCCTTTTTTTTAAAAAAAAATTACATTTTGGTCCTTCTTTTTTACATTTTGGTCCTTTATATTTGCATTTTGGTCCTTCGAAATTTTAATATTCATATTTTGGTCCAGGGGCCTCAAATTGGTCCTGTTTTTTAAAACAAATTACATTTTGGTCCTTTTTTATCACATTTCGGTCCTTTATATTTGCATTTTGATCCTTCGAAGTTTTAAAATTTACATTTTGGTCATTTATTATTTTTCTTGCCTGGTGCAGCCACGTCACCAGGGGCCTATTTGTAAAAAAAAAAATTACATTTTGGTCCTTTTTTCGGAAAAAATTTACATTTTGGTCCTTTTTTTTCATTTTGGTCCTTTTTTATTTACAAATTGGTCCTTTTTTCGAAAAAAAATTACATTTTGGTCCTTTTTTTCTCATTTTGGTCCTTTATATTTGCATTTTGGCCCTTCGAAGTTTTGAAATTTACATTTTAGTCCAGGGGCCTCAAATTGGTCATATTTTTTAAAAAAAATTATATTTTGTCCTTTTTTCACATTTTTGTCCTCCTAAGTTTTAAAATTTACATTTTGGTCCTTTATTATTTTTCTTGAAAAACTAAAATAAAATTATAATAAGTTGAACAATATTAATAAAAGAACATCTTGCAAATATTTAAAAATAAAATATCACAAAACTATTAAAAAATACATAAAAAGAAAACTAAAATAAAAAATAGATGTTTAAATAGATATTTTCTATGAATATATTTGCAAGGTGTTTATTTATTATCATTTAATGTTAGTTTTTTTATGAATAAAGAATGTAATATTAAAATTATATAAACAAAATATGTAATAATTTAAATTTTTTTAAATCACTACGTGTTAAGAAGTGTTTATGAATTTTCTTAAAATTAATAAAAAATAACAAAAATAAGTTTTAATTATTACATATGAGATTTGGAGGGTATTTTGGGAAAAAAAATTTAATATCATCCATAAGGAGTATTTTAAAATAAAAGTTTGGTAAAGAGTTTTTTTTTTTGGGAGTTTACGAAAAGATAGAGAATTTTTTATAATATCCAAAAAAAATTAGGGGGTTAAAAATATACCAAATCATGGATGTGCGAATAATCATGACATAATTTAAATTAAAAATTCGAACGAAACGGTTAGCGATGACATCGTCAAACTTTGTTGTTGGCTGACCACACAAAGGACGAAAAATATTTGTACTAAATATGTAGCGAAATTAAAGATTTGCGAAATTAAAGATTTGTGAAATTAAAAACACTCTTTTTTTCAGCAATGTTTTCTGAACTATTATGTTCTTAATAAATTTCATGACGACTCATTCGTTCTTTTTCCTTATTTTACTTATGAAGTATAAAATATAGATAATTTTTTTAGCAATAACCGTTTGAATTATTCAAGAAATCCGGCTCTTAAAATTTTCAAACGATTTTTACTACAAAATTTCACTCGCACACAACACACTAAATTACACATATAATAATGATTACAAAAAGAAAGTCACATACACAAAACGAACAACAATTTTTTTCAACTACATTACTTATAAACCCGAACAACCCCGCGCAATTGCGCGGGGTAATGCTAGTATCCTATAACTAAAGAAAACTACAGAAAATAAAACAATTTAACACAAACTAATTTCTTTCAAATTTTATCGATTTTATCTGCTTTAATGATTGGATTTGCTTTCGCAATCGCATCTTGACCGAGCCTTCTGTAGTCGAAATTGCAACTATGCTTGTCAGAATATCGATGAACCCAGCAGAACATATTTTCACATCGGCATTTGAACGCTGTTAATCCAACCTGTTTTCAAAAATTCAAGCCAAAATAAAGAAATATAATTAATTAATTAGCACATGCAATTAAGTATATATGAAATTAAGAAACCACAAAATATAACAAGAATATATTCAAATATACCTTTTTATTACAAACAGCACATCGAATTGCAGGCTCCTTTACTGCGAAATCAACTGGAGTTTCCTCTGAAGCACCGACATGTTCGACATGTTTAAATTCGACCTCAAGATTCTTTGATTCTTTCGAATCAATTGATGAATTATTCAAACTTCTCAAAGAGCAATCTAATTTGTAGCATTTCGAACAAAGATTGTTCGTCGCTGGATTACCGAAAAACCCGCAATTGTTTCGACATAAATTCGCCATGTTCTCCCCATTTTCGCTCCCTCGTTCCATTCTTCGGGACCTTTAAGTCACAAAATTTGATGAAAACTTGATGAGAATTAAGAAAAAGTAAACAGATGCTTTAGCTAAATTTGTTTGGAAATTTGTATCTTGCAAGGCAAGTTATACGTGATTGCTTAAAAAAGACGGATGAGAATGAGATTCGGTGATGAACTCCAATTGTTCACGTGGCAAGAGGAGAAAGGATAAAATGCTGGTGTGTGGTGTGTGGTGTGTGGAAGCAACTCGAATCGTGTAGAATCTTTTTTGATGAAACATAAAGAGGCCATAATGGGCCTCCATATCAATATTACATAATTGTAGCCCATGTTAAAATACTTTTGGGGCCTAATTATGATTAAACGAATAATTATAATTATTGACAGTGTTTATATTATTAGCCTAAGTAGAAATAATATTTTGTTTGATAAATAAATAAAAGGGTGCACGTGTGAGGTGGATCCATTGTCGGTGGGTGGGCGAGTGGGTGCTCCCTTCATAATCATCTCTGTCTAATTCCCCACGAGTCACTTAAATTTAATTAACATCACATCATTCATTGGTTAACATCTATTCTTTCTCTTCATGCATTAATCACTTCTTTTTTTAAAAGGAAAGCTAGCTAATTACCAACTCATCACTTCCTTTTTTTAATGCCGAATTTGGATGTTATTAGTTTTGTGTTGTTAGCCTTGTTAACTTATTAGTTAGGTGGTTTCCAAGAAGCCCAATTATTTGTCTAATTAAGATAGTAAACAAATATATATAGGTTTAATGTAAACGATGAGGACATAAAAATTATCATATTATACTTATATGCTATTATTTATATCTTTCATAAGTAATGCAAAAATATTTTTTCTAATATTATGAAAAAAAATCTAACCAATATATATTATTTTTCATATTTAAATATATATGGCATATTGACATGTTACAATTTAATTATTTTTTATGATGAAAAAAATTAAGAATAAAAATATTTTTAAGATATGAAAGATTTTATTTGCATGATTTATGAAAATTGATAAACTAATAGATAAATATAAGAAATATCAATCATCAATTCATCATTAACAGGGATATAACGGTCATTTGATAAAACGAAATTGAAATCGTTCTCAATTTAGTCATGTTGACTCTTGCAACAACGTCATCCTTTACTTTTGGCAGATTATGACAGTAACATGTTCATTAAATTATTTAAGTAATAATTATTGCTGCTAATTATTTAATAAGGTGCTAATGCATCCACGAGCCTACTTCATTAGTTAATAAAAATAAAAATAAAGGAGCTAATGCATCCTTTTTTTATCAAAATTTGGATTTTACAGTTGACTAATTTGGTGTCTCTAAAGTTGGAGGTTTCATAGAATCACGGTGTGATTTGTATAATTAGGACAGTAAGCAAAATTAATGATGGACCATGATCATAAAAGAGTTTCTTTTTATTGGAATAGTCGTATGATAAAAGTTCGTTTTTTTATATTTGACTTTGTATAAATAATATATTTTTCTATAGAAATATGGACTTGGCATCCCATCATTTAATTGAACAGAACATTAAGTTACATTAAATTAAATTTACAATTATGGCGTCAAATTCTCTTTCTTGACTAAATATTAGTATATTGATTGTAGTTTATCTGTCTAGTTCAAATTCTCTCAATTCTCGTCTTGTTATAATCATGCTGCATGATATTCTCAGCTCCATTAATGGCTCTTGATACAATATATAATACGTACAAACTCAAACTTAAAAGCGTTATTTTACTAATTTTATTCATTATAAGATATTATTATAATGCAAACAAAAATAAGAGTATATTTCCAAAGTCTATATGTGGGTCATTCATGCCCAGAAGAAAGACAAAATATTTCATTTTCTCCAGGATTATTAGAAAGCTACACTCTATCATTTTAACTAGAGAATAAACTTAGCACCTACATCATTAATGCAAACAAATAAACATTGCCTAAAATTTTGTCAAATACAAAATGAATAATAACAAGTAATTCTTGGGGTGTATATTACATGACAAGTAAGTGAAATGAATAACAATCAACAAGCTCCATCGATGATCTATGAGAAGTAGACATTGTTATGTACAAATGGGGGCAGTGTAACTTCTCAAGGGACCCATTATGTTCCTGTAGAAAGCTATATAGATGTGTATATTCCAACTATATGATAATATGTTTGTGGCTAATTATGCCCAAATGATGATATGTTTGATTTATGGCAAAGTACAAGTATTACTTCTTACAAATTACAAATTGTAATGAAAGCTTGTGTAATGATATTATGATGAATACCTAACTATGTGACCAAATTACTAATTTCTATAATTGAGTCATTTCTAAATTGCATTATTACGTCTTACTGTATTATTGCTAATGTGCACTCAACTTCTATTGTAGTGCTCAGAGCGTCACGTGGCAAAAACATGTTTAAAAAAACACGCGAACAAAAAAATGAGATGAGCGGTCGTTTCTATACATTCAAACTTCATATTTATACTTTTCTAATTCATATTTATACTTTCTTACAGTGAAAAATGTATAAATAATGACCGAGTTTTATTCATAATATAAAAACAATGGTATAAATATTTATGTAATTATTTGTATACATTTCAACTTCATATATATACATTTTTACAATAAAAATATATATAAATAATAACGGATCTTTTTCATGCGTATAGAGAAAAATATATATAATATTAGTAAAAAATATAAATAACTTGAGAAACGGCGAAAAGAGAGCCTTGCTAATTAGAAACTATTAATCTCACCATTCACCAAGTCTTCTTAGTCTCAATTCTTTTGGAAACACAATCCCATAATATTTTGAACATAACATAACATATCATTAAATATCTTGATCTTGTTATATACACTGTACAAGACAAATAATTAAGCATTCCCCCTCCCATTAATTTTAGAATACAAGAGATATGGTGAGGCCACGTCGGAGGTACTGTTCACCCGACAAATAATTAAGCATACTGTTCACTCGATACTGTTCGCTACTGTTCAACCGAGTACTGTTCATCCCGGTTACTATTCATGTGTTTTTTTTTTTTTTTGAATTTTATTTTATTTGACATATATCTTGTGTTCTAAATACAATATTTGAATTTTTCATCGTATTAATAAATATAATTGACATATGTCTTGTGCTCTAAATAAAATATTTGAATTTAATAAAATACTATTCACACAAATACTTTTTGTTAGCCTCAGCTGGTATTATTTTTTTTTTTTGTGCTTATTATAACAATTTTGATTGGTACCAAGCTGCGTTTTTTTGTGCTTATTATAATATTTTTGATTGGTACCAAGCTGCGTCTTTTATGTTTTTTGGTTTGTCTTTTTCAGAATTTATTTTATTTGACATGTTTTGTATTCTAAATAAAACATTTGAATTTTTCTTTTGGAACATATGATATGTTTTGAGGAGGAAAAAAATTTGCATTTATTGCATAATACTTGTGACACTATTTAATATCAGATTTTTTTTTTAAATTAACATTTATGAAAATTACTTTTGTTTTATACTTGTAATATTTTAGATAAAATTATTATTTTATGATCATAACACATTTTCAAAAATCGCAGCGAAACACGAGAAATATTTCTATTTTCTTATCAAATAATATATCAAATAATATATCCCGCAGCGAAATAATATATCAAATAATATATAAAATTATTATTTTTGCTAATTATATTATTTCTTATCAAATAATATATCCTGCAGCGAAGCGCGGGCTATATTCCTAGTATTATTAACGAGAGAAAAGAAGACATCTCCAAGGAGACGTCGTAGACTTGTCATTCAGCACTTGCGCTCACACACACACACACACACACACACCCCCCTCAAATTATATCTTGTTTGCGTACATACACTGATAGAATTGATGAAAATTGCAGTGGTCTTTCGTGTGCACGTGAGAAAGCTACGGCATGAATGGATGAAAATTAAATTAGATGCATCTACATTGTACACGTATAATATAAGCACATATTTTTGCCAATAATTGTAGCATTTTGTCATTATAAATAACCCCATGATTTGGTAATAATTGGAGAATACAAACAACACTTTTTTTTAAAAAAAATCTAATAAAATGTTTTCCATTCTTTTGTATTAAATAAACAAAAACGTTTGTTACAAGCATGAATTATACATGATTTAATTTAATTTGCTGTGTCCTCGTCATTAAATTACTAGCAGCTTAGGTGGCAATTGTTTCGTGGACAATTAGAAGTCAGGACTGCGAGTTTAACTCGAGACTCGTATTTTGTTCGTGTTAGATATAATTCAATAACAACTCGTTCGACCGTGATGAAGATGATCGAGCCGAGCTAATCCGACTTCAGAGTGAGGGGAACTAGTTCAAATATCGAGCCGATTTTGAATTATATCCAACTCGATCAAGGTAAACTTGAAACAAATTTTAATTCAATTTTCCACTTAATTATGTCAAACCTAATTAATTCATAATATAAAATATATAATAACAACATGTTAATATGTATTGCAGGTTATGACTTCTAATCATTTTTATTTTTATTTTTATGTGTTTGTATTGTTAATAGATTTTTTTTTTTTTTTGAAAAATTGTATTGTTAATAGATTGATATTTCATTTCTTTTGAGTTACTTCAAATTATTTTTGACAAACAAACTAGTGTCGAGCCGAATCGAATTGGCTCATTAAAAATTGAGGAAGCTTGAACTTGAAGTTTTAACTCCAATTCAATGCTAAATGTGCCAAGCTAGTTCTGGTTGAGTTTCAAAACGAAATTGGGCTCGACATAATTCGTTTAAATTCGACTGGGTTACAACCCTAATGTGATATGTTATCGAAGATTTGAGTTAATCTCGCGCCATATAGACAAAGTGAACTCGACAACAAGTTCAACAATTCTGCTAGTTCTCACTAGTCTTTTTTTTTTTAGTAAATCTCACTAGTCTTTTTTTATTTCTATTTTGTAATTTAAAAAAAAAAATCTATTATTTCTGTGTATTTTTAATAATAATAATAATTGTTTTGTAACTTTGAAATATCAAATATTTTCTTATTAAAAAGTTACATATTATTGTCCAATCATCATTCTAAGATAATTATCATTTAAAAGTATTTCTTTTTTATTATTCATAACATGTCTGATAGTTTTTCAAAAGAATTCTCCCCTCCCATTAATTTTTGAATAGAAGAGATGTGGTGAGGCCACATCATCAATACTGTTCACCCGGTACTGTTCACCTGGTACTGTTCATCGTGACACTGTTCACCTCGGTACTGTTCTCCCGGGTACTGTTTATCGTGTTTTTTTTTTTTTTTTTTTTTTTGAATTTTATTTTATTTGACATATGTGTTGTGTTCTAAATAAAATATTTGAATTTTTTATCGTATTTGACATATGTCTTGTGTTCTAAATAAAATATTATAATTTTTCATCGTATTAATAAATATAATTGAAATATGTCTTGTGTTCTAAATAAAATATTTGAATTTTTCATCGTATTAATAAATATAATTGACATATGTCTTGTGTTATAAATAAAATATTTGAATTTTTCATCGTATTAATAAATATAATTTGTATACTATAATTTTACTGTTAAAAAAATACTATTCACACAAATACTTTTTGTTAGCCTGAGCTGGTATTATTTTTTTTTTTGCTTATTATAACAGTTTTGATTGGTACCAAGCTGCGTTTTTTTGTACTTATTATAATATTTTTGATTGGTACCAAACTGCGTTTTTTATTTCTTATCAAATAATATATCAAGTAATTACTTTTGCTTATTATATTATTTCTTATCAAATAATATATCCCGCAGCGAAGCGCGGGATATTTTCCTAGTCTATTTAATAATGCTATGAATAAAAAACGGTTTTGACTTGAAAATGTACAAACGCATCTTTTTTATGGCATCGCGAATAAAAATAGAAGTTTATTAAATGATTTTGTTGATATTTTTTGCATCGTCTATTGTTCTTATTTTTATAAAGGGATAATTATTTTGTTATATAAATTCGAGCCGAAACATCCAAAATATCATGACAAATACTGCTTGTAAACCAGCAGACAATAAAATTAATAAATTTGGAAATTAAATTAATATGTAGGCCATAAATATTACCATTGATAACTATGTTCCTTATTACCCTACATTCTAAAATTACCTACAATTTTACCTCTACAATTACCATTTTACTTTGAATTTTACGTACTCTATCTATGATCATCTATGGTGTAAATTGTATATTAGATAATCTCGAGTCGAGTCTGGTTTGGAGTTTGGACTCTAACCAGACCATTATTTACAGGGTTTATTAAGGACCCTACCACATGAGAATGGTCAGGTTATTTTACCCTAAATTAGAAATATTACATCATTACAACATATTTGATATTTATAGATAGATATCAATCAATGATGGGCTCATAAGGTTTCACATTCTGCCAAATACTATTTCTGAAATTTTAAATTATCTCCTCAATTTTCTGAGTACTTTACAAATTATATCCATTTTATAGAATATTAGAAAAAGCAGGGTTTTTCCTACAACTTTCCTTAATAGTAATGTAATGAGGGGTAGTGAGGACTGAGGAGTTTACTAGTAAAAAATGTATTCATGAGCTTTAAAGCAAATTGTTTAACTTAGGAAAAGAGATGAATTATTATTATTATTAATTTAAAGAGATAAGATTACAAGTTGCTTTGAATGGAACCTTTGACCAGCACCATCAGGCCTAAACAAAGCCCTTATTCATTTCTTAATCTTGCCTCTCTCCCTTTCTGAAAGAATGGAGATCTCCATTCATTTCTACATGACTAATTGAATCATCACTTCAAGCCAAAATAAATGAACTATCATATGAAACAAGAAAATATATTAGTTGGTATGTGTTGGAAAAACTTTTATTTAACTATATATCAATATTGAAGCTCCTAGGGGAGGACGAGATGTGTCCATTTTTGTAGAAATGGAGGGCAGTGAAAACCAATTGTAATTGGGACAAAGCCAGCTAATTCGAGTGTTGAGATGTAGCAAACAAAACAAAATGGGATTAGTGCATGCTCACACAAACTTAAACAAAGAAAAGGGCCCACCAATTCATGAAAATGTGGGTCTCACAAGCACCAAAGAGCAATGCACTCTCACATGGAAACAGGCTCTTGTGTCAGTCTTTCATTGGTTCTGGCTGGATTTTGCTGTGAAATTAGGGTTTGGTGCCCTAAAAAATTTGCCCACTAGAGAATAGAGAATAGTGAGAGAGACCATTTTCTAGGGTTACATGCATCTCTCCTCTTTAAACAAAGAGTTTTTGTGGTTTTCCATATTGGCATTGCACATGGCCTTGGAGGCTAGTCAAATAGCAACAAGAGCACTAGTTGCAAACTTGATCCTTTTCATCTTTTAAACTATTTTAAACTTCTACATTTCAATATTAAAATATTTGGGATTTTAGGTTATCCATTTTGATGATTGAAAGCAATTAGACACTCATTGAAAAGCTAACAAAGAGAAAGATATATAATAGAAATGATTAACCCCACTAATTCATCATCAAAAGCAAAACATATAATTACATTAATAACATCACAGGCCTCTCCTACTACTTCTTTTTGTCTCCATGCGACTGCAAAAGACAACCAAGGAACTAAAAAACTACTCAGTACAAAATGCAAAAGAAAAAAAAATCTCATTTCCAAACAAGATGTGGAATTGCAGAAAAAATGATTATATATTTACAAAACATAGCCCTAATTACCCATTGTATACTAACCAACAAAACTCCCCCAAAAATAGTAACCAAACAAAACAAAAGTACTCACTCAGTAAATACATAAACCCTAAACCTCCTCTTTCCCTTCCTTCAAAGTACCCATATCAGAAACAAACCCATCCATCGACGACCCGGTCCGCACGGACTCACACTCAGACCCTTTCGACTGGTCCACAATCGACCCGGCTTGAATCTCTTTAAACATAGCCATGACCTTCAACATTGTGGGCCTTCTAGAAGGCCGATCGTCCAAACACGCACACGCAATCTTCAAATGCTCCAACAACTCCAATTCCAACCCTTGATCCTCCTCGATCAAAACCTTATCGAAAACATCGGTAATCTTTAATTTCGAATGTTGCTTCACCCACCCGACCAAATTATTATCCTCGCCGAAATCCGCCGAGTCCGTCGGCTGTCTTCCCGTCAACAACTCCAACAAAACAACTCCGTAAGAATAAACGTCGCCTTTCGTAGTGCAACGGAAACTCTGGTAGTATTCCGGAGGCACGTAGCCGGGGGTGCCGGCGAGAGTGGAAACGCTTAGATGAGTGTCCATCGCGCTCATGAATCTCGCCATGCCGAAATCGGAGACGCGTGCTTCTAGATGCTCGTCTAATAGCACGTTGGAGGATTTCATGTCGCGGTGGATTATGTGAGGGATGCAATTATGGTGGAGGAAGGCGAGTCCTCGGGCGGCTCCTACCGCGATTTTTCGTCTTGTTTGCCAGCTCAGCTTTAAGCCGGTTTTTTTATGGTCGTGGAGGACGTCTTCTAGACTGCCGTGTTTCATGTATTCGTATACGAGCAAGCGTTCTTCGCCAACTTTGCAATAGCCTAATAAGGGAACTAGATTGCGGTGTTTTATTTTACCGATGGTTTCCATTTCCGCGGTGAATTCTCGGTCGCCTTGTCCGCTTATGTGGATTAGTTTTTTTATGGCGACGATTTTGGAGTCTTTTAATTGGGCTTTGTAGACGTCGCCGAATCCGCCCGACCCGATAAGACTGTCGTTGTGGAACCCGTTCGTGGCTTCTAATAAATCTCCGAAGGTTAGTTTTTGCAAGGGTTTGTCGAAGGTTGCGAGATTAATGCTGAACGCGTTCGTGCCGGATAGTTTCCAGTTTGAGATCGTCGCAGATTGGGTTCGCGAATCGAGGTAGAAATCTCGACCCGCATCCGTTTCTTGCTGCTGTCTTTGTCTTCTTCTGCTCTCCATTGCGATGATCACCAGCCCGAATATGCAAAATAAAGCGAAAAGCAAACCCAAGGCGACGCTGCCTGCAAGAGAAGCTTGACGGTGCGACTTTTGGTGCGACGAGTCCTTCTTCGACCCGGATCCGTTATCACAAACCGGTAAAGGAAACCCGCACAGACCCGTGTTGTTCTCGTACACGTACTTGGGAAATGTAGCCAAAGAGCCCAATTCGGGTATGGACCCGTTCAGCCGGTTATTCGATAAATTAATCTCGGACAACGACAATGCAGAAAATGAAGGTGGAATCGGCCCTTCGAGCATATTATTCGACAAATCAAGAACCGCCACGTGCGCCATGCCACCCATTTCGTTCGGTATCAAACCCGATAACAAATTATGCCCGAGATTCAAAATCATCAAGTAATACATCATCCCCATTTCCTTTGGAATACTCCCTTGGAGATTATTGTAAGATAAATCGAGAAAAATCATCGTGCCGTTATTATTAAAAGTGGCTTGAATGTTGCCCATGTAGAGTCGAGTGAAATTACACAACTTCTTGCTCGGCATGCGCGTCAGATCGTCCGAACGGATCCCACCAAACTCCAATAAACTACCCTTTCCGTGGCAAAGGCTACTTTCGTCATTTCGTAAATAGACGTATCGTTTACCCGTTAACAACCCAACTGCCACCTTACCGGATTGTTTTGACAAAGCAGGTGGGATAGACCCGTTAAGATAATTGCTATTGAGATCCAACCAGACAAGGCTTTTGCAGTCTCCTAACTCGGGTGGGATTGCACCCGTGAAGGAATTATTGCTTAGTTTTAAAATGGAGAGACCTTCGAGCTTACCTATCCATGC
Organism: Luzula sylvatica; assembly: GCA_946800325.1. Classification (NCBI taxonomy): domain Eukaryota; kingdom Viridiplantae; phylum Streptophyta; class Magnoliopsida; order Poales; family Juncaceae; genus Luzula; species Luzula sylvatica. The sequence goes on from OX326961.1 coordinate 1,441,490, forward strand.
GGGTATGGACCCGCTTAAGCGGTTACTCGCCAGAGAGATCCAGTTTAAACTGGTACAGTTGGCGAGGCCGTCTGGTATTTCACCGGTCAAGCCATTGTAGTCGAGAATGAGATTTTCGAGTTCTTTGAGAGAGGAGAGAGAAGAGGGTATCTCGCCATTTAGATTGTTTTGCCACATGATTAAGTCTTTTAGTTTGGATAAGGATCCTAACGAACCGGGTATGGACCCGGTAAGGGAATTTAAGCTCAGATCCAAGGAGATTATATCGGAGCAGTTGCTTAGAGAGTCTGGGATGGAGCCTGAGAAGTAGTTGTTTTGCAAGTAGAGTTCTTTCAAACTGGACCCTCCAGTTATGCAGAGAGAAGCGGGTATTGGTCCCGAGAACCCGTTTGAACTGAGATCCAATAACTCCAGACTGATGAGTTTGGAAATGGAGTTGGGTAAAGATCCGTTGAAGTAGTTGAACCCGAGTTCCAGCCGCTTGAGGACAGTCATGCCAGCAAGGGCTGTATTGGGGATTTCACCAGAGAAATTGTTGTATGAGAGACTGAGTGTATTGAGACTGGTACAGGACGAGAGGTCTGGCGGAGCTGTACCGGCAAAATGGTTTGCTGAGAGGTTAAGAAAGGTTAAACCGAGGCAGTTGGAGAATGTACCGGCCGGAAGAGTACCGGCCAAGGCATTTGAAGAGAGGTCGAGGTGCTGGAGAGAGGTACAATTGGAGATCTCTGGTACCTGACCTGAGATTTTGTTACCGGAGAGGTCCAGTCGCTGGAGAACACCTAAGCCAGAGAGAATCCACTGGAGATCTCCGGTGGATTCTATCTTGTTGTAAGAGAGGTCGAGAGATTGAATGGTGAAAACAGGAGAGGAAGGAGCGTTCTTTTTAATGGGAGAAACACCAATGGAGTTACTGGAGAGGTTGAGCGACTGAAGTGCATTGCAAGAGGCAATGAGGGTTGCCAGGTCGGAAACAGAGCCGTGGATGTTGTTACCAGAGAGGTCCAGTACGGTCAACTGGACGCCACATTTGGACACAGATTGGATGTCTCCAGTAAGGTTTATCCACCGGAGAGAGAGCGTCTCAATGGAAGAAAGAGAGAGAAGATAAGCCGAGACAGATTTGAAGTCCGGGCTGAGTAAGGCGTCTTGCAGCGTAAGAGAGGCGACGCGGCCTCCTTTGCATCCAACACCTTCAAAAGAACACGCACCCTCGCTTGGATTCCAGGCGGAGAGCAAAGCAGGGTTAGGAAGAGAGTTCTTGAACGATATTAACAGATCGACATCTCCGGCGATGGCCACCGGTACAAACCGAAAAACACAAAGAAACAAGAAGAAGAGCCACTCCATGTATAACTACGTTCTTTTCACTTCTTCTCTCATAAATGGTATAGATTTGTTCTTTTCGTCACTTTCGTTTCAACTAGTTTGGCAAAATCGCCATTAGAGAGTGAATGCCGGAGCTTAGAGTTAGAGTTAGAGAGAGAGAGAGAGTAACGAGTCAAAAGATTGGGGAGTGAGGTAAAGAAGAGAATTGTAGAGAGAGAGAGAGGGAACAGCTGTAGGTATGGTGGGGTCACATGGGCATGTGCACTTAGCGAATCCTACTCTACTCAGCTTAACTTAATAATCGCCTTCATTAATCACTATTAAGATAATCTAATCTATGACTATTTCTTTAGTCACCCGATTCTAATCCGACGGATCGAAATCTCTCGATCTAATACTCGTCAAATCTAACGGTCAGGATAAGCCAATATTCACGACAAATAATGCTCTGTTCGAGACGGGATCACGTGCCGTCAGTCCGTTTGTTTCCGTAGATTTTTCCTGATTTCCTAAAATACCCTGATAGAAAGGAGTTAGTTGGAGAAACGAACAAAGAGTCAGTGAAGGGTAATTTAGTAAAATGAGAATAAGTGCGTCACGGTGTCGTTACTTCGTGAAGGGTTTGTCTTTAATTCCGGAGATGAGATCCGGAGCGTGCGGTTTGATTAAGGATATTGTGAAATGACTGAAATACCCTTGTTAAACTACGGTTGATAAAAAGGACGTGCTCAGATCAGAAGGGCATGAGTTGTCAGCATCGTGCCCTAGTTTTTCCGAATAGACTAATCAGCTTCCATCCTCGCCGTTCATTTTTTGTACTTATTTTGTACGCCGTCAGATTTAGTGGGAGGTGATTTGTCGAGAAAGCACGCACCCGACGGACTCCTCGCTACAGACAAAAAGAGGGCAAATTATGTTTTAACAAATTTACACCACCTTTCCTCATATAACCCTGAAATATTTTTATTCCAAGTTATTATTCTTCTCTTCAATATTTACAGTATAAACAAAATACAAATATTCGGAAGGTAATATGTACAAAACTGCTAAGTGTAAAAGTGTAAAGTAAAAAGAGAGATAATGGATGAATGCCCGTGCGTTTAATTCAGATGACGTGGCCACCGAATCTAAATCTAACCCCTTTCTATTTTCTCACGAACAATAACTCTATCACCCTACCTGTAACGGGTTAAAATATTAAAACAATAAGCTCGTTACACTGGAGGTTACAAAGGTGTTGATACAAAAGAATTGAGGATAAATCAGCACCATTTTTGTTCACGAAAATTTACACGCGCTAACAGACGTGGCGATGTGATTGGAGGGAAATCGATGGGAGATGCGTATGGGAAGTAATGATGTGAAGTAGGGTAAGGAAGATCAGGTGAAGATAATTATTATTTAATTAGACACTGAATTCGTAGATTTTAGTGGGTCCTTGCTCTGAGACCGGACACGTGTGCCTGTCTTTGGGCTTGATGGATTGAATCTGGGCCGTCGGATGTGGAATGGGCTTGAACGGGGCATGTGGGGCTCATGATTAATATCCACCGTTAGATTAGATCACAGATTCACAGGTACTTCGAAGAGGGCTTTCGTACGTAGTGTGTTGTGTGGTGTGAGTTGTGATGCACGTCCCTTAAAATCTCTTAAACCAATTAATATGTAGACATTTATTTTATAAATGATAAATGTTGGCGATAAATTATGAATAATTTATGGATGTCGTATATACAGCGAGAGGAACAAGAATTAATCGTTTCTTAATTTTTTTATTATCATCCATTCTCAATTAATTGTATCGTCAACAATTTTGAAAAATTATTCTTGGCCGAGTTAATTTATCATTTAACATGTGTTATACTGATGGATCTAGACTGTTTACACCGTTTCACACATATATCATTTAACATGGATTAAAACCATAATATCCGATATAAAATGGTTAAGACTTGAATTTTGAAAATAATATTATATTATTAACATTATTGTATTCGTTTTAATATCCAATCCGACAATATCCTAATCATAATTCGAAAAAAATATTAAAACACCCCTAATTGGCTAATTGGCCATTTCTTCACACGTGCGAAATATGTGTGTGTGTTTGAGAGAGAGAGAGAGAGAGAGAGAGAGAGAGAGTAATAATTGGAGAAGAGAAGGTGGAAAAAGAGGCCCACCTAATGAGATGAGACTGAGGAGGAGGAGGAGGTGGGCATATATACTGTTTTTACTCGCAACAGATTTATTTTTGTCTAATCACATTCATATGTGTTATGTGTATCAGTGTATGTGTATGTATGTCAGTATGTGATAATTTCATGTGAATAAGTGTGGTGGATAATTTTGAGTATGATTCTAATAATTATGAATTATGCTCCTATATGTGATATTTGCAATCCTATTATAACGTAAACCTTTATAAGCAGGGCTATTTATTTAGTATTTCATTTTCGGGCCTAATCTCAAAGATTTTCTGGGTTACATTTTGCTTTTCATTTTTCATTTATAATTTTTAATTGAGTCAACTAAAAATATAATCAATCCACGTTAATCATTTTTTTCCCCACCTCATTAGTGGGCTTGGGATGAGCTTGGGATGAGTTTGGAGTCAACTACATAGTATAGGGAACAAAACTAACCATGGATGGTGTTGAAATTTTTTTTGACCAAAATATCCTTCTATTTACATGTATAGTATAAAGGAATATTTTTGTTATTTTTTATTAATTTTAAAAAAATCCTAAAATAATTTTGAGCTTATAATAATTTAATAAAAATAATTATTACATGTTATGTTCATATAATTTTAATATTTCAAACATTATATATATTTGTCGTTTATATTATTTTTCCTTAAAAACTAATATAAAATAATAATAATATGAACAACAATATTAAAATAACACCTTGCAAATATTTAAAAATTAAAAAATCATGAAACTATTAAAAATACATAAAATGAGAACGAAAATAAAAAAAACTAATGCTTAAACAAATATTTTTCAATATTTTCGAGGTGTATATTTATTGTTGTCTATTTTATTATTATGTGATGCTAGTTTTTCATGAATAATAAATGAAATATTAAAATTATATAAACACAACATTTGATAATTTTATTTTTTTTGAAATCATTACATGTTAAAAAATATTTATGAATTTTCTTGAAATTAATAATAAATAATATTTTTTTTTAATTACTACATATGGAGTAGAAGGATATTTTGGTCATTTTATTATGTAAGAAGTGCCTTCATAAAATATTTTTTTTTTAAAAAATCCAAACTTTTCTATATATTTTAAGAAGAGGTCGTATAAGGTGTCCCCTCATTTCCACCCAACGTCTTTTATATCATCAATTAATAATTAATCAACCAAATAATTAATAAAACTACACTTCATTAACAATTAGTGAATATATAATTAACATACACATGCATTAATAATTATTAATCAATAACAATTAATTATTAATTGGGTGTCATTTTGTTAATGACTTTGTTAATTAGTCATCAATTAATTGTTAATCGGTGATATAGAGGACGTAGTGGGGAAATGAGGGGCGTGGTAAATTAACACTTGAACTTAAAACTAACAGAAATCTAGCAAAGTCTCGTCGAGTCAGTGTACATATCAACTGATAGCCCCGTTAACCACAAATAATAAACCGTCAATTCTGATTACGAACACCTTGTTCAACAATTGTTTATACTAATTTTAGAAATTAAACCAATTTTGGAAGAATATAAATCGCTTAAATTACCATTCTATACAACCCAATATCTTTTTTCAAATCACAACCAATTGGACTCGTCGCGTATCATGATGAGAAGATACACCTCAACGAACGATCCCCAATGCCAATTGGGCATATCGTGCATGCTCAACACGGAAGTGGGATCCGTGTTAGCGGTGATTCGCCGCACTGTGGACCCCAACGTCATAAGTTCGGCAATCATTTTAGACGACCCGCCCGTCCAATCCCTAAAAAAACTACGTGCCATCATTTTTCACACAGATTGGCGCGAGACCGAGCCGTCAGTCTACTTGTCTCCGTTCCTCGATGTAGTCGAAAGCGATGACGTGCCGGCTTCTGCAACCGGGGCCTCTTTATCGGCAATTCTGAAGATTTTGCAGTTCGAACTTTTTGACGACCAGTCCCCGGGAGCGTTATCTGCGGTCCACTCGATTGTTTCGGCCATCTCGTCTTGTAAGCTCGAGAGGACGGACGCCAACAATGAAGACGCCATCATGATGCACACTCTCCAAGTTCTTCTTGCTTTGATTCGTTGCCCTGCTGGCAGACTTCTGAGCGATCACGCTGTTTGCACAATCGTCAACACGTGTTTTCAGGTTATATATCCATCCATCGAAATGCAATAGTTATTTATATTATATACACGTATCTTCGTCTAAAATTTGGAACTTTTTGTTTGTTATGATTCGATGAAGATTGTTCAACAATCAGCTTATCGCAGCGACTTGCTGCAACGAACGGCGCGACATTGTCTGCACGAAGTGATACAAACCATTTTCAAGCACCTCCCTGACCTTACGGCCCTTGAATCAGACGGAGTCGACCTGTCAGAGTTGGAGCAAGAATTGGGACCCGTTGGTGGATACGGAGCCCAGTGCATGACAAAAATATTCGAATATTTGTGCTCGATGCTCGATGCAAGCGAGATGGGGCCTGAGGGTTATGGATCTACTGGATCTGAAGAGAACATGCAAGTATTTGCGCTTGTGTTGATTAATACTGCAATCGAACTCGGCGGAGAATCAATTGGGTCGCACCCAAAATTGTTGTGTTTGATCGAAGATAATCTGTTTTACCACCTGGTTCATCACGCAGCTTGTTCTGGCCCGTTGGTCCTTTCCATGATTTGTAGCACGGTTTTAAACCTCTACCACTTCTTGCGCAGGTAATATTCACAATTTGCATCATTAAGTTGTAATATTTTGAGTTAATGTTATCTTATATGTAAGAGTAATATTTTGAATTATTGTGTTGAAAATGCAGGTCACTGAGGCTCCAATTGGAAGCCTTTTTTGTCCACGTGCTACTTCGCATCGGTGCCGGTCTGAATGGGCCCCTCCTGCAGGAAGTCGCTATCGAGAACATAATAAGTTTTTGTCGTCAACCAACCTTCTTAATAGAGATGTTCGTGAACTACGATTGCGATCCGATCCGATATGACATACTTGAAGAGATTGGCAAACTTTTGTGCAGGACTGCATTCCCTCAAGGGAATGCAAACCAAATGACCCCCCTTCAAATTCAAGCCTTTGATGGACTTGTTCATGTGATTACAACCATTGCTGATAGTATGGGATCTTCGAGCGATATTCCCATGCCCAGTGGTAAAGAAATGTACTTCCTGAACGTGTCGGAATATGATCCGTTGATGGACGGCGCACCTCCTGAACCCGACTCGGAGGAATGGGTGAAGTTTGTTCGTAAGAGGAAATATAAGAAAAAGAAGATCAAGATTGCTGCTGAACATTACAACCGTGACGAGAGAAAAGGGTTGGAGTATTTAAACATATCTAATGTCGTTCCGAGCCCCCCGGACCCGAAAGCTCTAGCCTACTTCTTTAGATACACACCTGGGCTGGACAAAACAAAAATTGGGGAATACTTAGGGCACCATGATGAGTACAATATACGAGTACTAAAGGAGTACGTAGATACGTTTGACTTTACAGGTCTTCCCGCTCACGCCGCCGTGAGGGGCTTCCTACAGAGCTTCCGGCTATCTGGGGAGTCACAAAAGATATATAGAGTGGTCGAGGCCTGTTCCAGGAAGATTTACGAGCAACAATCCTCCGATATTTTTGCGAATTCGGATGTAGTATTCACGCATATCTATGCGCTCATCATGCTTAACACGGACCAGCACAATGGCCAAGTAAAAAAGAGAATGACCTTAGATGACTTTATTAGAAACAATCAAAAGCTCAATGATGGAAATGATTTTCCAAAGGAGTACCTAGATGATGTATTTCACTATATCGCGAAGAATGAAATTAAAATTTTAAGCGACGACTCTGTGGCAGTCGAACTAGACTCAAATATATGGGGTGAACTTATCAGGAGATCATATGTCGTTGAGCCGTTCGTGTTATGTGACTTTAATCACGAGCTAAGTCGTGAGATGTTTACAATAATGTCAGGTCAATCGGTCGCCACGCTAGCTGCCATATTTGACTCTACAAATGATGAAGATATAAGAAGTAAGTGTGTCGAAGGAATGATCTCGGTCGCTCGAATTGCACAATATGGTTTGGAAGACGTGCTTGATGAGTTGCTCTCGTGTCTTTGCAAGTTCACAAACCTTTTGAACCCGTATAAATGCACAGAAGATACTCAGGCAGAGTTCAACGAGAGTGTTAAAATGCGTATGGCCACCCTTGCGCTCTTCACAATCGCAAACCGGTTTGGAGATTCGATACGTGGGGCTTGGAAGAATATTGTCGATTGCATGATCAAACTTAAGAGAATGCAACTATTGCCTCAATTAGATTTAGTTTCGAGCAGCGATTCCGTAACCCCGGTTTCTTTCGAGTCGAGTCAAATTTTGCACGAAAGGTCCGAGACCGGAGTCATATTTCCTTCATCGCAACAAGGAATGGGAACGAGTCGTTTAGTGTCTGGCATGATTGGGCGGTTTTCTGAAATCTTATCACTCGAGACCGGTGCGGAGTCCATGCTCAATATGAGTAGCGAGTCAGAGATGAACATGAAATTGATGGAACAATGCAGAATTGCAAATATATTTACGGAGAGCGCGGTACTCTCGGATGAGACCCTACAATACCTAGGTCGAGCACTCATATTTTCCGCATATGGCAAGGGGCAAAAATTGAGTACGATCACCGAGGAAAACGAAACAGTTGGATTTTGTTGGGATCTAATATTAACCATCACGACTAACAATCTTCACCGATTCTTAGCCTTTTGGCCTCAATTCCACGAGGCCTTCGTGTCGATACAACAATTACCATCCGTGGCCTCATCCCCCTTCCCCGAGAGGGGCATCATTGCTATTTTCAAAATCGCACATCAAATACTCTCTTCCGATTTCCCACGTCTCGACAGGGCAGTCGAAGAGATGATATTCAAGTCTATTACAATCATGTGGAAAATGGAAAAAGATATACTTGACATGTGTCGTGAAAGCTTAGTTGATTCGGTGATAACGCTCATCACGGAGCACGCTAACAACATACAAACTTTCATGGGTTGGAGGACGCTCTTTACAATCCTCCAGACCTCAGGGCGCAATCCCGATACCTTCGATCGGGCCTTAGAGGCCTTGATGAATCTAATGAACGGCGAACACGTAACGCGTTACAATTATATATACTGCGTCGAATGCGCTTACAATTTCGTTTCCCAAAAAATAATCCCCTTAGACAAGTGTGGCGCGCTATTAACCACGTTAGGCGGATCAGTGAATCATATAGCACGATGGCACAACAACGGTTTCCCCGACTCGAACAACAACGCAGAGAATGTCGGACCTAACCCCATGAACCTATATGTAAAATTAATCGATGCATTGAGAAAGATATGTTTTATACGGAGAGAGGAGATACGCACCCAAGCTCTATCCGAGATAAAACGATGCTTCCAGATGGCAGCCGATGAGTTGGATCTCGCACCGTCTACCTGTTTACTATTCTTCAACCATACGGTCCTGCCAATGGCAGATGAGATGCATGAAAAAATTAGAGAATATTCGAGAAAACTGGGCAATGAGAGAGAAACGACGAGCATGGCAATCACATACGTTGGGACCATGAATTTGCTGGCCGAGTTTTACGTGATGTTCTTGACGAAGTTAAACCAGGACACCGATGATTTCAGAACGTTTTGGTTAGGCTTGTTGAGGCGAATGGACTCGTGGATGAAGGCCGAGTATGCGGAAGGGGCTTCGATTGAGGTACGCTCGGGGGTACCCCACGTGTTGAAGAAGATGATTCAAGGGATGAAAGAGAAAGGGGTGTTGGTACCCGTCGAGGGAGATGAGTTGTGGGACAGCACCTACATTCAAGTCAATTGGCTCGCTCCTTCCGTTCTTGACGACTTGTTTCCTCGCTAGACCACACCCTGCGTGCGTACTCCGAGTCTTCAAAATAATTACGACTACAATTTAAATTCAAAAAAAAAAAAAAAAAAACTAATTGTATGAATTAGGAAATTTATAATAAGCTACCAATATGACAATTATCAGGAAACAAAATATATGTAAATTTACCAGTGTGTCTAAATTAAGGTGAGAAATCAAATTCGAGACATGTTTTAACTTTAACACCATCATTTGTTCCTGACTTTCCTGCTATACTTTCTCGAAATAGAGGTGAAAATCAAACAAAGTCATGAAATCAAATTACAAGATTACAATCGATTGAGGTGAAATCATACGAAATAGCAAAATTAAATTTTTCCCTGTGAATCTCCAAATAGGAAACTTGTAGAAAATTCAACTTTTTCCATGACTCATAAATTTTGTAATTTTGCAATTTGGCCCCTAAAATATTACAAAATCAAAATTGAACATTTTTCTCCATTGACTTTGACATCAACACCAAACGATTATCAATATTTCGTGCAAAGAAGTTATGTCATCTACAATCTAATCTAGAAGAATTTCAAGTTTTAAGATTCGAAGTTTTCTTTCCTTAAACTCTCTTCAATTTGAAATGTTAATGGGTGATTATCTGGTAGAATCTTTTTTTCAATTCTTATACAAATTAACAAGGATATTTTAGGTATTTTTCAATATTCTAATTTAAATAATAATTAATGCAATATTCGAATAGGAAACTAATTTGATTGAGAATAACTAATTAATTATAAATTTCCAAAATACCTTTTTCAAAAGGTTCTACCATATAATCACCCTTGTTAATAATAGTAGCAAATAATATTTATTACAGCTACGCATGAACTAAATAGTTGTATCTCTCTCCACACTTTACAATTACAAATCTAAAACTACCAAATATAACAATCTAATATTTTATTCAATTAAGGCTTGAACATTAAGATCTGTAATCCATACACGATGCAATTCAAATACATAATTAGACAACAACAATATTAAATTACATTACATTAATTACTCAAATCATCATCATCTTCTTCATCATCGTCATCCATAGTATCATCATCCTCATTATCATTATCATCTTCATCAACATTAATATTATCACCATTGTTAAGATCATTATTATCATCATCATCATCATTACCACCTTCATCTTCGTCCTCTTCTTCTTCTTCTCGATCATCATCGTCAGAGCCGTCTCCAATCATCGCAATTTCAGATTGAGCACGTTCAAAAATCTCCCTTCTTTTCTCCTCCAGTTCCTTCATAAACTCGTTCCTCATCTTCTCCAGTTCCTTTGCTCGATCCTTCCTGTTGCTCTCCAGTCTCTCAAACACTCCTTCGATTCTCCTCACTGAATCTGCCAAAACCCTAAATTTCGAGTCTCCATTATCATCATGAATCCGATTAGTATCATAATTATCTTCTTCTTCAGATCCAGCATAGCGTGGTTCCTCTCCATTTAAATGCTCTCCATTATCCAGTCCAAACCTCAGTCTCGGCATCTCTGGTTCTTGCCTGAATTGCCTCGGCATCTCCGGCTCTTGCCTGAATTGCCTCGGCACCTCCGGCTCTTGCCTGAGTTGCCTCTTTTCCAATTGAGGTGGTCTATCCCCCAATAACTCATCCATCTTTTCAAAATAATCCCAATTAGAACTCGAGCTTACCTCCAAGACTCCATTTTTGTGCTTCTTATACATCTTTTTCAAGGTCTCGATGCGATTCTGGCATTGCAGCACGCTATATTTTCGTTCACAGATCTCATTCACGTCTCTGGCAATCCGCGCCCAGTGATCGGAGTTCAATTTACCCTTCCCGTTCATTAAAAATCGGTCGCCCCATGCTCGAATTAGGGCAAAGGTTGAATCCTTCGACCAGTCGGCTGGAATCTTTACGTGATCGGGTCGATTGGAACCGGTACCTTTCCGAGACACCAATTTGAAACCTTGTGCGTGTCGATCGACCTTCGGACGCTTGACAGGCGGTGCTTCATCGGCTGAAGAAGGAGAGGTAAGATAATTACCTGCGTCGTCGGAATTGGAGGGAGAAGGAGGTGACGGGAAAGGGCGGCGGTTCTTGGGAGGAGGAGGGTGGGGGTAATCGTCGTCCATTGATTGGGTAATGCGAGAAAGGGGAAATGGAACGGAGGCGACGAGAGAAGGTAAGATCGGAAGTCCGGTGAGTCTTGGGAATAATGTCTCCGTTTTAAAACAAAATGGAGGCGTCCGGTTATATATTGGGCTTTGAATAGAGATTCTCTTGGGCTGTTTTGGGCTAGTAGTCCATATTTTGTTAAATTAAATCAGATCATTTTAATTAAGAGAAATTAGTTGTTCCTTTTATTCATTTTGATACATATTCGAGTCTAATAAATATTAATATAGTTTTATTATTATTTTAATTTATATTAGTATTAATATTAATATATTTTATGCGGTTATTGTATGATCACAAAAGATATATGGGTTTTGAGGTCAAGAAACAATTCTTTTTGTCAAAATTAAGGAATAAACATGTATAAAAATAAGGGGCACAAGCAAACATAATTAACATTTTATTTCATTTCACATGAACACAAGTCATTGTTAGTTGATAAGCAAATCAATTAACAATCAATTTTCTTTTTCACTCGTCTCCAATTATTTCAAAATAAAATAAATATTTTTGTGGTTAAATTTTTAATAACTAGACGAGCTAGTGCTCTGTTAGATTCTCTGTCAAAGTTTGATAAATAGATTCTTTTTGAAATTTTGGCATAAAAACAAAACAATTAATACTTTTGTTTCTTCTGGCCGTTGGATTAAGAAAATGATTCTAGTTCGATTATTTTATGTCATTCGCTCTGTGGTCGTTTCTGTAAGAAATTATTATATTTAAGTATAATAATCATATTCTCATTTGTGTTTATTTGAAAAGTCATATTATATTTTTTTATAATACATTTTTTACAATATGTCTTCAATTTTCTAAAACATAATTATTATTTTAAAACAATTTATAATATTTTTATCATTTTTAAAAATATTTACAAAAATAAATTATATTTTAAACCATTTATGGTTTTCTACAAATATTTGTAATATCATTTATTTGTAGGAAACCACAAATATTTGTATTATAACTCATTTGTAGAAAATCGCAAATGGTTCAATATATTATTTTAATTTTGTAAATATTTTAAAAATGATAAAGACATTATAAATTATTTCAAAATGATAATTATATTTGAGTAAGACGTATTGTAAAAAATATACTATAAAAAAATGTAAAATGATTTTCCAAATTAACACGAGAATATAATCTTATATTTAAATGTAATAACTTCTTGTCCAAAATATTTTTTAAAATATGATTTTTATTTACTAAATAAAGTACTATTAAATATATCCTTTTATTAAATATGAATATTTCTAGAAACACATTTATTTTTAAAGAAAATATAATTTTGTAAGACTTAATAGTAAAATATATATATATTTTTTGCATAATATAAATATCGAGTATATATAAGGATACAATATAGGGTGAAATATTAATGAAACTCAAATTTGACAAACTTTCCATTTTTGAAAAATCAAGAGTATTATTTTTTTGTATTTCCAAATTTGTTGGTCTATTTTGGTTCATAGTTAGCTAATCTGCGAATGATACGCGTATTATTCACGTATTATACGATTTTTTTGAAAAACACGAACTTCGCGTTTCCATTTCAATTGTTCGGAATAATACGCGTATATTATAACTTGGAAAAGTTCGGCCGAACTTTTACGAATTTTTCCAAATATGTCATTCAACTGATTTTGGGCAACTTTATAATTGGATATTCATGAATTTAGACCATGGTCAGTCATTCGGGATACGGCAATAATACGATACGGGATACATTCGTGTATAATTCGGATAATGCGTTTTTCAATACGGCAAAAAATTCGGACCTAAAAAACGTGAACGGGTAATATTCGCATTTGTATAGGTTCGTGTATAATTCGATTTTTATTAAAAATTCGGTTAAAAAAATTCGGCAAAATATAATATCGCGAAATTCGCGTATTTTTCAAAATTCGTATAATTCGTGTATTATTCGCGAACTATTCGCGAATTGACTAACTTAGATCATGATATGACTCATGTAAATTAGAAATTGCAATACAAAGAAACAATTAAAAATTCCCAATTAAAAAAATTCGGCAAAAAATCGGCCGAATTTTTTTTGGCCATAAAATTCGCGAATATTTCCGAATCACTGAATTGGATAAGCGAAGTTCGCGTATTTTTCAAAATTCGTATAATTCGTGTATTATTCGCGAACTATTCGCGAATTGACTAACTTAAATTTAGACCATCTTTTATACGATATCATCCATTTAGTAATTTTATAATACGATATCATGCATGTGAGCAATTATAGATTAATGGAAATAATACATTACAATGTACACGTGTGTACACAATCATATGCCAAACTTAACACCTGTCTAATTTTCTAGCAAATTTTGATAACTTCCATTGTAGTATGGATACTATGGCATTATTGCTTAACTAAATACTAAATATTTTGCAAATTTTGGTAACTGAGTTTTATTTTCTATGTCAAACAAACAATTTTCAGTGCAAATTTATGTTGAATTGATTTTTTATATTTAAATAACAATAATTGGAGCATAATATATACATGCATACTTTGCCGAATTTTTCGTATCGAATCTTTAATAAAAATCGTATTATACACGAACGTATACGAATACGAATATTTTCCGTCCACGTTTTTTGGTCCGAATTTTTTGCCGTACTGAAAAACGTATTATCCGAATCATATGCGGACGAATTCCGCACCGTATTATTGCCGTAATCCGAATGACTGATTATGTTTTGGTTAATTCTAAACTTAATAGGTCCACAAAAAAAAAATCTCATGGTATTATCACTCCAAATATTTCGTGATTCCATAATTCTTCTGGTAGGAAATAAGAAACCAATTATGTACATGTCTTGCAAAATAAAAACATAGACACAATAAAATCCGATCATGGATTATTAAGTCTTTGACGATCATATAAAAAATATTTGTTCAGACGAATCATACAAAAATATTACTACAAATTAATTAAATATTTTAATTTTAATTACAAAATTAATTCATATTATGCATTTTTATAACATCATGACATATAAATTAATTTGTAGTAATATTTTATTTTTGTTTCGGATTCTACAACTTGAGTCGAAATTTTATCACAATTCTACCAAATTAAGATTTTACATCCGACACAAATCGGTTTGTGGGAGTTAGAGTGGTTGAATCGTAAAATTTTAAGACAAATCGGAATTTAACAATCATGATCTCTGTAATAAATATAAAAAATAGAATTTCCATATTAGTAAAATATTATTTCTAAAATTTCAGAATATAAGATCCAATTAAAAATATAACTCTTCCGACGATCAAAATCGAGTTCTTATGTGTTAATATTTTTCTAAAGAGTATAATCGTAATTACATTTTTATGGATAATTTAAATAAATATTTTATAGGGTCTTATTCGCAAAATGATCAATCCATTAATAATGCAACAAATAGAGTTTCTAAAATAAACCTTCATATACTTGTAAATCCAAGAATTTGCAAATATGATAATTTTATGGGTATGTATGAAATGTCCCATTTCCGCCTCATCACTCCTTCATTAACCCTGCGGCACACACCTCTCCCCATTCATAACCATTAGCCAACAACATGCACTCATGAAACACCAAGTAAAAGAAGATAGAAAAATAAGAAAAAACAACGAAAAAGTGAAATTTCGGTAAACGAAAAGCATGAGAAGATTGAGGAGGTGAAGTTGTGCAAATAGACAAGATCAAAAGAAGAATTTCATCCAAGTTTCGAGTAGGTCCATTTTTCAGTCCATTTTGTGCGAGGTTCCAATTGTCTTCGTATATCGAGTTATTTCGATTAAGTGAGTGCCACTCTCACTTTTCTCTTGTTAAAATTCGAATTACGAGCGTTTCTAGACCTTACTTAGTAGTCTAGGGTCCTCGCTTTAAAATCAGTATTTTGCATTAAAAACCGTGCTACTTCAATAAAATATATATTATGTAGATTTGAACATATATATGTATGCATAATTTGATTTCGATAAAACGTAAGCCATGCTTACGATTTTACATAGCGTCCTATGATAACTTGACGCATCTTCTCCGGTATGTTTTAGTTTGTTAGGTTTAGTGTCGCGTGATCCCGTGACGCTCTTTGAAGGGAAAGCGTAGCAATCTTGATGTAGTGCAATGTCCCGTTCCATTATAGGTTTCGTTGTGGCACAAGAATATCCAGTCGTCAGCTCATTTGTTGGGAATTCGCGCTTCCTGAGCTTTTTGTTTTGTTCCATTCCGTGTGTTGTTGGGAATTCATTTCGTCCCCGGGCCCGCGCAGCGGATATGTAGGCCCGGTCCGGTTCCCTTAATCCAAGATCACGCCATGACTTCGAAGGGTACGATGCAAATAAGAAGATTAGATTCATACCAGTGCAAAATTGATTGCACACGACGGGTTGATTACTGGTCTTCTTTCTCCTGTCACGTTGGTGACAATCCGCGCGTCCCACACCACGCGTCTTCCACCGCGCGAACCACAAGTGCCGCTCCTCTACTTGTATCCACCGTGAGTCGGAGTTCGTCGGTCGCGGGTGCAACTGCCTAGACGATGCACCGGCGAACTTGCTTGATCGATTGATTCTCTATACCGGAAAACTCCTTTTCTCGGTTCTCTCTCTTTACACCCTTTCACTCTCTAGAAAGATGTCTCTCTATAATTCTGGAATATTCTAAATAATCCGAATGATTGGACTGAATCAAGCATTCTTTGATGAGAGAGAATTATCCTATTTATATCACATAGGATTATGATGGGCCAAAAGACATGTATATCCAATATACACTCTTTCACACAGAAAGTTGCATGAACCTGTTCAGTATTCTGTCCATACGAAATTGGTAAAGTCCTCTGACAGAAAATCAACCTACACGAAAGTTGTAGATAATCTTACTATCTACCCAACCCAATTTGGCCCAGCCCAATTGGAGTTCGTATGCAAAAGTTATGACTGTTTCACTAAATGTATGTCATACTGTTGCACCATTTCGGTATTTCATAGAAACGACACTGATACTTCGTTCATATGAAATATATTTCTACATGAAGGTTGTAGATAATCTTATTATATATCTAACCCAATTTGAACCATTCAAATTGAATTTTCCTACTGAAAGATATGACCACGAATGTACGCTTACATTCGTTTATCCTCGTGTACACTTTTACGGTTGATCCGAAACTGTATTTACTTCAGTCTCCCACTCAATTTCAGATCTACCTAAAAGGTGCTCATGCATATCCAATATGCACGATTTTAGAGAATATAGCTCGCGTATCAAATACCAAGCTACGCACATCTTATGTGCCAGCTTTATAATCAAGCCCGACTTAGTACGACTCGTTGTGTGACCATGTAGGTTCGGTTAACGATGGTAGTAGGCTGTTTCCATAGCACTACAAGCCCATGAGCGGGATCTAGTTACTCCATAATGGCTACCCATGTTAACACGAAGAATGATTATGATCATTGTGCCCATCTCGAATAGCGGTCATTAGTTCTCTTGTTAGCGATATCCGTTAATCAAAAGACATGGTGGTAGTCATCCTTATATTTTGATTAACTATACTTATTCCTCGTTTCCGAACTGATTTAACAATTTCAATCGATATTAACCGTTAATATCATTGACCAAGGCCTTGGTTTTCGTTAATCAATTCATCGAGTGGCCTAAGAGATATCTCTTCCTTTCGGAATAAACAATTCCTATCTTGGAGACTCATATTGAATTCCGTGTTTCGGACAATACCCAATGATGACCGTTTTAGCTCCCTGTTACGGTGAGCGTAAGGTCATATCAAAGTATTATGTTACACATGTAACGCAATCGATGGTCCCCTCAAGTATGAAGAACCTAATACCCTACTCGTCGCGAGTCCATCCATAATGACTAAACCATGTCATGGTCTCGCGGCTTCGGTCATATCCAATATATGTCACCTAGCATATATCTACATTCCCAATTCGACAAACACCTTTGTCCTATGATTAGCAAAACATAATCATCTCCTCGGCTAACGTACTAGTGTACATGTTCAGTCTATTATCTGATAATGTAAATGCTTCACTCTTAAGCAAACTGCATCATGACTAGGGATGTTTAGAAATGAAACTGTTGGGAATTCATCCCGACCCCGGGCCCGCGCAGCGGAATGAAGGCCCGGTCCGGTTCCCTAAATCCAAGATCACGCCATGACTTCGAGGGTACGATGCAAATAGAAGGATAGATCTATACCAGTGCCAAATTGATGGCACACGAAGGGTTGATCGCCGCCTTCTATTCCTCCTGTCACGTTGGTGACAATCCGCGCGTCCCATACCACGCGTCCTTCACCACTCGTTAACTACGCCGGTTCACTCGACTTCGTCTTCGTGCGTCCAAGCGTTTCCACCGTCTTTCTCACTCGAGTCGATCACAATCGAAGAACCACAAACGTCGTTCCTCTACTTGTATCCACGTTGATTCGTAAGACGTCGGTCACGGATGCACCTGCCTAGACGATGCACCGGCGAACTTGCTCGATCTAATCGATTCTCTATTTCTCTCTCTTCGCACCTTTTCACTCACGAAAGATCAAATCTGAATTTGCTCTTTTTCTTGTGTATTGGGAAGAATGATAATCTCTATAGTCTGATCTGGATGATAGAGAAAGTATCCTATTTATATCTAATAGGATTAGGATTAGCCAAAAGGCATGTATATCCAATATACATCCTTTCACACAGAAAAGTGCATGAACCTGTTCAGTGTTCTGTCCAGACGAAATCGATACATTTCTCTGACAGCAAATCACCCAACATGAAAGTTGTATATAATCTCATTATCTACACAACCCAATTTGGCCCAGCCCAATTGGAGTTCGTATGCAAAAGTTATGACTGTTTTACTAACTGTATGTCATACTGTTGCACCCTTTCAGTATTTCACATAAACGACACTGATACTTCGTTCATATGAAATATATTTCTACATGAAGGTTATAGATAATCTAATTATCTATCTAACCCAATTTGAACCATTCAAATCGGATTTTCCCACTGACAGTTATGGCCACGAATGTACGACTACATTCGTTTATCCTTGTGTACACTTTTACGGTTGATCCTGAAACTGTATTTCCTTCAGTCTCCCACTCAATTTCAGATCTACCTAAAAGGTACTCATGCATATTCAATACGCACGATTTTAGAGAATATAGCTCGCGTATCAAATACCAAGCTATGCACATCCAATGTGCCAATTTTATGATTAAGCCCGACTTAGTACGACTCGTTGTGTGACCATGTAGGTTCGACTTAACGATGGCAGTAGGTTGTTTCCAATACCTACAAGCTCATGAGCGGGATCTAGTCACTCCATCATAGCTACCCATGTTAAACGAATAATGATTGTGATCATTGTGCCTATCTCGAATAGCGGTTACTAGTTCTCTTGTTTGCGATATCCGTTAATCAAAAGGCATGGTAATAGTCATCCTTATAATTTGATTAACTACACTTATTCCCCGATTCCGAGTTGAGTTAACAAATTTCAATCGATATTAACCATTAATATCATTGACTGTGGCCACAGTTTTCGTTAATCGACTCATCGAGCGGCGCCTAAGAGATATCTCTTCCTTTCGGAATAAACAATTCCTATCTTGGAGACTCACATTGAATTCCGTGTTTCGGACAATACCCAATGATGACCCTTTTAACTCCCTGTTACGGTGAGCGTAAGATCATATCAAAGCATTGTGTTACGCACGTAACGCAATCAATGATCCCCTCAAGTTTGAAGAACCTAAAACCCTATCCGTCGCAAGTCCATCTATAATGACTAAACCATGTCATGGTTTCGCGGCTTTGGTCATATCCAATATATGTAACCTAACATATATCTACGTTCCCGATTCGACAAGCACCTTGTCCCATGATTAGCAAAACATAATCATCTCCTCGGCAAACGTACTAGTGTACGCGTTCAGTCTATTATCTAATAATAGAAATGCTTCTCTCTTAAGCAAGCTGATCCGCGACTAGGGATGTTTAGAAATGACACTTTAAGTGTGACGGTTTCGCTGCACATGGTCCTCAACCATGTCGACGTCCACACAAGCTCAAATCAAGGTTCATGTAACAATCATATTACACAACCCGCACACAGTTTTCATATAAGGTGAATGCATATTAATTTAAGTAAACAAAAATTTTAAAAGGGATGCATTCATATGGATTAAGTATTTGGGTGATACAACATTTACCTATGGGTATCTCCATACCCACAACCTGCGATGACTATCGTATTAGATAACTACACTCTACTCTCTTCTTCCTCCTCTAGGTATCTCCATACCCATAGTCATCGCATGACAGTCACGCGCGACTAGAGAGAGCGGTTTTGTAAACGGTTCCGCACGTTCCCGCTAGTGTTAATCTTCAGCAGGATTGGAACATTTCCAATACCTACGATCACATATTTTCGCAAAATTTCATGGATCAATGAAATTTTCTGAGTATTAGTTAGAAGTGGTTGTGACCTCGGCATTTTTGGCTTGTGCTATTGCGTATCACGCAATACACAACCATAAATCCGATAACTCGTGACTACTCGAGTTTGGTCATGTATCTTGATCCATACCGCTTCCCTTTGTGATTCATAACCACAATATACTCGCCTCCGTAAATAGAATAATTATTGGTCATGTGGAACCTTTCCACATAACCATGTTTTCGTTTAAGCAAATCATGTACACACTTTGTGATCGAAAGTCGTGCTACATATTTGGACGTGCTAAATCTTTGGAAACTGTCGTTGTTATAACTCTTTATAACCAACACGTCCTCCACACCATTATAGATTAAATAAAATCCTGAATTCTTTTGCAAAGTATTCAAGGATAACATTCACCGCTATTAATACAAATTCCAATGGGTTTAAATATACATAACCATTATGTATATAAATATATAACCATTATACATTCACAAGAGTTAGTCTCATGTAATCGAATTACATTCAAACTCATGCGATTCCCATGAATTTTATTGACGGTAAATTAGACGACTTATGTGTACGACGTATAGCCACATACATATCATGACAGATATAATAGATCCTAACATCAAATGTAAGGCATCATATTATTACTTTTCGCGCTGCTTGATGTCTCACATCGAGCCGTTGAAAATTTTTGTCATTCGACATTTCGATTTAACTCCTCCAAGGAGTTAAATGTTGAAAACCTTTTTCAACATTATGTCGATATACGTGCTATAATCTAGAACGAGGAACTTCTTAGATCTATCCTATAGATCTTCACGCTTAATTCATAAGCAGTCTCGCCTAAATCCTTTGTCGTTACAAGAAATATAACGCAGCTCCCATTAACCTTCATGTGTACACAAAGTTTCCATTCATTTCGACAATTTTATAACAGTTTATAACTTCGTCAAAACGAATATTCCAATTCCGAGAAGCTTTCTCTAATCCATCATATGGATCGTTCAAGCATGTATATACTATTCCGATTCTTACGAATCGACAAAACCGTAAGGTTGTGTCAAGTACACATCCTTTAATAAAATTTCTGTTAAGAAATTCAGTTTTGACATCCATCTTGCCACATCACATAGTCATAATACGTGATTATGGCAAGCAGAATTTTGAGAATAGGAAAGCATGGCAACATGCGAAAACGTTTCTTCATAGTCCGACTATGAATTGCATGAAACTCTTCGTAAAAAGCCTCGCTTTACATATATGCTTATTCCTATCCATGTAGGTTCTTCATCTTGAAAAACCCACTCACATTTCACGGTCTAACCCAGAAAGTAATGAAATCAAGTTCTAAACTTGATAATTTACATGGATTGAATCTCAGATTTCATGACACCATGTCATGTGGAATCAACTTATCATAGCATCCTTGTAGGATATAGAATCATCATATGATTTCGATCTATCATCATTAGCCACGATAAATCCGTATTTACCGGCTTATGATATAGCCTACTTGATCTACGAAAAATTGCTTTGTGTGTTCGACTCGCGTTCATCAACTCTTGATGAAGCCATGTCAACTTTCATCGGTACAATGTTCATTTTCAGATCTCGAACTCTTTCGAGATTTATTCTACTCCCACTAGCCCGCATAGAGATCAGCAACATCAAGTTTCAAATTTGTACGCATCGAGTCCTCCTCCAAGAAGGCATCTCTTCGAGCCACGAAAATCTTATTTTCGTCGGGACGTTAGAACTAATACCCTTTAGTTTCCTTAAGGATAAACGAACAATTTCCAGATTTGGGATTGAGTTTAACCGAAACAAATTTCGAAATACACTCACATCCTCAAATCTGTACAAGTGACAACTTCGGAACCATTCCGATCCATATCTCATATGGCGTCTTTTGTACCGATTAGAAGGATTATGGTCCATATCTCATACGCAACCATTCATTAGTGCCGCTGTCTCAAGGGCGTATCCCCAAAATATTTTTGGGAGATCCTATTGGTTTATCATTTATCGAACCATGTCCAACATGCGTTCATTTCCTCTTTTCGGACACGTCTCAATGTTCCGAATAAAGGCCATCGTGAAACGATTCCACAATCATAAATGATCATCAATATTCATAACTCAAATATCGCCTCTTCGATCCTATCGAAAAGTTTAGCTCAAATACTCGCCTTATCGATCCTATCGAAAAGCATTGATTTTCTTGCTTAGTTGATTTCGTATTTCGTTTTTGAAACTCTTTGAACCTTTCAAAAGTCTCCGTTTCGGCACGCATTAAATAGATATTTTCATATCTACTTTAACCGTCCATAAACGTAACAAAATACCGATAGCCTCCTCTTGCCTCGGAACTTATCGGAACATTAAATCTAAATGTAATTTCCAATAATTCGTTGGATCTTTCTCCAACCTTTGGAGAATGATGCCCTTTGTCGTCTTGCCTAATAAATAAGTATCGCATTAATCAATCGAATCTAATTCGAATGATTCTAGCAATCCATCATATGGAATCTAGATACGCGAATCTCGTTTATATGGCCAAGACGGCAATGCCAAAAGAAGCAATCAACTACTAGGTTTAATCCTCCTCGGATTTCACCATTTTTGAGTCATTAGTTTGGACAACTCCTTGTCCGAACTTTCTGTTTGGAAAACATTTTTCCCAAAATACCCTTAGACATACATTTCTTTCGATCCCGCTTTTGAATTACAAGGACATCCACGCATCTATATACATTGGATTCCTCGGATACTCCGAGCATCTCCAATTCAATTTTAAATCACATCTCATGCAATTTCGGGATCGACTTATCTATCGAATGCATATGATATTCGGTCACGACGATCAAATCTCGTACCATCAACACACGAGTGTTAATCCAAGACCCATAAGGCGTCTCAAAATTAACCTACTCTTTGAGCCGCATCGAACCATTCAACGCGCTCTAGCTCTTGAAACTATTTCATGAGCGTTGTGTTTTACTTTCATATACACCCGAATTCTCAAAACAATTTTCAGAAATATGCGCCTATACATGCCACCACAAGGCACGTAATATCGTTCGATTCCTTTTTAAAGTTTATCGAACCCGGCTTTCTCTAAAGCCATAGCATTGAGCCCCGAATCTACCATTTCCGTGTCCAACACGTTCCTTTAAGTCTAAGAACTATTCTTTGACTATCAAGGTTAATAACGGTAATTCCGGCCCAAAAGCCATCTATCATATCGATCTCATCGATATATTTGGTGTTGCTTGAAAACATAATTTTAAACGGATGATGAAGATTAACTCCTAACCGTGCGTACTTAATCTATATGCTTATATGATGAATATATGATAGTGTTATTTTATCGAATCGATAACCCTCATACCGATACGGGACTCCAAGTCCATAACACTCAAGACCCATATTTTACGATCCTCCCATAAGTGACTATGGCCGACAAATGAGATCTCGATATTTTAGGTAGGATTAAATCCAATCGTATCCAATACGACTCTCGTTCCTTTATAGAATTTCGGTGACGAATCGTATCCAATACAATCCATGTTCCGTGTGTGCATTCTATCTATGCCCCGAACTCCAATCGGATTGGCTTGGACGGTTAAGTCATAACCATATCCATCGTATCGTTCAATTGAACTACTCACGTGCCCGACTATGGCCTGAAACCACGTGAGTCCCCAATTAACGCTTACCACCCGCACCAATATATACAATAGTACGTGCCCGACTATGGCCTGAAACCACGCACTATGTCATATCAATCTCGATGGTTGTGGATATGGAAGGCATTTCCATGACTTAAATATTATGAGGGATCATGCCATTGCATGTTTCTAAATTCGTGACATAATCATATTATATCACTATCACAAGATTTGTAAATGCATATGATTTATTTAGGGAGATTAATTATTCTAAATAATTAATTATCTAATATGCTAGAATGATTGATGCCGATCAAATCGATATAAAGAACTCAAAATTCCGAGCTTCGTAGCCAAAGTTATCGCGAAAACAAAAACAGCATCCAGAGAAGGGTCCGTTATAACGGACTGCCCCATCCGTTGTAACGCAGGGGCCACGGGGCGCGAGAAAACCTCGCCCGGGACGCGTCTGGGGCGCCAAAAACTGCCCCCGGGGCGGCAGAAAAACTATTTTTCTGCACCCTTTCGTTATTTCATTAGAACGACACTAATACTTCGCTCAAATAAAATATATTACAACATGAAAGTTCTAGATAATCTAATTATCTAACTAAAACAATTTGAACCATTCAAATCGGAATTTTCTACTGAAAGTTATACCAGTTTTAGTAAAATACGAACAAACGAAAAGGTAAGTATATCCAATATACACCTTTTCAACCAGAAAACTACAGACACCTTTTCAGTATTCTGTTGAAACAAAAATATTAAATTGTTCCAACCTACTTTGAACGTGAACGAAAGTTCTAGATAATCTTATTATCTAATTAACCCAATTGGATTGGACTCAATTGGAGTTCCGATGCGACATATACGGACGTTTTAGTCTCTGTATGTCAAACAGTCGCACCTTTTCAGTATTCCATAACAACGACACTGATAATTCGTTCAAATGGAAAAACGTTATGTATCAAAGTCATAGATAATCTCATTATCTAACTACGCCAATTTGATCCAATCAATTTGGAGTTTTCCATTGAAAATTATCTTAGTTTTACTCACTGTTTCGTATTCTAACTTTCTGCAGATTTTGCCGTTTCGTCCGTTTTCGCTCGTTTCCAAAACGATAAATCATGAAACTTTTTCACGATCATTCCTAGATACTCTCAATCAACTTTTGATCGATCTCTAGCGAATTCCACTTGTGATTTTAACGGAATTTGACTTTCTCTATATGTAACATCATGCAAACGGGTACGAACTTTGATAACCCGTGCGTATATCTAATATACGACTATGATTCGACCCTTGAATCGATGGCGATCGCTCTGATACCACTGATGGGGAAAATCCTCGACCCCGGGCCCGCGCAGCGGAATGAAGGCCCGGTCCGATTCCCCGATTCCCGAGATCACGCCACGACTTCGAGGGTACGATGCGAATAGAAGGACAGATTCATACCAGTGCCAAATTGATGGCACACGAAGGGTTGATCGCCGCCTTCTATTTCCTTCGGTGTCACGTTGGTGACTAGCCCGTACGTCCCATACCGCACGTCTCCCACCGTTTCGACACGCCTCGGGTTGTCTTCGTGCGTTCCATGCCCGCATGATTCCACAGCCCGTTACTCGATTACTTCTTCGGTTTGATCACAACGAAGAGCCACATGTGTCGCTCCTCTACCCGTATCCACCGTGAGTCGTAGCACCTCGGTCGCGGATGCATCTGCCTAGACGATGCACCGGCGAACTTGCATGATTGCGTTTCGATTCTCTAGACGGAGAAAACTCTTTTCTCCTTCTCTCTCAATCTCTTCGCACTCTTTCATCAAGTGATTAGAGTCTCTTAATTTCTGGATTAATTCTAAATTAACTCCATTAATTTTCTGGTTGAACTAATCTAATTATTCAACTGGTTGGACTGATGAGAGAGAGAGAAACATCCTATATATACTCCATAGGATAAGGATGGGCCAAAAGGTATGTATATCTTCTATACACCTTTTCAAACAGAAAACTGCATACACCCTTTCAGTAATCTGTCAGAACGAAAATATTAAATCGTTCCAACCGACTTTGAACATTTACGAAAGTTGTAGATAATCTAATTATCTTTCCAACCCAATTTGGCCCAGCCCAATTGGAGTTCGGACCCGAAAGTTACGGCCGTTTTACTGACTGTATGTCAAACTGTCGCACCCTTTCGGCATTTCATTAGAACGATACTGATACTTCGCTCAAATGAAATATATTACAACATCAAAGTTCTAGATAATCTCATTATCTAACTAACCCAATTTGAACCATTCAAATCGGAGTTTCCTACTGAAAGTTATACCAGTTTTACTAATCTGTTTCGTATGCCCACGAACGCGTACGTTCGTTTGTCCTACGTACCATTTTAGCGATGATCCAAAACTGTATTTCCTTCAAGAATACAAAGTTAGATCTGGAGAATTTGAGAGAGGGTTTTGAGCAGAGAATTTGAGAGAAATAATCGTGACGTCGACTAGAACGACGTTGACGGTTCCGATCAGTCGAAATCAAGGTGGACACGAGTAGAGGGATTGCACGAGCACTTCTTGGAGAAGGTTCACGGATTTGGAGAAGAAGGCGTCACGTACTAACTTGTACGAGGTAAAATTCTGAACAACTCTTCCTTTTTAATGGTTTTTCGAGCGTGATCCCGGTAGAATTAGGTTATACATGCGTAAATAATTCCGCTGCACACCTTGATAAACGTGTGTGTAACCCTACAGTAAATGCAAATGAAAAATTTAAAAATCTCGAAATTGCATTAATATAAGGTAAGTTTGGGGTGATACAACGTTTACTAATCTATTAGACTAATCTCGTCCTACGAAACTATCGTTTTAGATAACTAACTACTCTCTTCCTCCTCTAGGTATCTCAAACCTATAGCTTTCGCATGGTAATCGTGCTTAGCTTGCGAGAGTGGCTTAGTAAACGGGTCCGCAACATTCTTGTCAGTATCAATCTTTTCTATGATCACATCCTTTCGTTTTAAAATCTCACGGATCAAGTGAAATTTTCTGAGTATGTGTTTGGAGCGATGATGTGCCCTCGGTTCCTTGGACTGTGCTATCGCTCCCGTATTGTCGCAATACACAATCACAGGTTCCGAGATACTCGGGGACTACTCCAAGTTCCGACACAAATTTCTTGATCCATATCGCCTCCTTTGCTGCTTCCGAAGCCGCAATATACTCCGATTCAATTGTAGAGTCTGTTATTGTGGGTTGTTTAGAACTTTTCCATACTACCGCTCCACCATTTAGACAAAACACGTATCCACTTTGTGATCGAAAGTCGTCAACACATGTTTGGAAACTGGCGTCGGTATATCCATTAATAACCAACCCTGATGTCTTTCCACCATAAATTAGAAATTGATCCTTAGTTCTTCGTAAGTAATTAAGGATGTTCTTAACCGCGATCCAATGTGTTGGGAATTCGCCCGACCCCGGGCCCGCGCAGCGGATATGAAGGCCCGGTCCGGTTCCCTAAATCCAAGATCACGCCATGACTTCGAGAGTACGATGCAAAGTAGGATAGACGATTACCAGCGTGAAATTGATCACGCACGACGGGTTGATCGCTCGCATCCTTCTCTTCCTTCGGCGTCACGTTGGTGACTAGTCCATACGTCCCATATCACACGTCTCCCACCGTCTTGACAGGCCTCGGGTTGTCTTCGTGCGTTCCATGCCCGCATGCTTCCACAGCCCGTTACTCGATTCGCTCGTTTCCGTCTCCGGCAGATTTCGTTCCTCCGAATCGATCACAACCGAAAGAACCCCAGATGTTGCTCCTCTACGTGTATCCACCTTGACTCGTAAGACGTGTATATTGAGAGACATCCGGGGTAAAACTTCCCTTCCAAAATCGTTTTGGAGATTTGCCCTAGAGACCGCGGCTTACTTATTAAACCACATACCTTCTAAATCGGTTGAAAAGACGCCTTATGAGATTTGGTCCGAAAAATCTCCGGTGTTGTCTTTTATTCGGATATGGGGATGTCAAGTTTACGTCCGAAAATTAATGTCGGACAAACTAGATCCTAAATCTGAAAAATGTATATTTGTTGGATATCCCAAAGAGACTCGAGGTTATTATTTTTATAATCCTGACGAAAATAAGATTTTTGTCGCTCGTAGAGGTACCTTCTTGGAGGAGGAATTTATATCTCAAAGAGTTATAGGAAATAAAATAGACCTCGATGAAGTTGGAGATCCAGAAATTAACACAGAACCGATGAACATTGATCTGATTCCGTCAAATGTTGAGGATCCGGAGTCAAGTGCACAAACGCAATTCGTAGATCGGGTAGGATTCGTCAAGAGCCTATACAATATGGTTTTATCGTGGCAAATGA
Source organism: Luzula sylvatica (assembly GCA_946800325.1). NCBI lineage: Eukaryota > Viridiplantae > Streptophyta > Magnoliopsida > Poales > Juncaceae > Luzula > Luzula sylvatica. Next base: position 1,469,636 of record OX326961.1, read on the forward strand.
CGATGAAGTCGAATTCATAGATGATGAACCGACATCTTATCTCGAGGCTATGGAAAGCGAGGATTCCAAAAGGTGGCAAACTGCCATGAAATCCGAGATTCAATCCATGTACGATAATCAAGTTTGGAACTTGATTGATCCACCTCCCGGGGTCAAACCAGTAGGATGTAAGTGGGTCTTCAAGAAGAAGACCGACATGCATTGAGCGTCGTTTCGTGTTACCAATCTAATCCAGGAGATATGCATTGTGAAGGAAATACAGTTTCAGGATCAACCGTAAAAGTGTACACAAGGATAAACGAATGTAAACGTACATTCGTGGTCATATCTTTCAGTAGGAAAATCCAATTTGAATGGTTCAAATTGGGTTAGATAGATAATAAGATTATCTACAACCTTCATGTAGAAATATATTTCATATGAACGAAGTATCAGTGTCGTTTCTATGAAATACCGAAAGGGTGTAAAATTGGGTCGTGTAGATAATAAGATTATCTACAACTTTCGTGTTGGTTGACTTTCTGTCAGAGGAATTTACCAATTTCGTATGGACAGAATACTGGACAGATTCATGCAACTTTCTGTGTGAAAGAGTGTATATTGGATATACATGTCTTTTGGCCAATCCTAATCCTATGTGATATAAATAGGATGTTTCTCTCTCTCTCTCTGGTCAAGTTAGATGTGAATTCATTCAGAATATTCAGAATATTCCAGAAATATTGAGAGACATCTTTCTATTGAGTGAAAGGGTGTAAAGAGAGAGAACCGAGAAAAATAGTTTTTTCGGAGAAGAGAATCAATCGATCGAGCAAGTTCGCCGATGCTTCGTCTAGGCAGTTGCACCCGCGACCGACGTCTTACGAGTCAAGGTGGATACACGTAGAGGAGCAACATCTGGGGCTCTTTCGGTTGTGATCGATTCGGAGGAACGAAATCTGCCGGAGACGGAAACGAGCGAATCGAGTAACGGGCTGTGGAAGCATGCGGGCATGGAACGCACGAAAACAACCCGAGGCGTGTCAAGACGGTGGGAGACGTGCGGTATGGGACGTACGGGCTAGTCACCAACGTGACACCGAAGGAAGAGAAGGATGCGAGCGATCAACCCGTCGTGCGTGATCAATTTCACGCTGGTAATCGTCTATCCTACTTTGCATCGTACTCTCGAAGTCATGGCGTGATCTTCGATTTAGGGAACCGGACCGGGCCTTCATATCCGCTGCGCGGGCCCGGGGTCGGGCGAATTCTCAACAGTGGTATCAGAGCGATCGCCATCGATTCGAGAAAAATTCACACGGAGAGAGAAGCTTTCCATTTTCTTCACGAGAGAGAAAACAATTTCTATAATTGGATTAACGGAGAAAAAACAGATAAACATTAAACTGAATCTCATCACAATGATTTTCGACGAGATCGACGGCTCAGATAGTGCATGGATGGCATCTTGTCCCATGGACATCGGATATGCTCAGAACCCTTTATTGCGTGAGAGTCGTCATAAAATTCAAAATAAAGAAACTCTTTATTTGAAAATTCTGTTTTCAAACTACATTGTTTTTATTTATTTTCTTTCTATCTAAATATCAATTTCTTTTCAAAATAAAAATGGAACCCTAATTTATATTGGATTTCTAAGTTATATTGGTTATCCAATACTATTGGATGTTTAAAATAAGAGAGCTTGTATGATACATCTTTTTTACAAAAGAATAATTTGGGTCTAATGTTATTGCTAAAGAATCTCATATTTCCTAGACGAATGACCATCGAGGAATCAACGCCAGAGATCGACAAATAGTACATCGTTCCTTTTCTTTGATAAAATTTGTCGATCGTTTTCCTTCAATGAAAGAGATCGACAAATCACCGACAAAAATACTAAAACGTTGAATCACGAAAATCTTGGGTTACTCTTCTTTATTTCTTTAAATTCCTCTTTACGTACCTTCATCGTGGCCATGTACTGTTGCATAACTTGCATTAAAATGACATATACCTTTATTAAACAGTATTTTAGCATCCAAAATGTTATATTATTTCATGCAAAAGATAATAGGTTTACATAAAAAATGATATATTTGAACTTGAAACAGTATATTGCTATTAAGAATACATGAAAATTGCTCATGAGAACTACTAAATTGGTGTATTGACCACAAAAATAGTACATTGAAGTGACCACAAAAAAACATATATTAGCATGAAAATTATATATCAGCTAAAATCAATATATTGACACGAAAAGACAATATGTTGACATAAAAAATAGTATATTGACACTATCAATGATATAAAATAGTTCATTGATGATATACCAATACCAATTTTTTTTATATATTAACATCATAAATGATATAATAATACCAAACCTACGTGGACACCAAAATGATATATTCTTTTGAGGCTGTGTGTTTTCATTTTTGCAGATTTATCATAATTCGTGATAATAATTAGTACTATAACAATATTGATTTTTATTATCATTAGTAATGTTAATACATGTAACAATAATTAATTTATTCATTAATTTTTATTATCATTAATTTAATAAATGATAATAAATTATTTTTATTGAATTTATTTAGATAACGGTAATTAATTTATTCAGTGATAAAAATTTATTTACGTAAAATAATATTCAGATATCCACTATTGAATTTATATGTTATATAAAATATCATTTTAAAATTTTCAATTACAAAATTCCAAAAAAAATTCTACTCTACTAATTCCTTTTACCAAACATCCCCTTAAATGGTGAAAATATCCTATAAAAATCATTTCATGGACATTGTTATTTAAATGGAAAGATTTATATATGTTTTACTAAGTTGACATTTATAAACTCACATTAATGTGCATGTGTATTTTAATGTCCAAACTCCAAATAAATGCATACATTTTAAAAAATTATATCCAACAACGAGTGAATGTATTTTAACATACATGTCATGACTCGTATTGGGTCCAAAGCCCACGTACATATGAAATACATACAAATTCACTTTTCGATAATGAATTAGTAAAATAATTCGGGACACGATACCTTTTGTAAAATCTCAGGAAAAAGCTCAAAAAAAAAAAAAAATCAGTGATAAAAGATCATACTAAAAACACCACGGAAACGAGAAATAAAATTATCTATTCAGAAAATCCACTTCAGAAACAAACAATTTTGCACAACAAAAAAAAACTTAACTGATCTACCAAGTCGAAAACTCTCAAAACAAATATTACCAGAATCCAAAGGATTCGTCTGAAAATTATCTCCCACATTCGTTTGCTCGCAATTAACAATGTCAGTCTAGTTCTCCATTTGCTCTATAAACATAAACCCATTTTCAACAATTACCGGGGCCTCTTTGCAAAAAACACTCTTAATTTCTCCAAACCCTAGAATAAAAATCATTATTGCTATTACTATTTTCTCTCCCTACAATTCTCTCGTCCTTTGAAAATACAAAATATTATTATTATTCAAAACCTTCAAAGCATGCATTCACAAAATCCCCATTGATTCGAACATCTTGGAACTACAGGAAATTATAGTCCAATTAGGATCGAATTGCACTAAAGCCGTGCACGGTTTTCGAGGCACTGTGACCCGTTAAGACCAAGGAGACCCAAGAGTATTATTGTTGAATATTTGTTTATTTGCATTAGTGATTATTTTTATTTCTGTAATGACAATTAAAAAATGTTAAGATGAACAAAATTAAAGAATTATTTGTTTATAAATTTATAATACATGCCATAGTTTTTGAGGTTTTTGTGAAAATTGAGTAATTTTTTATACGAAGAAATATGAATTCATAACTCAGAAATTGCGCGTGCTTCAAAAAAATAAAAGAGGCAAATACTAGTTTGTGTAAGATACAATATCACTGAAGATTATGCTACTTACAGGGCCGGCCCACCATGTTGGCCCAAGATGCATTTGTCAAAGGTCACTATTTTCAAAAGGCCACAATTTTTTTTAATAAGCCCCTTTTTTAGCCCAAACGAAATCATTTCTGGAAAGAGAAAAAGAAAAAGAGAAAGAAAAGAAGAGAGGAAGAGGACAACTCACCTGGAGGACCACCGTGCGTGAGTAGGACCCACCAAGCAGACACCTGGGCGACGGGCGCAGCTCCGCTCTCCACCCCAGCAGGCGACGTTGCGGCAAGAGGCTCCAGGCGACAGCACAGCAGTGCCAGTGGATTTCTCCAGGCGACGGTCTCCATTGTGCAGCAGCAGTGGAAACCCTAAACACTAATTCTAGGATGTGTCATGTGTGTGGATTTCTCGACTCTGGCACGGAGAAGCGGCAGTGAAGAACCTCAATTCAACTATAATTGTACTAATCCTCTCCGATTCAACTCCAATTGGATTCTAATTACTTAGTTTCTCGGGTAATCCTTCTCCATTCCTAATGTTTGCTTAGTGACATTCCTCTCTGATTTATCTTTATGCTTTGTATGTATTGTGTTGAGAATTCATATAGTTTAGTATCTTAATTATTTTGTATGCATTACTGAATACAGAAACGGGCAAAGGCACAAAACCATTTTTCAGAGAAGAGGTTCAGATTTTAATTCTCTTGAAGAAACAGAATTAGGGACAATTTCATTAATTATACTATTTTTTGAAGGTGGAGAATAAAACCTCAAGGAGCAAACCAGCTTTTATTAGACAAATTGAGACCTCCATTTTGGTTTTCAGCACATCTTCATTGTAAATTTCCAACAATTTTTAAACATGGAGAAAACGACCCAACCAGTAAATTCCTTGCTCTCGATAAATGCCTCCCTAATCGCCACTTTTTACAAGTATACCCTTCTCCCCGAAAAAATGATCCTTAATTATTTATCATTATTTTTTACGTTTTTTTAAATTTGTAGGTGATAGATATCGAGTCCGGACCAGGGCCTTATGAAATTAGTTATGAAGAAGAGTGGTTAGTGTAACAAATTAGGCACGTAATATTTTGTAGATTGTATTAGTTCTAATTGATGTTTTTTCTTGTTAGCATAAGATTGTTTTTAGTTAATCTCGTTATGTCTTGTCAAAGGCCACTAAAATTACCGGGCCGGCCCTGGCTACTTATTTAAAAATAAAACAATTTCATGTATTCTTCCAAAATATCTCGAATACTTTTTGTTCAAGCAGAAAAACAGATAAGTCAAAGTCAAAGACCGTATCGTCGAGACTCGAGAAAGAGTACGAGCTGCATACCTCTAGAATAAAACAATAATTTCACATTTCATAATTCATATAGGGGCTGTTTGGCTGTTGGAATTATGGACTGGAATTGGAAAATTAGATCCGGCAAAACCAATATTCTTTGTTTGGCAGACATCTCACGGTGGAATTAAGATTTGCCGGTAAAAATACTATCCTTTTATTCCCGCAAATTTCAATTCCAGAAAATCTTGGAGCCCCAATTGCCGGCAAAATATCAGCCCCTCAAAACTAGTGCGTTTTTATGCTCTTTCTCTTATTGCTCATGTGCTCTCTCTCTCTCTCTCTCTCTCTCTCTCTCTCTCCATAGTTCATGGGTCGGCTCCTCACTTCCTCTATTGATATGCGATTCAAGTAAAGTTTTCTCTTTCGTCTCTTCCTTATCTTGATCGAGATCTACCATGGTAGACCTGGAAGAAGTTGTTGGGTCCGTGAGTATATTGGACAAGAGTTGTTGAATATCTTACTTTTTGTGGCTAATCGGGGCTTAACGAGAAAGATAACAGAGAAATTCTCCATGCTTACTTTGTTACTGAATTTCTCATTTCTTACTTGTGGCTAATTGATTGCACAACTAAAGATTGAGTTTATATATGAAAGCTAATTAATGGCTAATTGATGCTTAATTGAGTTGATAATTGAGGGAAGACTTCAACTCTCCTATCTCAAGCTAATCATGGGCAAGTTTCTCAGCAAAGCCAAGTTTTTTTTACGAGATCTTCAAAAAATAGAAATTATCTCTGTCCACTTCAAAGAATTATCTCTGCAGCCAATTTTCTCAATTTCTTGTCCTACTCTGATGGGGAATAAAGAATTTATATTTGTTTTTAGGTATAGATGAATTAAAAATTCTAAATCTAAATGGAGTTTATGGTGGATTGTGACAATTTGGAACTTTGGAAGGAGCCAAACCACCAAATATCCCAAGTCACATTTCAATTGAATCCTAGAAGTGGAGATTAATCACTGATCCAACTCAGATCAACGCAACTACTCTAATTTTTATGTTTTTGCTATGTTTCTGGCACTCACAAGAATTAACGTAATTAATTCATGTAAAATATGTATGTTTTATTTTCAAGTTCGCAATTTGTTGTTTTGTTTTGCTATCATGTTTATGGAAAATCTGCGATTAATCTTTTAAATTTGCATATAAATCAAGATGTTTTCTATTTGCTATTATTTTTGTTATATTTCAATTAAGTGTGTTAAAACAATCTTGATTAGGTGTAATTATTTTTTATGATGTGTGGTTTTTCTATACAATTCTATATGATAATATTATTCTTTTCACAAACAAATATAATCATGTTTAAATTTGAAACAAAATTCCAGAATTTTTGAAACAACCAAACAAAAAATTATATTTTCCGGCATATTATAATTTGGACATCCAAACAAACTATGGAATTACTAATTCCAGAACTTTTTACTCCTCCACCTTATAATTCGATTCCACTCTACTAATTCCACTTGCCAAACAGCCCCTATAAGAACTTATGAAATCCCATTTCACTGAAATTAATATACATCAAACTTTCCTAACCCAAAATTTCACAATTCCAATAAAAAAAATTAAAATTAAACCTGTTAAAGAGAGCTAAAATTAATCCTCGTGAGACCCGACCTTGTGCTTCTTCGACTTATACGCCACTTCAGTAAATTCTTTTTCAATTATTAGGTGCCAATAAGGCATTTCATCAAACATCCTTGGAGCATTACTATTTGTTCTTCCTATGCATTTTCACAAAACTCTAAATTAATAATACCAAATCATACCAGATTCGATCAAAGAAATGTATAATTACTTATGTCAATTAGAAAAAAAATGCAAGTATAAGCGAGCCATGAACAAAATCACCACCTGTTTCCCAAATTTTGAAAATCCAAATACGCATTTTAGGCCAAATCACCTCAAATTTCTTGTTCATGCAAATATACCCTATTTCAACCAAACGGGAAACAGCATGCTAAGAGTTGAATTGTGCATTTCATCAAACATATCATGGGCTTCCTTCTTCCTCGCGTTTGGTATCTTCTTCTTCTTCTTCTTCTTCTTCTTCTTCACGAGGGTCCATTGCTCCTTCTCTTTCACTTCTTCGGAATCGACCATGGCACCACCTTCTCAACCGCCGCCGTCGACATCTCTTCCATACTACCTTGACCGAGATTATCGGAGACGAAGAACGGAGGATTGAAAGATGGGAGATCGAGTCAGCTCAGTTTTTCTCTGGTACCATCAGGGGCGGATCTGGGGGGGGGGGAGCGGGAGGCCCGGCCCCCTATGAAATCATGAACTGATGTGTTAACGAAAAAATAAGATGATTTTGTTCGTTTGAAAAATGATAAATATGATAAATTTGTAAGTATTTCACAAATATTAGTGTAGTCTAATGGTAAAGTTGTTGTTTGGGAGATAGGAGGTCTTGAGTTCAAGACACACAAACCACGTATTTTTACTTTTTTTTTATTTCGCCCCCCCCCCCCCCCCCCCCCTATAAAATCCGGCCCCCCCTATATGAAGGAAATACAGTTTCAGGATCAACCGTAAAAGTGTACACAAGGATAAACGAATGTAGTCGTACATTCGTAGCCATATCTTTCAGTAGGAAAATCCGATTTGAATGGTTCAAATTGGGTAAGATAGATAATTAGATTATCTATAACCTTCATGTAGAAATATATTTCATATGAACGAAGTATAAGTGTCGTTTCTGTGAAATACCGAAAGGGTGCAACAGTATGACATACAGTTAGTAAAACAGTCATAACTTTTGCATACGAACTCCAATTGGGCTGGGCCAAATTGGGTTGTGTAGATAATAAGATTATCTACAACTTTCGTGTTGGTTGATTTTCTGTCAGAGAAATTTATCAATTTCGTCTGGACAGAATACTGAACAGGTTCATACAGTTTTCTGTGTGAAAGGGTGTATATTGGATATACATGCCTTTTGGCTAATCCTTATCCTATTAGGTATAAATAGGATTTTCTCTCTCATCTTCACTAAGGAATTCAGAAGTAATTCAAAGCAATATTCTGCCCAAGACACAAGAAAAGAGCAAATTCAGATTTGATCTTTTGTGAGTGAAAAGGCACGAAGAGAGATTAATAGAGAATCGATCGAGATCAAGCAAGTGCACCGATACATCGTCTAGGCAGGTGTATCCGTGTCCGGCGTCTTCCGACTCAAGGTGGATACGTGTGGAGGAGCAACACTTGGGGCTCTCCGTTGTGATCGAACCGAAGGATCGAAGAACGGGAACGAACGGTGAAGGACGCACGGTATGGGACGCGCGTAAAGTCACCAACGTGACCGAAGGAATAGGAGGCAGCGATCAACCCTTCGTGTTCCATCAATTTGGAACTGGTATGGATCTAACCTTCTATTTGCATCGTACCCTCGAAGTCGTGGCGTGATCTCGGGAATCGGGGAATCGGACCGGGCCTACATATCCGCTGCGCGGGCCCGGGGCCGGGGATATTCCCCAACACTATATTTGAATACTGGATCCGCCCCTGAGTACCATCTCTCCCTCTTTTAAGTTTTACACTCTTTCGGCCGCCATGGAAGAGGGAAGGAGAAACAACGATCATGATTATGGCGATAATAACTATCATGATGAAGAAAATAATTATCAGATAACATATCATCATGTTCCAATCACGATCATCCGATCCATCATGATATGAAGATCACCATCCTCTGATGATCTAATATGAAGATCTATGATGATCACAAATCAAGATCATCAGATCAAGATCAGCAGGATTATAATTTACAAATCACCATCATATCACAAAATCCAAATCATGATCATCATATCACAAATCAAATCATGACGATCACCCAATGATGATCAAAATCGTGATCATCATATCATTTTGATCAAAATCATGATGATCAAAATCATGATCATCAGATCATTTTGATCAAAATCATGATCATTAGATCATGATGATCGAGCGATGATGATCAAAATCATGATCATCATCAGATCACGATCATCAATATCATGATCATCAGATCATGATGATCACCCGATGATGACCAATCATGATCACCAGATCATGATCATTATACATATAATAAACAGACCCGGCCCTTCTATAAAGCTCAAGAAATAAGGACTTCGGGTCCATATTTTTGGAGAGTCCAATTTTTTTTTTTAATGGATAGGTATATATATGAAAAAGTAGGCCAGACCCGCAACCTGACCCGCAAACCCTAACCCGCGCATTAAACACAACCCGCGACCCGACCCGCGTCTCCTTTTCTCTCTCTCTCTCTCTCTCTCTCCGCGACGTTTTCTTCTTTTGGCGATGGCGAGTTGGCGACTGGTGTTTAGGATTCCGTAACTTCCGTTCTCCTCAACGACTCGCTTGCGACGCTCTCTCTCTCTCTCTCTCTCTCTGGTATTCTCTGGATCTGCGACTGGTATTCTCGATGGGATTTCTTCGCGATTAGGGTTTTCTCGACGGGATTTCTGGATTTCTCTTCGATTTTCTCTCTATTTAATTCTCTAGTACGTGTATATTGAATATTCTCTTGCCCTCTCGTGGTAATTTTACCTTTAACATAATTTTTCACTCGAGTCTGGGTTTAAATTGGATTTAGGGTTGGAATTAATTGTCGATTTTACAATTTGATCGTAAATTAGACTGAAATTGGTTGTCATTTGTTTTGTAAATTGATTATTGATCGAAAATGATTGTAATTTGGGGCGGAAATCGATTCAATCGATTATGTCGAAATTTTGGGCTGTAATTGAGTTCATAATTATGTTGTAATTGATTGTAATCCGGGGCTGTAATTTGGGGTTGAAATTGATTATGTCGTAATTGATTGTAGTTTGGGGTCGAAATCGATTCAATCGCTTGAATTATTTAGTAGACGAAAGAAAGGATATTTGCGAATCTGCCCCTGAAATCTGAATTATATATTGATTGATATTTCAGGTCAAAACACATCGGTTCTTTGCAGATGTTAACTGGGAGTCTGGGACAATACTTTGGTAAATAATTTCCTCGGAAGAGGTATTTTTATTTCCTCGTAATATTTTGGTAAATTATTTATTCATATTTGATTAATATTAATATTTTTATTTTTTTGGGTTATTAGGCAACATTTGTGCTGTGCCCAAAAATCACAGACGACACAAGTTACTTCATGTCGAGATATCCTCGAAATAATTTACAGGGTGAATTGGCTTCGGGTACTCGAAATCGTTGGGCCGGCCCTGACTAGACCTGTACCTGTACTTCCCTAATCTAATTCTTATTATTTCGTTACAGGACCCTGTAATTCTTCATTCAACTTTATACAATCGAATCTCTCGTGCCCGCACAACCCACCAGCGAAATTCTTCTTTTGACAATTAATCAGGTATTTTTCACTATTATTGATTATTTTTCAAGATTTAAAATTCGATGCTCGCTTCTCTGCAGACACAACCAATGAGTCCATTGATTTCCGTGCAAATGCGGTTCAAAATGTTTCGAGCACGGAGGAAGAAGATAGTTTGGACGAAGCCTTGCAGGTATTTTTTTTTAATTTACAAGGAAATTTATTGGTAATTAATTACTGATTGACAATAATATTTTTTGTGAAGTATTTATCTTTTTTAAATAATTCTGACTAGTGCTGACATGTCGGCACGAACTCGGGATGAACTACAATTTCATTCGGCATGATCTTATTGTCGGCTCGTGCTTACAGGTTCTATTTTCAACATTTTTTAGAAAATATCAAAAATACCCTTCCAAAATGTCAAAATGTCATAAATAGCCCTGCAAAAATCTGAGAATCATCATCAGTATACTCCTCTCCTAATTTTTCAAGGAGATTCCTAAACTACCCCTCTTTCGTACTTAATACACATATAAATAAAAGGTAGTGAATGAAGGGTACTTAAGAGTATTTTTTCTATTTTTATTTTTAAATTTTAAATTATTCACTTCAATTTTAGTCTTGTTGAAAAGTCTCGTGTGGATTGTATACTACGTGACATGTCAGGTATTTTGGTGTTGACATGTCAGGTATTTCCACCGCAGTAATATTTATTTGACATTTTTTATTTTTTATTAAAGGAATATGTGTATAGTGTACCAATGGTAGTAATATGTGGAAAGGACACGAGGTGGTGAAGGAAACTGGTACCGTACCGCCCGTACCGGTACCGGTTTTGAAAATTGAGGAGAAGAGTGAGAAGGAGAGTTTGGTGGTGGTGAAAGAGAGGGTGGAAGTATAGGAGGAGATTGTGGGGGAATGTTCGCGTCGAGACCCCTGAAAAATTAGAGAATAGCGAAAAGGTCCCTCTGGTTGAAGAGAAAATTGTGGAGATCAATTTATGGGAGAAATATGTTGAGCGGATTTTTGTATCGAAGGATTTGGTTGATTGATGTGGAGCTCTATAATAAATGTGTCTGTTTTATCGGTGGATTTAGGAATGAGAACTGGAGTCTCCAGTTCCCTTAAGGTATTTTGTTATATTGTTGGATACAGTATTCTCTTTGTTCGTCTTTATTTTTGTTAACAATTTTTATTTATTTATTTATTTTAGGTGTCTGACAAGAATGGTAAAATGAACTCCGTCTTGAAGTCGCTTTTTCCTACTAATCAAGATGTTATTTTCAAGGTACAATTTTTATCCCTACATGATTACATTTTGGGGAGATTTGCATATTTTCCTTCTAAAAGAAACAAAATATCGTAATTACCCTCGTAAGAATGTTACATTTCTACTGAAAATATACTATTTTTTCGATTAGTATAAGCTAAAAATAATTTTGTTTTTTTTTTGTGGTAATTTTCAGAGAGCAATGGCTGTGTACAACAAGTTGGATGGTAGATCCAAACCCGAACCAGAGAAGAACATTAAGGAGTCCTAGGAGGAAAACTTGGAAATAACGAAAATGCCCGAATTGGTAGTAAATGAAAATATTTCTAATTCGAGTGTTATCATCCCCTATGATGAGGGTAATAATAAAATAATAAAAATGGAGGTTGAAAACGAAATATTTAATAATAATAATAGTGAAGCTGTTTGTGTAATGGCACCAAATCGAACTTTCGGCAGCAGTTACAGTAGTCGGCACCAAAAATATCTTATGGCAGCGGTTAGAGTAAAGGCACCAAAACCAACTTTCGACAGCGGTTACTGAGATAGGCACCAAAACTATCTTTTGCCAGCGATTACTATAATCGACACCAAAACTATCTTATGGCAGCAGTAACAGTAATCGTCACCGAAAACATCAATTGGCAGCGGTTACAGTAATAGGCACCAAAAATATCTTTTGTCAGCTGTCATTGTAATCGGCAGCGAAAACATCTATTGGCAGCGGTTACAGTAATAGGCACCAAAAATATCTTTTGTCAGCTGTCACTGTAATCGGCAGCGAAAACATCTATTGGCAGCGGTTACAGTAATAGGCACAAAAACAATCTTTTGGCAGCGGTCACTGTACTGGGCACCATAACTATCTTTTGGCAGCGGTTATTGTAAAGGCACCATAACTATCTTTTGGCAGCGGTTACTGTAAGAGGCATCCAAATAATCGATTGGCAGCATTCAAGTAATCGGATCCAAATCTAACTTTAGGCAGCGGTTACAGTATTCGGCACCACAAATATCTTTTGGGAGTGGTTAGAGTTACAGGCACCAAAACTACCTTTTGGCAGCGGTGAATGAAATAGGCACCAAAACTAACTTTGGCAGCGGTTACGGCAGTCGGCACCAAATTTTGGCAGAGGTTACTGTATTGGGCACCAAAACTATTTTTTGACAGCGGTCACTATAATGGGCACCAAAACTATCTTTTGACAGCTGTAACTGTAATCGGCACCAAAACCATCTTTTTGGCAGCTATATTCGATCCTGATTATCATAATTGTTATCTGACTGACATCTTGATCAAGGTCAGGTCAGGTTCATCACATCTCGATCATCATATAAGAAAAGTGCAAATGAAAATAGTAGGAAAATATATTCTAGACTACAAGCTAAATAATATAAACCGTTAAAATCAAAATTCGCAAAGAAAATAATTAAAAATCACAAACGCAAAATTTGATCGAGCTCCAGTTATAATTAAACCATCTGGAAATGGCATTGAATCTCTCCCGAATCTGAAAAAATAGATTAAAAAATCAATTTCACCAAGTGTTCGATGAAATTCCTCAAAACGCAAAATTTGTATTAATAAATTAATACAAATTACCCTTTGTAAAGTCGTCAATAAATGTTGAACCAAATTGATCTGACGTAAAATCACGAGGTTATGGTTTCTAAACCAGTGCATCGAGACCATCCTCTCGAGAAACCGTAAAAGCGTGAACTGGATGGAAATCGACGCGGGCACACAAGGTCCGATCTACATAGACATGCTCCCCATTCAGGATTCGATAACAAAATACAATTCGAAGAGTGCTTTTAGCAGGAGTCCTTTTGGCTTTGGTGGAGAGAGACTGCGAGAAGTTTGAGTGCCACGTGAAGCATTTCTCGAGTCACGGAATCTTCTATTTTCAAGAAAGTTGAGTTGACGAATCTGCAGAAACATAACCCTTGGACGAAAAGATGCGCGTTTTGTTGCTCCGAGATGATGTTAGCAAGAATTTTAACGATGAAATCCGGGCAGAGCATGGTCCAGTGTCGCATCTCACGTCATTGATCTCGAGTAAAAGTCTTGAACTTTCAGGGAAGATCAGTTCTCGCTGAGGTGTGTCCCGCGTAGTTTCGAATCGGACAAACCTTCGGATGAGATCATCAAGAAGGACGAGATTGAATTGGCTGCGGAGTGCTTTTCGACCGATCCGCCTACAAGCCAAGAGGAGGTTTCACCCGCCTACAAAGCTTCGGGAGAAGAACTCTTCAAACCGATTCGCGTTGTTTTACGCTGACATCATCATCTAGAAGCACGGTTTGGTGGAGAAGACCGGTAGCATCAGTACCAGAAAAGGAAAGAGTCAAATCAGCTTCTTTTTTCAGCATATCTGCAGTGGTTATTGACCTCGGCACATCCTCTATAAACCCCAATCCATCCTTTTCACCTGAAATTCAAACGCACCAAATAAAGTATTAGCAAGAAAGAAGAAAACTGTGTGAAGCTCATTTGAAAGGATCCACTTCACACCTTTGCAAGATTCGATTGGTACCGTCATCGATTGAATTCACGGAGAAAATTCGGAGAATTTAGGCCCCGCCAGAGATATTCCTTCGACGATCGATTGTTTTGGATGGCTCGGACGCTCTGGATTTGAAAAGGTTTTGTAATTCGAACCAGAATACAAAGGAGTAACCTGACGCCAAGGGCCACGTGCATTCTCCAAAGGACACCTGTATGGATGCGGGACCCGTTTTGCTGATGTAAAATTCGATGAATGGGGCTGGAGAGACTGTGTTGGATCTTCGATCATTCATTTGGATTAGCTTCTCCATCATGTTTACTACAATGTTGCGAGGATGATGAGGTGGAGGGGAAGAGGGACCTGGTTCGCCCACTCCTTGATTTCTGCAAATTTGCAAGTCAGCCATTTTGCAATTGAGTCCTTGTAAATTCTTTAATTAGTTTGTGAAAAGTTGTGTACACCTTTTTTGTTGGGACCACTCTGCTCAGGATAGATGATTTCCTTTTGAATGAAATTTAATGCATCTGGGAGATAAGAAAAGGGAATAAATTATATCAGTATACTTAGTAAAAAAACAAAGATGTCAAGAATTTCGCACTTTGAAAAGTGAAAATTATTTGTTTACCAAAGATTTAGCAGGGCCCCGAAGGAAGATTTCACTAGCTCGAGTAAAATTAGGTTTGCATAATTGGGCTCCGCGTCGAATTTTGGGCTGGTGACCATCTCAAAAGGAAGGGGACAAATACCGCGCATTTTATTTTTGTTCACTCCCTGCATCTCACAAAAGGAGAAGATCGAATTGGTTGCTGAGTGCTTTTCGACCGGGACGCCTCCGAGCCAAGAGCCAAGAGCCAAGAGCCAAGAGTGCATCTCACAAAAGGAGAAGATCGAATTGGTGTCTTCACTTTAGTGGTCGATTTCTCGGAGAGGATAGGAGAGCTTGGATCCGCTGAGGCAGAGCTGGGGGAGTCGTCGATTTGCATCAACCTTGTTTTCATAATTAGCAGTCAAAGCATATATAAAAGAAATTTGTACAGAAGTAAATAAATACCTACCTTATTGTCTTGAGCTAAGTAAGTTCCGCATAGAATCTCCTCCAGAGAAAGCACCAACAACAATATTCGAATTGGAACCGGTTTCCTCAGTGGAGTTCTCTGTATGCTTCGAGCTATTGGATCAGAAGATGTTGACGCAACCTCATCTCATTTTTCGAACAATATTGTTGTGCAAACTTCCCTATAATTGGTTCTGTAACTTCAAAGCCGAGATTTATCAAAGAAAAGAAAAAACAAATTTAGTGAAAATTCACAAAAATTACAAAAAACAGACAAAAATCAAGTTGGTATCGCAGACTGTACCGATTGGAGCATAGTCGCAGGAGTTCGATGAGAGGGGATAACTCGACTAAATTGCTGGTATTGCAATCAAAAAATTTGAACACGACGGAATTGGTACCGGTACAGATACGAGACTGGCCTTTTCAAAGGTAATACTATAGGAGACTTAACCGCAAAGTACCAGCTAGGCACGCCACGTCAGTATTACTCTCAATAAGAGGAATTTCAGAAGTTTTTATTGTGCTGTTAGATATCGACTCCAACAAGAAAATCAAAGGCTTCTTTCTGACCGGATTCGGGATGTTTCAAGCTGACATCATCGTCTTGAACGGGCGAAAGAACTCTTCAAACTGAGAAACGTATTGTGGTACGGGTCGAAGGCCAGTGAAGAAAAGGAGGATTCTGGAAACGCGGTTTAGTGGATAGGACAGGAACCGGTACCACTGGTATGCATTCGCACGACCAGAAAGAGTCGGAGATGTTGGGAAGACCAACGTGCTGACATCAGCAGGCCTGCAAATCGTGCTCGGAGTGACGCAACTCGGTAATTGTTACGACACGGGATCCGCTGTCGTAATCCTGTGTGGACGATGCCATGGCCGAAATTAAATCCTTCAATTCAGATTCTCTTTCATTTTCCATCTAAAAAACAAAATTAAATAAGAATAATTCAATATTTTAAATTTTAATCGTTTTTTAATTAGAAAATGTACCATATTTTGAAGAGCTATGTTTTTTATATACTCTTCCATCGCTCCAATAAAAGATTCGGGTGGCTAAAATAAAAAGAGAAAAATAAGAAAACCAAAAGTGATTATTTGCATATATGCCCTTCGAAATTTGAATAGGAGTATAGGTGAAAAAGAGCACAAACCTACTCAACTCTTATTGAAATCATTGGGTCGGCCAGGCCTTCTCTGTGGCTCTGTACAAGAAGATGCGAGCTTTTCCATGTAAAAACTCTAATTTTTTAAAATTGTAAAAAAAAATCTTAGAATTAAGGAAAGAAAGGACTTACCAAGCGACCAGTCTCGGTGCCGTATCTGATCATTCGGAAGCATTCACGTCGTTCTTCTTGAAATAAAGCCTTCTCACGCATGATAAATAATCCTACACTTCGAAAATTCAAAAATATATAAAAAAATTAACATAATTATATTTCACATATGGTAGTATTAATTTGGAATATGTACGTACCACAGTGCTGGAATCGTCCTTGAAACGCGATAAATAGAGCAATTGAGGTCTTGTGCAACGATATTTCACTAGTTCTTCTCTAAATGAAGGATCCTGATCTCTTAGTCCTAAAAATCATTAAAAAGAATATAATAAGCTCCGAATTTTGCAAAATACCCTTCCAGTAATTTAAAATTGCAAAGATGCCCTTGTTACTTATAGCCTGGTTGCGGGTCTTAGCGAGCCTTCTTACGAGACTGTTTTTGCAGTACGCCACGTCAGCACGAGTTCTCGAGCCTTCAAAGGTAACACTATTGAAGTCTTAATCGCAGAAGTACCAGCCTCGGCCGCCACGTCAGCATTACCCGCGCCATTAGATCTCCACTCTGACGAGAAAATCAAAGGCGTTTTTTTCACCATCGAGTCGGGTTGTTTCACGCTGACATCATCGGTTTTAACTGGCGAACAATTCTTCAAACTGATAAATACATTGCTGGTACGGATCGAAGGCCAGTGAAGAGGACTTGTTGTTTCTAGAAGCGCGCGAGAGATCTGAAGGATCTAGGGTTCGAATAACGGCGGGAAACAAAGAGAGGTGAGAGAGAGAAATCGAGACTATCCAGCTAGGGTCTAGAGGTTTAACGCTCTTTTAACGCCTTCATTTGATTACAAAATTGGAAAGAGTAACAAAAGAGGAATACACGAGAGAAAGAGAAAGCGAGAAAAGCTATGTTACTCTCGAGCATGTCTCTCTTTGCCCAGTTCCTTTTTTTCTGCTTTTATTTTTTTTAAAATCTTAATTGATATTTGATACCCAGATCAAGGCCTTCAAGGGGTTGTCTACCTCTCAATTTCACTCTCAAAACCTAGATACAGAGCTCCCAAGTCAAAAAGTTGGAACAAGTAAATAATAAGAAAAGATAAAGAAAAATTAATCATCCAGTCATCCTCAATGTAATATATTATTTTCCAAAAATATCCCTCAATTATGCAATCTACAACAAAACTCTTGTTTCACAACAGAGAAAATTGACAAAAGAAAAAGTTTTAAGGATTATTTGTTCAATTTATTAAATCTACCGTTCATTAAAAATCGGTCGCCCCATGCTCGAATTAGGGCAAAGGTTGAATCCTTCGACCTGTCGGCTAGAATCTTTACGTGATCGGGTCGATTGGAATCGGTACCTTTCCTAGACACCAATTTGAAACCTTGTGTGTGTCGATCGACCTTCTGACGCTGGACAGGCAATGCTTTGTAATGACCCGAGGGTAGACGTACAATTATGAATAATAAAAGAGTTTATGCGCAATTAGCTTTCGGTTCACAACATGCATCATGCACCATGCGTAGTTAGTATTTTTTTCTCATTGTTTTGTCGTATTATAAATAGAGGGAACAGGGAGAATTAAGACATAATTGATGTAATTGTTTGTTCTTGTAAGAACTCGAGACCTTTTCTTTTTATATTTTGATGAATCGAATTCGAATTTATTTAAAGTTTGTATCTTGATATCTTTTTATCCTAATTTGAGGTTGTTTTAGTAAGAATTTGTGCTCGAATTGTTACATGCTTATTCGGCTGAAGAAGGAGAGGTAAGATAATTACCTCCATCGTCGAAATTGGAGGGAGAAGGAGGCGACAGGAAAGGACTGCGGTGCTTGGGAGGAGGAGGGTCGGGGTACTCGCCGTCCATTGATTATGTTGGGTAATGCGAGAAAGGGTAAAACTAAAGGGAGCGGAGGCGACGAGAGAAGGTAAGATGGGAAGTCCGGTGAGTCTTGGGATTAATGTCTCCGTTTTAAAACAAAATGGAGGCGTCCTGTTATATTTTGGGCTTTGAATAGAGATTCTCTTGAGCTGGTTTGGGCTAGTAGTCCATATTCTGTTAAATTAAATCAGATCATTTTAATTAAGAGAAATTGTTTGGTCCTTTTATTTATTTTGATACATAGTCGAGTCTAATGAATATTAATAATATTGTTTTATTATTGTTTTAATTTATATTAGTATTATCATTAATATATTTTATATGGTTATTGTATCATCATAATTCACAAAAGATACGTGAGTTTTGAAGTCAAGAAACTATTCTTTTTTGTCAAAATTAAGGAATAAACATGTGTAAAAATAAGGGATACAAGCAACAATAATTAACACTTTATTTCATTTCACATGAACACAAGTCAATGTTAGTTGATAAAACAAATCAATCAACAATCAATTTTGGTTCATTTTTTAATCAACAATCAACACTTTTTTTCACTCGTCTCGAATTATTTAAAAAAAAATTAAATATAGTTTTGGTTCATTTTTTAATAACTAGACAAGTTAGTGCTCTGTTAGAATCTCTGTCAAAGTTTGATAAATAGATTCTCTTTGAAATTTTGGCAAAAAAAACAAAACAATTAGTACTTTTTGTTTCTTCTAGCAGTTGGATTAAGAAATGGTTCTTGGTCGATTATTTTCTGTCATTCGTTCTGTGGTCGTTTGTGTAGTGGAATATATATTTGTAGTAAATTAACACATTTGAAATTTCAGTTTTAAAGGGAATAAAATCCTAAATAGTAATTAAACCTATCTATATAAACTTACGAGTGCTAAACATTTTTTAGCAATTAATTAAGTTAAATCTATATCTATAATAATTTAGTTTGTCTTGTTGGTATTATCACTCGAAATATTTAGAGATCCAATAATTCTTCTTTTAAGAAACCAATTATGATACCTGCAAAATAAATACACACGCACAATAAAAACCCAGCATAAATTATTGAAGGCCTTTGACGATTATTATAAAAAAAAATTATTTTGGAAGTTTATTACAAAACTAACTCATATTAACAAGACACGTAGATTAACGTGAATTTCAAAGAAAAAAAAATGCTTAGTGCAATCAATATTTTTAAAAGGTGTATTTTTCTTTATATCCAAGTTTTCGAGTTTATTAAAAAATAATCAACCGTTGAACTTAATTTCAAAACTAACCAAAAACGGAGTTTGGAATTTCGCAACTTTCAATATTGGCGGACTCGGGGAATTACGTCAGTTGCTAATTAACTTTAAATATTAATGAAATATTAATCATAATTAAAGATTGGTCAACGATTTAATACTGGCGGAGTTGAAAATTTCGCCAATCTTCAGTGAGACGACGTTTGCTTGCAGATGTTTAAGAATTGGCAGAGTTTGGGATTCCGCCACTTTTCTCGTAACTTTCCTCGAATTGGCGGAGATGGGTCCAGAGGGTAAAAAGGGCAACGCGTGCAGATTTTGCAAGATTCGAGGGTATACAATATGTACATGTGTCCAATATTGTAATGTTCAAGAACGTCGAGATTAGTAGTTATGAATTACGTTATTTTAATTTCGGGGTTCGTGTTATTTTAATTTAGATGTTTATGTATTTTGAATTATGTTCTGAATTATGAATATGTTGCACACACTCAAGTTAAAAAGGAATATTCTATTTTACCTCATCATTTCTCGGTCACTTTAGTGATGAAATCCTATTAACAGTTTAATTAACAAGATGAATTAACAATTAATACGTAATTAATAAAAAAATAACATGTCATTAAGTCGTACTAATTAACTATTAATTATAAATATTTAAAAACTAAAAATTATAAATTAATCGTTAATTATAATTATGGGGGCATAGTACAAGGCCTTTTAAAAAAAATAGTGAGATGTGGATCGTGTGCCTGTTTATTTTATAGTTTTTATGAGTACGACAACATGACTATGTACTGTAATTGCACCAAAAATATTAATAATTGTTATAGAATTTTACAAATCCAATCGGATCATAAAATCATACAATTCTATGAAAAACAAACAATAATTAGAAAATGAATACAATGAGCACAATTTTCTAATTAAAAAAAATATTTTTCGATTATATAAGATGGATATCTTTTGTCCCTCGCATATTTTTGAGAAATCGGAATCGCCGAGATTCGAATCCATGATATTTTTGAGGTTTTGGTGAATGCCCAACTGCTTAATTGGTAGAATCATTTTTTTTATTTCAAAAAAAAAAAATTATCGAAACTCAAATTCTTGTATTCAAATACAATACATTCAAGACAGACAAAAAAAATCAAATTATACATAGCTATGCAACTGTTAATCATAACCAATCAAAATATTGATGTATTTTTCAATTTCATACTCTAACTAAGACTATGTTATATAAAATTCAAATCGAAATGAATAAAACATCTAATATACAATAATACAAGTCAAGTAAACATAAAATTATGAAACAACTAATACTTTAATACATGTACAAACACAATTAAAATATCATTTTATACTAAAAAAAAATCGAAGTCATATTCATATTTGTAATCTTCTAAAATTCTAATATAGAGCTAAAATAATAATTTCAACCTGAATCTCGCAAATCTCATTTATAGACACATGTTCACAAAGGTGAAAATAAGAAAAATAAAATAACAATCCATATCTTGTATAATTTATAGGACCTTTATTTGATCAACTTTGAGCGTAAATTTTGATTAAGATAAGATTTTCTATGTCATTTGGAAGAAAGATAAAACTCGTAGAACAAAGAGTCGTGATAAAGAAGATATATAAGAAAACAATAAAATTTGTTTTTTATTCTTTCAAAATTATTTTATATTGCAATGTATCAATATTTTATTTTTAATCTCACGTTACTTATTTAGCTTTGGGGTCATAATCATCTCAAAGAGTACACGTTTTATGAATTATCGGAGCGGAAACCTGACATGGTAAATATATGAAATTGTATCCGATTCTACAACTTATATCGTAAATTCGTAATTTTATCATGATTTTATGTCCAACTCAAATCATTTTGTGGGAATTAGAGTCATTGAATCATAAAATCATAAGACTTAAATCGGAATTTTGACAATCATGATTTTCATAATCAAATATAAAAATAAAAATATTACCATATCTCACAAAGACTAATTGTAAGTATGACGTGCTCGTCCAAATCTTTATTTTTACAAGAATTTTTGCTAACAAACGATTTTTGTTCTATATTAACAATGTATGAGCGTATAAGATTTGGTATGTATCGTATTATTATGTTTTAACTTAAGGGTCATTTCTACTTATAACCCATTTTTGATGTAAAATCGGAAAAAAAATAATCTCTTTTTTTCAAAATATTCCGAAACTAATTCGAAAATTCGGTGAATTAATTAACACTAATTATTTTATTAAGACAAAAACAGATTTGAACAATCCGGCGATTTTCAAATACCGGTTTCCAAAAACCGGATTTTAAGAGTTATTTTTTCTTATCCGAAAAATCCGTCTTGAAATACCTGTTTCCATAAACCGTTATCGTACATATTCCATATTCCAGTTCTTTTTTTCAAAAATAAATAAATAACAAAACTAGAATAAATGAGTCCATATGTACTTGAATTGTTTTATGTTTTGTTGAGATATACAAATATTTTCAATTTTATATGGCTATTCATGATACTTGTTACAAATTAGATGATATTTTACAACAATATTTTTTAAATATATTGTATGCCCAACTTAACTTGTGATTTTACAAATTATTTAGAATTTAATAATGATATCAAAGTCGATCATCATGAATCATGATAGTGGTAGTTGTTTGACAATATCTAATTTGAGACTTTATATAGTATATATATTATGTCAATATTTGACAACGTCTAATTTGTCCAAAACCCCGAGTTGTGCTTTCGCACAAAAACATCTAATTTGTCCAATGGATTTATAATTTAGTTGGTTCAGTGTGAGACACAAAAAATTATATGTTGTGAGAGATTGTGAATTCGATCTTCATTGACATAAAATATATATATATATATATATATATATATATATATATATATATATATATCAATAACGAAAACGATCGTTTGTCGGATACAATTAAAAAAAAATCTTCAAGAGTCTTGATATATATATCAATAACGAAAACGATCGTTTGTCGGATATATTATGCCTTCAAGAGTTAAATCAAATGTCAAATCCCATATTTAGTTAGGCATACACACAAGGACGGAAACGCCCCCCCCCCCCCCTGAAATGGAAAAATGCAAGAATATTTCTAAAACTATGCATATTTTTATAATAGACCTATAAAATTATATTACATTACTTAATTCTGACCCCTATCATTCCGTTTCAGATCCGTTTCTGCATACACAAGTTCAAATTGTTTAATCCATGATCACCTTGATTTAAATTCGAATTTACACTTGAGTTTTTCAACTATGTCTATGCTAGTTCTCTATCTCTAACTCTAGCTTTCAATAGATTTGGCGACTGTGATTGGAAATTGATAATAATATTAATATTAATTTTTTATTTCATGTCACATGAACACAACTCACAAGTCCAATCTTATTTGACAAAACAAACCACTTCTGAATTTTTTTCAATGGTCTCCAATTTTTTCAATGGCCCCCTTTTACACATTAATCTTGAGAAGATCGGAGTTAATATATTTATCAAAAGACATTAATATTAGAGGTTGTCTGGTTTTACAATGAATTTCAATATTAAAGGCTTCATGGTTCTATACAAATTGTAACAATAGAGATTGCATGATCTATTTGTCAAGATAATAAGTGAATTATTAATTTATCATTATTTGTTTTAATCAAGTCATGCTATTTTTTCTTGTTATTTCATGCATGTTAATTATAGGAGTATTGAAACGGTAAATATTCGGAAATTAAACAGAACCGATCAAATTCGATTTAGTCGGTTTGTTTTTTCGATTTATTTGGTTCAGTCCGATTGGAAAATGGTATTGTTCGATTTGTTCGGTTCAATTTATTCGGAAACCGAACCGACCAAATAAAATTTCATTTTTCATTTTCTTAATATGTTAATATAAAATTAGTAAAAACTGACAGAATAATCTTATTAATACAATTATGTGTTATTAGATTTATTTATATTTTATGATACGTAAAATATGATTTTGTTAATAATATTTTTATTTTAATATAACAATATTTCTTATTCGGTTCGACCGAATAACCAAATACAAGTTTGACTTATTTTATTCGATTTTTAATCGGTTCGAAAGTTAATTCAAAAAATGGGTAAATTTTTTTTAGTATATTAATTGTATGAAAATGTTTGTTCAATCTTCTTGAAGTTTATTTTAGTGCTTAATGTAGAAGATATTCACATGCATTATTTTTGTGAGCATAATTGAATTAAAACAATAAAATAAACACGGATTATGTACTTAACGTAGAAGTTTATTATTATTATTGTTGTTATTATTTTCATCATCATCGTCATTATGATTATGATTATAGTTATTATTATCGGATATTTAATGAATCCCCAATTTGTCCATGTATGCGTGTATGTACTAATTTTTAATTACGCGTGTTAGTACCGTGTTATATAACATATTTTCAAATTTTGATAATAAGATAAATATACTCTTTGGAATTTTTTGAATAGAAAAACAAAACAAAATATTCTTTTGTTTCTTTTAGCAGTGGAATTAAGAAAATGATTCTTGGTAGATTCGTGAGGTCATTTATCTCGTGGTGCTTCGTGTAGCGAGTGTCTCTTCTGTAGTGAATGACCCGCTATAAGAAGTACGGCACCCATTCTTCGTTCATACGAACGAATTCATAACATTTCAATTTTTTTATTTTTAAGGAAATATAATTCTAGAACAATAAATTGTTTCTCCTTACCAAGTAATAAACAAATTTTAGCAATTAATTAAATTAAATATAATATCGACAACCCAATTGTCTCCATTTAACTACCATTCAAAATTTTAGCAAATTGTCAAAATGCATTTATCTATCTTGTCTCAATTTAACCACCATTCTTTTTTATGTTAACACATTCTCCTCGTGAATTAAAAGAAAACTAACAAAAAAACAAAATTTGAGTTGTCCAAATCACAATTTTTTAAATGCATCATGAGAATTTTTTTCAAAAACAGTTCGTAAACAAGCAAAAACAAAACTTTTAATTCAAGCGAGAAGAGAGAGAGAGGGTGCAGAGATAAAATGAATAATTAATAATGGATGCACTGAGAAGGAATATTTGGTTAATGGTGAGAGAATTAAGAATACCAATGCAATCATCGTACTGATCAATTTGCATTAGTTTAATAATCTCATTAACTTAATCATAGCTTTTTGAACCATACAAATCGCATTAAATAAATAAATACGGCAGCTTTATATTTAATTAAATAAATCATTCCTGTTTCCAAATCCTCATACAATACAATCAATCCAATTACTCCAATCTAATCACCTTTTTAATCACTCCATTATTTATTTCCCCCCAAGCGGCTCGTTACATTTACATATTAACCCTACAGAATTCTAAAATATCACGAAAAAAGGATATCTCCAGTAACATGAAGAACCGGAGAGGAGTTCAGATACTTGTACAATAACCTTATGCTACAGACACGTGCGCCAGGCGTGCTCCTTTTATTGCCGTTGAGTAGAAGCGTCAAGATTCGCGCGATCAAGTATACGTGTCACTATTTCCGTTGAGCGATGCACGTCAAGAAAACGACAAAGGACCTCCCTTTCTGCTCCCTTTACTTTTCAGCGAAGTAAAGACTTTTACTCCTCGCATAAAGATGCGACGTAAATAGTTACTTTAATGTATACTAACCGTTAGATTTTATCTAACGATTGATGCGGAAGCAATTTGATGCGATGGAGAGGAGTTTTTTGAATATTTAACTGCAGGGAAATTAGAAACGCGTCGCACGTGCGAGGTATAATTTTGATTTGAAACAACGGTCGTCTATTCGCTGCGTCCGGACATTTTGCACTTTAACCCCTTCAAACTTTCTATATAATATCATTTTCATTTTTTCACTTTTTCACAACGCATGGCCTAGGACTAGGATTTGAGTTGTTTTATAAAATAATCATGTATATTTTATGTTTGCAGAAAATATGGAATATTTTTATATATAATTTAAGACACGATGTATATGATTATATTTAAATATGATTTTACGATTGTAATTTTAAATCACTCACAAATCATTAATTTATAAATCACTCACAATTTTGACATTTTTATTTTGTTATTTCAAACTTAACTATGTTTGAAGAGAATATCATTTTAATTTTTGATACTTATTATTTGTTCTGATTGGTTCATTATTTTGATACAAAATATTAAAGTTTGCAAAACCTGACTCGTAATGGAGAACCCACTCGACGTGTCTAAAACCATAGCACCGTCGATACCCAAAAAAGAGTACTAATCAACGGCACAAGGCCCCGTCCGAACCCATCCAAACCCGAATGAGTCAAATTTCGAAATACCCGTAATTAAGTCAGCTTAAACCCAACCATAATTATACCCCGAAAGATCCAAACTCGAAATGACCCGTAACTCAATACATCCGAATCCGATGATCCGAACCATAACAAGGAAAATTCGCTATTTCCCCATTAAAGGGCGAGAAAGGTATTTTGAAAATTTTCATTATATCGTGGTTATTTATGTAATTCCTGATTTAGAACCGTCTAGAGTAAAAAAGTTTCCAATTTTATATTTGTATCAATGATGATTGATGAGTTCTGAATCAAATTTTCAGGAATCAAATATTTTGTACCGAAATGAAATGGTTACTTTTGTAGAAATTGGGAATCCTATTGAGGCTATATATGTGCAATGAATAGACTAGTCTAAAGCTACGGTGGTACATTTGTATTTAAGGGGGAATACAAAACAATTGTCCTTTTAATTGTATTTATTACTACTTTTAGATTACAGGACATTTTTATTCAGATACATTATATTCTTATTATTATATTGTTATATAGTTAATATAATTCTACCGATGCTGACACGTGAAGGAGGGTATATTTTCATTTCAATCCATTTTTTTTTGGTTTTACAATTTTGATCTTTTTTTTAGTAATTTTTTTTTTACCTCATTTTTTTTCTCTTTTTCGATTTTGATCTTTTTTTGCTTTCTAATTTTTTTAATTGCTCATTTCGCACGAATATGTATGAAATTTTGTAAACGCAAATTTATGCGATCTTGCATAGAAATTTTCCATGTGTTCGTTATATTCATCTGACACGTTACGATTATTTAATGAACTTTTATTAATACATTTATTGACATTCAAATGTATTTGCGAATATGTCATGATTATATTAATCGAGTTTAAAACACCCGCACAAATGTTATTTAAACAAATTATATCAGACAATAATATGCATGATAGAATAATTTCATGACTCTCGTTCATTTATTGACATCATGGTATTTGTAACAATGTCATGATTAGACTAATTTAGTTGAAATGTACGCACGCTAATTCGCACGCGCGCTAATTCTATTTAAATCAATTATATAAAAAATAGCTATGTTGTCCCGCACAATTGCGCGGGGATAAAGCTAGTTTAAGTTGAATTTTATCTTCCGTCAAACAAGAGGAAAGTTTTTTTGTAATTGATTTTAGCTTCGGGAAGCTAACTATTTTACATGTCATGTGTTAATTCGATTCGAATATTTATTTGGACATCAATAATTATGATAACAGAAGATAATCATAAATGTAAAAACAAAAAATCACGAAAAAGGATATTGTTCTTTTAAAAAAAAAAATATATATATATATATATATATATATATATATGTTTTAAAAGGGCTCATTGGACACTGAGTTTGTCCAACGGCGTGGAACTAAATTTCCATTACATCTTTGTGGTGTTCTTTAAGACAATTTAGTTTTTCTAAATTGAAGTTATTTCAAAATATTGTTATCAGTCGTTATTTTGTTTCACTGTCCGGCCTCCATTCATTTCATCAAATCGTTTAAATTTGTTTTCCAACAATTATCCTGATTTTAATACATGTTCATCAAGTTTTAGAAATTCCAAAAATAATATTTAAATATGTAAGTCTAAACAACATATAGAAATATGGTTTTTAAATCTAAAATCAAATGACACGATTAGGTGATATATCTTGAATCATTATTACTATTAGGATAATACTCGCGCTACGTGACGAACATGATAAATTATATCATCAAAAAAATATAAATATACTATTTACGATGATAAAGACAATAACATTTTGAAGTAAAACTATAGCACACTATAATAACAAAATTATATTTTTAACCCACATAAGTAGTATCATCTATGAATTGCATGATTAATACATATATTAGCATCAGGATATAATTATATTTGAGATATAAAACAATTTTAAGAAAAAATGACAATTTTTTTAGATGGCAATTATTTGTATGTCATTGTCATTCAGAATAATTTAAGTAAGACGAGAAGTAACAAATCATACAATTTGTATGTAGGCTTTGCTATTTATTGATTATACAATACTGAGAAAAATGTATTTCATACAAAAATACAATTAATTTGTACATTTTATTACATTAAATATTTACGATTGTCTGCAAAATTGACTTGTAAGGATGATCCACAACGTTAACATAAAACAATTAAGAACTAATCTATTTTTAACTAAACAACACGATTATAGATTATTTAAGTTAATATGATATTTCTAAATTTACATATCTAAAAATAAGAATAATAACATTTTAAAAGTTCAAAAATGTATTTCTGTTTGGTAAATTTTTATCTTTCATGTTTATTATTGAAAAAGACTGTTGTATAAGTTTAAGAAGTTATTTGTGCTTTGTAAACTAATATCTTCCATTTTTCGAGTAAAAATATACATATCCAAATAGCATGTATATAATTTTTTAAATTATAGTTTTAGAAATACTAATAATTAGACTTAAAATCATTAATGTAATTGTACTTACTTTTGTATTGTGATTTTTTACATAATTGTTTCCGTAACTTTAACCTAGAGAAAAAAATATTGGAAATATGATAATATGAAACTCAAAACAACAATAAAATTCAAGTGGATACATTTCATAATTTTTAAAAACTATATTTTGAAAATACTATTTAATATTTGATGTATGTTTCGTAATATTATATATTAATTTATTAGAAGAATATAATTAGTTTTTTACTTCAAATTAGCATTTGTGAGAAGTTACTAAAATGTAGCCCCTAAAATGTCATGACCGCGCCCGACTATGGCTTGACAAAAAAATATAATTAGATCGGTTATACACGTTATTGTTAACCCTTACATTCTTTTTTTTGTTGACAGATGTGATTATTGCGTTCTTTCCGAATGTTCCAAATGATGGTTAGTCATTTTATATCCCACATATTTATATCTATCTTCATGTTTGTCGCACGAAAATTCCACCAAAACGGGTGAATAGAGGCCGAGATAGTATTAGCCCTCGGCTCAATGGCTCGTCATATTTCAGTGAACGAGCACCCTATTAAAATGTGATTTACCAACTCTATTGTTGCGGAACATAGTGTATATAAAAGATTGTGTGGCCAATCTCTTTTAAATTGTGATTAATCAACCGAAAATTTTTACCTTAAACGGAGTTTGATTTTGAAGAGGGTAGTCGTCCACAAGCATTCGTTTATCCGGGTGTGCAAAAATTATAATTTTAAAAGTAAACAACATATATTTTACTACAAGGGAAATGCTTATATGATCTCCATAACTGAAATATTGTATTTTTACAATAAAAAAGTACCCATTTTTTTATTGTTGGAAAAATATACGAGACGAATCAGTGGAAGATAATATTATTGTAAAACTTCTAGTAAATATAATATTATTGTAAACTTAGTAAGGATAAAAATATTTTGTAGAACTTCTAGCGAATATAAATATATAATTTTTAGTGAGGTCATATGTTATGTCCCAAAGTTGAAAAAAATTTCTTAATGCGTTAGCGATTTGACAGTTAATATGAAAGATATGCAAATCATTTCCAAAAAATTTACGGTGTTGTCGATTAACAATTATTTATATAAATAAAATTTATTAAGTATATCAATTAACGGGTACGTATAAATTCACAAAAAATACATATCGATTAACAGTGAATGATATGTTGTTAAAATGTTGGGGATTATTCGGGAGATAATTTGCAGGAACTTGTAATATGGTGATGTACGATAACCACCTCAAATTGTTGATGATAGTTACGGGAACAAAGTAAAATTTTCCTAAATAATATAACATGTCTTATCGTCTCAGACGTTGAAAATAATAATTTCACATTTATTAAATATTTATAAGACAATGACAATTCACAATTCACATGCTTTTACTTATATTTTTGGTGAACTTTTAAATAACCCTTAATTTTTTGACTTTGTAAAAAAAATTATTTTTTTGGATATTTCAAAAAAACCATTCCGAACAAGATTTCATTTTCATCTTTCCGTAAAATTAATCTTAATATTTGATGATACTAAATTTTTTAAGACCCAAATATTTTTTTATTTTTCATATTTAATTTTATTAAAAAATGTAATGAAATTAAATATGGAAAATAGAGGAAACTATTTTGGTTCAATCTTTTTTTAATATTATAAAATGTTAAAGTTAATCCGGTAAATGAAATCTTACTTGGAAGAGGTGTTTTACATATGTGTGTTACATATTCAAAACAAAATTAGGATGTTACTTAAAAATTTTCATTTTTGTTTTGTTAATTAATGTTAATATAAAACTAGCCACTCAAAAACTACTGGTTTTCTTTATAAATGAACACATTCTAGCAAGTTCTAGTATATTCAGGGACTATAAATAAAATAAAGCAGGGACTAAAATGTAACTCGGAGGGAATGAAATGATTACTTTACTTTACTGTTCGGGTCCCTCGTATTTTATGAAATTGCAGGCCAGTTATGAATAAGATAAGAGGTGTCCTTGCCAAGCTTTGACACCACTTTCATCCCCTCCATTTCTTTTTGCTACTCACTGACACTTGTACACATACAAAAAAGGAAAAAGCGAAAGAGAGAGAGAAAGAGAAAAAGTAGCTATGGCGTCACACATTTCCTCCCTCGAGACTAATTACTAATGAAGACTTCTTCTCCCTCTTTCTTTGGTTTTTCCTTTCTATGAACAAGGACTCAGCCTTTCACTCAGAAAAAGAGAAAAACAAAGGTTTAACTCTCTTCTTCTTCTTTTTTTTCTGTTTTTCATTCAATTAAGAGATCAAAATCTCTCTAATTCGAGGCTATCTGAGTATTGTAGCAATCAGAGTCTACTAGAGGTGAGGTGATTAAGGCTTTGAGCTTTGTGTTGATTGCTCTTTGATTTGGGGGTTTTCCATGGTTTTGCGTTCTTGGTATTTGTTGCTTAGGTTATAAGTTTATTTCCTTGCATTAAATCGATTTGTTGTTTGTGTCTATTGGGGTTTTAATTTTTTTTTTTTTTACTTGGTAATCGTTACTGTGATTTTATTGAATAATATTAAACACCCCGCTATTGTAAACCCGCAAATACCACGCAATGATTA
The DNA here is from genome assembly GCA_946800325.1 of Luzula sylvatica. NCBI lineage: Eukaryota > Viridiplantae > Streptophyta > Magnoliopsida > Poales > Juncaceae > Luzula > Luzula sylvatica. The sequence continues at coordinate 1,500,922 of OX326961.1, forward strand.
AATTGGAAAGTAATTAATAGGTTAAATGAATAAATTTGGAAATTTTGCACCCATTAATTGAGTTGCGGGTAATATTGGGGGTTTTGAATGCGGGGTGTCTAATATTATTGGATTTTATTAATGGTGCTTGCAAATGCGATGTTTGGGGAAGTTTCACTTTGCCGATCTTTCAATTAACTACATGCTTAAAGCATAGATTGCTTGGGTTTTAATGCACTTTAATGGCATTAAATATTATCCTTAACTGATCATTTCAAATATTTGAATTTTTTTCATATTACTTCTTTCCTTTTTAACTTTTTTCTCGAATCATTTCAGGGTTTCTTCCCTCCTTCAAAGATCGTTCTTGTGAGCAAATGCTAAGGAAATTAATGGAGAAAGATCAAATAAAAGGAGAAATAATGTCTGAATCGTTCAATTCATCCTCAGATTTTCTCGCCCAAAAGTTTTTTAGGGTTCCAGGTCTCATTGTGAGGCTAAGCACGAAGGGTTTATTAGATCCGGATATAGCTTGGAGCCCTACCTCTCCATTAGACCTCAAAAACTTCTCTAATCTTAGTAGTTTTTCACTCATGTCCCCCAAATCCCCAAATTTGGATGGAAAGCCCAAAACTTGGGGCTCTGACAAGGTCTGTTTAGGCCTCATTGATGCTCTCAATCAAGAAAGTTTGCAATTTGGGAGTAGGAAAGTGCTTATTGGATCTGAATTTATGAAACCCAATTTGGAATTCATACCCGATACCAATAATGCAAATAAAATTGAGATCTTTGAGATTAAATTAGACCAAATCTCAAACTCTTTATCCATGAGTGAGATCGCCCAATCTGAGGATTACACCTGCATTACTACTCATGGTCCTAATGCGAGAAAAATGCATATTTTTGGGGATTTCGTTTTGGAGATGGACAATAATACCAATACCGATACCAATTTCCCAATCGAAAAGAATTCAATTTTTTTCATCGAGCCATTTGAATCTCCGCACCTTGGTCCCCGCAATGAAATTTTGGATTTTTGCGAGCACTGCGACAAAAAGTTGCATGAAGGAAAAGATCTCTTCATGTATTTGTAAGTCATTATTTTAATTTATTTTTTTATCGAGAAAGTAAATTAATTTGTATTTATATGTAATGAATTTATATTGTAGGGGGGAGAAAGCATTTTGTACCAAGGAGTGTAGATCTGAATACATAGAAGAGGACATAGACGAAGATAATATGGTTGAATAATAATTGGGTCTTTTTGCATTTTGCAAAATTGCAATTGAGGGTTGATCCTAAAAAAATGTGCTGTTTATGTTTATCTCTTGCAGCCATTAACGATCACTCTTTTTTTAGCAATTATATACACCCTTTTTTTGTTTTTTATTTTGGATTTTCGTTCTACATATTTACTGAACGGAAGTGTATCCATCTTTTTTGTAATTTTGGTTTTGTTGAATTTGGCCTATGATACTTTATAATATTATTTAAGCCAAATGTATGATGACTATATGAACAATGCTATCTTTTGTAATGAAATATTCTGAATATTCTTAATCATAAGATATATAATGTTATTATTATGACTAGAAAAATTACTCGCGCTTCGCTGCAAATTTAATCATATAATAAATCAATATATATATTTCATTAAAAAATGACATTATTATGCAAATCAAGAATATTAAATATTCAGCGACGATCCGATCGATGAACAAATGTAGACCTTTCGCAAAAAAACATAGGTAGGGATGTAGTGGTGATTCTCCTGCGGGCGTTGTGGCGATCCACCTGCGTTCCCTATTATAAATTATTTATTTGTCAATAAAACGTGTCAATTAATATTTAATCGAGTCAATTAGAGATGCTAATTAAGTCACTGAACCCATTTTTGCCACCTCATCATGGTTACTTTTTAATTATATATACTTCGATGAATAGTAATTATCGAAGAATAGCAAATGAATAGTAATTAGCGATGAACAGTATTGTATCAAACAGTAATTAAACAAACAGTATTATCGGTGAACAGTAATTTGATGAACAGTGTTGATAACGTGGCCCGCTGAGGTGGAGCCAAAGTGTTAAATTTAATGGGAGGGTAGAATTTGGAGGGGCCCCAAGACATAGTATTCCATGAACGAGATTCCAAAATGGCATCTATTTTGATGGTACACAAATTGGTCCCCCACATGAATCAGTGCAAGAAATGGCACGAGTGATGGTACGAGAGGGAAGAGCATGAATATGAATCCAACATGGTCTAATAGCTCAAGAGTCCATGACTTGGTCTGATCGAGACAAGAGTACTACTACTCTATTAGAGCTTGTACTCAAAGGTAATACACGTGTTTCAAACAGTTAAAGTTTCTCCTTGCTTTTGGCCGTTGATGCACAACAATTTCAATGTAATTTTTGAGAGAAGAGGAACTTTTCAAACGTTAATGCCACAATCAAAAGAGATTAATTCATACAGCGATGCCACACTGCAGTGTGCACACATCTTGGCTTCTACTTTAAATAAGTGAACGGAACGAAAGTGCTGGGTAGGACCGGCAAAAGATCTCAAAGATCCACGTTTGGTCGAACTCGGCTCGAAAAATGTTCGTTTGCAAGGTCGTGCACGGCTCGAATTAGCTCAAATTCGAACAATTTTAAATTAAAAAAAAAAAAAACACAATTTTTTTCGAACCGAGTCGAGCGAACTCTAGTTTGAACCGAACCGAACTGACTCAAACCGATTGGAGTTTGAACTGAACTGACCTGGCTCGAGCTGAAAAACACAACTCGAGTCCCTATTTGAAAGTTCGAATCAGGCCGAGCTGAGTTCTGTTCGAACTCGAGTTGGGCTTATGACGTATGACTCCAAAAAGTCTAGTGGTCCCGAATTCATCCACTAAGTTCTCCCAAAATGATGTTTTATTGTTTGAAAGTATTTTATTCTATAAAAAATAAAATCGATTGTGAAAACACACTCACTTCTCATTACTACTCAACAAACACACTCACTTTCTAAACTTTTTGTTACTACTCAACAAACACACTCACTTCTCATTACTTGGGTGACCAAATAATTGTTCGGCGATCCTAAAGGAAACATTTCACCAACATTATTTGGGATAAATGGGGTCACGAAACAAGTAAATAAATTCGATTTACCACGTGTGTTAAACTTAAAATGAGTGTTGGATTGTGAAAACATCCTGATCTTGATCTGACTGAGTTCAACTTATTAACCGAATCCCTTTCTTTTTCTTTTTCTTTTTCTTTTTCTTTTAACTAAACCACCCAACTTCACACCAACAATACTTATGATGTGTTGGTTTGTGGATACATATCATCTCTTTCTGCATCATACATGTCTCCGCATAACAACCCCCAAAAAATAAAATAAACCACATTTGGTTTTGATTAAGAAATCAAACCCAACAAAAAACAATACGAAAATAATAACACGGAATAGAGTTAATTGAAAGAACTCAAATTTGACGAGTATTGTAGGATTTACAATTCCCGCATTTCTGAGCAAGAACGTGAAATTGCACCTCTGACGTGCCCCCGCAATCATTGCATAATATCCTCACCTTATCATTAAAAATAAAATTTAACACCGATAAAAATATATATTACACAATTTGAAATTACGAGAAATTAACTCAATATACCATTTTATTCTGAAGGGATTCTGGCATGGGCGTGGCGGCTATTTCCATGTCGAGTTTCTCCCATACTTTTGACATATCGCATACCGATTTCGAGCATAGAGGACACACGTACCTAAAAACGAAATTTTTATTTTATATTACCATACAAAATTGGGATTTGAAGTAACGGGAATTCAAATACTGAATTAAGCTCACAAGTTATGATATTCCATTCCTTCCAAGCAATTTGTATGGAGAGTGTGGCCGCATGGAAGCACCGATACGTCTTCTCTCGATTCAAATAAATACTAATAAAACAAAACACATTATTATTTCTTTTCAACTAATTTAAAATTATATGTATATTTTATATTATATTATATTTATACCTCGAAACAAACAGGGCAATCGTGATGCATGGCTCGCTCCACACAAGGATGGCTATTCTTTAATATTGTCGAATAACAACACCCTAAATTTATACATTCATTTTGTTAAAATTAGAATAGAAAGCCAAATTAATTAATTAGTATTTCATTAAAATAGAATTTGCAAAAAAAATGTGTGAATTAATTAATTACCACACTTGTAGCAATGAAAAAAGTTTTCTCTACCACCAATTCTGGCAAATAGCAAACAAAGTATTTATTCGATCCAATATTAACTAATTAATTAGTAAATGTTTAAAATTTGAAAATGAGAATAAAATAATTTAGTACCTGCAAATACCGCAACCATTACAGTGAAATTGTTGCTTGGAGAGCTGGAAATTAATCAAGTTACAAAAACTTGGTCCATATTCAAAAATATAATGCTAATAATATTAACGAAAATTAAATTTCGCTTACATCATCATCGAAAAACTTGCAAATATAGCAAAAAAAAATTCCCATGCACACGCCGCAATTGACACACATTTGCCCCACCTATGCTTCAAAATTACATAATTAAAGGCATAATTGTTTGAATTAATATATAACACAAATAAAATGAATTCGATTTTGGTAATACCTCTTGTTCGGTACCACATAATGAACAAATAATATGAGAGATTTGATGACGTGGCAAATCATGTCTCTTCATCTCATCAATGTTTATCGAGTTCTGCAAAAATCAAAATACATTTATCAGAAACACATGCCTTTGAAAAATATATAAAAACATAGGGTATTTTTGTAAAATTACCCTATAATATATGCAATTTATATATCATAAATATAAATGACATTATTAAATGTACCGTATATTCGTTGTGGCAATGTCTACAATCAAAAATTCCATTGCAACACGGAGCCCTTATCTTGCATCTCCTTCTATAGTGTGTGCATCTACAAGATTCCATAGTAAACCACCAATATTACATTATTGTATATGGAGAGAGAGAGAGAGAGAGAGAGAGAGAGAGAGAGAGAGAGAGAGAGTACCCATATTGCATGAGGCCTTTATCTAGGGTTTCGACGGACACGAGGTCACCGATATGGTCGTGCTGAGCTGGCAAATCTCCCATCTGATTTTTATTATTTGTAATTTTCTCTCCCTTTTAATTAAACAAAATAAATAAACCTGCAAGCAAAGGTTACTTAAACAAAAGGGCCCTAATTTTTTCCTACAAAAGAAGTCGAAGATTGGAGATGATGAAATCATCATGTCAAGCACAAATCACGATGCAACTTGATTGGAACGAATGAATGAACGGCTCTTATCGCTCCACAATTCCCCGTTTAATCCATTATTTGAAGAAGGACCCCAGATATAATTAACACTCTGATAAGAGGAAACACAACATAAAACAGCATCAAATCTTAAGAAGGAACGGGGGAAGATTCAAAGACACACTTCTGATTTGCGAAAATATTAACTCAGATTTGTTTTTAAATTTTGGTTTAAGACGATTTGTTGGATCTACCTTGGATCAATTGAAAATTCTTTTCTTCCATGTGTAGAAATTCGCTTTGATTTGAGGAGGCCTGTCCTTCTTCGACCTTACCTTTCTTCATTGTTTAATAGTTTTGAAATGCCCTTTTATGAAAAGAAGGTAATAATAAAATGGATCATTTGTTTGTTTTTAACTTAGTACTGAATTCTAAGTTTTGCTTCAAAATTTAACAAGGAAGAGAAGAAAAAAGTAGATTCAATCAATTGCCTAAACCTAAATCATGTTGATTCAATCGAGTAATTAATAAATAAAGTGAGAATCAAATCGACTTTTCCTCGAATACGTGTGGTTGAGGGTTCAAATTGGATTAGAAAATGCGAGGTCGAGATTTCACCCAAAGGAGAGTGAAATTGCGCCATATTGTCAAGCAATTAAGAAATATCAGAGATTATACTGCATGGTTACCCCCCTCACAGACACAAAATCAACGTCAGATCATCAATTAATCGCGATACTCAAACATATCCGTGACAATTTCCACTCATATTTAGAAATTCAAGAAGCTCGATACTTCTAAAATCCCTCAGAACGTAATTAACCTACCTAGTTACGAATCTAACGCAGCAATCAAGCGGCTAAACTCACGATCTAACACCTAGCACGATATATCTAATTATAATTACAAAAAAAAAAAAAAAGAACGGAAAAGAACCGCAAAATTCGCCGAATCAATCCGAGACGAAGACGATGCAGAATGGAGTTGCAAAGAAGGGAATTTCGTCTGATTTATCGATATGGTGAGGTGATATTTTTGATTGTTTGAATTTTTAGTTAAAGTAAGGTTTATATATGGGAATTTGATGGTGACCGGACCGACTGCTTATCGCCAGTTTTCTAGAGACTTCGTTTCAGATAGAGTAGTGATCTATGTCCCTGGTATTCTCCCACGCAATTTTTTATGACGTATCATGATTTTTAAAATTTTAATTTATAATTTAACATTTCATTAAAATTTCAAATCATACATTAATGTGTTAAAAATTAAGATGTTAAATTATATTCACGTCATCAAAAAGTCATCAAAAATTAAGAAAGAGAGTACTATAAAATATTCAACATTTTTCTTTTTACTTTCGGATATTTTTTTTTAGATTTTAATAGCCCGTAGGCACTTTCAGATATTTATGTAAGAAATTACCGCTTCTCTACAATAATAACAATACTCAACATAGAATCTATTGACAACTTCGTTTATTTTTTCCTCACAACAATACAAAAGTATATTTAAGTAAGAAACTATTAATAACCTGGTTTTTAGAAACATTTATTTGTTATTTCTTTTAAAAACAAAATCATCATTTTTTCTATAAATAATAAATAAATATAAGAAGAAGTTCAGTGTTTTAATTATTTTTTGTGATTTAAAATTTGTTGACATATGATTTGTCATCCTAAATTTCTGATATTTTTTAGGCAAATTTTCAAAAAAATCCTTAACAATATTTCAAAAAAAAAAAAAACTTCTTCAAAACTCAAAAAAAAAAAAAAACCTGTTACAAACTTTTCATTTTCATTTAACGCCCTATCGGCAAATTAATTTAATTAAAATGTTAGATTATTTTAATGACCAAATTACTCTTCAAGCTAATTTTTTATTCTTAATAATAAATAATAAATAATTTATGGAAATAAAAAAGTAAATTTAATAATAATAAATAATAATTTATGAATAATAATGATAGTATTAATAATAATAATACAAAAAAATTCAATAGAATCAATACGCAACAACTACAAAACTTAAAAACAATATGATTTATGTAATTAAGCCTGATTAAAATTGTTTTAGAATGATTAATTTTTTCAAATTATTATCAAAAAAATTAATTTATTGAAATGACCTAAAACGATAATCACATCAGTTAAAATAGTTGAGCCGACGCAGCAACTTAAGAATGCTCAACACACAATGCACGAAAAAGTAAAAAGCAAGGAATGGAAAATTGTATGTTTGGAAGAAAATAATAATTGTAGAGGAATCGAAGAAGATAAGTGATGACGGCGCCACGTAGGCACATTGATCCGTTTCAATCAAGCAAACTTTGACGCCGACTAATTATCTTCTTTGCATATTTTCATATTTCATTCAGCCCATTGTTTTTTATTTTTGCACAGAATTTTTGTTACAGAGTTATGTTTATCTGGGCCATTTTTTTCATTCTTTTTTTTATCAAGTTAATCCATTTCATAAGGCCCATTTCCATCATTATATTTGTTCTGCATGATAATATATTTTTGATGGAAGACAGTATTTTTTTTTTTTTTTTTTTTTTTGAGTGAATGGAGAAGACAGGTTTTTCATTGCCAATGAGACTCGAATCCACAACCTCTCACAACATATGATTTTTTGTGTCACACCCAGCCATCGGACCACGAACCCATTAACAATATAGTATATTATTGACGTCATATTTATTTTGTTATTACGATAGGGGGACATAAGTATAACTCAGATTTTTCCATGTAGAAAGATAGATGGATATTTCGATTTTGGAGATTTATTACCGGATAAACTTGAGCTAATATTAGTATTTTAATGTTTTAATGTTACTTTCAGACTTTTCAAATGAAAAAAAGGGTGTTGAAATAATGGTCTTTTAATCCCTTTCTCACCTACTATATACTTTGTTGAAATCTACGCAAAGAGGTTTGAGTCTACCAAAATTCCACAAAGCATATCAATTATATATCAACTTTTGTGTACTTTATGATACATATATCATTAACTATATTAACTATATTAACTATACTTTATAATTTTTTTGCTATATCAATGTGTTGATAAAAAGAGGTTGCTCCCGCAATTCTTAATATTTATCCTTGATATTGTCACATGATATCATGATATTAATTTTCTATCAAATTAACGTCAAATTTATATATATAAAGAAATTAATAATTAATTAATATGTATTTTTGTTGGTACGTTGAAATTAATAATTAATTCGTTTTTTATATTAATTGAATTGCTAATAGTAATTACTCTCACTAATACTCTTCGAAATACCCAAAGGAAGAGAAAGATGGATCGTGTGGGCAGAGTAAAATTTTCCTAATAAGTGCGTTGATTATTTGTGTGGGCACAGTAAAATTACCTCTCCGTTTTTTGTATAAAAACCCGATGATGTTGCCTCAATTTTTGTGCTGTCCAAATCATGGTATTAAGTTAATTAATTCATCGAGTTTTTAAAATTAGGTGGTACCGGAATTTAAAAATCAGTTTTATATTAGTTTTGAAATATTTTTAAAAACTGAGTTATTTTTTAAAAAAAATTCCCACACAGAATTACAATTTGTTTTTTTCAGCTAGATCCTACAAAACATTAATTATCAAGATATATTTGGCAGCTTTATCTTGGTAGGTATCTATATATAGTCAATAGTATTTTGAGTAAATAGTGTGATCTTTATGAACATGACAAATTCAAGAGTCATATAGTCTTAAAGTAGCTATAGTTCCGTAATTAAAGGATTCAAAATGTTGTTTAGCATGCACAAAAAATAATTCAAACTCAAACTCAAACTCGTAGTAAAATAGAATTCAAACTCCTTTTGATAGAGATATACAAGCACTCAATGTATCTAATTTCCACATGAAAATAATTGCATTGTTTATATAAGATAATCATTATGATCATCGCCATCACCAAGAAAGTGAACTGCAAATTCATTTTTGGGCTAAAAAAAAAGATTATGTGCTTTTAAAAATATTTTGTCAAACACAGAAAAGGTGTCTAGAAAAGTATATTGAACAGTTAATTAAAATATATATATATATGGGGGCTTTTATCATACACCTGTTTCCTTATCATACACCCATTTTCAAGGATATTTGGAGTAATTATCCATTTATGAATATTTAAGGTAAGATATCAAATATATTTATCAATTAATGTTTAACTAAATTGAAATTTTTTGTTGTTCATTTAAACAAAAATCTCCATAAAAAATAAATTTTATGATACACCTTTTTACAAATATAATTAATTGTTAAAATATCCAAAATACCCTTGTAAAAGGGCGTATGATAGAACTCCCATATATATATATATATATATATATATATATATATATATATATATATATATATATATTGGGCTAAAAATGCAAGTTCATTTTGCTTGGAAACGAACCAAATTAAATAAACCACGTGGTAGATAAATATGTAGTGGATGAATGCATGACTTTTAAGTTTTTCTTTGAATAATTAGTAATGCAAATTAGTAATGCAAATTTTAATACGCAAAAAATGGAATCTACATGTTGTCATTTCTCTAGCAGCTACTTTTTAGGGTTGGAACTTTTTCTTTGGAAGATTCTCAAAACTATAACCTCTCGTCTAAAAAATAACTATAAATTGATGCACAATGTATTTCTATCATCACATTTTCTATTATTTTTCATCTTTTTTTCTATATGCTTCATTTGAGGAATCGATAAAATGTATAAACAAATATGAGCTTATCAGATTTGAAAGCATTTAGTTTTTGTGAATGCTTAAGATGAATTGTACTGAAAAACATACAATATTCTCATAAATCCAAATCTTTAATTTCAAACATCTAAAACCATAAAAAGAATCCAACAATTTACACATGAACTTAGTTATCACACTAAAAAAATGTAAACAATCAGTGTGATTCTTTTTGCTCAGATCAAAATCATGAAGTTTCGTTAAATTTTGCCAAACATATCTTCTCGAAATAAAGAATTTGCACTTTTTTCCAAAAAGATTGGAATAAGGCTATAAGAAAAGTAAATTTCACAGTTGTAGTTTACTTATTTTAAGGAGTTCATGGTTTCATGTGGATTGATAATTTGTAGCTATTTATCATAAGTTATTAAATAGAAGGACAATTAGCTACACCAAAAAGCTACACAAGAATTGCAACAAAATTATAAGAATAATGATAACTTATAAATTTACAAGGTGATGTAATTAGGATCGAAAATTGGAATAAACCAACGATTATAATTGTGCTTATTATTGCCAATCTATTTTAGTGTGATTCTTCAATAAGTGGATTCTCTAATAAAGAAATGCCATTATTGTCGCAAATTTGGACGAGCAATTCGATGTTTTGTACTTTTTTAATCCGCATTTCTAAATTCAGTGACCCCATTTCTATTATTTTTTATTTGAACAAAGGAGATATTTTATCCTTGTTTGTTATTATTTTCGATGTCAATTAAATTGAAGAGATAGAAATACATGAGCAATGAGCAAGAGTAATTTGGACAAATATAATTAAAATTAATTAATTTCATGAGAATCACTTTACAATGTAGTATTATCATTATTTTTTGTGGAAAGCACTTTACAATGAATGTGAGAAAAAATTATTTCTCATGAGCAAACATTCCAAGAAAAAATACATTCTTTTCATGATAAAAAAAACACCGTTAGGTTCATTAAAAAAAAATTACATTTTTTTTAATCCTCAACTATTTAATTTGTTCGTGTTGTACTTTCCATTCAGTTAAATAATATGTAGTCGTTATTATTGACACGCAAGTGATACGTTACAATATCGTAGTAAATATTTAAAAATGTAAAATCTGACTTATTTTTTCAAACACGGTGATGATTGATTTATGTTTATAACATAACAAAATGTTAAACAGATTTAATATTTAAAAATGAAAAATAATGTATTTTCACGTTCAATTTGGATCATGTACTATGATTTCCGAAACCAACACTTCCTTAGGAACCGATAAAATTATTGTGTGAATAAGACTTGTGTTATAATTAAATTGATCTTTCTTCTAATAAATATTTAATTTTTTTGTTTTTATTTTCAAATAATATGAAATTGGTTCAATACGAAATGTCGGATATTTATTAGTTTGATTATCTCTTTGAATAAAATATATTAAAAAGTTAGGATATGTTAAAGCTTTTCTATCTTTGTTGAATGTTTTTTTAGATAAAATTCTCTATCTATTCGAATTAGAAGAAAAGGAATATTTCTCATTTTTGCAACAATTACTTTTCAGAGATGGAATAAGATTTCTCATATAGTAGAATCTTTACCGGAGATATTGTAATTCGACTTGGAAGTTTGATTGCGATTCAAAACAGAGAATTTGAATCTCAACCTAATTAGAAAAAAAGAAAACGGCCAGGAAACAAATATCTCTGTATTTTTTATTCTGTTAGATTATTCTTTTGAAAAACAATAGAATATGAAAATAGTGAGATTAAGAATGAATTCTAGTAATGTGCGTGAAGTCGTGTTAATTCTTATGTGTCATCTACGGTTTGGATTACAAAATCATCAAGTTGATGGAGGATATCATTCAATAGATATAATTTTGAAGATGTGACCACATGCCGTGTCGCTATTTTTCTATTGCAACCCAAATTATATCCATGTATAGAAGAAAAATATAATTTGCCCCCAAGCTCATCACAATATCTTTGATGAAGTGACAAAATGAATTGATTAACATTTCTAATTGACTCAATTAAACGTTAATTGACACGTTTAATTAACACATCAATAATTTATAATATGTTAATATTAATTGACATGTCAATTCAATTAAACGATCAATTAAATCGTTAAATGAGACAATCAATAATACTAATCAACCTATTTAATCATCTCTTGTCGCCTCATCAAGGATGTTATTTTTGTGTTATTGGAGCTCCATATATAATCCTCGTATGAAATTATGGCTCAATTGTTAATATCTTATGATATAATTTACAATTGTATTTTTTTTAAAAAGAAAATTGATATTTTTTATGTTAATGGATGAAATTTTAAATATATATTTCGGTTTTGTGTGTATTATTCACGATTTTTTGTGTATGAAATTTTTTATGATGTAATTTACACTTTTGTTAATGGATGAAATTTTAAAAACAAAAAAATAAAACCATAATAAAAAAGATTTTTTGTGTATGATATTATTTTTGCACATTATTTTATTGGATTATATTATAGACATTGTGGCCTTCATTTGAGTATTTGACTAGCCTTTATCTGATTTATTTTATTGGATTACTATAATAATAATAATAATAATTGAAATTTTCGCGTACCATAATGCGTATCTTTCTAAAACCTTGCTTGTGCTCAATATGATATTTTTCATTTCATACGTATATTTTTATTATTTAATTATTTAAATGTAACATATATGAGACTAGAGCTTTATTTTAATTTTTTATCGTGAGAGCAATAACTATTAAAGGAAGGGAATACACGAAATTATTATTCGGATAGCTTCGAATGGCAGTACATGGAAGTAACTAAAAATTAAGATTTAAGGGTATACCCTTATAAGAATACTCCAAATAAATATGTGAAATTTCAAATAGTTGAAAGTTTAAAATGAACCAAAAACAAATAGAGGGACCCAATTGAATTAATTAAATAGTTAAGAAATTTTGGACTTTTATCTAATTATTATTGGGTGACTGATTAATAACCTTATTCATATTTCTGTATTGATAACCTAAAAAAAAAATTAAAAAAAGTAATAATTGTGTATTGTTTTTCAAATAGCATTGTTATCAAAGTATTTATTGGATCGTTTAGATGACCATATTCGAAATTCCATGAAAAAAATTAACATTCTGCAAGTCATGATTCCGAAAATACAATTTAAATTTTAATGTTTGGATCCACGAAACAAAAACTACTACAACTACAATTTGTACGCTCGGAATGATGTAATTCAATTATGAAATTGAAAATTTATATATATCAAAATTTTCAAATAAATTGCACTGTTGACTTTATTTATCATCAATTTATAATTTAACCATGAAACTAATAATCATCCGAAAATAATATCGTACAAAATATTAATCCCCACATGACAATCACACAAAAATAAACATAAAACAAAACTCCTACATAAATAATCCATCTCATGAATTATATTTATCACCTATTGTGAATTATCAATTCGATCATTTTGAAAATTAGAATATAACATCAATATGTTTATGTGTTTCTAAATATTGACATGCCGATAAAAAATTCTCTTTGTATATAGTGAATTGACATGAATTAGGATTTTGACTAAAATATTGTAATGTTGTATTATTCTTGAAGTGTAGAGGTGATCAAAGAAGGATGGAAATAATTTTCTTTTCTCCCGCTTAAAAATTAAGATATCGTAACTAAACTTCTTGTAAAAATAAGTGGAAGTAGAAACATCGTGAATTTTTGTCTAAAGAATCTCAAATTACAGAATTTTAATCGAATATATCAAACCAAACACACACAAAATAACAAATTATAGTAATTAGACGTTGCAACTACCACTTTTACTGTTTTACATCAAACCAAACATACCATATATATGAATTTTGAGTAATTCCAAAATTATCATTTCTTGTATTACAAAATAACACAAAAATGTTACTTAAAATTTCCCCTTTCTCTTCTTTCCTTTTTAGAATAGGAATATAATTTCATAAGCGATGAATGGATATTAAAACGATTAACGAATATAAATATTATTTTCTATATGATCATGAATAATTAATAAACGATTGTTATATCCAAAAACCATAAATCAATTTCCCTACAAAAAAAGAACCATAAATAAATACATTGATCATATTTAAAATTACCTCGTGGTACACGAACATAAATAAAATTACCATTAATATAATATAATATAATATTTTTTTTAGCATATAAAATGTAAAAAACAAAACAAAAACAGAAATAGATAGATAAGAAAAATATGCAAGTAGTAGATAAACCTTAGCGACTTGAGTCCTAACAGAACAAATTGAGTTTGTTAACACACCCCTTTCACTTCCTCATTCATCAAAATCTTTGTAGCGAGTCATATTATATATCAATCAATAAAAATTCTAATCAATCGTATTGTATGTATTATGTAATTATAATTATTAACTCGTTACACATATTATATAGTTAATAGACGTTACAAATTTGAACGTATACATGTGACCCAAATAGAGTCTTTTCAGTGCCCAAATAGATTCTTCCCCAGAAGGGGACGCACAACGGCTCCAGCCTCCAGGACCATACTGCATTTATTCACGACCCCAAATAAAACCACACTATGACACTATGAGCATGCTTACTTTCAGATATTTTGATGTATGGGTGGTGGATATTTAAATACATTATTACTTATTTGTGCAATACATTGGGTTTTTGATAGATTCCAAATTATTTGCAAATCAATTCTTGGGGTCCCAGTCTCGTAAAGTCGAAATGAATATGTGATAAGTAGAGGTGGCAATCGGACGGGTCGGGTCGGGTCGGGTTCGGATCGGATTATTTCGGATTCGGATCGTTTCGATTTGCGGGTTATTCGGGTCGTTCGGGTCGCGAGTCGTTCGGGTGCGGGTCGTTTCGATTTTCGGATCATTCGGTTTCGGATCATTTCGGTTTTCGGATCATTCGAGTTCGAGTCGTTTCGGTTTTCGGGTCATTCGAGTTCGGGTCGTTTCGGTTTTCGGGTCATTCGGTTCCGGGTCGTTTCGGGTTTCGGGTCATTCGGGTCTTGGCTAGTTTGATTTTCGGGTCATTCGGATTTCGCAAAATTTGATTTCGAATCATTCGATTTTTCAAAAATTTAGTTTTCGGGTAATTCGAGATTTATTTTATTGATTCCAAGATATTTTAGCAATATTATATTGATTTTAACAATAATATTTTAATTTTCGGGTCATTCGGGTCATGAGTTTCGGGTCATTCGGATTTCGGGTTAGTTCGGGTTTCGGGTCGTTCGGGTTTCGGATCATTCGGTTTCGGGTCGATTTCGGTTTCGGGTCATTCGGTTTCGGATCAATTTCGGATTCGGATCATTTGGTTTCGGATTCGGGTCATTCGGTTTCGGGTTCGGGTCGTTAACTTTTCAACATTTTCGGATCGGGTTCGGGTTCGGACGGGTCGGGTCAGATTTTGCCAGCTCTAGATAAGGGTCTCCAAATATGAACATTTTTATAATTTTGTGAATCCTGACAGTTATATAATTTAATAACTATCCATGTATTTGGGGGATATTGATATACATGTATATCACTATTCATGTATTTGATAATTCATTTGAGTTGTTTGATTTGTTGTATTTTGAAATCATGTATATCAAATCTCTTGTTTGATTCTTTGGTACAAAATGCAGGATTTGAATATTTGAATATCATATTATATTATATTTATATTATTTTATTGTATAATATAATATTGTATTATATTATAATATTATATAATATTATATTACTTCAATTCTTATTATATAATATTATATGTATGTCATTTAATTCTTATTATATAATATAATGTAATGTAATATTATATTACTTTAATTAATTTATATTACATTATATTATATTATATTATATTATATTATATTGTTTTATATTATATTATATATATTTTATGATGTTATCTGATGTTATATTATATATCATTATATTATATTATATTATATTATACTATATTATACTATATTATACTATATTATATTATATTGTTTTATATTATTTTATATTATATTGGTTTATATTATATTATATTATATTATATTATATAATATATTCTATTTTATTCTATTGTTTTATATTATATTATATTATATTATATATTGTTTTAAATTTTATTATATTACATTATAGAGTAGTACATAATATATTATTATTGTTGTTTAATATAATATAATATAAATATAATATAATTATTATTCATGAATATAATTTGAAGAAATAATATTATAATCAAATACATGGATAGCTATATCCATGTATTTGAAATACCAATTTTTTAGTGGGAGTACAAAATACATGGACAAGAAAATATATCTCATCTAATTCCTCAAATCAAACAAGAGATTTTAGACTTATTTCCGGATATTGAAATCCTATCACATCTAATCACTCAAATCAAACATGCCCTATGTGCTAGCAAGTTTTGAGGTTTTCAAGAAAACTTATAAATATGCCCATCAATATATGTGGTTCATTAAAAAAATTTAGTAATTCACACTAAATCAAAATTAATATTGATTATCGTAACAATCAACTTGTCTATGTGCCATCTACCGACCATTGAAGTGTTAAAATCAAATTGTAGCATGTGTGTTGTGTGTGTGGCATTTCATTTCGAACATTTCGTAATAACTTCCCCCAACATTGAAACTCATTCCTTTATTACTTTATGATTAAGACATGCAATACTTCTTGCTTTTTGAGATGGAATCGTCGGCTCGGGTCGAGATCAAACTTCAAAGTCCCCCCTCTCCTCCTCTGACCCTTCAAAGAGGCAAAGTAAGAGTCGTGAAGGGGAGAAGTTCTTTCGATATCTCATAATTGTTAGGTACTATTCATTTGATTGGACATGAATATGTATTGTTTTGTGGACATTTCAATTCCATGTCTGGTTTAAAAATCCTTTATCGAGATGACAATATATTTTTAAACTATAATATATTTTATCGAATTGCAATGTATTGTTTCTTATGATTTCTAAAATATAATTTTTAGATGTATTATATAACATTTCTTAGTTGTTCGTTATACACTTTTACATGTACGCTATATTTTTTTACGTAAAATATATGCTTGTTTTATATTTTAAGAAATATAAATTTATAGATGTACGGTATGCATTTTAGATGTCTGGTGTACTTTTTTTTAGATGTGTCAAACACTTCTAAGATGATTGATATATATTTTTGAATTATGATTTTTATAAATGTATGATATATTTTCTTGAATAAAAATATGTGTTTTTTCATGACTGTTATATTTTCTTATCATAAGTATACTTTTCTGAATATATATATATAAGAAATTTATAACTAATTACATTGGAACAATGTGCCCCCCAAGGATATAGTGATATACTTCTATGAAATTATTTTTCGAGTAATAAATATGGAGACCAAGATATGCATAATATTGCAAAGAGTTAATTAAAGCCTAATTTTTATCTAAGATTCTGGTCATTGAAGAATAATTTATAATTTTGTAATCTTGAAGATTTTAATTATAAAAAAATATTTCTCACAAAATGCAGCCCGACACTAAGGGCATGTTTGTTTTGCAGTAACTCAGTCAGATTGTAAGTCGAACTACTGCATTAATCTATTTTTTGTTGTTTGGTTTGATGTAATTTGTCAAACTACTGCAAGTCGACTTACATTGTCTCTCTCTTTTCCTGCAACTCAACCTCCCCTCAAATTTACATGAAATGGAGATACATCACAACATAACCTCTCCTTAAATAGGGATTATATTTTCATTATGTTAATTTAAAAAATTAATCAAGCACAATAATCTGAATAAATAAATAAACACTGGCCACAATAATCTAAATAAATAAATAAACACAAATCTACGTCAAGAAATTATTACATTTAAATATAAGTATAAATTATATTTTCTTTGTGTTAATATAAGAATATAATTAATCACCATAATCTCAAAATAACTAAAATTATTTTAAATATTGATTTTATATATTATTTTAAAATATTTCTAATTATTTTGTCATTTTCTTAATATTTATAAATATGAATTATATTTTAAATATTTGCGTTTTCTAATAATTAATAATGAACTGTAACGCTAGACTCATAGACTAATAATTAATATTTGCATTTTCTAATAATTAATATTATAAATTATTTTAAAACATTACTAGTATTTCAGAATATTAAAACATGACGTATACAAAATTAATATTTATATATCTCATTTAAATTATTGTGTTTGATTAATTTTTTAGTTATCAAATGAAAATATGATCCATACTTATACTTGAACATAATAATTTTTATGTCAAAATTATTTTCTTAGAAAAATATGATTATTCTCGATATAAAATACTTATAATTTTAATTTATTAAGATATGATAAAAAAATTACGATTTTTATTTTGATGTTTTTTTTTTCAAAGAATATAGATTTTAGATATACATATACATGGATGCAATATGGGTATGTATATGGATGCAATATGGGTTAATATATCAAGGAAAAAATCAATTTCTACATCTCTGAGGGTCATATTTCAAATTTTCAAACTTTTTGGTCTATTGTAGTAAATCTGAAACATATTGTGTCTTCTTATAATATTTTGCCCAAAATTATTTGCAAATTTTAGTAGATATAAATCTTGAAATTCATAATTCAATTACATCAGCCCAAACATAAAAACTATAAATCCAGTAGTTTCACTTTCGCGAATGCAAACATTTAAATTTGAAGTGCATTTCCGGGAAGTCGATTTGCGGAAAGTTAATTTAGTTCAGGTAATTTCTAACACGGTCACCCAAACATGCCCTAATTGTAATCTAGATTTGGGACTTTCCAAGATCTTTCAAAAAATGGAAATTGGATGGTTAATTATCAAAATATTTATTTCCTAAAATGTACAATCTAATATTAAAGAGTTTTATTTCTTATATATATATATATATATATATATATTAAAGCGTATTATTTCACAGAAGATAAGATGCGCCTATTCATCACTCCAAACTTTATCCCCGAAAACCGCCTTGTTCCAAACACTGTCATTCTTAGTTATTTGGGTTGCACGGTTGCACCCCATATGGAATGCCACGTATCCACTCTCTCTCTCTCTCCTCTCTCTCTCTATATATACCTTCACACCCCTTCCCCTCCTACCCTTCTCTCTCTCTCTCTCTCTCTCTGAACAATGGGTACTGTCTCAAATCAGAGGGTGAACTTATCGACCAATACAACCTTCGGAGAAGAAATTAAATCCAGATTAAGCGAAACGTTTTTTCCTGATAATCCATTTGGAGGTTTTCGCGATCTTTCGCCAGGCAAACGAGTCTGGTATGGACTAAAATACTACGTACCGATACTTGAATGGGGACCCAAATACACTCTTTCATGCTTCCGACACGATCTTCTCGCCGGTCTGACAATCGCCAGTCTGGCTATTCCTCAAGGCATTAGTTATGCAAAACTCGCGGGTCTTCCTCCAATTATCGGTTTATGTAAGGACTAAAGGAGAAAATTAATTACATATTATTAGTATAGGGACAATAAAGTGTTTTGTGAATATAACTTTTCTCCAACTTTTGTTTTTCTTGGCTAAATTTGTAATAAATAATCGTCTGTTTTTAAGGGATATACATTCGTTTTTGGTTGGTTTTACTATATTTGGAGTTTTGATATACATGCACGACCACAAGTATTTTTAACACAATTTATAGAAATACTCTTGATATAAAAATTAACTTAATTGTAAAGTATACTACTAACAAAAAACTAATTGAATCCAAATCAATATTTTTAAAGTTTCTAGTTAATTTACTTCTTTTTTTTTTAAACAGATTCGAGCTTCGTGCCTCCGTTGATTTATGCGGTTTTTGGTAGTTCGAGATATTTAGCGGTCGGTACCGTCGCGGCGTCCTCCTTGCTTCTTGCTTCCATAGTCCAAAATGACGTCACGTACGCGGATAATCCTGAATTATACGTCAGTATTTTCTTTACTGCCGCGTTTTTCACCGGTGTCATGCAATCAGCATTAGGATTTCTCAGGTGATAAAATAAATTGAGTTTCGCATGTACTTCTAAGAAACTTCAAATATATCAAGTATACCCCTTTTAATGCGAAATATCATGAATATCCCCAACAAAATTTAAGACTATCATCGAACTTTCCTATTTTTTTTCTAAAAAAAGGGTTCATAATTGTTTTGGCACCCTTGGAACAAATAAATAAAGGCACATGATATTTCTTAATTTTGTAGGATTATACATGATTGGTTTTTAGATTTTATAGGGATAAAATGAAATTTGGGATTTTACAAGGGTATATTTGATTTTAACAGTATTTATTTACTTACTAATTACGGGGTTATACATGTAGGTTAGGGATATTGGTGGATTTTTTGTCTAGGTCCACAATAACAGGATTTATGGGTGGAACGGCCATAATAATAATTTTGCAACAATTGAAGGGTCTACTTGGTTTGAAGCATTTCACTACTAAAACAGATCTCATCTCTGTTCTACATTCAATCTTCTTCTACAGACACGAGGTAAATTTTAATCTTAGTTTTAACTTAAAACCAAATAACAGAAATTGACAAAATTGACAAAATGGACAAAAGGATAATTAATTGTACGAGGAAGAAATTTGAATTTGATGTCAATTTGAAACTAAAAACTTCCAGAGTTTACCTAGTCAACATGTCAAATTTCTCTTGAGTGTAATAAGTTTGTTTTACATTTTCTATTTAATTTCTCCATCAAGAATATAAGTTGCATAAAATCTGAAGAAAAAATAATAATATATTGTGGGCCTTGATCACTTGAATTTTTAGGAAAAGGCTAATATATTGTGGGCCCAATTAAAGTACCAACTCAATAATTGATTCATGCAAGCAAGACCAAACAATTTGTAATCTCTTTTCAAATATTGAAAACAATTTTTTTGTTCTAATTTTCAGTGGAGATGGGAAAGTTTTGTGCTGGGCATATTCTTTCTTTGTTTCTTGCTATTCTCCAGATATTTGGTTAGTGTAATTTAAACTCAAAATCTTTATTTAGTATATTCAAATTTTTATTGTTGTACTCATTGAAGTTTGTTTAATTTGAAATATGAATTTTCAGAAAGACAAAATGCCAAGGTTGTTTTGGGTATCTGCAATATCTCCTCTAGTTGTGGTTATAACTGGAGGCCTATTTGCATTTCTTGTCAAAGGAGAAGATCATGGAATTCCAATTGTAATTTGAAATTCAATCAAGTTCTTTTTTTAGTGTACTGAGTTTAACATACATTTTGATTTCTGAATCAAATAATATATTTTTTTGTGCAGGTCGGCGATTTGAAGAAGGGACTAAATCCAATCTCGATTACGCATTTAACATTTACGAGCCCACATTTAAAAACCGCCTTGAAAGCCGGAATTTTCGCTGGATTTTTAGCTTTAGCAGTAAGAATCCAAATCATCCATGATTGTTCTTTTCAAAAAAAAAAATCTGAGTCGAATTCAATTTAAGACTTCGTTTAAATTCAATTTAGGAAGGAATTGCCGTGGGACGAAGTTTAGCAATGTTGAAAAATGAACAAACCGATGGAAATAAAGAAATGGTCGCGTATGGTTTAATGAATATTATTGGCTCTTTCACTTCGTGTTATCTCACTACAGGTTAGGTTATAACTTGTTTCGCCAGTGCCCCTACAAAAAATCATAATATTATTGACTGTTTCTAATCACGTATATAATTTCGATACATTTCAGGTCCGTTTTCGAAATCGGCAGTGAATTTTCACGCAGGGTGCAAAACGCAAATGTCCAACGTTTTCATGTCAATATGCATGATGTTGGTTTTGCTATTTTTGGCGCCGTTATTCAAATACACGCCATTGGTCGGATTATCAGCGATAATTATAGTCGCCATGATCGGTCTCATCGAATTTCATGAATTCAAGCGATTATTCAAAGTCGATAAGTTTGATTTTTTCATTTGTATGGCCGCTTTTGTTGGCGTCGTCATGTTCACCATGGTCATCGGTCTCTCCGCTTCGGTACAAATTATTTTCTTTCCATGATTTTTTAGGGTTTATGTGTATTGTAACATAATGGGTTTTATTGTTTTGATAGGTTGGTTTATCATTAATTAGAGCGTTATTATATGTGGCGAGACCGATTACATGTAAACTCGGAAACATAGCGGGTACGGATATGTACCGAGATGTGAAACAATATCCAGATGCATTAAATGTGCCGAATATTCTCGTCTTGCATTTGGGTTCTCCTATTTACTTCGCTAATGCTAGTTATTTAAGAGAAAGGTATTGTCTATTATGATTAAAATTTAATTTAGCTTTTATTTTTATTCAATATTTTTTGGATTAATTATTTTTATTTAATATTTTTTGGATCAATTTGCACAATTTATTTTGAATTTTTGTAGGATTTCTAGATGGGTGGCCGATGAAAAGAGTGTTAACAAAGATGCTTATGATTTGCAATATGTAATTCTCGAAATTGGAGGTATGTTTACATTATGGCCCCTTAAAATAAGTTTATTTCTTATTTAACTTCTAATAGTATGTATAATTTGAAAATTTTCATCTTTTATTTAGGGGTGACTTCAATTGACAATACTGGAATTGGGATGCTATTTGAAGTTCACAGAAATCTCGAAAGAGAAGGAATCAAGGTAGATGATTTTTTGCATTTAGTCCTTGGATAAATTAAAATTGATAAATTGCTCGCTTTTTTATTTGTAGATTGTGATAACAAACCCAAGACTAGAGGTGGCTGAAAAATTGGTTAAATCGGAATTTATCGAAAAAATTGGGGAAGGATGGGCTTTTATTTCAATTAAGGATGCCATTAATGCATGCCAATTTGCTCTTCACGAGTCGAGAATATAAAACATAAATGATATTTTACTATTTTTTGAGGTGTTAATTATAAAGTTTAGACCGCAGAGCTAATTTGACCTTAGTAAATCCCCAAGGAATTTACAATGATAAATTCGAAACAAAATGATGAAAATCATAATTCAAGAATAGATTTGATTTTTAATTGCGTTGTGCTTTTGTATTGTTGTACTTCTAGTTTTGATTATTAAGATCATAATTGCTAAAAATTATGTAAATATCTCTTTACTTAGGGTTCGTCAAACAAAAATACCAATGTTGGAACCATAAAAAGAAAAAGTCTATTTTTATGTAGCTATTATAAGGAAAAACGAATTCAAGATTATTAAATTGCTATATACTTGAAAAATTAAGGTATCGAAACATACATGGTACTAACCAAAATATACATTTCATATCTTTCCGTCGCGAAAAAAAATCCTTATCAAAATCTCTCACAAGAAAAAATCTTCAATTAGCTTCTAACAAACCCTAAATTCACACTTTGTTTTTTTTCCAAAAACCCTAAATTCGTAAGCAAGAAAAACCGCTTAGAAATTTCAAATTCCAAAAACCCCTCTCCATTTCCACCCTCTTCTTCCTTATCCCCATAATTCCCCAAATCAACCAATTCACAGTTTCGCCCTGAATCAGGGGCATTTTCGTAATTAACCAAACTCTCTTTTTCATCTTCTTTTCTCAACAAATCTGATTCTGAATATAAACCCACAAGAGCATTCTGTATATTCAAATCTGAAATCAATCCAATTTTAATAATCGAAGCGTGAATTTGTCTCCTCCAATCAATACCCGCCACGTCACCACACCCTTCTAAAATTCTAGAAAATATAATATAATTCCCCAATATTCCATTTTGTTGCATTTTAGAGAATAATTTCACGGCTTTTAAATTATTTCCATTTTGTATAAAACCTGAAATCAATAAAGCATACGAATTTTCATTCTTTTTTCTCATTTCATAGAACGATTTTTCAGCATTCGAAATCGATCCACATTTATTGAAAAAATTAATGAGAGAATTCCCCACAATTAAATCCGAATTTTCAAATCCAGATTTCAAAACCCTAGAGTGGATCTGATCCCCAATTTCCCTCGCTTTTAGATCCGCACAAGCAGTTAGAATTATAGAATAACTAAATTGATCAGGAACAAATCCAGATTTATATTCCTTAAAAAAGAATCCGAGGGCATTTTGGGAATTTGAATTAATGCAAAAACCAGAAAGAATCACATTGATCAAAACCGAATTAGGCGCGAATTTCGAATCTACATATAATTTCGTGAAATCTTCAATTTGCCCACATTTAGCATACATGTTAATAAACGAAGCGATCAAGAAATCCGAGAATACAAATCCCGATTTAAAAACCAAAGCATGGATTTGCTTTCCTTGATTTAAATTCGCGAGTCCAGTGCAAGCATTTAAGGCTGCAGATACACAATACTCGTCAAGTTTCAACCCAAATTTTCTAAAATTTGTAAAAATCTCAAGTGTTTTTCTGAATTCACTGCACTGGACGAATCCAGTCATGACAGCTGTCCAGGAAACCAAATCCCGGTTCGGAACCTTCCGAAAGGTTCTATAAGCACTCTCAATTTCCCCCAATTTGAAATACATCGAAATCAGTGCATTTCCAACCGAAATATATGAGAAATGTGCGGTTTTCAAAGCAAAAGAATGTATCTGTTCAGAGTCTTCTTTTACCGAGCATAGATTGACTAAATTTACAAAATCGCCCTCCTTTAAATTAGGTTTTAAATAAATAAGCTCTTTTAAAAGGGTTTTGGATTCTTCTCTATATCCATTTGAATTAAGTGCTGAAATAACCGAAGAATATAAAGATGGATCTGGTTTTTTAACCGAATAAAATAAAATTTTCATGTACTCTATTTGTCCTGAATTTTTCAGGAGCTTGATTAGTTCAGAAACGAGGTAATTATCGCGGTTTAATCGTAATTTGATTGCATAAACATGGATATTTTTGCAAACTTGTAAAAGTTTAAGGGCTGAAGCGGAAAATGCAACTATTCTTAGAGTAACTACATCCATCAGTAAACCTATTCGATACATTTCTTTGAAAAGTTTCAAGCTTTCTAAATGGAATCCATTTTGAACATATCCTGAAATCATCGCATTCCATGCAATTGTGGTTTTGATGGGTATTTCATCGAACACCTTGAGTGCGTGACTTATATTTCCACATTTGGAATATGAATTGACAAATCCAATTTCTATAAAGGGGTCGAATCCATGACCCGTTTTGATCACTAAACCGTGAATCATGAGGACGAGTTTCAAGATTCCAGAACCAGCACATGCTTTTAGAATCGAGGAAATTATGAAACCGTTTGGTTTGTGACCATTGTAAAACATTGATTTAAAGATATGAAAGGATTCGTCATAAAATCCATAATTCGAAAAACCTGAAATCAAGGTACACCAAGAAATCAAATCCTTGTCAGGCATTTCATCGAACAACTTCTGGCACGGGCTAAAGCCCCCAGATTTTGCATACATGTCAAGCAAAACGTTACAGACGACCAAATCGGATTTGTAACCGGATTTTAAAACGTGAGCATGAACCAGACTGCCCTTGAATGAATCATTGGATCTTATGCATTTCTTCAAAAGGCGAATGTACAAGCACACTTCAGTATTAGGGAAGATGAAATGGATAGGGCCAAGTATTTGAAGAACGTCGGAGATGGACCCACGAACCAAAGAAGGATTCTTCGGCTTTACAGGAAGGGGAAGTGGAGAGGATAGAGAATTGATGAACTGGAGAGAGCGGTTTTGGGTGGGCTTGATAAGGGATAAGAAGGAGAGAGATCTTAACATAACAATGGGTTGTAAGTAGGTGAAATGGAGATGGGCATTTTCCGAGAGGAGAGAAGATGAAACGATGAAGAGCCGCCGTAGCTGAGCTTCAGAGATGATGAATGATGATGAAGCTCGACTGACAAGCGGGATCCACATCTTGCCTTGACTTCTCGTCTGCAAAAATTCCGGTATTTCAAATCTCGGATGCTCTATCAACAGAGATTTCAATTCCCGGGTGTAATAGAAACCGGAATGATTAGAATTAAGACACTATTTCATGCGTGCCCCTGGAAAATTTCATAATATCATGTTTCGTAGTTAATTAATTTCATATTTCTTTTTTTTTTTTTTTTTTTTTTTGAAAAACTAAAGAGGCGAAGCCTCTTTTAATATATTAAAGCAAGGTTTAATACATTGGTGCGATTTTACATAATAAATGTAAAAAAGTAGTTTCGTAAAAATAAATTATAATTGCAAAAGTAAGATACATGCCGAGAGATGATGCTTTCGACCAACCTTAGACGAACGCAACATCCCTCTGCCCTTGGTTTGCCACGCGAGCTCGGATTGTCATCGAACCTGTCACCGTCGCTGTCGCGGCCCGTCGCTCTCGGACTCGCCCCAGACTCGGCCGTCGCTCTCGGCCTCGACCCAGACTCGCCCCAGACTCGTCCCAGACTCGCCACAGACTCGGCACCAACCTCGCGATTTTTCGATTTTCCTTTTTCCTTTCCCGCTTTTTCCTTTCGTCGCCCTTTTGCCTCCACCCCAAAATGGGCCCGAGTTTATGCTCTTCGAGGAACTCCAAAATCGCCCCAATGGCGGCTGCCAGCCAGCGTCAATATGCCAACTCTTCCCGTCGCCAGTCGCGGTCGTCCCTTTCCTCCATTTCCTCTCTCCAGTCGTCGCCAGTCGGCAGTCGCTGTCGCCAGGCAGTCGCGGTCGCCAGTCGCCAGCCAGTCTCAGTCGCCAGCCAGTCGCGATCGCGGTCGCCAGCCAGCGGTCTCAACCAGTCCAGTCGCCCGTCGTCGCCTTCGCACGTTCGCCCATCGTCGCCTTCGCGGTCCAGCGTTCGTCGCGGTCGTTGCCTTCGCACGTTCGTCCTCGGCGGCGGCTAGGGTTTCGAGCCGCAGTTGAGAGAGAGAGAGAGAGAGAGAGAGAGAGAGAGAGAGAGAGAGAGAGAGAGAGAGAGAGAGAGAGAGAGAGAAGTAGGGGGTGGAGGCGGCTGCGTCGGTTTGCCTCCACCCCGAGATCGCCCGAAATCGCCCGGCGGCTAGGGTTTCCTTTTGTTAATTAATTTCATATTTCATAATACCTTTTAACACTAGATTGGATTTCACACAATAATTAGAAATAAGGTTTGAATACCTTTAAAACACACCCAAAAATACAACTCATTTCGATGTTCTCATATATGGATATATATAATTGGTCTAATTCAGATAATCATATCAAATTATTAACAATTTAATAGTACTTTTTTTTAAAATGTTTCAATCATTGATGACAACATTGAATAAAAATGTCATTAAATCATTTCTTTACCATAAATTGTGAATGAATGGAGAATAGTAAAGACCAATTTGAATAAAATTCATTTATATCAAAATTAGAATTTACAAAATTTCAATATATTTTTTAGTGAAATTCCCAGAGAATTGTAGTAATATAACACAAACACAAAATACTCTACATCATAAATTTACATTCATAAATATAAAAGAGTATGCAAATCAATAACGCACACAAAAACTAGCAAACTTCTAGAAAAAAATTGTACATTCATTCATTCAATAACGCAAATCAATATTTTTACATTCATTCATCAACACGAGAAAATAAAAATGGAAAACAAATACATGGAATCGTAAATCGCAAATAGAACACATTTCACCCTCTACAAACATAATGCACCCGACGAAAACACTCAAAAAAATTATATTGAAACAACTAATAGATCAAATACATACAATAATCAATAGGAAAAAAGAAAGAAATAAAGTAAAAAGTAAGACATGAAGAGAAGAACACAAAAATAAACAAGGAAAAAAGTAAGAAATAGAGATAATTGTTAACATACCTTTGATATGGAATATAAATCTTTCTGGTTGAAAAAGAATATTTAAAAATCCCCAGGCTATGATACCTTTAAGAGGAAAAAAAAGAATATTTAAAAATCAAAAGAAAAACATTACCTAGATGAATTTACCTGGATGGTGAAATTATGCGAGAAGACCCTCCAGGACCCCTAAAATATTAATGGCCTGTTGAAAAAGAAAAGGACAATATTAACGAGAGAGAGAGAGAGAGAGAGAGAGAGAGTTACTGGATGGTGAAATTATGCAAGAAGACCCTCCACAACCCCTAAAATATTCATGGCCTGTTGAAAAAGAAAAGGACAATATTAACAAGTTGAGAGAGAGAGAGAAAATTACCTGGATGGTGAAATTATGCAAGACCCTCCAGAACCCCTACAATATATATTCATGGCTTGTTGAAAATGAAAACATTACTTAGATGAACTTCAACTTCCTTGGGTGCACGAATCCTCACCAAATCTGACAATGGCGTCTTCGGATCCCAAATCTTTCCACTCACTATAACCTATATAGACACAATCAAAATTCATATAAATTATATACTATATTAAAATAATTTGTTTAATTGGTTAAATACAAACCTCACAACCCTTGGCACCACTTCCATTACGAAACGAAGAACAACATAACAAGCCCTGCATTGTAAATATAAAAATTGTAAGGGTCAAATTGCAAATTGCCAGAATCTCAGATCAAGAATAAATCTAGCCAACATACAGCACTGAATAACGCTATGGAAATTAAGCGCTACAAAGACTCGAAATATTACCTTGGATAATTGCATATATAACTATGATTAATGAATGTTGAATGAATAACATTAGTACCTTTCGACAGCAAGGCCACCAAGGAGCTTGTAGCGAAGAGACTCGGCCTGAGCAATGGCGCAGAGACCCCTATTGTTCGACTCCATTCTCAGAGGGCGAGTTCTCCAATTCTCTTTCCCCTATAACCTGATCATCGAGATAAAATAAAAAAATGTTAGATTCGAACACAGAGGTCAAAGAGAAGGAATATACCAAGAAAGTTCTGAGTACCTCAGTGCATGGCAGTAACCCTTAACTTCGCGCCAGAGTATCCAACTTTTGTGAGTACCTCATTGAGCTCCGCGAAGAAAACTCCTAAAACTGAAAATTTCAAATAAACCCTTTCATATGTAAGCAACAAAAATTTTATACAACTTGAAAAGGCCAAATTTCATATGTAAGGAGAAAAAAAAAGGGAAAATTTATGCAAGAAACACGTTACCTGGATAGTGAAGTTATGCATGAAGACCCGGCTCGACACGGAAAAAGAAGAAAAAGACAATATTATTAACAAGTTGAATAATATAATAGAGAGAGAGAGAGTACCTTTGATACGGAATTAGCACGTGAGTAAGCAAAAAAAAAAAAGGAAAAATATATGCAAGGGAAACATTACCTGGATGAACTTACCTGGATGGTGAAACTATGCAAGAAGAGCCGGGTCAACGACACGTGAAATATTCATGGCCTGTTGAAAAAGAAGAAAAAAATGATATTAAAAACAAATTAAATAATAGAATGATAGAGAGAGAGAGAGACTCACGTAAAGCCTGGGAGAGTGTGATACGTCGGGTGGGGTCGGGATGGAGGAGGCGCTGCACGAGATTCTTGGCTGAAGGAGGAACAAGGCGCCATGCAAAGTCGCTATAATTGGGCCCTCGAGACAAGTCTGGCCTCCAAGTATCGATATCGGACAAATCGGGTGGCAGTGGGAAAGGGAATTTCTTGACAAGGAGGAAATGGGCAATCACTCCGATGCTCCAAACATCTGATTCAAATCCTGCGCGCCCATCAAAAACCTCGGGGGCAACATAGCCTGGGGATCCAGCTCTAGACTGCAATGTCTGACCCGGCATCAAAACCTGAGACAACCCAAAGTCTATAAGCCGCACACTCCTAGTATCAGTCTTAGCCCCCAACATAAAATTCTGCAAAATTCACACACAACAAAAGTCAGTAAGTAAATACAATAATAAATAAATAAAAAGACAGTAAATACGATAAAAAAATATACCTCCAATTTCAAATCTCGGTGAATGATCTTGTTACGGTGACACACCTGGACTGCAGTTAACATTTGTTTAATTATTCTTCTCGTCTCATTCTCTGCGAAGCTGCCCCGTCTTGAATTGTAACAACTAACCAAGTCCCCTCCTTCACACAATTCCATAACAAAAAAGACCCTTTTCGAATCTTCGTAAGCTCCGTGAAAATTAATTATATTTCTCTTTCTGCTCAACTTCTCCAAGATTTTTGCTTCAATCTTTACGTCTTCAATATCATCATCATCCAACTGCATACACAAACAAACAAGGTTAAATTCTTGTTTCCACAGAAGAAAAAAAAACATGAAAATCAATGAAATGAAATTAAAATATAATATAGCAAGCTACCTCTGATTTTTGCATCATTTTAACTGCCACAAACGGCTTTGCCGAGGAGGACATAGTACCATTCTTGTACCGTGCTTTGTAAACCTTGCCAAATGCGCCCATTCCCAGCAATTCGACGAGCTCAAACTTGGCTGTAAAGCCCTTTGAAAATCCAAATGCACAAAATCGCTCCTGCTTTTTGCACACAAAACGAAACAAAATTAAAATATGTAATATGAAACATGTAATTTATTAAATGGACTCACCTTGTTAGTTAAATATCTGCCATATCGCGCCTTTTTCGCTTTCCCATTAAAGAGACGACCTCTTGCATTTCTTGCGACTTTGATTCGATCTTCTTTTTTAACCATTTCTTCTCTTCTTTTTCGCTCTTTCTCCTCTTCAATCGCCTTCTTTCGAATCATTTGCTTAGTTTCTGCAGCGACCTCCTTTGCCGCGATCACATTGAGAGAAGAGACCTCCATAGACTGCTCACTGTCCTCATCCTCTAGATCCATATTTACCTCCATAGACTCCTCGCTGGCCTCCTCCTCTAGGTCCATATTGACCACCATAGACTCCTCGTCGCTGTACTCCTCGTCACTATACTCCTCGTTGTCCTCCTCTTCTAGGTTTGTATGGACCCCCATAGACACCTCGCTGCACTCCTCCTCTAGATCCATATTGACCTCCATAGACACCTCGTCACTATACTCCTCGTTGTTCTGCTCTTCTAGGTTTGTATTGACCTCAAGAGACATCTCGCTTTCGAGTGAAGAGACATCACTGTACTCTTCATCGTCCTCCACCTCATCAACCACAATCAAGCGAAATTCATCTTGAGTACGGGTCTCGAGAAGTGACTGCCTACCAAATTCCTGCAAATGCAATCAATTTAAACAAATCAACAACAAGCAATTGAATTAAAATATTCATTTAAATAAAATAAGAAATAAGAAGCTCACTCACCCAAAGAGATCGGAGAAAAGATTTTAGCACTCTATCGTGTGGGTCAATTCGAGGCGCGCATACATAACGGTGTACCAGTATGACACCATAACGAGGGACGGACACGAGAAAAACATAGCGCATGCCAGCCACTGACTGAACCACTTGGCCAACTCCAAGTCCTTGGAATATGGTCTGCATAAGTTCTGGTGTGGTGTTGTTACCGATTGCACCGCCACATTGGTACATTTGCGAGCTTGACATCACGATCGCTGTGAAGCTGAATCGGTCCGAAATTGATGAAGACATTTGGGCAGCTCGATCCTCTTCAGTCTTCTTCAGCACAATTCGTCTCGGTCCACTTTCTGAAACAACGTCATTGCTAGCATTCGCAACTAGTTGCCTACCAACAGTACCAACAGCCTGTTCAATAAACAAACAAAAAAAATCATTTCATCATGCCATTACATAATTGATCTAAATAAAAGAATATACAGAATGATGGATTCGAATGGATGGAATTTGATATGCCTACAATTCAACAGAGACGATAAATTGATATAAAATGAAACAGGTTAAACTCACAGAAAAGGAGACGACAACATGTCCGAGCGTCCTGTCGCATAGGTCGACTCGAGGCCCTAATCCATGGCCATGAACTGAAACAACACCAATGTGTGGGAGTGGGACCGTCACGGCAAACATGTATCGTCTTCCAGCATGGTTTCGTACCACTTGGTCAGTACCAAGGCCTCGAAACATGGACTTCATCAATCCTGGCATTGCCTCGCCATATGGAACACGAAAACTATCCATGCACGGTGCCACGAGGACAGTAAAACCAAATCTGTCTGAAAACTGCATAGATAAAAACAAAAATTGGCAAGAAAGATGAGCAAGGGGTATTCATTTGTTTGACTGTGTAGCAGTCAACCAGCATTTGTATTCCTTTTCACAAATTAGGATTTCGTATTCAACTAATTTGCTGGATGGATTACCAAAGAAAAGCAAAAGAAGGCAAAATAAAAAAGATATGTTTGCAATATAAAATCAATCAATCAAAAAAGACACGAAGATCACCAAAAAATCGAATCAAGAAAACAAAAGGCGAAATCAAAAAAATCAAGAAACGACAAAAATTACCTGTGGCTGGACGGAAGCAAGGCGAGAGCGAGGACGATCCACCACTAGAGAAGCAGTGAGAGATCTGCCAGGAGATCGATCCACCAGCAGATCTGCATCCCTCCTGAATAGCGGGATCCGAACCACCGCCAGTACGCCGCCGACGACCAGAAACACCAGAATCGCCGCCTCAGAGGGCTCGAGCGAACCTGAACCTGCAAGATCAAGAATAGAGAGAGTAACACCGAGTAAGATCAAGCAAGAAAAATAGCGAAACAGAAAAGTAACGATAAGAAATAAATCAGAAGTAACAAATGAGAAAAGAAAAGCATGCTGTGGACGATCTGAAGTCCTCTCCCACAGCAGTACTAAAACGAACACAAAAATGAAGACTGCGAGAAGAATCGCCATCTCCAACTGCTCGAGACTCGAGAGCACACTGAAGTGATCACCGATCAGAGCACACACGAGAGAGAGAGAGAGAGAGAGAGAGAGAGAGAGAGAGAGAGAGAGAGAACAGTGAGCAGAGAAAGAGTGAGCTTAGATCGCAAAATCAACGTCTGAACTCAGAAGACAAAGAAAGAGTCAAAGAGGGGCGGTAGGGGTTTATATAAGGATTAATCCGCGTAAGAAACCCGCGTGATCAAGTAACCGGTCGAGTAACATAATTAATAAATCCGACCCGATTATAAATTGTATTTGCATTAAATACAAATTGGGCCAAAACTAAGCTGTGGAAGAGTTTAAATAGTTGGGCCTAATATATAAACAATATCATGAATACCCTTGCATTATAAATTTATAATTTCATTTATCTTTGCATTGTTAATAATAAGATCAATAAACAGAGTTTGTAATATTCTTCACAAATAAATAATATCATGAATTCTTTATATTTCTTTGAAATACTCTTCGGAATTTATTATGCTATTTTAAATACTATAGGGACGTGAATAAAAAAGTTCAATTTTTCTATGAAGTACCGATGATTAATTTCTTAATAACCAACTAAATGGTACACATGATTCTTATATTTGCATTTTTAACTAAAAAATCGAGAAATAAAATCAAGTCGTTGAGAAAACAAGTACCAATTTGACTTTAGCAGGAAATTGTGTCGCCTTGAGCTAACTGCCCCTTTCCACCGGCTCGACCCGTCTGCACTTGAAATTACCAAATAACAATAATAAGTATTTAGGGCAAAAGAAAAAAATAATGATATGTTACCATTTCGAGCTTGGTTTTTAACTTTGAGGAGTGTCAATGACAAATTTACCTGTATATATCAAATTTCTACATTTAACTCAAAATAAAATATAAATAAATAAATGATTGTTGAAATTAAAAACTTGCGCGTCTTTTTAAAACCAAAATCATGAGGAATCAGAATCACTCTATAAAACTCTCTGGAATTCAAATAGAAATAAATTCGTCAGAAATTAATCATCGGTACTGATTAATATAATGCGAAAAAGAAAAAATATCCGCTTAGTTGTTCAAGTGTTGATCGAAATCCTGTTCAAAACTTCATATCCCTTTATAAGTATAATAATCAAATTAAAATAATTTAATGAAAAATAAGGTATAGCATTACAACAACAAAAGATCAAACATAAAAACTCCAATTCGACCAATACATACAAATAAACACAATTTACACTTACACAAAGCCAAAAATCAAATATAAATACGAAAAAAGAAATGCCTAACAAGCACTATTTACAAAATTACAATCACAACCACCAAATACTTAAATAGGGCATTTACGAAAAAGGATTTCGACCAACTTGAGAGTACGAATTAAGGTTTCCTTGTTGTGGGTTCCTTATTGACCCGTGCGGGTTCATACCCGTTAAGCCAAACCCGTTTCCAAGCATTCCATAGCCTCCCATTACTTGATTATTCCTGAAACAATCCAACACTTTTCTCTTTCAATAAAGAAAAAATAAGAAATATTCACATTTTATATAATAACGAGAAAAAATATTACCCGTTATTGTAGAACATATTATTAGGTATTTGCTGAGTCATGTACGGACCTGAGAAATTAAATTTCAAATAAATCAAAATTAGGGAACTAAAGCAAAATCCTAAAATTTTATTTCGAAATTTGAGAGCGAATTAAAAAAAAAAATACTTGGATAAGGCATGCTATAAGCTCGAGACAAGGAATTAGGGTTTGGAGTAGGGTTAGGGTTTGGCAATGCCGCGTGTAATGATCCCATAGCTGGAAACTGAACTCAAAATTCAAAATTCAAATTTCAAAATTTGAAACGACCAAAATAAGATTCAAATGATTGAAGTTAATGATCGTACAGAATTAGCGTGAGATAGTTTAGGTTCAGAAACAACATCGAAAGGATTAGAAGATTGAATTGGATATTGTGCAGCGTATCCCATCATGACAAGTGGCGCTCCTTGCCAGCCTGGCATTGCTGTCTGCTGTACCCCTCCATATACCGTGCCAAACATATCCTTTTTGCCATTTCATTTTCAACCATAAATAATCGTTCCAAAAGAAATCAATAAAATAAAAATTTATTAATTTACCTCAGGAAGTGTGTTTCTAGTATTTGGTGTACCAGACAGATGTCCCGCACCAGGTCCATTCGTAAAATGTTGGGTCTGACTAGTGGGCCCCATAGAAGGTGGTCTATATAACAGACGATTGTTTTGCGGGACCATATTTTGCGGGACAGTATTAATATTAGCTGGACCTGGTCCATGAGTAGATTCTACATGTTGAGATTTTTGCGTGTCGAAAGAAGCCCAGCCCACATCCTTGTTATGATTAGCTGGAGTTGCTGTTTGCTGTTTTGGCCCCGGCACGGGATCGGAGTCAAAATCAATCAGGCTTATAGAAGCAATTGGGTTCGAGTTCGATTTCACTTCTGGTGCAATCTGGGTACTCGTATCCTTTTTGTCGACGCTTTGTATTGCCGGTGTAGGGGTTGGTTTGGGCGTGCCAGGTTTATTTAATTTCGGGATGATTACTTGAACGACTTCTTTGACAGGTGGAGGAACGTCCTTCTGACGATCGTCAGAGTTTTTATCATCTTTTTTCTTCACTGGACTCGGTTGAGGATCTAGTGATGCACCGCTAGACCTTTCTTGAATCCATTGTTGTTCATCCTTGTCAATCTGATTAATTGTTGTTAACATTCTTTTGTATTAAATTAAAAAATGGATTTAGGGTTTAGGGTTTATAATATTACCTTTGATGGTGGAGGATTTTTAGCATTTTTATCCCCCTTGAAT
Source organism: Luzula sylvatica (assembly GCA_946800325.1). Classification (NCBI taxonomy): domain Eukaryota; kingdom Viridiplantae; phylum Streptophyta; class Magnoliopsida; order Poales; family Juncaceae; genus Luzula; species Luzula sylvatica. The sequence continues at coordinate 1,536,514 of OX326961.1, forward strand.
CTTCCATCAACGTAAATGTGCTTGATGAAATCCCTTAGTTTATCTACATCGCTATTGCAACATAAAATAAAAAAAGATACATATTTTTTATTTATGCCTGGCATTTATATATATTATTAAATTATTAAATAGGGGAATATATGAGAAATAATGAACCTGTTATTAGGAAGGGTATAGCGTTGAAAATCCCATTCTTTGAAGTAGATTCCTTTAGCACGCTAATTAAAGCAATTTTTATAAGCAAATCGAAGTGCAATTTTGCGAAATAAAAAGATGAAAATTGTTATTATTTAAATTACCTCATTGCCCCCTTCTTGTAATGCAGTAGTTTCCCGAGAAGTAAAATTGGCCATGGAAATTGATTTAACCCGATGTGTGAATTCTCGACTAGAGAAAAAAATAACCAAAGAAATGTATTAAGCCCGATAGAAGGTTAATTGAAGCTTAATTGGGTAAAATGGGGATGAATTGGGTCTTAATTGGAATAAATTATGGCCTGATATAAGATTTTTGGAATACTTACTGAATTCCACTGCACTGGATGCAAATGAAGGTCGAGAAATTCGTGCATACATATTGCGTACTCTGTTATCAACGAGAAACATATCGATTTTAAACGATTTCAATTCAGTAAGTAACTAAGAAACGATAAAAAACGATGAGATCAAATAATGATCTCATCAACTAACTACCTGACTATTACAATTGATGCATCTTCGATTTGCTGGCAGCTTAGCAAGCCCTCTAATTATCTTCTCATTTTTCTCATCCTCTTTCAATCTACTACCCATCTCCTTCTCCTAAACAGTAAAGACCCAAATCTCCAACACAAAACAAGAAATGAATTATTCACAGAAAGAACTAGAAGAAGGAGAAGAAGAAAGAGGCAAGTCTTTTTTAGCTTGCTACTCTTCCTTCTCTGCCCTTTCACTATCAACTTTCTAGAAGAAAGTGAGAGAGAGTATAGTCTTAGCTGGAAAACACCTCTTTTTCTACACGAGGTAGCCGATTAGTCCGGTCCAATGCCGGTTTATTCCCGGTCCGAGGCACGAGTCACGCTATATTCTTTCAAAAATACCCTCGCATGCAGTGCATCAAATTACTAAAATACCCTTAAATTAATATAGAAGTACTGTTAGCAAACTAAATGGAATATTAAACTATCAACTTGTGATTATGCTAATCTCAGATGTATGTTAACCATCTCAATTACATACAAAACTGGATACCTCCATGAACAACAAAACAGGTCATCTAAGAACAACGCAAGTTTGTTGGCCTATAAAAGTGAAGGAATAAGTACCATGTTGCTTGCCAACCATACCCGTCAATTTTTAATTAACGACAAATCAGCATTAATTTTTTAAATTCATTATAATTGCAAAATATTAAATAAAAAACATAAATATTCATCATCAAAAAACATTACAAAGTTTCCTGGCAATCCATATCCATATATAGTTTAGTTAAACAGACATCAAAAAACAACACACATTAAATTCAACAAGTCTTTTTCTACCAAGTCAGACAAAAAATTATAACCAAAATAATTAATCCTGGCTTCCTTCATATCTCCTTTATTCTCTCTGCAAATAAAAAAAAAACAAAAATTAATATTTTATTATTTTTAGAGAGAGAGAGAGTAAATTCATACCATAGTAGAAAGAAAACAAGACAATCAACCCACAAAAGAGGGTTTCGATATTGGGTCCTCTCTCGAGGGGGTCACATCAAGGGCATTTTTGATAAATTCGTAATCACTCAGTTTATTCATTCCACACTTATTTTCATTTCTTTCATTTTTGTTGTCCAAACGTCATCTCCGAGTATCTGCAAACCAAATATATATTTAACAATTTGAGAATAATATATAAAATAGTGAGGGGCATTTTTGATATTTCACAGTTCGCACTCACCTTCGAGGCTTGTTCTGACGTTGTCCTGTTTCTTCGTTCAATACCTCTATATTAAACAAAAAAGAATTAATCATAAACATATTTTTTATATTGCCCATTAAAATGTAATAAAAATTCTATTTTAACATACCGGTATTCAGAGAAGAATTAATTGGATCTGGAGATTTGGATGCACCAGTTTCTCTGCACCAATCATAGCAAATTAAATTATTAACCCCAAGATTAAAATTAACAAAATAAATAATATTCAATTAATTAATTAATTAAATACCTCGAAGGGTTAGAAGAAGAAGCCCTCGTCTCAGGCTTTGCAGCATTATTATTATTATTCTCATTATAATAACTCGCCACATATGGATACGATCCAGGTCCACCCGCAATAACCCTAAAATTTTATAATTCCAGAAAAAATAATTAATTACTTAAATGAAAATGACAGGGTTGAATTAGAAAAATACCATGCAGAATTATTGAAACCGAGTTGTGAATTCGCAACGTAGCCCGGTACGGCCATGCCTAAAGCCGGTACGCCAGGTTGCTGCCCGCTGAATTGCATCAGTGGCAAGAGAGCAGGAGTGCCGGCAAATCCCTGATCGCCATGTGGCACGTTGACAGATCCGCCATACATGAACCCAGCTTGTTGTTTCTCTTTATTATTTTCCCCACCTTGCACAGGTTTCTGTTGCACGATTTGTAAAGGTGGAGACGAGACTTTAACGTACTGTTGACTCTTGTTTGAATTTACGTTTATACCCCTAGAATTATTAATATTGTTGTTGTTGGTGGTGGTGGTGGTGGTGGGGGTGTTAGTGTTTAAGGTTGATTTTGGTCTGTATTCTGTTTGGGTGTTATTGTCTTGGTTCGAAGATGGGTAGAATGGAGGCGATGCGGAGTTTAGACTCGATGATATTACGTTATTTTTAGGGTTTAAGGATTGGCCTTGAGATGAAGATTGTTGTTGTGATTTAGGGTTTATGGATTGCCCTTGGTACGAATTTTGTTGTTGTTTCGTGTTACTAGAAACAACTCCACTTTCTTGGTTCCTTGGCATTGTTCTGCAAAAAGAAACACCAAAATTCAATATTAATGCATAAAACAGAATATAACATTAAATTTTATTTAATTAAAGACTTACTGCTTGTCTTGAGAGAGAGGAGGGTTTCTGGAGTTATTTCTATTAACGGGCTCGTATCTTCTCTGCCCTCTTCCACGCACGGATCTCAATGCAGGAATTTGATTCTGATTTTCGTTGTTATAATAAGAACGGGACCCGCGGCCTCCTCCTCCCCTTCCAGAAGGTTCTCTTCCTCGTCCTCTTCCTCCTTGAAATCCACCTCTTCGTCCTCTCCCTCTTCTCCTCTCATCACCATGGCGAGATTCATTAATATTCAACTCTTCGAAACGGTCATGGACCCAGGCTCCTTCTTCTTTGGCGTTCCATATTCTCCTTCCTCCTCCTTGTATGCGCCTTGATTAACAAAACAAAATATAATCCATGATTTAGTATGCAATTTCAGTTGAAATTAGGAGAAATGAGTATCGATGATTCGTACCTCCTGCGTCCACCACCACCTCTACCATTCTCTTGAAATCGATCGTCATGCATGTAGAAGGCACCACTTGTCGGTACAGCAAAAGGTTCGTTTTCCTTCTTTTCACCTTCTTTGGGCTCCCCTTCCTTGGTTTCTTCCTCTTTTCCATCTATGTTATCGGTTTCTCTTGGCACAGTTACTTCACGTGATGCCTCCTCTTCCAATTCTTCTCCCAATTCATCATATTCTTCTTCACCTTGTGCTTCTTCCTCATCCTCATCGTAATCGTCGTCGTATGCCTCTACACCGCCCTGACTGTTAGATTCATCCTCGGATCCGGCGTTTCTGACAGGCAATTTCTTCCTCTTATCTGTTTCTCCTTCTGATCCCTCCTCGTCGTCGCTAGCAGCCTCGCGCCGCCGCAAGGTTGGGAGAGGCAAATCCTCAGGGTCGCTCTCGTACTCGGCGTCAGCATCGGTAACCTCAGCATTCGAAGCCATGGATTGGATCTAGGGTTTGGCAAAGAGAAAATAATACGAAGACGACTTTTGGTTCCTTTGCCGAGAATGGGAAGGAAAGGATAGGCTGGATTCAGAAAATAAAGTTTTGCCTGAACCTGGAATATGAATGATATATACACCGAAGTTCCCCGAACAATGAGCACGTTATTTCAGATTCCAGTTTCGGAAAACCGGGATTTTAAATCCTGGGCCGAGGCCTAGATTTGAACAATGAAATGGGCCAAAAGTTATTATTTTAAATTCTGAAATTCCAAATTTGAATAGTGATCCATTGATTCCTTTAAAAATTATTCTTAATAAAATTGGTTATCAACCCATAAATCATTATCTAAATTCATAATATTTCAAACAGTAAATATTTAATGAAGAAAAGTAATTTTGATATTATGATTTTTTTAAGCTTATATTCTAAATGAAATCATATATATCTTTTGGGTATATATAAGAAAACACTTTCTTTGACTATAAATTGAGGCAGTAATTGTGCTCTTTGAGGAACAAATTAGAGACAAGAAAATAGTACTTTCAAATCTGGTCACAATTTAGGAACAAAATTGAGGCCTAGTATTCCCTTTTCATGTTGAACTATGATGAGATGATAGTATTAAAGGACCCACATTTGTCTTGAAACCTACCTATCATCAAAACAAAAGGAGGCCCCCCTTTTCCTTGTTTTTCTTTGCTGGCCACAGTGTACTATTCTCAAATTAATTCTATCTTCGTGACATGCCACATTTTCTTTCATGACATTGTTTAATAACTTGCTTCAAGTGTTGCACATGTACGTCGATACGATGATACAGTGACGTGTATCGAATATGACAATACGATAATTTAACATATAATTTAGGATACGATACAAATACGATGATACAGATAAATTCGATTTTTAGAAGTATCCGCGCAACATTGTTTGCTTCTTGATTTTTTTTTCTTTGTGGAATTGGGGCACAATAATAAAATAAAATAAGTAATGACATGACTTTATAAAAAGGGAAAATATAGCATGCTTCACAATCTCACTTGAAAGTTTTTTGATGCGTTAATCGATCGAGGATGTTTAAAATGATTGATTAAATTCTAAATTAATGATTAAATTGATTGATTCGACTAATGATTGATTGATTCGATTAAGAAATCTAATTAATCCATTTAAACACTCTCGATTGACGTACCAAAAATGTTTAAGTGAATTGAAAGGCATCATATCAAATTCCTTATAAAAACTCAATATATCACTCAGGGACAGATCTATGTAAGAGGTCGCGGGGCCTTGGTTCTCCATTTTTTTTAATGCCCCCTTTCCCAAATAACATGCTTATTTTAGGATTTTTTTTAACCCCTCAACATTTATGACCAACATCCGACATCAATATCACATATATAATATACCCTTTAAAATATGAAATACACGGATGACCTTGTAAAATATATGAAATATCATAATTATCACAAAATATAAAAAGTGATATCTATACAATTTTTTTGAATGGCATCCAACGAGCGATCACTTGTCGCTGCAACATATACAATATACCCGTCATTTTTTTATGATGTCAATGAGACTCGAAAACATAACAATTACAACATATAGTTTTATTCTGTCAAACAGTCAACCAACTGGATTATGATGTTATTTTTTTATAATACATGATATTTTCATTTTTTTCTTTTCTTTTCCAATTTTCATAAAATTTCAAATTGTTACTGTACGAACTGATTTAATTTATTATGCATAAAATAAGCAAAAAGAGTACATTAAATAATAACTATTTATACAGATTATTCATATTCATGGTATTTCTACTATTACACTTGTGCACATAAAATATGCCTACAATCATGTCTCATCATGTTCCTTAACTGTACATAACTCTTAATCAATAATAATCATGCTTTTTAGTTGCTCTTTTTTGTCGATAATTTGGACTATCTCTAACTTTTTATCATGTTCTATCGTGCCAGAAACACAATTAAGTCGTACAATTTTAATTTTAATTAAGCAATTTGAGGAGCTTTTAACCTCTTCATGTCACCGCCCTAAATTATTTATTTTATTTCATCCTATATCCCATATAAAATAATTCAAATGTTTTAATGTGAAGTCATGAATTTGATTTCAATTATTTATATAGTGGTCATTGTCATGAAATTAGGTTTTGGATGCAATAGACAAAAATATTGATGTATTTTCATATCTAAGACCCTACTTTTCACTATCGAATCACCATGGTTACGCACAAAAGTTTTAGTGGACCCTACTTTTCATTTAGCTGTTGTTTTCTTATATATTAGTTAGACAAGGGACAAGATCATTTTTCTAAATGACCAATGTAACCTAATTTAATGATGTTTGTTACATTAGGTGAAACTATAATTGGTTATTTAACAACTAATAACAATTTGACCCCACATTTATATTAGACTTCCAAAATTTCAAGTTATGCATGAATAGTATGTATTAGCTCAATACAGTGCAAATGAAAATGGAGATTTTTATGTTTATAATTAATTAATTACCTTATCCAAAACTAATGTGTATTTCAGGTAAGTTGCTAAACCTAATACTATTATTAATTAATTAAAAAGTTTCATGTGGAAACCTTGCTAGATCTTATTGGCCAATGAAAAGCCTTTCTGTCTTAATAATTTTAGTTCCTAATTAACAACAAATTAATGCTTGTTATCAACTCTCTCTTATCACCTTATCACATGGGGGTCTCCAAACACTTGTCTTTTGTCAACATAATTTTGACTCCAGTATTTAGCCGATTATACTCTGCAATATATATTTCTTACAAAAAGATACAATATCATTTGAAATGTTTAGCATTGTTAAGTGAACTGCCCAATAAACATTGTTATTTTGAAAGAGATTGTAGAGTAAATAGAGCCCTAGTAATCTTCACCCTTTAGAATTCGGTGCACCAATCATTTATTTAATAATCACAGGAAGGAAGCTACTCTACTATATATACTTGCCTCCCCCACACACACACACACACACACACACACACACAACATGCAAAAAACATCCTTGATGAAGTGGCAAAAGAGAGATTAAATGGGGTTAAATAGGTTGTTTAGCCTCTTTAATTGATTCGATTAAATATTAATTGACCGTTTAGTTGAATTGACTCGTCAATTAACATGTACCGATATTAACATTTAATCGTGTCAATTAAACGTGTCAATTAACATTTAATCGAGTCAATTAAAGAGGCTAAATAATCCACTAATCTCTCTTTTGCCACCTCATCAAGGACCTTTTTTGCATGTTGGGGGGCACCATATATATTTTCAAGTTCCATCTTTTTGCAATGAAAACTTTGGTACTTTCTTTCAGATAGAGTTTTGAAAATGGGGAGGATTGGTTTTGAGAGAGTTTGGGAATGTTTTTCTCTCTCGCTTTCTCCAAATTGTTGTTTGTGCGTGAACTCTTTTGAAAATGAAGAGAGGAATATCGAGAGAAATTCATTGATTGAGAGCCATTTGAATCAAGTTTTGAAGTTAAGAGATATTGTTGAAGAAACCAAAACTCTAGCTTTTCATTTGGAACCGAAGGTATGTTATACATGCATATTCCTTTTTTGAATCTTTTATTTTGATTCTTATTTGAAGACCATTTATGAAATTTTGATTGGTTTGTATTGTACTCGAAAGATTGTGGAATTAAAGGTTAATATGCACTGCAATGGATGCGCAAAGAAGGTTCAAAAGCATATTTCAAAAATGGAAGGTATGAAAAAATAAAATAAGTTTGTGAATATTTATTTCTTTGGAAATACAAAGATTTAATTACATTTCCCCTCGAATCTCGATTTAGGACCTAGTATATAACTATTTACTAAAACATTTTATTTAAATTATAATTTTTTCATGCAAAAACCTTGGAAAGTTTGTGCTTTTTATATTTATTATTTATGGGGATGTGTGAAGTTAGCTTGGACTTTTTCACCAAAGAAGATTAAAAAACCAATATTCTTTCCCATCTCTAATTTTTGATCCTTCAAAGGTCCGTGATGTGTAGCCCCACAAATATCATACTACAAATCATGCACATTACATATCTAGTTTGGTCTCTAATTATATCACGATTCACAAAAAACAATAGTAAAATATTATATGAGTAACTCTAACATTTCTATCTTTATTCAAAACAAAACAAAAAAGCAAATTTATATTTTTATGATTCAGTTCAACAAATATTTTAATAATTTATATTGATTGCTTAATTAAATAACAAATATTGATTGCTTAATTAAATAATCTAAAATGTGAATCACATTTAACATTCAATTATTATTAGACCAATATTATTTTAGTTCATTTACTTAATATGAGATTTGAACATTTTCTTTTCACAGCAATTATGTACATGAAAATTGTAAAATTTATTTATGTAATCAGGACATTAATATTTTGATATAAAATTTATTTATTTTGTTTACAAACATTACTTTTATTTCTTGTAATGTTTCCGTAATCAATATTTGATTTTTACTATATTTTTTAAAACACTTGCAAATTTTAATATTAAGAAAATCCAAATTTATGTTCTTTGCAAAAAAAAGAAAGAAAGAAAATCAAAACCTCAAAATTCTAGAATAACAATTAAGAAACCATAATTTAATTGAAATAAAAATATAAATCAAATGGAACAATAGAATTGTAAATTGTGAATATGTCCATTCAATCAATTATCTACTATTTAATTTCATTTTATCAAATTTACACAGGCGTGACACAATTTGAAGTGGATTTGGAGAGCCAGAAGGTGGTAGTAATGGGAGACATTACTCCATTTGAAGTATTACAAAGCATCTCCAAAGTCAAGTTTGCTGAATTATGGGTCCCAGATTTTTCCTAAATTCTTTTATTTATTTCTCGTCAATCATGTCATAATTATGAATATTGTGACTAACTCAGTTGTACCCATGTGATAAGATTGAATCGAAGTAACCTATGTGTTCCATTTTTTTGGGAAATTTGGGTAAAAACTTCATTATGATCATGATCATGTTTGATTTGGTGGGTTTGGGTTATCGAATATTAGAATAAAAATATAATGCTATTTGTTTATAATTAAAATCAAGGTCTTATTTTTTTTTTACAAATTTTTAAATATTGCAAATATTTTATTTTTAATTTTTTAAAACATGTATGTTATTTTTAGTGATATAGAATCTGTGCTCGTGTATTAAATCAAGCCCACATGGTAGGCCTTTACTATGAGCTCAAACGTAACTAAATTGAAGCCCAAGAAGCTGTTTGATGAAATGCCTGAGAGAATAAATTGGAGAGCACTTGGATCGACATTCATCAACCCAAGAAAATAACACAAACGAAGTCAAATTTAATGGTGAGAATAAAACTGAGCCCAAATTGAATTCAAATCGGTACCCCGAATCCAGTTGCACTTTTTGATGACTTTGAGGAAGTCCAAAATGCAAATTAAAAATTAAAAGCAACTTAAGAATACACAAGTCTTCTGTATATTATTCTCATCGCAGCTATGAAAAACAACAGTATTCAGGATATAATTTTTACTTTTTAGAAATTAAATTAAAATCGAAATAAAATAAAATTTAAATATCTTTTTTATAAATAAAAAAAAAAACCCTTAACGTAACAACAAATATTTATATTTTATTTTGCAAGTTAGAATTTTGGCTACCAACACTCATTACCTTTGTTATGTTTCCATCAATTTCATTTCAATATTTTTATTTGGTTCGGAAAATTATGGATTTTTTGGAAGACGTCAATTTTTGAACGAAATCATTACGAAAAAATGTAATTATCAAAATTTATGAATCATCAATCCATAGTCTTTGAGATTTGTAATTGCATTATTTTACTTGTACAATTAGCTCTATATTTTTATTTTTTTTCGTCTTCATAGTTATTTTGGTTTATGTGTGCTTTTACCTGATATTAAATGTTCCAAATACTAAATTTATTTAAGCCATTAAAAAAACAAGAAAATAGAAATGATCATTAAATCAATGTGATTCCAACATGTTAATTGGGAGGGGAATGGTTCAAGATCAATATTTAAAATAGCGTGTAGCGCCACGCAGCGTTTTTGACGTCTAATTTAGCGGTTAGCATTAGCGGACGATATAACGTCGCTTCACCTTCACGGCGGAGTTTAATCAAAATTATTATTTTTATAATACTACAATATGCATATAAATATAATTTAGCGGTCCAATATTATAAATAAAATTATATCGAATGCTTATTTATATCAACCTCACAAACTAACATAAATTAAAAATTTATTTCTAAGAAAATTTATTTATTATTATTATTATTATTCTATTACTGTAATTATAATAATGCTAATAATAATTGTTGTTGATCTTATTCTTTATTATTATTATTATGATTATTTTTATTATTGTTATTGTTATTATTATGTAATATCAATAATAATAACAATAATTATTATTATTTATTATTGTTATTATTATTTAATAACAATTATTATTATTTCATTCCACACTCCTGAGTAGGGGTGGGCAAATGGTTCGGTTTATTTGGGAACTGAACCGAACCGGTCGAATTCGGTTTAAACGGTTTAGTTTTTCGGTTTATTTGGTTCGGTTCGGTTCAAAAATTGATATTGTTCGGTTTATTCGGTTCGGTTCGGTTTTGGTATTTTCAGAACCGATTAAACCGAACCGACCGAATTAATATTTTTTTTTCACTTTTTCTATTGTGTTAATTTAAAAAAATTAAAATCCAATATTGTAAAATTAAAAATAACGTAAGTATATTTTATATGATTTGTTTTAATATTTTTTTGCTAAATAACATTTGAATTTTAACATTATAAAACTTCTAATTCGGTTCAACCGAATAAACCGAATAAGAAATTCGGTTTATTCGGTTCGGTTTTAAATCGGTTCAAATTTTATTCGGTTCGGTTCGGTTTGAATCTAGTCCGGTTCGGTTTTATTCGGTTTGCTCTTATTCGGTTCGGTTCGGTTCGGTTCAACCGGATGCCCACCCCTACTGAGTCCTGAGAGTGAGCACAAGTTTGGGGGTTTTTTCGATTTTTCATGTTAGGGTTTTTTAGCTCTGAGTCGTGGTTCTCGTTAGCTCTGGGAAGAATAAATAATAGGAGAAAGGGGCAAATGCAAATATTTTCGGGAAACTTACAAATAACTCCCTAACTTTTGTTGAATTTACATAAAATCCCCTAACTTTTGAGAAACTCCAAAAAAACCCCTACATATAAGAATTTATTTTCAATTGCACCCTATAGGGATATTTCATGATATTATAATTTTTTTGAACCTAAATGCTCCTTTATTTTTCATTTTTAAATTTAATGAACATAATTTTGTATTATTTTATTAACTTAAAATCACTATAAATATTTTTTAGCATATACTAATTGAAAAAAACTATATGTCATATAGATAATTTTAATCTTTTATTTATTTATATGTTTTATCATATAAAATTAAAATTAAATAAAAATATGATATAAAAAATATTTTTGGAAATATCCTGACAAATTAATATTCTTGTAGTATTTAATTTTAATGTTAAATAGTTATTAATAAAATTAGTTACTGAATAATTTTTCTTGTCAAATTAACAATAAATGAATGAAAATTAATATTATTCTAGTATTTACAAGTCTATTATGATAAATAGGATAGTTTACAAGTTCAAATATTTAAATCCCCGTAAAAAGAAAATTTCTCTGTCGAAATGTGTCAAAAAAGGAAAACTAATTGTCATATGTAAAAGTTTAATTTATTTTTTCTTAAGGCTCGTATTTAGTTTTTCTCAAGCATAAATTAGAATTAAAAAAGTGCATATCATGTTATGTAGTACTAATGTGGAAATAACTTCTATATTATATTTTGTAATTATTAATCTTGATATAATTCAATGGTATTTTCTTTAATTTGAGTCTCTTCAGAGAAAAAAATATATCGTGTGTCTTCATCACTGTGTATTGTTAATTAATTGGTGTAATGTAAGTATGTAACACATTCAATTAGATATCATTGTACTGAAAAAATATTGGTCAATTATCGTATCTCGAAGTTGACAAAAAAAAAAGATAGGAAAAAAATAATTTGACATATTTTTTTTCTAGTCGAAAATGTTTTTCATTCATCACTTTACTATATTTTTTTTCTTCAAACATATCAAACACCTTTAGACAATTGAAAATAAAGATTTTTTTTATGATAGATAAAACTATCTCATAAAGATTGGAAAATAATATTCTTTTTATATGAAAATATTTCATTGCATTACCATCATGCGGGATTCACGATTTTTTAGGAAATCCGGAACAAAAACTTCGTCATGATCATGTTTGATTTGGTGGATTATTGATTTTATTAGAATAAAAATATAATGATATTTGTTTATAATTAACAACGAGGTTTTTTTTTTTCACAATTTTAGCAACAATGTAGGATTTTCGTTTTGCTATTTTTCAATTTTTAAATACACGAAGAACTATTTCAATTTCGGTATAATATAATGCAAGGCCTTTTGGCTTTTGCATTTTCTTTTTTCTTTTTGAAACATCTCTATTATTTTTTGTCATACGGAATCAGGTGCATGTGTACTGAATTCAAGCCCACATGTTCGGCCTTTTTATAAGCTTAAATCGAAGCCCGCTTTTTATTTCTCAATAATAAATTTTTCTTAGTAGACCAATATTATTTTATCAAAAGAAAATTATTATTATTATAAATATAAAAAATGGTCATTTTCAAAGAGAAAAAAATCTATTTACCATTGACATTTTGAGTTTCATTTTTTCACGCATGTTACCCTAATCACACCCTTCATTTCATTTATAACCACATCATTATATAACCAACAACATAAGAGAATAAGACTGTAGACTTTAAAAAAAAAAAATGATAACATCAAATACATATAATTTATTAGGAGAGTTTTATAATAAATTCATTTTCTTTATAATAGATTATTTTTCAAAAAAGATTTTGAATATTTTTGAATTAATAAAAATAATTTTAAGATTTAAGTATATATTTATCATTTAATAGTATGTAAAAAAAAAATCTTAAAATTATTTTTATTAGTATGTAAAATCTGTATAATTAATTGATAAATATTTTTTGAAAAAAATATTTATCATTTAATAGTATGTAAAAAAAATCTTAAAATCTGTATAATTAATTGATAAATATTTTTTGAAAAAAATATCATAATAGAACTCCCCAATTTGTTAATATAAAATATCTATCTGTCCAATTGCAATTGCAATAATGAATATAGAAAATAGTATATTAATAAAATAAATGGCATACTCAATAGTCAAACCCAACACCAACCCCCTCCTTTTTAACCTTCCGGCGGAAAAGCAAAAAGTCCAAAACAAAAATGGAGACTCAAACCATTATTCTCCTTCTCCTCCCTCTTCTCATCTCCTTCCTCTCGCTCGCCAGCGCTGGCCAGCTCACCGCCTACGACCATCTAAACCGTACCGGCTTTCCGGCGGGTCTGCTACCCTCCAATGTTCTTTCCTACACCCTCAATTTCACCTCCGGTGACTTCACCCTCAATTTAGACGATACATGCCGTATCATCTTGCCGCCGGACAACTACATGGCCGTTTATAACCGCCGGATAACGGGTCGGATGTTGGATGGGGATATTTCGGGTTTGGATGGCATCCGGGTCCGTGCTTTCTTCAGGTGGTGGTCGATTACTGGCATCAGAGCTGACGGGGATGATGTTGTCTTTGACGTAGGCGTGACCTCAGCAAAGTATTCGAAGAAGAACTTTGATGCGAGTCCTGATTGCGAGGGCCGTTCTGGTAAAAAGGCTGATTCTTGAGGTTAGTTCTGCAAAAAAGACCAATTCTTTGTTTCCGATTCAGTTTATAACTTAATCGATCTTAAATTCAATCATTCAATCATTCGACAGAACGTAAAGAAAAAAAAAAAACTGTACCGATTTGGGTTCGTACCAATTACTACGTTAAATTGAGGCTTAATTTGGTCTGTACCGATTTGGCTCTGTACCGGTTAGTATGCTTATTTAATCAATGCCTAATTAATCCATCTTGAAACAGATAAGCACAGATACTTATTAAATTCTCATTATTGTATTGCCAGAATTCAGTTAGTATTCCTTCTGAAACAGCTAAAATTTGCTTAAATTATTTAACAAAAGGTATAGATTTTTGAAAATTATAAAGTGCTGACTTTAGTTGTTCAAAATTTTAAGCAACTGAACGTGTCATTCCCATTTGATAATTAAAAACTACCTAATTGATTTCACCATTATGTTATTTTATTATGCAAAGATTATTCTCTCTTTCGAATTTGATTATTTTTGTTTATAATATTTACCTGATGAAAGATTCTTTGTATCATTGTAGGATTTAGAATTCAATGTATGGTGACGGGGGCACCGATCACGATGCATTATTTATTTACTATGTATTGTCTTATATTTGAAGATTTATTTTCATGTTTAAAAATCACGAGTGAAATACTTCATTTGTTTGAATTGTTTTCGAATATTTATGATTTTCTCAAAGGGTGTAAATTGTATGGTTTGTTCACGTTTGAAATCTCTAATTATGTAAATCAATTTAGTAATTTCAAATCTCTATGTAGATAATTGTTGATTATATAACCTTGATTTATTTTATGGTTTTCTATGTGAAGAAATATTGGTACACAATTGAAAAGCAAATTTGTGCGAATATGTGTTATTTTAATTTGAATTGTTCTGAAGTACAACGTAAACTATAAAACATATACAAGTGAACTAATACTTCATTGCAAATGCCAATAAAAAAAATTCATTATTTTTTTAGCAAATAGTATGAGTTTATATAATTTGTTAGAAACATATTAGTAGTAAAAAATTATAAATTTCTTTTTTTAAGCAATATTTCTGACTTTTTAGTTTGTTGATGTAGTCGTGTAGATCGAACAAGGTATTTTCGAGTATATTCCTCTTAATACACAAAAATATCAAATTTGTCACTGAGATATTAATAGAAAATATATTAATATATCATCAATGATTTTCAGGCATGACCTGAAATCATTTAAAAAAATAAAAACCGGCTAAATATGATATTCTATTAATTTCAACTGGGTATTTTATATGTTTTTAGTTTTTACATAATATTTTTTTTAGTTTCAAAACAATATATTGGATATTAATATTTGTAGAGACACAAATTTGATAGTTTCAAAAAAATAATAAAAATAATTTATAAAGGAAAAAAAACTAAAATATAAAAGATCCCTTCATACACTCATTGGGCTCTTTTGGGCCATGTAATAGAAATATTATCAATACAATTATACAACCCACCGAGTGTTGTGGACTTGTGGTGAATAAAGCGGGAACTAGAGTTGCTCTCTCAACAATTTTCCCGACAAAAATGCAATCTCTATACTCATCTCAGTGCTTTCGTTACAATTTCCACTTCTTGTTCAATTTGCGGTATATTTTCCTATTTTTCTCCTATTTTTCCCGTTTGTAAATGCTATTTTGTTTATTTTTCTTTGAATTATACATTGTTTTTGCATAAGTTTCAGTACGAAGAATAATTTCTTCCAATACACATGTATTCGCACAATTTTCAATGGCTTGAATTTGAATTTCAGACCAATAAAAACTGTTTTCTGTTATCTGTTAGAGGTTTTTGTTTTGTATTTGAGAGGATAATCATGAGAGAGAAAAGGGATCTGATTATTGTAGTAGTATTTTTTTGAGACTTTTTTGGAATTCATTGAAATTCCTCAAGCTGTTATCGTCAATTTTGTGTCTTTTTCTTCAATTTCTTAAATTCAGAGGGTATTTCGGTAAGAGCTGGTTTACTCAACAAAGCAGAGCAATTGAGGCTGTTTAAGGCTGGTCTTGTACCAGTTGGAGCGGAGCAGTTGATGGCGTGTGGATCTGGTACTGTACCAGTCGGATGCTGTACCGGTCGGATCAGATGGGAGTTCGAGCTTTCCACCGGTTCGATATGGTACTGATGATTATGCCTCATCTTCTTCAGTTGATTTTATTAATTATCGTGGTTATGATTATGATCGATTCTCATATATGAGTTATCGAGAGTGCGAAACTAAATTAGTTATTAAGTAGTCTAATTAAGCAGTATCATATAATTCAGGAGTAATTTTTTTATATCCCTACTAAAGACTAAAATAACAAATTTATCCTTTCTAAATATCAAATATCAAATTTGTCCCTACAAAAATTAATTACTCTCAAATTAATCCGTGCTCAACGTTTTCCGTTTAACAGAAATTGAATTTGCAATCCTTCTTTTTTCGTACCTCTCTCTCTCTCTCTCTCTAGCTGAGTTTTACGATCAAATCAACTTCTCCTAGCTTAGGCCAACCTCAGGTTTATTTGCTCCGATTCAAGCCCTTGAGAGTTTATTTTCTTCGACCAAGCAAACTATTGATTCAATTCGAGTCTTTGAGAGTTTATCCCTGAACTATGCTGCTGGGAATTGAATGGTACCAACCAAACTAGTTGAGAAAGCGTCTAGTAGCGGCTAAGGATGATGATGAAGGTGTTCTCAGAATTGATGGCATGAAAATTGATTAAAGCAATTTTATGTTTTTTCTTTTTCTCTTCTTTTCGCATCAATATAGTTTTGAGTATTTTTTCTTAGTTTTTGTATTACAGAAAAATGATTGGATTCATATACGTATGCAGCATAATAATGAAAATCCATGTGTATAAAATCATGAACAGAGCACACAAGTCGCAAAGACGCAAGAATTATAAACAGAGATGGCACTTCACCATTCTCATTCAAAAAAAAAAAAAATTGATCTCCTTTGAGCAAAAATTATAAACTTCTCCAACTCTTCTACATCAACAACAAAAACAACTTTTCACCTATGAACCATATAACCTAAACCCTAATCTCTTTAAAGTTTGTTTACCCTGCCTGAATCATAATCCCTTTTACTTAACAATTATGTTATCCAACTTTAAAAGAGCGCATTAAACCAATTTCAAAATACTTCATAAAGCTTGATTCCTTCTCTAACTCTTCAAGACCGAGATACATGTAACGAAGATATTCATAGAATGCATCCACTTCTCCACCAAAAATGGGATAATAAACGAGGGTCGCATTTCTACAATACAGAATACATGCTTAATTATTTGTATTTAGAATTTCAATTATCTAAAGTCTCACATTTGTTCCTAATAATTCTAAAATGCTAATTAGCTTTCACAAATATACCTTGGTTTCAATTGGTCAATAATTAGAGTTTGAATCAAAAGAATCAGTCTTAGGAGACAAAGACAGCCAAAGAGGGGAGAGACTAGGGAAACCTCGATAGACAGAGACGAGGGTAGAATCATAAATTCAACTTTCCCCGTTTAGTATAACAGAAGAAAGTTAATGATGTACAAATTTGATATAAACTAAAATTAGAAGGGACAAATATGTTATTATCAATTTAAGAAGGAACAATTTTTTTTGCTAATTCACGTGTATATGTAATTATATCTATTGTTATCATCAATATTATTATTATTCACGTAGGTGTAGCTGTCAGGAAATTCATATATACATTCTGTCTTAATAATTTGTATCGTATTATAATTATTATTATAATTATTTAATGAAAGACACTGCTGCATGCGTTTGAAAATTATCATTAAATAATTTTATCTTTAAACGAGCAGATCTTGAGTTAACAAGTAAATATGAATCATGATACTCTACTAGCTTCAACTTTCAAGTGGGTAAATGTTCTTAATTTTGAAATGGGAGATTTGACAAAATTTTAATTTCAAGGAAATATATTTGATATTAATATTGTTAGGGGGACAAATATGGCATTTTAAATTTTGAGAGGGATATAATCTTAAGTTACCCATATAAAACAAATAATATTAATTATATCAATTCATAAAGGGAAAAAAAAAACTAAATGCAATCTTTGTACTCTCCTCACTTCCTCAGTGGGCTATTTGGAGTAATAATTGGGACCACGAATTTGTGTCCATGAATTGTTCACACCTGTCACGTGGCAGTCAGCGATTAGTTGCATTAAAGTTGTGCAAAAATGCAACCAATCGTTGACTGCCACGTGACAGGTGTGGACAATTCATGGACACAAATTCATGGTCTCTATCATTACTCGGCCAGGCAAGAGCAATATCATCGAAAAACACTGACCCGCTACACGGATTGTCACAACATTTGCGAGTATAAAAATTAAAATCTCTAACCACTTCGCTCTAGTTCACTCCGTGCAGTGGTGGTAGTAGATAAAGCGGGAACTAGAGGCTCAGATAAGAGTTGCTCTCTCTACCATTTTCTCGACAAAAATGCAATCTTTGTACTCTCATCAGTGCCTCCGTTTACAATTTCCACTTCTTCGTTCAATTTGCGGTATATTTTGCTTATTTTTCTCCTTTTTTCTCGTTTGTAAATGCTTTTTTGGTCCTTTCTCTCTGAATTATACTTCTTTTTTTACTGTAGGAAGTTTCAGTACGAAGAATAATTTCTTCCAATACACATGTATTCGCACAAATTTCAATGGCTTGAATTTGAATTTGAAACCAATAAAAGCTGTTTCCGGCAGTGGTAATATAGCTGATTCTTTCTGTACATTTATAAGTATAAGTACTCGGTAATTTCATCTTTAATCCAACGAATTTAATTTTCTTGATTATTTAATTTCAGTAGATACATCACCAATGTCCTTAGAAATCGCAAAAAAGGACGTTTTATCTGCATTATCGCAAATAATCGATCCTGATTTCGGCACTGATATCGTCTCCTGCGGATTCATAAAAGATTTAGAAATAAACGAATCCTTAGACGAGGTAAACTAAATCACAAATCAGAACAATTCGATTCGAATTTAAAGTTTCCTCTTTCTCTCTCAGGTCTCCTTTCGATTAGAACTCACCACTCCTGCTTGCCCAATCAAAGACATGGTAACAATACTAAAAAATCTCAATAATTTCAAATTAAATCTAATTTTTCAATTTCGATTTATAGTTTGAAGAAAAGGCGAATGAAGTAGTAAATGCACTTCCATGGGTCAAAAAAGTCAACGTGACGATGTCAGCACAGCCAGCTAAATCCGTACTTTCCAACGAACTACCCAAAGGATTACAACAAATCTCCAACATCATCGCCGTTTCAAGCTGCAAAGTATTTAATTTTATTCAATTTCCTTGTACAGTTATACTTATTACAATTCAAAATTAATATTCAATTTTCACAGGGGGGAGTTGGTAAATCTACCGTGGCCGTGAACCTGGCGTACACGCTAGCTGGCATGGGTGCACGAGTCGGCATTTTCGATGCTGATGTGTACGGACCGAGTCTACCCACAATGGTCTCTCCTGAAAACCGCCTTCTCGAAATGGTACACCTTTACAAAGGGTATATTTGAAATTTCTACAAATTCCCTAATGGAGATGGAACAGTAAAAACCACGTGTAGGATCCGGAGACGAGAAGCATAATCCCAACAGAATACCTAGGGGTAAAATTGGTATCGTTCGGTTTCGCAGGACAAGGCAGGGCGATAATGCGCGGGCCCATGGTTTCAGGAGTCATTAACCAACTCCTAACCACCTCCAAGTGGGGAGAGTTGGATTATCTCGTCATCGACATGCCTCCTGGTACTGGAGACATCCAGTTGACTTTGTGCCAGGTGGCGCCGCTAACCGCTGCTGTTGTCGTTACTACACCTCAGAAGTTGGCGTTTATTGATGTCGCTAAAGGCGTCAGAATGTTCTCCAAACTTAAGGTTTTATTATTTTTTAAATTTAATATTTTTTTTATAATTTAATTTTTGTAATTTAATGATTTTAATTTATTATTTTTTCATTTGGAGGTACCGTGCATAGCAGTGGTTGAGAACATGTGCTATTTCGAAGCTGATGGGAAACGGCATTTCCCTTTCGGTGAAGGTTCTGGTATTCAGGTAAATTTACAAAAATAACCTTGATCTTTCTGAATTTATAAATAAGGAAAATATTTAATTCAGGTTGTTCAGCAATTTGGAATTCCGCACCTGTTTGATCTGCCCATTCGCCCTACAGTAAGTTACAAAAAGTATATTTTTTTTATAATATTAGGGTGTTTTTGTAAAATTAAAAGAACAACGGACTGAATTGAAAAAAATGTAATTTTGGACAGCTGTCAGCGTCTGGAGATAGCGGGACCCCAGAGGTGGTAAGGGACCCACAAGGTGACGTGGCAAAAACATTCCAAGACCTCGGTGTTTGCGTCGTTCAACAATGCGCCAAAATACGCCAACAAGGTATTTTAATTTTAGAAATTTCGAGGCCTTTTCGTAAATAATATATTGTTTGTGGTTGTTTTTGTAACAGTGTCTACTGCTGTGTCGTATGATAAATCGATGAAGGCGATTAGGGTAAAAGTACCGGACTCGGATGAAGAATTCTTCTTGCACCCTGCCACCGTGAGGCGAAACGACCGTTCTGCCCAAAGCGTGGTAAATATAATAATTAATAATTTACTTTATTTTATTAAATATAATAATTATTTACTTTATTTGTAATTATGAAGGATGAGTGGACTGGAGAGCAAAAAGTACAATGGGGAGATGTGCCAGATGATATAGAGCCGGAAGAAATAAAACCAATGGGGAATTATGCCGTTTCTATTACTTGGCCCGATGGTTTCAATCAGGTTAAATTTAATTTTCTATTCTTTTAGGGTCGTATTCACAAATTAATTAATTAATTAATATGATTTTTTAGATTGCACCTTATGATCAATTGGGAACGATTGAGAGGCTTGTGGATACTCCTTTGCCCGTCTCTGCTACGTGATTTTATGAGTCGATGTGTAATTTTGTAATTTAGTGGTTATTTTTGGATTATTTGGAAAGATTTTGTTGGATTAGTTATTGTATATCCTTGGTTTTCGAAATGGTTTTGCAATACTGGTTTCGCCAAAGCACGTTAATATATAATTTTATCTGAAATTTAAAAATAAGCATATAGGAGAAGATAGAAAATTATAATATGGAGGGAGCTCTGTGTTGAACAAGATAATGGACGCCTCCATTTCTTCAGGGCGTTATAACAGTATATCAAGTTTGGGCCATCTTATCTATTGGGCTGAGTTTTATTGAAGTCATTTAAAATCAACGGTTATGATCAAAGGCTCATTAATATCCAATGGTTCACATTAAAGATGGATGAATGGTGTATCTGTATACACGTGTGTTTGTTTTATTTGTCACAAATGTTAGTGGATAAGTTAGTATAATTAGTGGTCCAAGTGTCAGTTTGTGATTGGTCAAAATAGAAGTTAGTTAGAGTTAATCTCTATTTAAGAAGATCTGTAATCAATCATTTGTAATCAATCAGAAAAACTTAACGAGCTTTCAATTCTCTTTTCTCTTAATTAATCTCTTTTACAATTCAATTAACACAATCAATCAAAGCTAAGAATAATTAAATTCAACATGGTATCAGATGAATACTCATAATTAACTGTTCTTCACACTTCCGCAATCTACTTTCTTTGGCATCTAAGCACTACTGGTACTCATTAGCTTCTCTATTTCTCCACCGGTACCATTCCTGTACCGGTTTTATCGACGCCTCCATTCCTCTCCAGTTAAGTTATCGGATTCGAATAACTTTTTCTCATTTTTATACCCGCAAACTCATCTCTTCGAATCGCATCTACTTCACATACAAAACTTTTTCTAATTCTTTCAGACTTTTCTTAACCCGCTAACCCGTTAGCTTGGTTTTTATTCAATTTAACCCCTCATTCTTCTATATACTGTTCTTCTCCTTCTACTTTAAATATCTCCTTTTCCCACTCTTTCTATTATTCCCCTCTTCTCTCCATGGCTCAGCTATCCCCCTCTACCTCATCCACCATTAATGCTTCTTCTCACGACAAGATTATTTCTTTTAACCAACCAGTTCCTATCAAGCTTGATTCCTCCAACTATCTTTTATGGAAATCCCAAATATTACCGATTATTCGCGGTCATAATCTTCTCAAATTCTTCGAATCTTCCCCAGTTTATGATCTTGCTTCTGTTTCTACGAATCAAGATTATCTTGATCATCATCGACAGGATCAGCTCATCCTTGGGTGGCTTCTTGGATCACTCTCTGAGAAAGCATTGGCTCTAGTTCTTCACTGTGACACTTCATTTGCAGTCTGGGACTGTCTTCAACGTACATATGCTACATACTCCGTGGCTCATGCTCATGACCTCCGATCCAAAATTCAGAACATAAAGAAGGGATCTTTATCATGTACTGAATATTTTCATCAAATCAAAGGTATTGCTGATCAACTCTCCTTCATCGGTTGTCCAATTTCCGAAGATGATCTCTTTATGACCACCCTCCGCGGTCTTGGATCGGAATTTCGACAATCTGTGTTTGCAATTACGTCTACCAGCAATCGACCTTCGTTTTCTGATCTTCATGCCATACTTCTTGGTCATGAATCTCTTCTCAATGATGATAAGGCACCTGATTTTAATCAGGCTCTTGTTGCTGATACTCAATCCAGACCTCCTCTTCTTCCTGCACCTCCTCATTATAATCCTCGACCATCTTATCCTGTCAAAACCAAACCTTGGAAGAAATCTTCTAATCTCATATGTCACCATTGCAACAAGCCTGGTCATCATATTAATCAGTGCTGGATTCGTGACCCCTCACTTCGCCCTCAACGCACCTTTCGACCTCCATTCTCTCGACCCACTGCTTACTTCACCACACCCAATCCCCCTGCCTCTTATTACTCCAACCAATCCATGCATATTGCTCCTGGTAATCATCTCAGTGACTGGTACTTAGACTCGGGTGCTTCTCATCATGTCACTCCAGATTACAACTGTCTCTCCTCGCCATCTCCATATCACGGTTCTGATCAGCTTCATGTTGGCAATGGCCAAGGACTCCCCATCACCAATACTGGTTCTTCTTCTCTCTCCTCTAATTTACATTTAAACAATGTTCTTCATGTTCCACTTATAACTAAACGCCTAATTAGCATCAATCAATTAACCACAGATAATGATATATCGGTTGAATTCTTACCCAATCTTTGTTTAATAAAGGATCTTCAGTCCAAGGCAATCCTCCACACCATTCATCCCATTAATGGCCTCTACAGCATATCTTCTTCACAACCTATTGCTTTCACTGCTAGCTCCTCTCTTTGGCACAAGCGTCTTTGTCATCCATCCATGGATGTAATCTCGTTTTTATCTAAGAACAATTCTATTTCTGTTTCATCTACTCTTAATAAACAGTTATGTAATGATTGCTGTTTTGGTAAATCTCATCAATTGTCGTTTCAATTAAATAAATTTCGTGCTACTAAACCTCTTGAACTAATTCATTGTGACTTATGGGGACCTTCACCAGTTTCTTCTAAACAAGGGTACCGGTATTATTGCATATTTATTGATGATTATTCTCGGTACGTTTGGATTTATTTTCTTACAAATAAATCTGATATGCCTACTGTGTTTTCTTCATTTAAATCTCTGGTGGAAAATCTTCTCTCCACAACCATTAAATCTCTTCAGACAGATGGTGGGAGTGAATTTTTCTTCATATCTCGTGCATATCCTCAGATCAATCTTAAGCTATCTTGCCCATATACACAGCAACAGAATGGTCGTGCTGAGCGCAAACATAGACACATTACTGAGTTAGGCTTATCGGTTCTCTCCAGCTCTCATCTTCCATCCTCTTACTGGGCTGATATCTTTCAAAGCTCGGTCTATACTATTAATCGATTACCCACACTGACTTCTCCATTTTTATCACCATTTGAGCTTCTATTCCATCAGAAGCCTGATTATAACTTTTTTAAACCAATTGGATGCTTGTGTTTTCCATATATTAAACCCTATAATTCTCATAAACTACAATTCAAATCGACCAAATGTGTTCTTCTCGGTTATGCACCACATTACAAGGGTTATAAATGTCTGGATATTAGCACTAATCGTGTTTATATATCTAGAAATGTTTTATTTGAGGAATCTATATTTCCTCTTGCTTCTTCCTCACCTACATCACCATCTCCTCCTCTCTCTTCTTATACTCCACTATCTATTATTCACACCACTCCATCCCCATCTCTCTCACCCAGCAATATCACTGATCTTCCGCGATCTTCTCCTATCAAACCTCAGTCCACCACTCATTCTATGATCACACGCAGCAAAACTAATACTCTCAAACCCAAACAATTCAAAGATTTCACTGTACTTACTGCCTCCTCAGAACCAATTACTGAACCTACTTGCTATTCTCAAGCCATCAAAACTGAATCATGGCGGCAAGCTATGGCTTCTGAATTAAATGCCTTAATTCAGAATGGAACCTGGATTCTTATTCCTCGTCCTCCAAATAAATCTACAATTAAATGCAAATGGATTTATCGCTTAAAGAAGGATCCTGATGGGTCCATTACTCGCTTCAAAGCTCGGTTAGTTGCACGAGGATTTACGCAAGAATATGGTGTTGATTACGAAGAAACCTTTAGTCCAGTTGTTAAACCTACAACTATTCGTTTGGTTCTCTCCATTGCAATCTCTCGAAACTGGCAGATTCAACAACTTGATGTTAATAACGCATTTCTTAATGGGGATCTCACTGAAACAGTTCTCATGGAACAACCTCAAGGCTTTCACGATACTCGTTATCCTGATCATGTGTGCCTCTTGAAGAAAGCCTTATATGGACTTAAGCAGGCTCCAAGAACTTGGTTTCACAAGTTGAGTACTTCACTATTATCCATGGGTTTCTCTCCATCCATGGCTGATCCTTCTCTTTTTATATGCAAGACCACTTCATCTCTTACCTATATGCTCATCTATGTAGATGATATTATTATTACCGGTGACAATTCCTCTGAGATTCAACGAATTATTACCTGTCTCAACAACCAATTTAGCCTCAAAGACTTGGGTTCATTGAATTACTTTCTTGGAATTCAATGCACTCGATCCTCTTCTGGCATGCATCTTAACCAAACTCAGTATATCAAACAACTTCTCTCTCGTGCCAATATGTCTCTTGCAAATCCTGTTGCTACACCCATTGTTGCGGGAGAATCTCTCTCCAAAACAGCTGGTGTTCCCTTATCAGATCCTTCTCTCTATCGAAGCATTGTAGGTGGGCTACAATATGCTACACTGACTCGTCCAGACATCTCCTTTGCTGTTAACAAGGCTTGTCAGTTCATGCATTCTCCTCACACTGATCACTGGGGGTTTGTTAAACGAATCCTCCGTTATCTTCAAGGCACGCTTCAATTGGGTCTTCACATCAGCAATTCACCCAATTTTGATCTTCACATATATTCTGATGCTGACTGGGCAGGCTGTCCAGATGATCGCCGGTCTACTACCGGTTATGGCGTCTTTTTGGGTTCTAATTTAATCTCCTGGTCTGCCAAGAAACAGCCTACTGTGGCACGTTCCAGTACCGAGGCTGAATACAAAGCTTTGGCATTAGCTACTTCTGAATCTGTATGGTTGCAGTATGTTCTTCATGAGCTATATATTCCTTGCTCTTCTTCTTCACGGTTATACTGTGATAACATCGGTGCTACTTACCTGGCTTCCAACTCTATCTTCCATGCTCGTACCAAGCATATAGAAATAGATTACCATTTTGTTCGAGAAAGAGTGGCTTCTAAATCCCTGGTGGTTCAATTTCTTTGCTCTACTGATCAGATAGCTGATATCTTTACCAAAGGGCTACCGGTTCAACGTTTTCGATATCTTCGATCCAAGCTTGGTGTTACTTCGCTCCCTCCTTCGCTTGCGGGGGGCTGTTGAACAAGATAATGGACGCCTCCATTTCTTCAGGGCGTTATAACAGTATATCAAGTTTGGGCCATCTTATCTATTGGGCTGAGTTTTATTGAAGTCATTTAAAATCAACGGTTATGATCAAAGGCTCATTAATATCCAATGGTTCACATTAAAGATGGATGAATGGTGTATCTGTATACACGTGTGTTTGTTTTATTTGTCACAAATGTTAGTGGATAAGTTAGTATAATTAGTGGTCCAAGTGTCAGTTTGTGATTGGTCAAAATAGAAGTTAGTTAGAGTTAATCTCTATTTAAGAAGATCTGTAATCAATCATTTGTAATCAATCAGAAAAACTTAACGAGCTTTCAATTCTCTTTTCTCTTAATTAATCTCTTTTACAATTCAATTAACACAATCAATCAAAGCTAAGAATAATTAAATTCAACACTCAGAAATTAAAATAATAGAAAATAGAAAAATAGAAAAAAAAATATTACATTGGCCATGACTTCAGCTACGTGCTTGGCAAATTCTTTGCTAGAATATATATTTGATTTACAAGTTTTATATATGGAGTCCAAAACTAAGGAATCTTATTTATAAATTGGAATTATGCCGTTTCTATTACTTGGCCCGATGGTTTCAATCAGGTTAAATTTAATTTTCTATTCTTTTAGGGTCGTATTCACAAATTAATTAATTAATTAATATGATTTTTTAGATTGCACCTTATGATCAATTGGGAACGATTGAGAGGCTTGTGGATACTCCTTTGCCCGTCTCTGCTACGTGATTTTATGAGTCGATGTGTAATTTTGTAATTTAGTGGTTATTTTTGGATTATTTGGAAAGATTTTGTTGGATTAGTTATTGTATATCCTTGGTTTTCGAAATGGTTTTGCAATACTGGTTTCGCCAAAGCACGTAAATATATAATTTTATCTGAAATTTAAAAATAAGCATATAGGAGAAGTTAGAAAATTATAATATGGAGGGAGCTCAGAAATTAAAATAATAGAAAAGAGGAAAATAGAAAAAAAAATATTACATTGGCCATGACTTCAGCTACGTGCTTGGCAAATTCTTTGCTAGAATATATATTTGATTTACAAGTTTTATATATGGAGTCCAAAACTAAGGAATCTTATTTATAAATTGGAAACAGTAACAAAAATTAACACACAGCTAATTATTTAGTATTAGCTTTTAGATTATGCAGCCCATACATCTCAAAATATGAACTTCAAGATATCACTAATATATGCATTATTATACAACAAAAAGAAATCAATATGTTATTTGCTAGTATAATTTAAAATATAATATGTTAAAACATTAATTATAAAATATAATAAGTTAAATATTAATTATACTAGTGTACATTGGGTTGTAAGATACCAATCCAAGAACAATATATTATGTTATAAATGAAGCACAAAACCTCTTGTGGTGTAAAGGAGCCGCCATAAAACCTCACGGCTTAATTACTACCATCATAAACCATAAAAATAAACTAAGTTATGCTCAATAATTGCGTATTTTGTTATACTTGTCAACTTAATTAATTATATATTACCGCCTTAATTATTTGCTTTTGCAAGATTTCTGAATGACTTCTTCGCAATAATAATTTTGTTGAAATTCATCTTTTCATAAAAATAAAATAAAAAAATAAATGAGTAAAATGAAGAAGGTTCGGTGTTCCTTCGTTCATTGTTGAAGTTCATCTTTTCATGAATGTACCTCTATTTGATTTAAACAAGAGCTTTCAATCAAGTTTTTTGACAAATCGAAGGTATACTCATAATTCATTATTAGATTTTCTCGATTATTGCTTTCTGATTTTCAAAAAATGTCAACCTCACACAGAAGAAGTAAAAGTCAACCATGCATATATACTTACAATACAATGAGCCATTTTTTTCATAATTCTTGTTCAATGCAGGTTTTGAAGGAAAAAAATTGAAATTCTTCTCGAAAATTTAGATCATAATGCCTTCAGATTTCGACGTGTTCAAAATTTCAGGGCCCGTTGATCACTTGACCTCCATCGATTGGTACTTATTTCTCTTTTTTTTTGGTTTAATTTTTCGAAAAAAAATTGTTCTTTGAAAATATTTTATATCTTTTAAACAGGAATAGTCCAGATCATCAGAGAATAATCATGGCTTGTTTAGTTCAAGGAACGGTAATCCTCGAAAAAGATCGAGAAGAAAGTCGAGTTGGCTCCGAAGCTCTAGCTCCTTCATGGTGGAATCCATACAATTTCGAGTGCAAAGAAATACTCAAAGACGATTTTGATTCCTCGATCTTCGGTTGCGTTTTCGAATTCAAATATTTGGATAATTCTAACTCGGATCACGAAGCACCGAGATTCGTAGTTGCGTTCAGAGGAACTCTCCCTGATTTTAAACACGGATTTCGAGATGGTTTACTAGACATTGGTGTGATTTTTGGCGGAGTAAATAAAACTTCACGATTTGAAAAAGCTCTCGAAATCGTTCAAAATCTCGTCTCGGATTTTCAAACTTCAAACATTTGGATTGGCGGTCATTCTTTAGGAGCTTCGATTGCAACGATCACCGGTAAATACATGGCGAAAATGGATGTTCACTTAAAGACCTTCCTTTTCAATCCTCCATTTGCATCGTTTCCTCTAGATTTGATCCCAAATCTCGACAGAAAAATTAGAGAGAGTTTGCACGTATTCAAAACAATTTTGAAAGGCGGAATCGCGATTTTCGCCAAAAGTCATCGCAAGAAATCAAATGAGACGTTTTCGAAGATAGCAACTTGGACTCCGTATCTTTTCGTGAATCCAAAGGATCCAATTTCTGTGTCTTACATCCATTATTTCGAGCATCGAAAGAAAATGGAGGAGAAAGGAATGGGATTTGTTGGTCAATTCGATTCACGAATCTCGATTCGAGAAATTTGTTCCGATTTTATTGGAGGTGGCGAATTGTCGTACTTAATTCCTTCGGCTAGCTTGAGAGTGAATTTAATGGAGTTGAGTGGTTGGTATGAGGCTCATGGCATTCATCAATGGTGGAATCCTGACATTAATTTGCAAAATTATGATTATCAAATTAAACAAACCTCACAAGATTCGCATTATTTCCTCGGCATGAATTCATGGCCGATTTTGCATAATTCATAAATGGCTACTGAATTGCAAGTTTTAATTTCTTCGGCAAGTGGAATTATTGGAACGGAGCCCCCAATTATAAGATGGGAGGGAAAAACAATGTGAAATTAATTCAATATTTTAATTTGTTCGGATGCTTGAAATATAAGATTATTTATTTGGTTGTTTGAAAATTTCTGAAATTTTGTTATTGTTAATATCAAAACAATGTTTTTATCAAAATTAGTGATAAAAAATATTAAGCATTATCATTCAATAACTGGTAAAATAAGAAATATAAATAATCATTTGTTCACAAATTCAATTATAGTTCAAAGTCAACAACATAATAACCGAACAAATCCAGGATTTCAATTCCCAAATTCCAGTCAATTACAATGCCGATAATCTTTACACTCCAAATTCAAATGCGGATTCCACCACTGATGAATCCCATGAGCGGATTTGAAATCCGCACAATTCATCCAATTCACATGCAAAATCGCCGAAGGAAACAAATGCAAAGGCTCCGATTCGTTTCCAAACACATTCATCACCAAATCCTTCACCGAATTTTTCGTCGCGAGTTTGCCAATTCCTTTCGCCCCAATTTCCTCCATTTTTTTTCTATGTTCGAAATATCCTATATATTCCGAACAAATATTATCTCCCTTGTTCACATACAAGTTCGGAACCCACAAATTTAACATTTCGAAATTTTCGTTGTTTCTTTTACTATGTTTTTTCAAAACGGATGCAATTCCAGCAGTCAGAAAACTATTCGCGATTCGAATTCCATGCTTGACTTTTTGATCTTTAATCATTTCAATTGGGGCGGACAAAAATGGGGGATTGAATAAGAATGATTTTATATAAACTTCTAATTTGGCCATGCTTTTAGCAACTAGAATCGCCATGGCGGATCCTAACGAATGACCCGTTAACCAAATTCGTTGGTGTCCGTATGTATAGACCAAATAATTAAAAGCGTCGTAACCCATTTTATAACGGGTTGTATTTTCCAACCCGTTTTTTAAGATATGCAGATCCAGTTCAAGGTCGCGAGAGAAAGATTCCTTCTTGGTAATTGTGCCTCGAAAGGCGATAACAAAAGTGGGTGCATTAAATGTGTTCGGATCGGGTATAGGATCCGTTAAGGTGTTTTGATAAACAACTCCGAAAATAGAGGAGTCAGAATCGTCTATCAGGATTTGGACCGGGTTGAAATTGAAGTTCTGGTACCATGCGGGTCCCCGGGCTTCAGACCCGAACCGCTTTTGTTGGCGATCTCTTTCGAGAACGTATACACCTTGTACCAGACTTGCAGCGATGGATCTCTGGTGATTTGGATCATTCCTGTGTAGTTTAATTAAATTCAGATTTGTTGTGAAGTTTATGAATTATGATATTCTTTTTGAAATTAGAAATGAGAGAAATTCACCAGTTAATTGAGGACAACAAATGAACAGGTCCTGAGGCTGGAAACGAATCCCTGAGTGATGGCATTTTGTGATCTTCTTCTTCCTTTTTCCGTCAATAAATTTTCCCCAAATCTGAAAATTGAAGGAAAACTCAAAAGAAAACTTCGTTAAAACAGAGTCATATTCTCAATTAATAGAAACGAGTAGAATACTATGACATTAACGGCAATATTAGGTCTTGAAAACTCAAAAGAAAAACTACATTTTGACTGAATAAGCAGACAGGCAAAAATATGTTCACTTAATCCCCTTTTCTCAAAAAACGAAAGCCCCTGTCTTTATAAAATAATAATTTTGTATTTTAACTTCAATTTTCAAATTTGCGCTTTTCTCCGCAAGAAATCACAATGCAGGCCTAAGGAAGACGATAAACAGAAAGCTATGAGAGAGAAAAAAAAAAACTCGAAATAAAAAGAGAAGAGATGTAGTAATCAACCAAAATCAAAGAGATTTCGCGTTCATTTGATTGATTAAAAAAGGAAAAGAGAGATGAAAATAAAAAATTAAATTACCTTTACTCACAAATTTCACAAATTCAAGATCCCCTTTTTCAAAATCGATTTCTCTTACTTCGAAGTTTGAAAATAGAAATTTAAGTCCATTTGGTAAGCAGGTATACTTGGACACTGGACAGTCATGAATAAATTATAAACCAGAAACCAGAATACTGATAAAACCGGGAACTGAGATACTGGTGAAACCAAAATCTGGATTACTGGTTATCTATATAACTAGGATACTAAAAAATGGTTCAACAGTCATTTTGCCCGAACTTAAAAATGGTTTTCTTACCTTATCGTCGAGACTGAATTCAAATGAGAAGGTACTTGTTTTATTTGATTTGATAAGAGTAGTGATACAAATTATAGATGGGCAAACCGTTAGGTTTATTCACGTATCGAACCGAATCATTCGATTTCGATTTATTCGGTTATGTTTATTTAATTCGGTTATGTTTATTTAATTCGGTTCGATTGGAAATTTCGGTTTGGTTTTAGTGTTTTATAAATTGAATAAACCGGACAAATGAAACTATATTTCAGTTTTTATGTAATATGTCAATTTTAAATGTTAAAATTTAAAATAATTGTGTTACAAATTATATAATTATTTTTTTTGATGAAATACAAATGATATAATTATATTGTATATGATTTTATTTTTTATTTTTGTTAAAACCAAATATGAATTTTATTAATGATATGTATTATTTTAAAATCATAAAATTTTATTCCGTTTAAATTGAGTTCGGTTCGATTTAAACTGATTGGTCTTATCCGAGTCAATATGAACCGAACCAACGTAATGCTCACTCCCAATACGAACCCTATCCGATGCTTTCTCGAATTGTATAATCATGAAAACGTCATTTCCTTACCGTCTTTATTATTTATGGTTGACTTGTTCTTTTACAAAATATTTTTTGTTATTATTTCAGATTAGTTTCGAATTATTTCGAAAAGCTTATTGTTTAAATTAATCCTATTTATTACAATACCAAAAACAATAAACGTAAACAAATAATTGGAAATAATAAAATTAGTTAAAAAACAATAGAATAAAGTGACTGTTTCGGAAAAATAAAAAGTCTGGACTTCTTTATATACAGGGTGCTCGTGTTCTTTATTGTTTCTTTTAAAAGCCCATGGCCCAGAAAAGACCTTTTAAACCTCCAAGAGCAATAAATAACAAGACCGGAAATATATTAAGAAGATTAGTCCCACCGCTTTAAAAGAACTCTTACGAGCCAGAAAAAGTACTATAAATAAGGAGGTTAGTACAAAGAACAGCTCATACCTTTCTCGGCCTTTTGGCTAAGATCAAGTGTAGTATCTGTTCTTATCAGTTTAATATCTGATATGTGGATCATGTGTCCACAACGATATTAAATTTATATTTTGTGGGGGAGAGTCCATCACAGTAGCTTGCTATTGGGACTTTCGAGCGTCGCCCTTGCGTTGCACTACTGCTCGGGCCTGGCGCACTCCTACCAATTCAAACCCAATTTTTAATCACAATCAAGATTCTTGTTCTATGTTTTCTTCATAATCAGGAATCAGTATCTTGAAGAATCAGATTGGTGGTATTTCAGCTTGTGTAGATTAAGATCCAGGATTTGAAATTCCACGGACCATTGTCGATACAATGGAAGTATGATTTAAATATTATAAATAATTAATCACTTATCTTATGTAAACAACACTTTAGAAAAAAAGATTTTTTGGTTCGGGGCGATTCTCATCATGCGAGTATCGAATGAGTGATCTCGATTTATTTTTCGTAACTACATTTAATAATAATACACCTAAAATAAACAATAAACAAAATTTAGCTAATTAATTAGGAATCCTCTAAAAATTTCTCAAGATTACTACTATATACATCACCAAAATTTACTCTAAAAACACAAGGACATAATTAAGTATTTTTTTCTCATCTCGAGACCTGCTTGCATTTCTTGTACTTCTTGCAAAGAGAAGTCTTAGTTTACATTTGCATCGAAACCGCACACTCGACACGCAAAAGGAAACATAAATATTTACGGCCACGTCAGATCGACACGTCAGCATCGCTGAAATCCGAATTGATGACAAAGCTTGGAAATGCCATGGTTATGTCCCTAACAATATATTAATAATAATATGATGAATAATAAGACAATATATTATTCATTAAGAAAAAGACAATAGTTGAATTAATGCACATATCTCCTCTCATAAGTTGACTCGAGGATATCTACGTGACAATCTATTATGATTGAAAGCATTAGCAACTATTTATGGGCATGCACATCACAAAGTTAATTATGGCCACACATATATGATTAAAATTATAAATTAAATTAATTTATATACTATTTTAGGGGTATAATTTTTTTTTTAAGAATATCTGAGAGTGTAAATTGTAAAGAAATAGAACATACTTGAGATAAGGAAGAGTCATGTTTCTTAACAAAGCAGGATTTTTCTTTGCAAATACGTTAAACTCGTCAGGATCGATTCGTCCATCTCCATTCGAATCCGCTTGCTTGAAGGTCTTTTTGTAAAATTAGATTATTGAAAAATTAATTAGTAACGTATTAATAATAATTAATAATTAATTAGTGTATAATATATATAAACTTACATTATCAACGATGGTTTCTACAATATCGTCTGAAAGGTCCAAATCCGATTCGTTTAATAAAGCCAAAACCATTTCTTTCAACTAAATAAAAAGAAATAAAAAGATGGGTATATAAGTAAAATGGCCAAATAAATAAATATATATAAATATTCTATATGGTTACCTCAACTCTTTCTATGCTTCCAGTACGCCTTAGATCATATAGCCGAAATGCAACTATATAAATCGAAAAAGAATATATAAATTTTCAATGTATTATGAATTTTAAATATATAAAAAAATTAAGGGGTGGTTACATTCGATTTTCTTAGATTCAGGGGTATTTGGGTGAAATACGCTGAGTGACCTTACGAACTCGCCGAATTCAATTACTCCATTTCTTTTCACATCAAACAAATCAAAAATCTGCACAATCGAAATAATATTAAAGATAATTATAAGTTTTTAACAAAAAAAATCATAATTCAGAAAATAAAAAATAGATAATTGTATTGTAGAGAGAGAGAGATAGAGTACCCTATCTGCGAATAAGTTTGCTTTGTTGCTGTTTCTGAACAAAGCAAATTGAAACTCTTCCTGTTCGAAAAGAAGCAAAAAAAATATATTTGAAGATTAAAATGCAAAATAAAATATATGAAGGGTATAAATGGAAAACAATAAACATTATATACCTTGTGAATAAGGCCATCTTTGATGATTGAAAAGCTCAATTTTTTGAACAATTCATACAAGGCCTCTACCTCACTCACTGTAACTGCATTATTTCAAAAATAAACCAAATGTTAGAGAGAGAAAGAGAGAGAGGGAATTGTAGAGAGAGAGAGAGATAGAGAGAGAGAGAGAGAGAGAGAGAGAGAGAGAGAGAGAGAGAGAGAGAGAGAGAGAGAGAGAGAGAGAATTACAAGAGGTTTCAGAGGCGAGTAAAGCAGGATCTTCATAACCAGGTGTAAATACCAATTTCTTCGAAACCACGCAACCCATTTCTCTCCTGTTTTTCTTTTTTTTTACATGTCAAATTTTCAATTTAATGCCTATCAATAGAACATCAATAATTAGAATTTTTTTTTTTTGTCAATTCAAAAAGGAAAAAAGTACTTAATTAAACTCCACTAAGACATTGTAAATAAACCAACATAAATAATGTATTGAATGATTATAATCTAAAAATAGCCAAAAAAAATTGAACTATTTTTTTTTTTACTTGAAGAAGCCAATCTTGAAATTTCAAAAGAATAGTCAACAAGGAATATTCTTGATTTATAAATGTATAATGTATGGGAAAAATAGTTGATCATTCTATGGTATTTCTTGGCATATTATATAGTATAGGAAAATTTAAATTGGATCCGCTTATAATTATAATATATAAATATTTAGGGGTTAGTGACATATCATCTAAGTGCATGCATCATGCAAGCTAATTAAAAGGACCTTTTAATAAAATAAAATAAAGAATATCAAACTATTTATTTTGATTGTTTTATTTTTATAGTTAGATAAAATTTTGCAAAATATCATGCATGGGGGTACAAATTGGAATGAGGAAAATATCAACCAAATTTGTGAACTTCTTTCAAAATAATTAGCATTAAAACAGAAAAAAAAAAACTAGATCATTGAAAGATATGAACTTTATTTATCCAAAGATATTTCATATTTGCACGTAAAATTAGTTGAAATTCAAACTAAATAGCTCCAAAGAGGGGGGAAATGTGAGACCTGAGAGAACAATCAAATGATCAAATCGTCAAAGCATAAACCTCGAAATAAGAAATTGATTGCACCCTTTTTAAGCTTTATTCACTACCAATAAATTATAAATATAGAAACTAAAACCAAGGTACCACTTTTACTTGGTTATTTCCCCCAAATTTATCTACACTAAAATGCGATCGCCATTAAAGAAGAAGAAGAGCAAACCTCGAATGAAAGAAGAGAAGACACGAAAAAGCAATTGGCTAGCTCCAGTTGAATGAATCAAGTATTTCTCGTTAATTTATCTTTGTTTCTCCTTTTTATACAGAAATTTGTGGGGTCAAAGGTTCATTTTTTTTCTCGTTACCTCTCCTTTAACCTCTCTCTCTCTCTCTCTCTCTCTCTCTCTTTTATACAGAAATTTGTGGGGTCAAAAGGCACATTTTTTCCTCGTTACTGCTCCCTTTAATTTCTCTCTTTCTCTCTCTCTCTCTCTCTTGAAAGTTTTTGAAAGCTACTCTCTTATTATTTAATTTTATTATTTTTGGAGGAGTTCAATTTGAATTAGTTCGGGAAGATAATAATAATAATATATATTAAATAGGCACATTTAATTGTGGAAGGATTAATTCAAGGAGCATTTTCACATGTGATCATGTATGAGAAATTTTTTTCTAAATATTTCAAAATGAATCCAAAACTGATTATAATTAAATTAATCAAACGTTTAATTTTTAATCAGATATTTAACACATGGACAAAAATCACGGGGTTTATAAAACTCGGTCAACAATTCCAAAACATTAAATATTTAATAATCTCCAAATTTTATCACAACATCACTACATATTAAATAATATATTAATTTAATTAAGATGATAATTAATACATGTCAAATAATTAATAATTGATTAACATATAATGAACATTTATTTGGATTGATACATATAAATTAATACAAATTAGTTATTAAAATTATATATATTTTCAAATTTCAAATTATCGTACTAATTAAATTTGTTAAATATAGTATAAAGAGTGTTGGGGAAAATCTCGGAGAAAGTTAATACTTCTAACTTTTGCAAGGCTCATGGAATGAACACCAAAAAAAATGCATTTTTATGCAAAATAATCATAGACACCTAAATTTTTTATCTATATTTGTATCTAAAAATACACGTGAAAATCAAATTTAGAATTTCTAAAGTTTTATTTCCATTTAAAAGTTTGATGTGACCGCACTGTGATTTGCCACGTATGTTTCTAGATGAAATCTAGGTACAAAATCTAGTTGTCTATCATTATTGAGTTTTATGTTGCACCAAGATTTCACACAAAATTATCTATATTCTAATCAACAGACTTAATTAATTTTCTAATTAATTAACATAACTAAAAATTAGTTTATATTAATTCAAATTCATGAATTCAAATTGATGTTAATTTATCTTAATTAATTCTTAATTATACGACATGTGGAATTTATCATGTTAATTAAATATGTAAATTAACACGTTGAGAATATAGTGGTAAAATTTGGGGACATGAAGTAGTTTAAATAATTGAATTTTCTCACCGAGTTTATAAAACCCGTTTTTTTTCTTCTGAATTTATGTGCAACTCAAATCAGAGTATTTAATCCAATTAACCCATCGGGTTTTAAAAATCAGGTGGTACCGGATTTTAAAAACCAGTTCTATATTAGTTTTGAAATATTTTTGAAAATCAAATTATTTTCCGAATATTTTTCCATATAAAATTACACGCAGAAATGCTCCTTAATTCAATGCTAGTTGTCTTTTATTAACAAACTGGACATGAGGTATCCATTTATGCAAGGCTGGGTACGAATGTAGATCTCCATTAAAAGAAAGAGACAACAATTACTCCTTGGCCTTGGCCTTGGCCTTGGCCAGCTAATTTTTTGTTTTGTTGACTTTATTGGCCGTAGCCGCCCACCCCACCCCTACTAGTCGAACCTACCCAATGTTGTCCCTGCGCCATATCGGGTTCGAACCCTCATCATTTACTGGGTAGGTGAAGATACTATCCAGACCGGGTTCGAATCCTTGGCCAGCTAATTATATTGATTGACTGGAGAACAGTAAAAAGAATAAATTTCACTGTGCGTCATAAATTAAGGGGTTATATTATAGGGGTTATAAACTTATATTATATACGATGTCTTCAAAACTCACTCAAACCTTGATAATAATGTTTAATTGAATTAATTAACATAATTAATTAAATAAATTAGCCGATTAATTTATTGGTTAATTAGATTGACATGTCAATTAACATGTATTAATACTAACATATTAAAATGAATTAACGTATCAATTAAACGTGTCAATTAATTTTAAATTGGGTGTTAATCAACCAATTAATTTCAATTTGTCTACCTCGTCAAAAATGTTAGGGTGAAATTGGGAAACATAGTATATTTTCCCATAATTTCCACACAAATCATCTTTTCATTATCTATTCGTACTTCGAAGAGGGTTAGTGAAATTAATTAGGAACTTCATTAATATCAAATTTATATGTAAACCTAGATTAAAAATTAATTAGCATGTATATTTATTGATACGTTGAAATTAATAATTAATTCGTTTTTGTGTGTTAATAAAAATAAAATTTCCCAATTAACAATTGAATGTAAGTGTTTAATTGAACTGATGATCTTTCTGGGTAATATATGATATAAAATGAGGAAATTTTTTGGTTCTAACCAAGTTTTTAAAGAATATTCACGAAATAATCAAGTTTTTAGCGCGGTATGATTCTCCGCCTTTCAGAAAGAGGGCGGTGTATGGTTCTCCGCCTTTCGTTAATTTTAAATAAATAGTTAATTGAACTGTCAAACTATCATTAAAGAAAGGCGGTGCATGGTTCTCCGCCAGGCGGTAAATGAAACCCCGCGTTCCATCAGATAGTTGCAATACATCAGATAGTTGCAATACATGTAGTGTTTTTATTTGCCGAATGCTCATGTGACATTAAAAATCTTCAAAATGAAAGAAATAATTTTGGTAATATTTAAGATCAGGTAATATTTTTGGTAATTTAAAATAAATAATTTTCTATATAATATTTATGCTCATTTTATGAAATACATTGTAACATTTGAGAAAAATTAAAAAAATAAATTATCTACATATTATTATTTATTTATTTGATTCATAAAAATATTTTTATGACATGATATGGGTTGCACCAATTATTTCACTCTTTTGTTCATTTGAATGTTGTATTTGTTTGCCCTCCATTTTAATAGTAATTACTAGGTTTGCCCTTGCTATTTGCAATATATTTAAAGAAAATGATGGGTAGAAGTAAATAATAACGAGTGAGGTGATGACTGATGATGCCCATACAATCCATCTCCCATTTTTTTTTAGCATTTGTGTGCAGTGGAGTTAGAATCGGAGAACCCTTAACATACAAACCAAATAAAATTAACATAAAAAAAAACATAACAAAAAATGACGGGCTTTCAAACAGCGCCAGACGGGCTATCATAGCGCGCCTGGCGTAATTTCAAACTGCGCCTTTTGTTTGAACCTATCAAATATCTTAATTACTTATTATTTCCATTAAGTATGTAAATGAAAAAAATGCGCTAAGCCAACTAGAGTTAGTCTAGTTGGTCACACCTCTTGGCTAGGGAGCAAGATGTGTGGGGTTCGATTCTCGACGGGAACACTGGATTATAGATTAAATGTTAAATGAGTGAATAGATTGTGTGGTCTACGGGTGTGTAATAAAAAAAAAAAAAAAAAAAAAGGAGATTGTGTTTGGAAGGGGGGACTTTGAGCCCTCTCCGAATTTACTCCAAAAAAAAAAAAAAATGCGCTAAACCATACTCCGCTAGGCGAGTAACCATACTCCGCAAAAGACATTTTTCAAATTTCGTTCCATACATGATTATTATTGGAATATTCTTTGTTAACTTGGTCACTTATGAAAAATTTTCATAAAACGAAAAGAAAGTATATATCTTTATATGTAACAGTATACAGTATAATTTATCTTTCTATGACCCAACTCAAATTTGAGTGGATTTACAGACTACAGAGTCCCTACTCAATTCAATGGCTTGCTCCGTACCTTATTCAAATATTAAAGAAAATAGTTCCTACACTACATTATGTCAAAATTGAATAATAATTATCGAGAGAAAAAAAGCCTGTATTATAGCCGAATTGCCCTTTGCATATTTGCAATTCTGCCGAGGCCGACTATGAAAAAACAGATTTATAGTTCAAGTGCCCCTGCATTTTTGCAATTCGGCCCACTAGAACGACCAATTAATATATTTAATCCCTAATATAATATAGAGTGATGATGCATATCTCATTAAAATCCCTTACATTGATTGATGTGTTGGCGTATGTATTAATGATGATGGTAAACCTTGATTATTTAATTTTTTTCATCATATATAAGAAAAGAAGGTAAAAAAGAGTCACCGTTTCGCACATCATTAATTTATTTAATATTTTTAACAACATTGTTTACCACCATCTATAAGACTATAATTAATGAAATTTAAATCTATAGATTTGGAAAAGAAGTTATTGGACTAAATTAATATACCATTTAATATGTGTTAAACGGATACATGAACGAAATCATAAACAAAAATATAATAATGAAAATAACAATAAAAATTTCGCAAAAAAATTGAAAATGAAAATGAAAATATTTTTTTTAAAAAAAATATTGAAAATAAAATAATAAAAATTTGTTCAAATAAATATAACTTATCATGTGTTAAATTAAATATAATAAAAATATTAAATAAAGCAAATTATTTTTTAATAATTCGGTTTGCCACCTAATAAATACAATTGCCACCTAATGTATTTATTATATATTACCAACACATCAATACATTGAGGAGATATTAGAGGGGACAAGTATAATTTTTCTATAATATATTAGTATAATAATAATATCAAACAAATTAAAAATATTCAAATACCACTATTATGTATGGTATATATATAAGATTTCAGATTTTTTTTTTCCTTTTTATATATCGAGCTGAACATATTGTTATTTGTTGTCTTTTGATATTATTTGTAAATATTCATTATCCATATATTTTATATGAATATTGGACGTCTTATATTTTATTTTACATAATAATATTTTATAATTTATATTGTGATATTATGATGTGTGTAGAAATATTTGTTTTTACTATTATTTACATCAAAACAGTAACATTGATGATGTATCTCATTTATATGAATTTGATATTATATTAATTTACAATTTACAATTACGTGATATGTTAGTTCACTTCACCTGGCTTAACTTAATTAAGGAGACAAAAAAATTATCTATGCAAATACTTTTAAAATGTATACTTGGTCCCAAGTTGCACTCTAGAAATTATTTTATATTTCAGAAATTTAAAAATGGTGCCCTAAAGTTAGAATTAGCTTGTATAATTACTATTGGTCTATATTTTTCTATATTAATAACTTAATATAGATAATTTCTCTTTAGGGGCCGTTTGGAAAGCCGAATTAGCAGAGTGGAATCGGATAATAAGGTGGAGGAGAAAAAAGTTATGGAATTAGTAATTCTATAGTTTGTTTGGATGTCCAAATTGTAAGATGCTGGAAAATATAATTCTTTGTACGGTTGTTTAATAATGCAAATTCTTTGTTTTACTATTCTTTGTTTAATAATATAATTCTGGAATTAGTAATTCCACAGTTTGTTTTACTATTCTTTGTTTGGTTCTCTAAATTATAAGATGTCTAAATAATTTTGGAATTTTATTATTATAAGATGTCTAAGTAATTATATAAGAATAATAAAATAGTTATAGTATAATTATTGTATCCATATAATTAATATAACATTATATATATTATTGGAATAATATTAAATATTCTTAGACATTATTATAATAATATTAAATGTATTGTTATATAATAATAATAATAATAATAATAATAATAATAATAATAATAATAATAATTGTTGGTTAATTCTAACCTAGAGGGGGGTGAATAGGTAACCTAATGGGCAATTATCGACTAGGTATACAAATTCTAATTTTAGTGCGGAATATAAATTTAAGTTAATAATGAAAAGAAGATACCGAACACGCGATGTTTATTACGGAGTTCGGTAGGTGGTTGCTTTGTAGCTTTAACTCACCCTTTACTCGCTTAATTGACCGATTCAATTAATTGCGAGTACCTACGTCTCCGGGAATGCCTTGTGCCTTTTCGGCGTTCGATTGAATTCCAACTCACTCGTACAAGGTTTTGCCTAGATCGAGTTACACGTTTCTCTCGATCTATGGCGGCTTTACACTCTTGGTACTAGCCTATTACAATATCTAAATACTAACTACACGTGATCGGTCACGCAAGTTGGGAATAGTATTTGGAAAGGAAGAGGGAAATCTAATCTCTAAGAATGGTTTAGAAGATTGTTTAAGCTCAATGATATAGCAAGGTTTCTCTCTTTGGAAGTTTAGATTTGGATAATTGAAGTAATGAGAGAGAATGAGGGAAGGATTCTATTTATAGAACACATAGTCCCTTCCCTCTCTTGCTTATTCTGACTAGTCCGTTGCAACGGACATATGGTCCGTTGCAACGGAACTTTCAAAAACTAGCCGTTAAGGCTGCCGTACTTGAATTAATTGAACATTCCGTTGTAACGTAAATTAAGTCCGTTACAACGGAACTCTGCGTTAACTAGTTCGTTGCCACGGACTGTAGTCCGTTACAACGGACTTTCTACTGAGACAACACTTCAGCTTTGGATTTAATTCCCGTTGCAACGGAGAGTTTTCCGTTACAACGGTATGAGGTGTTCCGTTACAACGGATTGGTTAATCCGTTGCAACGGACGTATGCGTAAGTTGGCACTGAAGTGAAGCCATGATGTCCGTTACAACGGACATTCTTCTGTGACAGGCTTTCTCATTGGAAATAAAATAACGTTGTAACGGAGATAGATTTCCGTTACAACGTACATTTCCGTTGCAACGTATTGGTTATTACGTTGCAACGGACTATACTGTCCTTTCCAATGTTAAGTAAATCGAGTAGTTCCGTTACAACGGACTGGAATTCCGTTGCAACGGACATACTGATTTCAGCCTTTTTAATTGAATTCAAGTACTTTTTCATTGAGTTTAATCTTTTAAACAAGTTTAGAAATACTTATATATTGTATTGATGATTAGGTGGGTATCCCAACTTGCGGAATCTTCTATGTCTTGATCTTCTTCGCAATTCTTCAACGTCTTGATTCATGTGCGTCTTGATTTTATCCATGATTCTTCAACGTCTTTGATTCTTGTTATTCTTGATTGATCCTTTCATTTTGTACCTATCTCCTACACATTTATCTTGCTAGATTTCGTTAGTAGTATCGACATTGTATTTGAGATAATCAAACAATAGGAAATTTGAACCAAC
The DNA here is from genome assembly GCA_946800325.1 of Luzula sylvatica. Taxonomy (NCBI): domain Eukaryota; kingdom Viridiplantae; phylum Streptophyta; class Magnoliopsida; order Poales; family Juncaceae; genus Luzula; species Luzula sylvatica. Next base: position 1,579,201 of record OX326961.1, read on the forward strand.
AATAATAATAATAATAATAATAATAATAATATAACAATATAATAGTAATAAAAATAATAATGTTATTATTATAATATAGTAATTGTAGTATTATTATTATAATATTTTTATAAAAATAATATTATTATTATTATATTATAATAACAAATAATTATATCATAGTCATCCGTATAATAGATATAATAATATTATTATATTTGAAATACATCCTTATATTATTATAATATTGTATTTTATTCATATAATAATATTTATAATAATATATACTATATTATATTATGTTAATTATATATACATAATTTAATTATTATATTTTATTATAATGATATTAATATATTTAATAATTATAATATAATAATTCTGTAATTATAATCTTTTACCCCACTTTAATATATTAGTAATATTATAATATAATTATTATATTATTATAATAACATATAAAATTATTTTTATGTTGTAACTTATAAAATTTAAATACATTGTTGTATTAGTATATATTATATTATATTTATTATATGGATCTTATAATTATATTATAATAATAATAATAATAATAATAATAATAATTAATATTATTATTATTGTTATTGTTATGACAAGCTCCAAACTTAATTAGCATGCATTTTATTAGCTTTAAACTTTTTCATCATCTTGGTATTCTAGATATTTGGAGAACTACAATGTGTAAGTTTTATAAGGAGAAATATTTATCCTCGTTTGCAAATTCCATACTTAAAAGATGTCCAAAAAAAAAATTCAATTTGTTGAAGCTTAAAGATTATAATTACACTTGAAATTCTTACCCTCAAGTGTTTATTGTATCGTATTATTGATTGAAAATGGAAATTGTTATCACGGGTTTGACAAATTAGAAGCGAAGAACTTTCAAAGTGCATGCATGAGATAATCAATAATCTCACATAGGAAGTGGCATCAGACCTGACCCGTGATTTTGATGCATCAAATTAAAAAAAAAAAAAATCAAGTTTTGCTTTCAATCATATGCAACCTGGATCTTTCTAAATTAATTTAAATTATGTAGTTGAAAAGATAAATACATGTTTGGTTATTTGCCTACCAACTTTATATATATTTAAGATCTTGCATGACTTATCAAAGAATTTGAGTCTAAAGGACTTAATTTTTTTTCAATATTACCTCAAACTCCACTATTTAAAGTTTGGTGCAAGCAAAATATTTTAATTTTGATTTTTAAAATTTGAATTTGTAAAAAATAATACAAGATTGTTATTTATTTTCTGGTATAGACTTCCTTTTCTAAAGTCAATGCATGAAAAATTAAAAATTTCCTACTTTTTCTTTGCAAAATCTCATTATTTGAGAAGTAATACATGAAAATTGTTTGATGTTTCATTTTCCTCACAGTTGTTATATTTGGGGAATAAATGTGATGGAAATTTAATTAATTGCTAACTAGCTATACCCCCGCACCATTGCGCGGGACGTACTGACCTAAATATTACTACAATTTCTTTGAACATTAGACAAAAATGGTCTCAATTTTAATCCTTTCCCTTGAAATAAAACTTCAAATTTCATCTTTCATTCTCAAAATTACCCTAACCCAAATTCCAAATGAGTCCTTTGTGACAATTTGTCTGGGAAGAAAATAGCAACAATTCAAAATCATTCCTTTCTTTGGATGGCATTTTCGAATTAGAAATTCAATGAATTGGACAAATTTTATCTTAATTCCCTTCTAGAAGCATTCAACACCAAAACAACTTGCTGAAATGATATAAAATAAAACAAATCAAAGTTCTTCAAAGAGTACCCTCCAGCAGCGAAGACGGTCAATGGGGGCATTTTTGGAAGAATATCGCAAGCGTGTTCAATGTATCCGTTTTGTCTATAATGCTTCAATATCTCGATTCGCATCACATCATCCCTACAATACCTACTAAATAAATGAAATAATCCGAGGAAAATAATACACTTTAATTAAAATTTCTATAATGTTGACAGAACAATATACTTTAAATTTACGAAAAATCGGAAAAAATGTTTATACGAAATTACAATTTACCACTTAGGAAGTGCCACATCATCATCATGATGCTTTCACGCCATTTGCACAATCTCATCCAGTGACTACATTAATGACCAAATTGCAAAAAAAAACTAAACTTCCCAAAAACTTCAAAATTTATGAATATACCGAAACAAAAAACATAATTAATTACTCACCTTGTTATGACGACCAGTACCAGAATTCCTCAATCGATCAAACATCCCATCACCAACTAGTTTTCTCATCCCAGCATCCTCTCCAATATTATTTTAAGTAATTTCAATAATATAACACCCATCCATTTCATTTTCATGCATACCTCCCGCAGGCAGTAGCACTGGACCTGTCCAGTACTGCTAATAAGTTATTTATTTTATTAAGAAAAATAAAGAGATTAAAAGAAATGTTACAAACCGACCTTAGCTCAGTTGGTAGAGCGGAGGACTGTAGTGTCGCAGATAAATCCTTAGGTCTCTGGTTCGAATCCGGCAGGTCGGATTTTTTTTGCTGAATTTCTTTAATCAATTTTTTTTTTTGCACAAAAGCTTCTTGTTGTACAAATCAATACTAAATGACGAAGATAAAGACCAATACTAATAAAGAACTTACATTGAACGGGAGGAGTGACGTGGCCAAGGAAGAAGAAATCACAGAACTCCCCCGGCTTCGGCGCCGGTTTAATCGCCTCCAGGTCAAAGTGCGCGAAGAAGTCGGTACAGACACTGGTACCGGTTCAGTAGTGGCAACGTAACTAGCCGGAGGTAAAGGGCGAAGATGGGACAGGTGTGGACTTCTCATTGGTCGAAGAGTTCAAGCTTTGTTTGTCGGAAGGTGGAAGGAGAGAGAAGGTTGGTCGGTCTATAATTATTAAAGGGAAATGAAGTTTTTACCTACGGTTTCCATAGGAAATGAAATTTCCCAAGAATTACAATTTGTGGTGTTCGGTTTAGGGATGTCAATGGGTCGGGTAATACCCGAATCCGCGGGTACCCGACCCGAGCGGGGCGGGTATTATGCGAAAAAAAATACCCGCGGGTCGGGTATTACCCGAAAACAAAATATCCGATTCGGGTTCGGGTCGGGTTCGGGCGGAGTACTACCCGCCCCGCGGGTAACCCGAACCCGTACCCGAAAATTACCCGAAAATTACCCGAAAACTTATATTACAAATTAACCCTCATAATGTTGGATCTTTATGTATTTTAAATTATTGTTGGATTGTTTTAGACAATTATTAATATCTTGATTATTTTAGTATTTTCTATTTTGGTTATATTGAGCAATTTCTTCTATTAATACCTTTATTGTTGGACGTTTAGAAAAAAAAAATCAATTTTCTTTATACGGTCATGTAATTGTGTCATGTAATTGCTTTTAATTAGTGTAATGGTTGTAATTGTTTAAATAAAAAAAAGAATATTCATCCTAAAAAAAAATTAAAAAAAAAAGAAAAGAAGTAAAAAATAGTAAAATTTCGGGTAACGGGTAATACCCGCGGGCGGGAAATTACCCGCGGGTTCGGGTTCGGGTACAGTTTTTTACCCGCGGGTATTTTGGGTTCGGGTTCGGGTAATATCCGAAATTTTGGGTTCGGGTATGGAGAAGGCTTACCCGAACCCGACCCGCCCCGTTGACATCCCTAGTTCGGTTGGACTTTAGGATTAGAAGTTTTGTATTCCAAAACTCAAGAAACCAAGGAAATCAAGGGAAAAGTGTTGGATTTCAAACCTTATCTCCGAGTGGATTTTTGGATGGAAGTTGAGTTATAAAGTATGACCTAGTATAATTATTAAATTAATAAATGCATTGCTTTTCAAAGACAACATGCAATTAACATATAAGTTCATTGATGCATTATTTTCATGATTTTTTCATGCATTATTTTTATTATTTAATTAATTACTAAATTAATTTATGTAATAAGTTTATTTATAAAATTTAACTATCTAATTTTATTTATTTATTTCAATTATTTCAATTAATTATTTTATTTTATTTATTTTGTTGGATTTAATATAATTTGAAGGAATTAGTATTCGAAATCAGAAATCGAATATCGGATATCGGATATCGTATTCGAATTCGTATCATATACCATATTCGAAATTGGATATCGGATACCGTATATCTTATTCGTATCTATATTCGTATCGGATATCGGACACCGTATTAAAAAATCGGATATGGGATACCATGTTCGTATTCTTATTTGAAATCGGATATCGAATATTGTATTCAAAATCGGATATCGAATACCGTATACGAAATTTAATACTGTAAAAATAAAAAATTCGGTTTTTATATGATCTGTTTTTTATACTGTAAAAGTAAAAATTAAAATTTAATACTGTAAAAATAAAATTAACGATAAGTATATTTTATATGATCTGTTTTTATTTATTATTACTAAATACCATTTGAATTTTAACATTATAAAACTTCTAATTCGGTTCAACCGAATAAACCCAATAAGAAATTCGGTTTATTCGGTTCGATTTCAAATCGGTTCAAATTTTATTCTGTTAGGTTCGGTTTGAATCTAGTCCATTTCAGTTTAATTCGGTTTGCTCTTATTCGGTTCGGTTCGGTTCGGTTCAACCGAATGCCCATCCCTAGCAATGGCATATAATTATATAAATGTATGTATCATTTGATTTAATGGTTATAAATAATTTAAAACGTACTTAGAAATAATAATAATAATAATAATAATACATACATAATAATACATACATAATAAAAATGTAGAAAATAATAATAATAATAATAATAATAATAATAATAATAATAATAATACATACATAATAAAAATGTAGAAAATAATAATAACAACAACAACAACAACAACAACAACAACACAATAACAACACAACAATAACAACAACAATCCTAGGTTTTCATCAAACACCTTTTGAACATCCTACAATCGTAGTTTTTGCATTTTCCTGCTACCAGAGTTTCCTGATATTCATATGTTGGTTTCCTGCAACTATGAGTTTCCTACTGCTACACAAAACTGACCTAGCAAACACGCCCTAAATGCCCAACCAAAATTGAGGAATTGAGATCATGGATTCTCAATTCTCTAGGATTTACCTGCGAACCGAAATATAATCTTGAGTTGTAAGCTAGGACTTGTATTCGGAATTAATGCAGGATTGTGTTTTCGACTTTTCGTTGAGGGGGTGCGTGTTTGGCAATAAGAATAAGAAAATAGTGGAATTATATTTTTCATAAATTTTCTTTTTTGTTATGAATATAATGGATGTCAACAAATCTAGGAAAGATTAATGTATTAATTATAGGATAATTAGTATATTTGATATTGTATTATTTCCTTGTATTGTAACGTTTTATATGGCAAGAGCTTTCTTGGCCGGCACTCACCCTCTCCTATATAAAGGGGTAGTGACTATTGTATTCATTCAATCAATTCAATAAGATTATTGTCTCCTCAAATTCTCTCTTTTCTTCTTCATTTTATAACACGTTATCAGCACGAGATTCTATCCAACTGAGACCTTTGATCCAAACAACGCTCTCGAAATTTTAGTGGAAGGTAGTGTTTCATTTTTCTTTACCGAGCACCAATATATTTCACTGAGTACCAATATATTAATTCTTGCAATAACCTTTGTCCATTGATTGGTGCTCTCGTGAGATATTCATATTCTTTTGTTCATACTGTACCAAATTACATTGCCATTATTACTTTTGTCCATATTACTTTTTGTTCATACTGTATCAAAGGATATTCATATTTGTCCATATTACTTTTGTTCATACTGCTCCAATATACTATACCAAATTACATTGCCAAAATTAATGTTAGGTTTCTGTGTTCAAATACAATAGCCAAATATTATTCTGTGTCCAAATATTTGTCCATATTACTGTTATGTTTATGTGTCCAATATACTGCTCCAATATACTGTACCATATTTGTAATTTGTCCATATTACTATTCGCTATATTTGTGTGTTCAAATATTTTATTCTCCTTATTTATTGAAAAACAAATTATGCACCAAATATTATATTCATATGTAACCAGAAGTTACATGTTTATTTTATTAAAGCACCCGAAGTTGCTCGTTCAAATCGTGCAACCAGAAGTTGCAAGTTTTTATTAACGTACCCGAAGTTGCATATTTTTGTTAACACACCCGAAGTTGTGAATTTAAATTACGCACCTGAAGTTGCAAATATATTTAATTTTATTTCTAGTACATTTATTTTCATGCGTTTATTTTTTTTTATTTGTTTTGTACATTTATTGCACACATTTAATTTTGATTATTTATGCACATGAAGCTGCAATTTAGTTTATTAACGCACATAAATTGAAATTTATTCTGATTGAAACCTGAAGTTTCATTATAATCATTGTATCTTACCTAGTATTTGTTTTGTTTAATGAAGAGACCTGGAGATCTCATTTCTTTTGAATTTGACGAAAATGGATGACGATAATATATGCCTAGCAGATAGTGCAACGACACACACAATACTTAAGAATATCAAATATTTTACTAATTTGACAAGGATGAAAGCAAATGTCAATACAATATCAGGCACCTCAAACTTGATTGAAGGCTCCGGAAGAGCCATCATTTTACTACCTAGAGGCACTAAATTAATAATAGATGATGCTTTATTATCTAGTAAATCAAAAAGAAACTTGTTAAGTTTCAAAGATATCCGCAGAAATGGATATCACATAGAAACAATGAATAAAGATAATATTGAGTACCTTCACATAACAAGTATTGTTTGTGGTAATAAATGCATGTTATAGCAATTGCCTGGTTTGTCAATAGGTTTGTATTATACACGTATTTATACAATTGAGGCACATAATGCTATAATGAAAAGTGAATTTAATAATTCACAGAATGACTTTATGGTATGGCATGAACGTTTAGGTCATCCAGGAGCAATAATGATGCGAAGAATTGTGGAAAATTCTGATGGGCATCAATTAAAGAACCAGAAGATTCTATTACCAAACGAAATATCATGTGCTGCATGTTATAAAGGAAAATTAATCGTAAGACCATCACAAACTAGGGTTGGGAATGAATCACCCAATTTCCTTGAGCGTATCCAAGGTGATATATGTGGGCCCATTACCCCATCATGTGGACCATTTAGATATTTTATGGTATTAGTAGATGCATCTACTAGATGGTTACATGTATGTTTATTGTCTTCTCGAAATGTTGCATTTGCGAGATTACTTGCTCAAATAACTAGATTAAGAGCTCAATTCCCGGATTATACTATTAAGACAATCCGTCTTGACAATGCCGATGAGTTCACATTGAAGGAAATACAGTTTCAGGATCAACCGTAAAAGTGTACACAAGGATAAACGAATGTAAGCGTACATTCGTGGTCATATCTTTCAGTAGGAAAATCCAATTTGAATGGTTCAAATTGGGTTAGATAGATAATAAGATTATCTACAACCTTCATATAGAAATATATTTCATATGAACGAAGTATCAGTGTCGTTTCTATGAAATACCGAAAGGCTGCAACAATATGACATACAGTTAGTAAAACAGTCATAACTTTTGCATACGAACTCCAATTGGGCCAGGCCAAATTGGGTCGAGTAGATAATAAGATTATCTACAACTTTCGTGTTGGGTTATTTTCTGTCAGAGGAATTTACCAATTTCGTATGGACAGAATACTGGACAGATACATGCAACTTTCTGTGTGAAAGAGTGTATATTGGATATACATGTCTTTTGGCCAATCCTAATCCTATATGATATAAATAGGATTTTTCTCTCTCATCTGGTGTGGTTAATTCAGTTAATTAATTCAGAATATTCCAGAGTATTGTGAGACAACTTTCTAGAGAGAGAAATGGTGTAAAGAGAGAGAAACCGTGAAAAGGTGTTTTCCGGTATAGAGAATCAATCAATCGAGCAAGTTCGCCGGTGCTTCGTCTAGGCAGTTGCATCCACGACCGACGTCTTACGAGTCAAGGTGGATACAAGTAGAGGAGCAACATCTGGGGCTCTTTCGGTTGTGATCGATTCGGAGGAACGAAATCTGCCGGAGACGGAAACGAGCGAATCGAGTAACGGGCTGTGGAAGCATGCGGGCATGGAACGCACGAATACAACCCGAGGCGTGTCAAGACGGTGGGAGACGTGCGGTATGGGACGTACGGGCTAGTCACCAACGTGACACCGAAGGAAAAGAAGGATGCGAGCGATCAACCCGTCGTGCGTGATCAATTTCACGCTGGTAATCGTCTATCCTACTTTGCATCGTACCCTCGAAGTCATGGCGTGATCTTGGATTTAGGGAACCGGACCGGGCCTTCATATCCGCTGCGCAGGCCCGGGGATGGGTGAATTCCCACCACACATCCCAAACACTTAATGACTATTGTATGTCAATTGGGATTAAAGTTGAGCATCCAGTAGCCCATGTACACACGCAAAATGGTCTGGCAGAATCTCTTATTAAACGATTACAATTAATCGCAAGGCCCCTAATTATTAAATCAAAGTTATCATCATCTGTATGGGGCCATGCCATATTACATGCTGCAGCACTTATTAGATTAAGACCAACTGCTTATCACAAGTACTCCCCTATACAACTTGTAACTGGCCAGCAGCCAAATATATCCCATCTAAGAACTTTTGGTTGTGTCGTTTATGTTCCGGTAGCTCCACCGCAACGCACAAAGATGGGACCCCAAAGAAGATTGGGAATTTATGTCGGCTTCGAATCTCCATCAATTATTAAATATCTTGAACCATTAACTGGAGATCAATTTACAGCAAGATTTGCTGATTGTAAGTTTGATGAAGCTATGTTCCCAGCGTTAGGGGGAGAGAAACGAACGCTGGAAAAGCAAGAAATTACATGGAATGCATCATCAATGTATCATTATGATCCTCGGACAAATCAATCTGAACTAGAAGTCCAGAAAATTATTCATTTGCAACAAATTGCAAATCAACTACCAGATGCATTCATTGATACGAAAAGAGTAACTAAATCGTATATTCCAGCAGAAAATGTTCCTGCTCGTATTGAAATACCCTTGGATAATTCTAAAAGTGATATACGCCAGAAGCGTGGTCGACCAATCGGTTCCAAAGACAAAAATCCAAGAAAGAAAAGGGAACAAGATAAAGTTGGCATAACTGAAGTAGTCAATACTTCTGATAAAACAATTTCTTGTGAAAAGAATATTGATGATGACACAGTAGGAGACACAAATGAACAAATAACCCCTGTAGAGGTTCAGGTACCTGATAATGTTGAAAACATTGATAATAATGAGATCTCAATAAACTATGTCTCCACTGGAAATAGATGGAACCGAAATAAAACTGTCATTGACAAATATTTTGTATATGCAATCGCGATTGATATAATGAAAGAAAACGAGGATCAAGAACCAAAAACAATTGAAGAATGTCGACGTAGAAAAGATTGGCCAAAATGGAGAGATGCAATTCAAGCGGAATTACAGTCTCTTGAGAAACGTGAAGTTTTTGGACCTGTAGTCCAAACACCAAATGGTATACAACCCGTAGGATACAAATGGGTGTTTGTGAGAAAACGTAATGAGAAAAACGAAATTGTAAGATATAAAGCAAGACTTGTCGCACAAGGATTCACACAAAAACCAGGGATTGATTATGATGAAACTTATTCCCCTGTTTTAGATGCAATTACGTTTAGATTTTTAATTAGTTTGGCAGTCTCAGAAGGACTGGATATGCATCTCATGGATGTTGTAACAACTTATTTATATGGATCACTTGATAGTGATATCTACATGAAAGTCCCTGAAGGATTAAAAGTGCCTGAAGCATGTAACTCACAATCTCGTGGAAGGTATTCCATAAAATTAAAAAGATCTTTGTATGGGTTAAAACAATCCGGAAGAATGTGGTATAGCCGTCTAAATGAATATCTTACAAAAGAAGGATATCATAACAACCCAATTTGTCCATGTGTTTTTATTAGAAAATCAAATTCCGGATTTGTAATCATTGCGGTATATGTTGATGATCTTAATATCATGGGAACTCCTGAAGAACTTCAAAGTACCGCAGAATACTTGAAAAGTGAATTTGAAATGAAAGATCTTGGAAAGACAAAATTTTGTCTCGGATTGCAAATCGAACATTTGAGAAATGGGATATTTGTCCACCAATCTACTTACGTAGAAAATGTTCTAAAACGATTTAATATGGACAAATCACATCCATTAAGTTCACCAATGGAAGTTCGATCTCTTGATGTTAAGAAAGATTGTTTCCGTCCAAAGGAGGATAACGAAGAAATCCTTGGTCCAGAAGTACCATATTTAAGTGCAATTGGTGCATTAATGTACCTAGCTAATTATACCAGACCTGACATATCGTTCGCTGTTAATCTGCTAGCAAGATATAGTTCAGCGCCAACACGAAGACATTGGAATGGTATTAAACACATACATCGTTATCTCCGAGGAACAACGGATATTGGCTTGTTTTATCAAAAGACATCGGAATCTAAATTAGTCGGATATGCAGATGCTGGATACATGTCAGATCCACATAAAGCTCGGTCTCAAACTGGATATTTATTCACATATGGTGAGACTGCCATATCATGGCGATCAACGAAGCAAACCTTGGTTGCCACATCATCAAATCATTCTGAAATAATAGCACTTCATGAGGCTAGTAGGGAGTGTGTATGGCTAAGGTCAATGATTCAACACATCCAAGAATCATGTGGTATTAAAACAATCAAAGGGAGTCCAACGGTGATATACGAAAATAATGCTGCATGTATTGCCCAGATTAAGGGAGGATATATTAAAGGAGATAGGACGAAACATATTTCTCCAAAATTGTTTTCCTCACACGAGCTCCAGAAGAGCGGCGAAATAGATATCCAGCAAATTCGCTCGAGTAATAATCTTGCAGATTTCTTCACCAAATCGTTGCCAACTAAAACTTTCAGGCAACTAAGACATAAAATTGGACTCCGTAATTTTAGAGATGTTTGTACCCATGAGGGGGAGAAATAATACGCGCTACACTCTTTTTTCCTAGTTATGGTTTTTATCCCAATGAGTTTTTCCTGACTAGGTTTTTAACGAGGTAGTTTCTCATGCGTATGAAATATTGACATCCAAGGGGGAGTGTTATGAATATAATGGATGTCAACAAATCTAGGAAAGATTAATGTATTAATTATAGGATAATTAGTATATTTGATATTGTATTATTTCCTTGTATTGTAACGTTTTATATGGCAAGAGCTTTCTTGGCCGGCACTCACCCTCTCCTATATAAAGGGGGCAGTGACTATTGTATTCATTCAATCAATTCAATAAGATTATTGTCTCCCCAAATTCTCTCTTTTCTTCTTCATTTTATAACATTTTTCACATTAATTCGTTAAATTGTAATTCTCACAATTTGGAAAGTGTCCGGGTAGAGAAAAGAAAAAAAATGAGTTACAGATAAAAAAAATTGATAAATTGAATAAATAATGATTTCATATAATAATAACATTGCATTCTATATAATAATTATTATTATATTATCACAAAATAATAATAATAATAATAACAGCAGCAATAATATAACAATAATATTGCAATAATACTATTATAATAGCTATATTATATAATTAATTATATAATAATACAATAATAATATTGCAATTATTATATTAATATAATATAATATAATATATTATATTATATACATATTATTTTTAATACATATTAAGGCGGAACAAAAAATATAATCAAAGAATAATTATATTATAATTATTAAATCTATATAACAATAATGGTTAAATTTATTGTTGTGTTTTATTATCCTAGTAGGAGTCGGGTATAATATAGCAATAGAAGTGAACACATGAGTCTTTATTTATCCTCATTTTTTCCAAAAACATTGGTGCAAGCATAGATGTCGTGGTCGAGCTCGCCTGCATTATTGCTTGCTCTTCTTTTTATCACGTGACCATAAGAAATGGATAATTGTATTAATAGGACCTTTTTTATTTTTATACAAATTGAAAAAATTGGATACTTCTTAATTATCCATTTTAATTAATAATAATTCAATGCTCGAATAGAAAATTAGTTTCGTATCGGATCCTAGTTCTTTCTCCCTCCTCCTCCTCCCATTTTCCTTTTCTTTTTCTCAAGATAATAAGACTTTTCATGGCATTTTTATATAGTGTCAAAAATTAATTTACAATTGTCAATAAATCCTAGTTATTTGATCTTTTCGTTCTCTAGACGAGTATTGGGTTTGAGCCTCTCAGGTCCAAATTATGAAAGCAAAATCTTGTCCATTTGTTTTCGACTTTCTCCAGTGTCATAGTTTCGTTGTCACATTTTAGAAATAGAAATGCTATCCAAATAAAATATTCACATTTTGTATCTATAATATGTAAAGTAATATTTATGATATATATTTATTGTATTCATACGCAGGCCCGGTCCTGTGTTTTTGGAGGCCTATGACGAATATTAATAGGAGAACAAGAATTTTTACAAAAAAAAATATTTCTTATGGTTTCAAAAATTATTAAATAAATTTTAAAATTACCTGAAATATATGATTTCTTTGAAATTTGCTGAAAAGTCATTTAAGTGCTGAATTTTACCACCTTGACTGAAATTTAAGAAAAAAAAATACAAAAATTTGATAAAATTTAGAGCAAAATTTTAACTTTATACACTAATAATTGCTAAACAAACAAAAAAGAATTGAAAAATTATAAACAAATACCTTGACTGGTATTTGGAGTAATTGATTCGTATCTTCTCCGAGTCTCTAATTGGCTGGCGACGTCATGCGAGGATGAATTGGTGAGGAACTTTTCTAAAATTCAACCTGGAAATTGATGAAATTGAACCTAAATTGACTGTATCCGAGAACAAATGCCCCTAAATTCGTATCTTAACAGTGAGATTTACCTAGAACAAATGCCCCACAATTGGCTGTATCCGAGAATAATCTGAATGCTCGAAGAGAAGATTAGAGCTCCTTGAATGGCCCGCATCGTTGCGAGAAATCTCTGCATGAAAATTTCGAAATCAAAATCAAAACCAATTAGTAACTTAATTGAGACCATTTTAATCGAATAAAGAAGAATTAATAACCTGATGATTGTCAGTGATTTGCATGAGGGACGAGTTGTGAATTACGGAAATTATGGGGACTAGAAATGAAAAAGAACCGCCAATCACAGTAGGGAGCCTCGTTCCAAACAGAGTTTGAAGAAGCGTATTAATTCCTGTGACGAATAACATTGTTTGTACCACTCTCACTTTATCATCCTGCAATGAAATTAACTCAAAATTTATGAAATTATAATTCGAAGCAAGATAAAATGTTTAGAAATTTTTAATAAATTGCTGACATCACTTCCACCCATTCGAGGTACCAGCAAGGTGGGGATAATCGCAGTGGTACCGAGAGCCAATATGTAGTGCTGAAATCCCAAAGCAATTGCTTCTCCTGAAAATTCAAAATTAAGCCAAATCAGAATAATTCCATCAAATTGAAGAAATCAAACAAAATCAATTGATAAATAGAAGAAATCAACATACCCCAAGATGGGTTCGAGTCTATGCAATACAGTTGATTCCGAGATTTTTTGATATATTTTGTATGCGAGTGGGATTTATTCATCGTTTGTTGAGGTATTTCATCGTAAGATGTACAAATCTGTTAGAAATAAGAACAAAATCGACCAAAAAAGAAATTGAACCACGATTTGAGAGGCCTAACAGTGAGATTTACCTTCAATCGAGCTCGATTCAGAAATTTTGTTTGGGATCTTTCGTATGCGAGTGAATTTTTTTGAGGTATTTCATCGTTATTCTCTTGCCGCAGCTAGGGTTAGACTACAATTTCTCTCCTCTAGGGTTTTTATGGTTTTTATGCTCTTCACTTCACGCTTAATTGTCTAGCGATCGTCGCTAGGGTTTGCTAGGAGAGGAACTGATGCTAATCGCGTAAAAAAGGGAGGCCTGTGACGGCTGCCACATTGGCAGTGCATCAGGGCCGGGCCTGTTCATACGGTATATAGTGAAATGTGCACACACAAAAAAGTAGATATGTTTTGATATTTGTGATGGTAGTAAATGTGTTTTGATAATGTGAAAATAAATAGATAATCATACGTATTATTGTGTATAATATTTTTATTTACTTTAATAGTGTTGCATGGCATCTAATTTTTATTTTACTTGTGGATTTATAATTTAGACTTGGTATCAAAAGAATGGCTGTAAATATGGTTCTCATGAGTTCTTCTCGACAAGCATAATGAAAATGTTGTGATGAATCATCAATTCATCATATAGTGATAAATGTAGAAATATTTTGATATTTGTAAGTTGATGACAACAGCTGCTGTTCGAAAGGCAACGTCGGGACGCGACATTCCAACTGCAGCAGGTAACGGGTCTTATTCATGCGCTTATTAACGAGGCTGGACAAGGAGTAATAAATGAACAAGCAAGGGGAAGTGAGGTTCGCATTAATGCAGAAATGCTCCCATTAACGAGGACAAGATAGAAAGAGAAAGGACCATAAATGAAAAGGAAGAAATAAGTCAGACAAACATGCATGCTCAGCCAATAATCCCACCAATCATCAAGCTGACGAGTCAGCAAAAGGGCAAGAGTGTAATGATGAAGAGGCCCCACCAAAAACAAAGCATCTTTCAACAGGCCAGGATTGGGCCGACGGTATGACTTCAAACAAACTCAATTTGTTTGCTAATTCACAAAGTAATATTTCAGAAAATAATAGTTCTTTGAAACCAAACAAATTAGGAAAAATTAAAATTAACAAATCAGTAGTACTATATACAAACAATCTTCTGAGGAAATCAGTTAGGAATAGAAAACCTACCATATTCCTTGATGGTTCATCTGCAAAACCTATTATGAAATCGTCTAGAAAGAAAAAGACAAAAAATAAATTAAATATAAAACCAATTAATTATATTAAAGCCTTTGAATTAGAAGCCCAAAACCCAAAAGGTCTAGATAAAGACCAACTAAATCAAATTAGGATATTGTGCGGTTTAAATGAACAAAAAGAAATAGCTAATACCCTTATCAATGTGATAAGCCCGGTACACAAGGAAGGCAAAGTAAATCATAAGAATAAAAAAATTTCTTTTTTAAAGCCCAACATACTAAATATCAGATGGCCCAAAAAAACAGAATTTAAAAAACAAAAAAGGGCCCATTCGGATATGGGTAAAGCATTAACAATTACAAATAAAGAATGCAACTTTACAGAGAGGGAAATGACCAAATCTGATATACACTTGCATGCCAAAAATGATGAAAATTTGTGTTTAGTTAATCACGAACGTTCTTTTGCAGAGAAATTTGGAAAATTTGATTTTGAGAATCCGTACATGGACAATGTGGATTATCGCAATGAAAGTGAAGTCTATGGTTCCGCAAATGCACCGTAAGCCGCATGGGCGAGGAAGAACATTTTGCATCCATTAGGGCAAGCCTATAAGGCATTTATCTTTATTTGCATTAATGCAGTTAAAACTTTTTAATTTCTTATCAGTCTTATTTTGGAATGTACGTGGTTTAGGCAAGGATGAAAAATGCAAATTAGTTAAGGACACCACTAGGGAAGCTAAGTGCAATATCCTGTGCATGCAAGAAACAAAGATTAATGATACCAACTATTTCTTGATGAAAAAAGTATGTCCACCAAATATCAATTCTTATATTAGTAAGAATGCCACAAACGCAAGAGGTGGCCTACTAACGGCATGGTCCGATGATTTTATTCTAAGTTCACAACTAGAACAAACGTACTCAATTTCAACAACATTAGCACTAACAAGTGGATTTACTTTCATTTTGACAAATGTATATGGACCAACCACAAATAACGAGAAAGAACTTTTTTTAGCCGAATTAAAAAATATTAATCCGGAGGACATGCCTTGGATAATAGTAGGAGATTTCAATCTAATAAGACTAACTAATGAATCGACCGGTAATGGTCACCTTCCGCCCACATTTTGGCTTTCAACAATTTTATAGATGAATCAAATTTGTTAGAGGTCGCACTATCAAATAGACAATTCACGTGGACTAGCATGAGACCCGATCCTACTTTATCAAAGCTAGATAGGGCACTAATATCACACCATTTTATTACGTTAAATACGATACCGGAAACTAAGCAAATCCCTACTTTAACATCGGACCACGCTCCATTGAAACTCACAATTTCGGTCCCGAGAAGTACGTCTCAAAGAATAGTCAAATTAGAAAGATCGTGGCTTCTAAAGAATGAAGCAAGACAAATCTTCATAAATACATGGAAGGAGACGCCTACAAATATTTTTTCGGCAACAAACTTTATAAACAAACTAACAAAAGCAACCAGGAAAATGGCAGAATGGGCCAATATAAATATGAAAAAAACGGATGAAACTCTCGAACTATGCAAAAAGAGCATACAAGTCTAAGATATATTAGAAGAAAGAAGGATTTTAACCCCAACAGAATTCAACTAAGAATAGATCTCAAGATAAGGGCCCAAGAATTGGCACTTACATCCGAACTAAAATGGCAACAAAGATCATCGGCTAGATGGATCAAATTTGGAGATAAAAAAAACGCTTATTTTCATGCGTTAGCGACATCGAGAAGAAATAGAAACTTCGTTTCGTCGATCACGATCAATAATGAAGTCATAAGTGAACCGATCCTTATCCTAAATAAATTCTATGAGCACTACAAGGATACAATGGGAAACACCTCTCCGCCGCTCGAGGCCGATCTAGGACCCCTATTAGGAAATCAAACGCAACAAAACGACCTACAAGAACTGGTTAGACCTATTGAGGAAGAGGAGATTACCAAAATCCTTAAAAAATTAAAAAATAGGAAATCAACGGGACCCGATGGATTACCGGCCGAGTTCGTACAATTATTTTGGCCGGAGATTAAAGGGGATTTCATACGATTGGTACAAGATTTCCAAGAAAATAAATTAGACTTATGGAGGATAAACAAAGCAAATATAACACTAATACCGAAAAAAATAGGAGCAACATCAATTGAAGACTTTAGACCGATAAGTGTAATAAATGCACCAATCAAATTATTGACTAAGTTAATGGCAACGAGGCTACAACCGCTTTTACCATCCTTACTCAACAACAATCAATCGGCGTTCACAAAAGGCCGCTCCACCAGGGACTCAATATTGGTCGCGAGAGAATACATCCATTTTTTTAAAAAGAATAAAATACCCGCGGTGATGCTAAAAATAGACATAAAAAAAGCGTTTGATAATGTGGCGTGGCCTTTCTTGCTAGAACTATTGAGAATTAGAGGATTCCCACGAAAATGGATTGAATGGGTTAGGAATCTACTAATCTCTTCGTCCTCGGCGATAAAAATAAATGGCGAATACTCACCGTACTTCTTCCATCAAAGGGGCCTAAGACAAGGGGACCCTCTATCCCCTCTACTTTTCAATTTGGCGGTAGACAGACACATTGCAAATGATTATCCAAAAAGTTAGCCCGCTATTACAAATCTGTTCCGAAGTACCAACACGCATATTACAATACGCGGATGACACTATAGTTTTTGTGGAAGCGCACCCTAACAACCTAAAGATAATATCGGAAGCGATGAATATCTTCATGAAAATATCGGGACTAACAATAAATTGGAAAAAAACAAGCTTCTCGACGATAAACATACCATGCGAGTTGGACAATACAATTGCGGCGACCATTTTAAGATGTAACAAAAAAGATATGCCAATACAATACCTAGGGGTCCCACTAACTTTCAAAATACCAACAAAGATCCAATTTCTACCGTTGATAAAAAAGATAAAAGACAAGGTGGGGACGTGGAAAGGAAAGTTACTTTCAATGGGGGGAAGATTGACTCTCATTCAAGCAACTCTAACTTCTATTCCGACATACGTAATGCAAACAATTAAACTACCAACTTGGGTAATTAATGAAATTAACAAATGCTTGAGAGCATTTCTTTGGAAAGGAAAAGAAAAATGTAATCCCGGAAATTGCCTAGTGAATTGGGACAAAGTTTGTTTACCCAAAAAATTCGGGGGTCTTGCAATTCCAAACATTAGAGTAAAAAATGATGTCCTTCTCTTAAAAACCCTATGGAACTTGGATAACAAGAAAGAGGGACTTTGGGCATCGTGCCTAAATACATTGTACGGTATAAACAATACGCAAGATCTTAAAAATTATCCGAGACAAAATCTTTCTTTCTTCTTGAAATATATCCAATCTTTGATTCCTATATACGGGATAGCTACCGAAACATACGCCAATTCCAATAGAATGATTTGGAAATGGGCGGCTTCGGGGACATATGAGGCTAAATCCGCATATTTGTTTTTAATTAATCCGGGTGTAATATCATATTGGCAAAGGGAGTTGTGGGCTCTACAAATTCCGCCAAAAGTCAAGATTTTCATATGGCTAGCGATCCAAGGAAAAATAAATACATGTGATGTTCTCCAAAGGAAAGGTTGGATTAATGCGACAAATGGAATACTTTGTAAACTGTGCGGAAGAGCATGAATCAGCGGTACATCTCTTGATTCAATGCTCGTATACGATCGCGGTATGGAGGAATATAGAAAAATTAACCCTAATACCGGCCAAATACCAGCCCGGACCTTCAGTATACGAAACTTGGAAGTTAAATAGAGCAAAACTAAAAACGGACTTAAGAGGGGACTGGGACCTCCTATGGTCCTCCGCAATGTGGTCCGTATGGAAGCAGAGAAACAACACAATTTTCGGATCGAAAAACTTCTCACCTAAAGTCTTGGCGGGAAGGATATTGTCGGAGGCACAAACATGGAGAAGGGCAAATCCGAGAAGGCGAAAACCAAGATAAAATTATCAAATCTCGGCTAGGTTTAGTTTTACTATTTTTCCTTTTCAAACACTTGTAATTAACCATCGTTTTTCTATTATTTATAAAAGATCGAATACCTTTGGTATTCATTAAAAAAAAAAAAAAAAAAAAAAAAGTTGATGACAACAATAGTTGGAATAGCATTTCACCCGTTATTAATTATCTATATAAGATATCGGAGACAGAAAACTAATTGTATAATGTTTTTAGTATTTCTTTTTACTAATGTACTTTTTCTTGTTATATATATATATATATATATATATATATATATATATAACATTTAGGATAATTTTGATACGCTGGCATGTCGAATTTATAAAACGAATAATTATCGTTAGTATACATAAAATATACCAACATATTTGATTTTTCTTTTTCTTCTTCGGAATGAATTAATTTTCAGTATATATTAATTCTTTGATTAGGGAAATTTAAAGTAATTGTGGTTAGAGTATTCCCTATTTCATTAGAAATAAATAACAATATTAATTTTTCTTTTGTAATATCAGATTGCTGTGGGGTAGTGGTTATCAGACATTAATGTTACCTAATTAAGATTAATAAATAATAATCATTCGAACGCCACTTATTTTCCATGTACATCGTACATGATTGATTTCCTTAACGTCAAGTGGATGCATTTTTTTTTTATGCAATTAACTTATTTGTTGAAATGCTTGAGATAGGCTTCATTGCTAATTATGTTACTTACGGTATACTTATTTATGGGAATATAAAAACCAAGAAAATAAGAGCTATTAGCTGGAGAGGACTAGCAGCACCATCAACCCCCAATTCTAAAATACGATTCGCACCTCCACCACGGCCAAAACAAGCACGAAAACAATTAAAACAGGAGCAAAAGCTTATCGCTTCGATCAGGTACTTTTTTCTCAGTCTCCATCTCGATAAGGTACTTTTCTTACCATCCATTTTAAAAATTACGACTTACAAATCACTCCCTCTTTACAAACTTAAACATAATTTAAGTGTGCAAAACTTGCAAAACAAACCCTAGAAACAAACTCAATTGCTAGTATTCTTGTTAGTAATTGAATATGTTTCTAGGGTCTATTTGAAAGTTTTGCAGAGTTAACTTCAATTTTTTATGTCGCCATTGGTCTAACCATAGGTCGAGTTTCTTTCTGGCGCAAGTCATTTCAATTGATTAAACAAAAAATTTGGAAGGAGGGACTGATTTGTAAGTTGTAACTTTTAAAATGAGTGTGATAAGAAAGAATACCTGATCAAAGATTGAGACTAAGAGACAATAGCACTTGTTGCTTTAAGCTGGCCTCTCTTTTAGTTGTTTCCATCTTTGTTTTGACTCGAAAAAGCCATAGCAATTGCATGATAACTCGCAGCGGTCTATTAAAAAATACAAATAACAGTTCAATTATAAATACAAACCCAACATGAGAGAGAGAGAGAGAGAGAGAGAGAGAGAGAGAGAGAACCATAATGTGATCAGCCCTGAGCAATCTTTTGTTGCACTTGAGGGCTCCAATCAAATATCTGAGGGCAATATGGACATTTCCCATGCCTTCTTCCATCATTGTCACGTTAATATGAACAACTGCAGTCGACTTTGAGTCTGATAATCTGCACGAATTACGAAACAAATACAACGCCCAATTCACATACCTTGTAAACAAAGATAATATATATTATACAATAATATAATTTTATGTTTTAGAGGGGTATAAATGAAAATTTTATTTGTGTTGAAGTTTATAATAGAAAACATAGATATCCATAACTTTTCATTGTTTTGGGATGATCCAGCCCCGATTCTCTTCCATGTATAAATAGCTGCCCTCAAAATATAACAAAAATAATAAGTAAATAATTAAAACTAGGTAAGGAAAATTAACAAGAAATTATCAAGAGAGTGATATAATATTAGTGTTCATTTTGGTACCTGATCGAAATCGCCGGTATGGTAAAGAACCACAGCGAGAAGACAATATGTCTTCGCAGTTATTTTATGGTGGGGCCCACACACCAGCGATCTCGTTTGCTAAATCGTAAGTGCCGAAGACTATGTTAGAATTTCAGAAATTGCGAGGGGCATATCTAAAAAATCGTCGATTGAAGAATTTAATAAACATATAGGTTAGAGATGTAATTATTTACCATGTTAAGCTGCACAAAAGCTTTAATTAATGTATCATAAGCCTGCGAAATGGCAAATTAATATGTTTATAGTAATTTTTAGAATACAACAAGCATGGTAGTAGTACTGGACATGTCCAGTACTGCTAATAAGTTATTTTATTCAGAAAAATAAAGAGGTTAAAAGAAAATTACCTCGAGTTAAAAATAATCCCCTTGTTTTCACTCAGAAGAAAATTCACCTTCATCACTTCATGCCTCCTTATAACTGAAACAAGATAAATAATGAAAATTGTACAAACAAGTCACAATTGTAGTAATAATTGCAGAAAAATGTACAAACCGACCTTAGCTCAGTTGGTAGAGCGGAGGACTGTAGTGTCGCAGATAAATCCTTAGGTCGCTGGTTCGAATCCGGCAGGTCGGATTTTTGTGCTGAATTTTTTTAATCAACTTTTTTTTTTGCAGAAAGGCTTCTTGTAGTACATACAAATCAATACTAATAAGGAACTTACATTGAACGGGAGGAGTGACGTGGCCAAGGAAGAAGAAATCACAGAACTCCCCCGGCTTCGGCGCCGGTTTAATCGCCTCCATGTCAAAGTGTGCCGAAGAAGTCGGTACAGACACTGGTACCGGTTCAGTAGTGGAAACGTAACTAGCCGGAGAGTTCAAGCTTTGTTTGTCGGACAGAAGGTAGAAGTAGAAGGTGGAAGGTTGGTCGGTCTATAAATTCCTATGGGCATTTCTCAATAAATCAAAACCGGAATTTAGAGTCTTGAGTTGTAAACTAGAACTTGAAATCCTGAATTTATAATCTTAATATCCCAAGGCCTAATTTTTACGGAGTAATTATACACAACATGCTCTCGCAACATATTTTTGCAGCAGAATATTGATCTTACGTTGGATATTGTATTTACACTATAAAATTAATTCAATCCACACCTTACACCTCATCATTATGTTGTCAATCACGTTGCGAGAACATATTGTGTAGAATTATTCATTCTTATCTCCTTCAACGAAAAAATTACATTTAAAATTTACTCGTCAACTCTCCCTAATTTACTTTAATGCCACTATATCCTCCTTCCCTTGAGACAGTAGTGATAAATATGTAATTATATGAAAAATCAATGGTGTTTTAGAAAAAAAAAGAATAATCCATGCATGGATTAAAATTAAACTCGTTCTGTTCTATGTAGAACGAAGAAAATCTCATGCATCCAATGAAATTGAAGGCCTTTATAACCACCGGACCTTTTTCGTTTACTTATTTTTTTTTAAAAATCACTAAATTTTTTTCTTTTGTAATTTTGAAGGTTTGCAAGGGCTTAAGCTAAAAATTGAAGATATTTTATGGATGAGGCCATATATTTTATCCCTCCTCATTATTAACGATTTTTAATTTTGACATTGTGTCGGGGTGACATAATGATGTCAATGATTAATGATTAATTAATAATTTAATTAATATCAAATTAATATTAAATTTATATGTAAATTTGAATTAATAATTAAATAACACGTATCTTAGATACGTTAAAATTAATAATTAATTCGTTTTTATATATTAATTAAATTATTAATTATTTATACAAAATTTCTTCGAAATTCGTATAGAAAATAGAGGAGATGAGTTGTGGCCTGTGGGATCAAAATAAAATTTGATATGTTGGTAGGAGGATAAGGATTACGCGTCAGTAATTGGTTGTTTCGGATGAAGATATAAAATGTGCCAAAAACGATGACGTGGGTAATGAGTAGTTTTGTCCATCATTTGTAGTATTTGTGTCAAAAATTTGGGTTATCACAAGGAAGATCAGAGTTCGAACCCGGTCGGGAACAAAAAAAAAAAAAAGTAAGGTAGTCTAGTAGGGTAGGGTAGGATAGGGGGTAGGGGTTAGGGTGGGGCCTACGGGCAATGTAAAAAAAATAAAAATAAAAAAAAAAAATGTCAAAAATTTGGGTATTTATCCTCTCGAAAGACTCAAAAGTTTGAATTTTGATTTTGTTGTAAAAGTCTGACCCCGTTTGGTTAAATACCGAAGAATTAATTCAGATTCAGTTTGCTTTCATTAAGGTACGTTGGTAAGTAACAACCTATTTAATAAAAAAAAGAAAAAAGTCTGTTTTTGATTCCTAACAAATACCGAAATGTTCAACTTGTCCTCTGACTTTTTCTTTTGGTCAATTTCCCCCGTAAACTTGCTATTTTTGTTCGGTTTGCCCCCTCCGTTAAAAAACTCGTGCCCCCCAGTTAATTGGCTGTTAAATATGCTGACGTGACATTATTTTATATTTATTTTATGCTTACGTGGCTGTTAAAATAATGTCACGTCAGCATATTTAACATCCATTTAACTGGGGGGCACGAGTTTTTTAACGGAGGGGGCAAACCGAACAAAAATAGCAAGTTTATGAGGCAAAATGACCAAAAAAAAAAGTCAGGGGGCAAGTTGAATATTTCTGTTTTTGTAAGGGACCAAAAACAGATTTTTTCCTAAAAAAAAATCATTCAGTTGATAAAATAAATTACCAAAAGATGTTGCTGCCCAGGATCGAACTGAGGACCTTCTGCGTGTAAAGCAGACGTGATAACCACTACACCACAGCAACTTTAACGATATATTAGGTAAACTATTTGATGTAATCCAAGTCGTACAAGTTGATTCAAAATTTGATTACGGAAATGCAATGGTGGTTACCGGTTAGAGAGTATACTCTATATTTATTAAAGTATGTAGCATCAGTGTTGCTGTGGTGTAGTGGTTATCACGTCTGCTTTACACGCAGAAGGTCCTCAGTTCGATCCTGGGCAGCAACATTTTTTTATTTTTGAGTAACTTAATCACTTTTTATTATGATTAAATAGATTGTAAATTAATAATCAACCGATGAACTTTAAATGGAAGCAAACAAAATCTGAATTTATGTGTTCGTTTTTATCGAAACATTATTATCAGAATTTTGCAAAGTCAAAATTCAAATTTTGAGCCTTTTGAGAGGATAAATACGCAAATTTTGGACATAAATACTGCAAAATGAACTGTGTAGACTGTAATAATTGGACGAAACTATTAATTACCCACGTCATCATCTTTGGCACATTTTATATCTTTATCAGAAACAACCAATTAGTGACGTGTAATCCCTTATCCACCTACAAATTACCATCATACCTGTTAGAAGATATTAATGGAGGTGTCCATTGATAGTGCATTGGAGATAATTAACTGAATTTAGTTAGTGTCATTAGTGTTGTTAGTGGGTTTAGAATGGATGGCTAGGATTGATTAAGTTAGTTTGTGTGTGATTTAGATTAAAGTTTAGACTAGTATAAATAGAGATGTAATCCCTCCATGTAATTTAAGCAAGAATTATTTAATCAAACATTTATCTTGTCTTCATCATTGTATATTTCTTTCTCTTATTAATATATTCTTAATCCTCCATTATCAAAGTTAATAATACCCATAAAATATCTTCATTTATTCGTTTAAGCCCTTGCAAGTTTTGATATTACAAAAGCGAAGTTTTCAGTTTTGGAAAATTTAATATAGGCTGGTCCTAATAGAACAAAAGATACATGAATATATGAAGGCCAACTTCATTGGATGCATGAGATTCTCTTCGTTCTCCGTAGAACGAGTTCAATCCATTCATGATGCACAGCATGACAAGTTTTGTTCTTCCTAAAACACCATTGATTGTTCACATAATTATATCTTTGCCACTCTCTTTGTTCAAGGAAGGAGGAGGAGAAAGTGGCATTTTGGTAAATTTGGCTGAGGTGAAGGTGATTATTTTAAATTCTCATATTTTCATTGAAGGACGTAAGGAACAGGAAGATTGAGATTATAAATTCAGGATTTATCAGATTTATTATATATTTTTACATTCATTTGAGATCTTTTTTATCAGCATGACTTTGATTTTGCCTGGTATGCTTATATGATATTATGATTTTTCTCTATTTTTTTTTAATAAATTATGAATTATTTTGTCTTCACTTGTGTATATTATGTTTTATATCAAAACAATTATGAAAAATTAATTTTTCCAGAAAAGAAGTTTTTGTGGTTATATTTGAAAATCAACGCAATTTCATTTTATTTAACTATTTTCATTTCATCAAAATAACTATATTTTTTTTTGAAAAACTAAAGAGGCGAAGCCTCTTTTAATATATTAATTCAAAGTTTAATACATTGGTGCGATTTTATATGATAAATGTAAAAAAATAGTTTCGCAAAAGTAATTTATAATTGCAAAAGTAAGATGCATGCCGAGAGATGATGCTTTCGGCCATCCTTATACGAACGCAACCTCCCTCTGTTGGGAATATCCCCGGCCCCGGGCCCGCGCAGCGGATATGTAGGCCCGGTCCGGTTCCCCGATTCCCGAGATCACGCCACGACTTCGAGGGTACGATGCAAATAGAAGGTTAGATCTTTACCGGTGCAAAATTGATTGCACACGAAGGGTTGATCGCTGCCTTCTTTCTCCTGTCACGTTGGTGACAATACGCGCGTCCCACACCACGCGTCTTTCACCGCTCGTTGACTTCGCCGATTCGCTTGATTTCGTCTCCGACTCAATCTACTCGTCCGACTCGATCACAATCGTGAGAGCCTCAGTTGTTGCTCCTCTACGTGTATCCACCTTGAATCGCAAGACGTCGGTCACGGATGCACCTGCCTAGACGATGCACCGGTGAACTTGCTTAATCGAATTGATTCTCTAAACCGTAAAACACCTTTTCACGGTTTCTCTCTTTTACACCTTTTCACTCTCTAGAAATTTGTCTCACAATTTTCTGGATAATTCTGAATGAATTGGTTTTTTTTAAGATGAGAGAGAAAATCCTATTTATATATAATAGGATCAGGATTAGCCAAAAGGCATGTATATCCAATATACACCCTCTCACACAGAAAACTGCATGAACCTGGTCAGTATTCTGTCCAGACGAAATTGATCAATTTCTCTGACAGAAAATCAACCAACACGAAAGTTGTAGATAATCTCATTATCTACTCGACCCAATTTGGCCCAGCCCAATTGGAGTTCGTATGCAAAAGTTATGACTGTTTTACTAACTGTATGTCATACTATTGCACCCTTTCGGTATTTCACAGAAACGACACTTATACTTCGTTCATATGAAATATATTTCTACATGAAGGTTATAGATAATCTAATTATTTATCTTACCCAATTTGAACCATTCAAATCGGATTTTTCTACTGAAAGATATGGCTACGAATGTACGACTACATTCGTTTATCCTTGTGTACACTTTTACGGTTGATCCTGAAACTGTATTTCCTTCACCCTCTGCCCTTGGTTTGCCACGCGAGCTCGGATTGTCATCGAAGCTGTCACCGTCGCTGTCGCGGCCCGTCGCTCTCGGACTCGCCCCCAGACTCGCCCCAGGACTCGGCCGTCGCTCTCGGCCTCGCCCCAGACTCGCCCCAGACTCGGCACCAGCCTTGCGATTTTTCGATTTTCCTTTTTTCCTTCCCGCTTTTTCCTTTCCCGAGTTTTTGCTCTTCGAGGAGCTCCAAAATCGCCCCGATGGCGGCTAGGGTTTCGCCCCGATCTGTTCCAGACACACACGACAAGGATAGGGCGTATCCTGGGTTTCGCCAGTCGCTGTGGCCAGTCGGCGCCCCTTTCCTCCCGTCGCCCCGTCGTCGCGGTCGCCCCTTTCCTCCCTTTCCTTGCTCCAGTCGTCGCCAGTCTCTGCCAGTCGCGGTGGCCAGTCGGCAGTTGCTGTCGCCCTTGGACCCTCGTTGTCGCCGTCGCAGCCTTTCCGCCTCGGATCTCCGTCTTGGACCCTCGCTGTCGCCGTCGGAGCTGCGTCGGATACCCTCGCTGTCGCTCACGGAGCTGTCGCCGTCGGAGTTCGAGTTCGCCTCCCAGAGCTGTCGGCCTCGCCCGTCGCTCTTGGGCTGGTGAGGGGAGGTGGTGGTGGAGGCGGAGGCGGAGGCGGAGGCGGAGCGGCTAGGGTTTGCCTCCGCCTCAGAGTCGCCTCAGAGCGGCTAGGGTTATGCAAAGCGATATTGTAAGATAACTTCAAAATAACTATATTAAATGCAAAATATATGAACTTTTCAAGGCGAAGATGAAAAAGGAAGAATATGCAAAACTAGAAAAAGGCGAAAAGGGTATATGGGAGTGTATTGAGTTGTTGAACGAATTTATCGACGAAAGCGATCCCGATTTAGACGAGCCTCAAATCGAGCACCTGCTTCAATCTGCCGAGGCTATTCGCCGTGATTACCCTAATGAAGATTGGCTCCACCTCACTGCTCTTATTCACGGTATGTTATGTCTCGAGTAACATTGTAATTCAATATAACTATTCATAAATCAAGTTGTAATTGTAATAATAGCTCATACTCATACATTCATATTTACATAAAAATATTATATACATAAAGTAAATATGTAATTACTTATAATTAATGCAATTAAAAGTATGTTTCATCATCAATAAAAGAAAAGGTATATATATACTTTTAAATTGGTAAAACTTTATTTTTCCAGATCTAGGGAAAGTACTATTGCACCCTTCTTTTGGCGGAGAGCCGCAATGGTGTGTTGTTGGTGAGTTTTTTATACTCTTAGTTTCAATTATGATTTTTTATATCTTAATACATATTCATAAATTTTCTAAAATAAAATTATTGAGTATTACGAATATTTATGTGAAATTGACCGGGAAAATTCAGGAGACACGTTTCCTCTGGGTTGTGCATTTGGCGAATCTATCGTACACCATCAGGTATTATTACATCAATTCTCCAGAGCTATAGTTATTTTTTCATTCAATTTCACTTATATGAAACAATTAATTAAGTAGTTTTACCTATTTTTTGTATTGCAGTATTTCAAGGAAAATCCTGATTATAACGATCCAATATTTAAAACACAGCTCGGAATTTATAACGAGAATTGCGGACTCGATAAGGTCACCATGTCTTGGGGCCATGATGAATACATGTATCTGGTTCGTGCATTTATTTTCAAAAATCATCATTAATATTATCATTATTGTTAAATTTTAGCAATTATGTTTATAACTATGAATTAATCAAATTTTGAATTATAACTAATCGTGAATAATCTTGCTAAATTGGAATTAATACAAGATTTTTTTTAATTTAGGTGATGAAGGGAAATGAGACGAAATTACCATCCGCAGCTTATTTCATTGTGAGATTTCATTCATTCTACGCATTGCATCACTCGGGAGCGTATACCTATCTGATGAACGATGGAGATAAATAAATGCTAAAATGGCTTCGTATTTTCAAGTAATTCATTTCGATAAAGATAGAAAGATAACAAATAGGTTTTTTAGTTTTTAAGGGTAATTACGTTATTACCACACGTTCATTTTGTAATTTATTTTCTTTGGTTTAATGAAAAAACTAGGGTATACCTTTAAGGTTATCCTATTTCAAAAAAAAATAAAAATTTGAACTTGAAATTTTGTTTTATGAGCAGCAAGTATGATCTATACAGCAAGAGCAAGGTGAGAATAAATGTTGAAGAGGTTAAGCCTTATTATGAGTCTCTCATTAAGAAGGTAAATAACTAAAAACTTTGATTTTTCATTTAATTCTCTTTTGATTGATAATGTTGTTATATGCTGCAGTATTTCCCCGAGAAGTTGAGATGGTGAAGAGTATGGTGAATGATGATATTTAGTGCCTTATATTCAATAAATTGGACCATGAATTTGGGGTTGAGTTTACTAGTTCAATAAATTTGATTAATACTGTAACATTCTATTGTTATGTTTCGTGGTTATACGTAATAAATTGGCTATTGAAGCAGTTTATTAGACAAACTATTCGTGGTTGAAAAAAAAAGGACCGCATTATATATTTTTTACGTTATTATAAAAAAAATGGTTAAAACTTTTAAACTAAAATATTGCCAAAATTGTAAAACCTAAAGACGAAAAAAAACTAGAAAAATAATATTTTTATGGGTCAATAAATGAGATTTTGCTTTCAAAATTTGGGCCTGAAATTTGATTATTAAATTTGATTATTGAATGAGAGAGGCTCAAACCCAATACAATTCCTCTTGAATAGGGCTGCAACTTTAGCTCGTGGCTCGTGGCTCGCTCGAGCTCGACTCGATAATAGTTCGATAATAGCTCGCTCGATATTAACTCGAAATTAAACGAGCCGAGCCGAGCTAGCTCGAACGCTTATTGAGCCGAGCTTGAGCCAGACTCAGCTCGCTCGTATTAAGCTCGAATTTTTTTTGAGCTCGATTTAAAAAATTAAATATTTTTATTATAATTAATTTACATTATATATATTATTTTAATTATAAAATTTTATAAAGAATTTTTTTATCTTCATAATAATTCCAATTCGGGTTACAACTTAGCTCCTAAAAATTTTTTTTAACTAGGGGAGACAAATTAATAATACCAAATTCAAATCTTATTTTTTTATGTTTTGTGTTGTGTATGCTTGATTTATTATTGTTATGTTTTAAGATATTTTAGTATTTAAAATATTTTATGTTTATTCGCGATTATTATAAATTTTTAATTAAAATTTAAGTTATTTTTTTAATTGAGCTACTGTTGAGCCGAGCCGAGCTAGCTCGAATTAAAACGAGCCGAGCTTGAGCTTGATTTTTCAGCTCGAACCATAATTCTAAACGAGCCGAGCCAGCTCGAATAAGTTCCGAGCCGAGCTTGAGCTTGGCACAGCTCGCTCGAGCTCGGCTCGTTTGCAGCCCTACTCTTGAATGAATACTACGTTTTCTCTAGGGACTGATTTTTCTAACAATCGGAGGTATATGCTCTTTTATGTATTATGGATTATGTTTTACTAAAATTTCCGAGCAATTAATTACTTGCTAAAATTACTTAAATCCTGAATTTATATATATTTTTAAATAATTAAAACCCTGAATGAATTGATCTTTGGAGAATTTCTGGCAGTGACCCGGTATAGAATTTTTTTTCGAAAAATAATCTTGTTTTAAAAAATATTTCAAAATTAATCCAAAACGAATTTTAAAAGTCCGGTACCACTTGATTTTAAAAATCCGGCGAATTAATAAGATGGAAATACAATTAACTGGGGAGATTAAGCAAGACCTAACAACACCGGATTTATTCGGTCAAAAACTTTATGAAAATGACTAATAAATTTCCCCAGATTTTACTCTCATATCTTACATATTCTAGTTAATAACAATTAATTAATATATACTTAATATTTATTTGTGTTAAATAGAAGGAAAAATATACTTGCCCCCCCCCTCCCCCCAACTCAAAAAAGAGCCTCGATGAGGTGGCAAAAATGGGTTAAGTGGATTGATTAGTTTTTCTAATTGATTCAATAAAAAATTAATTGACACGTAAATAATTTATGATATGTTAATATTAGTACATGTTAATTGACGTGTCAATCCAATTAAACCGTCAATTAAATCGTTAATCGAGTCAATTATCAGCACTAATCAAGGCTTTTTTTTTTGAGTTTGGGAAGCTTAATATATAATCCCTAAATAAAATCTAGAAAATGTTATGGTGAAATCTTGGGGACAACCAAAATTTCTTTTTATTACGGAGACACCAAATAATTGACAATTTTAGTATGCTCCAAGATCGCACCACAACATTCTCTTGATTCTATTTAACACACTTAGCATGTTAATTAAAAAAAATACATAATTAAAAATTAGTCAATATTAATTTTCATTTAGTAATTATAATAAATATTAGTTATATATTAATTAGCTGTTAAAAATTAGTCAACATTCTCTTGATTCTATTTAACATTCTTTTGCAAGTTGCAACCAGCTTCTTATTGGAGGTTCCACTTCCATGTGTTTTAAA
Source organism: Luzula sylvatica (assembly GCA_946800325.1). Lineage (NCBI taxonomy): Eukaryota > Viridiplantae > Streptophyta > Magnoliopsida > Poales > Juncaceae > Luzula > Luzula sylvatica. The sequence continues at coordinate 1,610,220 of OX326961.1, forward strand.
TTTAAGGGGAGGAATTAGGAAATATCAAATGTAGAAATAGCAAACATATCATGAGAGAGAAGGAGATTCAGTGATGAAACGGAGAAGATGACGCCTCTGCTAGCGTCGTTGATCTCCGCCGCTCGGCTTCTAACAGCACTTCGCAAGTCGCCATCGTCGGCTCTGAGGTTTCCCCAATTGAAAGCCTTGATTACGAGTAATTATCTATTCAACACTGTAATTTCGACTTATAAAACATCCATTGTTCGATTACACTACTTTTGTTGGTTTTAACACTAAATTTCAAGCTGTCACAGTTGGTTTTGAGGTTTACTTCATTGATCACGAGTTAGTGATTAATTCTCACCCAATCTAAACTCTTAATTACCTGTATAGTTTCTATAATAGTGGATTTCATCAATTTATTTCTGAAATTAGCAAAATCTACCTTTTTTCTCGTTACTTCCTTAAATCGCAAACAATTTAGTTGTCAACTGAGTCTTTCAGTCAATCTCACCATTCACTGAATGCCAAACCTGATTCACAAACTCTTTCTTATCCAATTCAATGACCCTGCTTAATTTTCTATTTTGAAATTATTTTTCCTTACAGATTGGTTGAGAACGAGTTGTTCAAGCAGGACTGGAGATCTAAAGAGCGGGGCCAAATTCTCCAGTACATCATTCTGAAATGGAGTCTCTGTTTCCTTGTTGGCTTACTGGCAGGTGGGATCGGCTTCCTCACCAATCTTGATGTACAAAATCTCGCTGGCGTTAAATTTGTCGTCACCTCCAACATGATGCTCGCTCAAAAGTAATAACAAAAGTATAATTTCATGTATGAAAACATATCACATATACCCCTACAAAAAGTGGAATATCATGGATAGCTCTCGAAAATGTAAACTACCTTTACTTTTAACATTTTTTTTATTTTGCATGAGAGATAAAAGGTAATTAAAGAATTATTTTCTATGCTATTCATGATTTTTTATGTTTTGGTGGGATATATTTGGTGATATTGCCAGATTTTCTATTATCAGACCTGAAATTTCTATTCAAACCCTAAAGTAAAGTTATTTGTAATAATGGTAGATATGGAGGGGCATTTGGGGTATTTGCCGCATCGAATTTTGTGATGACAACGTTCGCTGCATCGATAACCGTGTTTTTCGCGCCAGAAGCTGCAGGGTCTGGCATACCAGTGGTGATGGCGTATTTAAACGGAGTCGATGCTCCTAGCATTTTTTCATTTAGGACCCTGCTGGTCAAGGTCAGATTTTGTGTTACTATTTTATACTCGTTTATGCAGGAAACATATTTTAGTGTTGAATATATGGAATTCAATTAGGATAGCTAATGGCAAAAAAAATCGCAGTTCGTCGTTCAATCTAAAAATCGTTCGAAAATGAATTATGATGCCATGTAATGATTCAATTAAGTCAATGAAACATAATTCTAATGCAAGTTGAAAATAACAACAAATTTGAACAAAACATAATTACAAAAACCATCACAAACAATATTTCATTTAAGATTCAAAAGATTCCTCAAAAATTCTTCATAAAAACCAAAACCTAGCCTCAACTCCGCACTTTTGCCAGAATCTGTAAACTCTTGCAAGTCTAAATAGAAAGAAAACTTTCTTCTCGATAGAGAAACGAGGAGAGAGATTAATTGATTAACTTAGGTTGTGATGATATGAATGGCCTTTGAATGATTCTTGGCCGAGCCAATAATACCATAGATGGATTAATTACTTTCTATAACCAGACCAAAAAGTGAGAAAATGTGGAGAGAACATGGGATCGTGGTCTTTCTTTGGATAGACATGGTTTACATGGTCCATGCGACGAAGAGAGAGTGGATTATTGATCACGTGGATTGTGTAAACTGTGTGAATGGCTAAACTCGAGTTAGGTTTAATTATCTTTTCTTTTTCGTTGGTCTAGGATTAATTCGGTTTTAAATTCAAAACCAACTTAAAGGAGAGAATGACATGTGTGGACAGATGCTAATGCGCAAAATGAGGATTTGGATTGGTTTAGGGAATTTTAGGAGAATTGACGAGATGGATCAATGGCTTGATTGTTATTTCTTTAATATCTTCGATTTGCACACAATGCATTTGAATTCTACAGAATATGTGATAAATTATAAATTAGTAGCATATTTGTAAAAATACAGTAAAACCCTAATTTTATCATATATAACGAATTAAATACATATATAAATAGATGTTGTTTCAAACATCCATCTATATATATATATCACCAACACGAATCAAAATTGGGCCGAGCTCAAGCCGGTCCCTGTTCTGCTCAGTTCAACTCGAGTTTGAACCATTATATATATAAATCCTCAACCTATTATTATTTGTATATAAACCCACAATCCTTTTAACCAACACTCGATACTCACTAGCCAAATATCCACCATTCAAGCCCAAATACTCATATAAAACTCAAATATCAAAAATCGAATAACCAACCCCAACTTGAGCTATAACGAGCCGAGCCGGCTTGGGTTTTTTCGAGCCGAACTCGACATGTCATTTCAGTGAATCTTAGTTAAGAACTGAGCCGAACCGAGATCGAACTGACCTCTAATCGATCGAGCTCGGTTCGTTGACATCCCTAAATTCAATGTTTGTTTTGTCTTAATAAAACTCTATTTTGGCGTGTAAGGTCTGCATGAATGTTGACCTTTTTGTTAAAATACTCACAAAAGTCGGGAATTTGGCGTGTAAGGACTCTATTTTGGCATGTAAGCACTTTCTTGACAAACAACCCTTCCATTTCAACAGGTGACAGGCTCCATAACCTTTGATGGTTTTTAACGGGGTACAGAAAGTCGGGAATTTGATTCATGCTTTGAGAACTACCGGGCATAACGGTTTCCTGGTTTTTGATGGACGGCCCGGTTTTGACTCCCCGGTTTTGTATGGACTGATTCTCTGAGCGCACTTGCTTGTTTTGTTGAAAAAGGAAGAGTTTTTACATTCTGCAGTGGTCGATACATCGAAACAATTTTCTGCGGACGATTTTGCCAAAGTGTCCCTGACAAATTGTGGAACTATCGAGGATATAGAACTAACTGGAGAGGAACTGGAGATGTTCGTAGACTTGCATCCTTTCACAAAGACAACACCGTACACCGTAGTCTCTTGCAAAAGCACTCGTATTGTTTCGCGAAGTGGGATTGTTTCCAAAATCCACTTCGGTAAGTTTACTATTTTCTACTTATGTTAATAATTTTTTATTATTTTTTCTTTGCAATGTGATCGAGTAGTTGGAATATTAATGAGGCACGATTTCATGCCAGAGCATATATTGAGTCTGCACCCTTTTTGGTTGAAAAATAGATGGAAAAGGCTTCGACTTGGGAAATTCAATTTAACAAAATATTTTGGAGAGCTTTAGAAGAATACAGAGAAGAGTTTCGCGAGTTATTTGTGCTCCCCAAAAAGGATTCGAAGAAGATATCACAAGTTTCATTTATGATACCAATCGATAAAATGTGTATTTGTGTGTATCTTTTAATTTTTGTTTTGAATCATATTATCAGTGTAGGTGTATATATAAATAAAAAGCTATTTATCATGCCCCCAATTTCACCATAACCATGATTAATTAACAATAAAATTAAGATATAATGAAACCGTGACAAATTTTCATTAATTAATAAATAGCCTACGAATCTTAGACCTTGATTAAAATAAGTCGAGGCTATATTGTTGAAGTTGAATTGAGGGGAAAGATATGTGCATAGTCTGATAGATAGCCCATATACATGAATAACCCCCAACTTTAATGATATGTGCAAAAAATCCTCAAGTTAAACATTTTACATGTGCAAAAAAGTTTGCTTAGCTTATACGTGAAAATTGAAATCTTGCTTAGCTGCCATTTTACGTGAATAACCCCCAACTTTCAAAAATCTTCAAGTTCTTTTCTCTTACTTAATCATTCTCTTAGATCTTCTGAAACTGTTTACTTGTGGGTTTATGAGACATAAGTATAACACTTCAATTAAAACTAACAACACAAATAAGCATAAGATAAAATCCACACTAGATCCAACGGTCATTTCGAGGCGGTCAAATCCGAACGTTGGGATTCTACCTCCCTTCTCCTTATTTTCTCCCCTCTCCTCTCCATTCTCATTTCTTCTTTGGTCATATTCTCTCCTCTCCTCTCCTCTCTCTCTCTCTCTCTCAAGATGGAACTTTTTTTCACTACTATCTTGAGTGCATGAAGAAGTACTACCTCCGAGATCAGATCTGTCTGCGAAATAGTAGAATCTCATCATTTAGTGGAGAATCGAGTACAGCTCTGCGAGCTACAAGGTTAAAAGAAGAGAACACCATTGCTTACGTGGTGGCTTGCTCCCTTGCCGTTCAATCCCCGTTCTTGGAAAGGTTTTCTCTTTTTCGTTCAATTTTACATTTAACGAAGGACTTTTTTGCTATTTCTTCTTCTATTCTATTACTTTCTGAATTTTATGAATGGATCTTTTTGTATAAGGTGGATTGAAGAAAGACGAGTTGATTTTAAGAGTTGCAATTTCTCGTTTATTTAGAAGCTCGAAAAATTCTAAACTTATTGGATCTTCGCTTGGGAAACTATTAAAGAAAAAAACCAGTAGTAATTCAAAAGCATAATCTCCAAACTTTGTAAGTGATTTTATTTACATTCTAATCCTCTAATTTTGATTCATGATGCTAATTCGATCTTTGGTCTCGAATTCAAAAAAGGCGCCCCTTCATTTTGCTGGAATTGCAAAAAGGCCCCTGCCTTATGTCACAAATTGCAAAAGGACCCATAGTGGTTTTAATAATTTTGATATTACGTGGGATTTATCTCAATTCTCAATAATATTTTTGTGTTTAATTTTAGACATTCTGCCAGATGTATATTTGTGGGATGTTATTCGAAGAGGGACTCCGCAAAATCGATTCAATTTCAGAGTTAATTTGATAGAACATGAGGTCGCTCAGTAAGTTCGAAGAGTGACTCGGCAACAACAGGTGCGTTTTGATCTCAGCGTCCCTGCATTTTTACTAAAAAGTCCATGTGTTAATGATTGGGTCAATTAAAAAAGCTATTTAAATTTAATTTGTTTAATTTTTTATATATAGGAAGCCAACCCTTGATCGCATGAAGTTTTCGACTATCAAAGCGCATCTTGAGATCCTCGATACAGTCACCAATCATTTTACTAAAAGGTCCCTGCATATTTACTAAAAGGTTCATGTATTAATATTGGGTCAATTAATTAAACTCTTTAAATTTAATTTGTTTAATTGTTTTATATAGGAAGCCGGCCCTTGATATCGCATGAAGTTTTCGACAATCAAAGCGCATCTTGAGATCATCGATACAGTCATCAATCATTTTACTAAAAGGTCCCTGCATTTTTACTAAAAGGTCCCTGTATTAATGATTGGGTTAATTAAAAAAAGCTATTTAAATTTAATTTCGTCGAATTTTTTTATATAGGGAGCCAGCCCTTGATCGCATGAAGTTCTCGAATATCAAAGCGCATCTTGAGGCCACACCAATCATTTAGTTCCAATTTTTATATTTAATTTTAATTTGTTTGTCTCTGTGTTTGTGCTTGTATATGGGTGTCAGTGAGTATTAGAGTGTGTGTGTTTTGCAGGTGTGCGCGAGGGAGAAGGCACTGTTGCTTAATTTTTGGCAGCGACCAAAAAAAAACAAGCATAATTTTTGGCAGCGAAAGTGTAAAAGTCACTAAAAACTTCATTTTTGGCAGCGAAAGTGTGTAAAAGTCACTAAAACTTCATTTTTGGCAGCGAAAGAATTTTAAAGTAACCAAAAACTTCATTTTTGGCAGCGAAAGAGAAAGTCACTAAAATATTCATTTTGGCAGTGCAAAAGAGAAAACGTCACCGAGCTTATTTTTGGCAGGCAAAACGAAAACGGCACTAAAAGTTATTTTTGGCAGCGAAAAAGAGAAGTCACTAATAATTACTTTTTGACTTCGAAAATAAATTGCACCAAAACTTATATTTTGGCAGCGAAAAAGCGAAAATATCACCAAAAACTTAATTTTTTGCAGCGAAAATGGGTAAATAGCACTAAAAGTAACATTGGCAGCTAAAAAGAGATCGGCACTAAAACTTCACCTTTTGGCAGCTAAAAATATAAAATGGCACTAAAACTTAATAATTGGCAGCGAAAATTAGAAATGGGCACCAAAACTTCATGATTGGCAGCAAAAAGAGAAAACGGCACTAAAACATTATTTTTGTCATCGAAAAAGATAAAAAGCCACTAAAACATGTTTTTTGGAAGCTGAAATAAAACGGCACTAAAACTTAATTTTTGGCAATGAAAAATTGAAACGACACTAAAAACTATTTTTTCGCAGCGAAAAGGAAAAACGGAACTAAATATATTTTATTTGCAGCGAAAAATAGAAATAGTTACTAAAACATAATATATAGCAGCGAAAAATACAAATAGGCACTAAAACATCATATATGGCAGCGAAAAATACAAATCGGCACAAAACTTCATATATGGCAGCGAAATGAAAAAATGCACTAAAAGTTTCTTTTGGAAGCGAAAATGAGAAAATATCTCTAAAACTAATTTTTTGGCAGCGAAAAAAACGAAAATTTGAAAGTTGTTTTTGGCAGCGAAAAGAGAAGACGGAACTAAAACTTTATTTTTGTCAGCGAAAAAGATAAAAAGCCACTAAAACATGTTTTTTGGAAGCTGAAATAAAACGGCACTAAAACTTAATTTTTGGCAATGAAAAACTGAAAAGACACTAAAAACTATTTTTTCGCAGCGAAAAGGAAAAACGGAACTAAATATATTTTATTTGCAGCGAAAAATAGAAATAGGCACTAAAACATAATATATAGCAGCGAAAAATACAAATAGGCACTAAAACATCATATATGGCAGCGAAAAATACAAATCGGCACTAAAACTTCATATATGGCAGCGAAATGAAAAAATGCACTAAAAGTTTCTTTTGGAAGCGAAAATGAGAAAATATCTCTAAAACTTATTTTTTGGCAGCGAAAAAAACGAAAATTTGAAAGTTGTTTTTGGCAGCGAAAAGAGAAGACGGAACTAAAACTTCATTTTTGGCAGCCAAAATAGAGAATGACCTTATTTTTTGCCAGCGAAAAAAGAGAAAGGCACTAAAACTTTTTTTGACAGCGAAAAAGAGGAAACGGCACTAAAACTTTGTTTTGGCAACGAAAACAAAATAAAAGTTATTTCTCTGCAGGGAAAGGAGAGAATGGCACTACAACTTCATCGTTTGGCAGCCTAAAAGAGAAATCGGCACTAAAGCTTATTTTTGGCAGCCAAAAAGAGAAAACCACACTAAAAAGAGAAGACGACAGATCATTTTAATGACAGATCATGACGATGATCATTGATGACGACAGATCATGATAAGGATCATTGAAGACGGATCATGATGACATATCATGATGTTGATCATTGATGATGACGTATCACACGGATCATAATTAGATGATCATTTATGATGACAGATCATTGATTACGACAGATAATGATAAGGATCATTTATGATGACAGATCATTGATTACGACAGATAATGATAAGGATCATTGATGACGGATCATGATGTTCATCATTGATGATGACAGATCACGATGACGGATCATGATTAGATGATCATTGATGATTACAGTTCATTGATGACGACAGATCATGATAAGATAAATGACGGATCATGATTATGATCATTGATGATGACAGAAGATCATGTTGACGATATATCATGATGATGATCATTGATGATGACAGATCATGATAATGAAATATCATGATGACGACAATTGGTGATGCCAAATCGTGATTCTGACAGACCGTGATGAGACGATAATTGATGATGACCAGTCGTGACTCTGACAGACCGTGATGTGACGATAATTGGTGATGCCAAATCGTGATTCTGACAGACCGTGATGAGACGATAATTGGTGATGACCAGTCGTGACTCTGACAGACCGTGATGTGACGATAATTGATGATGACAAATCGTGATTCTGACAGACCGTGACGTGACGATAAAAATCATGAAGATGGTTATGGCGATCAGATCGGGATGACACAATCAGGATAATTAAATCATGATGGTGGCCATAATCATTATTTCTTAGATTCTGCAGGAATCAGATCTGATAAAAATTACCAAGTCCATCGAAATGTTTAAAAATTACTAAAAAGCCCACATTATAAACAACGTCTAACAATTCCAACCTCACTAAGGGGGCGTTTGGTTGGAGCTTTGGAGTGGGAATGCCTTGGCATACTTTCTTATGGATTCCATTACCACGTTTGGTTTGCGCACTAGGTAATAAAATAATGGAATACTCGATTTCCTAGGGCATAGATGGTGGGAATAGGATTACCACCAAAATTGGTGGCTTTTCTCTATTCCCATGAGGAGGGAATACAATTTATTTTCTTTTGCAAAAATAATTAGCTCCAACCTTCTATAAATAAACCAACTTTTACATTTTTAGAGTATGTCATGGAATAAATGAGTGTGCCAACCAAACACGGTTATAGAGTATGCCATGGAATGCTATGTCTTGGCATGATATTCCTTGGCATACTTCATGCCAAGGTATTCTCCAAAACACGAACCAAACGGCCCCTAAGTCCATCGAAATGTTTAATAACTAAACAAACATTACAAACCAAAATCTCATATTTTTCTTATTACAGTACCAAATCAATAAAAAGAAAGTACTTAAAATTTTAATTTTAAATATTTATATAATTTCGTGCCAAATATTCTCCAATTTAATAACTATAGCATATTTAACCCAAAAAAATACCTTAACAGAGGTTGAATATTGATTGTAAAATAATCAAGTTTTCTGAAGTTCTTTTTTTTTGGCAAAGAAACATTGAGGAAACTAAAAAGAAATCAAACATATAAATTCAAGAGAGCAACATTAATTTGGGGGAAATTCTATTTTCTACAAAACAAAATGTCCATCATGCCAGTAAAATAGATTCAAATAATGTAAAAAAGAAATCCCTACAGTATCAAGCAAAATCTAAAAATCCAAGAACTAAATAAATTCACAACCTAATTATCAATGCTAAATACAAAAAAATGGGAATTAAATGTCAAAATTTAAATTATGTAAAAAAGTATTCCTTGAAATCAGAATGTTGAAATACAGAGAAGTAACAGTAAAAAAAAGTGGAAAACAGGACAAAAATAAATTGAAAACGATTTATAATTATAGATCCAAAAAATCTTAGCTGCAAAATTTTAACTAATAAAAAGAAGGAAAAATTACAATCAAATATTCAAGAAACCTTCTTTATCTTGAAACCGCATAGTATAAAGTATCGAATATTCGGTATCAAAAACGAATCTCACTCATAATCTGATTTAGTCTTGAAAAATGGAATGATTGTATCTAAAAATCCTTGATCCGAAAATGAGAAACCAAAACATCTACGAAACAGCAAAAGAGGAGCGAACAATAGCAAAATAAAAACAAAATCGACCAAAAAATACAGAAAACAAAAGATCCAATATACAAAAACGTAAACACGATCGATTAAAGAGCTAGGGTTTCTGGAAAAGATCTACACCTTTTTTTTTCAGGACATGCCGGCATGGGATAAACACGATCGATTGAAGAACTAGGATTTCTACAAAGATCTCCATCTTTACATTGCGGACAAGGCCTCCGTGGACAATGGACTTGTATTTTATTCATTTGAATGAATGTGATGAAATTCCGAAATTAACCTCCATAAAAGAAGTTTACGGGAGGCCCATTTTATGAAGTCGGCCCTTTTAACTTTACACAGACCCCTACTTTTGAAATTCATCTACTTTTGCATAACAACCCATTCAAAACATATATTTTGTTTGTACTTTGTACTAATTCCAAGCTATAATTTTTTCTTTGCCGCTATTTGAAATCACTTCCATGATGCAACGAGAGTGAATGTACTTAACTAAAAAATAACTTGATGGTATTATCATTATCCCCATTTAGAAGGGGGGGTATGCTACGTGATATTTGAGGTTTTCTAAGAATGCTTTTGTAATTTTATTTAAAATACTAAATTATGATTATAATTAAAATATAGTAACTTTATAAGGATAATTAAAAAAATTGATTTTAATGTATGTTCTTTGCATATGAAGCCAAAATAATAAAGTATACTTGATCGTATTAATTATTTAAATCATCTTAAAACATTTATTCAAGAAAATAAATGTCAATGTTATTTTATTATATTTTTTTTATAAGTGAGTGAACATTTATAATCCTTAAATGTTCGACTAATTGTGCTATGAACCGGGATTTTTGGGACATACAGAATTATTTGTAATATCCATTCAAGTAATTAGGGAAACAATTGTTTAATAGCAATTTTGATTTAAAAACATGTTTTTGCGAAATATTAGCATATTCCTTTATAAAATCAAAACAATTATGCATATATGAGAAAATATAAATATAATTATTTAAATTATCTTAAAATATATAATAATTTTTTCATTGTGTTTTTCGTATTTAAGTGATTGTACGTTGCAAAAATATTACCTATATGTATATGTTTCATACAAAATGATAAAAACAATGTCTCCGTGTTAGTTATTGCCAAAAAATTTAAGCATTTTTATAGAAAATACTTCAAGTGCCATAAGAAAGATAAACATTACATGTTTAAAAAATTATAAAGTTTGTACACCGAAACGAAGCGAGAAGTCCCTTCTGCTATAATTTAATGTTGAATCTAATGTACTTTGTATTCTATACTATTCTTATATGGCAAATATCTTTAGAGAACATATATTGAGTCTCACAAAAGTAAAATAAAAGTCATCGATGATGTTAAGGAGTTCCTTGAATTAGTGGTTAATCGGGATAGACAATTAATTGTAGTTATATGACAGGTACAAACCAATTAACAAATAGAAAAATTAATAATAAATAATTTTAATTAATATTATGATATGTACGGACCGATTAACACATTCGTGATAATATCATCGAAGATATTTATTCCATTTTTGTGGAAAAGAATATAATTTTTCATATATTTGTACACGGAGGATTCTGGAGGAGAGGGAAGGTGGGTGAGTCAAGGAGAGGATAGGGGAGGAAGGGGGTTGGGGTTTGCGACTAGGGTTAGTCCCTAGTCAGTCCCCACCCTCAGTTTGTATTGCCTACCTTTTTCCATTTTCTTTTTTTCTCCGTACAAATAGATTGAAGAGAGATGACGTTCATAGTATGTGTTTTAATATTCAAATTGTTTTTTTTTGTCGATGAGTTAATAGTATAGTTGGTTGAGTATTTCTTATAAAAATTATGTTATTACAGATTATGAGTTCAAATCTCATTGACATTAATGATGATGAACAAGTCTTATTGACATTAATAAATGAATGACAAACGAGCATTCTTCTTCGATAACATTGCATTTATTATCAGTTGGTTAAAATTGTTGTGCGCGACCCTACAGGTCCTGAGTTCGATTTGTCTTATGAGCATTTTCTTTAATGAAAGGTTGGTTATTGGTATATTATTTAAATAATCTGAAATTGTAAAATTCTGCTTCTTAGCTAAATATTTTTTGGTGAATATATACATCGGTAGAGATAGAAATCAAATTAACTGTTTATGAATATTTATAAGTATGTAAAAATAAAATTTTCCTGTTAACAATATATATATTTTTAGAACTATATTATGAGTAAATGGTAAATAACAATATTTTGAATTCAATACAATAAATATAAAATATTAATCCATTTTAAATATCATGATTACATTAATATCATACATATTAATTTGATCAATGCAAACATCAAACACAATAGTCACGCACAACTAGTACTTCAATTATTTTGTCAAAATCAAAACAAAAAAATATCTATATTCATTTTTTTTATAAAACAATAATTAGTATTTCTATTTTTAATTGCTATAAAACAATAATTTTAAATTTTGTTACAAATAATATGATAAAGTATAAATAAATACTCCGAAGCGGAGCGAGGGTAAGCTCTAGTACTTTTTCATCTTTCATGTTTAATATTTGAATATATTATTATACTTATTCTTCTTTCATCTTTAAATAATTATTTTTGCTTTTTTCATGTATTTTTTTATTAATTCAGCAAAATATATATATATTTTTTTTTTGAAGCTAATTCTGAGATGGATTTATTCCATACTCAATTTTTCATTAAACGAATTTAAAGAGTTCAATTTATAATTATTTACATGCAACATCGACATTTGTAATTACTATAATTTTTTTCACTACGTCGATGTTATGCGTCTGACGTTAACCGCCTATCCTCCCACTCAGCTAAATATTTATGAGGATATTTTTTAACATTTTTTCTCTGGATTTTAGGTGTAAATTACATCCTTTCAAGGCATTCAATAGTATACAATAAGTTTGTTTTCCCCTATAATTACTCTCGTGTCGTGGAATCAAGTTATAAGAAACTATTTTCAAAAAACCATAACTGGAAAATATCATTACTAAAGAAACAATATGTTAAAAGTAAAACTAAGTAGTTGGATTTGCGTAAATGGGAATTTATGGAAAAGACTTTATTTTGAGCTCAATTTATCTGCAGCCTTTTGTTTTATTGGTGTTTACATGATATTTTGAAATATGATCTTCACAAAAGAAGAAAAATTCAGAAATATATTGATCATAAAATCTGAAAATTTACAAATATATCGTTCCAAAAGAATTCTAGCATAATCATTCATTTCCAAAAGAACGAAGAGCAAGCAATAATACAAGCAAGGAGGCTACTCCACCACGACCTCTCTACTGGCACCAATGCCTTGGAGGAACCACAAGAAACAATTCTTTTGAGAAAAATAGAGGCTCATGTGTCTCAGTTCTATTGTTATATTAATCATTCCAAATTTATTACAGTCCTTATTAGGATAATAAAATTCAACAATGAATTTAATCATGAACTGGGAATACAAGTTCCAGCTCACAACCCAAGACTCCAAATTCCGGTTTTGATTATTGCAAACAAATCCTAGACAATCGAGGATCAAGATTTCAATTCCTCAATTTTGGTTGGGCATATATATATAGACCGACCAACCTTCTCTCTCCTTTCCGACAAACAAAGCTCGAACTCTTCGACCAATGAGAACTGGACACCACACCTGTCCCCTCTTCGACCTTTCTACACCTCCGGCTGGTTGCGTTACCATTACTGAACCGGTACCGGTGTCTGTACCGGCTACTTCGGCGCTGTTTGGTGGAGTTCAATGTAAGTTCCTTATTATTATGCATACATTGTTTGGTAGTTAATCATGAAATTTAAAAAGTCCTTCTATCTTCATCGTTTAGCATTGTACTACAAGAAGCTTTTCTGCAATTATTTTTTATTAAAAAAATTAAGCATAAAAAATCCGACCTGCCGGATTCGAACCAGCGACCTAAGGATTTATCTGCAACACTACAGTCCTCCGCTCTACCAACTGAGCTAAGGTCGGTTTGTAACACTTTTTTTAATCTCTTTATATTTCTTAATAAAATAAATAACTTATTAGCAGTACTGGACATGTCCAGTGCTAATTCCTGCTGGAGGTGTATATGCATGAGGTCGATGTGTGCTATACTGCTATATTGTTAAAATCAATTAAAACGTATTAATTTGCTATTCGTAGGCTTATGATACATTAATGACAGCTTTTGTGGAGCATACAAAATGATGATGTTAGCGGATTACGCACGGATCTCAATGAGAATGAAATCAATGGAGATGAGGCTGAGATGAGAAAATTAGTTGGCGATGTGGTGTTTAATGGATTAAGGAATTGTGGTACTGGTCTTCATAACAAGATGAGTAATTAATTTTTTTTTTTGTGCCGGTATATTCGTAAATTTTGAATGTTTGTGGAAGTTTAGTTTTTGTTGTGCAATTTGGTCGTTAATGTAGTCACTGGATGAGATTGTAAAAATGGCGCGAAAGCATCATGATGATGATGTGGCACTACCTAAGCTGGTAAATTACAATTTGACGTATTCTTTGTTTTAAAAGGGTAAACTTGATATTGATAATTTTGGACAGGTGACAGATTTTGGTTCGCTGGAATTATCTCCTGTTGATGGAAAAACAATGATTGATTGGTAAGTAATCAAGACTAAATTTAACTCATTTTAGACCTTAGTTATGCAATTGTGCCCCAGTTTGACCCCAATTTACCTCAATTAGCCCTCAATTTGAACTAAATACAGCTCGATTTGTCCTCAATTTTGCAATTGAGCCTCAATTGCACTTCAATTGTGGCAAAATTTTCAAATTGAGGCTTAAAGGCTTAAACAATCAAGAGAAAGCAAAAAGAACAACAAATAGGACCAATTTTAGTACTTTTCACATATAATATTCTATTATAATTGTAACTTTTACATTAAACAGGTTCATTTGCATACGCGAAATGGTTATTTGACCCTTCTAGCACATAATGATAGCCGTTGTAGCATCAATTGATGATTTTTCAGATATGCCCCTCGCAATTTCTGAAATTTTAAACATACTCTTCGGCACTTACGATTTAGCAAACGAGCATAATTAACTTAGAACCAAATGGGTTGGAACGTTTGCATTTAAGAGGTTTAATTAGAAAAATTGATAATTAGTTTTTTCATTTAAGAAAAACTGTTTTTTGAGAGGATTCTGTATGGTAGATTAAGAAAAGGAAATAAGAGTTTTTGTATTTACTTTTTGGTTAATATTTGATTTGGTTGTTAACTTTTCAGGTTGGATTAGAGGTAAATTGCTAGAGACTATGCTTTTAATAGCCCAAATCCATTTGATAAATATGATATTAAAGTCTCGTTCCAATTTGCAAGTACTATTTTACTCTATTTAAATTTTTTTCTTTCAAAACTGAAAACTCTTAATCGCAAATTTCTCTTTTGCTTCACTTTGTCATAAGATTTTCTCTTTTTCGCAATTTAATCATAATCCAGGGGCTTTTTTTTTTTGCAAATTTCTCTTAATTTTAATTAGCATGCATTTCAAACAAACTCATATGGCGAAGATGATAGCTGTGTGTGGGCCCCACCATAAAATAACTGCGAACACGTATTGTCTTCTTGCTGTTATTCTTGACCATACTGGCAATTTCGATCAGGTACCAATTTAACACTAATATTATATCTCTTTATTTTATAATTTCTTCTTAATTTTGCTTACCTAGTTTTAATTGTTTACTTATTTTCTTTGTTCTATTTTGAAGGCAGCTATTTATCAGCAAAATGGTCCGGATATACATGAAAGATAATTAGGGCTCGATCGTCCCGAAACAATCAAAAGTTACGGAGATCTCTGTGTTTTATTACGGAGATTATCTTTGTTTACAAGTTATGTGATAGGGCATTGTATTTGCTTCGAATTTTGTGCGGGTTATTACACCCAAAGTCGACCGCGGCTTATATTAACATGGCAATGATGGAAGAAGGCATGGGAAATGTCCATATTGCCCTCAGATGTTTGCATGAAGCCTCTCAAGTTAAATCAAAGATTGCTCGGGGTCGATCACATTCAGGTTCTCTCTCTCTCTCTCTCTCTCATGTTGGGTTTGTTATTTATAATTGAACTGTTATTTGTATTTTTTTTAATAGACTGATGCGAGTTATCATGCAATTTTAGTAACTTTGTCGAGTCCAGACAAAGATGGAAATAACTAAAAGAGGAACCAGCCTAAAGCAACAAGTGGTATTTGTCTTTTGGTCTCAATTTTAGTAACTTTGTATTTTTTTCAATCAGGTATTTTTTCTTATCATTTATTTTAAAAGTCACAACTTACAAATCAGTCCCTCCTTACAAACTTTTTATTAAATAAATTGACATAAATCAAATTTTAAATGTGAAAAAGATAATTGGCTTGCGCCAGAAAGAAACTCGATGATAGATTTAGGGCAAAACTTGCGTATAAAATTTTCTTTATCATTGTGAAACGTTTGGCCCCTACTAGTAATTGAGTTTGTTTCTAGGGTTTTATTTGAAAGTTTTGCACATATAAATTATGTTTCATGTCAATTTATTTAACAAAAAGTTCGTAAAGGAAGTGATTTGTAAGTTGTAATTTTTAAAATGGATGGTAAGAAAAAACACCTGATCGAAGTGCTAAGCTTTTGTTCCTGTTTAATTGTTTCCATGCTTGTCTTGGCCACGGCGGAGATGCGGATCATGTTTCCGAATTGGGGGTTGAGGGTGCTGCTACTCCTCTCCGGCTACGTGGCACTCACTACCACGTTGTGTCGAACCGCCTCCCGAACAGATTCATGGGACTGGGAGTGACTAAGTAAGTATACCGTAAGTAACATAATTAGCAATTAAGCCAATCTCAAGCATTTCGACAAACAAGTCACTTGCATCCCCAACCTTGTCTATAGCAAAAATAAATGCATCAACTTGACCTTAAGGAAATCAATCATGTACATGGAAAATAAGTGACGTTCGAATGATTATTATTTACTAATCTTAATTAGGTAACAAATCTGGCGACTTTTCTTATTTATTTATTTATTTTTGAAGGAAAAATTAGTAACATCAGTTAATAAAAAATAAAAAAATAAAATAAGTGTTGCTGCCCAGGATCGAACTGAGGACCTTCTGCGTGTAAAGCAGACGTGATAACCACTACACCACAGCAACTTTGATGTTTATTATGTAGACGAATATTAATAGGAGCATAAGTTTTCCTAGAAATTTGAATTAAACCAAGTTGGCAAATTGCAGTTAAATAATTTATATAGAAAATTAGTTCGTCTGAAAAAGAGAAATAGAGTCCAATATGTTCGTATTTGAATCAAACCAACTTGCAGTCGATCTTTCGGAAAATGAAAAATCAAATATGTTGGTATACATACTTTCTCATAGTTTCATATACTGCTTTTATGATAACGTGTGATTTTTTTTCATTTTGTCCCGATAAAGTCATATATTCGATGTCTTGATTTCCAAAATAAACATGAATTTCATCCAATTGTGCAATTATTGGGGCAGATTACAAACATACCAGACTAGGCAACTATGGAGAAGATAAACTATATTTTCAGGAATTTATTTTTAAAAAAATAATACTTTATTTTTGGACATTATGTGCTCATAGAAGCCAAATTCCAAGATACGAAATATCGGTCCTGTCATTTAAATTTTAATATGCTGATTAAACATTATTATTTGAGATGAGATAGTATATACCAACATATTTGATTTTTCAGGAATGAATTAATTATCAGTATAGATTAATTCTTTGATTAGGGAAATTTAAAGTAATGGTGGTTAGAGGGTATTTCCTATTTTATTAGAAACATATAACAAGTTTAATTTGCTTTCGTAATTCCAGATATCCGTGTTGCTGTGGTGTAGTGGTTATCACGTCTGCTTTACACGCAGTAGGTCCTCAGTTCGATCCTGGGCAGCAACATCATCTTTATTTTTATTTACTGAATCACTATTTTTTTCTCTATGCAATTTTTTCATTAAAAAATGAATAAATTAATTCATAATACATTGAAAAATTAACGACCCCTTAATTTTCATTTAATTTTTTTAAATGTCTAAAATTCATGTTTCCTTTTTCGTGGCCATAAATATTTATGTTTCCTTTTTCGTGTCGACTGTGCGGTTTTCGATGCAAATGTAAACTAAGACTTCTCTTTGCAAGAAGTACAAG
Organism: Luzula sylvatica; assembly: GCA_946800325.1. NCBI lineage: Eukaryota > Viridiplantae > Streptophyta > Magnoliopsida > Poales > Juncaceae > Luzula > Luzula sylvatica. Next base: position 1,627,936 of record OX326961.1, read on the forward strand.
AAATGCAAGCAGGTCTCGAGATGAGAAAAAATACTTAATTATTTCTGGTTTCTGAGAGTAAATGTTAGTAATGTACAGAGTAGTAATCTGATATATTCTCACAGGAGTCCTAATTAATTAGCTAAATTTTGTTTATTGTTTACTTTAGCGTGTATTATTATTAAATATAATTATGAAAAATAAATCGGGATTAGACTCATTCGATACTCTCATGATGAGAATCCCCCGAACCAAAAAATCATTTTTTTCTAAAGTGTTGTTTACATTAATATGTGATTAATTATTTATAATATTTAATAAGATCATATACTTCCATTGTATCGACAATGGTCCATGGAATTTCAAATCCTGGATCTTAATCTACACAAGCTGAAATACCACCAATCTGATTCTTCAAGATACTAATTCCTGATTATGAAGAAAACATAGAACAAGAATCTTGATTGTGATCAAAAATTGGGATTGAATTGGTAGGGGTGCGCCAGGCCTGAGCAGTAGTGCAACGCAAGGGCGACGCTCGAAAGTCCCAATAGCAAGCTACTGTGATGGACTCTCCCCCACAAAAAATAAATTTAATATCGTTGTGGACACATGGTCCACATATCAGATATTAAACTGATAAGAACAGATACTACACTTGATCTTAGCCAAAAGGCCGAGAAAGGTATGAGTTGTTCTTTGTACTAACCTCCTTATTTATAGTACTTTCTCTGGCTCGTAAGAGTTCTTTTAAAGCGGCGGGACTAATCTTCTTAATAAATGTCCGGTCTTGCTATTTATTGCCTTTGGTTAAAGGGTTTTTTTCTGACCCATGGGCTTTTAAATGAAATAATCAAGAATACCAGGCAACCCTGTATATTAAGGAGTCCATACTTTTCACTTTTTTCCAAAACAGTCTAATTTATTCTCTCATTTCTTTAATTAATTTTATTATTTATTTGTTTTTAGTATTGTAATAATTTATAAATAGGACTAATTTAAAAAATAAGATAATATGAAATAATAAAACAAAGACTCACTATGCATCTTTTAAAGGATGATACCACCATTGCTATGTTGCACGGATACGGATACGGGTATCGTATCCGATACGATACGGATACGGCGATACGGCAATTTTCAAAAAATCACGGATACGGATACGGCTATATAATTATTATTTTAATATATTTATATTGTATATAATAAATAAATAAATAATATTTTGAAATTAAATATCATGACAATAAATAAAATCAACATAATAATACAAGTATCATAAAAGTATTTTAAATTTATTTTATAAGTATCCTAGAACTAATTTAGAAGCATCCTAGAAGTATCCTACAAGTATCATATATAATTTATTTAAAAATATTATGAGCCAAAATATATAATGGGCCGAAGTATCCTAAATGGAGTATCCCAGTCGTATCATGAACGTATCCCAGTCGTATCCTGCCGTATCCCCGCCGTATCCGAAAAAAAAATATTAAAATAATCGGATACGCCACGTGACGTATCCGATACGTATCCGAGCCGTATCGTATCCGTATCGGATATCCGTATCCTCAGGATACTTCTGCATTTTTTAAGTATCCGCGTAACATAGCGACCATTGTCAATATTGTGAATAACGATGCTTAACGGTCCAAATACGTTTAGCGATGAGTTAACATCACGTTTTTTCACTTAATGATTTTAAAAAAATGATCAACTTTGTCCGACTTTCACCATATTCTTTCCGGTCAAACATTTTTAACATGTTTTTTGGACCGTTTTTTTCATTTGAAAATCTTGATTAGAGAAAATAATTTAATTTGAGTCTAGAAAAAAAATAGTTTTTGTCCAAGAAACCAATCTAAGTTATTTTTAACATGTTTCCATCTCTTTTCTCAGTTCGGTGGTGCAGATTTTCGAAAGCAGAAAACTAAATCCACGCTCATTCCGAAAATTTAAAGATTGGTCCTCTTCTTTCTTTTCTGAAAATCAAACAAGAAAAATAAAATTACCATTTTCGACATTTGGACTTGACTTCAATTTTCCAGATTGGAATCCTGATAATCTCAATTGGGTTATTTAACATCTCATCACAAACAAGAAATTAATAATGCAAAAAATGATTTTGTGTTTGTTGATCAATAAAGAAAGAAATCGGAAAACACGTACCTGATAAACCAGAGAGTTTGGTACCACTCCTTTCTAGATGGGAATGATTCGAAGAAGAGAAGAAAGAAACAAAGAAAAATGGGGAGTTCTTAAAAAAAAAACTATTTTTTTGGAAATTATTAAAAATCCTTGAGATTCCTTCAAAAAATTCTTATAAAGTAATTTGAATTATTTTTATACTTTATAATTTTATATGAGGTTAAATTTGTTCAAACCAAAATAATAAATAATAAATAATATTTCTCATTTAATAATATAAATAAATAAGAACAATGGTAATAATAACATTTTTCGTAAAATAAATGTATAATTTACATAAAAAAATTATGTATATAATACTATAAAATAAATGAATGTATTGGACAAAATATGGTTCAAGTAATATCATAAATAGTATGCTGAAAAATATTTTTTAAGTTGGATGGAAAAAAGTTAAAACTTAATTCCTTAGAGAGTTAAAAAAATGTTTTTTACGATAAGAGTTTTTTTTTTTGAATAAATACGGAGAGCTTGTATATTTTTTACGATAAGAGTTAGGTGAATTACTATCTACTCATATGTATTTCATCAAGCAGGTATTATGCATAGCTTAAATACTGAAATTCTTGTTCGATTTTATCTCTTTTGATAAAAAAAATCAGTTCTGATAATTTCAAGTTTAGTTTGGCCTCAATTTCAGTTTTAACAATTTCAATTTTAGGTACCTTCCATACCTTAGTTTTGATAATTGCAGTTTTACCGTCATTTTGATCTCAATTTCAATTTGATTGTTTTGTTCAACTTTCAAGTTTCAATTGTGAATTATAAAAATTTCTGTTAGTCTCGCGAACCTTTACTACAACTTTACTCTTAACTATTTCTATCATGTTCTTTACAACTCAAAATGAAGTCATTTCAATAAGTTTTAACCTCACTGGTGCCGGTATCCTTCATGGTACCGGTCAATTTATTCAATGAAATAATTTCAATCTATGCCTAGCAATTTTAGTCATTATTGACTCAAATGAACTAATAATGTGGTGTAACAAAAAAAAACAAATTAGTATATCAAACAATTTTATTCATCATGATATCTAATATTCGATACTTTATTCTACCAAAATGTACCCGCCGAATTCTCCATTATAGAACAATTATATTTAATTAACGTGATAATTAAAACATATAATTAAATATTCATTAAAATTTATTCAAATTTATGAATTCGAATAAATATTAATTATGTATTAAGTTAACAGCCAACATGTATTAGTTATCATTTTAATTAATTGTATTAATTAGATCGTAGATGATGTTATGGTGAAATTTGGGAAAATATATCATATTTTCAATTAAAATTTTATAAATTTGAACGGCGGGATTTAAAAACCCGTTTTGGGTTATTTTTGGAATATTATCAAAAAGAGGGTTATTTTTGGAATATTTTTAGAAAGGAGGTTATTTTTTGAATTTTGTTTCTATAAGGGGTTAAATGCATAAATGCTCCTAAAAAGATCCAAACACCTGCGCAATTGCGCGGGGATTTCCTAGTTAACATATAAACTTACGATACATGTTCCTTTCTAAGGTAACATACAAAATTTATCAAATTTCTTTTAAAAACATTCTTATGTACAAATATGCACTATATTATTTTTGCTCATAGTTTTCTTTTGAAAGTACAAGTAAATTTGAATGGTATAATGGTTTCATTTGAATTTTTGGAAAACTTTATTTTTTACATCGTACGTTTATTGTGATTTTAAAGGTAACAACAAGTACATCAAGGTCAAAACTATATAACGCCTTAAACCTAATCGAACACATGCATAACTATGAAAATTTCGAAATTATAGAAACCAAGTTTCTTCTCAAAAAGTATGTCACAAATGTGCCGTAATTATATACCAAGAGTGGCCGATTAATAATTTCTTTTCACTAAAGAACATTGACTACTGTTTTTATTTCACTAGGAGATTACCCGCGCTTCGCGGCGGTTTTGTTTCATTTGTTTTACCATACACATAATATATAGTTATGATTTTTTGGGATCAAATATAAGACTTTATGAAAATAAATATCATATTGATTAAGGAAGTATGATGATGACAAAATTACTGTATTATTTATGAATATTACACATTGCGAAATATTTATTTAGTATTTTAATGCAACGCGTACAAAAAAAATATCACTATAAAATAATAAAACAACATGTGTTACATAAACAAAAATCAAAATCATATGATATTTTAAATTTTCATATAAAATTAAGAATAACAACATTGGAAAACTTTAAAAAAATTATGTGTGTCTCATAAATTTTATGTTTCATGTTTATTATTGAAAAATATTATATAAGTTAAAGAAATTATTTGTGTTTAGTAAATAAATATCTTTCATTATTTTATTTTTAAAGATTAATATGAAACTGTTTTAAGTAAAAATACAAATATAACATAATTGTTTTAAAAATAATAATAATAATTAGGATGTGCAATTTTTTTCAATTATATTTTTAAAAATAATAATAATTAGGATTACAAATCATTAATGTAATTATATTTATTTTTATATCTTTTTTTACATAATTGTTTTCATAATTTTAAGTTAGACAAAAATAGTGAATATATGATAATAACATACTAAGTAGTATGTGCAATTTTTTTCAATTATAGTTTTAAAAATAATAATACTTAGGCTTACAAGCCATTAATGTAATTAAATTTATTTTTATAATTTTTTACATAATTTTAAGTTAGAGAAAAATATTAAATATATGATAATATGGATCTCAAAATAAAGATAAAATTCAAGGGAATATATTTCTTAATTTTTTTAAATTATATTATGAAAATACTAACAATATTTGATGTATGTTTATGATATTATATATTAATTTATTAATGTTAGATATTTACACTCTTCACATTCTATTTGTATTCACAATTGATCATGTAACATATTGTGAAAAATTTCAAAATCAAATACAACTGGTCCAACATGAACCTAACAAATAATATTTTGACACGTCATCAGTGTAAGATGATGTGGCCTTCTAAAATTGCTTAAAATTATGTGTAAAATAAGGGACACATAAATATGTACAAATAAAACATAATCACACAAAATCAAAGGTTAATCTATGATTCATATGTTGCCACATATCATAATTTAATGGTTGAAATAATTGTGATGATGTGGCATGAGGAGATTGCATAAAGATGGGTCAAAAATAAGGGGGTTGGTAAATTCATGATTTCTTCCAATACTTCATGAGAAATAATAATGATACCAAAGAGTCCCATAAACATAAACATTTTAGCAGAATAAATTTATTTTATGATTATTTTAACTGACAACCAACAACATATATATTATTATATGATAAAAGCAAAATTTGAGTAGTCTCCTTGCGAAGAATTAGTTGGAAAGCAAAATTTGCATGAAGCTCGTTGGTGCAACAAAATAAGATTAATAATAAATCTAAAATAAAATATTTCCAACTACTATGGACGGGTCGAATTTCTGAATTTGCAAATTCCTCTGCGCCCTTTGTCAAACGAGTCGCGAATAGATTTTACCATCGAAATCACAAATTCACTTTCAAATAATTCTTTCTCCTCTTCCTTCCAAAATAATTCAAAAAGAAAATTATAATTATTCTTTCTATTTCTACCTTTCGCAATATATATATATTTTTATTTTATTACCACTTGAGAAAGTCGATCTTCAAAATTTCCATTCGTCATATCAGTTGCCATGAATATCTTTCTATAAGCCTTTCTCATTTTCCTAACCTTTAACATATATACGATAATTAATTAAAAATAAAAAAAAATATTTATAAATTACGGTACCTCTATGGAAGAAAAACCTGTACGTCTAAGTCCTTCTAGATTGAGGCCTCTTAATTCAGCTCTCTCTCCCGATACCATCATGTATTTCGGCACATCTTGTGAAATCTACTTAATTAAAAATTAAAATAATAATTAATTCATAATTCCATATAAAGATATATAACTTGAGAAATGGACGTACACTAGAGCCTCCACCAACAAAAGAATAGGATCCAATTTGACAAAATTGATGCACTGCCACGCCGCCAGCTGTGTGTGCATAATCCTAAATTAAAACCACAAAATATACTAATTAATAATTACGATAAAAATATTAATTAAATAAAGAAGATTTTAGACAAAAAAGACAAATAACTTACTCCAACAGTAACATGGCCTGCCAGTAGGGTGTTATTTGCAAAAATATTATTGTTCCCAATTTTGCAATCGTGAGCTATGTGACACGATCCCATAATTAGGTTGTTATCTCCAATATTCTAAAATAAATAATAACAGCAATGAGGAAATTATTATATTAAGACATTAATAAACTTGATAAAAATCATGAAAATAAAATGATATATATATATACCGTGACATCATTTGAATTAGAAGAACGATGAATAGAGCAATACTCTCGAATATCATTATTGTTCCCAATTTGTAGAAAACATTCATCTCCATCCTAAGAAAAATAAAAAAAAAGCATAAATAATAACAATAATCACTGTATTATAATAAAAGAGTTCAAATTAAATATAAATAACCTTATATTTCAGATCTTGGCATTTTGCACCAATGACCGCATAATTTCCAATATTATTATTATCTCCTATATTTGTTTGGCCTGGTATTTCTGCTCCTACAATTGCACCACTGCCTGAAGTTCATATATATTATGAATGTATTAACTTTCAAGGGGGTAAAATGTATAAATGTTTTGAGACACTTACGCGAGGAGAACACAACTGTGGCCTAAATTGGTGCGGCCAATTATGTGGCTTCCGGCATGTAACTGACAATTATCACCAATTCTTGCCGTACCACTTACTGTGCAAAATGGACCTATTGATACACCCTGAAATAAAACTCGATCAACACAAATTTCGCTTCAATGCACAGAAAAAATGTGCAGAAATCAACAAATTTACCTGACCAATTACTGCCTCAGGATCCACAATAGCGGCAGGGTGGATGAATACATCTAAAATTAAACCTAAATATACACCATTAATGGAGCCCAAGCAGTAAAAAGAGAGAGAGAGAGGTCAAGATTTTGCTCTACTAGGAATTATGATTAGTGAAATCAACCTTGGTGGAAATGGCGATAGTGAACCGTTTGCGAGGCTGATTGACGAAATGGAGAGATTCGTTGATTGGTTTTGCGTAGAAGAAAGGCGCGAAGGGCTCTAGAAGTGAAGAAGGCCATTATCGTTTAGTATTGTGTTTGACATGGAAATGGAGGAAGAAATAGGGTTTAACGGGACAAAGTTCCGATTAGCACCAAGATCCATGATTTCAAGTCTCGGGTTTTACAAAGAACCAGCGTTCAATTCTTGGTTTCTTATAAACCCATCTCGGGTTTTAAATACTCGTTTTTGATTCTCGGGTTATGCGTTAAACCCGTTACACTGGTTCGGCGAAGCATCTTCAATCTCTACCGACAATAAAAAACCAACGGCTAATATCCACTCAACCGGACCCACAAAGCATCCAGACAGGATAATTCTTCATACCCAAAATACCCTTCCGTTCTTGTAACCCCCTCAACAAAGACCTATCAAAAAATACACTTCCGTCCTTGGGGCATTATAGTCATTTCAATTCCATTGGGAAAAAAATGGATAAATTCAAGATAGAGTAGACTTGAGTGGGTTTTCTGGCGGCTGCTAGGGTTTTGCTGTATCTTCGTTCTGATCCATCTCTCAATCTCTCTCTGTCTCTACACCTCCAAACCCTAACAATCGATTTATTGGCCTTGTATCACCAAGGCAATCAGATCTATGATGACTTTGTGGTAACAAATTTGGGTTAATTTTGTGAAATAGTGAAAAGGAGGGGCTGATCTTAAAAAATGGCGACGGGGAATCCATTTGATATTCTTGGCGATGATGATAACGACGATCCATCTCAGCTGATCGCCAAGCAAGAACAGAAAATCGCGTCTAAGAAAACAACAGCGGCTGCAGCACCGGCGGCACCGGCCGCCTCCTCTAAGTTCCCCTCCAAGCCGGCTCCTCCTGCTCAGGCTGGTTCGTATCTAATAATCAATTGTTAATTTTCCTCAATTTCGTTTGTTACTTAATCTACTACATTATCTACTTGCTCTAGCAAAGGATGCCAGGTCAAGCTCAGGACCATCTCGTGGAGGCCCAGGACGTGGTGGATTCAGCCGGGGAGGCGGTCGTGGATCCCGTGATTTCAGATCCGATAGGGAAAGGCCAAACGGGTTCCAAGAGCGTCCTGCTCCCCTCACTACAGAAGAAGGTGGAGACTCCACCAAAACATCCAATGAAAGGTCGCCACGTCAGCAGGGCTACCGCGGTGGCTTCCGCAGAGGAGGAGAGGAGTTTGACAAGCCACGCAGGACGTACGAACGCCACAGCGGAACGGGTCGCGGGTTTGAAATGAAACGTGACGGGTCGGGTCGTGGCAACTGGGGCTCCTCCACTGACGAGCAACCTATCCAGTTAATATTAAAAGTTCAATAAATCAATTTTTTCATTTCTGGACTTTTTTAATTAATTGCAGTTTATTTTATTAATTAGGGAATCTGAAGAGACGGTGAAGACTGAGGAAAAAGAGAAGCCAGTTGAGGGAGGAGAAGAGGTTCGACAGTCTGAGGAACTAAAGGAGATCAAAGAAGAAGAACCTGAGGACAAGGTAGTAATTTTCTTTCCAAATTATATTTTTTTATTGTGTATGATAATAATTTGGGAGATTATGGTGATGTTTAGGAAATGACATTGGAGGAGTATGAGAAGATAAGAGAGGAGAAGAGAAAAGCCTTGCTGGCGCTGAAAGCAGAGGAGAGGAAAGTAGAGATCGATAAAGATCTCCAAGCCATGCATCTCCTCTCCACCAAGAAATCCTCCGACCCTATCTTCATCAAACTTGTAAGAATTTACCATTTCCCCTGCATTTGCACGATATTTATTATTACACCCTCTCCCCTTCGAAATTTTAGGGTTCTGAGAAGGATTCGAAGAAGAAAGATGCTGAGAAGGATGAGCGTGCCAAAAAGGTATATTCTCTCTCTATCAATGTTTCTCTCTCTAATACATGCTAATGGGTTTGTGTTTTGTGTTGTAGTCGTTGAGTATAAACGAGTTTTTGAAGCCGGCAGAAGGAGAGAGAGGATATGGAGGAGGAAGGCGTGGAGGAAGAGGTGGACGTGGCGGCCAAATGCGGGGCGGGTTTGGAGGCGGGTTCGGAGGCGGGTCTAGGGCACCTGTTGCGCCTGCTATCGGAGATCAGTCTCAATTCCCCACTCTTGGCGGTAAATGATGAGAGGGGAACAAAAAGGGTGGAAAGAGGGGATGCGTTGTGGTGTGAGTTTTTTTTTTGTGATGTTTTGAACAGATTGCTTTTTCGTTATTGTGTCGTGTTGTCGTGTCTGGATTTTTGTATTTGAGCTACTATTATAGTTTTTTGTATCGTTGTTGTTACTAGCAAGTTTCTTGTGCTTTGCATAAATAATCGTACAAAAATCTAGAAATTTCGTAATTATCCATGAAATCGATTATTCATATCCTTATATATAGTGATCAATTATCCATGAATTTAATTAGAGGTGGCAAATCCGGCCTGAACCCGAACATGTCCGATCCGAGAAATCCAACCCAAAATTGATCCGGTGTGACATTATAATTATTATTCCGACCCAACTCGATCCGAATCCGAGTTGTTTGAAACCCGATAAACCCAATTATGACAAGTCCGAACTCAAATAGTCCGAACCCAAATTGACCCGGTGTTATTTTTTTTTTTTAATTCAATCTATTAACTAATCTCTGTAATATTATATTTATTACATTTTTCGACAGTGAGATGACATCGGTGCTTTCAAATAAAAAAACAGAGACCTAAATTTGGATAATAGTTTAATTTTATATCTAATATTTTGACAAAATTGATTTATAGAATCATTAAAAATAATCCGACAAAACCTGAATTTGACTAACCCGAATTCCGAAAGAATCCGAAACCGGAACAAACCGCGTCCGCGAATCACCCCGAACTTGAAAACCCGACCCGACTATAATTTTCAACTCGAAATTGATCCGACCAAATATGATCCGATCCGAACCCAGCTTGATCCGAATTGACTTAATCCGATGAGATCCGAACCCAAAAATTAGCCCGAAACCGTCCAAACCCGCCTGTTTGCCACCTCTAAATTTAATATATCTTCTCTGTTTAACATCTAATTTAGGTCAATCATACAATTATGACAATACAAAAAGTACAATTAAAAGAGAAAAATAATCCAAGCCAAAGATCATAGAACATCAAAATCAAGCAAATGATTACCTGCAGAAAAAATGCAAACACACCCACAAATCCAGAATGTTCTTACTGGTACAAAATACAGCGTTCAGAAGAGGAAATCGAAATAAGTAGTTTGTTATTGGCTGGTTTTTGGGACTTTGTCGGCTTTGTATAGTTCCTATTTTTAGTTGTGCTCTTGTTATATCATACTTAAATTAGGCATAATAAGAATTTATTTAGTAGCTGAACATTAATAAGCATATTTAATCTTTAATCTTGATACTTAAAATTAGGCAATAAATCTGATTTGATGCTTCGGAATTGGTGAATGGAATTTATTTTCCAATTTTAATAGCGTAAATTAGGAAACTAAGAATAGTAAATGCATGATTGTTTCTATTTTTTAAGCCCTGCTTCTTCTCTTTCTTCTTGTATTGTATAAATACAGAATAATAATATACATCCCGCTCTAATGATCCCGCATGCACCCCGCACTATCACATATGGAATGTAATAAATGTATAATGATTATAGTAATAAATGTATTTGACAATTCAACAGAGAAATAAAATAGGTGCGTGTCACTTGGGGGTATTTAAATGCGGGGTGTCTAACACCACTGATAAATACAAGCCATAATCATTGTTACTGAGAAAAGTAAAAGAAACCTCTCGTCTCTCTTTCTAAACCAACAATGTCGATTCTAGTTGTTAAAGCTCCTTATTTTTCCCAAGGGATCCAAGCCTTTCGTAACTTGCCTATTGGTCGTGCAAATAATCACGACGAACATGAACAGGCTTGCCTAACAGAAGAAGAAGAAGAAGAAGAAGAAGAAGAAGAATCCGAAGAAGAAGAAGATTACTTGTCAGAGGAGCAGGAGGAAGAAGAAGAGGAGGAAGCTTGCCAATCAGAAGTAGAAGATGAAATCTTTCCAATTTGTAATGAGGTGGTAATAGACGAATTCATCACTCGGTATAAAAAATTACCTCCTCCTATGAGAAGCATCATCAATCACGCCATACGCGAGTTCCAAATTGGACGTGTGGCCGAAACCCAAACCCAAAACCAACAAAAAGAAACCGAACCCGCCATTGCTCAGACAAATAAGAGGACCTTTGATTCTCTGATGGAGAAAGATTTTGATCCCCAATCCTCTTCTCAGAAGAGAAGATATCCGTGTAATATGAGAATCTTAAGCCTTCAAAAGGATTGATTCTTTCTTTTATAAAATGAGATGACTACAATTTGAGTAATCTTAAGCCTTGAATTCTGAGATATTTTCTTCCTCCTCCTCCAAAATGAGATGACTACAATTTGAGTAATAAAAAATATAAATAAATAATTTTCGAGAAGATTTGCAAAATGCCCCTTTATTAGCCTCATTTGCCCACATTGACCTTTATAAAATAGAAACCTTATTTATAATAGTATATCGGATTTATTTTGCAAATCTTACTATTTTAAATTGTCAATTAATCCTAATTAGCGTCAGTAGCTCCATTCATATTTTATGATTTTGAAATCCTAACTGGCCCCATCCAGCTTTAATTCCATCAAAATTAACACGAGCAAATCAAAATAAGCCTCAATCAATTAAAAATTATTCTTTTCATTTCTTTTCTTTTTGGAAAAAAGGCCCTTAGGCATATCCTTTTCATTTCTAATCATGCAATTACTCATGATTTCGACAATTCTTGACATTAAAACAGCATAGAAATCAGTTCCAGGTAAACTAGTCAACAATCAGGAAACATTCAATCAATTCAGTCTGTACGTCCATATCTCAATAATTGATATAATCTGTCTGAATAAGAGAAAAGAGCTAAATAATTTACCAGACCAAATTAGATTAGGCATGGTGGAAAAAGGATTGTTCACCCATTTATCACCGGCTCCTAAGAGAGTCTCTCTGGCAGGAACGGCATGTCGATAAGATTTTTTTGATAGGAAAACTTGAGGGGAGGTGACTGACTTTGCTCAAGACTCGAGAGAAATGGGAGAAGGATTCTAGCATTTCCATGGATACGGCTACAAGAGAAGGAATTCCAAGAGACGGAGAAGTGTGCACAAGCAGACAAGCTGAGCTATGTTCTGTTTTGACGGAGCAAATAAAATACTTAGACGGAATGTTTTAAAGAGATGGAGCGTGTCATCTTCAATATCAGCACATATATTGATGCTGATCCAAAGGTGTAAAAGTTACAAGTAGAAATTATCAAATACTTGTGCAAGCATTTTAGTTGCACTATATATATATATATATATATATATATAAAGAGAGAGAGAGAGAGAAATGCTAACTAGAATTCACAAAAAGAATTCACAAAACGAATCCAATGACCTAAAAATTAATACGAGTACAGGCGGAGGGACTCTTTTATAAATGTCCAACACACGGAGGGGTTCTTTTATAAATTTCCAAGATTAAACAGGACAAGGGACGGAGGGACCATTCCAAGCGTGCTTCGCTTCTCTCTCTTCGTTGTCTCCCGCGAGCCCCACTCCGCCAAGATGAGCTTCTCCTTCTAAACCCTAGTCTAGCCGCACTCCGCCAAGACGACGAGACAATCTCTTCGGACAACACCAATGGCGACGAGACGAGACGAGACGCTGGCCTTTCTTCTCGCGTCCTCCTTCTCCCTAGTCAGTTTCTTCTTTCAACTATAGTTTTCCTCATCGATACGAGCCTCTTCGGGTATGAATCTGACAATTTTAATCTGATGTCTTTTTTCTTAATTGATTTTTTCTAGTTGCAAATTACTAAGAGATTTTATTCGGTTTTTTGTTTCTATGCAATTAGTTCAGATTCAAAACTAGGAACAATTTTAATAAACAAAGCTTATTTTTTGCAATTTAGGCATAAATGAGAACAACAATACCAGTGAGGAACGATTGCGACCCAAATCCCTCAAATAAAGATTCAATTTGAGATCTCTAAACAAGGTAATTTGTTCCATCAAGTTTGGAATAAATTTGATAGGTAAAAGTGATGACTTTGTCGAAAGGAATGGAAGAATCTACCATAGTACGAGATGGAATGGCCTCCATTTGCGCTGCCTGCTTTTCAGGAAAATGAGGAGATGACAGAGAATGCGGGATGAAGAGGAAAGAGGAAGAAACGACGTACCCGTACGCGATGTCTGATTTTCGGTACAATTATATTTTTCGTGTTTTATTTTCGAACTAATTTATATATTGTTTTGCTTAATTATTTAAATGTACCAGAATTTTATGTGTGATGTATTGTAATTGTGATATTGAACTTTAAATGTGACTGTAGTTGTTTTTTAAGTATAATAGGGTATTATTAGTTTTATTAAAATCTTGATATTAATTATTTTTCATCGCAGACGTGATGATTTTTGTAATATTTATTTACATTACTTCTAATTCTTTTCATGTGACATGTGAGTGATACTTTTTAGAATTAATGTAGTAAATTCAGGCAATTAACCATTATTATATATCAAAAAACTACAATTGGTATAGTTTGTATTATTCTGTTGAATATATATATTAGATAATTTTGAAATTCCTAAAATATCTGAATATTATAAAAAGAAAATTTGAATACTTGTACTAGTTACTGTAAAATATTCTCCAAAAATATTAGTTTAACATAATAAGAAGAAGAAGAAGAAGAAGAAGATTACTCGTCAGAAGAATACGAAGAAGAAGAAGATTACTTGTCAGAGGAGCAGGAGGAAGAAGAAGAGGAAGCTTGCCAATCAGAAGTAGAAGATGGGATCTATTCAATTTGTAATGAGGTGGTAATAGACGAATTCATCACTCGGTATAAAACATTACCTCCTCCTATGAGAAGCACCATCAATCACACCATACGCGAGTTCCAAATTGGACGTGTGGCCGAAACCCAAACCCAAAACCAACAAAAAAAAACCGAACCCGCCATTGCTCAGACAAATAAGAGGACCTTTGATTCTCTGATGGAGAAAGATTTTGATCCCCAATCCTCTTCTCAGAAGAGAAGATATCCGTGTAATATGAGAATCTTAAGCCTTCAAAAGGATTGATTCTTTCTTTTATTCTCTTTTTTTTTTTGAAAAACTAAATTTTAATATATTAAAGCAAAGTTTAATACATTGGTGCGATTTTACATGATAAATGTAAAAAAGTAGTTTCGCAAAAATAAATTATAATTGCAAAAGTAAGATATATGCCGAGAGATAATGCTTTCGGCCATCCTTAGACGAACACAACCTCCCTCTGCCCTTGGTTTGCCACACGAGCTCGGATTGTCATCGAAGCTGTCACCGTCGCTGTCGCGGCCCGTCGCTCTCGGACTCGCCCCCAGACTCGCCCCAGACTCGGCCGTCGCTCTCGGCCTCGCCCCAGGCTCGGCCCAACTCGCCCCAGACTCGGCACCAGCCTCGCGTTTTTTCGATTTCCCTTTTTCCCTTCCCGCTTTTTCCTTTCGAGTTTTTGCTCTTCGAGGAGCTCCAAAATCGCCCCGATGACAACCCTCGCTAGCTTCGGAAACCCTAGCCGCCGCCGCCGCTCGCTAGCTTCGGAAACCCTCGCCGTCCGCCGCCGCCGTCGGATCTGCGTCGAAACCCTAGCCGCCGCCCTCGCCTCGCCCTCCGAGTCGCCTGGCGATCGCCCTCAGAATCGCCTACCCTCGCAAGTTTCCGTCGCCGGATTTCCGCCAGGGCCTCTTTCCTCTCCCGCTGGCTCCCTTTCCTCGCCGTCGTCGCGGAGTTCGAGTCTCGCCGTCGCCCGTCGCGGAGTTCGGAGTTCGAGTTCGCCTCTCGGAGCTGTCGGCCTCGCCCGTCGCTCTTGGGCTGGTGAGGGGAGGTGGTGGCGGAGGCAGAGGCAGCTAGGGTTTGCCTCCGCCTCAGAGTCTCCCTTTTCGCCCTTTTGGCTTTCCCGCTTAGGGCGTCGCGAAACAATACACATATTCATTCCCGAAACATAAAAATGTATACAAATTACTCATGGGTCTCACGTGGGTCCTTGATTCTTTTTACCAAAAATGATGTTTCGGGATAACTTCGGTAATTTGATTCGGTGCATGTAGTCTCTCCCGTTCAACTTTAGGAGATCTGGCATAAACAAAAAAAAATAGTTAATAATAATACCATAAATGAGATATCCCAATCCTAACCCGAAATCTAAAACCTAATGAGCCGACTGACATAAACAAAAAAAAATATCCCAATCCTAAACCGAATACAATATAATAACATAAATTTGTATTTCCCTTCTTTGTGTTAATAATGTATTTAACACCAAAATGTAATATAAACAATTAAACATGATAAAGTGGCTCTAAAAAGAGCATACTAACAGTTAATACCATACATGAGATATCAGTAAATGTATATATATTATGACTGAAAAACCTATATGAACACTAATAGTTATACATCACAATAAATTCAAAACACAAACCAAATGAACCCAATTACAAACCCGATCATCCAAATCATGAATCAGTACGTGCACCTGAGAAATCAAAAACCCAAATTGCTCGGAATCCAAAACAACCAAGATCCGAACAATCTGCTATACAAAAATATATCAACCGAATCCACCAGACCCGTCAATTTTGTTAACCAAATCCACCAAATCATGAATTTTAATATTATATCGTCCTACATTGCCAAACTTCAACATATTAAAAATTCGCTGGTAAGAGACAACTAAAAGTTCAATAACATATTTGGTCAAAAACACAAAATTGAATGACATATGGTAAGATTAACCCCATCTACAATATACATATATATTTGTGACATATTATATTGCATCTATTTAACATTGAATTATGGTTATTCGGTAGTATAGAATGCAATATAAAGGACACGAGAAATGGTATGTTGATCCTTCTTAATCAAACAATGTAATACCATTTCTTCTCTATTTAACATTAATTTTGATTGAATCGTGGAATTATCCCACTTTAAAAAGTACAATAAAAATAAAAAAATAATCTAAGCTAAATCATACTAATGATCATCATCGAACATCGAAATCAAGCAAATGATTACCTGCAGAAAATTCAAAATTGCACACATAAATCCACATTGTTCTTACTGGTACAGAAAATACAGTGTTGAGAGGAGGAAATCGAAATACCTATGCATATATGTAGCACACCAGCTCACGACTAGGATCACTCACATGCCCTGAACTTGCAATGGCGGAGAGAGCTCGGCTCATCCTGGTTGGTGGGGTCGTCGGTTGGAATCTCAGACGTCGATGCGAGCAAGCGGCGGCTAGAAGCCGCACCACCGTGCCCAAGCCGATCGCTTTGCTGGAGGTCATAGTCGAGATTCGATGAATAGAAGTTTAGATTAGACTGGATTTTGATGTCCATTTATTTGGGCTTTTGTACAGGGCCAAAGGCCTTCTGATATTATAAAACATGAAAATATCATGTATGCCCCTACTATTTTTGTAATTTCATCTTATTCTGCATTTATTATTTCTCTAATTTAGTAATTTGTGTTATTTTAGGTAGTGAAAATGAGTATCATTGATTCAGAATAATTGCATGACGAAACTGGGAAACGATGAAAGAATACAACCAAAGAGTATTATTAAATGTCGTACATATATTTATATCTTATTATTCTTAAATACAGTAAATAAAATATATTTAATATTTATCACTTTTTTTTTTTTTATATATAGGCTGCAATGGAGATACTACAGGAAATCACACTCATGCTACCATCCTTGCCGAGAAGGTTAAAATATTTCCAACTTAGTTTTCATATTATTTGTAACATTTAATTTTCTAATCTTTGTGGGTAATTTTTTTTTAATTTTTTATTTAGGCTTCACAAGATAAAAGAGAGTCTACATGTAGGAGCCAATCTCTCCAGCGGTAATATGGACACCTGAACAAGGTAATTCTTTCTATTTACCAAAAGTTATTTTGCCAATTTAGGATTGAAAACCAAAATTGCATTCAATATTTATAAAATTATGATCATTCATAAAGCGTAATAATTTCATAGGGGTATGCATGATAATAATTTCAATTTCAAATTTGATAGAAGTATATACATAATTGGTTCTGATTTTATAGAGATGTATACAAGATAGTTTCAAATTGTATACTTTACATGATAATTTCAGATTTTCTAGCGGTATATTTGATATTTTTAGATTTTAGAGGGGTATAACTGCTAAGTTAGTCAATTCGCGAATAGTTCGCGAATAATACACGAATTATAGAAATTTTGAAAAATACGCGAACTTCGCACATCCAATTCAGTGATTCGGAAATATTTGCGAATTTTATTGCCAAAAAATATTCGGCCGATTTTTTGCCGAATTTTTCAAATTGGCAATTCTTAATTGTTTCTATGTTTTGCAATTTCTAAGTTACATGACTCATATCATGATTTAAATTAGTCAATTCGCGAATAGTTCGCGAATAATACACGAATCATACGAATTTTGAAAAATACGCGAACTTCGCGATATTATATTTTGCCGAATTTTTTTAGCCGATTTTTTAATAAAAATCGTATTATACACGAACCTATATGAATACGAATATTAGCCGTTCACGTTTTTTTGGTCCGAATTTTTTGTCGTATTGGAAAACTTACTATCCGAATTATACACGAACGTATCCCGTATCGTATTATTGTCGTATCCCGAATGACTGACTATGGTATAGGTATATATGATACTTTTTAAGTTGTATAAGTTTATTTTTGATATTTTCATATTTTAGAGGGGTATTTTGGATATTTTTAGATTTTATAAGGGTATTTTTGATCTTTTCAGATTTTAGAGGGATGTATTTGATATTTTCTGATTTTAGAAGGGTATTTTTTGATATTATCAAATTTTGGAGGGGTACATTTGATATTTTTTTGATTGCAGACTCGAGGCGGCTCTACACTCCTGGCAGGATATATCATATCGTCGAGAGGGACATTCTGCAGGCATGAAAATCATCTATTCTATGAAATAATGATGTATTATAAAATTTGTTTATTTAGATGTAGGAGATTTACATCTGAATTTGATGACTGAGTTACATGTGAAAGGGAGATTCAAGAATATTTTTTTGTAGTGCAATGTGCAATGTCACGTTAGATCATGCCATTCTTTTGATCGAATGAGAAACTCATAAGGCTCTCAAGGCAAGTAATGCGTATTCTCCACCTCTATTATATTTTTTTATAAATTACTATTAATCATGTTTATAAATTACTGTTAAAAAAATATTTGAATTTGAAATTTTGATGCAAATTCACAGTTACTGTAGAAAGTTGATAAAATAACGACGACGACTAACCAGACACAAATGGAGAGAAAAAAGATCGTGCAACAAGAACACATAATAGCTTTGGACAAGTCACTGGAGGTGTCCAGTTCTGAAGCCACGTCATTGTCAAATCCTAGCTGAAGGAATTGAACTGGAAAGAAAATTTGAATCCATTTTTTTATAATATATCAGAACACATGTCACAAATATTTGAAGGAACTAAAACTTGAAAAGCTACATGCACGCGCCGAAAGAGAGAAAGATAACTAATTAGGTAATTAAGGCCAAATCTGATCAATAAGCTCTAATTCATCTCTCTTTTCAACTCGAATCCGTCACTTGCGTAAATTTCATGTAATCGAGGTTAAATTGAGCTCAATTTCAGGTTTAACTACAAAAATTGATGCAGAGAAATGCATACACATATCAACAAGAAATCTGACCTACTATTTCCATTAGAAACAATAACATGAGCATGGCGAGACGAGAGAAACTTGTGCCATCATGAAATTTTGGAGAGAGGAGAGAGATTTGTGTCTTAAACCTATCAAGAGAGGAAAGAGATTTAAATGGACCATGAAGTTATTGAGAGAGGAGACTAATGTGTGCTGCTACCACGAATGAGAGAGGAGCGATGCCACGAGGGTAAAATCGTAATTGCATACTTCTCTGTTAAGTTCCACAGAGAAAACTAGTTATGGATTAATTTGATAGTTACTATATTTAGAAGGGATAACTTTTGTATAGATCATATAATATTATAGTGACTCGTGAAAGATCCAAATTCGAAATAACATAATTCAAAATTAGACATTCTGAAATCTAGAACCATGTGACCCTAGACACAAATTGAAAGGACCTCAATTACATCGCCCTACATTACCGAATTTCAAAATTGATGCACTTTAGCCCAAGTGCTAGTTTGAATATGCAACATGTGGGAACTGTTAAAACAATCATGGAAAATTAACATAGTGATTTAAAATTCAAACAAATTAAAAATTCGATGCAAGAGACAACTAAAAGTTCGATAACATATTTGGTGAAAAACGCAAAATTGAGCGATGTATGGTCAAATTTACCCTATATATACATTTATTCATGTTACATATTATACCGCATCTATTAAATTAATACCTTTATTTACGCAATACAAATTTCAATTGAGGTTAATCGGTAGTACATCATGCAAATGTGTCAGCTGTGTTAACATTCGTACAGATTATTATTTTTTGACATTAGCGGAAAAAATGTCATATAATTTCTTCTTAATTAACATTTAATTGTGATTGAATCATGCAATTATATCACTTTAAAAGGTACAATACAAATACAAATAATCTAAGCTAAATTACACTAATGATCATCATCGTAAATCATAATCAAGAAAATGATTAACTGCAGAAAATTCAAAATTGCACACATAAATCCACAATTACGGTTTTTCAGAAGAGGAAATGGAAATACCTATGCATATATGAAGCACACCAGCACACGACTAGCATCACTCACGTGCCCTGAACTTGCAATGGCGGAGAGTGCTCGGCTCATTCTGGTCGGTAGCGTCGTAGTATGTGATCTGAGACGTCGATGCGAGCATGCGGCGGCGAGAAGTCGCATCGCCGTGCCCAAGCCGATCGCTGTGCTGGAGGTCATAGTCGACATTCGATGATTTGAAGTTTAAACTGGACTTTGATTTGATTTGATTTGATGTCAATTTATTTGGGCCTTTTACAGGCTTTTGATATTGTAGAATTATCAAGGCCCAGTATATCCTTCTCTCTCACTTTATTATTTGTTTAGACATTTGTTTGTGGTTACAAGTGTATCTTTTTGGATTGAAAGTCCTTAGGCTAAAAGTTTATAATTAGAAACGAGTTCTTTTAATTAGGTTTCATTAGTGTAATTAATTAGGATTTTTTTTACCGAAATGAGTATTTTTTTAATTGAAATGGGTGTTTTTAAGTTAATTAGGATTTTCGATTATCTAACGTTAAGTTTATAATTTTCATCATTTCAATTTCCAGAGGCCTACTTGGATTTTATTCTCCACTAAAAAAAAACTTAGATTTTATTCAATGTATAAATGAAATTATAATTGCACCTGAAATTCTTGAACATTTTTTTTCTTCAAATGTATAAATTAAATTAGTGTTTTATTTTCAGTTTTTTTTAGGTCAGAGAAATTGTTTTATAGGTTACCATGTTATCAGAATTTGAAGTAGAAAATTGTTTTATACACATCGAAGAAGAAGAAGAATGATCAAGGGCGAGAACACATCCTACATTACAGCCGAGTTTCCCCTTCTGGGTGATCAACAAAAGGATTACTCTTACATTTTCGGATTCATAGCTTAATTTCGTATAATCAAGCTGAAATTTAGTCTTGTCCTTCCCAAATGCGCAACACGAAACACCAAATTTAGTCTTCTTCTTCCCAAATGAAAAATTTTAGTCACAACCTGAAATGAAAATTACACCAAATTGAAAACTCAGATACCAAAACTCAAGTACATAGTTAACTGACATTATTTAAGGAAAATTGACCCTGTTTTATTAGTAGTTAATTTCGACTAAATCAGATCAGGACACGAATTAAAGATCAAATTAGGGTCAATCGGCAACAATTGAAGTTTAATTACATAAATTGAAGACCAATTGGGTTAATTAATTCAAAATCGAAGGCAAACCTGATTTGAGAGAGCTTGACGGCGGTGGAGGCGGCAACGATGTAGTAGCCTGAAATCTTAGAGATGAGAAATAAGTCATTCTTTCTTCAATATTCCCTTGTTGCACTTTTTTCAGTTACAAAAGAAAGATAGAGAGAGAGAGAGAGAGCACCGAAAGTTCGAGTGAGACAGTAAACCCTAGATCAATCAATGCATTAGGTTGGGTAGAAATTTTGGTCATGCTTAGGCGCGTAGAAATTTTGGTCATGGGTTGGGTAACGTGCGGACCTGCCACGTCAGCCAAATTTCTATCGTTCCTCATTTTTTGCGAGTAGACTCGTGCAAAGCAGATTGAGAAGGGACACCGCAAAAGAGGTTATGGGAATATACTACACACCCCCGCTAATTAAACCCGCAATCCACCCCGCATGTATTAATTATGAAGATAATTAGTGCATTAGGTTTCCTAATCAATCAATACGGGTAAAGTGAGGGGTAAATTGTACGTGGTGTCTAATATTATTGGAGATTTTGGGAGGCTACGCTTTCAAAATCAGAGAAAGAGATATATCGGTAAGCTAGGGTTTTGTGTTTGTGTTAAAAAGCATTGCATTGGAGGGAGATGAAATGAAATTTTGGAGAGAGCAAAATCATATCATATACACTATAAAAACAGTTTCGGGTATATTTTTCATTTCATTTCGAGCAAAATCATGGACACTATAAAAAGTAAAAACAGTTTCGGGTATAAATTTGAAGAAACCGGAGACACATGGTTTATAAAAGAAAAAAATTTACTCTTTTATCCTCTAAATTATTGTCAAATTAAACGTATCTTCTAAATTTTAATTTTGTTCAATCAACCTCTTGAATTATCAATTTTATTCAATTAACTTCCTGCATCCGGTAAGTGGTGACTGTATAGTTAAGTGATGACGTAATATTGATACCATGTCATAAAAAATAAAAAATTTATTGCTACGTCAAACAATTTTGATCCAAATCTATTAACATTTAAACCAAAAACTCAAATATTAAAATATTAAAACAATCTGATGTGAGGAAAATAAGGCACAAATTTAATGCTTAATTTAGGGATTTTAGCCCTTGTGAAGAGCAATTCTATATACTTTATTAATCATATTTGAGATAACATGAATATTTCTTCACTAAGTGTGTTTTATTGCTTAATTACAGGTTTTAGAAGGCAATTCTGGGAATTTGGAAAGTGTAGTTGTCTCCAACACGTCAAGAGGAATGAAAACGATATATTATACCGATATATTCGGTACATGAATGAGACGGGAGGCAAACAATCATCATGATATAGACTTACACAAGAGTCCACACGAAAACCACTCAATCCTTAGCCCTTATCCTTCCCACCTACCTTTTGTGGAAATTACTTCATTACCCCCAATCCTCTCCACCAACTCATGACCAATAAGAAGACTCCGTGAGTGCTATAAATAAGACCAAAAGGGCCACGAGTTGAGGGCGCTCTTTCCCGCTCTTCGGAGCACTCTCTCTCTCTCTCTCTCTCTCTCTCTCTCTCTCTCTCTCTCTCTCTCTCTCTCTCTCTCCCTCTCAAGAACTTCCAAGAACCGTCAAGAACGTCAAGAACCGTTCAAGATCCTACTCGATTGCTCGGGAGATTCGACCGTGACTTGGACATCCTTCCTTTTCGGCGAATCGACCTCTCTCAAGACTAAACCGTGACTAGGGAAATTTCTCCTTTCGGTGTTGTGAAGTTGCGTTGAGACCGAGACTTGGTAGAACCCTCTTTTGGAGCTTGAAGAAGGCGTCAACCATGACTAGGAGTCCCTCCTTTTGGTGATCCTTTTCGAGTTATCCACGACTCGAGGATTCTTGCCTTCGGTGACCAACGAAGCAAGTTTGCCGTGACTCGGAGCATTCTCCTTTCGGTGGTCAATGGAGCGACAACACTAGCGAGGAAAAGGAGGCTCTTCTTGACGCGCTGAAGCTTTTCTTTGCTCAATCTAGGTGTATTCTTTTCTATCTTGAAATTCTTGTATGTTGAATGATAGTTTAAGGTTGTGATTGAATCTCTTTCTTGGTTCTAAATCTTTGTTCTTGCATTCGATCTTTGGCTCTCTTTGTGTTCTTTTGTTGATCTCCTTTTAATTGCATTTCAGTCCTTAATTAAGACATTAAAACAATCTTTGATCAAATCTTAAATCAAATCCCAAATAAAATACTCAAACTCAGTTCCAGAAACTATTCCGTTATAACGGACATAAATTGCGTTACAACGGACTAGACGGTTGGTCCTTTAATATTCAGTTGGTTATACTTCCGTTGTAACGCACATACATGTCCGTTGTAACGGACTAGTGAGGATTTTCACGCAAGAGGCTCAATACAAGTGCGTTATAACGGACATAAGGGTCCGTTGTAACGGATTAACCAATCCGTTGCAACGCAACCACTGTTCGTTATAACGGACAAGTATAGTGCGTTATAACGGAGTTTCCTCCGTTGTAACGGACGTTCATCTCATTTTTAGTGACAGAATTTTCACTCAAGTCCGTTGTAACGGAACCCACTTCCGTTGTAACGGACTATCTTCTGTGAATTTTCTTTGCTATTTCTTGTCTAGTTTTGATTCATTAATTGACGCATATACTCCTCGTGGAACGAACTTTCATATTTTCCACTATACACATATATTTTCCAACTTGTTGATTGAATCGGGTTTTCGAATACAACGATAATTTTACGCACCAAAAACCCGCTCATCACAATCCAAACTCACGAACCAAATATGACATGACAACAAAAATATTTTTGTATGACATAGTGTCAATATTACGTAATCAGTTAATTATACAATCATTACTTGAAGGATGAAAAGAGTTAAATGAATAAAATTAACAGTTCAGAAGGTTGGATGAACAAAATTAAAATTTAGGGAGCACAATTAACATTTGACAATAGTTTACGAGGTAAAAGGAAACTTTTTTTCTTTATAAAATAATGGAGATGTTGGGTTGATAAAATCATACACAGAACCTATGTATTATAGTTTGGGATGTAAACGGGTCGGATACTATCCGACCGACCCGTACCCGAAATGTATTCGTATTCGAGTACAAAATATCTGCATTCGAACGAATATCGGATACGGATACGGATTTTGTTTTCCGAATATGGATACGTATACGATAAATGAGTTGGTTTGTCGATACGAATACATATATGAATAATATTCGCACCAAAATACATATACATATTCGAATATTCAAATACGGATGCAAATATCAAATTCGAATATTAACAGATTCGGATACTACTATTATTTAAATATATTTATATATATGTATCATCATATTTTTTTATTTTGTTTATGATTTCTTATGATTGTTTTTATTTAAGATACTTGTCTCGAATAAGAAAAATATTATTATATATGATGGTTGACACATGATAATATTTTTGTATATATTAATAGTATTTGTAATTTTTTAAAGTATTATTTATGATAAAATTTAATATTTACAATTAGATTTTATTTTTTAGATGGACATTATTAATATAATTATGATATAAAAATAGTTTGAGTATCCGAAATTAATTTGTCTTTGTGTACTTGTATTTGTATTAAATATTATCCGGATCATATTCGTATAATATCCGAACCGTATTCGTATAATATCCGAACCGTATTCGTATCCAGTTACTATTAGTATAATAGTATTCGAATCCGTATCAAAAAAAATTGAACGGGTACGGATATGGTTTGACCACTATCCGATCGTATCTGCTCCGTTTACACCCCTTAATTATCGCGGAACAAGATTCTCACCGCTGGTGGGGCCACGTCGCTTCTTAAATGGGGGAAACGATAGATGTCCCCAGATGGCACCATATATATTCTATATAATTTATGAAATGTTATCCGGCCCCGGATTTCATCACCGCATATGTTATATATCCCAGTTAACACACTCGATAAATATCATATGTAACAAGATACACATAATTAAGAAATAATTAATATTAATTAAGAATCATTAATTCAGATGAATACTGATTCATTATTAATTATGATGGATCTGTCTATTATCTAATATATCATGAGTTTCAAGAAAATAGAGATATTAACTACATAAAAAAATGGATAACTACTCGGAAACATTATAAGGAACGACGAGAAAAACAAAAACATGAAAAGTTTAGAAAAACCGTCAGCACAATTACACCTGCATCACGCAAGGGGATCAACCTAATGAAATCTTTATGCTCCATGATATTTGCGGCATTTTTGCACAAATATTTCAAAAATCAAATCGTATCGTATCAGATATCGATAGGTGGTACTCGTATGATACTCCTCTGATACGCCTCAGATATTCACATAATTATATCGAATTATTTTATTATGAAATAATAATAAATACTTCTCGGATACTTCACTGATACTTCTCGGATGCTTCTAATAGACATGAACAATATAATTTTAAAACAAAATTCAAATAAAAAATTGATACATATGACGAAATAATTAAAAAATTAAATGTACTAATTATAATGCAATTTAAATAATTATTACATTAAATATATAATATTTGATATATATATAAAAGTAACTTAGTACATAAATTATAATTATAAAATAATAAAATATAATATATAATGAACGTATTCTGAGTTTTCTGAAAACTGTCATATCGTCGTATCTGTATCGTATCATATACGATGCAAGTATATGAATGAGTGCAACATAGATTGGCGGACTACGTCTCGGTCGCTATAATTTTCATAAAAAATAAAAAAAAATCAAAAAATGTGTTATTGGCAAAGGGACCCTTTGCCACAAGTATTAGTATTTTTTTATGTATAGCGTTGTTATCTGTGTTTGCAACAATAACGTTGGTTTGGATGAATATGTATCCGTTTCGTCAGCTAAGATGACAAAACACATGCTTGTTTCATCATGAATGGTTCAAACTGATTTAACGAGGTCAAAGATATTTCTTTTTTTAATTAAGTTTGTTTTGTCATCTTAGTTGGCGAATTTTTTTTTTTGTTTCGTCAATTTAGTTGGCGAAAC
Organism: Luzula sylvatica; assembly: GCA_946800325.1. Taxonomy (NCBI): domain Eukaryota; kingdom Viridiplantae; phylum Streptophyta; class Magnoliopsida; order Poales; family Juncaceae; genus Luzula; species Luzula sylvatica. The sequence goes on from OX326961.1 coordinate 1,654,390, forward strand.
AAGCAAAAAAAAAAATATTTCCCCATCTAAGGATGGCGAAACATCAGATGTTTTCATGCCAGAACAGGTGCAAGAACATGTTGTTTCACAATCTTAGAAAAGATAACACATTTTTTTTTACTTGTTTAACTAATTGAGACGGCAAAACATACTACATTAATTTTTGACCCACTTTAAATAGACAAAATAATATTTAATATGTTTCGTCGTTTGAGATGACGAAACATACATGTGTTTTGCCATCTTAGATGACGAAACAATTGGTTCTTCAAATTCACCCAAACGAAAGTTAATTTTGCAAATAAAACAAAAAGTAACGATATGCATAAAAAGAATTACTGCCATCATGACACTTTATTATTTTAGTGAGCACGTTATGTTTTTTTGTAGTGGCACTTTATTTTCTCCTTTATTCTCTTTTTAAAGATATTATTTTCTTATCTCACCGTTTACTCTCTTTTCTCCTTATATGTTCTAAGGACCCTCAGATGAAGGATGACTGTACCATTTTCTTCGCCTTGGAAGTTTTGACAGATTTTTGCTGGTTTATCAAAATAAATTCTGGACGTAGAGCGGTTTGAAGATTAAAACAACAGGCTTCTCCGATTGGAATATAACGCTTTTGGCCTCGATTGTGGTATAATTAAATTTTACATATTATGATCTCAATATATAATTTAGTGTAACTAATTGTTAGATTCTTGTTTAGTGTTATAGTTTTGATTTTCGGCGTTATCTTAGTTTTGCTAGTTGAAATCTTGACAATAGACGATGTTTAAAATTTAAATATTATAATTTTGTCTATTTGTTAATATAATTCTACCAGCACACATACAAGGATGATCCATAAAAATATGGTCCTTGTATTTTGCCAAATTGTAACTCGATCATTAATTATAGATGATAGTTGAGATTACTAAACTGCTACAAGAGTTAGTAGTATAGCTCATGCTACGCTTCATATAAAAAAATGCTATACACTACTTCGACGCTATTGATTTCGTCTAATTGTTTTGTTTTAATGCAGATTTCGTCTAATTGTTGGGTATACCATTTCCGACAAACTGGTGTCTAAGTGCATCGGGACGCGCAATGGCTACCACAAATGGCACACCTCCTGATCGCCGTCTAGTAATCGCAGCTAATACTGGGAATGTCGCCAGTTTTCAAAATTTGATTATCGAATACCCTAATTTGTTATTTTCAGCGACTCCTCATAAGAACAATTGTCTTCACATAGGTGTAATGCTCGGGCACGATCAATTTGTCAAGGAGGTATGCAAATCTAACAGAGCCTTATCGCTTCTGTTGGAGACCAATGTAGAAGGCCAGACACCGTTGATTGTGGCTCTGGTGGCGGCTAATGCTTCTTTGGCTTCTTTTTTGATCGAGTTTTATTCCAAAGTCGTCGATGATGATTTGGAGCTCGATGAAAGGACTTCAAAAAATATGATTCTGACGGTTGATAAACGTGGAGATAATGCGTTACACCACGCATTACGAAATGGATTTGATGATATTGCTGTCGATCTTTTGACGCTCGAATCACGCCTATCAATGCAAATCAATGGTAATAAGGAGTCACCTTTGCATATGGCTTGTAGAAGAGGATATCTTAAAGTGGTCAGTAAGTTGATTCGAATAAAAGACTCGCCGTATAGCGGCCCGGATGGAGAGTCAGCTCTAGATGTGGCTATAAAATATAATCACATCAGTAAGTGTACCTCATGAATTTTGTTTTTCATCAAGAAGTCAAGAATCCACAACTTCAATTTTAACAAGTTTAATTCTATATTGTGAATTATCATCAGGCGTCGTCGAAGAATTGCTAAAAGTGTGTCCCGTGCTGGCTTCTACACCAAACGGTTCTGGTTGCAGTGCACTATATACTGCGGTAATGTTACAATATCCACCCTTTTTTCTTGTTTACTTTTTTTTCCGGCACGTGAGAACTTCAATTGATAACAATTTAATGTGCATTTATACTAGGAAAAAGGGCATTCTTAAAACAAAAATTAATGATATGAAATATTAGAAAATTAAATTGACATCTAAATCATAAGCTAAATATTTTATTATTGACAATAACATTCAATGATGCTATTCATATATTTTAGAACATTTATTTAATATATTTGATAATTATAAATATATTTTTATCAAAATTATTTGTTCTTCTAAATTTTGTATTAAATTTTAATAAACTCATTTTGGCATTTTTTTTTATTAATTCAGAAGTATCTATAAATATTTTGTAACATACACTAATTTAAAGAAAACAAACATCAAATATTTTAAAAAATGAACATTGTTTACATATTCAATGATGCTATTTAATATTTTTAATTATATTGTACAGACATTGGATTTGAAAATCAATTTGAATAAAATTCCAAATGAAAATAATACAAACAAAGAATTATATATCAGATATGTATTATCATTTATGTATTATACAAACAAAGAATAATACAAAATATATAATACAAACAAAGAATAATACAAATCAATATTTTCAGGAATATTTTTTATATCATATTTAACATTAAAATTAAAATTAAATACTAGAATAATATTAATTTGTTATACAAACAAAGAATAATCACTATTTTAATACAAACAAAGAATAATATTTTTTTATACAAACAAAGAATAATCACTATTTAACATTAAAATTAAATACCAGAATAATATTAATTTGTTAAGATATTTCCAGGAATATTTTTTATATCATATTTTTTTATTTAATTTTAGTTTTCTATGATAAAATATATAATAAATAAAAGATTAAAATTATGTATATAATATATAGTTTTTTTTTTAAATTAGTATATGTTAAAAAATATTTATAATGATTTTAAATTAATAAAATAATACAAAAATGTGTTTATTAAATTTAAAGATGAAAAATAGAAAGGTATTTTAGTCCAAAAAAATTGTAATACCATGAAATATCCCTACATGGGGTTAATTGAAAAGAAAATCTTGTATGTAGTTTTTTTTTGGAGTTTCTCAAAAGTTAGGGTTTTTTTTTTGTAAATTCAAGAAAAGTTAGGGGGTTATTTGTAAATTTTTCTTAATTTTAATATTTCATTTATTATATATTTTCTCATAAAAAACTAGCATTAAATAAAAAAAAAAACGATATAAAAAATATTCCTTAAAATATCTTGACAAAAAATACTAGTTTAGCATTTATTTTTAATTCACAATATTTGTTAATAAAAATATCGTTGCTAAAATATTATTTCTTGTCAAAGTTTGTATTGTCGTTAGTTTTAATTTCAACATCTAGATTGATTTCAGCATCTGGTTTGATTTCAGCATCTGATTTTATTAACAACAAATGAACTTTAAAATAAATTCTAAAATAGTATTATTTTGTGAAGATATTTTTCGGAATATTTTTTTTATATCGTTATTTTTATTATTATTATTTAGTGCTAATTTTGTATGACAAAATATATAACAAATGAAATGTTAAAATTATGTATATGACATATAGTTTTTTAAATTAATATATGTCAAAAAAATATTTGTGGAGATTTTAAATTAATATAATAATACAAAATATGTTTAATAAAATAAAATATGAAAAATAGAGGGGTATTTTGGTCCAAATTTTTTTTACACCACGAAATGTTCAGGTTAATCCTTATCGGAAGGTAAATGAAAATGAATTCATGTTTGGAGAGTTTTTTTTGTAGTATCCAAAAAATGAGATTTTTTTTTACAAATTAAATAAAACTCAAGGGTTCTTTGAGAATTTTCCTTTAATTTTTTTTTTAATAATAAATGGAAATTTTTTATGATTGAACCCACAATCTCTCATCACATATGATTTTTTATGTTTACACTCAACCAAGTGAGTTATGAGTCCCCTGACAACTATCTTTTAAAATATTAATAAATAATTATTATTTTTAAGTCTTTTTTTTTCCTCTCCCACGCTCTTTGTGTCTACGTTATATCTAATATATTTCATCAATAACGGCACTTACCTTGACAAAAAGTTTATGAGATATTGTTTTGATATTTTAAAACAACTAAAAAGATTGCGCAGACCGCAGTTCAATTAATTAATTTTACCGGCCATTTTTTTTGTTCAATAACAACAAATTTCAGACTATATACTTGGACTAATTACTGGATGGAAATATATAAATATTGTTAACCCAAGTAAATATACACAACATGTTCTCATTATATGATAGAAGCATAGTGTCTTGTTGGGATTGTATTTTTTTGATATGGTGTAGTGTGATTAGATGAGATTTCATACATGTCTATTCTAACTCCGTATCATGCTGTCAATTATGTTGCAATATCATTCTATGTAGCATTACTCATGTTAACCGTACTCTTGCTCTCTATTATCATTTCACCGTCCCTTTTCTGTCCTCTTACGTCGTTCCGGTCGCTTCCTTTTCGACCAAATCCTAACACTTGAGAGTATGTTACAAAGAGAGACCAATAAAGGAAGAGAAAAATGTAGGAATTAACTGATGGGATTTCGTTTTAAATAAAATTGATGTAATTGATGAATTTAGTATTGTACATAACAAAGCTAACATACACAATACCGATTTAATAACATTTTATTTATGACAGTTTTAGATTACTGGTAATTGAATAAAAAAGGTATGACAGTTTCAGATTATGATTTTGGACTGAAATTACCGTCGATCTTTCTGACATTACACAGATTTAAGAAGCCTGCGATCTTTCGTGCCTTGACACAATTTTATTCATGAGTAAATTTGTTTAATGGCAAAATAAAATATTACGTATTTTTCTGTTCTAAATTTTATTCTAGGAAAACACAATTGCAATTAGATTATTACAATTTATTTCAATTTATATATTGTTACAGGTAATTCATGAACAATTAGAGATGACAAAGATTCTACTAGACCATAATTCTGATGAAGCTTATACATATACGGATGGCGGTTATACTCCTTTTCTAGCAGCAGCATTCCGAGGTTTCGTGTCTATTGCCGAAGAAATAATGAGGCATTGCCCAGATGCTGTTTATTGTACCACCGAAAATGATGGATTAAACGCTCTTCACATAGCTATCATGAATGAGAGATCTGAATTTGTGAAATTTATTGTCACGACCCCGGAGCTTCATAGGCTAATTATCGAACCAAACAATAAAGGCGAATCACCCCTTCACTATGGTGCTCAAAAGTGCAATCCGGAGATTCTTCTTTCTCTGATATCGCACAAAGTGCAAGATTACTCGGCTGTTAATTCCAAAAACTTGACTGCCTTGAACATAATCTTCGAAAAAACAGAACTATGGAAAACATTGAAATGGGTACGTCTAAATTCTCTTCCGTTCCTATAAAGAAACTTTTTTAATTTTATATATTTAAATTATTATCACGCAGACCGAGTCTTTCATGTTGCTGTCTAGTGTGATCCCGTCCGTTATCTTGAATTTAGCACCTAGTAGAGCAGACCAGGAGTTCGCAGAAAAGGCAAAAGCAGAGATCAAGCCGCTAACCCAAAAGTACACCGCCAACACCTCTTTAGTCGCAGCTCTACTCGCCACTATCACCTTCGCTGCTGCTTTCACTTTGCCAGGCGGATACAGCAGCGACCCGTCCAATATAGGTCATCCCATTTTCGCAAGGAAAATAGCTTTTCAGATTTTCTTAATCTCCGACACAATAGCCATGTGTTCTTCTCTAGCCGTAGCATTCCTTAGCATCTTGGCAAATTGGCAGGACTTGGATTTTTTACTTAATTATAGGAAATCAACGAGGTTCATGTTGTGGTGTGCGTACGGTGGGACGACGACAGCATTTGTGACCGGCCTGTATACTGTTTTAGCACCGAAGAGCATTTGGCTAGCAGTTTTTTTATTGGTCTTGTCGAGCTTTGTTATGTTCTTGTCGAAACTCATTGGAGAATGGCCGGTGCTCAAAATGCGTTTTCGACTTGGTCGTCGTCATCGCCCATATATCCTTACCGTGATAAAAAAATCTATCTAATTTTAAAGATTTAACTAAGGATTTGTAAGTATTTGTTGTTAAGTAACCCAGATATTTCTAGTTTAACAAATGTGGATTATTATTATGTTGTCAAATTGCAAGGTAGTGTTGTCGAGAAGCCAAGAGTTTGTTTGTTTGAGAGCTACTTATTTTCTTGAGAAATCTTCTAACTGGACGTATCCAGTGGATATTATCAGGAGAAGAGACAGGAGCCGTTGGGCATGGACAAACTCATCGGATTTTATGTGGCAATTATGTATTTCCTTTTGTGTAAAACAGAAGAAGCTTATGTTATTTGACCACTCAGTGTAGGCCACATAGTTTAGATGCCGCAGAAGATCTAGTCAAGATTCAAATTATTGGATCCAGTTAACGGGTCTGAATCTGAACCCATTAAAAATATGAGTCATGCATTTCATCAAACACCTCGTGTGCATAAATTTTTAGCTGGTTAAAAACCTTTCTAAGATAGGGACTGATGTGGATGCTTTTGTCTTGGGAAAATTTGGTAGTACTGTTGTTCATCAAAGATTACATCACTGGGTAATTAATTGTATATGAAAATAAATTAAGTTTGAAATCATTTAGATGAAAATAAATTAAGGGAAATGAATCGTTTCTCGTTCATTGATAAGAAATTAAGAATTTATGCAGCCTAAATATTTAATAGAATTAAATTAGATCCGGTGATATTTGATATTTTTGTCACATGCTTCCGAAATTACAGGACCGCTCTGATTAAAAAAAAGGAAAGATCTGACCGGTCGAATAATAGCCCAACGAAATTGAAAACCCTACCATAATTTAAGGTCTGGACTAAATTCATAAAAGATATGACGGAATGATAGAAAATGACTTCTATCATTATTAATTTATTATTGTGTAATGAATATATAGGAAAATTTTCACCGTAAGACAAAAACAAAACAATAATTTATAAGCAAACTAAATTATAAAAATTACAATCTCGACAGATCAAATGTGGAAATTTGTGAAATATAGAATTTTCTTTTTATACTACTCCGCGTTGCACCCTTCTTTGTAACACAAAATTTGAGTTAAAAAACATGTAAGAATATTTAAACATAATGTATAAATTTTTTAGTATGAAAAATCAATTATTAGGATATTTTATTTATTTTTTGCGGTTATCGTGCTTGATTAATTTCTTCAATTTAACATAATATAAAGCTAGTCTTACAAAAAAAAATCCCGATTTATATTATTTCAGAAAAAAATAATCTCAAAACAAAACTATATTTCATTATTGAATATGAGAAAATCATGTTTAATTCACAAATATATATATATATATATATATATATATATATATATATATATATACAGGCGTGCTAAGGAGAATACACAAATCGAATCCAAAAAACGAATCCACCAGACGGAGGGGTATTTTCGTAATTATCCAACTTCATTCACGCGCTCTCTTCTTCGTTCCTTCCTTCTCTGGCGGAGTCACAGGCGAAGATCTCATCTTCTTTCTTCGCTTCTCGCTTCTCCTTTCTCCGGCGAGTCACAGGCGAAGAAAACAGCGAAACGAATCTCGAGCGGAGGCGTTTGCTTTTCATCACTGTTAAACCCTAACCGGCGCTGCGTTAGGTGCTGCAGCCAGCTAAAGCCTCGTCGTGGGTTGCCAAAACTTCCTCGCAATCTGTCCGTGAAGATCTGACCTCTCTCTCTCGCACGAACTCTCTCCGGTGAGATCTCTCTCTCTCTCTCTCTCTCTCTCAAACTTACTTACAACTCACCTTCCTCTCTAGCTAAAAGATTTTTCTCAGTTTTTTAACAGTTTTTTGCTAGCATTTTGCTGAATTTTGATCTAATTTTATTTGCATTTTCGCAAGAATTTGACTGAATCGATGCACAATTCCCTGAAATTTAGTTCAATTTTGATGTTTCATGTCAAACCTTGCTGACTAAGTGCGGTTTTTTTTGTCAATTTTATTCTTTTTGTTCAATTAATATTTGCATTTTCGCAAGAATTTGCATTTTCGCCACGTTAGTGTGTCATTTAATAAATATGTATAAGGATGTTAATTAAAATAATTATCAAGATCTTCTTATATGAATTTGTAAAGGGAAGGAAATTACTCGAAGAGGATGATGAAGAGAGCTACATCAGATTTAGGGGAAGAGAAAGGAATGGGACGATGCCTCATGATTATGTCGCTTCTTATAATATGACAACAAGTCACGGCAATCTTATCTTACTTCAACGACGCATAATGATTAGCTGGATCGTTCAGGTATGTCAATAATCATTTTCCTTGGCGATTTAATTCCATGTTAAATTTTGGGCATCGTAAAGGGCTTATTTGTAGATATTTATTCTTTCAAGTGTTGAACTGAAAATATGATTTGTGCGGATCTTGTTAACAATGACAGCGGTGTCAAGAGATGGAGTTCCAGATAGAGACACTGTTCTTATCAGTGGGATTAATGGATCGGTTTCTAGCACGAGGTTATTTCAAAAGCGAGCGAAACTTACAGATTCTCGGCATTGCTTGCATCACTCTCGCAACCAGGATCGAAGAGAATCAGATCTGCAACAGGTTTTAATCCTCTCTCTCTCTCTCTCTCTCCTAGTAATTAATGTAATTGTTCGCCAATTTGCTAATTGCGTTATGTACCTGTCTTTACAGCGTGAGGCAAAGAGTGTTCAGGGTGGGTAATAACTCATTCAGTAGAGGTAAAGAGTGTTCAGGGTGGGTAATACACAATTCCTTGAAATTTAGTCTAATTTTATTTGCATTTTCGCAAGAATTTGACGTGGCGTGGCATTTACGACACGAATATTTATTCGGTTCGGTAGGAGACGATCATCATTTGCTAATATGGGATTTCAGATCCCAGAATTCACAACCCGCTCAGAAAGTAATCGCGCATCAAGGCGTAGTGAATTGCTTAGCATTCAACCCGTTCAACGAGTGGATCGTCGCCACTGGATCCACCGATAAAACCGTCAAGTTGTTCGACTTGAGGAAGATCACTTCTCCTCTTCACACCTTCGACAGCCACAAGTATTACAAAAAGATCCCTGATTTTTTTAATATTTAATTTCTAACTTTTGGGATGTTTTTCTGCAGAGAGGACGTGTTTCAAGTGGGATGGAGTCCCAAGAACGAGACTATACTCGCTCCGTGCTGTCTCGGTAAAAGACTCATGGTCTGGGATCTTAGCAGGTAAATTTGCAAAAACACCCTTCCATTTTGCTTAAATTGCAAAAAGCAACCCTGTATCTTTAAACCTTTAGGGCTGCTTTTTCAAATTTTCTTTGAATTTTGTTTAATTTTTAGGGGAATTTTTCAAAAATTATCAAAACCCCCCTCATTTTGTAGATTCCTTCAAAAACACCCTTATAAAGTGCTTTGAATTATTTTTGAACCCCACTTTTAAACTAGGAAGCACTTTTGAAGGAATCTCTGATAATTTTCAGAAAAGATAGGGGTTTTTTGAAGAATTTCACTAATTTTTGACATATGTAGGGCTAGAAATGAAAGTATGTGAAAATAAAATTGTAAGAAAAACTGGGACTATTTATTTGACAGGATCGATGCGGCGCAGACGTCAGACGACACGGAGGACGGTCCGCCAGAGCTGTTATTCATCCACGGAGGGCACACGAGTAAAATCTCCGACTTTTCTTGGAATCCGTGCGAGGAGTGGGTGATTTCCAGCGTGGCGGAGGATAACATACTGCAGATCTGGCAAATGGTCGAGAATATTTATCACGATGATGATGATTTCGTCTTTGACGAACCGCCGAAAATCGCTGCTTGATTTAATTAGCTTTATTTCTGTGTAGTTTATTTAGGTTGGAGTTTTTTTTGTTTTGTTGTGTATTAATTATGATTTTAGTTTTAATGCTTTAAGAAGAGATAATTTTAAATACTGTTATATTGTTTAAACTTTAATGTCGTGTTCTTTTTCGACATTATATATGAATATTCACTAGCAACATATCCTATAATATTAAAAAGAAATTCCAAAAATATTTTAGTAAATTCAATCATATATTATGTTAAATTTAATCGTATATTTTGCTAAATTCAATAATATATTTTGCTGAATTATATGAAATTAATGATCATATTCATCAGATAATTAACTATATTTTAGTAAATTCAATCGTATATTATGTTAAATTTAATCATATATTTTGCTAAATTCAATAATATATTTTGCTGACTATATGAAATTAATGATCGTGTTCATCGGATAATTAACTATATTTTACTAAATTCAATCGTATATTATGTTAAATTTAAATTCAATCGTATATTTTGCTAAATTCAATAATATATTTTGCTGAATTATTTGAAATTAATGATCATGTTCATCGGATAATTAAATATATTTTAGTAAATTTAATCGTATATTCTGTTAAATTCAATCGTATATTTTGCTAAATTCAATAATATATTTTGCTGAATTATTTGAAATTAATGATCATATTCATCAGATAATTAACTATATTTTGCAAAATTCAATCGTATATTTTGGTAAATTCAATCATATATTTTGCTAAATTCAATAATATATTTTACTGAATTATATGAAATTAATGATCATACTCATCAGATAATTAACTATATTTTAGTAAATTCAATCGTATATTATGTTATATTTAATCGTATATTTTGGTAAATTCAATAATATATTTTGCTGAATTATTTGAAATTAATGATCATATTCATCAGATAATTAACTATATTTTGCTAAATTCAATCGTATATTTTGCTAAATTTAATCATATATTTTGCTAAATTCAATAATATATTTTGTTGAATTATATGAAATTAATGATCATACTCATCGGATAATTAACTATATTTTAGTAAATTCAATCGTATATTCTGTTAAATTCAATCGTATATTTGCTAAATTCAATAATATATTTTGCTGATTATATGAAATTAATGATCGTGTTCATCGGATAATTAACTATACTTTAGTAAATTCAATCATATATTCTGTTAAATTTAATCGTATATTTTGCTAAATTCAATAATATATTTTGCTGAATTATATGAAATTAATGATCATATTCATCAGATAATTAACTATATTTTAGTAAATTCAATCGTATATTATGTTAAATTTAATCATATATTTTGCTAAATTCAATAATATATTTTGCTGACTATATGAAATTAATGATCGTGTTCATCGGATAATTAACTATATTTTACTAAATTCAATCGTATATTCTGTTAAATTTAATCGTACATTTTGCTAAATTCAATAATATATTTTGCTAAATTATTTGAAATTAATGATCATGTTCATCGGATAATTAAATATATTTTAGTAAATTTAATCGTATATTCTGTTAAATTCAATCGTATATTTTGCTAAATTCAATAATATATTTTGCTGAATTATTTGAAATTAATGATCATATTCATCAGATAATTAACTATATTTTGCAAAATTCAATCGTATATTTTGGTAAATTCAATCATATATTTTGCTAAATTCAATAATATATTTTACTGAATTATATGAAATTAATGATCATACTCATCAGATAATTAACTATATTTTAGTAAATTCAATCGTATATTATGTTATATTTAATCGTATATTTTGGTAAATTCAATAATATATTTTGCTGAATTATTTGAAATTAATGATCATATTCATCAGATAATTAACTATATTTTGCTAAATTCAATCGTATATTTTGCTAAATTTAATCATATATTTTGCTAAATTCAATAATATATTTTGTTGAATTATATGAAATTAATGATCATACTCATCGGATAATTAACTATATTTTAGTAAATTCAATCGTATATTCTGTTAAATTCAATCGTATATTTGCTAAATTCAATAATATATTTTGCTGATTATATGAAATTAATGATCGTGTTCATCGGATAATTAACTATACTTTAGTAAATTCAATCATATATTCTGTTAAATTTAATCGTATATTTTGCTAAATTCAATAATATATTTTGCTGAATTATATGAAATTAATGATCATATTCATCAGATAATTAACTATATTTTAGTAAATTCAATCGTATATTATGTTAAATTTAATCATATATTTTGCTAAATTCAATAATATATTTTGCTGACTATATGAAATTAATGATCGTGTTCATCGGATAATTAACTATATTTTACTAAATTCAATCGTATATTCTGTTAAATTTAATCGTACATTTTGCTAAATTCAATAATATATTTTGCTAAATTATTTGAAATTAATGATCATGTTCATCGGATAATTAAATATATTTTAGTAAATTTAATCGTATATTCTGTTAAATTCAATCGTATATTTTGCTAAATTCAATAATATATTTTGCTGAATTATTTGAAATTAATGATCATATTCATCAGATAATTAACTATATTTTGCTAAATTCAATCGTATATTTTGGTAAATTCAATCATATATTTTGCTAAATTCAATAATATATTTTACTGAATTATATGAAATTAATGATCATACTCATCAGATAATTAACTATATTTTAGTAAATTCAATCGTATATAATGTTATATTTAATCGTATATTTTGGTAAATTCAATAATATATTTTGCTGAATTATTTGAAATTAATGATCATATTCATCAGATAATTAACTATATTTTGCTAAATTCAATCGTATATTTTGCTAAATTTAATCATATATTTTGCTAAATTCAATAATATATTTTGTTGAATTATATGAAATTAATGATCATACTCATCGGATAATTAACTATATTTTAGTAAATTCAATCGTATATTCTGTTAAATTCAATCGTATATTTTGCTAAATTCAATAATATATTTTGCTGATTATATGAAATTAATGATCGTGTTCATCGGATAATTAACTATACTTTAGTAAATTCAATCATATATTCTGTTAAATTTAATCGTATATTTTGCTAAATTCAATAATATATTTTGCTGAATTATATGAAATTAATGATCATATTCATCAGATAATTAACTATATTTTAGTAAATTCAATCGTATATTATGTTAAATTTAATCATATATTTTGCTAAATTCAATAATATATTTTGCTGACTATATGAAATTAATGATCGTGTTCATCGGATAATTAACTATATTTTACGAAATTCAATCGTATATTCTGTTAAATTTAATCGTACATTTTGCTAAATTCAATAATATATTTTGCTAAATTATTTGAAATTAATGATCATGTTCATCGGATAATTAAATATATTTTAGTAAATTTAATCGTATATTCTGTTAAATTCAATCGTATATTTTGCTAAATTCAATAATATATTTTGCTGAATTATTTGAAATTAATGATCATATTCATCAGATAATTAACTATATTTTGCTAAATTCAATCGTATATTTTGGTAAATTCAATCATATATTTTGCTAAATTCAATAATATATTTTACTGAATTATATGAAATTAATGATCATACTCATCAGATAATTAACTATATTTTAGTAAATTCAATCGTATATTATGTTATATTTAATCGTATATTTTGGTAAATTCAATAATATATTTTGCTGAATTATTTGAAATTAATGATCATATTCATCAGATAATTAACTATATTTTGCTAAATTCAATCGTATATTTTGCTAAATTTAATCATATATTTTGCTAAATTCAATAATATATTTTGTTGAATTATATGAAATTAATGATCATACTCATCGGATAATTAACTATATTTTAGTAAATTCAATCGTATATTCTGTTAAATTCAATCGTATATTTTGCTAAATTCAATAATATATTTTGCTGATTATATGAAATTAATGATCGTGTTCATCGGATAATTAACTATACTTTAGTAAATTCAATCATATATTCTGTTAAATTTAATCGTATATTTTGCTAAATTCAATAATATATTTTGCTGAATTATATGAAATTAATGATCATATTCATCAGATAATTAACTATATTTTAGTAAATTCAATCGTATATTATGTTAAATTTAATCATATATTTTGCTAAATTCAATAATATATTTTGCTGACTATATGAAATTAATGATCGTGTTCATCGGATAATTAACTATATTTTACTAAATTCAATCGTATATTCTGTTAAATTTAATCGTACATTTTGCTAAATTCAATAATATATTTTGCTAAATTATTTGAAATTAATGATCATGTTCATCGGATAATTAAATATATTTTAGTAAATTTAATCGTATATTCTGTTAAATTCAATCGTATATTTTGCTAAATTCAATAATATATTTTGCTGAATTATTTGAAATTAATGATCATATTCATCAGATAATTAACTATATTTTGCTAAATTCAATCGTATATTTTGGTAAATTCAATCATATATTTTGCTAAATTCAATAATATATTTTACTGAATTATATGAAATTAATGATCATACTCATCAGATAATTAACTATATTTTAGTAAATTCAATCGTATATTATGTTATATTTAATCGTATATTTTGGTAAATTCAATAATATATTTTGCTGAATTATTTGAAATTAATGATCATATTCATCAGATAATTAACTATATTTTGCTAAATTGAATCGTATATTTTGCTAAATTTAATCATATATTTTGCTAAATTCAATAATATATTTTGTTGAATTATATGAAATTAATGATCATACTCATCGGATAATTAACTATATTTTAGTAAATTCAATCGTATATTCTGTTAAATTCAATCGTATATTTTGCTAAATTCAATAATATATTTTGCTGATTATATGAAATTAATGATCGTGTTCATCGGATAATTAACTATACTTTAGTAAATTCAATCATATATTCTGTTAAATTTAATCGTATATTTTGCTAAATTCAATAATATATTTTGCTGAATTATATGAAATTAATGATCATGTTGGTTCAAATTTCCTAATAGTTTAATTATTTCAAAACACTGTCATTACTAACGTATACATCGAGAAAGTGTGTAGGATAACACAGGTACAACACGAAGATGATGAAGAGCTTCGAAGTCACAAGAAGCACAAGAAAAGAAGATTAGAAGGAAGGCCCTTGAAGCATATCAAGGATCAAGATGTCAAAGCTTTCCGTGAGTGGGATTCGCCACAAATAAACCATAGGTAAAAACCGAGTAGACCTCGAGTGCAATCATGTTCAAATAACAAAGAGTTCAATCCAGTAGTGTGTGCGTTCGAACGAACTTGATACATATCCAAAAATCTATCACTTGATTGAACCAACCTCATTACAGTATTGTGTGCGTTCGAACGAACAAAGTATTCGTTCGAACAAACCCTCAGTTCGTTCACTCACAAGTTAAGTGCGTTGGACGAACATCAATACTGGAATTGGACATAAAACAATGTATAATTGAGTTCGTTCGCACAGACACATTGTTCGTTCGAACGGACAGTCAAAAGTACAATTGCGTTATTTGAAACGGCTAGTTCAAATTACCTGTTCGTTCAGAACGAAATATTGTGCGTTCGAACGAACTAGTAATTTCCTGTAGGGTTTCTATAGAGAGTATAAATAGAAACCTTCAAGGAGTTTTCTCTCACTTGTTCATAGATTACACATTCAATATACATTCATACACTTGAGAGAAAACCCTAAAAGCCGTGATAAGCTATATCCGTTGATTGCTTTGAGAAACCCTTCTAGATCATTGATCTAAGTTCGATATCCCTCCACTAATCGTTTTCCACTCACGTGACCGATCACGTCGTAGTTCGATTAGTGAAAAGTGTAGTAGGCTAGTGCAATAAACTTGTAAGAGACCTAGCTATAGATCGATAGAAAGCGTGTAAATCGATCTAGGCAAAACCTTGTAATCGAGTGAGTTGGAATTCAATCATACAATCACCTACCGAACTTCGTTAAAAACATCTTGTGTTCAAGTGTTTACGGTATCATCTATTTCATTTAAATTATTATTAATTCCACATAGTAAATTAGGTAATTAGATAAAGTAATTGTACGGTAGATTACCGAATTTACCCCCTCTAGGTTAGAATTAACCAACAATTGGTATCAGAGCAAGGTACTAACCATCTCTTAGAGTATTAGGGATAACTTGTACTTAACGATCAAATGGCCGAACTAAACCCAATCATACAAACTTCATCAACAAATCCGATAAATACCGTCCTTAAATCAAACATCTCAAACTCACGTGAGTTGGATGGAACCAATTGGAGTTCTTGGAAGAAATGCATGTTGAATACATTCGCTCTCCAAGGGCTCGACAAGGTAGTGTTACGACGCTTTGTTTTAGTCCAAGATGTCGACAATGCCGGTAACATAACCTACCCTGCTCAAACTAGAGAAGATATAACTAATGATATATACGCTCAAAACTTGATACTAAATAATGTGGTTAGTTCTATCGGATATCTAGTTGATCATTGTGAAAACTCATATGAAATGTGGCGTATGCTCAATGAGAGATACGAGGGAACATCTCAAATGAGGAGAACAAATATCATCGGACTTGAACAAGAATTCAACAATCTCCGTATGATTGAGGGCGAGTCGGTTGACATAATTTGGGCAAAAATAAATGTACTCAAAACCCGATATGCCACCCAAAATGCATCTCTCACCGATGATAGAATTATTGCTAGATTGCTTCAAGCTATGCCCCGTAGTTGGGAATCTTTACGTGTAGCTTTAGGTACGGCGATCGCCTCACAAGATCTCACGCCCGAAGAATTGGTAAGTCAATTCCGAAATTTCGAGATTCGACTCAAGCAACTCGATGAGGAATATGGAATCGCCACATCTACCTCTCGATCCAAAGCCGTAGCTTTGCCCGCCTTAAATGCGAGCAATGAGGACAATGAGATAGACGATCTAACCCTACGACTACTAGAATGGCAAAGAGATGAAAAACGATTCAACGAGAATCGGAAACAAAAGGGGCTAAAGCTCCATTGCTTTTGGTGCAAGAAAAGTGGACACATGATGGAGTCATGTTGGACGCTCCATCCCAAAAATTCCCGTTGGTCCAAAAGGGATGATGACCAAAATGATCGGGAAAGGCGAGAACCTCGACACGAAAGGAGACACGAGGACAAGGGCCGAGAAGATCGCCAAAAATACAGAGGTAAGGAATACAAAAAGAAAAAGGCTTACAAAGCAAATGTTGATTGTAGGTGGGGCGAAACGGACGGATCAAGCTCGTCATCCGACTCGGATGGTCCATCAAACCGACACACCGCAAACCTAGCACTTATGATAAGGATCGAACCTCCATCAATGAGCGCGGTGGAAGCGGCAATTCAAACTCTCCGAATTGAACGAGGTCCAATTCCGACACCTCACACACCCGTGGTCATCAACGTCGAACCCTCTACTCCAAAGTCGACACATGACCAAAGTCATGAGGTACGTATCAACTCTATACTTAACATAGAATCATTACATCGACCTCAATATTCACCCTCGTTAAAATTAGAAATTGAGTCATGTGATGAGTTCTTGAGGGATGATGGGGACTCTCAACGAAATAGGGGTAAACTTGAGAGCTCGACACAAGCTCTCAAGGATAAGGTAGCTTCTCTTGAACTATCTATTTTGACATTTAAATCTCAAATAAATGAATTTAAAGGTTTTTCAAAATGTGAGTGTCAAGCTTTAAAAGGCGAGATTTCTCACTTAAAAGTCGAACTTCAAAATTCTAAAATTGAAAATGATTCCTTGAAGAAGGCTTGTGCATCCATTGCATCGAGTCCTCCCTCATTGGATGAAATTTTGAAATCGTCATTCATGGGACAAAAACCCAATGACAAATCCGGTTTAGGATATAAGAAGAATAACGGTAATAAACCCGATTCTTCCAAATCCAAAAATCAAAAATCAAAATGGGAGAACAATCGAGTTAGTAGTCATGTAAATGCTTTCATGTACCATGATTACAACAAAGGTAAAAATGTGAAAAAGGAACAACCTAAACGTGCTAATCATAATTATAGGAATAATCACTTCACACAAAATTCACAACCTAGACGTAACAATTTGGGAAGAACCGATTGCTTATTCAAACGGGGATCAAATGGTTATTTCTATGAAGTGACTAACTACACCGAGGCTTCGTATCAAAAAGGGGCTCCCAAACACTACACCAACACACAAAAACATTTTCAACCAAAACAAGTTCAACCAAACCAATTTCAATCAAATCAATTTCATCAAATGCCAAAATCGATAATTCCTCGAAGAAGTGACTCAAATCAACTCTCCAACTATTTTGTTAAGAGTTCCACAACCACAAATAGTCCAACCGTGGCCTTTTGTAATTATTGTTGCAATATTGGTCACATCTCAACAAGTTGTGATCTTCGCAATCCAAAATTGACATCTAACGTCGTTTGGATGCGCAAAGATCGTCACACGATGGGTCCTTCTACCTCTTACGGTATAGGACCCCCTAGGGCTTAAGCCTGAATGTGACACTATACTCCCTCATATACCATACCATAAGCCAAATATTGAGGGGGAGTATAGTGAATAAGAATTCATATCTCCTCTTGATCCGGTATAGGGTCCATTTAGTGGTCACATCACAGTAACTAGTGCGTTCGAACGAACATAGTGTTCGTTCAGAACGAACATTTGAAATTTAGGATTTTCACCTCCTCCGGACCCTTAGTTGAAAGCCTATTAACCGCTCAACGAACAAAATGTTCGTTCCAACGAACTCAAAGGATGAGAACCTTTGTTTGATAGTTCAAAATCTCAAAGACTAAACGTACGCGTCAAGTTCTTAAATTTGGATTTAGGACATCCAGTGAGTTCGAACGAACATGATGTACGTTCGAACGAACATGAATATGTCATAAATCTTAACCACCTTGTGTTCAAACCTCCATTATGGCTCCTTTTTTCTCTTCCTAACAGTTCCAATTGCGTTCCAACGAACACTGTGACCGTTCGAACGCAAATGCCTCATTCATTGAACCGACCTATTCATGAGGTTTAAACCCTTAAACTCGCGCCTTTTCCCCTTTCTCACAGTTCCAAGTGCGTTCCAACGAACACTGTGACCGTTCGAACGCACATGCCTCATTCATTGAACCGACCTATTCATGAGGTTTAAACCCTTACACTCGCGCCTTTTCCCCTTTCTCACAGTACCATGTGCGTTCGAACGCACAAATATGTCCGTTCGAACGGACTCACTGTAATTACTCTCCATCTGCATGCAACCGACCCATCAAATCCATTCAATGGACGCGATTCTTCATCTTCCTACCCCTACTCACTGAATTGAAGAGACATTTCTTGGTGCATATAAATTGCTTTCTCTCTCTTTCTTCTTCTCCAAACATTTCCTTCCCAAAACTCAAGATCTCCAATGACGTCCACCTCAAGAGTGAAAGGCAAGAAGAAAATGGCAGCCAGGAGAGGTCGTCGCAGCGAGCGTCTTCAAGAGGATTACAACTTCGACAACCCTCACAACGACCACCTCTTCCATAATCCAGAGGCCGGAGTCCGTTTTAAGGAAATCGTCGCCAAGAAAGCCATCGCCAAGTGCTACTACTACGAGTTCCCTCCTAACATCCCTCATCTTTACGACAAAGTCGAGGAAATCGAGCGACGATGGGGATTTGCCAATCTCGCGTGTCTCAACCACCAATCTTACGACATCATCACGCGACTCTTCTACGCCAACGCCATATTCAACCATGACGAAGAGAAGGTAACCTCGTATGTTCTCGGTGAAGACATCGAGATTTCGGTTCGCAACTTGTGCGACCTTCTGGGGCTCAAGGACGACGGAGAAAAAGTCTACAATGCCCGCAAGGGGAGACCCGAACCGGAGGTCATCGAACCCATGAAGAAAGTTGTAACGAACAACTACGAATCGCACAAATCGGCCTCTCACCTTGCCGCACCCGAGAAATTCGTTTGGGCAATCGGTAACAATATTCTCACTCACGTTGCTAAGTTAAAAGCGAAAATCGAAAATAGGAATGTGATGCTTTTGTATCGCATGTGGTACCCAGACCAACTACCCGTTCATGTCCCACACCTTATCCTGAGTCACATGGAAAGCGTTATGAGTCAGAAAAACGCTTCGCTTCCGTACGGCACGTTGATCGCCCACATGTTGGAACTCCAAGGCTTCACAATCCCGGTGCAAGATTGGGATTTTCGACCGGAGTCACCGATCAACCTCGCGTCGAAAGAAAACCTCATCCGACTTGGATATCGCTACTCGGCGCGCATCCGCGGATGGACGATTGACTCAAAGAAGGATGCGGAGTCGTTCCATCTTCCCCGCGATCCGACCCGCTGGGCGGCAGGTGATACCAACCCCGAGGAGGAGGACAACACCGACCCCACCTATACCGAACAAGGTGGTGAACGCAACACCGAAGCGCCGGCGCGCAAGCGAAAGAAGCAGGAGACTGGCGAAAGCTCGAACGCCCAAACGGACCGGGATGAAAGGAGGTATGCGTACATGCAAGCACTGCTCGAAGAAATGGATGAGCGAGTCGTAAAACAGGGACAGGAAATTAGGGACTCGTTTCGGGAGGATTTGCGCGCATCCGAACCGAGAGTTATCGAAAACGTGGGTCGACAGTTTGCCGACCTCTATGTTCACCTTGGAAACCGTTTTGGGCCGTACCAGGATCCTCGTGAACAATCCCCGCCTCCCCCCCGCGGACCATCCGTCGGAGTCCAACTCAGGGCAATTCAACACTGATGCCTTCTTCGTGGCCGATCCGAACTCTCACCCCGGTCCTTATGAATAGGGCGAGCGTCTATCTAGGGATGTGATGTGATCGTAGGAGTTTATGTTTATTCTGTTTTGTGAGAGTTTGTGAGTTGTTTGTTTGTTGATTGTGTGTGTCTTGGATATTTAGGTTATTTTGTGGTTGTGTTATGATTATTTAGGGATATTTCCATATTGTAGTCTGAGTCATTTAATCTTGGTTTAAAAAAAAAAATATTATATCTTCTATATTCTATAGTGTTACGTACGATATCGTATTTTTATGAAAATCTCTATGTTCGTTCGGAACGCACTTCTTGTCCGTTCTGAACGCACTCACAGCATATTTAACCAATTTTATATATATATATATATATATAATTGGTTAAACCTTAAAACATATACATGGTAAGCTTGCACAATGTGGTCCTTTCTACGAGCCCACACATTCATAATTTCACTTGTTGAGGGGGAGCGCGTATTTAGGGGGAGCCTTCCGTTTACGAAGTCTCAGTGGCCCTTTTGATCACTTTCAAAATGGGGGAGAAACGATCGTACGGAAAGTTCTCCATGAAATGCCGAAACTCTCCAAATCGATGGTGTTTTGAAATTAATCAAAAGGGAGAGTTTGTTGGTTCAAATTTCCTAATAGTTTGATTAGTTCAAAACACTGTCATTACTAACGTATACATCGAGAAAGTGTGTAGGATAACACAGGTACAACACGAAGATGATGAAGAGCTTCGAAGTCACAAGAAGCACAAGAAAAAAAGATTAGAAGGAAGGCCCTTGAAGCATATCAAGGATCAAGATGTCAAAGCCTTCCGTGAGTGGGATTCGCCACAAATAAACCATAGGTAAAAACCGAGTAGACCTCGAGTGCAATCATGTTCAAATAACAAAGAGTTCAATCCAGTAGTGTGTGCGTTCGAACGAACTGAAAGTTCATTCTGAACGAACTTGATACATATCCAAAAATCTATCACTTGATTGAACCAACCTCATTATAGTATCGTGTGCGTTCGAACGAACAAAGTATTCGTTCGAACGAACCCTCAGTTCGTTCACTCACAAGTTAAGTGCATTGGACGAACATCAATACTGGAATTGGACATAAAACAATGTATAATTGAGTTCGTTCGCACGGACACATTGTTCGTTCGAACGGACAGTCAAAAGTACAATTGCGTTATTTGAAACGGCTAGTTCAAATTACCTGTTCGTTCAGAACGAAATATTGTGCGTTCGAACGAACTAGTAATTTCCTGTAGGATTTCTATAGAGAGTATAAATAGAAACCTTCAAGGAGTTTTCTCTCAATTGTTCATAGATTACACATTCAATATACATTCATACACTTGAGAGAAAACCCTAAAAGCTGTGATAAGCTATATCCATTGATTGCTTTGAGAAACCCTTCTAGATCATTGATCTAAGTTCGATATCCCTCCACTAATCGTTTCCCACTCACGTGACCGATCACGTCGTAGTTCGATTAGCGAAAAGTGTAGTATGCTAGTGCAATAAACTTGTAAGAGACCTAGCTATAGATCGATAGAAAGCGTGTAAATCGATCTAGGCAAAACCTTGTAATCGAGTGAGTTGGAATTCAATCGAACGCCAAAAAGAGGCACAAGTCATTCCCGGAGACGTAGGTACTCGCAACTAATTGAGTCGGTCAATTAAGCGAGTAAAGGGTGAGTTAAAGCTACATAGCAACCACCTACCGAACTTCGTTAAAAACATCTTGTGTTCAAGTGTTTACGGTATCATCTATTTCATTTAAATTATTATTAATTCCGCATAGTAAATTAGGTAATTAGATAAAGTAATTGTACGGTAGATTACCGAATTTACCCCCCCTCTAGGTTAGAATTAACCAACAGATCATACTCATCGGATAATTAACTATATTTTAGTAAATTCAATCGTATATTTTGTTAAATTTAATCGTATATTTTGCCTAATTCAATAATATATTTTGCTGATTATATGAAATTAATGATCGTGTTCATCGGATAATTAACTATATTTTAATAAATTCAATCGTATATTCTGTTAAATTTAATCATACATTTTGCTAAATTCAATCATATATTTTGCTGAATTATATGAAATTAATGATCGTATTCATCAGATAATTAACTATATTTTAGTAAATTCAGTCGTATATTCTGTTAAATTTAATCGTATAGTTTGCAAAATTCAATAATATATTTTGCTGATTATATGAAATTAATGATCGTGTTCATCGGATAATTAACTATATTTTAATATATTCAATCGTATATTCTGTTAAATTTAATCATACATTTTGCTAAATTCAATCATATATTTTGCTGAATTATATGGAATTAATGATCGTTTTCATCGGATAATTAACTATATTTTAGTAAATTCAATCGTATATTCTGTTAAATTTAATCATATATTTTGCTAATTTCAATAATATATTTTGATGATTATATGAAATTAATGATCGTGTTGATCAGATAATTAACTATATTTTAATAAATTCAATCGTATATTCTGTTACATTTAATCTTATATTTTGCCAAATTCAATCATATATTTTGCTGAATTATATGAAATTAATGATCATATTCATCGGATAATTAACTATATTTTAGTAAATTCAATCGTATATTCTGTTAAATTTAATCATACATTTTGCTAAATTCAATCATATATTTTGCTGAATTATATGAAATTAATGATCGTATTCATCGGATAATTAACTATATTTTAGTAAATTCAATCGTATATTCTATTAAATTTAATCATATATTTTGCTAATTTCAATAATATATTTTGCTGATTATATGAAATTAATGATCGTGTTCATCGGATAATTAACTATATTTTAGTAAATTCAATCGTATTTTCTGTTAAATTTAATCGTATATTTTGCTAAATTCAATCATATATTTTGCTGAATTATATGAAATTAATGATCGTATTCATCGGATAATTAACTATATTTTAATATATTCAATCGTATATTCTGTTAAATTTAATCATATATTTTGCTAAATTCAATCATATATTTTGCTGAATTATATGAAATTAATGATCGTATTCATCGGATAATTAACTATATTTTAGTAAATTCAATCGTATATTCTGTTAAATTTAATCATATATTTTGCTAATTTCAATAATATATTTTGCTGATTATATGAAATTAATGATCGTGTTCATCGGATAATTAACTATATTTTAGTAAATTCAATCGTATATTATGTTAAATTTAATCGTATATTTTGCTAAATTCAATCATATATTTTGCTGAATTATATGAAATTAATGATCGTATTCATCGGATAATTAACTATATTTTAGTAAATTCAATCGTATATACTGTTAAATTCAATCGTATATTTTGCTAAATTCAATAATATATTTTGCTGATTATAAGAAATTAACGATCGTGTTCATCGGATAATGAACTATATTTTAGTAAATACAATCATATATTCTGTTAAATTTAATCGTATATTTTGCTAAATTCAATAATATATTTTGCTGAATTATATGAAATTAATGATCATACTCGTGAGATAATTAACTATATTTTAGTAAATTCAATAATATATTATGTTAAATTTAATCATATATTTTGCTAAATTCAATAATATATTTTGCTGATTATATGAAATTAATGAACGTGTTCATCGGATAATTAACTATACTTTCGTAAATTCAATCATATATTCTGTTAAATTTAATCGTATATTTTGCTAAATTCAATAATATATTTTTCTAAATTATTTGAAATTAATGATCATGTTCATCGGATAAATAAATATATTTTAGTAAATTCAATAATATATTCTCTTAAATTTAATCATATATTTTGCTAAATTCAATAATATATTTTGCTCATTATATGAAATTAATGATTGTGTTCATCGGATAATTAACTATACTTTAGTAAATTCAATCATATATTATGTTAAATTTAATCGTATATTTTGCTAAATTCAATAATATATTTTGCTGAATTATATGAAATTAATGATCATACTCATCGGATAATTAACTATATTTTAGTAAGTTCAAAGGCGTGATCGGATCCGGTTCGCATGCTTACAAGGATAATTAACAGTGGTATTACCGGCGGTGGTTTGAATGGTAATATGAACGAGTATTCGAACTGAACGAGATTGAAGTGTGACTTTTGACTTGTGGATCTGTATTCCTTGCTTGGTTTAATTATTTATAAATAAAGTATTTATGTTTAATATGTAGTTAGCGAGTCATTTCGTGGCATTTTCAACATGTTCAACATGTTCCGAACCCGTGCACGAGTGTAACTAATTTTGTTATTTGTTTGCCTAGCTGCATTGTTGTAGTTTTTCAAAGAATATAAATTCTTGGTAACTTTTTGCAATTTAAATATAATGTAAGGGTTCTTCTGCAAATTTCTCAAATTTAATACCAGTATATTGTCTGAAAATAAAATAGCACTTGTATCTATTAAAAATTTAAAATACAATACAGGCAAAAATATGCTATTAATTCAAAGGCGTGATCGAAATCGAAGCATTTACTCTTGCCTTCCTCGTCAGACATGATGACGCGGCACTGATAATCGGGCCGAACTTTCCGAACACTTCCGAGAGCTCCTCTTCTTCTTCCTCTCTCCTGAATCATCAAGGTTTCCACTTTGATCTTTGAACATGTTTCTTTACACAAGGGTAGGGCTGGCAACGAGCCGAACCGAGCCGAACACAACCCAGCTCGAGCTCGGCTCGGGTCTGGTTCGAGCCAGCTCGGCTCGACTCGAAGGAGGGGTTCGAGCTCGAATGTCCAGCTCGAGCTCGGCTCGGCTCGACCCGGCTCGAAAGAACAGAAACTTGCTCGTAGCGAGAGAGAAACTTGCTCGAAAGAACAGAAACTTGCTGCATCACAATCGACCGAGAGAGAAAGGCGACTATTGGAGTCTGAACTTGCTCGTAGCGACTAGCGAGAGGCGACTCAGGCGAGGACGCGGCTGAGACTCTGAGAGTAGCGAGAGAGGAGTGACGACGCAGCGAGGATTAGGGTTAGGTTTGGACTCGCCAGAGAGAGAGAGAGAGAGAGAGAGAGAGAGAGAGAGAGAGAGAGAGAGAGAGAGAGTGGCGGGATTCAGAAATGGGATGAGAGAGTTAGGGTTATGTTTGAGTTTATGGGTTGGGCCGGATAAAACCATACAAAGAAATCAAGGATGTATTGGTAATTAAATTATTTTTGAAGGACATATGTGTAATTTTTTCGAACTCGAGCAGCTCGCGAGCCGAACATCACCCGGCTCGAGCTCGGCTCGAAGTTGGCTCGAGCTGGCTCGGCTCGGCTCGAATTTTTCGAGCTAATTTTCGAACGAGCTATTTTCGAACGATCTTCGAGCCGAACTCGAACGAACGTCGAGCTCGAGCTTTTTTTGCCCGCCCTACACAAGGGGCATAATCACTAATCAAACAAAAGAATATCATGATATTAATTAATCAAAGTTAAAACAAATAAAAATCGACGTATTAAAAATAAAATAAAATATCTTACTTTCTGTCTCAAATTCACCCCAATTCATAAAAATGTTATCATCATTATTATTCCCCGAGACGAAATAATATTTTTGCGATTGTTCTTCAATCTGAGGAGTCTACGTGAATAAGAACTGCAACAAATCCAAAAACAAAATCACAATTTTGCAACGAGGGTAATTTAGTCATTTTCTCCTTATTATTATTTTTATTTTTTACCTCGAGTGATTTGCGGGATCTTTCAAACTCAACCATGCTAAGAGCAACCTCGCAACTCTGCGACACGATAGGCTCCGAATCCTTCGCAAATTTCTCCAATAGCGCTATACTTTCACCATCTATCAAAACAACAAATTAATTCGACAATTCAAAATGTACCGTACGTACCAGTACGTACCTGCAATGGAACCGAGTGCTTCGGCAGCCTCGTGCCGTACCATCGGATGCTCATTTTCGTCCTGTAGCACTTTCGAAAGTGCTTCCGAAGCTTTTTTATTCTGACGTTAACCCAACACATACGCCACCTGCAATTTCATCACGACTTTGACTGCCCGTCCTATTTTCACTGTTATTCTCTGTAATTTCAAGAAGACTCATCCTATTTTCACTGTTTTTGTCTGTAATTTCAAGACGATCCATCCCATTTTCACTGTAATCTCCTAATTCACGACATTCCCCAAGTTCAGCACGTAATTTCTCCGCCAGTTCAAAAATAACTGTCGCTGTCGAAGAAAAACTGTCAAAAAACGAAAACGAAAACCAGAATAGGTCGAGATTATGCGAGGTCGAGAATCATGAAGATCTGCCGCCGCAATAGAAGACTCACGACCTCTGAAGATTTCTTCGCGTCTAGGGTTTCTTCGCGTCTAGGGTTTGTTTAGCAATCTTCTTTTGCTTTTTTTTTCTTTTCTGGTTTTCAATTTTTCGAAACTGGTACGTTGGTGTGAATTGTGTTAGTTGGCAGCGGTATCCTTTTTGGCTTGTTTTGCGGCTTCTTTAGTTCTTCTTGGGGCCGTTTGGCAAGCGGAATTAGTAGAGTGGAATTGGATTATAAGGTGGAGGAGTAAAAAATTCTGGAATTAATAATTTCACAGTTTGTTTGGATGTCCGAATTATAAGATGCTGGAAAATATAATTCTTTGTTTGGTTGGTAATAAAATTTTGGAATTTTGTTATTTAAAATGTAGAAAAAATATTTCATTAAAATTGATAAAAAAAAATAATATTATATTATATCCATGTAATATTATTATTACAATAATATATAATATAATTCTATAGATATAATATTATATGATATGAATTTAATAATTATATAATATAAATATTAAGTATTATAATATTACATTGTATATTATTATAAAGATATTATTTGTAAATATTATAATAATTATATAAAAAAATATTATGTATTATAATAATATATAATATTATATATATAACATATATAATAATTACAATAATATTATTAATATTTATATAAAAAAATATTATGTATTATAATAATATATAATATTAAATATATGGATATAATAATAATGCTATTCATACAAAAAATATTTGTGAATATTTTTGATACATACAAAAAAAAAATTAACACAAGAATATAAACCATTACAAAAAAAAATTAATATTTTAGATACATATTTTTGTGCTAATTGTACTACTATTCATATAAAAAAATTAACATGCACATAAATATAAACCTAAACACAAGAATAATTCATATATAAATTAATAGTTTTCGTTGCAAAATCTCACATAATAAAAAATTTGGTTTGATTGAAACATACATAAGAATGAACCAATTTTTTTTTCAATTAATACAAACCCCACACGTATGACTTCAAATAATACAAGTAAATATATGAAATTGTGCACTTATACAGGGGAGAGAGAAGATATGAGAAGCTTCAACTTTACCTCCATCTTGGCGCTCCAATATTTGTTGGAGTTAACTTTTGCCGCAAAGTAAGCAAAACAAGAAACCGGAATCTCCTAATTCCATTTCTAATTGACATCTAAACAAAAAATTTGTATGATGCTCCATCTTAATATGCAATTCTCCTTCTAATTCCAAGCTGCCAAACAGGCCTTAAGGGTTTCTTGCTGGTTTCTATTTTTTCGAGGATTTGTTTTTTGGTTTATATGGTTTGTTTATCAATAAAGTTAGACACCATGCTCTCTTAACCACGCACTCACCCCGCGCGCTGACGTGGCGCACACGTATCTGCCACGTCAACTACAAAATCACGTCAAAACAATATCCTAAACCCACTAACATCCGAATCCGATAAATGGATCCGTATGAAAACAAAAATGGAAAATACGCATGCCTCTTTCCAGCGATTTCTTTCCTCTATTCCTCTCTCCTAGCCGTCTGGATTGGATCTCCTTCTCCCTCTCTCATTCTTTCCTTGGCACCACCTACACCTCCTCACCAGCAAAAATCTGAAGCTTTTTAGTTTTTTGTTCGCTCCAGAGACATTGTATTAAATACTCTGTTTTCTATTATGTACTAAATACTCTGTTTTATATTATGTACTAAATACTCTGCTTTTTATTTTATTCGTTATCTAAAAAGTTCATAATTGAATTTTAGATTAAACAGCTTTATTATGTGTGTTCGCTCATACTCTTCGTTCGCCCGTCGGCTCACCTCAGCAAGCCTTATTCTTCGTTGTTTCTTTGCACAAACAGGTGCGCAAATATTTTGTCAAAGTTCATAACTAAATGATAATATGCATTTTTGTTTTGGGTTGAATTGATAAAACATTTGATTATTTAAATTTTGTAGAAATGGAGATAATCGATTTTGTGTAGATACTTTGTTTTTTTTCTTTATTTATTGTGTGTGTTGGTTGAATTGGAATATTATTTTATTTATTAATTTCGCAGAAATGTTGATAATCGACTATTTGAAAATTAATGAAGATGAACAACACGGTAACGATATTCTTAATCGAAGAACCGAAAGAGGATATGTTGTTTGACACGCGTGCAAATAATGTATTACTTGATAAAAATGATCAAGGGTTCGGAACACAAGAGAGTTGTCATATGTTTACGGAAGTGACGGAACCACTGATGTTCGAGTTTATTTGATTTTAGAATATTGAATCAAATTTTATCATTTATGATTTTGTTTGGATAATTATTTTGTGATTAATATTATAATATTTGTTGGTTTTTGTTCTGATTTGTATAACTGAAAATGATTAAATAGAGTATGAATCACTTTTTATTAATCATGACTTCGATTTTTGTTCTACTGTCAGACCATTTCAAATGCAATTATAAAACATGTAGTTAAAAAGGAAAAATAATGTTAATTCGATCACACAATTCAACATACATACAATCTCAATATTTACTTATATCTTCAAAATACAAACACGCAATAAATTTGTAGGATACATAACACAAGCAAACAAAATACAAACACTTATCAAATTTAACTATATTTTCACAAATCACTCCAAATTTTTAAGTAAATCATCTCCAATTCATCACAAAGATGCCCAAATTTGTAAATTACGCTGAATTCAGACTAATACCATCTGAGTTCCTTTTTTTCAAACCTGCCCAAAAAGAAGTCACAAATTAAACATTCAATAAATAAATAAAAATTAAAAGTACTCAAGAGTCGAAAAAATTACCTTCCAACTGAAATATGCTGTCAGAAGTTTGACAGGAATGCAAAATTCTCTAAAACGTGAAATATCATGAATAGTCCTGCAAAATTAAGAAATATCGCCAATAAGCCATACTGGAATACATTTGTTACAAATTACAAAATCCAGATTACAAATTGAACGAAAAAATTGAGGAAAAATGAAGCAATAGATCATTATTGAATAGAAGATAAATTGAATTTGATTCGTGTACCATTTTTGGAGGAAAGTGAACTTGATGAAAAAGAGACAGCAACCCAAAAAATGGACAAAAAATTGTAGGTTTCGTCTCCTTACCGATCGCTGCTCGAGAAAGGAATATAAGGGAGAGAAAAGGAATCGACAAGAAAGAGATATGAGAGTGAGCGTGGAAGAGAAGGGATGACATTGTTTTTCTTAACGGGTCGGGTATTAGTGGGTTTAGGGTAATGTTTTGACATGGTTTTGTAAATGACATCGCATGTGTGTGCGCGCCACGTCAACGTGCGGGGTTAAGAAAGCGGGGTGTCTAATCTTATTGGTTTGTTTATAATTTTCGATGATTTGTTTTTTGACTGCTTTCTAGGGTTTTTTCCCGACGTGGCCTCCTCAGCCAACTCTCATTTTTTCGATGTCATCACTTACTTCTATACTCCCACCCAATTCGTCCCAAATTGCCTACTAAAGTGTGAAACAAATGTCCATTATTCAAGATTTATAAAAGCATTTTGCTGAATTTCAGTTACAAGTGTAAATCTGGAATAATTTCACTACAATTTTAGTTTAAATTAGTCTAAATGAACTTTAAACTCAGAAATTTCAGAAATCAGCACAAATTACAATTATATTACAATACAGTAAATTTCACTGGTACGAAAGAGAAAACTAAGTTGTAAAAGGCAAACTAAATTTTATTCTACAAATTGAATTGAAATGTGTTAATTGGAAGAGAAAATAAATTAAGAACGTAAATTGAACCTTATTCAGAAGTATACATTCGATGAGAATTGAAAAACGACAAGAATTGAACACAAATTGAATTAAGAAATATAAGTTTGATGCAAAAACCTGGTAGTTTCGGGCTTGTCAAGCGAGGTGGCCGACGAGGAGAGACCCGATCTAGCTTTGAGTAGCCTCACTATGGAAGCATCGTCATGAATCGTGAGGGAAAGGATCGTGAGGGCAGAGCATAGTTCGCCTCAGAATCGTCCCGGAGTTCGCCTAAAAAATCACGCACAAATATAGC
Source organism: Luzula sylvatica (assembly GCA_946800325.1). Classification (NCBI taxonomy): domain Eukaryota; kingdom Viridiplantae; phylum Streptophyta; class Magnoliopsida; order Poales; family Juncaceae; genus Luzula; species Luzula sylvatica. Next base: position 1,685,506 of record OX326961.1, read on the forward strand.
GAGGGGATCAGGCTTGTCGCCGGAGAAGACGCCAGTCGTGGAGAGCGAGAGTGCGAGAGAGATAGAGAGAGACAGCGTGAGTAGGGGTGTACATAAATTTCTCTAACCCGCCCAACCCGCCCAATCCGACCCGGACCAACCCGTTTTTGCGGGTTTCAAAATTATTTAGTCGGGACCCGGACCGACCCGGTTTTTGTGGGTCGGGTTGTGGATTTGAAATTAAAAACCCAGATTAACCCAACCCGGCCCATAGACTATCAAATTTTCAATTAATTATGAAAAATTTATTTATATCTCTAATATTTTAGAAAATTAATTATCATATTTATCATTTACATTAGTTTAACATAAGTTAGACTTAGTTTTTCTTCACTTCAATTAATAATCCAATAACACACAACCACAAGTCCACTAAATTACTAACAACAAGTTCGTAACAAAACTCAATAGTCAATAACATGATGAAATCCTTTCTTTTATTTTCGTCACGCCGGAAGTATATGAAGTTGAAATAAATAAACTAACAACATAAAACTTCTTCACGGAACATAAATTTAGAGTTCTCATTTACTTAATTAATGTTATATTATATGAATCAAGTACAATTGGTACCATCGAATTGGGTGTTTGTGATATTATATGGTTTAATTAAATTATAAGTTATTTTTCAATTGTGATTCATGTGTTTGTTAAATAATTTTGATGATTTAATCAAAAAATATAGTTTTTATTCAATATTTTTTTGGTTACATATGAATAATCGAATACATATCTATATATTATATAATCGGCAAAAAAAACCCGGCTAACCCGCCCAACCCGCCCAACCCGGTTATGTTGGGTTTCGAAATTTTTATAAGTATCATGGGTTGGGTTGGGTTGGAAAAATAGAAACCCGTTCTAAGTGGGTTGGGTTATAGTTTCGATAAGAACCCGCCCAACCCGGTATACGTACACCCCTAAGCGTGAGGGAAGAGAGAGAGAAAGAGCCAGCGCGAGAGATAAAAGAGGGGTTATATTATTTATATTTTGGTCCCTCCGTCTTTCCAATCTTTGCATTATTATGAAAACACCCTTCCGCTTATATATGTATTTATTTTTAGGTCCTTGAATTCTTTTTGTGGATTCTAGTTAGCATTTCTCTCTCTCTCTCTCTCTCTCTCTCTCTCTCTCTATATATATATATATATATATATATATATATATATATATATATATATATATATATTGTCTAATAAAAATTATTTCATATTTTATAAAAATGATGTATCTAAAAGTTTTTTTTTTTTGCAAATAAAAATTATATTTTTCACAAAAATATTTTGTACACATGAAAATATTACATTTAATTATAGGTATGAATTATAAATTCATTGTGTTTATTTACAAAAAAATCAATCAGAATGATCGCAAAATATATATAAAATATTAGAAATATTATTTTTATACAATTTTTTTAAAAATTCTTAATAATTTATAATATTTTCATAATTTCTGTAAGAATTGTAAATATTAATTATATTTTCAAATATTTGATATTTTCTTCGAATTAGTAATGAAATAATTTATAATGTTTTCATCATTTCTGTAAGAATTGTAAATATTAATTATATTTTCAAATATTTGCTATTTTCTTCGAATTAGTAATGAAATAATTTATAATATTTTCATCATTTCTGTAAGAATTGTAAATATTAATTATATTTTCAAATATTTGATATTTTCTTAAATAATACAAATATTGATTACAAATAAGTGTGCAATGTGAGAAAGTATAACAAGAAAAATCAACTTTTCACAAAAGATAATTATATCATGCCCCTCAAATTTCTTTCATCTTCTATATCACCAATTAACAATTAATTAACATGAATATTAACAAAAAGACACCCCGTTAACGATTAATTGACATTGATTAAGAATTGTTAATTCACATATATTTTAATTATATATCAAATTAATCGTTAAGGGAATATATTTTTATTAATTATCATGTTAATTAATTGTTAACAGGTGATAGAGAGAACGGGTTAATTTGAGGGGAACCATCTATGGCCTCTTTCACAAATGTCGATCTTTGAAAGGTGGTGATTGTTATTTTTATGATTTAATTTGTAGAGTGGCTAGAATAATAATTGTGTGCATGTCTTAACAATGAAAATTTTCCATGAATATATATTGTGCTCGGAAATATCCACAATGACATCATGTAAAAGGCTCTACTAAATTATCAAGTTGTGCCAACAAACAAATCCGTGCGACTCGAATTTTGGCTGGAAGTTTAAAGTCGTATCTTGTTAGTTACTTATTTTATAAATTAGGTAAAAGAGACAATGTGTTTATTATCTTAATATCCTCTTATTTTGTATCTTTGTTACTCGAATCGACTACGTATTTCATGATAGATGGGCGAATGATTCCCGTCAAAAGAAAGTGCCATTACCGTCACCTTCAGTTGGATCAAGAAGCGAAGAGTTTGTTTGTTTGAGAGCTACTTATTTTCTTGAGAAATCTTCTAACTGGACGTATCCAGTGGATAAGTATCAGGAGAAGAGACAGGAGCCGTTGGGCATGGACAAACTCATCGGATTTTATGTGGGAATTATGCGTTTCCTTTTGTGTAAAACAGAAGAAGCTTATGTTATTTGACACTCGGTGGGAGGCCACATAGTTTAGATGCCGCAGAAGATCTAGTCAAGATTCAAATTATTGGATCCAGTTAACGGGTCTGAATCTGAACCCATTAAAAATATGAGTTATGCATTTCATCAAACACCTCATGTGCATACGTTTTTAGCTGGTTAAAAACCTTTCTAACATGTTTGTTTATTTATCCACTAAATTGCAAGTTTCTTATGTGAAAATGTTTCAGAGAGAGAGAGAGAGAGAGATAAACATAATCATGGTCTTACTCCGGAGTTGACAATTTAAGAATGTGTGCAAGTATATGTGTTCTTTTAAAGGAGATGACAATTTAAAAATGTGATAAATAACTAGTTTATATAATGGCAGTTAATACTGGACAAGATTTTTGTCGTCCAATGAAATTTTTTTTTTAATAAACACTACTAGGGGTGGACAAATGGTTTGGTTTATTTGGGAATCGAATCGAACCGGTCGAATTCGGTTTAATCGATTCGTTTTTTTGGTTCATTTGGTTCGGTTCGGTTCAAAAATTGATATTATTCGGTTTATTCGGTTCGGTTTTGGTATTTTTAAAACCGATTAAACCGAACCGACCAAATTAGTATTATTTTTCAAGTTTTTATTATGTATATTTAAAAAAATTAATATTTCATATTGAAAAATTATAAATAATATAATTATATTTTATATGATTTGTTTTTATATATTTTTTGCTAAATAGAATTTGAATTTCATCATTATAAATCTTCTTATTCGGTTCAACCGAACAAATCGAATAAGAAATTCGGTTTAATCGGTTCAAATTTTATTCTGTTCGGTTCGGTTTGATTCGGTTTGGTCTTAATCGGTTCGGTTCGGTTCGGTTCAACCGAATGCCCACCCCTCACTACATACTACATGAGAGAAAATATCTATAAGTTAAAAAGTTTGACAAAATATGTTACGACAGTATATTAAAACATTTTAAATTTCAAATAACAAGTAAAGAAGAAAAAAAAATCAATTATCATATTTTTTATAAATTTCAAAATTATTGTCTAAAACGAACTTTATACTCAATTTTCATGTTTTTCTAAAAAAACTTCGTAATTGAAGACTAACACATGCAAAGTTATTTAATTTAAAAAAAAAAATCAAAACTGTAAAAAAACAAATCTAACTTCTTAAAAAAACAATTATCATATTTTGTAGAAAATGCAAAAAATTGATGTCTAAAACTAACACAATACTTATTTTTCATGTTTTCTCCAACATTTCGTAAATGAAGACTAACATATGCAGTATCTTATTTTATTTTTCGAAAATTTCACAAAAATACAAAAATTAAAGTCTAACACATGCAAAAAAAAAATCAATTATCATATTTTCTAAAAAATGTCAAAAAAAATGTTTAAAACAAGCAAAATGCTCAGTTTTTGTGTTTTTTCAAAAAATTATGTAATTAAAAATTAACACAAGCAAATTTCAATTTTTTTTTCAATTTTTTTGTGTGACTTTAAACGAAGATATTTCATCTCGGCATAGGAATAGAATGGAATATCACATCATACCTCTATTCCATCCCAATCGAAAACCAATTGAAAACCACGTATAAGATATATAATTCTACACAACATGATCTCGATGTATGATTGGCAGCATGATATTGATCATACGTTAAATATTGTATTCACATCAGATAGTTACTTTAACTTATTTCAATCCAAATCATACACTTCATCACCCTGATGTCACATCATGCAGGGAGAGCATGTTGTATATAATTACTCGTATAAGATAGGAACTGATGTGGATGATTTTGTCTTGGGAAAATTTGGTAGTACTCTTGTTCGTCGAAGATTACATCACCGGGTGATTAATTGTATATGAAAATAAATTAAGTTTGAAATCATTTAGATGAAAATAAATTAAGTGCAATGAATTTAAATCGTTTCTCGTTCTTTGATATGAAATTAAGAATTTATGCAGCCCAAATATTTTATAGAATTAAATTAGATCTGGTGATATTTTATATTTTCGTCACATGCTTCCGAAACTACAGGACCGCTCTGATTAAAAAAAAAGGAAAGATCTGAACGGTCGAATAATAGCCCAACGAAATTGAAAACCCTACCATAATTTAAGGTCAGGACTAAATTCATAAAAAGAAATGGAAAAATAATTGGAGGCCCCAGAACCTATGTTACGCGGATACTTCAAAAATGCAGAAGTATCCTGAGGATACGCGTATCCGATACTCATTGCACATATTCAATGAAGGGTTGCTTAATTTTAGGGTTGCTTAATCGATACTCATTGCACATATTCAATATAACTTGATAAAAAAAAATCTAGGTTAATGTTGATTAATACATGGTTGCTAGTATACCATTAGGAATATTACTAGAAATCAGGGACCGGAACGAAAAAAAAATGGTTTCCTTAACAAACAAATTCTTGGATTTCATGTCTACTTGCTGCAAAAAAGAAAACTATTATTCTTGGCTGTATGCCTGTCTTTTATATGAATTTCGTGATTTAAGAATCAAAATTGATATGGATAATAGATTCTAATTAATTTAAGTTTAGCCATGACTCAATAGTCAATTTATTTATTCTTTAATATAAGTATATGCGACTTCTACACTTTCATCTCATCTCATGCTAATACTGGTACGTGAGTTTTCAATTAAAAAAAATACTGGTACATGGAGTAAAGGGGATATGTTTGTGTAGATTTATTTAGTATGAAATTATATATTGTGTTTGATATTTTTGTGTTCGCAAACAATAATTATATTTCGACAAGCTGGGTGTCGTAGTCCGAGACTGTAACCGCTACTCATACCACTAAGTATTCCTAAAAAATATTAATTAAAAAAAATAACATGCTATTGTTTCAATAATAAAACAAAGATTTTTTGATACTCGAAAACTAAAACCGATTGATCGTCGGAGTTAACGCTCAAACTACATGCTAATATAACTAAAAGTAAATGAATAATAAACAAATAATGAGTTTGTATTTACTTACTATGAAAAATGGTAGGTTAAAAATTGAATACATTTTTATGATACTATTTTCATAGACTTCTTTTTTATATTGAAATGGTTATCTTATATACTTACTATGAAAAATATCAAAAATCAGATAGCAAAATTCGAAATACAATTCGAACCCGCTAATTAGTGAGTTTGTATTTACATTTGAATCTTGATTTTTTATTTGATACTGATTTAAGGTTTAGAGTTTAGGGTTCCGGATCTTTGAAATTTCAACTAAATTCGGATTTGGATGTTACATTACATACATCCGATCCGACCTTGATAGTTACCTAACAACTACAGAATATAGTCGTTTAGTAATTTGAATTTATAAACCATTAATATTTTATGGACTTGAATCTTTGGTGAGATGACCTAGTTGATAGTTTGTAACACGACTTCATTATATAATGCAATCCGAGGGAGTGATTCAAAACCACACACACACACACACACACAAAAGAAACCAACCAAATCAATGGCTAATCTTAAGAATAAGAAGGCAGATCTATACAGTTACGAGGCTGATATGTTCGAATTTCAGTTTTGTAAATCGTTACTACTAAGCGAAAAAATTCCTAATGGCCGGTGTGTAAAATCGAAAGTCTTTACGGCATGCAGCCGTGAATGGCTCATTGAATTATATCCAAAAGGATATAAAGAGCGCAACTACGAGTTGGAGCAGGCCATGTTTCTCCGACTAGTGAAGCCGAAGGCCGATACAAATGCAATGTTCTCTGTAGAATTATTGCAAATTGAAGATGATTATATCTAATATATTATTAAATAATATTTTTAAGTCTTTTTTTTCTCTCCCACGCTCTTTGTGTCTACGTTATATCTAATATATTTCATCAATAATGGCACTCACCTTGACAAAAAGTTTATGAGATATTGTTTTGATATTTTAAAACAACTAAAAAGATTGCGCAGTTCAATTAATCCATTTTACCGGCCATTTTTTTTGTTCAATAACAACAAATTTCAGACTATATACTTGGACTAATTACTGGATGGAAATATATAAATATTGTTAACCCAAGTAAATATACACAACATGTTCTCATTATATGATAGAAGCATAGTGTCTTGTTGGGATTGTATTTTTTTGATATGGTGTAGTGTGATTGGATGAGATTTCACACGTGTCTATTCTAACTCCGCATCATGCTGCCAATTATGTTGCAGTATCCTTCTATGTAGCATTACTCATGTTAACCATACTCTTGCTCTCTATTATCATTTCACCGTCCCTTTTCTGTCCCCTTACGTCGTTCTGGTCGCTTCCTTTTCGACCAAATCCTAACACTTGAGAGTATGTTACAAAGAGACACCAATAAAGGAAGAGAAAAATGTAGGAATTAACTGATGGGATTTCGTTTCAAATAAAATTGATGTAATTGATGAATTTAGTATTGTACATAACAAAGTTGGTATCATGGAACAATTTTTATACTGATATCACGTCAATTCCACCGATCAAAGCTAACATACACAATACCGATTTAATAACATTTTATTTATGACAGTTTTAGATTACTGGTAATTGAATAAAAAAGGTATGACAGTTTCAGATTATGATTTTGGACTGAAATTACCGTCGACCTTTCTGATATTACACAGATTTAAGAAGCATGCGATCTTTCGTACCTTGACACTATTTTATTCATGAGTAAATTTGTTTAATGGCAAAATAAAATATTACGTATTTTTCTGTTCTAAATTTTATTCTAGGAAAACGCAATTGCAATTAGATTATTACAATTTATTTCAATTTATATATTGTTACAGGTAATTCATGAACAATTAGAGATGACAAAGATTCTACTAGACCATAATTCTGATGAAGCTTATACATATACGGATGGCGGTTATACTCCTTTTCTAGCAGCAGCATTCCGAGGTTTCGTGTCCATTGCCGAAGAAATAATGAGGCATTGCCCAGATGCTGTTTATTGTACCACCGAAAATGATGGATTAAACGCTCTTCACATAGCTATCATGAATGAGAGATCTGAATTTGTGAAATTTATTGTCACGACCCCGGAGCTTCGTAGGCTAATTATCGAACCAAACAATAAAGGCGAATCACCCCTTCACTATGGTGCTCAAAAGTGCAATCCGGAGATTCTTCTTTCTCTGATATCGCACAAAGTGCAAGATTACTCGGCTGTTAATTCCAAAAACTTGACTGCCTTGAACATAATCTTCGAAAAAACAGAACTATGGAAAACATTGAAATGGGTACGTCTAAATTCTCTTCCGTTCCTATAAAGAAACTTTTTTAATTTTATATATTTAAATTATTATCACGCAGACCGAGTCTTTCATGTTGCTGTCTAGTGTGATCCCGTCCGTTATCTTGAATTTAGCACCTAGTAGAGCAGACCAGGAGTTCGCAGAAAAGGCAAAAGCAGAGATCAAGCCGCTAACCCAAAAGTACACCGCCAACACCTCTTTAGTCGCAGCTCTACTCGCCACTATCACCTTCGCTGCTGCTTTCACTTTGCCAGGCGGATACAGCAGCGACCCGTCCAATATAGGTCATCCCATTTTCACAAGGAAAATAGCTTTTCAGATTTTCTTAATCTCCGACACAATAGCCATGTGTTCTTCTCTAGCCGTAGCATTCCTTAGCATCTTGGCAAATTGGCAGGACTTGGATATCTTACTTAATTATAGGAAATCAACGAGGTTCATGTTGTGGTGTGCGTACGGTGGGACGACGACAGCATTTGTGACCGGCCTGTATACTGTTTTAGCACTGAAGAGCATTTGGCTAGCAGTTTTTATATTGGTCTTGTCGAGCTTTCTTATGTTATTGTCGAAACTCATTGGAGAATGGCCGGTGCTCAAAATGCGCCTTCGACTTGGTCGTCGTCATCGCCCAGATATCCTTGCCGTGATAAAAAATGCTATCTGATTTTAAAGATTTAACTAAAGATTTGTACATATTTGTTGTTAAATAACCCAGATTTTTTTAGTTTAACAAATGTGGATTATTATTATGTTTGCAAATTGCACGGTAGTGTTGTCGAAAGAAAGTGCCATTACTGTCACCTTCACTTGGATCAAGAAGCGAAGAGTTTGTTTGTTTGAGAGCTACTTATTTTCTTGAGAAATCTTCTAACTGGACGTATCCAGTGGATAAGTATCAGGAGAAGAGACAGAAGCCGTTGGGCATGGACAAACTCATGGGATTTTATGTGGGAATTATGTGTTTCCTTTTGTGTAAAACAGAAGAAGCGTATGTTATTTGACAACTCAGTGTAGGCCACATAGTTTAGATGCCGCAGAAGATCTAGTCAAGATTCAAATTATTGGAAGTTTCTTATCCACTAAATTGCAAGTTTCTTATGTGAAAATGTTTCAGAGAGACAGAGAGAGAAAGATAAACATAATCATGGTCTTGCTCTGGAGTTGACAATTTAAGAATGTGTGCAAGTATATGTTCTTTTAAAGGAGATGACAATTTAAGAATGTGATAAATAACTAGTTTATATAATGGCAGTTAATATTGAACAAGATTTTTGTCGTCCAATGAAAAAAAAATGTAAATATACACTACATACTACATGAGAAAAAATATGTATAAGTTAAAAAGTTTGACAAAATATGTTACGACGGTATATTAAAACATTTTAAATTTTCAAAATAACAAGTAATGAAAAAGAAAAAAATCAATTATCATATTTTTCTATAAATTTCAGAATTGGTGTCTAAAACGAACTTTATACTCAATTTTCATGTTTTTCTAAAAAAACTTCGTAATGGAAGACTAACACATGCAAATTTATTTATTTTTTAAAAAAATTCAAAACTGCAAAAAAAAATCTAACTTCTTAAAAAAACAATTATCATATTTTTTAGAAAATTCAAAAATTGATGTCTAAAACAAACACATTGACACAATACTCATTTCTCATGTTTTCTCCAAAATTCCGTAAATGAATACTAACATATGCAGTATTTTATTTTTTTTCGAAAATTTCACAAAAATACAAAAATTAAAGTCTAACACCTGCAAAAAAAAATCAATTATCATATTTTCTAAAAAATGTCAAAAATAATGTTTAAAACAAGCAAAATGCTCAGTTTTTGTGTTTTTTCAAAAAATTATGTAATTAAAAATTAACACAAGCAAATTTCAATTTTTTTGTGTGACTTTAAACGAAGATATTTCATCTCGGCATAGGAATAGAATGGAATATCACATTCATACCTCTATTCCATCCCAATCGAAAACCACGTATAAGATATATAATTCTACACAACATGATCTCGATGTATGATTGGCAGCTTGATATTGATCATACGTTAAATATTGTATCCACATCAGATAGTTACTTTAATTTATTTCAATCAAAATCATACAATTCATCATCCTGATGTCACATCATGCAGGGAGAGCATGTTGTATATAATTACTCGTATATGGTATGAACTGATGTTGATGCTTTTGTCTTGGGAAAATTTGGTAGTACTGTTGTTCGTCGAAGATTACATCACCGGGTAATTAATTGTATATGAAAATAAATTAAGTTTGAAATCATTTAGATGAAAATAAATTAAGTGCAATGAATTTGAATCGTTTCTCGTTCTTTGATATGAAATTAAGAATTTATGCAGCCCAAATATTTTATAGAATTAAATTTGATCTGGTGATATTTGATATTTTCGTCACATGCTTCCGAAAATACAGGACCGCTCTGATTAAAAAAAAAAGGAAAGATCTGAACGGTCGAATAATAGCCCAACGAAATTGAAAACCCTACCATAATTTAAGGTCAGGACAAAATTCATAAAAAGAAATGGAAAAATAATTGGAGGCCCCAGAACTGAATATAACGGAATGATAGAAAATGACTTCTATCATTATTAATTTATTATTGTGTAATGAATATATAGGAAAATTTTCACAGTAAGACAAAAACAAAACAATTATTTATAAGCAAACTAAACTATAAAAATTACAATCTCGACAGATCACATGTGGAAATTTGTGAAATATAGATTTTTCTACTATCCCGCATTGCACCCTTCTTTGTAACAAAAAAATTGAGTTTAAAAAATATGTAAGAATATTTAAACATGATGTATAATATAAGTTTTTTAGTATGAAAAATCAATGATTAGAATACTTTATTTATTTTTCGTGGTTATTGTGCTTGATTAGTTTCTTCAATTTAACATAATATAAAGCTAGTATTACAAAAAAAAATCTCAATTTATATTATGAAGGCTGCTAACGCACTCCGTTTTTAACGCACGTCGGACCGTCATATACCTTTTAATTCATATTTATACATTTTTACAATGACTCATAATAAAAACACTAGTATTTACATCTTTTTCTGCAACAAATATTACAAAATGTATAAATAATAGTAAACAAGGTATAAATATCACTGATCTTCATCCACGATAAAAAAAAGTTTAAATAAGAACAAAATTTGTATTTATAGTATAAAAGAGATACACATATGAATTAAAAGGTATGTAACGACCTAACATGCGTTAAGCCTGGAGTGCAAAATATTTCTCTTATATTATTTCAGAAAAAATAAATCTCAGAACAAAACTATATTTCATTATTGAATTTGAGAAAATCATGTTAATTTTAAAAAATATATATGTGTCTATTAAAAATTATTTCATACTTTATAAAATGATGTATCTGAAAGTATTTTTTTTGCAAATAAAAATCATATTTTTCAATAAAATATTTTGTACACCTGAAAATATTACATTTAATTATAGGTATGAATTATAAATTCATTGTGTTTATTTACAAAAAAAACCAATCATAATAATCACAATATATATAAAATATTAGAAATATTAATTTATTTAAATATATTTTTTATACATAATTATTTAATATTCTTAAAAATAATAGCATTTGAAATAATTTATAATATTTTCATCATTTATGTAAGAATTGTAAATATTAATTATATTTTCAAATATTTGCTATTTTCTTCGAATTAGTAATGAAATAATTTATAATATTTTCATCATTTCTGTAAGAATTGTAATATTAATTATATTTTACAAATATTTGCTATTTTCTTAAATAATACAAATATTGATTACAAATAAGTGTGCAATGTGAGAAAGTATAACAAGAAAAATCAACTTTTCACAAAAGATAATTATACCATGCCCCTCAAATTCCCTCCAACACCCTCTGTATCACCAATTAACAATTAATTAACATGGACATTAATTAAAGAACACCCCGTTAACGATTAATTGATATTGATTAAAAATTGTTAATTCACATATAGTTAAATTATATTTTAATTAACCGTTAATGAAATGTATTTTTGTTAATTATCATGTTAATTAATTGTTAATATATGATATAGAAGATGTTGGGGAAAATTTGAGGGGAATCATATATGTGATTATAATAATAATTTTGTTCATGTCTAACACTGAAAATTTTCCATTAATATATATTGTGCTCGGAAATATCTACAATGACATCACGTAAAAGGCTACTAAATTATCAAGTTGTGCCAACAAACAAATCCGTGCGACTCGAATTTTGGCTGGAAGTTTAAAGTCGTATCTTGTTAGTTACTTATTGGGGAGTTCTATCATACATCCCTTTTGCTTATGATACATTCATTTTCAAGGATATTTTGTGTAATTATTAATTAATGAGTATTTAAAGTAATTTTTTAAGTGTATTTATTAATAAATGATATGCTAAATAGGAAATTTGAATTGTTCATGAAAAAAAAATCTATAAAAATTATAATTTATGATACAACTTTCTAAATACCCAAAATACCTTTTTGAAAGGGTGTATGATAGAACTCCCCTTACTTATTTTTATAAATTAGGTAAAAGAGACAATGTGTTTATTATCTTAATATCCTCTTATTTTGTATCTTTGTTAATCGAATCTTCGCTAGAAATCAAGTCTTATCATGTGACCTGTTCTCTAAATTATGCAAAAGAGACAACTCGTTTATTATCTTTAATTTGTGTTATTATTATTTTTTAAAATATCTTATTATCGTCCTATCTCTTTCACTAAAAAATCAAAGAAACCAAAATGAGAGAGAAAATAATACAAGCTAAGAACAAATGATAATGGCCATACCTAGAAGGAAAGGAGAAGAAAAACAAATATATCGCATGCAAACGAAAACATACGACCTCACCATATGTTTCTTGATCAAGAAACATTTGTCGTCCGATAAAAAATCCGAGGGGCCTGATTTGAAAAGAAACACTCACATGGCCTCTTGTAAAAGCAAATAGAATTGCAGGATTATACATATTATTATCGACATATGTATTGTGTGTGTGTGCGCGCGCGCGCGCGTAGATACACGCATACACACACTTATAAATCACAAAACAAAAAAACGAATGGTTAAAAAACCGAGGGTTAACCCTTTTAAAGGACAAACACAAATCACAAAGCAAAATCTTGCGATCAAAAACGAGGTTCGATTTTGGGGTTTTGTAGTTATTGGTTTTCGACTTTTTTTGAAGTTATCAGGTTCATTTTCTAAGCAAGGTTGAAGGGTTGCTTAATTTTAGGGGATTTTTGATCGAGTGAATGTTTTCAATAGATATATCAAAATATCATTTAATTATTGAAGCTTAATCGATACTCATTGCACATATTCAATATAACTTGATAAAAAAAAAATCTAGGTTAATGTTGATTAATACATGGTTGCTAGTATACCATTAGGAATATTACTAGAAATCAGGGACCGGAACGAAAAAAAATGGTTTCCTTAACAAACAAATTCTTGGATTTCATGTCTACTTGTTGCAAAAAAGAAAACTACTATTCTTGGCTGTATGCCTGTCTTTTATATGAATTTCGTGATTTAAGAATCAAAATTGATATGGATAATAGATTCTAATTAATTTAAGTTTAGCCATGACTCAATAGTCAATTTATTTATTCTTTAATATAAGTATATGCGACTTCTACACTTTCATCTCATCTCATGCTAATACTGGTACGTGAGTTTTCAATTAAAAAAAATACTGGTACATGGAGTAAAGGGGATATGTTTGTGTAGATTTATTTAGTATGAAATTATATATTGTGTTTGATATTTTTGTGTTCGCAAACAATAATTATATTTCGACAAGTTGGGTGTCGTAGTCCGAGACTGTAACCGCTACTCATACCACTAAGTATTCCTAAAAAATATTAATTAAAAAAAATAACATGCTATTGTTTCAATAATAAAACAAAGATTTTTTGATACTCGAAAACTAAAACCGATTGATCGTCGGAGTTAACGCTCAAACTACATGCTAATATAACTAAAAGTAAATGAATAATAAACAAATAATGAGTTTGTATTTACTTACTATGAAAAATGGTAGGTTAAAAATTGAATACATTTTTATGATACTATTTTCATAGACTTCTTTTTTATATTGAAATGGTTATCTTATATACTTACTATGAAAAATATCAAAAATCAGATAGCAAAATTCGAAATACAATTCGAACCCGCTAATTAGTGAGTTTGTATTTACATTTGAATCTTGATTTTTTATTTGATACTGATTTAAGGTTTAGAGTTTAGGGTTCCGGATCTTTGAAATTTTAACTAAATTCGGATTTGGATGTTACATTACATACATCCGACCCGACCTTGATAGTTACCTAACAACTACAGAATATAGTCGTTTAGTAATTTGAATTTATAAACCATTAATATTTTATGGACTTACATCTTTGGTGAGATGACCTAGTTGATAGTTTGTAACACGACTTCATTATATAATGCAATCCGAGGGAGTGATTCAAAACCACACACACACACACACACACAAAAGAAATCAACCAAATCAATGGCTAATCCTAAGAATAAGAAGGCAGATCTATCCAGTTACGAGGCTGATATGTTCGAATTTCAGTTTTGTAAATCGTTACTACTAAGCGAAAAAATTCCTAATGGCCGGTGTGTAAAATCGAAAGTCTTTACGGCATGCAGCCGTGAATGGCTCATTGAATTATATCCAAAAGGATATAAAGATCGCAACTACAAGTTGGATCAGGCCATGTTTCTCCAACTAGTGAAGCCGAAGGCCGATACAAATGCAATGTTCTCTGTAGAATTATTGCAAATTGAAGATGAATCAAAAATAGTGTTGCTAGATGTTTCTATGATGTGCCGCTTTACTGAAAGTTTGCCATGTTGGGGTAACGTCCCAATAGGATTAGTCGATCAACTCAATAAAACGGGATCTCCGATGACCATGAAATTTAGGTGTCATATTTTGGTGGAGGAGGAAAAGAAAGATAATCCCAAAATGAAAAAATAGCCCACAGATCATATCTTTATGTGATCGAATGTGATGTCCTCTTGCTCATCTATTTTCTTCTTCTTTGTTTGTGGTAAAAGTAGGAGTTTATATTCACTCGTAGGTAAGTTGTTTTCCAATATTTGTACTTGTAGTTCTTTCGGGAGCATTTGTAGTTGAGCCATATGTATTTGAATAATTGTCCTTGCAATGTAATCGCTCCGTTTGGGATTTTATGATTTAGTAGAATCTTCGTAATCTCGACTCGAGATAGAGAATCGGTTAAAATCTCGTATATTTATGATTTTACGATTTTACTGTCATCATTACCAAAATATTTAATTTTCAAGATAATCCTAATCTCATATCTAATTAAGTAATTGTCATGTCTCAAAATAGAAATGTAACTGATGTACATCATTAACTATAATTAATGATATACGAAGCAAATAAATGAGTGACTTTTAAAACTCAATAACCGGTTTTATAAATTTGACACACTTTCTCTATATAAATAGAATATATTAAAATACAATAAATAAACAAGTATTATTAAGAAAAATAATATTTATAACATCTCAAAATCCACCTCTTATTTTTTTTTTGAAGAACTAAAGAAGCTTATAGCTTTTTTTAATATATTAAAGCGGAGTTTAATACATTGGAATGAGATTTTACATGAAAGATGTAAAAAATTTAGGTCATCTGCTAATCTTTTCGGATTCAAACCACGAGATTTTCAAACGTTGTACACGCTCGGATACCACGTGAATCCGATTGAGTTACCTAAAATCGCTGTTTAGGATGACCAAAAAGTACTAATGCTTCATAAAATCGTTCCATCAAATCAAAATAAACTTCTTTTCTCTTAAATACATCTCACCATTTTCTTATATATATCATCAATTCAAAATAAATAAGAATTCGGGTACCTCGATCACAACGACACATGCCTAACGGTTATCAAGAGAATTGCCTAGCAAATTTTACTCGATCAAAATATGGACGGACTCGCAAAAAAATAAGATTGATTGGAAACAAGATATAATTTGAGGGGGGTGAAAGCTTTCATTTTTTCATAAAGTCGGACATGTAAAGGAGCATTTAAGAGAGCATTTAAGACGGTATTATTAATTGACTCGATTAACGATTGAATTGACCGCTTAATGGAATCGACACGTTAACTAACATTTACTAATATTAATATATTATAAATTATTAACGTGTGAATTAACATTTAGTTGAGTCAACTAGAAATGTTAATTAACTCACTTAACTTTTTCTTATCACCTCAGCATCGAGGATATTGAGATGAGTTTGAAAAAAAGTATATTTTCCCATTTAACGCGATACCTTAAATGATAAATTTGTAAAATAATCCCTCAAATGTTAATATTTTCAATTTAATAGCACATTTTTGGGGGTGATTCTACAGTGAGCCCATTTTGATGAAGGGCATTTTGGGTATTGAAAAAATCATATAAATAAAACGCTGAGGTGTCCAATTATTTTAATGTCAACTCTCCATTTTTCATAAGCTGGATATCTCCATTTATTTTAATCACCGAGAATTTCTCTCTTGCTAGATTTGAATCCACTCATTCCTCCTCATTTCCCCTTTAGTTTTTATCATGTCTCTTTCATGCTTTAATTTCAGCCAAACCAAAAGTGATTTCTCCGACAATATTTTTTCGCCGTCTCTTTCTCCGCCAGTTTGGTTCGTTCAAGCCACTGCTATCTCTTTCCAGCTGGACCTCTCTCTCACTGCGTCAATTTCATTCTCCTCCTTGCATACTATCGATCGAATGGTAATATTGACATGAGTTTATTGTTTTTTAATCTTATTTCTTAATACTGGTCATGAATTCGTGATTTGTGGATATTAGGCAATATATTTTTCCATTCATATTTCAAGTCTCATGAAAAAATGAATTGGAGATAACTTAGTCTGACAAATTGTTTTATTTGAATACCTCCAATTATTTTAAATTTAATGTTCAGTGTCTATTTCAGATTTTTGAGTTTGTTGATACTAGAATCCCATGCATATGCTAAACTTTACAACGAAAAATATTTTTGATTTTATAGTTTACTCTTTACTGTTAAGTGCCAAATCAATTATTTATGAGTTTACTGATCCAAGATTCCTATGAAAATGCTAAACTTTACTGTCTCTAAATTCAGTGTATCATTTTTTTAAAATTTGTTTTTTCTGTTATTTAATTTGTTTAGGCATATCAAGACGAGTTCGATGGAGCGTCATTCATGGAGGATGAGGGCGTTGCGAAAATGACGTTTATGTCGTTGGAGGAGGCAGAAGCGTTCTTCTATCACTACGCAAAGAATAAAGGATTTGGTGTCCGGAAAGAGCAATTGAAAAGAAGGGCTGGAAATGTAGTGTGTTTTCGTCGATTTCTTTGTTGTCGCCAAGGATTCCGCCGACAAAAAAATCTAAGTGATGTATCCAGAACAAGACAAAAACCTCTCACACGATGTGGTTGCCCAGTCAAGTTCAGTGTGAGGCTCAATGTTAAGACGGGGTTTTGGCACGTGAAAGAGTTTGTCGAAAATCATAATCATGAATTGGTCATTGGAGAAGAGGTCGTGTTTCTACGGTCTCATCGTAATATTGGCAGTGATATGGAAAACGCTATACTTTCCTTAGAGGTTGCGGGGCTCCGTAAGAGTCAAATCATGGATGTATTGGAGCAGAAAATGGGGGGTTTCAAAAATGTGGGGTTTACGATGAAGGATTTATATAATTTTGTTGCTAAGCATAAAATGTCGAGAATTCTCGAGGGAGATGCGGAAACGGTACTGAAGTGTATGAAAGAGAGAAAGGAGGCAGACGTGGAGTTTTTTTTTGATTATAAAACCAACGATGTCGGCCGGTTAACGACTCTATTCTGGTCTGATTCTCAGTCTAGAAATGACTATATGTGTTTCGGGGATATCATCGCTTTCGATAGTACGTACCGCGTAAATCGGTATAATATGCCATTTATCCCATTTGTCGGGCTTAATCACCACCGCTCGACTACAATTTTTGGATGTGGAATAGTGGCGAATGAGTCGGCAGAATCGTACGAGTGGCTTTTGTCTACCTTCCTAACCGCAATGTACCAAAACCGTCCCAAATCCGTAATAACCGACGGATGTCCTTCCATGGCTAAAGCGATTCGAGAGGTATTGCCACAAGCGGTTCACCGTATATGTGCATGGCACATCGAACGAAACATGATGCGTCATCTCCACCACTCTTATTTTGGAGGTTTCAAGGCACTATTGTATAAGAGTTGTGATACTAGAGATTTCGAAAATGGGTGGGATAATTACATCGCTAGTAGTGACACTCTGAGGGATAACGATTGGTTGAAGATGATGTACAAATCGAAGGAGCGTTGGGCATCGGCTTATTTGAAGGACAAGTTGTTGTTAGGAATAAATAGCACACAAAGAAGCGAGGGTCTTAACGCAAGGCTTCACATGCATCTCGATAGAAGTATGTATTTATTTGATTTGTTTTTGCACTACGAACATTGTTTATCTCATATTCGTCGAAATGAGGTAAAATTAGATTCAGATGCTTCCAATTCTGTCCCGGCTAGTGCGACCGAGTTTGTGAGGTTAGAGAATGATCTTGGACGGATCTATACGCTCGCCGTGTTTAAAAAAATCCAAGAGGAACTTAAGCGATCAAAGAATTACGAGATTGTTGTTACGGAGGAATTTGGTAATAAAAAGTGGTACGAGTTAGAGATAAACGGTGATGGAGAAGTAGGGGCTGTTGTGGAG
Source organism: Luzula sylvatica (assembly GCA_946800325.1). NCBI lineage: Eukaryota > Viridiplantae > Streptophyta > Magnoliopsida > Poales > Juncaceae > Luzula > Luzula sylvatica. The sequence continues at coordinate 1,704,271 of OX326961.1, forward strand.
TGTATTGGTGTGGAGAAAATTGAGAGTGTTAAATGCACCTGTAAGAAATTGGAATGTGAAAAAATTCCATGTCGGCATATATTGAGAGTGTTAATCGAGATGAATTTAGATTTTGTTCCGCAATGTTGTGTGTGGAAAAGGTGGACCAAGGCCCCCAATACGCGTATAGAAATACAAGGAGGTTCGTTATTTAATTGGTCAGAGAAGTTAAGAAGAAATCATGAAATATCGAAATTAGGCAATAAAATTTTTCTCGAAGCCTCCGAGTCAGAGGCAGGTACCTTGAAGATAATGGAGATTTTACATCAATTATCCCCGATCAAAAATAAAAATCAAAACAAGGAGGAAGATATCCTAAATGATAGGAAAGACGAAACTGTTTCTCCATTGTTTCATGTGTCCGATCCAAACGTAGTGGTGGGCAAAGGTGCACCGAAGAAGAGAATTAAGGCGTGGAACGAAAAAAAGAAGACGCGATGTGGGTTTTGTCGACAAGTCGGACATAACATTCAGACATGTCCGACGATGCCAAAAACCTCATCAAAAAATTGTAAGTTGTGCTTATTTATTCGAGATTTATAATTCTTCTTCATTTATTTAATTTATTTGGAATATTTGTTGGACAGAAAATATTGGTGTTATCGTGCGTCGATGAAGTGCGGATTGGTGGCTTCCGTGTTAGATTTTTTGTCTGGACAGAACGTATTTATTTGGAATATTTATTTGACAGAATGATTTATGTTTTTTTTTTGTTGTTGCTGGATTTCGTATTAGAGATTATTAGTATATCCTTTGAATATTTATTTGATAGAATGATCTATTTATTGTAATATTTATTTGACAGAATATTTATTTAAATTTTCGGCACCAATTTAACCAAACTTACAAAAAATGAAGTTCTGTCAATACATCAATAATCTAAACTAAGTTTTCTTAATACTAGAAAAAAGTTCTAAAAAAACAATGGAAAATACATAATAATAAAATCCAAACATGTCACTTCATTTAATTGTGAAATTTACACAACATACACATCGTACATACGCAAACATAATACATACACACATAATATATATACAAAAACATAATACATACAGACATAACATATATACAAAAACATAATACATACACATATCAAACATAAACGCATGCAGTATTACACATACCCACAATACATAAACACACTTCATACGAACACACACAATGCATACATAACAAATTCATACATAACATACAAACTTCACACATACACAGATCAAACATACACACATCACACATACACATACATAATACAGATACACACATCATACAAACACATAATACACACATAACAAATACACACCAGATCATGCATACACACATAATACATACAAATAGAGATAGATCATACACACACACACACACATAATACATACATTCCAAATTGGCTGCCTTAAACTCTGGTGGTGGTGGCGATGAAACTCCTTTGATGAATTCTTGCTCGCCCCTACATGTTAGGAATGTTCGTTGAAGCACAGAGGATTCGTCTTGAAAGCAATTTCCTTGAAAACTCGTCCTGTAAAAAAGAAAAAAGAAAAACAAATATTTAATTTTGAAGAATGAATCTGAAATTCAAATTTTACAAAATTAATTGGAGAATCATCTCCAGTTGTTCGAACCATGGAGATCTCCAGTGATTTTTTGAAAGATAAGAAACAAGACTTACACTCTTCATTCAGAATGAGAAAGGTTGAATTGGTACCGCTTGGTATCGATCCCTTTAATCTATTTCTATCCAATCTTAGCTCAATTATGGACGTCACGTATAACGAGAGTGACAGGAGAGGGGAAAGGAGTAGCCAATAAGCCAGCTTCAAGTGGCGAGCCATCATCCTAGTCAGCGCATGCAAAGAAGAGATTGACCGAGGGGTAGTATCGTCTAATTGCCGAAACCCAATTTAGCACCTTGTCATATGAATTCGGCCATTACTTCTAATCGACTTATTTGGCTCGCGACTATCCATTAATTATATCCATCTTGTCTGTCCCAAAAAAAATCAAAATTATTAAATACATGACATTTTAATACTTAATAGGGGTATATATGTAATTATCCAAATAGCATAAGTAAAAACCCTAATTAATCTAAACTATCAATTATGTTAAACTATCAATCATAGTAAATGTACAGACGAATAGAACGAATCGACAAACAAAGAGTATTATTAAAAGAACAAACCCTAAATCTGAGAATTACATTGGGAGTCAGAGAGGAACCAACGAATGGAGATACAAGGACTTTGGTCACTGAATCAAAGGCTCACAATTGTCGGACAAAATCTGAGAAATGGGCTTTACGTGTCACGTCCTCCATCTGGTCAAGGATACCGGCGGCGGCTATAGAGAGCAAGGCAGGTCGGGGACGCTTCGAAATAGGGTTCATATTGAGAGGAAGGAGATTCAGGCGAGACAAGAAATTCCTGAGAGGAGCTTGAGAGGAGTAAGACACGGCGGAGGTGATTCATAAAGGGAGAAGAAGTGCTCGAGAGGGGTTAGGGCTAGAACACTGATGAGGGGGATACGGGAGAAAAGAGAAGATAAATCAAAAACGGTGCTAGAAGTTTCTGATATGCACAGCCTTACTGAAAAATTGCCGTGTTGGGGGGGAAGATTAGTCGATCAACTCGATATAACAGGAAGTTCAGAGACCATGAAATTTAGGTGTCATATTTTGGTGGAGGACAAGAAAGATAAACCAATCTAGCCCACATATCATATCTTTATGTGATCGAATGTGATGTCCTCGTGCTCATCTATTTTCTTCTTCTTTGTATGTGGTAAAAGTAGTAGTTCATGTTCACTCGTAGTTAAGTTGTTTTCCAATATTTGTACTTGTAGCTCATCTATTTTCTTCGTCTTTGTATGTGGTAAAAGTAGTAGTTCATGTTCACTCGTAGTTAAGTTGTTTTCCAATATTTGTACTTGTAGCTCATCTATTTTCTTCGTCTTTGTATGTGGTAAAAGTAGTAGTTCATGTTCACTCGTAGTTAAGTTGTTTTCCAATATTTGTACTTGTAGCTCATCTATTTTCTTCTTCTTTGTATGTGGTAAAAGTAGTAGTTCATGTTCACTCGTAGTTAAGTTGTTTTCCAATATTTGTACTTGTAGCTCATCTATTTTCTTCGTCTTTGTATGTGGTAAAAGTAGTAGTTCATGTTCACTCGTAGTTAAGTTGTTTTCCAATATTTGTACTTGTAGCTCATCTATTTTCTTCTTCTTTGTATGTGGTAAAAGTAGTAGTTCATGTTCACTCGTAGTTAAGTTGTTTTCCAATATTTGTACTTGTAGTTCTTTCGGGGAGAATTTGTAGTTGAGTCGTATGTATTTGAATAATTGTCCTTACACTGTAAGCGCTCCATTTACGATTTTATGATTTAGTAGAATCTTCGTAATCTAAATCTCATATATTTATGATTTTACGATTTTACTGTCATCATTCACAAAATATTTAATTTTCAAGATAATCCTAATCTCATGTCTAATTAAGTAATTGTCATGTCTCAAAATCGAAATGTAACTGATATACATCATTAACTATAATTAATGATATACGAAGCAAATAAATGAGTGAGTTTTAAAACTCAATAACCGGTTTTATAAATTTGACAAACTTTCTCTATATAAATCGAATACATTAAAATATAATAATAAACAAGTATTATTAAGAAAATAATATATATAATGTTGAGTATCGGCGTCACTACCGAGCCCCGCGCAGCGGATTGAGAGGCCCGGTCCGACCCGATCCCGAGGACCACGTCAACGACTCGAAAGTACGAATCATGTAATGCAATTAATCCTATGAATATAACTCTTATATACATAGAAACATACCGCGTGAAATTGATCACGGAGACGGATTGTTCAGTTAGTTGCTGCTTGCTTCGACTCCGGCGACACGCACGTCCCACGCCCGCGCGATTCGACACCTTATCCGAAGCTCCGGTTTGTCGTATACAACCGGATTTTATCCGGTTTGTCTCCGACCTTGCTCGACCTTGCTCTCGAATGATCACAACAGAAAATCTCAATCGAGATTTCTCTACTCGTATCCACCTCGAGCTAACGTCTTTCGGTTACGCGTGATTCCCCTAAAATCACCGTAAACTTGCTCAAAACAATCAATCTCTATTCTCCACTAACTTGTCTCACAAGTTCTCTATTCTCTACTAGAATTAGGTCTGGCAGCCCGAGAGAGAGAGAGAGGAGAGTTACAGAGATTATATAATCAATCTCTGAATTAATGGGGCATTAATGAGTATCAAAACTGCTAATCCAGAATTCGGATCACAGTGCGTCATGACGCACGATATGGTGCGTCGTGACGCACGTGTCACATGTACCGAGATCTAGCCGTTACAATGTGCTCCGTCATGACGGACACAACTGTGCATCATGACGCACCACCGTCATGACGCACAATATGGTGCGTCGTGACGGTATACTCACAGATTGGCTTCTACAGAAATACATTATTGTGCGTCATGACGGAGCATATGGTGCGTCATGACGGACTATGTAATTTCTGCCAGATTTGCATAATCTTATTATGCATCCAATCATTCCGACGAACACGTATGTTTGTCTACCCTCATTTGTACAATCTACTAGTTGATCTGTAACTGTATTTCCTTCATATAACATCTCAAAATCCACCTCTTATTGAATTGTGTATTTTTTATAACTAAATTTAGTTCATCCGCTAATATTTTCGGATTCAAACCACGAGATTTTCAATCGTTGCTCGGATACCATGTGAATCCGATTGAGTTACCTAAAATCGCAGTTTAGGATGACCAAAAAGTACTAATGCTTCATAAAATTGTTCCATCAAATCAAAATACACTTCTTTTCTCTTAAATACATCTCACCGTTTTCTTATATATATCATCAATTCAAAATAAATAAATAAATAAATATAGAGAGAATTCGGGTACCTCGATCACAACGACACATGCCTAACGGTTATCAAGAGAATTGCCTAGCAAATTTTACTCCATCAAAATATGGACGGACTAGCAAAAAAAAATAAGATTGATTGGAAACAAGATATAATTTGATGGGGGTGAAAGCTTTAATTTTTTCATAAAGTCAGACATGTAAAGGAACATTTAAGAGAGCATTTAAGGCGATATTATTAATTGACTCGATTAACGATTGAATTGACCGTTTAATTAAATCGACACGTTAAATAACATTTATTAATATTAATATATTATAAATTATTAACGTGTGAATTAACATTTAGTTGAATCAACTAGAAATATTAATTAACTCACTTAGCTTTTTCTTATCACCTCATCATCGAGGATATGAGATTAGTTTGAAAAAAATATATTTTTCCATTTAAGGCGACACCTTAAATGATAAATTTGTAAAATAGTCCCTCAAATGTTAATATTTTCAATTTAATAGCATATTTTTGGAGAGAGTATAAATGGAAGGAGTAGACAAATCGAGCATCAGACGTTTAAAGTTTCTTGAAAATAAAATGTCGAAGTTTCAATTCAGTATATGGCAATATTATTTTTCCTCTAAGAAATTAAATGGAAATTAAGAATTGGACTCGAACTTAAGCCATTACAAAATGAAATGAATGATACAAATATGGAAAATGGTTCCTTGATACTAGAAAATTTACCCCTAAATTTTGATATTAAATTTTGAGGTATAACAGTAACTTATAATACGAAAATAAACTTGATTTTTTCATATATCTTTATTTTTTGTTTACTTAACATATGTTTATGTATATTATTATAGTATATGTTTTATTTTATCTTAGTTTGATTAATCCGCATTTGAATTTGTATAATTCAGTGTTCGTTGAATTAATATTTTATTAATATATTTTTTCATAGAATTTTACAATTTGAAATATATTTTACGATCCGATTTGATTCTATTAAAAAAGGATTCATAGTAAAACTAGATTTTGACAATCTTGTATTCATATATGAAACACACCACCTCACGATAAGCATCACTCACATACCCGAACTTGCAATGGTGGAGACGGCTCGGATCATGCTGGTTAGGATCCCAGACACTAATGCGAGAAGGTGCCGGCTAGAAGTCGCATCACCGTGCCCGAGCCGGTCACCGTCACTTTGCTGGAGATCATAGTTCAGACTTAGAATTGAAGTTTGGACTGGATGGATTTTGATATGTCATTTATTTGGGCATTTACGGGCCTTTGATATTATAGAAGTATGAAGGCCCAGTGTTCCTTCTCTCTCTCACTTATTTTTTTTAAGACATTTGTGGCTGCAAGTGTATCAAATCTTGCTTTTGTGGGGCGGTTCAATTAATCTGGTTTCTTATCATCTTATTATGATCACAAAGTCAGCAAAAATCTACATCATATGCTAAATATGCTCAAATAAATTATATGTTCCAATTAAAAAGTGAACAGTAAATCATTTTAATGAAATAGATAACTTACTTAATGAGAAGGAAAATGTTGGACATTCCCCACCTCTCTCTCTCTCTCTCTCTCTCTCTCTCTCTCTCTCTCCCCCCCCCCCCCCACATCCTTGATTTGATTGAAAGAAATACAGTTTCGGATCAACCGTAAAAGTGTACACAAGGATAAACGAATGTAGTCGTACATTCGTGGCCATAACTTTTAGTGGGAAAATCCAATTAGAATGGTTCAAATTGGGTTAGATAGATAATGAGATTATCTACAACCTTCATATAGAAATATATTTCATATGAACGAAGTATAAGTGTCGTTTCTGTGAAATACCGAAAGGGTGCAACAGTATGACATACAGTTAGTAAAACAGTCATAACTTTTGTATACGAACTCCAATTGGGCTGGGCCAAATTGGGTTGTGTAGATAATAAGATTATCTACAACTTTCGTGTTGGTTGATTTTCTGTCAGAGAAATTTATCAATTTCGTCTGGACAGAATACTGAACAGGTTCATACAGTTTTCTGTGTGAAAGGGTGTATATTGGATATACATGCCTTTTGGCTAATCCTTATCCTATTTAGGTATAAATAGGATTTTCTCTCTCATCTTCACTAAGGAATTCAATCAGTTGAATCATTCTAAGCAATTGATTATTCTGCCCAATATACACAAGAAAAGAGCAAATTCAGATTTGATCTTTAGTGAGTGAAAGGGTGCGAAGAGAGAGAAATCGAGAAAGGAGTTTCTCGAGTAATAGAGAATCGATTAGATCGAGCAAGTTTGCCGGTGCATCGTCTAGGCAGGTGCATCCGCGACCGACGTCTTGCGACTCACGGTGGATACAAGTAGAGGAGCGACAATTGTGGCTCTTGGATTGTGATCGACTCAAGGAGTGAGAAGACGGTCAACGAACGGTGAAAGACGCGTGGTATGGGACGCGCGGATTGTCACCAACGTGACAGGAGATAGAAGGCGGCGATCAACCCTTCGTGCGTGATCAATTTCACGCTGGTATAGATCTATCCTTTTATTCGCATCGTACCCTCGAAGTCATGGCGTGATCTCGGGAATCGGGGAACCGGACCGGGCCTTCATTCCGCTGCGCGGGCCCGGGGTCGAGGATATTCCCCTTCAGTGGTATCAGAGCGATCGCCATCGATTCGAGGGTCGAATCATAGTCGTATATTAGATATACGCACGGGTTATCAAAGTTCGTACCCGTTTGCATGATGTTATATATTTAGAATGTCAAATTCCATTAAAATCACAAGTGAAATTCGCTAGAGATCGATCAATAGTTGATTGAGAGTATCTAGGAATAATCGTGAAAAGGTTTCATGATTGATCGTTTTGGAAACGAGCGAAAACAGCAGTTCAAAAATCGCAGATACAGGAAATTGAGAATTTTTCGAAAAAACACATATTCCGTTGTAACGGACTTGGAGTCCGTGGCAACGGACCCTGTATAGGATGCGGGGGTGTGAGGAGGACCGTGAAAACTGCTTATTCCGTTGTAACGGACTTGGAGTCCGTTGTAACGGACCTTGTATCTGATACGAGGTTGCGGGGATGCCAAGGGTGTCTATTGGAGTCCGTTGTAACGGATTGGGTCCGTTGTAACGGAGCTCTACGCAGTTGGTCCGTTGCAACGGACTGTATGTTGCGTTGTAACGGACTGGTCTCTGGAAATTTGGACGAAGGTTTGCAGAAAATAGCGTTGTAACGGATCTATGTTGCGTTGTAACGGACATGTTTCTGGCAAAATTTGGCCAAACTCCGAAATAAATAGCGTTGTAACGGACTGGACTTCCGTTGTAACGGAGTGCCAAGTATACTGGAGGTCCGTTGTAACGGACTATGTTGCGTTACAACGGACTGGTTTCTGGTTGCTGATTTTGTTTTCGTGATAACTTTGGCTACACAACTTGGAATTTTGAGTTCTTTATATCGATTTGATCGGCATCAATCATACTAGCATATTATTAGATTATTATTTAGAATAATTAGACTCCCGAATAAAATCATATGCATATAGAAAATCTTGTGATAGTGATATAATTGGATTATGTCACGAATTTAGAAACATGCAATGGCATGATCCCTCATAATATTTACGTCATGGAAATGCCTTCCATATCCACAACCATCGAGATTGATATGACATAGTGCGTGGTTTCAGGCCATAGTCGGGCACGTACTATTGTATATATTGGTGCGGGTGGTAAGCGTTAATTGGGGATTCACGTGGTTTCAGGCCATAGTCGGGCACGTGAGTAGTTCAATTGAACGATACGATGGATATGGTTGTGACTTAACCGTCCAAGCCAATCCGATTGGAGTTCGGGGCATAGATAGGATGCACACACGGAACTGGGATTGTATTGGATACGATTCATCACCGAAATCTTATAACGGTTCAAGAATCGCATTGGATGCGATTGGATATAATCCTACCTAAAATATCGAGATCTCATTTGTCGGCCATAGTCACTTATGGGAGGATCGTAAAATATGGGTCTTGAGTGTTATGGACTTGGAGTCCCGTATCGGTATGAGGGTTATCGATTCGATAAAAATAACACATTCATATATTCATCATATAAGCATATAGATTAAGTACGCACGGCTAGGAGTTAATCTTCATCATCCGTTTAGAATTATGTTTTCAAGCAACACCAAATATATCGATTAGATCGATATGATAGATGGCTTTTGGGCCGGAATTACCGTTATTAACCTTGATAGTCAAAGAATAGTTCTTAGACTTAAAGGAACGTGTTGGACACGGAAATGGTAGATTCGGGGCTCGAGGCTTTGGCTTTAGAGAAAGCCGGGTTCGATAAACTTAAGAAGGAATCGAACAATATTACGTGCCTTGTGGTGGCATGTATAGACGCAAATTTCTCAAAATTGTTTTGAGAATTCGGGTGTATATGAAAGTAAAACACAACGCTCATGAAATAGTTTCAAGAGCTAAAGCGCGTTGAATGACTCAATGCGGCTCAAAGAGTGGGTTAATTTTGAGACGCCTTATGGGTCTTTGATTAACACTCGTGTGTTGATGGTACGAGATTTGATCTTTGTGACCGAATATCATATGCATTCGATAGATAAGTCGATCCCTGAATTGCATGAGATGCGATTTACAATTGAATTGGAGATGCTCGGAGTATCCGAGGAATCCAATGTATATAGATGCGTGGATGTCCTTGTAATTCAAAGGAGGGATCGAAAGAAATGTATGTCTAAGGGTATTTTGGGAAAATGTTTTCCAAAACAGAAAGTTCGGACAAGGAGTTGTTCAAACTAATGACTCAAAGAATGGTGAAATCCGAGGAGGATTAAACCAAGAGGTTGATTGCTTCTTTTGGCATTGCCGTCTTGGCCATATAAACGAGATTCGCGTATCTAGATTCCATATGATGGATTGCTAGAATCATCCGAATTAGATTCGATTGATTAATGTGATACTTATTTATTAGGCAAGACGACAATGGCATCATTCTCCAAAGGTTGGAGAAAGATCCAACGAATTATTGGAAATTACATTTAGATGTAATGTTCCGATAAGTTCCGAGGCAAGAGGAGGCTATCGGTATTTTGTTACGTTTATGGACGGTCAAAGTAGATATGAAAATATTTATTTAATGCGTGCCGAAATGGAGACTTTTGAAAGGTTCAAAGAGTTTCAAAAACGAAATACGAAATCAACTAAGCAAGAAAATCAAAGCTTTTCGATAGGATCGAGAAGGCGAGTATTTGAGCTAAACCTTTCGATAGGATCGAAGAGGCGATATTTGAGTTATGAATATTGATGATCATTTATGATTGTGGAATCGTTTCACGATTGCCTTTATTCGGAACATTGAGATGTGTCCGAAAAGAGGAAATGAACGCATGTTGGACATGGTTCGATAAATGATGAGTCAATAAGATCTCCCAAAAATGTTTTGGGGATACGCCCTTGAGACAGCGGCACTAATGAATGGTTGCATATAAGATATGAACTATAAACCTTCTAATCGGTACAAAAGACGCCATATGAGATATGGATCGGAATGGTTCCGAAGTTGTCACTTGTACAGATTTGAGGATGTGAGTGTATTTCGAAATTTGTTTCGGTTAAACTCAATCCCAAATCTGGAAATTGTTCGTTTATCCTTAAGGAAACTAAAGGGTATTAGTTCTAACGTCCCAACGAAAATGAGATTTTCGTGGCTCGAAGAGATGCCTTCTTGGAGGAGGACTAGATGCGCACAAGTTTGGAACTTGGTGCCATTTATCTCTATGCGGGCTAGTGGGAGTAGAATAAATCTCGAAAGAGTTCGAGATCTGAAAATGAACATTGTACCGATGAAAGTTGACATGGCTTCATCAAGAATTGATGAACGCAAGTCGAACACACAAAGGAATTTTTCGTAGATTTAGTAGGCTATATCATAAGCCGGTAAATACGGATTTATCGTGGCTAATGATGATAGATCGAAATCATATGATGATTCGATATCCTACAAGGATGCTATGAAAAGTTGATTCCACATGACATGGTGTCATGAAATCTGAGATTCGATCCATGTAAATTATTAAGTTTAGAACTTGATTTCATTACTTTCTGGGTTAGACCCGTGAAATGTGAGTGAGTTTTTCAAGATGAAGAACCGGCATGGATAGGAATACGCATATATGTAAAGCGAGGCTTTTTGCGAAAAGTTTCATGCAATTCATAGTCGGACTATGAAGAAACGTTTTCGCTTGTTGCCATGCTTTCACATTCTCGAAATTCTGCTTGCCATGGTCGCGTATTATGAATATGTGATGTGGCAAAATGAATGTCAAAACCGAATTTCTTGACAGAAATTTTATGAAAGGATGTGTACTTGACACAACCTTACGGTTTTGTCGATTCATAAGAATCGGGGATAAGATATGCACGCTTTAACGATCCATATGATGGATTAGAGAAAGCTTCTCGGAATTGGAATATTCGTTTTTGACGAAGTTATAAACTGTTATAAAATTGTCGAAACGAATGGAAACTTTGTGTACACATGAAGGTTAGTGGGAGCTGCGTTATATTTCTTGTAACGACAAAGGATTTAGACGAGACCGCTTATGAAATAAGCGTGAAGATCTATAGGATAGATCTAAGAAGTTCCTCGTTCTATTTTATAGCACATATATCGACATATTGTTGAAAATGGTTTTCAACATGTAAACTCCTTGGAGGAGTTAAATCGAATTGTCGAATGACAGAAATTTTCAACGGCTCGATGTGAGACATCAAGCAGCGCGAAAAGTAATAATATGATGCCTTACATTTTGATGTTAGGATCTATTATATCTGTCATGATATGTATGTGGCTATCTGTCGTACACATAAAACGTCTAATTCACCTTCAATACAATTCGTGGGAATCACATGAGTTTGAATGTAATTCGATTACATGAGACTAACTCTTGTGAATGTATAATGGTTATACAAATATATACATAATGGTTATGTATATTTAAACCCATCGAGATTTGTATTGATAGAGGTGAGGTTTATCCTTGAATACTTTGCGAAAGAATTCAGGATTTTTTATCTATAATGGTGTGGAGGACGTGTTGGTTATAAAGAGATATAACAACAACAGTTTCCAAAGATTAAGCACGTCCAAATATGTAGCACGACTTTCGATCACAAAGTGTGTACATGTTTTGCTTAAATGAAAACTCGGTTATGTGGAAAGGTTCCACAAGACCAATAGTTTATGATTCTATTTACGGAGGCGAGTATATTGCGGTTATTAATCGCAAAAAGAAGTGGTATGGATCAAGGATACATGACCAAACTCTCGTAGCCACGAGTTATCGGATTTATGGTTGTTTATTGCGTGAAACGCAATAGTACAAGCCAAAAATGCCGAGGTCACAACCACTTCTAACTAATACTCAGAAAATTTCATTGATCCATGAAATTTTGCGAAAAGATGTGATCGTGGGTATTGGAAATGTTCCAATCCTGCAGAATATTAACACTAGCGGGAACGTGCGGACCCGTTTACAAAACCGCTCTCTCTAGTCGCGCGTGACTGTCATGCGATGACTATGGGTATGGAGATACCTAGAGGAGGAAGAAGAGAGTAGAGTGTAGTTATCTAATACGATAGTCCTCGCAGGTTATGGGTATGGAGATACCCATAGGTAAACGTTGTATCACCCAAATACTTAGTCCATATGAATGCATCCCTTTTAAAATTTTTGTTTACTTAAATTAATATGCATTCACCTTATATGAAAACTGTGTGCTGGGTTGTGTAATATGATTGTTACATGAACCTTGATTTGAACTTGTGTGGACGTCGACATGGTTGAGGACCATGTGCAGCGAAACCGTCACACTTAAAGTGTCATTTCTAAACATCCCTAGTCGCGGGTCAGTTTGCTTAAGAGAGAAGCATTACTATTACAAGGGAATAGACTGAACGCGTACACTAGTACGTTTGCCGAGGAGATGATTATGTTTTGCTAATCATGGGACAAAGGAGTTTGTCGAATCGGGAACGTAGATATATGTTAGGTTACATGTATTGGATATGACCGAAGCCGCGAGACCATGACATGGTTTAGTCATTATGGATGGACTTGCGACGGATGGGGTTTTAGATTCTTCAAACTTGAGGGGATCATTGATTGCGTTACGTGCGTAACACAATGCTTTGATATGATCTTACGCTCACCGTAACAGGGAGTTAAAAGGGTCATCATTGGGTATTGTCTGAAACACGGAATTCAATGTGAGTCTCCAAGATAGGAATTGTTTATTCCGAAAGGAAGAGATATCTCTTAGGCGCCGCTCGATGAGTCGATTAACGAAATCCGTGGCCACGGTCAATGATATTAATGGTTAATATCGATTGAAATTTGTTAACTCAACTCGGAATCGGGGAATAAGTGTAGTTAATCAAATTATAAGGATGACTATTACCATGCCTTTTGATTAACGGATATCGTAAACAAGAGAACTAGTAACCGCTATTCGAGATAGGCACAATGATCACAATCATTTTTCGTTTAACATGGGTAGCTATGATGGAGTGACTAGATCCCGCTCATGAGCTTGTAGGCATTGGAAACAACCTACTACCATCGTTAAGTCGAACCTACATGGTCACACAACGAGTCGTACTAAGTCGGGCTTGATCATAAAATCGGCACATTGGATGTGCATAGCTTGGTATTTGATACGCGAGCTATATTCTCTAAAATCGTGCGTATTGGATATGCATGAGTACCTTTTAGGTAGATCTGAAATTGAGTGGGAGACTGAAAGAAATACAGTTTCGGATCAACCGTAAAAGTGTACACAAGGATAAACGAATGTAGTCGTACATTCGTGGCCATAACTTTTAGTGGGAAAATCCAATTAGAATGGTTCAAATTGGGTTAGATAGATAATGAGATTATCTACAACCTTCATATAGAAATATATTTCATATGAACGAAGTATAAGTGTCGTTTCTGTGAAATACCGAAAGGGTGCAACAGTATGACATACAGTTAGTAAAACAGTCATAACTTTTGTATACGAACTCCAATTGGGCTGGGCCAAATTGGGTTGTGTAGATAATAAGATTATCTACAACTTTCGTGTTGGTTGATTTTCTGTCAGAGAAATTTATCAATTTCGTCTGGACAGAATACTGAACAGGTTCATACAGTTTTCTGTGTGAAAGGGTGTATATTGGATATACATGCCTTTTGGCTAATCCTTATCCTATTTAGGTATAAATAGGATTTTCTCTCTCATCTTCACTAAGGAATTCAATCAGTTGAATCATTCTAAGCAATTGATTATTCTGCCCAATATACACAAGAAAAGAGCAAATTCAGATTTGATCTTTAGTGAGTGAAAGGGTGCGAAGAGAGAGAAATCGAGAAAGGAGTTTCTCGAGTAATAGAGAATCGATTAGATCGAGCAAGTTTGCCGGTGCATCGTCTAGGCAGGTGCATCCGCGACCGACGTCTTGCGACTCACGGTGGATACAAGTAGAGGAGCGACAATTGTGGCTCTTGGATTGTGATCGACTCAAGGAGTGAGAAGACGGTCAACGAACGGTGAAAGACGCGTGGTATGGGACGCGCGGATTGTCACCAACGTGACAGGAGATAGAAGGCGGCGATCAACCCTTCGTGCGTGATCAATTTCACGCTGGTATAGATCTATCCTTTTATTCGCATCGTACCCTCGAAGTCATGGCGTGATCTCGGGAATCGGGGAACCGGACCGGGCCTACATATCCGCTGCGCGGGCCCGGGGCCGGGGATATTCCCCAACATTGATGATGCGGATATGATTTAAAATCTTAAAAATTAAAATTTTAATTCATGCTTTAACATCTTAATTGTATGTTCAATCATAAATTGAGATAATTAAATCATAAATTAAGATGTCAACCCATGTTTTTGTGTGTTAATTTTGAAGATGTTAAATCATATCCATAAATTGAGAAAAAGTACTATGCCCCACAAACTAAAAAATACATCCTTGATGACATAGGCAGAAAAAGGTTAGATGATTGACTATCATTTTTAATTGACTTAATTAAATATTAATTGATTGACACATCAATAATTTATAATATGTTAATATTAGTACACGTTAATTGACGTATCAATTCAATTAAATAATCAATTAAATCATTAATTAAGTCAGTTAATAGTACTGATCAATCCATTTAATTTTCTTTTGTCACGTCATCTAGACGTTTTTTTTGTGTTTGAGGGGCACCATATCAAACCCCGATGTCACATATTAATTATTATTTTAGGATCATGAGATCGCATTTATGGCTGAATACATTTCAAGTTGATTCAACAATTTTAGGATTCTGAAATACAAATACCTAACTTATTAAACAAAGCTGGGACCAAACTGTTTCTTTTTTGGATTGTATTTGATCTCATTATGAAATAGTGCACAAGGATAACACAAAAAATTTAGCAATTTTTTTGACCAATTTTTTTCTAGCTTTTGTATGTTTTATTTAGAAAAAAAATACACTTTTGCCCTCCAAACTTGTCCAAAATGTGCAACTTACCCCCCAAACAAAAAACTGCACATTTTTACCCCCTGAACTTTCAAAAATTATTCAGTTTGCCCCCTCCGTCCATTTTGTGTTAAAACCTCTGTTAAATGGTGACGTGGCATGCTGACGTGGATTTATTTAGTATATTATGGTGATGACATGGCAATTTAAACTCTAACCCGATCCGATCCGTTTAAACCCAAACCCGTCCCATTCATTTAACCCAAACTCATTCATTTAACCCAAACCCATTCTCTCTCTCGACTCTCTCTCTATCTCTCTCTCGCGAAGCTTCTCTCGCCATTAACATCACTCTCGTGAAGCTTCTCTCGCCCAGATCCGAGCTCGCCCAGAGAGAAAGAGCGAGGGTCGTCGCCGAGAAACCAGATCGCCATGAGCTCCTCGCTGCCTTCTATATCTGCAGTTCTCTCTTCACCGCCCACTTATCTTTCCTCGAAGCACCTCGTTGCAATTTTCGAGAAAAAAAGACAAGAAGCAAGCAGCAAGCAGCAAGAAGCAAGAAGCAAGAAGCCGAATCCCTAACGAAGTCACTACCGGGAATCAATCTCGAGTTTCCTCCGGTTATCTGTCGTGAATCGATTTTCTGTCCAGGTATTTTGTAGAACCTGAATTGGATTCTTACAAAAAAAACTAAAATCGAAGAAACAAAATTGAAATTGGAGAAAAACAGTTTATATTTCTTCAATTTCGAAATTACAAGAAGAACTTGGAAAAATTCCAAAATTTTGAAATTAAAAGTAAAATTATGCAAAAATACCCTTTTCGCATTATTTATCGCACATTAGTCTTCCGTTCATGACATATTTCTTCCAATGTCCAAATTTTTTTTTTCCAATTTTCATCATTTTTTCAATTTCCTGTTTTGCCTAATTAGATTAATTAATTTAATAGTTGTTTTTGCCAATTTTGACAGTTTTTTTGTCAAATTAGGGGTTTTGACGACGAAACTTCTCTGGACACAAATGGAGTCGAGAGAGGGGCGTCGAGAGAGAGAGGAACAACAATGTATGGCGTGCAGAGAGAGAGAGAGAGAGAGAGAGAGAGAGAGAGAGAGAGAGAGAGACGGGTTGAGAAACTTTGAATGGTCGAATATGATTTTAGAATTAGGAATAGAGTCGAATATGAAATTGTTTTGAATTCATATGCACTCAAATATGATTATATTGAAGGTGTATTCGAGACTTTGAATGGTCGAATGAATATTGAAGTAAATATGTGCATCAGTTTTGTGAAGTAATTTTTAAATGAGCTATAATTCATAAAATCCATATTTATTTGTCTTTGCATCGGTACCAATTTATAAATTTAGTCAAAATTAAATACAAGTTTATTAAATTGATATGAATGAGATTTATTGAAATAAAAATTATAATTTACAAGGTCTTACAAACTCGAATTTACAAGATAACAATACAATAAGTTCCTAGAAGTTCTAATGTATAAGTGGATAAGATTCTCCGTCGATGCAGGCCGCATCGCCCTCGACTGCCTGCCCCGTTTCTTCTTGGACGAACCACGAGCCTCTTAGGATGGACACTCCATATCGGGTCGACCCGTTTACTCGCGGATGCACCCAACTCTCTCCACCGTGGAGGACGCCCCTGACCCGGTACTCCACTGCTCTGACGGCCAAATACTCATCGAAGAATTTGACTTGAGACTTCCAGGCTCTCAGTCGCAAACACGCGATTATTACCTCGATTCCTCGAGTCGCCGCAGAAGAAGCTTTGAGCGATCCATCTATGGTTGCAAACTACCCCAAATCGATATGGAAATCGAAGAATTTAAATTTATTACTTCTATTGAGTATATTGAAATTATTAGTTTTATTTAATATAAGTTTTGAATCAGTAATTGCGCATTTATCTCAACGATTTTTATTGGAATTATACTGTTTTTTTTTATCATCTCGCGCAGTTCTGGCAAGCCAACAGGAATCGTCTCGCGCAAAATAAAGCGAAATACCATGTCAAAACCCCTAATTTGACAAAAAAAATTGTCAAAATTGGCAAAAACAACTATTAAATTAATTAATCTAATTAGGCAAAACAGGAAATTGAAAAAATGATGAAAATTGGAAAGAAAAAAAAAAAACTGGACATTGGCAGAAATATGTCATGAACGGAAGACTAATGTGCGATAAATAATGGGAAAAGGGTATTTTTGCATAATTTTACTTTTAATTTCGAAATTGGGGAATTTTCCTAGTTCTTCTTGTAATTTCGAAATTGAAGAAATATAAATTGTTTTTCTCCAATTTCAGTTTTGTTTCTTCGATTTTAGTTTTTTTTGTAAGAATCCAATTCAGGTTCTACAAAATACCTGGACAGAAAATCGATTCACGACAGATAACCGGAGGAAACTCGAGATTGATTCACGGTAGTGACTTCGTTAGGGATTCGGCTTCTTGCTTCTTGGTTCTTGCTGCTAGCTTCTTGTTTTTTTTTCTCGAAAATTGCAACGAGGTGCTTCGAGGAAAGATAAGTGGGCGGTGAAGACAGAACTGTAGATATAGAAGGCAGCGAGGAGCTCATGGCGATCTGGTTTCTCGGCGACGACCCTCGCTCTTTCTCTCTGGGCGAGCTCGGATCTGGGCGAGAGAAGCTTCACGAGAGTGATGTTAATGGCGAGAGAAGCTTCACGAGAGAGAGAGAGAGATAGAGAGAGAGTCGAGAGAGAGAATGGGTTTGGGTTAAATGAATGAGTTTGGGTTAAACGAATGGGTCAGGTTTGGGTTTAAAGGGATCGGATCGGGTTAGAGTTTAAATTGCCATGTCATCATCACAATATACTAAAAAAATCCATGTCAACATGTCACGTCACCATTTAACAGAGGTTTTAACACAAAATGGACGGAGGGGGCAAACTGAATAATTTTTGAAAGTTCAGGAGGTAAAAATGTCCAGTTTTTTGTTTGGGGGGTAAGTTGCACATTTTGGACAAATTTGAGAGGCAAAAAGTGTAATTTTTTCTTTTATTTATGAATTTACGTGTAATTAAATTGTGCATACAAATGGTTGCCAGGTTCAATGAACCGAATCTAATCAAATAAAGGCTGATTTGCATTTGACCATTATTATTCTTCCTCAATCATTAACATATCTAATTCATCACGACACTTCACTTCCAAAGCAAAGTCTAATTTAACTTGCTCAACAAAATCTCCTTAAACAAAAGCAAATGTTAAACAAACAAAACTTGTAATAATTAATCACGATTATTATCATAGTTCATTAATACAACTCTTCCCATATAAAACCTCATATCACATACTTAACTAACTGACTTTCGTGGCCCACTAGTCAGCGAAAGAGCTATCTCAATTATAAATTCTAACCGAAAAACTTAAATAATATAATCGCACCAAGTTTGTATGAAACTCGTATGATCCATGCTCTCCCCCGGCAAAACCTCTCTCTCACTCCTCCCTCCTTCCCTCTCACTCTCACCCTTCTTCGACCCGATCAGCCTTGCGGGATTCCCAACCGCAGTATTCCTCGGGGGGACGTCAATCAAAACCAACGACCCCGCACCGATTTTCGCACCCTCTCCGATCTTCACATTTCCTAAAATGGTCGCACCAGCTCCGATCAAAACTCCGTCGCCTATTTTCGGGTGCCGGTCCCCCACGGCCTTTCCCGTACCGCCAAGTGTCACGTGGTGGAGGATCGACACGTTGTTGCCGATTACAGCAGTTTCGCCTATCACTACTCCCGTCGCGTGGTCCAAAAGGATCCCTAATAAATTAGGGCCGGTCCTACGTTTTTGGAGGCCTGTGACAATCATTATCATGAAACATTTATTATTATTCTTCACAAAAAAATGACCTGGAATTACTTTTAGAAAAAATATATTTTGTATATTAAAATGCAAATAAATTCTTCGAAAACCTGTTTATTTTGGCTCCAATAAAACAAACATAGATTAATTTGCATCAATCATCATTACTCTCCTTAAACCATAAAAGTGAAAAAAATTAATTTCACCCCAACTTCTCATAAACTCTTTAGCAATTTTACAAGCATGCCCCTAAAATTCACACAAATTAGAGATGGCACTTTCGCAGGAAAATATCCCATTATTGGTCCATCTCCAATGAATAGAATCCTTGGTTATTGCATAGGGAGATGTTGGCGGATAATACAACTTCTAGAGATGGCAATTGTGCCGCAGCAACATCTGATAACTCAGAGATAATTCCTAATTCTTTTCTTAGATTAGTGTAGTTTAAACTTGCATTATTAGCATATAGTTCCATAATTATTATATTTCCATAGTATATATAAAAATATAATTCAGAGAATGCATTAGATATAAACGCAATTCCCCAATTGTTATTCTATAATTGAATATTCCATAATTGAACTAATGAACCATTTTCAATTTGGCACCCTAAAATTAAAGAAATCCCACTCTTTGATCACACCATACCAGAAACTGGAGCAATTTAATCTATTACTTGCATCAGAATTATTAGTTAATGATTAATTTAGGCCTAATTTATACAATTAAAGCCAAAAAATGTATAGTTCACCCCCACTGTTGGAGTTCTAAAATGAAAAAGCAAAAATATAAAGCAAGGATGAAGGCATAAAATCATGATGAAGAATAATGACCATAAGTATATATAAATTCATCCAGTACAATCAATTTCTTGAAAGAAAAATACGAAATTTGGGAATCTCCCCCTTTGATGGAGGAAGACACGAGGGAATCACTTAAGAGAGTCAGAGAGAGGAGATCATACTCTTGGAGGAGAACCCAACGTTGCGAGTGGGCTGACGAGCATCTAGATGGTGGACCACGAACGACCACGAGCAGCTCCATCCTCCATGTCGCCATGTCTGGAAGAAGCTTCGTCTTCATTTCACAAAGAAAGAAAAACAAAAGAGTGGTGATTGTATGGGCTAAGGACTGGGAAAAAAATGGAGGCCTTATTTATTATTTATGTGGAGGCCTGTGACCATTGCCTATTGGGCCAATGGTCAGGACCGGGCCTGCTAATAATATTGCAATCATGAAATAAATGCATTTTTTTTAGAAAAAAATTAAAATTGTATTTTGAAATTTACCTTTGCCGACACGTGCGGCGGGATGGATATCGACCGCAAACACGTCTGCCACGCGGGATTGTAATGCGAGTGCTAAGGGTTTGCGACTTTGACACCTTAAGGGGCCGTTTGGTTCGTGCTTTGGAGAATACCTTGGCATGAAGTATGCCAAGGAATATCATGCCAAGACATAGCATTCCATGGCATACTCTATAATCATGTTTGGTTGTCGCACTCATTTATTCCATGGCATACTCTAAAAATGTAAAAGTTGGTTTATTTATAGAAAGTTGGAGCTACTTATTTTTGGAAAAAAAATAAATTGTATTCCCTCCTCATGGGAATAGAGAAAAGCCACCAATTTTGGTGGTAATCTTATTCCCACCATTTATGCCCTAGGAAATCGAGTATTCCATTATTTTATTACATAGTGCGCAAACCAAACGTGGTAATGGAATCCATAAGAAAGTATGCCAAGGCATTCCCACTCCAAAGCTCCAACCAAACGCCCCCTAAGAAAGATAAATAAGGGGAAAATCATAAATTGGTCAATAAATTAGTGATGAATTTATGAAAGAGCAAGTCTTGGCTCTTTACCCCTGAATTTCGAGAAAACCATTGGAATTTGAGGGTACGAAAAACGAATCAAGCAGCAAAGATTCAATATTTGTTCACTCACCAGAGGACATGAGAAACCCGATGAGCCTGAATGGCGAGAAACCCCTTGTAATTGAGTAAACAGTGCGAGAATGACAAACAAGCAGGGTCCCTCTGATTGGCGGCGAGCAAGTCGGCCACGGCAGCCAATCGGAGGGTGGGATGAGCTGAAAAGGAATCAACGAAGAGGTCGTAGAGCAAAGTGGACAACAGAGTGGAAGAACATAGCTTGTTGGCTAGATGAAAGGAGAGAGATCTTTGAAGAGAAGGGTGAGAGAGAACTGTGGCGTAGAGGTAACTGGCTAAAGCAGGCTCTGATTCAGCATCACGGCGAGTCTCCGCTTTGATTTGGGACCAAACCCATGATTCCTCGTCCTCTGACTCAGGCGGGGGAAAGGTAGGGACAATCTCCGGTGGAAGGTGGTGGGGACCGTCGGCGTCGGCCGAGAAAGGCTGACCAGATGGCATACCAGTGTGTTTTGTGGCGTGGAAAACTGGGGATGGAGATGAGTTCGACGTCATATATAACAAGTGTTTTGAAAAGGGATTACATACAGTGCCTCAAAACTCACCCAAACATTTATTTATTTTTAATGACCTGGACAAAAATATTTAATTATATTGATTAATATTCTTAATTAAATAAATTAACATATTAATTGATCGAGTAATTGAATTTTCGTGTCAATTAATGTTTAACTATAAAAATGTTTAATTATATTGATTAATTGATCGAGTAATTGATTAATATACGACCTCTTATATCGACAATGAGATAATATAACTAAATGGAAAAAGAAAAGAAAGTGAAAAAATTGAATTTATTTCATTTCCAACTCAAAATAGAGTTTTTCTTCAATTCCTCTCAGTTTATTCATTCATTTAATTTGACATTCTTTTGTTTCTCAGCGTTGTCGAACAAATTCTAGAGAGAGCTAAAGAACATATTCAAATTAGTGAGAGAATTATGGAAAATTTTACTTTGCTGTTGCCATATTTCACCATTACATTCTTTTTATTCTAATTAACACACTTAATTAATATATTAATTCTTAATTAATTACGAGGCATATTTTAGTTGTGTGTGTTAATTAGAATATAAATGATATGATGGTGAAACGGGGGAAGGCTAAATGGCCTCTAGACTTTTTTTTTTCTTTTTCTTTTTTGTGAAAAGGCCTCTAGAATTAGTGGAGTGATAAAATACTTTTGATGTCCAATTCAAGATCTACCTCGTCCATATTTTCTTTTTCTAGAGTACTTGAATTCTTAGACACTAAATTTGATAAATCTCTGTGGGCGAAGTTATACGAAAATTATCAATTGGAATTAATTAACTATTCATGTTTATCCTTTTGTAATATTTGAATAAATATATTGGTAGAGATTATTTGCCCACAACAACAACAAAAGTTCTTCGTCATAGTTCTAGTTCTACCTTAGTTAAGAGTTATAGACTTATAGTATATGAAATTTCATGATTATGTCACAGGCTAGTTCTCGTCTTCCACCTGAGACGGTGATGCCGAAACTTTGCCCTTCTTAATTCGCACCCAAATCCAGTATCATCTTAGGGGCACTTGATTTTCTGAATAAAGAAACAGTCAAAAAAGACCATATGGTTCGATTAATTAATTTTGATCTCAGAATTAATCTGGAATTTTGAATTTCAAACTTACTAAGACAGAACGGTGGTCCCATCATCGCACAAATATACCATTTTCTTACATGATTGACGGTCTAATTTCACAATATTCTGTTTATTGCATTTTGAATACTCGATTCCTGGTCCTCAGGCCGAGTGACTGGCATTGCTTCTATCTTCAAAACCAACCTCCTTTCGTGCCAGCAAATGCATATTTCAGAATCATTGAATCAGACAAGTTTTTTTTTTTTTTTTTGATAAAGCTGCCCGTAGGCTATGAATCAGACAAGTTGTATAGCAATCCCTAAATAATTTTCTGAAAGAAATTTTTAACCAAGTTAAATAAGGAAAATTTACTTGACTATTGCATAAGATCCGAGTAAGCAGGCCCGGCCCCAGGTATAGGCCCATGAAGCCTGGGCTTCGGGGTCCATATACATATATGTTACCTATATATACTAGTACTAGTAAGATAAAACTAATGCAAATAAGATAAAATCAACATCCATAATTATTTTAAAGTTTTATAAGCCCACAATCAGCTCGGCCCAATTTCTTTATTTTCCCCTCCCGTGTACTCTCCTCTCTCTTTTTCCCTCTCAGGTTCTCTCTCTTCCCCCTCTCTTTTTCGTTGCGACTTGTTTTGGAAGGAATGACACCCTAGCTCTCTCTCGCTAAAGAAGAAATGGCCCTTTTATGATGTTCCGTGACTGGAGCTCGCGTTTCTCCGCTGGCAGACGCGTTCTCCCTCTTTTGTCTCTCGCTACAGTGCCGTTATTTCGCTTTTTTGATGTTGTAACAGGGACTGCTGCTGACTGCTGTGCTGCAGAAATTTCGCAATTTATTTTTGCTGCTGTATAAATTATTTTGATTCTCAAAATTAGGTATGCTATTCTCGATACCATTTTAATGTGTTAATTTGAATTTGTTGATCTCGATATTTATTTTAATGTGATAATTTTGTTTCAAAATTAGGCACATTATAGTCACGCCTATATCTGGATGTCAGAAAAGAAAAAGAAACAAAAGACGGAAGCTTTTATAAATTCTCAAAGGGGTTGAGGAAGAATTGGACGAGGAAGATCAAGAGGTTGAGGAAGCGCTGGAGGAAGTGAAAGAGGAAGCGGTGGTGGAGGAAGTAGAAGAGGAAGCAGTGGTGGAGGAAGTGGTAGAGATAGAGAGTAACGAAAATAATTTGAATGTTTCATTTGCACCTCCCGAAATTGATGATCCAAAAAATTGGAACGAAATTCATCAAAAATTGAGGAATTTTTTAGTTGAAAAGGGCCGGGTAGAATTAGTGATTTTTTAAATTTCCCAAAAATGACGACGAAAAAAATCAACCGAAAAAATCTAGGTTAAAACAGGTCCAAATCTCTCAAATCATAATGTAAAAGTCATGAATTCAAGTCTCCCATAAAAAAGAAACTCACAAATTCGAGATTCTGGATCCGAATCTGACAAATCAACCGAAAAAATCTAGTAAACAGAGAGATAAAGATGATACGTTTATGAGAGGCGACGATGCCATCGGCGAAGACGAGCACGATGAGGCGCGTATCGAGGTTGGATTCCCCAGCACGTTTATCTGGAAGTGGAGACGCTGAGGACGGTGAGCTCGAGATCGCCATTGCGCGTATCGAGGTTGGATTTCCCAGCACAAGGAAGCGGGAGGGTTTTTGCGGTAAAAAGAGAGAGACTGGATAAATACTTCAGGGTTTTCACAAGAGATATGAAATCTTGGATATTGATAATTCGTATCTTGACTCCCGGTTATTTGGGCTAAATTTTAATATATGATCATCCGTGATTTTGAATCTTGGTTTTTGGGATGAAATTCTAGATACCGTAACTCCAAGGTTTCCGTAAATCATTATTTATATTTACCACGATAATACTCGCGTTGCGCGCCGATCATGTTAATTATATTTTTCAATTTATAACGAAGGATAATTTTTATGATGATAATGATAATATTATATTAAAAAAAATATTTTATGTTATATTAATCTCATCATATTATAGAACTAATTTAAGTATAATCACGAATATATTTTACGATTATATTATATTTTTGTAAAAAATAAATAATTTTTATCAAATTTTAATACATATATTTCAACAAATAATAATATCCGAAGCATAACATCATTTTACGAAAAAATATAACTACAAAAATGATATCATTCTTGTTCACAATAATTCATGCAATATAAATATAGAAATAGTGAATCATACAACCAATATATTCAAGATACATAATTAATTTTATAATACTGATAATTCTTTTATCGATGAACAAAACAATTAAAATTACACACAATATTTACATTATACAATGAAAATAATATCAAAATTTAATTTAACAAAAATATAATTAAAGAATATTTGACATCATATGATATTTGTAAAGTTACAACTTATAGAATAACAATAATATATATTCGAAATATGCTCATAAGTTTAAGAAGTTATTTATATTTTAATAGGTAAAATGTTTATGTTAAATTTTGAAAATTTTAATATTAAAGTTGTTAAATTTTGAAAATTTCATTAATTGAGTACAAATTACCATTTTAAGTTTAAATTTAATGAAATAATTTCTGTCCATACCACTATTTTTGTTTTATTTTTTTACCACAATTAGTAATAATTTTTTTTAATAGCTTAGAGCTTGTCTTCCGTACATGCTTTATAAATCTCTATCAAAAGAAAATGAAAATTTACAGGCAAATTGTTTAGTTAAGTGACTAAGAAGGATTGATCATTAATTTAATATATTTTCTATAATTTTTTAATTTCAAGAGTTGTTTAGTTAGAATAATTTCCCTGCAAATTCTTCATCACCATCTTCATCTCCGTTTAACTCGAAATGTTTAAGATCAACGGTACTCCGGCCAAGTTGCAAGGCCATTTTCGTCTCGAATAACTCTCCATTTTCTCTCTTCTGTAAATCTCTCTCTTTCAAATTCCCCTCGATTTCTTCTTCCAAATGCTTGTAAAATCCTGCCGAATTTCTAAACATTTCAAAAACCATACCGATTTGGCCTCCGTGTTCTAATGCGTTCACGATAACAGCAAGGGACCCACATGTCAATGAGATTATAACTGGAATGTGACCGAGATTTGAGAGCCCGATAAGCATGGACCCAGTTGCAGCTAAACCCGCGAAAACCGGACCCGTTATGGCTAGAACTCGGTTTATTTTCAAAGCTACTTCACCACAA
Organism: Luzula sylvatica; assembly: GCA_946800325.1. Classification (NCBI taxonomy): domain Eukaryota; kingdom Viridiplantae; phylum Streptophyta; class Magnoliopsida; order Poales; family Juncaceae; genus Luzula; species Luzula sylvatica. Next base: position 1,730,405 of record OX326961.1, read on the forward strand.
ACTAAATATTGCTCTTCATCTTTTCTCTTTAATATTTTTAGAATGTTTTTCATTTCTTCCTCAAGTTCATTATTCCACCCGTTTGCTTCGTTATCGGTCATCGCAGCCTGTAATAGAAAATCGATATATACATCAATTTGTGAACAATTAACTAATTATTTTATGAATATTTTCAGTTATACTTCTATATAAATGTACAATGCCATTTTGATACTTCTTTTTGTTTAGTTCACTCTATAGTCTATATTGAGCAAACTCAAATATAATCATTTCAAAATTACCTTGCGGCTCTGATCGAAATCAAACTGTGGCCACCACGTAGTCGGTTCCACCTTCTTGGGAAACTTATCGAGCATGCCGGGTGCCAAAGATAACGGATATGCTAGATCCAATGCAAGAACTCGATCCATCGCCTTATTAATATCACTCCTGTCACCATATCCTACGCAAATAGACGCACGGAGTGATCTCTCTAACTGTTTAAACAAACGTGTCGCGTTTCGTTGCTCTTCGGCGAGTTGAGATGGTTGGATCCAATTCACAATAATCATCATCATGGTCGAGAATGAGAAAAGAAGTGTCGAAGAGATTTTGAATGCGAGTAGTATGGATACGGATTTAGATATCGTAAGACCCGATAACCCGGCCATGAGCGAGGCGAATAGATTCATGGAGTTAATGGAGTTCAAGAAGAGATGATTCCAATTGTTTCTTTGTTGACCGATTATCGCATGCATATCGGCTCGATCGGCTGCGGTATCGGCTATTATTTGGAGTTGAGGGAGGATTTGGTTCGTGGAGCCGGACATCTGCTTGTTTTCTAAACGGGTTTGAACCCGCATTTGCATGTTGGTCCTTTCAGAATTTTGAGAGAATTGGATGTTTGCACAAGTTTTTTGAACTCTGGCTTTTTTAGGGTTTGGAGAAAAATGGAAGCTTGCATGATTTATTGTGAGTCCTGTTTTTGGTCTTGATGGAGAGAAGATAAAGTGGAAAGCTCTAGAGTTTACACAAGCCATTAATGGTGATTTAGTGTGTGATAGCATGTGTGGAGGTTAAGCTTATATATACAATGTACTTATTATGTACTGCCAGCAGAAGAATATAAACTTGAAATATTTTAGAATCGTCGACTTGATGTTGACTAGATCCAAAAATATCCCGCGTTCACATTTTTTTTCGTTTAAAATTGGATATTTAATCTCAACACCTTTTTCTTTTTCTCTCTTTTTTTTTTTTATGCTTAATGAAGTGTTAAACATCATTTCACACTACAAAAGTTTGCACTTACAAATTTGAACATAAATCGTAGTCTTAATTTGGAAATAAAATTGTATAATTTATAAGCAACTTGTATGTATTGTATTATTATTATTATTATTATTATTATTATTATTATTATTATTATTATTATTATTATTTCTTTCACATGCCAATTGCCAACCTTAATATTTATAATTATCTATTGAGTTCCACTAGACAGTATATTCTAATCCACACCAAACCATTTTTTTTTGTGTGTGTGGTGAATATGCTTTCCAAATATGGTTGACTTGACTCATGTTGGGGCCAAAAAATTGACTTGGACAACTCTTTGCTCCTTAAGTCTTACATCATTTGTAATTTACTAATTTATCATCTGATATGTTATGTCCATTTGAGAATTTATTTATTTATTTATTTTATATGGATTTGTTAACTCCTCACTTGAAATATATCCACATATTATAAGGCGTACCGTGTTGATCTGGTCAATAATTCTTAGATCAAAATTAAAGAGTCCATTCAATAATTCTTATTCTTAAATCAAAATTAATATGTCCTAAGACTATATTAAACATAAAGTCACATTACATGATGAATACATAAAAACGACATGACTACAAATTTAAACGGCTACAAATTACGCCATCATTACATATTAAATGGATTATATTACTGGGCTTGCATTTGAGAACGGCCCATAATAATTGTTTGCACAGGAGATGTCCAGTGATTTTATTGGAGTTCTATTTTGTTGGGTGATAGGAGATCTCCAGTGATTTAACTGGAGTCCTATTTTGTCGCGCTCAAATAAAGAGTCCGACCCGTTAGTATTTATTTATTAGAAAGCTCATTTATGCAAAAGTACCCGTCTTTTCTCGTGAATTCATAAATTAGACCTGTAACTTTTCTTTTTCTTTTTCTTTCTTTTTCTCTCTTTCTTCTCGCCATGGCGATGGTGTTAGACGCTCGCGCGCTCGTTCTCCGCCACCTGCCTAAGTATCGCAAACTCAATAACTCAATTGGTTTCTCTAGACATTCTATTGTTATTTCTTGCAAGATACGAAATAGAGATTTCAGGTTCTTTTCTTTCTCTCTACTAATTGAGCTTACAAATGGAAGCTTCATTGATTTCTGTTAAGTTTACTTGTCGATTTCATGTAGAACGTCGCAAATTACTTTTCTTTTTGCTTTTATTTTAAGGTGGATATTCTAAACTTTTTTATTCATTTTAATCCCCTATTGTTAATATAATAGCAGTTCAAAGAGAAGAAATCGCAAAAGAGATGATTTGGACCCACCTGTCAGCGAGAGAAAAGAACAGCAAAATATTGAATCGTATAATACAAAAAATGGGATTGTTTCAAATGAATTAGGGGAAGATAGTGAGGTACTATTATGCATATAAAAGATTGTTCTTTTTAATTTCATTATATTTTAATATTTTCATTATGATAATTACTTTTGCTAGGATGGGAGAGATGAAGGCATGCCAAAGCCATCAAACTTCACCCTACAAAATTTAATGAATATGATAAAAAGTACCGAAAATAGTGAGTAATTATTTCTTTCCTATTTAATCCATTAATTTTCTCCTTATTTTGCCAAAAATAATAATCCCAAAATTATATATTTTTTAAATGTTTCTAGATATATTACTTTTGAATCAAGCTCGTATACAAGCACTACAAGAAGTAGACAAAGTCGTCTCTGAAAAGGAGTCCTTAGTATCTGAAATTAAAAATTTGGAATCGAAACTCAAAATTCAAACACAAGAGAAAGCTCAAAACGAGCTTCTAGAAACCCAACTCGAAGAATTAAAAACTCAAATCTTTTCTTCAAAACCCGGTACCGAAACCAGTACCAATTCCTCTCTAAATACCGAAATCAAAACCCTAAAAGTAGAAAACTCTTTCCTAAAAGCAAAACTAGAGAAATTAAAGCAAACAGAGGATCGAGTAGCATCACTCGAGCAAGAAAAATCCTCACTGGAGACATCCATTAAAGAACTACTGCAGAAAATCAACGTTCTCGAAGCCTCTCTAGACGAAGCAGACGAAGAGATCTTATTCGCCGAAACCTTACAAGCAAAAATTAAAAGTTTAGAGGACCAATTATTAATTTCAGACAAGGAAATAACGAATTTAGTTAAATTGTACGAAGATTCGGTAAAGGAGTTTCAGAGTACACTTGACAATTTGAAAGAAGAAATCGAGGAGGATTCTAGAGGAGAAATTCCGGTGCAATTGTGGAGCTCTTTAATTATTTTGATCGATGGCTGGTTTCTCGAGAAGAAAATTTCAAGAAATGTTTGCGATTTGTTAAGAGAGATGGTTTGGGATAAAGACGAGAGATTAAGAGATATTTATATTAATTCGAAAGGATTAAATGAATGTGAAATTATTGCCAAGTTTCTGAATTTAACCTTGTCTGGAAATAGGTAATTATTATTTATTTATTTTTGTAAAAATATGGGACGGGTTATTTGTAATTTTGGCACAATTTTTTTTTTTTTTTTTCCAGTTCAGGATTGCATGTCATTCATATAGCCGCAGAGATGGCTCCAGTTGCAAAGGTACTTTATAAAAAATTGCAAAAGTGCCCCTGTGTTATACCCAAATTACAAAAATGCCCCTGCATGATGAACAAATACTAAAATGAAGACATGAATCGAAGTTAATTATTTTTTGTAATTTTCGATAATTCAGGGTTTTTTTTGCAATTTTGGCATAATGCAGGGTCTTTTTTGCAAGTTTCCCAAACAATTAATTTTTATTATTTTAACAGGTTGGTGGATTAGGAGATGTGGTATCTGGTTTGAGCAAAGCTTTGCAAAAAAAAGGACATTTAGTTGAAATAATCCTTCCTAAATACGATTGCATGATTTGCGAACACGTCAAGGACCTCAAGGTAATTAAAATACTTTCCTCAGGGGTGTAATTGTAACTTACTTGAATTTATTAAGATTTGTGGTTGTGCACAGGTATTAGATGTTACGGTGCAGTCTTATTTTGAAGGACATATGTTTAGAAATAAAATCTGGGTTGGAACCGTCGAAGGTACCTTTTTTCTAATCACCCCCTTGAATATCTTTATTCACCTTTTCATGTTTATTCCATAAATTTATGTTAATTTATTTATAACTATATTTTTCTAATCTAGCATTACTATAAGACACTTAATTTAATATGATTTGATAGTATACTAAAATGTATTTTTGGCTCACTAGATAAATTTTATGTTAATTTTGATAATTAGATTAAAACATTATTTTATTTACACATTAATAAATTTCCTTGTACTTGATATTATGATCCAATACCCGATTAGAAACCTGCTCACTGCTCAGTTAATGGGTTTGGATCTGCATGTGGATCTTATTATCTTAGTGGATAATCCTTGAGTCCGACCCGAATCCAATCCATTGACAACCTTACCTACGATAAATAAAAATTAATAAAATATCGTCAATACCCCTTACTTTCTTATTGGCCTTAAAGATTCCTAAATTACCCTTGATTCATTAGTTTGTAGTTATGCATGATATTTACATTGTCGAGGGATATACCTGAAATTTTGTAGCACTTGAAAATTAATTATCCCTGAAAATTAAAAGTATTATTGTTTTTTTGTGTGTGTAGGGTTGGCGGTATATTTCATACAGCCCCTTCATCCGGCGAAATATTTTTCGAGAGGGAATTTTTACGGAGAGAACGACGATTTCAAGCGATTTTCATATTTTAGTCGCGCTGCTTTGGAATTAATTCTTCAATCCGCGAAAAAACCCGATATTATTCACTGCCACGACTGGCAAACTGCCTTCGTGGTACTCTTCAATTTTTTAAATTTACATCCATACCCCTAATAAAAAATAAAAATCAGAATTTCACTATTTAGAATATCATGTAGGGGCCGTTGTATTGGGAAATATACACGAAAAGGGGTTTGAATTCGGCGAGGATAAGTTTTACGTGTCACAATTTCGAGTACCAAGGCGTGGCTCCCGCTGCTGAGCTGGCGGCATGTGGGCTCGATGTTCATGACCTCAATCGACCTGACAGGATGCAGGATAATTCCTCACATGACCGAATCAACCCTGTCAAGGTGTGTCAATTTTGCAAAAACACCCCCATATTATTAGAATTTACGTTAAAGTCCGTATATTATTATTATTATTTTTGTAGGGAGCAATAGTATATTCTAATATTGTGACAACGGTGTCGCCAACTTATGCTCAAGAAGTTCGTTCTCCAGAGGTAATTTAATTAATTAATTAATTAACTCTAATTTTCCATAATTATTAGTTACACGATTTTAATGCTCTTTTTGTCAAATAATATACTTTTTTTGTCTCTTAGGGGGGAAAGGGGCTGCACGATACGCTGACATCACATGCGAGAAAGTTCGTCGGAATCCTAAACGGAATTGACACGGAAACCTGGAATCCAAATTCCGATAATTTTCTAAAAGCTAAGTATAATCAGGATAATCTGGAATTGAAATCCATCAACAAGAATCACATCAGAAAGCAGCTTATTCTCTCCACTGCAGACTCCTCTCAACCACTGGTATGAATTTAATGTTAATATTATTATGAAATTTAATTTTGCAGTTTAGTCCCTGATTTGTTTGAAATGAAATAGGTGGGGTGTATAACGAGATTAGTGCCTCAAAAAGGGGTGCATCTTATAAGACATGCAATATATAAAACTTTGGAATTAGGTGGCCAATTTATTCTTCTCGGTTCTAGCCCTGTTCCTCATATTCAGGTATATATTATATTATAATATTATCGATAAATTATGATATATTAATTTTTTGTCGGGTATAGAGGGAATTTGAGGAAATAGGGAGCAATTTAGAGAAGAGTGATGATGCGAGATTAATATTAAAGTATGATGATGAATTATCACATTTAATTTATGCTGCTTCGGATATGTTCATTATTCCTTCCATTTTCGAGCCTTGTGGTCTTACTCAGGTTCTTGCTCTTTTTCTCAATTTAACCCTCAATTATTTGTGTAATTATTTGTTGGGTTGCCTTATTTGTTATTAGCACAAACCTAATTCAAATATCTAATCTGGTATTTGAAACATGAAAACTAATAGTTTGGTCTAAATAATTCATTACTCGCATGGTTTTATTTTCATAATAATTGATTTAACTTATTTATATATTTGATAAATAGATGATAGCAATGAGATATGGTTCTGTGCCTATTGTGAGAAAAACTGGCGGTTTGAATGACAGGTTTTTTTAATTATTTTATCGTAACCTAAAATATAATTATCAAAACATATTATTTTCTTAATTAGTCATAATTCGGCAGTGTATTTGATATGGACGATAATTCAATTCCGCTTGAATTACGAAATGGCTTCACTTTCTTAAATCCTGACGAACAGGTATAAATAAATTAATTAAATTAATTAAAAGAAAAAAGTTAAAATTGTGAAATATTTTGGGATTTTAGGGTTTGAGTGGTGCAATGGAGAGAGCATTTAATTACTACAAAAAAGATCGCGATTCATGGCGAGAATTAGTGAAGAGAGACATGAGATTTGATTTTAGTTGGGAATCTTCGGCTTCGAAATACGAACAACTTTACGAAAAATCCGTTGCTAGAGCTAGGGCTTTTGCTCGTTCATAATTTCAATTTTTATTTTACTCTTAAAGGTCACATTTATTTATATTTTATACATGCTAAATGTTGTTATTATTATGCCATTGTCAATGAGGTAAATAATAGCTTGCAATAATTAGTCTAAACATTTGGATAAAATGTAAATAAAGAGATACAAATCAAGCAATTCATTGATTTAGGGTTTGAAATTAGGGTTAGCAAGGCCAATTACAACGGCACCGAAGTTGGCCTATAACGTGAGCACAATATCCTGTGGCATCTTCTCCTTTATTCTCCTTGCATCTCACTACACAACCCAAATTCATGCACCCAATTGTTTCGTCCAAGAATTCATCACAATTTTCTGCTTCCACTTTTTTTTTTAGGAGAAAGACAAGCGCGATACGCGCTCGATCCAATCAATTTTTATAAAACACAAAACCAAATTACAAAGAGTCATATATTTACAAGAATTGTTAATTCAATAAGCTAAAGCACTTTAGCCCCTAAATTGTTCCTTATAGAATTTAACAATATTTTTTCCAAAAACCCCCTAAATCTTCTATATTCTTAATTAAAAGGACATGTATTTTGCCTTTTCTATGAAAAATTCTATTATTCCGTTCTCGCCATATTGTCCAAATGGTAGCGAGCCAAATGACATCCCTTTTTTTAACCTCCTCCGGAGATTGATTAGCTCGCAAGCCACGCCAAAATTCCACAAGCGATCCCACGGTGTGATTGGCTTGAGGTTGTACATGCCTCCATAGTTCACGCGTGAAAGGACATTGAAAAAATAGGTGAAAGGACGTTTCACGTACGTCGGAGCACAATGGGCACGTCGGGTCATGGGGCCATCCTCTTCTCGCGAGGTTGTCCTCCGTTAATATGCGGTCGTTGAAAGCTAACCACCCGAAAATCCTTGTTTTTAGGGGGGCCTTTATTCGAAAGATTTTCGGAGTCCATTGATATTCTACCCCGGGATTAACTATTCGTAAATACATTACTCTCGTTGCGTAATGAGGCGGAAGTGAGTTGTCATGTGTCAAATTCCGAGGAGGAATAGTTTCCCGAAAGACTCCTTTCAAAGCCTCGTATAAAGGGAGGAGATTTTGGAGATCTTTCATGAAGTAGGAGGTCAAGTTTGTCAAAATTCCCGCTATTTCATTCGCACTCCCAATGTTGTAGAGATTTTTTAACGTCACCGACCATTGAGACTCCACATCATAGTCAAGTTTAAATAGCCATTTAATAAGTAACGCTTTGTTATGGTTTTCGATGTCAATTATGCCTAAACCTCCGTGTTTTTTTGGTAAACATACTTTCGTCCAATTTACGAGACAATGTCCTCCGAGGACCTTGTCATTGCCCTTCCAAAAAAACGCTCTAATTAGTTTGTTAATTTCCTCAATTATTCCACTCGGTATTTTTAATGTTTGCATATAAAATGTCGGCATTGCCCCTAATACCGACTTCACTAAAGTTTGTCGGCCTCCTATGGTTAAAAATTTGTATTTCCAATTAACTATCTTGCTTCGTAATTTTGTTACAATTGGTTGAAACACCATTTTTCCCGGTCTTTTGTAAGAGAGTGGTAAGCCAAGGTATTTAAGTGGTAGGTTCTTTTTATTGTATCTAAGTAACGAGGATAAATGTGTGTGGATTTGTTCAGGGATTGCTATCGGGACAAATCCACTTTTGTCCCAATTTATATCTAATCCCGACTGCTTCCACTTTTTGCACCAACATTTCCAGTACAAAAAATAATAAAAAAATATTATCATATTTTCTTTGCGTAGTGGTGAATGGTGACGAGGGGATTTCAGAATTTGAGTACCTGAAATGGCCATGACAAGAACCAAAAGAATAGTGGTGGTAATGGAAAGTTTGGCCATTTTTTTTTTCTGATGTATAGATAACAAAGGAGTGTAATATCTTGTATTTATAGATTCATCATGAATGAATTTCTTTTGGCCAAAACAATATCTTTTGTTTAAATGTAGATTCATTAATTTTGCATTTTGTGTTTTCTAGTTTTAATGTTGATATATGACATTGCATTAATTAATTTATTTACTATATCTTGCATTAATTAGTATGTCTAAAGTAAAAACTATCATTGATTAATTTATTTTCTATATCTTGCATAAATTAGTATATCTAAAGTAGGAACTTTCATTAATTAAAATAAAAAATTCAATAATAATACTTTTGAGATAACTAATTTAATTTACATGAATATTATTTTTGGTTTATGAACAAAATAGTGTTATTGCATTTAGTTGATTTGCATTGTTGATAAGTTCTTTTTTTTGGTAGTGCTATTGCAAGAGCTAACATTACTTAATTAAAAGCAATTTAAAATTCTTGCTAACAAATAACCTTTATACCACTAGTTATTTTGGTTGCTATTTATTACACTCATATATTAGTGTTATTATATTCCTTCGATCATGCAAAAATATATATTTTAATATATGAAGAATCAAATATAATAAATATAGAAATATAAATAAGTCAAATTATTCACATTTTTTGTTTTTTTTTCTTAATGATCTCCATGATTTTAAACTTCAACTAGAAAATGGTATTTAGTCTTCGGATGTGTAAAAACGTCTAATAATAATAATAATAATAATAATAATAATAATAATTATTATTATTATTATTATGACATGTCATTTTTACATTTCTCAATTCTAATAAAAATTTATGAAAGATAATTGCATTAATCAATCATCATTAATAGGGCATAATGGTCATTTGATAAAAAAAAATTTAATTGCTCTTAATTAAGTCCTGTTAGTTCTTGTAATAGCATCATCCTTTTTTTATATATATGAGAAACAAATTACGAAGCATTATTTTTTAAATGCATACCATAATTAATCAGGGATATTTGGTAAAATCATGAGTATGAAAAATTGATATGATCACCCTACCTTTAATCATATTCCTAATTATTAATAACCAAAATTTCTTAATGAAACAAAATATTATTTCATTGGGAAGTGATATTGATCGAAAAAGTAATAACTATATGCAAATAATAAATGAACTTTTAAAGTTGAAATATATTTTGAGTATGAATTTATCATTTGAATTTTAAATTGTTGACGTTCCTTTCCAAATATTTTTTTTTTCTTTTCTAAATCAACTTAATTGGACTTAGAAAGTTAGAATTCAACCAATTTGGTCCTTATTTTGGTCAAAACTAGAAGGCCACATTTTACATATTCTATCTTAGATGGCATTGGATGTTGGTGATGATGTAATAGGTTGGAAGATATGCATGATCACGTTCACCAAATTAAACTTTAGTGAGCAAATTCAAATTGGTGAAGTTAAAATGAATAAATAATATTATGAGGCATGAGTCATGAGTCATGAGTGCATCTTGGCTTGCAAGATTAGAATTAGAATAGAATTTGGAATCCGAATCAAAAGAACATTGTAATCCCAATAAATCATATTCTAAACAAGTACTGTACAAAAAAAGAAAAACAAATATTAAGGAACCCACCTCATGAGACACTTGTACAGTTTCATTGTGCTCGTCTCTCTTTAGCTCTTGTTTGCTTTTATACACGGCACACAAAATATATTGATGTCATTCATGAATACTGTATACCAATATTTGTAAGATACAAGTCGAATACGTATCAGATATTTCACGTATCAGTTTCATTGTTTTTTATTATCTAACAACAATGAATACTTCTCATATATTTCACCGTTACATATGGATATTTCTAACTTACATAAAAAATATATATAACTCGAAGATAAATTTTAAATTTTAAATCAAATAAAAAGTTGATACGTGTAAATAATTAAATATAAGAAATGTTCTATTTTATAACATGATAACCAAACTTTAAAGTATACATTAAATATATAATATATACTATTCGGTACACTAATAATTATTAAATATATAAATTATAATTAATAATATATATATTCAAGATTTCTGTATCGTGGGATTTGTATCTACACAAGAGTTGTAATAATTACATCTCTGTAAATTGTATTTAGCATGTCGTCAACATTTTTAATAATAATAATAATTTTGCCTCTATTTCATATTTGATAATTTAAAAATACAAATCAATTAGATTTCATGTAAATAACATGAAATACTTTCATTCGTAAATTTTACGTTTGACCAAGTCAATTTAATCTTCTATCATTTGACATTAAATTACATTTAAATATAAATAAAATATAATTTTATAAAACTTGCAATATATACTAATAATAATAATTTATAGAAAATTAATCTTAAAATAAATACATTCGCTTAACTTTTATTTTAACTAGCTTTCTCCCCGCGCAATTGCGCGGAGGTCTTCAGTCTGTCATGATTTTATTTTTCTCAATACGTAATTAGATTCTACAATTTGTTTATCTGATTGTACAAACTTAAAAAAAATCTATCTTTTTGTAAATTTCAAAAAAACTGATCCTCTACCAAACTTTTATTTCCTAATACTCTTATGAATGATCTTAAAAACAAACGGACAAAAATACCCTTCTATTTTCAAATTTAATAATTAAAAATATATTTTTATTATTTTTTATTAATTTTATTACTTTTAAGAAAATTCATAAACATTTTTAACATGCAGTGATTACAAAAAAAATATAATAATTACAAATTGAGTTTATATAATTTTAATATTTCATTTATTATGTTTGAAAAAATAACATCGGGTAATAATAAAATAAACAATAATAAATAAACATCTTGAAAATATATTGATAGAAAAATATCGGTTTAAACATCTGGTTTTTTTTTATTTATTTCTTTAATAGTTTCATGATATTTTATTTTTCAAATATTTGGAATGTGTTTTTGTAATATTGTTGTTCGTTTTATTATTATTTTATGTAAGTTTTGCAAAGAAAAAATTCAAAGGTCAAAATGTTAAAATTATGTAAATAAAATATATAATAACTTTTTTAAAATTATTATATGGTACCAAAATTTAGGACTTTATTAACATTATTAAAAAATAACATGTACATATGTAAATTATTAAAATTTGATGACATGGAGCAACCAAATGAGAGAAATTTTCTTAACTTTATACATATACAAAATTATACTATCGAAATATAAATTAAAATGTAAAAAAGGACTGAAATGTAAATAAAAAAGGACCAAAATGTTAATAAAAAGGACCAAAATATAAACTTAAATTAAAAAGGACCAAAATATAAATAAAAATGACAAAAATGTAAATTCAAAAATGTAAAAAAGGACCGAAATGTAAATAAAAGAGGATCAAAATATTAAAAAAAATGATCTAAATGTAAATTTTTAACGTAAAAAGGACCAAAATGTAAATAAAAAGGAACAAAATGTAATTTTTTAAACTAAAAAGGACCAAAATGTAAATTTAAAAAATATTTTTTTACAAAAAGCCCCTGATGACGTGGCCTCATGTATGAGCTCCATTTCTTCCAACTTTGTACATAAGCTAGCTTTATCCCCGCGCAATTGCGTGAGATTTTTTTATATAATTATTTAAATAGAATTAACGCGTGTGCGAATTAACGCAAATGTGTTTGAACTAAATTAATCTAATCATGACATATTTGCAAATATCATGATGTCAATAGATGCATAAGGTTTATGAAATTAGTCTATCACGGATATTATTTTCTAGTATAATTTGTATAAATAATATTTGTTCAGGTGCTTATAAAATCGATTAATATAATCATGACATATTCGCAAATTTTAATAGTGATGTAAAATAGGAAAAAAAGACCAAATGTAAAAAATGTAAAAATAAGAAAAAAGGATAAAAATGTAAAAATGGACCGAAATGTAAATAAAAAAGGATCAAAATATAAATTAAAACAAAAAAGGACCAAAATATAAAAAATGATCAAAATGTAAAATAAGAAAAAGGATCAAAATGTAAAAAATGACCGAAATATAATATAAAAAGGACCAAAATGTAAATAAAAGGACCAAAATGTAAAATAAAAAGTATTGAAATATAAAAAAGGACCGTAATGTAATTTAAAAAGGACCAAAATATAAATAAAAAAGACCAAAACATAAATTTTAAAACAAAAAATGACCAAAATATAAATAAAAAACACCAAAATGTAAATTAAAAAAATATTTTTTACACAAAGATCCTTGATGACGTGAAAGCCTAGAATTGCAAGAAATTTCTTAACTTTATACGTAAGATATAATTTGTCACTCATAGCACAAGTCTTACGTAACATTGTTCTAATTTGAAATGAGCACAAATTTATGATTATCACGAGAAAAAAGTACAATTCTAAAACAAATTTAATGCTTAAAAATTATAAATACAAAAATTGTTGTACTTAATTAGTATATTAAAAATCGTCAAATTAAACTAAAATTATCATTATTATTAAAAAAAAATGAACTGATACGTTATTTGATAGGTTACAGTAACTTATTCCTTGTCCTGTAACTTATGCCTAAAAAACCGAATATTCAATTCAAAAAAAAAAGAGCCGAATATTCCAATCCTTATTCCTTCCAACAACACAGGGTCCCCAACTTTCCCAATTCTTTATCTCCATTTAGAATATAACGGAGACATCCATTATATCAATATTAATGTTAAGAGCACCGAGCCGTCTCGTCTCTTTTTACCTTTAACTGGATAATAATAAGGAGGAGAGGAATACTCGCGTGTTATCCACCAGAAATTCAAATCGACCATTTCCCACCAAAAACCAACTTATTCCTGTTCCAGATAATATGGAATAATCAGGGAATATTAGTTTACATCCACCAATACATTATTGCATGCCAAACCACGCATAATAATATTCTTTGGCATCTTCTTCTTTTCTTCTTCTCTCCACCTATTTAAACTCCCCTTCCAATCCACCATTTTCCACCAAATACCAACAACTCAATTTTTCTCTGAATCCTAAGTCTTACTGCGAATTTCTTACTGCAATTTGAAAAAAATGGCTGGAATTATAGTGGTGTTCGATTTCGACAAGACCATCATTGACTGCGACAGTGATAATTGGGTCGTAGATGAGCTCGGCGAAACTGAATTGTTCGACAAACTTCTCCCTACAATGCCATGGAATACTCTAATGGTATATTTCTTTTGATTTAACTTCGTAAATGTTCTTCTTTGGTATTTGTACAAGCTTCTAATGTTTTATAATCTGAAAATATTACAGGATAGAATGATGAGCGAATTGCATGCAAAAGGCAAATCGATTAGAGACATAGAAGAAATCCTAACAAAGGCCCCAATTGATCCGAATGTAATAACTGCCATTAAAGCAGCTTATGCACTGGGGTGCGATTTGAGGATTCTGAGCGATGCGAATGCAGTTTTCATCGAAGCGATTTTGAAGCACCATGGATTGAGAGAGTATTTCACTGAAATTAACACGAATCCTAGCTATGTGGATGAAGAAGGAAGACTCAGGATCTTTCCTCATCATGATTTTCACAAATCGAGTCATGGTTGCGATTTGTGCCCTCCTAATATGTGCAAGGTGAGAACTTAGTTACTTAACCATGTTTTCATAATCAAATAACCAAATCTCTTTCAATTAGAAATCAAAAACTCATCTTTTGCACTCTTTCTAAATTCACAGAGCAAAGTTTTCGAACGAATCAGAGCTTCGGCAATGTCTGAGGGCAAAAAACACTTCATTTACTTAGGCGATGGTAAAGGGGATTACTGTCCATCTCTTCGCCTGAGCGAATCGGACTTTGTAATGCCGAGAAAAGAGTACCCGTTATGGGAATTGATTCGAAGCAACCCGTCATTGATAAAGGCAGAGGTTCACGAATGGACGTACGGGGAAGACGAAGCCAAGAAATTATTGCAATTGATTAGTTATGGCATTGAAGAGATTCGTTTCGAGGAGATGAGGAGTTGTATTCCTAATTTGGTGCAGAACGAAACTCCTCGCCCTCTTAGGGTTCCTAACTAATTGTTAACTCAATAATAACTTTCATTTTAGAGTTTTGTTTGGCGAGTTTGAGAGATTTGACTTGGTTAATGACCGAGTGTTATTATTATCTGTGCTTTACTATTTTATCAGATATTTCTTTTTTTTACTTGATATTTTTGTTTAATCAGCACAAATAATAATTATAACAAATGATTTGAATAAATAGCAGTTTTGCCCGAAGATCTGACGTTAATATTTTTTTGTCAATTAAAACGATGTTTAAATTGTTAAAATTCCACTATTCAATTAAAATGATGTATAATCAAACTAAAAAAAATTGTTCATAATACAATACAATGATTATTTGGGATATTGATATGCATGTTATTTGTGTTAATTAAATGAAAAGTAAAGCTAGTTTCAATTGTACATGTATCATTCCTACTTGTTTAAAAAGTAAACCGATCCATATATAATTTGATTATGATATAAACTGATTTATGTCAAATTAAAATTGACCCGAGCTGGTTCAATCGAACCGTTTGATCTAAAAAAAAATTCAAGCGTGCATTTAATTCGAACCAAAGTAGCTCGATTAGATCTCGAGCCGAGCTCGAATTGATATTAGTTCGGCTTGACTCGGCTCGTTAACGGTCCTGCTAAACCGAATAATACTCTATATACTCTTCAATTTTGTTCTTGCTATTTAAATTTTGTTTTCGTGGCCCAATTATTTGAAACATTTTCTGAATACAAAATGAAATAAAACGGCCACCTTAAATAATAAAACAAGTCATAACTGCTAGCATGAACAATTTTCAAATTGATTCTTCGTTATTTAAATTTGGGCTTTTATGGCCGAAATAATCCTACTCAAGACCCAATTTGAATGAAAAAATCCTCACCTTGTATCATTTCTTCTCTTACAAGTTACAATTTGTATTATTCTTCAGATATTGTTCCTACCAAGCTCCGCCGCAAGCCGACGAGAATCGATTTCAGAGTTAGGGCGGTTCGAACTCCTTTCGAATGGAAGAATTATTTTGAAATAATAAAAAATTAAGAGGAGATGGACATTTTCAACAGCATCCCTCAAAATCCTCATTTCATGAATCACGACAAATAATAAAAAATTCTTTATTATTTTGAAATACATTTTTACTAAATTAATTCAAATTAAATAACAGGAAAGAAATGCGTCAGGGTACGGCACTTGTGGGACGAGAAGGGACCAGTATGTTGACTTTTTTGATGTAGTTAAAAATAATATTGAGCTACTAACGATTTCATCTAATTATGATCAATACATATAAATTATACACAAGACAACCACGATGATACACAATGCTACACATTGAAGACGAAGAGTTACACAAAAAAAGACACGGGAAATCGAGATACTACCCGATTAATATATTGAAGAAATTCGTAATTAAAGAACACACAAAAGGAGTATCAAACACGTAGAATACTTGGAGATAATATACCATGAAGATTAGACAATCACACTCGAAGAATCATGCATACAAGAATTGAAGATTACATAGCAAAAGGCTCCGAAAAAATGCGAAAATCACCCAAGAATATTTGGACATTTGAAGACTCACAAGATCCCAAATCAACCTTGGATATAACCCAAACATAACCCTAAAGGGATGGAACAAATAACCCAAAACTCAGCTAAAAACCAAACTCCAAAAACACTTTGAAAATGGCCAAAATGCACTATTCGTCTGGACGCATGGTTTGGGGCGTATGATCGCATGGTCTACAGAGAAAACTGTCAAACCTGTCACGTTTTGAAAATCTGAAAAATGAAAATTATAAATTACTAAAGTGTATCTGAGATTAATATGAAAGTTGTAGATCATCAAATTTGGAGTAATAATACGAAAGTTATGATGGTTTACCAACATCTCAGCTACACAAAAAATGTCAAATATGACATGTTCTGAAAATATGAAGAAAAAAAGAACATTAAAAACTATTTAAATGGATCTGGGCCGAATATCAAAGTTGTAGATAACTTCGGCGCCTTTCCAGAGCCGCGTAGATCATCAAGTTTGATGTTATAATGAAAAATTTATTATAGTTTTATCAACAGCCCAATAACCACTTCAATCCACACATCTATATATTTGTTAGGATAACCTTAATCCAGAGAGTGTTCATCGTATGACTGATTGGATCGTTGTTATATCAATTGTTTTTGGAGTTAATTAATTGTTGGAAAGGTTCTATGCCCTCGTAATTAGTCTTTTGTAATCGGAATTCATATAGGAGGTTCATCACATTCTTATAGGAGGTTCATCACATTTATGGAGTTAATTTGGTCGAAATCCGTTATCATATCCGGTATTATCTTTTTAACTTTTTATTTATTTTATTCGATTTTTTTTTACTTTTCGAGCAACTTGAGATTGGTCCACATATTCTGTTTTTGCATGTGTCTATTAAACCATCGCATATACAGTTGCTTGAGTTTTTCCGTATGTTACGTATCAATTCGTAATTAAGAATATTCATACGCACCAAATTGTGGTTTACCTTTCGTTATTTACTTTAATGTATTTCCTTTTATGTACTTTAATTTTCAGTATTTAATTTTCCGTTATTTACTTTATAATATTTATGTTTCCGTACTTTATTTATTTTTCATTATTTACTTTAGTATTTATCTTTCAGTACTCTATTATTATTTAGTTTAAGTAGTTTAGTTAATTAATTCATCATCTATTTAAAATTACGGAGATTAAAAGTGATTAGAATTAGAATTGCTACATATAGTTACATATTTTAAATTAATTTAGAAATTTCGCATATAAGTTTATTCATCTTTTTTAGATTATCTGCAGACAACACGGAATATCGGACAGTGAACAACTTCGAAATGCATAAAATAAAAATCTGCAAAATATAAAAATATTTCTCTTAGGAGCTGTTTGGCAAGTGGAATTAGTAGAGTGGAATCGGATTATAAGGTGGAGGAGTAAAAAGTTCCGGAATTAGAAATTCCACAGTTTGTTTGGTTGTCCAAATTATAAGATGTTGGAAAATATAATTTTTTGTTTGGTTGTTTAAAAGAATCTGGAATTTCGTTGTTGAAAATATAAAAATAATATTCATTAAAACTGATAAAGAATAATAATATTATTGTAAAATTATTATAATAATATTAGTTTGATAAAAAAATATGGGGAAATTTTGAATAGTAGACCAGATTTAGTTCGGAATACCCGAAATAGTCAACATAGTTTGGTAATTTGGAATCTAACACTCTCGACTTTGTTGATTCCTAATTAAACTGTTAACTCGTGCTAAACCGGTCGACTTTTGAAAAGTCGAGTGCTCCTTTTCCCGAGATAGCTCCCCAGACTCCAACGTAGCGTATTAAAAATGGTCGACTTTTCAAAAGTCGAGACCCTGATGAATACACAGCTCCCCAACGCCCTCCTACCGTAATTAAAATACATCGACTTTTCAAAAGTCGAGACCCTGATAATTACCCTCCCACCAGCCAACAACCAACAACCAAATTTAATTCCCCTCGACTTTTCAAAAGTCGAGCAAAAGTCCTTTATAAACCCCCCCCCCCCCCCCCCCCCCCCCCCCACCCCCCCCCACACACAACCCCCTCTCACGCTCACGCTCACACACACCCTCTCTCTCTCTCTCTCTCTCTCTCTCTCTCTCCACAATTTTTTCTGACAAAAAAATATGTCATTTGATGATGGAATTTTGCCGGGTCCGATTGATAATGATGTATTATTTTTGCAACATAATCATCGGTCCGAAAGAATTCGTCCATTGCGAGACTCTATTAGATTCGAACAAAAATCCACAAACTGGAGGAGATGGCAAATTTCGGATCCGAGAGTAGTGTTATGACTAAGACGATCGGGATTTTACTCGATTATGCAATGTGCGGTAAACGAGAATTCATGGCCACTTCTCACGGTTTTGGTGGAAAGATGGCGTCCGGAAACAAACACATTTCACATGCGTTGGGGAGAAATGACTGTAACTCTTCGTGATGTCGCGTTGCTCACTGGATTGTGTGTGGACGGTAATCCTGTTATAACTCCATATATTTCTTCACTTAATTTAAAAAGAGAAGTGGTTAGATTACTCGGACAATGTCCGAATGTATGGACAAAAGAAAAACCATGTATAAAGTTGAAGTGGTTAAAAACAAATTTCGAACAAGCAAGTGAAGGACGAGACGAGGAGTATTGTGATCAGCAAGCTCGTGCTTATATTCTGTACTTTTTGGGTGGTATCGTATTTCATGACTCGACCACGGATTCGATTCCGGCAAGGTTTATTATGTTTTTGGAAAATTTCGATACATGTAGAGGGTATGCATGGGGAGCCGCTGCTTTGGCTCATTTATATAATGCACTTTCATTTTGTGCCGTGATTGGGCACGAGCACTCATATGGATGGTTTTCTCTTCTTCAGGTAAAAGAAAAATTATAACATTTTATTTAATAAAAATATTAAGTTTGGAATTTAATTTGACAGGTATGGTCTTGGTATCATTTACTGTCGGGGAGACCTAAGATTGTTTCTTATCGAGCAGCTCCCGGTGAAATGATGCCACTAATGTGGAAATGGACCGTAGCAAGTATTTCTTACAAAAATAACAATCTTGCGACACAAACTTGTTATCTTGCGGGATGTTTCGATGACTGGGAAAAAACACAGGTATATATTTTCTAATATTTGTTTGATTATATTTATGTTTTATATTTTTTTATTTATTTAGGTTGAATGGGACCCGTACACAGACGAGATGCTTTCACAGGTCCCTCCTGCATATATGGAGGGACATCGTGTGTGGAAGGCTCGAGTTCCTTTGATTTGTTTTGACACGATCGAGATTCATTATCCTGATCGAGTATCATCAAGCCGAACTTCGTATGTCTCGGTATCTTGATAGTTCACTTTTATTACCTCGAAGTACACTTGTGAGTGTGGTCGAACCGTCACATTCCTAGACTCACGGAGTGCTGTTGCTATTATGCTCTCATATTTCATACAAAAAGTAGTCCCCCAATTTCCCGCATCGAGTTGTCGTTTATAAAAATACGTGTTCAAACGAGCGCATATTTGAGATACGAGCGTTCGAACAGGTAATCCACGTGTTTCTTTTAGAACCCCGTTGAAACATTCTGAAATATTTGTGGTCGCAACACCCCATCTACGACCACCGTTGTGAGCTATAGCCCTATGTATGTGTTTAGTTAGGGATATGGTTCCTCTCAAATGTGGCATTATAATCCTACGTATGTGTTTGGTTGTTAGTTGTCTAGTACCACTACTACCGATCTCATTTCTACAAGTGTGAGAACCGTTATACTTCGATATTTTCCAAAAATCCCTATTTTTGGGATTAAATGCACGCATTCTCCAAGAGCAATCGTTGTTTTTGCATGCGACATTCCATTCCCTTGGCCTACTTCTTTTCATTACAAAACTAACAACATTTTTAATAGTCCATTCTTGTACCGCGTGTTGCAATGATTCTTTATCGGAATAAATCATTCCGACCCAAGAATGATTTGCCGAAAGTTTCGTACACGGATTGTTAATATCATTTCCATATTCTTCACTCACCATTTCTTCTACCCATTCATCATTTTCGAAAACATCCGGCAACCCTTCACCAATATTCATTTCATCCAAATTATTATTTCTTGCATTCATTACCTCATCGATATCTGCTTCTGGACCATCTTGTTGGGAATTATCCCGTCTCTGGGCCCGCGCAGCGGATATGAAGGCCCGGTCCGGTTCCCAAATCCCGAGATCACGCTTCGATATCGAGGGTACGATGCAAAGTAGGATAGACGATTACCAGCGTGAAATTGATCACGCACGGGTTGATCGCTCGCATCCTTTTCTTCTTCGGTGTCACATTGGTGACTAGCCCGTACGTCCCATACCACACGTCTCCCACCGTCTTGACACGCCTCCGGTTGTCTTCGTGCGTCCCACGTCCACAAGCTTCCACATCCTTTCACTCTCTTACTTCTCCGGTTTGATCACAAACGAACAGCCACAAAGTGCGAACTCCTCTACCCGTATCCACCGTGAGTCGTAGCACCTCGTTCGCGGATGCACCTGCCTAGACGATGCACCTGCGAACTTGCATGATTGCTTTTGATTCTCTAGACGGAGAAAACTCTTTTCTCTTTCTTTCTTTCTCTTCGCACTATTTCAACACGTGATAAGAGTCTCTCTAATTTCTGGACTGAATTAGACATTAATTGGTTACTTAGACCAGAGAGAAACATCCTATATATACTACATAGGATAAGGATGGGCCAAAAGGTATGTATATCTACTATATACCTTTTCAAACAGAAAACTGCATACACCCTTTCAGTATTCTGTTGAAACGAAATTGTTAAATCATTCCAACCCACTTAAAACCTTCACGAAAGTTGTAGATAATCTTATTATCTTTCCAACCCAATTTGGCCCAGCCCAATTGGAGTACGGATGTGAAAATTATGACAGTTTTACTAACTGTATGTCAAACTGTCGCACCTGTAGGGTTATACACACGAATTAGAGTTGTGCAGCGGAATTGTTTACACATGTATAACCTAATTCTACCGGGATCACGTTCGAAAAACCATCAAAAAGGAAGAGTTATTCAGAATTTTACCTCGTACAAGTTAGTACGTGATGCCTTCTTCTCCAGATCTCGTGAACCTTCTCCAAGGATTGCTATTGCACTCTCTCTACTCGTGTCCACCTCAATTTTGTCTGATCGGAACCGCCAACACCGTTCTAGTCGGTGTCACGATTATTTCTCTCAAAAATTGCTCAGAAACTCTACTCAAAACTCTCCAGATTTCAATCTCAATTTTGTGTGAAAAAGAAGAAAATCGGCGGCCACAAATTAGGTCAGAATTGGAGAGAGAGGAGAGAGAAAAATGAAATTCTGAATATATATATAGGCAATTTTTAGGTTAAATCCGAAATTAGGTTAAGAAACCCTAATTTCAGAATTAAAGCCCAAAACTAATAAAAATCAGAATAAGCCCAAAATTCAGATTAAAATCTAATTATCAGAAATTAGATTAAAACCCTAAATTCTGAGCGGGCCCAGATTATGAACTGGCCCAATTCTGATTGCATATTTGCCTATTTATATAAATTATTCCAAGTTAATTCTTAAGTCATATTTTCTTTCAGCACCATTTCGGTATTCCATTAAAACGACACTGATACATCGCTCAAATGAAATATATTTCTACATGAAAGTTCTAGATAATCTTATTATCTATTCAAACCAATTTGAACCATTCAAATTGGAGTCGTTATCTGAAGGTTATGTCAGTTTTACTAAAACTGTTTAAACTGATTTTCTGATTTTCTTAATATAACTGTTTCTTATCAATTTAACTATGTATATCCAATATACATATGTGCATCTAATATACACATTATTTATGCCCACGAACGCGTGCGTTCGTTTATCCTTATGTGTACCATTTTAGCGTTGATCCAAAACTGTATTTCCTTCACATCAGTTTCCGCCTCATCATCATCTGATTCCGAATTTTCACTCGGTTCACCACTATCTCTGTCAGACTCCTCATCCGGTTGATCACCAATTGGTTGGTTCGAGTAAATCAGATTTTCGGATGTTTGGTACGATGGTTGTGAAGGACCCGCTACATATGGTTCACTATTGTTTTGGTAAGAATTGTAATTACCACCATAAAAAGAATTTGGATTTTGATAACAATTGTTAGGATTGAGTTTTACAAATAATTTGATCGTTTTGTTCTGAAGATTGCTTATCATCATAGAAAGACTATGGTCATCAGTGATGTCGATAACATCACCGGTTCCATCACCAAATGGCCAATTACATTTTATTATTATATCGTACATTTGCGGATTTATTTCGATAGTTTGATAAATTAAATATTTAAGATCATTATATGTACTGTAACTGGGCATGTTTAGTATTTTTCGATTACCACCTTCATAACGAGGAACCGTACAGCTCAAATTAACGGTTCCGTTCCAGTAAACAACCAAATTTAAATAACCATTTTGCATTTTATACTGCAACATATAAATACATCAATTAAGCACAAAAAAATATTTACAAAAAAAAATAATAATGAAAAATCATACCTTGAAGAAAAAAGATGATTACGGGAAGAAGATGATGAAAATGAATGAGGCGGGGGGGGGGGGGGGGGGGGGGGGGGGTGGTTTAAATAGGCAAATGTATCAACTTTTCAAAAGTCAAAAAATTCACCGATGCTTGAGTTAACGGTGGTCGTCATCTCGACTTTTGAAAAGTCGACAAATACACCGAAAGCACAAATGCCTCGACTTTTGAAAAGTCGACCAGGAATTCTCGACTTTTGAAACGTTGATAGCCTGTTGAAACAATATTTCTCGATTTTTCAAACGTTGAGAGGCTGTTTAGGCAGATAAGTGGTTTGTTTTGTTGTTAATTAGGAATCAACAAGGTCTCGACTTTTGAAAAGTCAACAATTTTTCATGCTCTCGACTTTTCAAAAGTCGAGAGTGTAAGATTCCAAATTACCAAACTAGGTTGGCTATTTCGGGTATTCCGAACTAAATCTGGTCTACTATTCAAAATTTCCCAAAAAATATTATTATAATATCATTATTTCAATATAAAATTATAATAATAATATTATTTTATTATATTTTTTCGGTAATTATATAAATTATGGAATTTTGTTATTATTTTAATATAATTACTATAATATTAGTAATTCTATAAAAAATATTATTATAATAATAACATAAAATATTAACTGTACTTTTGTATTATTATAATATATTTTGTCTATTAATATATATTTATATTAAAATAATTATTTTAATATAATTAATATAATATTATAATAATAATTTAAAAATATTAAATGTACTTCTATATTATTATAATATTATAATTTATCTAATAATATATATTATAATTAATATAATATTTTATTATTTTGCTATAATTACTATAATATTATAAATTATATAATAATAACATTAAATGTACTTATATATTATCATAATATTATATTACTTTTATATCATTTGAATACTATATTTTATCTATTAATATATATTATTATTAAAATAATTAAATTATTATTTTAATATAATTACTATGGTATTAACAATAAAATAATTATAATTATTAAAAAATGTTACATGTACTTCTATATTATTATAATATTATATTCTATCTATTAATATATATTATAATTAAAATAATTATCTCATTATTATGTTGATTAATTATTAATTATGTTATAACTAAAATAATTATTTATCCATATATTAGTATAAT
Source organism: Luzula sylvatica (assembly GCA_946800325.1). NCBI lineage: Eukaryota > Viridiplantae > Streptophyta > Magnoliopsida > Poales > Juncaceae > Luzula > Luzula sylvatica. Next base: position 1,754,579 of record OX326961.1, read on the forward strand.
ATAATATAATAATATTATCATTATATTAGTTAAGTTAATTTAATAATTAGATGAAGATGCTCCACTTTGACACTCCAATTTTTATTGGAATTACAATTTGTAAAAAAAATGGAATAACCAAATGCTTCACCATCTAATTTTTTTTCCTAATTCTATGCAAACAAAAAATTTGCAATATTATAATTATAATCTTAAGATTCAATTCCATCTCAAATTCTATGCATCCAAACACCCCCTTACAGGAAATATGAAGTAATCATTACATGATTGCAAGGATAGAGTTTAGTGCATTTACAAATTACAAATATTACTTGGAATTACAGCTGTCTGCTTCCCATCCACTTGATACCTGCAAATAAAGACAGAACCAAATCATTTTATTCCTTAATTACAATGAATCAAGGAATCCAAAATAAAAAGAAACTAAAATACAATGAATCAATGAATCAAGGATAATTGAATAATGGACATTTGACATGTTCTGGCGTACGCACCATGTCTGTATTACTAAAATACAAAAGGAATATTACCAATAAGAAAGGTATATTGAATTGATTATTCCTTGACGGTATTTACAATTTAGTAATTAATTAGATATATCATAAAACTCTTCATATCATATGGATGGATATACACATATATGTGAAGTACATAAGATTTGAAAAGGGGTTATATATGGCGTCCTCAAACAAAACAAAAAAAAAAAAATATATATATATATAGGGGGAGGATTCCTTGACATCGATATGAAACTTCTATATCAGACTTCATAATCTGAACCATTAATGTTTTGATGGAAGGCCAAGATCATTTAACAAAAAAACACTACTCAATATCTGCCCGTGAACCCTACCCCTCTAATCGATCCTATTCTCTCTCTGTACTTATCTCTGCGCTACTCTTTCTGGCACTCACAGAAGAAACCCTCTTATGGTGAATTCTAGCGAATGGCAAGGAGCAACCCGTTTCTCTCCGGTGGCTCCTCTAAGCCAACGAAACCGCTACACCACGACGCCTGTCGAAGGACGCCTCGAATCCACGACGGCCCTAACCCTAGAGCAGCCCTTTTCTCTTTTTTTTCTCTTAGCAATCATAGTCATCGGTGAATTCTCTCGGCCAAAACTGTTGTTCTCAATTTCTGGTGTTCCTGGAAAAATGTGATGATATTCGGGTTGCAATGCACAAGGTATTTTACTTTATTTATATTATTATAAGTAAAAAATAAAAATAATTTGGGTTTATGATTTGGATTCGAATTAAGCCTAACTGAGTCCAAGTAATCCGGAATTCAGCCAACTGCGTTAATTCGGCACAAATAACCTCCATTCAGTATTGAGCCCTAGTTGATCTTAATTCAGTCATGTTTAGTGCTATTTTCTGGTTGGCCCACGTTTATAGTTATTTTAATTGTATTGACATACTTATATCAAAATTTGTTCTTTGGTTTGTACAGCGCGAATCATGTTTAACCCGAAACTGCTACTAATTTGTCTCAAACTTGCCATTATTATTCCATACTTGTACCGACTTTGTCTATATGTCCCTCTAATTGAATTTTCTTTTTGTGTACTTTTATTTTGCTTTATGAACCAGATATGAATGAGACAAGGAAAGATAAGAATGACAAAGGAGAAGAGTTGGCAGAGAAAATCGAGGTTATTCGCACACAAATTGAAACATATGTAGCCGTATTGTTCGATAAAATGCCTAAGATGGGATGTATGAAATGAGTTTTCTGGCGAAGGCACACAAATTGACAAAATGGATTCGCATCGAGTGGTGTTACCAACAATTGTGACTTATAACACACTTATGGTTTCTCGAGGAGCACCCTGAGTCTAACTGTGGTGCACAAAATGATTTCTTGATGAAATTTTATTCATTAAATTGAGTATTTTCAATTTAATTTGACATTGAATTGTTATAATTGTAACATAAGATTTTTAATATAATCCGAATTTCGTTGACAGTTTTTTTTTGTAATTTTGAACGAATTATGTTGGATAAATGTGTGAAGCAAAATATATAAATATGTGAATTGACTATAAATCAATAATTTTTGTAATTTTTCCAGAGAGAGATCGAACAGCTGCTCGCCAGGAAACTTGATGCCGAAATTTGACCAAATTCATGCAACCACATGTTCATGTTTATTTCATTTATATCCAATTTTATACAAAATATAAATATAAATTACAAATTCTTTTCCAAAATCAAATAATTCATTTATACGTACATATTATTTTTCAGTTACGTGTCATTGAATAACAATTATATTCCAAAATCCTCGACTCAACAATTCTAACCTAAAGCTAATACAAATGGAAAATTAATCTCTTTATAATTCATTTCTATCGAATTTGTACAAATTCGATATACAACTTCGAGCATTCCAACTTTGAGCAAAACCTCAAAAAAATAAATCATTTTGTGCGTCAATTCGAGCAAAACTTCGAGTATGCGTCATTCTTCAAATTCGAGTATTCAACATTTTCGCCAATTCGTCCGACTTCCATCCAACAACCGGTTCCTCAAGACATCCAATTCGACTTGTGTATTTCAACATCGGGTAGAACCTGAAAAAAAACTTTCGAGTACAACTTCAATCCAAATTCACATTGCTCAATTATACCAATTATAAATCGTTTATGCAAATTTTAACTTCGAGTGACAATAATTAGTCTCATTTATACCAATTTACCTTAATCGACAAAACCTTTTCGCCGGCAATCCTAAGATTCTGCGAAATAGAGTTTGAGGGTTAGGATTATCATTATTGGATAGACAGTTTCTTCATCTCTGAATCGATCCCTAAGGTTCAGCCCTCGCCAAAGTTGCAAGTCAGGATTAGGGTCTATGGCAGATACGAGCATCGCCAGGTTCCAGCCGTCGCCAGAGAGTAGAGGGGGCGTCGCCGTTCCAGCATCGCAAGAGAGGAGAGGGGCGCCGCAAGGTTCCAACTCTCCATTTATCGAAGAGAGGGGAAGGGAGTCGCAAGGCTCCAGTTATCTTCATTTATCCCAAAAAGAGCTGAAGAGGAACTGTGGGCAGTGGGGGGTTCCAACGAAGAAGAAGAAGAGAGACGAGAAGTTTAATCATGGATTCATGGGCAGGTAGAAAGACACACGGTCCTGTGTGTATTTTTTGGGTTGATCTCAACCTTTCGTTCAACAAATCAACGGTTCACATTGGGCATGTTTGATTTGAGGGATTCTGAGGGAGATGTATCTCAAAATCCTGGATTAGCTTCAAATCCATTGTTTGATTGTTTGATGTATTGTATTTTGATGCTGAAATCCCTGTATTCTGTCGTCCCGAAAAAAAATCTGTATTCCACTATACACGGAGCGAGAGCTCCCTGTATTTCATTTCTTAGCGCCCAATAAATTCTCCTCACCGGTCATTTCTTTTACTCTCGCTAAATATATGCCAAATAAAGAAATACAGTCCAAGAACGAGAATCGTTACTTTTGCCAAATAGGATCTGGAGAGCTTTGTCAAGAGCGAGCTTAATCTAGAATCGTGGCTTTCCAAGCAGAACGAGTTAGGCCCTGTCTCTCGTCAAAAATTTAGTCTCTCGTACAAGCACCACATTTCTTTGCAAAAAGCTTCTCCTCTGTGTTATCTCAAGGTAATGTTGTAATTTAGTGCCCTTATCTCTAGGTTGAGTGGAGGAATAGGTGTAATATAGTCTGCATGCCAGGTGTTCGACAAAATGATTGTCTAAGATCACCATGCATATAGGTAATTGTTTTTCCCCCAATGTGTTTGGCGTATACCACCCTAAGGGAGAAAGAAATAAGCTGACTAATTAATAGACTATTTTGAATGTTTTGATTCCTTAAACTCTCTCAATTATTGCTCAATTTTTCAACTTTAAATTATTGCTCAATTTTGTATTTTTTCAACTTTTAAACGATTGTTCATTTTTTCATAAATTTGAAATTTCAGGGATATTATGTAGGAGCAGTCATGACCTGGTAGGACGAGTCATTGCCCAATGTTTCGCGAAACATATGGCAGCGTGAGAATTTTAAAGCTTAATTATTTTGAGATTAGATAAACTTTCTGAAGAATTGAAATTTTTTGTATATGTTGTGTGATCTGAAGATCGAAATTTTTGTATATGTTGTGTGAGTCCTGTAATTAAGCAATTGATGCATATATATTTTTGTATGTAGTAAATGGTTGTAATTTTTGACATTCTAAACATGTGTTTGTTAATTTAATTTTTAATATACAATCATGTAACTAATGAATACTAAATAAGCAATTTAAAATTATATTTTATCCAAAAACTAACTACCATTCAAATCCAGGATTTTCAACAAATCAAACAACAAATTTGTATTTACAGGATATAACAATTCATCAAATCAAACAACACAAGTGGATCAAGAAATACATGGATTATATTGTACATGGACTCCAAAATACCTTGTATTTCAAGATACACCAAATCAAACATGCCCATTATGGAGTCTAATATGGAAGTTCAATATCGATGTCAAGGGATCCTCCCGCATATATATATATATATATATATATATATATATATATATATATATATATATATATATATATATATATATATATATATATGTCAACAGATTGATTATTCACTCAAATTAATGTTTGATTTAATTGATTAAATTAAAAAATGTAAACAATCCAATTAATCTTTTTAGATTGTCGCATTCATGGGGACATAGACACATGGTATATTTATCCATCGTAAAAGTAGTAACAAAAATCGTTACAAAATAATGCAGTAAAATATACATATTGTTGGAACGAAGTAACCAATTTTTGGAACGGAACATGTGTATAAATCGCTTATATGTCAAAATTACATGTATGTGATTAAATTTTTTGTCTCGCCATTTAGTCAGCATTAGTGTGATTAATTGAATTGAATTGAAGCCGTTGATTTGAATAAGCATTAAAGCAACGATCTTGGCGCCAATTAAGGGCGGCGATCTGGACACCCGATCCTTACCTGTCAAAAGTACATGTATGTGGAACAGCATATTTTATTTTATGAAGCATGCCATAATGCCCTGGCTACCTCATAATTTTTTTATTACTGATCTATCTCAGTAGTCTCATAATATCACAAAAACAAATCGAGCGTGATGCACGCTTATTATTATTATTAATTAGTGATGAGTTTCATATTAATCCTTATTTTGGTTTAAAACTACAAGATAATGACGTTATATAGAACTATACTTGAGAGGTTGTGAGAGATACAATAATCATAGGTTGTGGATTCAATTCGAGTCTTATTGATATCAATAAATGAAGGATCAACGAGTTTTTTTTCTCTATTTACTCGTTTGTCACTGATCTCATAACTCAGTTGGTTGAGTGTGAGATATAAAAAATTCGGTGGTATTACACACCCCGCAAAAAAAACACGCACTCATCCCACACATGCAATAATATTATTATTTTAGCCATTGTAATCATTAATTGCTTTTCAATTCAAGACTTGGGAGTTGTTGGGGGGGGGGGGGGGGGGGGGGGTGCAAAACATTATCGCAAAAAATTATATGCTATGAGAAGTTGTAGGTTTAAGTCTCATAGACATCAATAGTTGGAGGACCATTGAGGCTTCTTCATTTACTCTCTTTTTTTTTTTTTGCCAATGTTCGCATATATCAGTTGATTGGTTGGATTTGAGAGGTTGTGGAACGAAACATATGTATGAATTGCTTACCTGTCAAAAGTACATGTATATGATTAAATTTTTTGTCTCGCCATTTAATCAGCATTAGTGTGATTAATTTAATTGAATTTAAGCCGTTGATTTGAATAAGCATTAAACAACGATCTTGGCGCCAATTAAGGGCAGCGATCTGGGCACCCTATCCTTACCTTACCTGTCAAAAGTACATGTATGTGGAACATCATATTTTATTTTAGGATAATTATATCATACCCCTCCATTTTCTCATCATATCCTCTATGTCATCAATTAACCATTATGATTAATTAACATGGTCATTAACAAAAATACATCCGATTAACAGTTAATTGATATTAATTAAGAATTATTAATGTATATGTATTTTAATTATATATTAATTAACTGTTAATCGGATGTACTTCGTTAATTACTCCAATAATTAATCATTAATTAAGAATCATTAATTAATTAATCATAAATTTGCAGGAATTAACCTCAACATTCCTGTCTAAACTAAGCTCGCCAGAAATGACCTTAGGGCCTGTTTGGATGGTGGGATTTTGGAGTGGAATGGAAAAAAGTTTTCCATCAAAGCTAAAATTCCTTGTTTGGATGATGGAATTAGTGGAATTAGCAAATCCGGGAATCTTTTCTTTGCATGTAATACCCTCAAAATATAATTCCTCAAAAAGCTAGAGCCCCAATTTGATGAAAAAGTTATGATGCTTAATTTTATGATTTGTAGACTAACCCTTCTCTCTCCTATAATGAAAAATTAATAATAACAATTTATATTATATGATAATTATTAAATTTATATAATAAAATATAATTATATGTATTATTGTAATAATATATAATAATTATATTATAATAAAAAAATATTGTATTATAATTATTATATGCATAAAATTAATATAATATTATATATATTATTGGAATAATATTTAATAATACATTATAACAAATAATATATTATATTTAAATAATTAATATTATATTATATATTTTATTTTCAATAATTACATCATAAAAATAATATATTATATCGATATAATAAATATTATATTATATATTTTATAGTTATAATATTATTACATGAATAAAATATAATATTATAACAATAATGGAACAATATATGCATATATAATAATAATAATAATAATAATAATAATAATAATAATAATAATAATAATAATTATTATTATTATTATTATTATTATTATTATTATTATATAATTATTTAATAACTATTATTATTATGCCATAACAATATAATATTATAATAAATATCTAATATAATAATTATATTATATCTATATATTTAATTTAATATTATAATAATAATATATCAAATTTTATAATATTATATTACATTATTATTATTGTATGATATTATATATTATAACAAATAATGTATAATATTATATTAATTATATGAATAAAATATTATATATGTTATAAAATGATATATAATATTATATTAAAACAATAAAATAACAATATTTTAATTATTAAATTCGTATAATTAACGTAATTTTATATTCATATAACAATAATGTGGTAAAAATATATTATAACAATAATATAGTAATTATATAATAATTATATTATACTTAATATATTATTATAATAATAATAATATATAATAAAAATTCCATAATATGTAACAATAAAATAATTGTTTTATAATTATTATTTCCATATAATTTCCATAATATTATATATATTATTGTAATAATATATAATAATTATATTAATAATTATATTATGATAATATTATTTATATTATGATAATATTATTTATATTATGATAATATTATTTATATTATATATAATTATAATAATATTATAATTGGATAAAATGTAATATTATAATAATAATGAAAAGATATATTTAATATTATTTGTTTATTTAAGAGAGATACTTGATATTTATTATCAATTTTAATTAAGCATTCTATGTAGATTGTCATTAACAAAATTTCAGAATTTTTCTAAACAACCAAACAAAGAATTATACTTTCCAGCATCTTATAATTTGGACATCCAAACAAACTATGGAATTATTAATTCCAGAACTTTTTTCTCCTCCACCTTATAATCCAATTCCACTCTACTAATTCCGCTTGCCAAACGGCCCCTTAAACATTTTAAAACTGAACGATTTAGAACTCACAGATTCATCCCTCGAACCAATCAGTCAAAATTGCAAGTATCTTCAAGAAATTGGGATCAGCAAATGCGAAGGCGTTACTGGTGAGGGAATATCCCTTCTTGTGATTAGGTGTCCATATCCGACAACAATTGATCTGACAACAAGTGAGAAAAGCCTCGTTCGGGTTTCTACTAGATGCATGTATCTTAAAGAGATTAATCTTACCGATTGCAATGTTAATCGTGCCGGTATGGAGCTCTTAGTACACTTACTTTTTTATGATATTTTACACTCAAGAATTGCATTTGCTTTCATAATATTGGAAAAATTATAACCGGGCTTTGATGTAAAACTGTAGGTGCAAATTGCAATGGCCTTTATGATTTTATCACTTGTGATATCAAGAAAGGCTCTTATGAAATACTAATTAATATTTCGCCTTTTATTTCATTGTAAACATGTAAGTTGTGAACTCTCTACTGCTTGGCAATTACATCAGGTATTAAATAATTTTTTTTTTATGAGTTTATTAACATTCGTGTGTAAATGTTTATTTAGTGATTTTATTTGTTTTGAATTGCAGAGGGATTTAGGGTGTATTCTAGTCTTTTGCATATCTCCCTTTTTAGGTAATTTATATATTTTTTTGAAAATAATAGAGTAGGCTCTAGGACCTATGTCTATTTTTATATTAATAATAAAATTATACAATTACCTTATAAATAAGGATTTTAGTTAATAATACATACCCAACATGGGTAAGTATTCCCACTTGACATCTCTAACTTTCCTCTAATTTCCAGTAAAAACAGATTATGTAAAGAATATAGGAAAATGAAATGCTGGAAACTTGTGGAAAAACAACTCTAGTTAAATGGATGGCCCATATAAAATGCCTTATTGATCTGTCCTCAAAACCTAGCCGCCTAATCCATCTTCTCCACTTCTCCTCCTTCATCTCGCTCTCTCTCATCTTCCTCACTTCTCCTCAAAGCCTAGCCGATTAATCCACCAGTCAGCCCTAGCCACCAATCAACCCTAGCCGCCTAATACGTCTTCCTTAATCCTTTCCTTCTCTTTACTCATTTCATCTCCTCTTTCCGATCTTCCCTTTGAATCACTGGTACTATCTCCTCTTTGCCATTGCCTCTTTGAACCGGTATCGATTCGTGTCTTCTTCACTCAGCAACCTCCACCATCTAGAAAAAACACTCGTCCTTAGCCAATTCCTTTTGCTTCCCGGAGATTCGATTCATTTGCGAGCACAATTGAAGAAGCACTAGATCCTAGCTCATGAGATCCCTGCTCAGAGAGGCTTCGACTGGAAATTTTAGGTAATTTATACAAAATTAAAAACCAATTCTCTAATATTTTTAAGATTTTTGGTGATTCTGAGTTTTCTTTGATTTTTAATATTTTTGGTTAATTATTTTTGGTGATTTTGAGTTTTCTTTCATTTTGTCAGGTTCTTGAACCAAACCGGCATATATGATGCATGATAGGCTTTAATATATAGTTGTTCTTGTATTTTTGTATATAAAGTTACATTGAATTAGAAGTTCTTATCGTGTAAAAATAACATTACTATTCTTTTGTGCCTCATGCATTGATATTGTGTAAAAACCATATTATTATTCTTCTCAGCCTCATGCATTACTATCGTGTAAAAACAACATTACAATTTCCGCAACAAGAACATTGTCCTAGTTCAAAACATCTTAAATTATTATTCTCACATAATCCTAAAAATAAACATAACTCTTAAATGATTATTCCCACATTACTTCTACGCATACAATTACCTCTGGAGTACTTGTAAACAAACAATTACTTCTAATTATCCAATGCAACCTTAAATTTCTTTGAAACCATTAACATTACAAAATCATATCATATGTCATTCAAAATAGAAAAAAGTACACTTTTGTTCCCCAATCTTTTCCAAAAAGTGTACTTTGTCCCCCAAACAAAAATCTGCACATTTTTGTCCCCTAATGTTTCAAAAATTGTTCAACTTGCCCCCACCGTCCATTTGCTGTTAAAACCTCAGTTAACTGATGATCTGGCATGCTGAGTAGGATACAGATAATGGTGACATGGCAATTGAACCAATTAAATCCAAACCCGACCCAATTAAACCCTAACCCAATATTAAAACCCTATCCATTAACCCCTCTCTCACCCCGTCTCTCTCTCAGCGTGAAGCTCTCGCCAGGGTCAAGCTCTCGCCATTGTCTCCGTTGACGACGCCAAGCTCCACTCATCTCTCTCTCGCGCTCTCGCTCTCTGGACTCTCTCGTGAGGTTAGCTCCACTCTCTTTCGCTCTCTCTGTCTCTCTCTTTCTTTCTCGCAGCTCTCTCTCTCTCTGGGTGGTCTGGGGCGTGGGTCGTGGGGGTGGGGTGGGTCTCGTAAGTTTCTCTTTTTTCTTTCAAGATTCGTGATTTCTATGGGTTCAAAGGGTTCAAATTTTCTATTTTTTAGTAGCCATCGAATTTTTTAGAGACTGATTTGAAGAAATCTGGGGAGTGTCGGATAGTAGTTTGGTTTAGTGAAAAGAATCAAATTTTGGGGATTGTCGCAGTTTTCTTACTTAATAGTGGTTCTAATTGAAATTCAATAATGTTTAGTTTTTTAGACTCGACGAAATTTGTCCTTAAATTTCAATAAATTGATAACTTTCTTTCTTTAGTTCAATTATGATGCTTAATTAATCAACTACTTAATTACAATTACTCGATTTGCTTGTTGTAGGTTTATGCAGTAATGTCATTCTTATCTCTCGTTCTACCCACAAAGTCAATCTACTTCGATTCAATTAGAGAAATGTAAGTTCGAAAACTTCACAGAGTAAATTCGATATTAAATGAGTTAATTCAATACATTACACTGTTCATCATGTGAATTATTAAAAATTTCGAAATTGCCCTTCTTAATTCCATTTCAAAATTGCCCTTCACAGAGGGGTTTGGGTCAAGGAATTTACGAGAATTCATTTTTTTAGGGTTAATTAATCTGAAATTAGGGTTCAATTAAGTCTGTGTTCAATTAAATCTGAAATCAGGGTTCAAGTGCCGCAAGGATGAGGTTCTTAATCGAGTTTTCGCAATTCAGTATCGACTGGCGCAAGGTTTGATTATCGACTGGTGCAGTTTTGCGATGAATGGCTTGGCTCGAATCGAGAATGAAAGGAATTTGAAGGCAAAATCTGGACTGAGAAATTGGGAATTCGATTAATACAAAATCTGAATCCGCGAAACTCGAATCTTGGTGGAAAATATTTAAGTTTTGGAATTCATGTTATTTTGTTATGATTTTGTTTTGAAATTAGTAATTAGCATTTGTTGTTTTGTTATGAATTTAGTAACATTGTTGTATTAGAATTCATGTTATTTTGTTATGTTGTTTAGAATTACAAACATACATGACTCGATCACGACTCGAAACAATTACAAATTTACAACACAATACAAACATACATGACTCGATCACGACTCGAAACAATTAAAAATTTACAACACGATACAAACATACATGACACAATACATCATTACCCGAAGATGCTGCTGCAGCGGCCTTTCTATGAGATTCAACCTAACAAATTAAGTTGTCACAACAAGTTAGTGTATTAAACAAGGTGAAAGTAATTATGATGGTTACTAATTCTTGGGTTTTAATTTTAGGAAGGGTAAATATGTAATTTCAAGTTAAAAAAGGGTAAATATGTAAATCCCCAGGGCATAATAGTAGGTAATTACATACCGATATCATAGAAACCACATTTAATAGCAGAAGCCACGTCAACAACTGCTTGAAGACCTGACGAGCATTGCCGGTTCACGGTTCTAAGTGGCACCGTATCTGATTCACAAAGAATGAAATTCATTATAAATGATATACAAATATTTCAAAATTAAGGAAAAAATAATGAAATTACCAGGGAAACCAGCATAGAACGCAGCCATTCTGCATTCAATTGCCCGTTCAGATCCAGGTGCCAAAACGGTTCCGACAACAATATCGCCAACTTCGCATGGGTTCAATTTTGTCTCCGAAGCATGAACCTCTCTGATACAAACATCGTCTCCGAAGCAAGATACAAACAAAATTAACAAGATTAAATCAGTAAGATACAAACAAAATTAACAAGAAAACACTTGCGCAACAATGACAACATCGTCTCCGAAGCATGAACCTCTCTGATACCCGTCTCCAGCAGCACAATTGAAGGTCTACGCCATGAATTAAGAACCCAAAATCAAACTCAGAACCAGATTAAATCAGTAAAATGAAAATTGGTAAAGGAATAAAAAGTTACGGAAATGATCGATGGGGGATTCGTAGTCGAATCGGGCTGCAAGTGCTGAAGTAGAACCCTTTGCCTGTTGATCGCCTTCTCTCTCTCTCTCTCTCTCTCTCTCTCTCTCTCTCTCTCGATCTCTCGATCTCTCGATCTCTCTCTCTCTCTCTCTCTCTCTCTCTCTCTCTCTCGATCTCTCGATCTCTCGATCTCTCGATCTCGACTCTTCTGCTATCTGCTCTCTGTTGAGGAGCCTGGCGAGATCGTACAAAATGGCGACGTCTGAAATCTTGTAGATGAACGTCTGGCGAGATCGTACAAGAAGGATTTGCAGGTGAGGTTTTGAGAAGGGGGCTGGCTGCTGGCGAGGGTTTGAGAAGTAGTTGCTGATGGCGAGAAGAGGGCTGGGGCGAGGAGGAGGCGAGATCGCTCGCGACAGGAGAGAGAGAGAGAGAGAGAGAGAGAGAGAGAGAGAGAGAGAGAGAGAGAGAGAGAGAGAGAGAGAGAGAGAGAGAGAAGAGAGAGAGAGATGGGTTCGGGTGGGTTTGAGAGAGAAGAGAAGAGATCGGGTCGGGTTATGAATTAACGGATCGGGTTAGTATCAATTGCCATGTCAACATGCCACATAATATAAAAAATGCCATGTCAGCACGCCACATCATCAGTTAACTGAGGTTTTAACATCAAATGGACGGAGGGGGCATGTTGAACAATTTTTGAAACATTAAGGGGCTGAAAGGTGCAGATTTTTGTTTGGGGGGTAAAATGCACTTTTTGGAAAAGATTGGGGGGCAAAAGTATACTTTTTTTTCTTAAAAATACTACAAAACTCTTTAACATATCGTCACAGATTAAAAAATTCAAATGAACTTGACATGTTGCTTCCTTCTCCTCCCAAATCAGTGGATATAGAAGGAATTGAACCGCCTTGACCAATATGCGGCTAAACGATGTATTTAGATCGAAAATTTCTCTCGAGTCCCAAGCACTTGACTATTTAAGTCGGGTACCTCATTAACGACATTATGCAAAACATACATGAAAATAATAAGTACAATGTCTCGATGGGCGATTTTTTCTTCCACGGTAGAGGGCTAAGACAAGGTGACCCGTTATCCCCACTACTGTTTGTTATAGCCGTAGACACTCTACAACATATAATAACAAAACTATCGGGATCCATGACCTCCACCTTATACTCGGCAATACAAGGCCTTCAATTTGCAGATGATACGGTATTCATCACACAAGGATCCAGAGGGAATCTACAAATGCTTAAGCTGATTACGGATATACTATGTCGAATCACGGGACTAAAATTAAATAACGATAAGTGCAGTTTCATTAAAATGAACATTCCTGATACACTAAGCAAATCCATTGAATACATACTCAAATGCAAAGAAGCATGCTTCCCCATAACCCATCTGGGCCTTCCGCTAACCATTAAAAAACCAACGAAATCATCGTACATGAGACTAATAGATTCTGTAAGAAATAAGATCAGTGGGTGGAGTGCCCATCTACTATCTCTAGGCGGCCGAATAACCCTAATTAACTCGGTTTTATCATCACAACCCCTCTACTTCATGCAAGCCAATCTACTACCGCAATGGGTAATTAACAAAATTGACCAACTACGTAGGAATTTCCTCTGGCAAGGAAACGAGCACTATAGAGCGGGGAAAAACCTAAGTAGTTGGTCAAAAGTTTGCTCACCAAAAACTTGTGGGGGTCTGGGAGTAATTAACCTAAAACTGCAAAACATGGCACTCCTAACAAAATGGATTTGGAAACTGAAACAACCAAGAGATGGTCTGTGGAAAAATACTTTCCGCGAAATATATGGTGCTACGCGACTACTGAGCGATATTCCGATTAACCAAAGTTCATACTTCATCAAAGATCTAAGCAAACTCGAGCAATTAGCAAATATTGGAATATCACATAATGTTAATAACGGAGCCGACACGAGATTTTGGTATGATAAATGGGCGGGAAATCAAACTTTGGCAAACAAATATCCGACTATCGCACCATACCTCATCAACCATCACGCGACGGTTAGGGACACATTGAGACATGGCACCCCCCACATACCAACTACCAACATCCTATCACAACAAGCTCAACAGGAGTTATCCACGCTCAACAGGAGTTATCCACACTTCTCAATACATCTTTTGATCCGCTAACAGAGGGGGTAGACACAGTTATGTGGGGCATCCATGCACCCGGCACCTCCAAAGGTGACTTTTCAGTCAAGGGTCTTTACTATTTACTCGCAAATAGCGGCGTTATGGTCCCCTGGGCTTCAAAATTCTGGAAAATAAAAGCGCCAGCGAAGGTCAAAGTTTTTGCATGGCTACTCTTAGATCAAAAACTGCTTACACAAGATAGATTAGCTCGAAGAGATTGGCCAAACGAGGGCTGTTGTGTCATGTGCAACGGTAATCGAACGGAGGATCACCAGCACCTGTTCCTACATTGTCCCTTTGCGGTACGACTATGGAAATTAGCATTCGAAAAATGCGGGATTACAAATAACGAATGGGCTACTTCTCAAGTCAAATTCTGGGAGAGAAATGCTACCATGGTGAAGGACGAGAAAAGGGATCTCTGGAATGCTACGTGGCTGGCTTCCCTCTGGAATATATGGAAATCTAGAAATGAGAAAATTTTCGATGATAAACCGCCAAGTACCGAGATCACTATTAATAGGGTTATGTTAGACGCCCAAGCATGGGTTGAAAACTGTAATAGGCCATAGCTACACGTATTTTCATTGTAAATAGTTTGTACATAACTTTTTTATTTATTAATATATCATCTCTAGTAGGCAATTGCCTACTACTTTCAAAAATAAGTACAATGTCATAAGATTAATAAAACCGAAATGAATGAGTAATGTTACCTTCGATTTCTTCTTCTTCTTCTTCTTTTCTTGTTTCTTTTCCAAATACTCAAATATTTTGGTTCCCTTCTCCAAAAACAATATTCTGATCTATGCACTCAAAGCCTAAGTTTCAGTAGATATTACATTAAAAAAATAAGCTCAATTGATAATGAGTAATGGCCACGAGTACCTGGTACTACTACTAGTTTCAAGAGTTTTTAGAGAGAACTCGGGCGTAGAGATTTATGTGAGATAGGAATTGGGTGCTAACATAACTGGCGAGAGGTGGATTAGGTGAAGTTTTCGCCAATTTCGTTGGAAATAAGCAATTATCAGTCATTCGCGAGAGAAGACCAGAGAAAAACCAAAATTGGAGAGGTAAGACTTGAGGATCTGATGAGAAAAGGGGCGAGGTTCTTCAAACAAAGAGGATCTGATGAGAAAATGGGGGCGAGGTTCTTCAAACAAAGAGGATCAAGTAAAAAGACGAAACGAGCGAATCAAAGATATCTAGAGAAATTGGAAAGTTCAAACAAGGAAAGAGAAGGAAGAAAAAAACACTAAATTGAAATGGAGAATTCATCTGAGGTGGCAAACCAAGCGGGACCCATATCCACCTCAGATTTCGGTAAGAGTTCGGTGGTTTATTTCCTGCATTGTATACTTTTTGGTCAATGTTTGGCCCCAACATGAGTCAAATCAACCATATTTGGAAAGCATATTCACCACACACACACAAAAAAAAATGGTTTGTGTGGATTAGAATATACTGTCTAGTGGAACTCAATAGATAATTAGAAATATTAAGGTTGGCAATTGGCATGTGAAAGAAATAATAATAATAATACAATAAATACAAGTTGCTTATAAATTATACAATTTTATTTCCAAATTAAGACTACGATTTATGTTCAAATTTGTAAGTACAAACTTTTTTAGTGTGAAATGATGTTTAACACTTCATTAAGCATAAAAAAAAGAAAAAGGTGTTGAGATTAAATATCCAATTTTAAACGAAAAAAAATGTGAACGCGGTATATTTTTGGATCTAGTCAACATCAAAGTCAACGATTCTAAAATATTTCAAGTTTATATATTCTTCTGCTGGCAGTACATAATAAGCACATTGTATATATAAGCTTAACCTCCACACATGCTATCACACACTAAATCACCATTAATGGCTTGTGTAAACTCTAGAGCTTTCCACTTTATCTTCTCTCCATCAAGACCAAAAACAGGACTCACAATAAATCATGCAAGCTTCCATTTTTCTCCAAAGCCTAAAAAAGCCAGAGTACAAAAAACTTGTGCAAACATCCAATTCTCTCAAAATTTTGGAAGGACCAACACGCAAATGCGGGTTCAAACCCGTTTAGAAAACAAGCAGATGTCCGGCTCCACGAACCAAATCCTCCCTCAACTCCAAATAATAGCCGATACTGCAGCCGATCGAGCCGATATGCATGCGATAATCGGTCAACAAAGAAACAATTGGAATCATCTCTTCTTGAACTCCATTAACTCCATGAATCTATTCGCCTCGCTCATGGCCGGGTTATCGGGTCTTACGATATCTAAATCCGTATCCATACTACTCGCGTTCAAAATCTCTTCGACACTTCTTTTCTCATTCTCGACCATGATGATGATTATTGTGAATTGGATCCAACCATCTCAACTCGCCGAAGAGCAACGAAACGCGACACGTTTGTTTAAACAGTTAGAGAGATCACTCCGTGCGTCTATTCGTGTAGGATATGGTGACAAGAGTGATATTCATAAGGCGATGGATCGAGTTCTTGCATTGGATCTAGCATATCCGTTATCTTTGGCACCCGGCATGCTCGATAAGTTTCCCAAGAAGGTGGAACCGACTACGTGGTGGCCACAGTTTGATTTCGATCAGAGCCGCAAGGTAATTTTGAAATGATTATATTTGAGTTTGCTCAATATAGACTATAGAGTGAACTAAACAAAAAGAAGTATCAAAATGGCATTGTACATTTATATAGAAGTATTACTGAAAATATTCATAAAATAATTAGTTAATTGTTCACAAATTGATGTATATATCGATTTTCTATTACAGGCTGCGATGACCGATAACGAAGCAAACGGGTGGAATAATGAACTTGAGGAAGAAATGAAAAACATTCTAAAAATAGTAAACGGAAAAGATGAAGAGCAATATTTAGTTTGTGGTGAAGTAGCTTTGAAAATAAACAGAGTTCTAGCCATAACGGGTCCGGTTTTCGCGGGTTTAGCTGCAATTGGGTCCATGCTTATCGGGCTCTCGAATCTCGGTCACATTCCAGTTATAATCTCGTTGACATGTGGGTGCCTTGCTGTTATCGTGAACGCACTAGAACACGGAGGCCAAATCGGTATGGTTTTTGAAATGTTTAGAAATTCGGCAGGATTTTACAAGCATTTGGAAGAAGAAATCGAGGTGAATTTGAAAGAGAGAGATTTACAGAAGAGAGAGAATGGAGAGTTATTCGAGACGAAAATGGCCTTGCAACTTGGCCGTAGTACCGTCGATCTTAAACATTTCGGGTTAAACGGAGATGAAGATGGCGATGAAGAATTTGCAGGAAAATTATTCTAATTAAACAACTCTTTGAAATTAAAAATAATTGCGCACAAATTAAACATAATTGCGCACAATTGACACTAGTTTAGTCTCAATCAACCAATCTCGGTAACCTCGTTTGAGTATATAATTGGCGATAAATTAGCTCCAAAAAATCCACATAATCAATATAAATTAACTTGAATGAGACTAATATTTTGAACAATGAGAATCATACTTCCTATGAATTATTCAAATGTCTTTCAATCCGGCACTTAAATGAGTATAGATTGGCATAATGACATTTAGGCAATCACTAGTAAATCAAGTGAGAGTTGACTACTCCTTAGCGGAGAGGAAGACAAAGAGGACAAGACAAGAAGAAGAAAATGAAGAGGCCATGGAGCCAAGCGAACAAGGAGAAAGAGACAACCAAATTAAGCCACAGAGAGAGAGAGAGAGAGAGAGAGAGAGAGAGAGAGAGAGAGAGGAAGAAGAAGAAAAGGGGGGTCGAGCATAACACGAGAACGAAATTGAAAGCAAAGAGCAAAAAGCATGAAATTACTGGTGTGAAGCAGGGGCGTTAATGGAGGAGCAAAGAACAAATATTTCAGCAGAAATTACTCTTGAGCGAGATAGAGAGATGATATCGTGCAAGGAAGGGCATGATGGTCAATTTACAAACTTTCCATTCATTTTAACGGGAAATGTGAATTGTGGACATATCTGATATTAATTTGATTTAGAGGGGACAAATATGATATTAATAGATTTGAAGGGACATATATGATATTAATTTGATTTAGAGGGGACAAATATGATATTAATAGATTTGAAGGGACAAATTTGATATTTTGAACTTACGGAGGGATATACCCGAAATTGCCCCTTTATATTATATACTCTCTCTTCTCCCGCAAAAACCCTCGCGCCTCCTCGTGCTGAGAAATCCAACCTCGATACGAGCAATGGCGATCTCGAGCTCGCCGCAAAACCACTCCCGCTTCCTTAAAGTATCATCTTTAACTCTCTTTGTTTACTAAAGTTTTGCGGTTGATTTGTCATATTCGGATCCGGAATCTCGAATTCATGTCTTTTACACGACGATTTGAGAGATTTGGACCTGTTTTAACTTTTTGTACTCGATTTTGAGCAGGAATAGTAGAGATGGATCATGTGATTGCCTTCCCTGATATGGGAGAGGTCATGGTTAAAAAATACCTTTATATAAATCCAGTTCCAGCAATACTGTCGTTTTTTCGTACAAACTCGGATCTGATGCAATAGTCAAGCAAAGTTTCATTATTTGACTTAGTTTATTTTTCTTTCAGATATAAGAAATCTTATGTTCATTTCAAGCTGTTAGTTACCATTGATTTCCAGTGCCATGTTAGTAGGATTTTAATTTAGAGGTTTTCTACATGGGAATCATGATGACATCACTGATTTTAATTAACACCCTAATTAACAATTACGAATTAAATGATTAATTCTTAATTATTAGCTTTTGAATATTCCTAATTAACTGTTAATTGATGGAGACTCTAAAATCTAATTACATATTATTTTTTTATTGATCATGAATTAATCGTTATTTTATTTTGTAAATTGAGATGTTAATTAAGATTGGTGATGCCATCATGATTTTCATGGGTAAATTGGAGGGTAATAGTGAGTTTTTCTTTAATTTACTAGGTAGAAAATAAATCGAGGAATTTTGATTGAAAATAAAAACTAAACATTATTACGTGAGAAATTGTTCAAATTGAATGGCTAAGAATTTAAGTAATTTAGCAAAAGAAAATCTGGACACGACTACGATGAACAAGAGATGGGTCATCCATCTTGAATTCAACATCAAAAATATTTATTCTATCACTCCACTAACCACTATAATTCTAGAGGCCTTTCACTTTTAGCCTTCTCCCATTTCATCATCATATCTTTTATATTCTACTTCACACACTTAATTGACACGACAACTAAAACATATCTTGTAATTAATTAACAAATAATATACAACTAAAATTCATATTAATTAAAAATATATGATAAATCTATAAAAATATATTATATATACAATAATTATTGTTATTATGAACATATACAATGTACATCTAACATGTTAAAAATATAAAAAGTATATGCATATATAAAAAATATAATGAACATGAAAAATATAAAAATTATAATATGAATTTTGTTTGAACAAATACACAATCATAACCTACTTAGTATTATAGTACTATTATTTTTATTGATTCAAAAGACAAATAAATTTATACATAACTATCACACTAAATAGTGAAAATAAATAAAGAAATAATATCTAAATTTAATTAATAAAAAATTTAATTGAAAATTATTTAACATCACATGGTAGTTTTAAAATTATAGCTTACAATAGTATAGTATACGCTATATGTTTATAAGATTCAAAATTTATTTATGTTTTGATAGGTAAATAATTCTTTTTCGGTTTTATTATTTTTTGAAATTTTTAATATTAAATTTGTTTGACCAAAGTATTATCTAGAATTTTTGCAATTATTGTCTTATAAGAAATAATAATATAATAATAATAATAATTTGATTATGTGAATGTACATTATTTTGCATTGTATTTTTCTTACATGATATTTTTTCAAATTCAAATTAGAAAAACATTATGCAGAAAAAATGTTGATATAAATGTTAAAATAAAGAAAAAAATTCAAGCGAATATAACCGAGGGCTTCTAAAAATTAAAGTTTGTAAGGTGCATGTTATGATATGACAACTCACTTTTTTAGTATATTTTGTTTAAACTCTAGATTGTTCATTTGTATTTACATTTAGTTATGTAATTTAACGTAAAACGATAAATAATTGAATAAATTTGGTTTAACGTAAACACATCGTTAGTAAGATAATGTAAATTTTTAAAATCGTTTAAATTTGATTATGAAATAATAGATACTTGAAGAAAACAGTGAATGCTCTCTAAGGGAAAAGCAAGAAAATTAAATACTGTGCAAGTTCATCAATGCTAAAAAACGATGTTTTCAAAAGAGAAAATATATTGTGTTTTTCCTCTTACCTCAATATTCTTAATTTATTGATGAGATGGACAAAAAAATTAGTTGGGTTGATTAATATTATGATTAAACACTAATTGACACGTCAATTCAATTACTCGATCAATTAATTTGTTAATTTATTGAATTAAGAATATTAATCAATATAATTAAATATTTTTGTCCAGGTCATCAAAATTGTTTGGGTGAGGTTTGGGGCACTGTATATAATCCCTTTTCAAAACACTTGTTATATATGAGGTCGTATTCATCTCCATCCCCAGTTTTCCACGCCACAAAACACACCAGCATGCCATCTGGTCAGCCTTTCTCGGCCGACGCCGACGGTCCCCACCACCTTCCACCGGAGATTGTCCCTACCTTTCCCCCGCCTGAGTCAGAGGACGAGGAATCATGGGTTTGGTCTCAAATCAAAGCGGAGACTCGCCGTGATGCTGAATCAGAGCCTGCTTTAGCCAGTTACCTCTACGCCACAGTTCTCTCTCACCCTTCTCTTCAAAGATCTCTCTCCTTTCATCTCGCCAACAAACTATGTTCTTCAACTTTGTTGTCCACTTTGCTCTACGACCTCTTCGTCGATTCCTTTTCAGCTCATCCCACCCTCCGATTGGCTGCCGTGGCCGACTTGCTCGCCGCCAATCAGAGGGACCCTGCTTGTTTGTCATTCTCGCACTGTTTACTCAATTACAAGGGGTTTCTCGCCATTCAGGCTCATCGGGTTTCTCATGTCCTCTGGTGAGTGAACAAATATTGAATCTTTGCTGCTTGATTCTTTTTTCGTACCCTCAAATTCCAATGGTTTTCTTGAAATTCAGGGGTAAAGAGCCAAGACTTGCTCTTTCATAAATTCATCACTAATTTATTGACCAATTTATGATTTTCCCCTTATTTATCTTTCTCCAGGTGTCAAAGTCGCAAACCCTTAGCACTCGCATTACAATCCCGCGTGGCAGACGTGTTTGCGGTCGATATTCATCCCGCCGCACGTGTCGGCAAAGGTAAATTTCAAAATACAATTTTAATTTTTTTCTAAAAAAAAATGCATTTATTTCATGATTGCAATATTATTAGGGATCCTTTTGGACCACGCGACGGGAGTAGTGATAGGCGAAACTGCCGTAATAGGCAACAACGTGTCGATCCTCCACCACGTGACACTTGGCGGTACGGGAAAGGCCGTGGGGGACCGGCACCCAAAAATAGGCGACGGAGTTTTGATAGGAGCCGGTGCGACCATTTTAGGAAATGTGAAAATCGGAGAGGGTGCGAAAATCGGCGCGGGTTCGTTGGTTTTGATTGACGTGCCGGCGAGGAATACTGCGGTTGGGAATCCCGCAAGGCTGATCGGGTCGAAGAAGGGTGAGAGCGAGAGGGAAGGAGGGAGGAGTGAGAGAGAGGTTTTGCCGGGGGAGAGCATGGATCATACGAGTTTCATACAAACTTGGTGCGATTATATTATTTAAGTTTTTCGGTTAGAATTCATAATTGAGATAACTCTTTCGCTGACTAGTGGGCCACGAAAGTCAGTTAGTTAAGTATGTCATATGAGGTTTTATATGGGAAGAGTTGTATTAATGAACTATGATAATAATCATGATTAATTATTACAAGTTTTGTTTGTTTAACATTTGCTTTTGTTTAGGGAGATTTTGTTGTGCAAGTTAAATTAGACTTTGCTTTGGAATTGAAGTGCGTGATGAATTAGATATGTTAATGATTGAGGAAGAATAATAATGGTCAAATGCAAATCAGCCTTTATTTGATTTGATTCGGTTCATTGAACCTGGCAACCATTTGTATGCACAATTTAATTACACGTAAATTCATAAATAAAACGTACAAAAGCTAGAAAAAAATTGCTCAAAAAAATTTCTAAATTTTTTGTGTTATCCTTGTGCACTATTTCATATAGGGGTGTCAACGGTTCGGATAGTGGTCATACCAGATCCATATCCATATTTTTTTTCGAATATGGATCCGGATACGGAATTACCCGGATCCGGATACGGTTCGAATAATAAACGGATACGGATACGGTTCGGATATTGTCGGATTCGGATACGGATACGGTTCTCTTTCGGATATTAAAACGGATACTATATTATCATAACATAACTTATTTTTTAGCTATAAATATATATAATTTGTGACATGAACGATAAATATGATTATATTTAAACGTAATTTTACGATTGTGAGTTTAAATCACTCACAAATCATTAATTTGTATATATGATTTTTCAACTAATATCAAATATAATACATAAAAATAATATATAATATGCGTATCCGGATCCGGTTCCGGATACTCGAATCTGGTTCTCTTTCGGATATTAAAACGGATACTATATTATCATAACATAACTTATTTTTTAGCTATAAATATATATAATTTGTGACATGAACGATAAATATGATTATATTTAAACGTAATTTTACGATTGTGAGTTTAAATCACTCACAAATCATTAATTTGTATATATGATTTTTCAACTAATATCAAATATAATACATAAAAATAATATATAATATGCGTATCCGGATCCGGTTCCGGATACTCGAATCTGGTTTCGAGTATCCGGATCCTAAAAATACCCGGATCCGGAACACGGATCCGGTCCCCGCACCAAAACCGAATATCAAATCCGGTTCCGGATCCTAAAATTAGCAACTAGATCCATATCCGGATCCACTCGGATCCAAATATTTTTTTCGAATCCGGATATTTTTTCGGATACGGTTCGGGTCGGTTCGGGTCGGTTCGGGTCGGTTCGGGTCGGTTCGGGCAATATCCATACCATTGACGGCAATATCCACACCATTGACATCCCTAATTTCATAATGAGATGAAATACAATCCAAAAAAAGAAACAGTTTGGCCCAGCTTTGTTTAATAAGTTAGGTATTTGTATTTCAGAATCCTAAAATTGTTGAATCAACTTGAAATGTATTCAGCGGTAAATGCGATCTCATGATCCTAAAATAATAATTAATACGTGACATAGGGGTTTGATATAGTTCCCCTCAAACACACAAAAAAAACGTTTAGATGACGTGACAAAAGAAAATTAAATGGATTGATCAGTACTATTAACTGACTTAATTAATGATTTAATTGATTATTTAATTGAATTGATACGTCAATTAACGTGTACTAATATTAACATAATATTTAATTAAGTCAATTAAAAATGATAGTCAATCATCTAATATTTTTCTACCTATGTCATCAAGGATGTATTTTTTAGTTTGTGGGGCATAGTATTTGTTTCTCAATTTATGGATATGGTTTAACACCTTCAAAATTAACACACAAAAACATAGTTTGACATCTTAATTTATGATTTAATTATCTCAATTTATGATTGAACATACAATTAATTTGACATCTTAATTTATGATTTAATTATCTCAATTTATGATTGAACATACAATTAAGATGTTAAAACATGAATTAAAATTTTAATTTTTAAAATTTTAAATCATATCCACATCATCAAATCAAGGATGTGGGGGGAGAGAGAGATGGGGGTATGTCCAACAGTTTCCTTCTCATTAATTTATCTATTCCATTAAAATGATTTACTGTTCACTTTTTAATTCTAACATATAATTAATTTGAGTATATTTAGCGTCTGATGTAGATTTTTGCTGATTTTGTGATCATAATAAGATGATAATAAACCAGATTAATTGAACCGCCCCACAAAAGCAAGATTTGATACACTTGCAAGCCACAAATATCTAAAAAAAACAAGTGAGAGAGAGAAGGAACACTGGGCCTTCATACTTCTATAATATCAAAGGCCCGTAAATGCCCAAATAAATGACATATCAAAATCCAGTCCAAACTTCAATTCTAAGTCTGAACTATGATCTCCAGCAAAGTGACCGTGACCGGCTCGGGCACGGTGGTGCGACTTCTAGCCGGCACCTTCTCGCATTAGTGTATGGGATCCTAACCAGCTTGCTCCGAGCCGTCTCCACCATTGCAAGTTCGGGAATGTGAGTGATGCTTATCGTGAGGTCGTGTGCTTCGTATATGAATACAAAAGATTGTCAAAATCTAGATTTTACTATGAATCTTTTTTTAATAGAATCAAATCGGATCGTAAAATATATTTCAAATCGTAAAATTCTATGAAAGGATGCGATCATACCAGCACTAAAGCACCGGATCCCATCAGAACTCCGCAGTTAAGCGTGCTTGGGTGAAAGTAGTACTAGGATGGGTGACCTTCTGGGAAGTCCTCGTGTTGCATTGTCAATGGGCCAATAGCCTAGTTCATTAAATATGAAACACAAAAAATCATATGTTATGAGAGGTTGTGGGTTCGATTCCCGTTGACATCAATGGATGGAGGACATATGAGCCTTCTCCATTATTATAAAAAAAAAAAAAAAAAATTCTATGAAAAAATATTAAATAAAATATTAATTCAACGAACAGTGAATTATACAAATTAAAATACGGATTAATCAAACTAAGATAAAATAAAACATATACTATAATAATATACATAAACATATGTTAAGTAAACAAAAAATAAAGATATATGAAAAAATCAAGTTTATTTTCGCATTATAAGTTAATGTTATACCTCAAAATTTAATATGGTAAATTTTCTAGTATCAAGGAACCATTTCCCATATTTGTATCATTCATTTCATTTTGTAATGGCTTAAGTTCGAGTCCAATTCTTAATTTCCATTTAATTGCTTAGAGGAAAAATAATATTGCCAGATACTGAATTGAAACTTCGACATTTTATTTTCAAGAAACTTTAAACGTCTGATGCTCGATTTGTCTACTCCTTCCATTTATACTCTCTCCAAAAATATGCTATTAAATTGAAAATATTAACATTTGAGGGACTATTTTACAAATTTATCATTTAAGGTGTCGCCTTAAATGGAAAAATATATTTTTTTCAAACTAATCTCATATCCTCGATGATGAGGTGATAAGAAAAAGCTAAGTGAGTTAATTAATATTTCTAGTTGATTCAACTAAATGTTAATTCACACGTTAATAATTTATAATATATTAATATTAATAAATGTTATTTAACGTGTCGATTTAATTAAACGGTCAATTCAATCGTTAATCGAGTCAATTAATAATATCGCCTTAAATGCTCTCTTAAATGTTCCTTTACATGTCTGACTTTATGAAAAAATTAAAGCTTTCACCCCCATCAAATTATATCTTGTTTCCAATCAATCTTATTTTTTTTTGCTAGTCCGTCCATATTTTGATGGAGTAAAATTTGCTAGGCAATTCTCTTGATAACCGTTAGGCATGTGTCGTTGTGATCGAGGTACCCGAATTCTCTCTATATTTATTTATTTATTTATTTTGAATTGATGATATATATAAGAAAACGGTGAGATGTATTTAAGAGAAAAGAAGTGTATTTTGATTTGATGGAACAATTTTATGAAGCATTAGTACTTTTTGGTCATCCTAAACTGCGATTTTAGGTAACTCAATCGGATTCACATGGTATCCGAGCAACGATTGAAAATCTCGTGGTTTGAATCCGAAAATATTAGCGGATGAACTAAATTTAGTTATAAAAAATACACAATTCAATAAGAGGTGGATTTTGAGATGTTATATGAAGGAAATACAGTTACAGATCAACTAGTAGATTGTACAAATGAGGGTAGACAAACATACGTGTTCGTCGGAATGATTGGATGCATAATAAGATTATGCAAATCTGGCAGAAATTACATAGTCCGTCATGACGCACCATATGCTCCGTCATGACGCACAATAATGTAATTCTGTAGAAGCCAATCTGTGAGTATACCGTCACGACGCACCATATTGTGCGTCATGACGGTGGTGCGTCATGACGCACAGTTGTGTCCGTCATGACGGAGCACATTGTAACGGCTAGATCTCGGTACATGTGACACGTGCGTCACGACGCACCATATCGTGCGTCATGACGCACTGTGATCCGAATTCTGGATTAGCAGTTTTGATACTCATTAATGCCCCATTAATTCAGAGATTGATTATATAATCTCTGTAACTCTCCTCTCTCTCTCTCTCGGGCTGCCAGACCTAATTCTAGTAGAGAATAGAGAACTTGTGAGACAAGTTAGTGGAGAATAGAGATTGATTGTTTTGAGCAAGTTTACGGTGATTTTAGGGGAATCACGCGTAACCGAAAGACGTTAGCTCGAGGTGGATACGAGTAGAGAAATCTCGCTTGAGATTTTCTGTTGTGATCATTCGAGAGCAAGGTCGAGCAAGGTCGGAGACAAACCGGATAAAATCCGGTTGTATACGACAAACCGGAGCTTCGGATAAGGTGTCGAATCGCGCGGGCGTGGGACGTGCGTGTCGCCGGAGTCGAAGCAAGCAGCAACTAACTGAACAATCCGTCTCCGTGATCAATTTCACGCGGTATGTTTCTATGTATATAAGAGTTATATTCATAGGATTAATTGCATTACATGATTCGTACTTTCGAGTCGTTGACGTGGTCCTCGGGATCGGGTCGGACCGGGCCTCTCAATCCGCTGCGCGGGGCTCGGTAGTGACGCCGATACTCAACATTATATATATTATTTTCTTAATAATACTTGTTTATTATTATATTTTAATGTATTCGATTTATATAGAGAAAGTTTGTCAAATTTATAAAACCGGTTATTGAGTTTTAAAACTCACTCATTTATTTGCTTCGTATATCATTAATTATAGTTAATGATGTATATCAGTTACATTTCGATTTTGAGACATGACAATTACTTAATTAGACATGAGATTAGGATTATCTTGAAAATTAAATATTTTGTGAATGATGACAGTAAAATCGTAAAATCATAAATATATGAGATTTAGATTACGAAGATTCTACTAAATCATAAAATCGTAAATGGAGCGCTTACAGTGTAAGGACAATTATTCAAATACATACGACTCAACTACAAATTCTCCCCGAAAGAACTACAAGTACAAATATTGGAAAACAACTTAACTACGAGTGAACATGAACTACTACTTTTACCACATACAAAGAAGAAGAAAATAGATGAGCTACAAGTACAAATATTGGAAAACAACTTAACTACGAGTGAACATGAACTACTACTTTTACCACATACAAAGACGAAGAAAATAGATGAGCTACAAGTACAAATATTGGAAAACAACTTAACTACGAGTGAACATGAACTACTACTTTTACCACATACAAAGAAGAAGAAAATAGATGAGCTACAAGTACAAATATTGGAAAACAACTTAACTACGAGTGAACATGAACTACTACTTTTACCACATACAAAGACGAAGAAAATAGATGAGCTACAAGTACAAATATTGGAAAACAACTTAACTACGAGTGAACATGAACTACTACTTTTACCACATACAAAGACGAAGAAAATAGATGAGCTACAAGTACAAATATTGGAAAACAACTTAACTACGAGTGAACATGAACTACTACTTTTTTTTTTTTTTTTTTGAAAAAGGAAGGCGGATGCCTACCTTGGAATTTTCATATATGAAAAAAATGGTATTTACAAATGGTATTTTCATATATGAACTACTACTTTTACCACATACAAAGAAGAAGAAAATAGATGAGCACGAGGACATCACATTCGATCACATAAAGATATGATATGTGGGCTAGATTGGTTTATCTTTCTTGTCCTCCACCAAAATATGACACCTAAATTTCATGGTCTCTGAACTTCCTGTTATATCGAGTTGATCGACTAATCTTCCCCCCCAACACGGCAATTTTTCAGTAAGGCTGTGCATATCAGAAACTTCTAGCACCGTTTTTGATTTATCTTCTTTTTTTGATCCGCCTTTGTCACTAGTTGGAGATACATGGCCTGCTTTAACTCATCTTTGCCCTCTTTATATCCTTTTGGATAGAATTCAATGCGCCAGTCACGACTGCATGCCGTAAAGACTTTCGATTTTACACACTGGTCTTTAAGAATTTTTTGGCTTTTTAGAAACAATTTACAAAACTGAAATTCGAACATATCAGTCTCGTAACCGTCTACATCTGCAGTCTTACTCTTATGATCAGCCATTGATTTGGTTGATTTCTTTTGTGTGTGTGTGTGTGTGTGTGGTTTTGAATCACTCCCTCGGATTGCATTATATAATGAAGTCGTGTTACAAACTATCAACTAGGTCATCTCACCAAAGATGTAAGTCCATAAAATATTAATGGTTTATAAATTCAAATTACTAAACGACTATATTCCGTAGTTGTTAGGTAACTAATACTATCAAGGCCGGGTCGGATGTATGTAATGTAACATCCAAATCCGAATTTAGTTGAAATTTCAAAGATCCGGAACCCTAAACTCTAAACCTTAAATCAGTATCTAATAAAAAAATCAAGATTCAAATGTAACTATATTTCGAATTTTGCTATCTGATTTTTGATATTTTTCATAGTAAGTATATAAGATAACCATTTCTTTTCAATATAAAAAAGAAGTCTATGAAAATAGTATCATAAAAATGTATTCAATTTTTGACCTACCATTTTTCATAGTAAGTAAATACATACTCATTATTTGTTTATTATTCATTTACTTTTAGTTATATTAGCATGTAGTTTGAGCGTTAACTCCGACGATCAATCGGTTTTAGTTTTCGAGTATCAAAAAATCTTTGTTTTATTATTGAAACAATTAATAGCATGTTATTTTTTTTAATTAATATGTTTTAGGAATACTTAGTGGTATGAGTAGCGGTTACAGTCTCGGGCTACGACACCCAACTTGTTGAAATATAATTATTGTTTGCGAACACAAAAATATCAAACACAATATATAATTTCATACTAAATAAATCTACACAAACATATCCCCTTACTCCTTGTACCAGTATTTTTTTTAATTGAAAACTCACATACCAGTATTAGCATGAGATGAGATGAGATGAATGCGTAGAAGTCGCATATACTTATATTAAAGAATAAACAAATTGACTATTGAGTCATGGCTAAACTTAAATTAATTATAATCTATTATCCATATCAATTTTGATTCTTAAATCACGAAATTCATATAAAAAACAGGCATACAGCCAAGAATAATAATTTTCTTTTTTGCAACAAGTAGACTTGAAATCCAAGAATTTGTTTATTAAGGAAACCATTTTTTTTCAAATTATCAACTAGGTCATCTCACCAAAGATGTAAGTCCATAAAATATTAATGGTTTATAAATTCAAATTACTAAACGACTATATTCCGTAGTTGTTAGGTAACTAATACTATCAAGGTCGGGTCGGATGTATGTAATGTAACATCCAAATCCGAATTTAGTAGAAATTTCAAAGATCTGGAACCCTAAACTCTAAACCTTAAATCAGTATCTAATAAAAAAATCAAGATTCAAATGTAACAACTATATTTCGAATTTTGCTATCTGATTTTTGATATTTTTCATAGTAAGTATATAAGATAACCATTTCAATATAAAAAAGAAGTCTGAAAATAGTATCATAAAAATGTATTCAATTTTTAACCTACCATTTTTCATAGTAAGTAAATACAAACTCATTATTTTTTAATTAATATTCATTTACTTCTAGTTAGAGGAGGCGGAATTAAGCACTTAACCAGCCAATCCATTATCGATCCCAAAACCGACCAGATTTTCATTCTACAAATTAAGAGGATGCCAACAAGAGATGAAATGGATTGGCACGGCTTGATCAGGGCAACAATAATGTTAATGTACTGAGATCACATGATTTCGTAATCATTATTTTGTTTAAAAAAATTGTATTTGTCTCGTCTACATTCCTCCACAATACTTGATGTGTTGATTAGAATTTAATTGACTCAATTTAATGCTGAATTTAAATTAATATATGATAAACAATAAAATTATGCAAATTAATATACATGGTATTAGTTATGTGACAAAATCATATTATTTAGATGGTAAACGACATTTATTATGTGATAAACCAAATTATTAAAAAAATGATTTGATTTATTTGACTATTATTATATTTTATTTTAAAATGACAAGTCATATTTATTTTAACAGTTTTATATTATTTTATTTTCAATATTTTTAAAAGCAAAGTATGTTCATTTTTATTTTGCTAATTTTTACGAACTAATTATTTTTATTTTTAATGCTATATTTTTGTTTATTTATTATGATATTTTTATTCATGTGCATCCGTTTAACACATGATAAACGATGTATTAATTCGGTCAAATATTTTTTTTTTCAAATTTATAGATTTAACATTAAATGAGGTAGATTTGTGTTTGGTATCTTGAGAGAGAGATTTTTGACAGGCTTTATAAATGAGGTAGCTATGTCATTTAATATGGATCCAGATCGGTGACCTTAATTGGTTGGTGCCCAGATGGGCTTATTCAAATCAACAGCTTAAATTCAATTAATCACATTAATGCTGACTAATAAATGCAGACCTAAATTGGTGCCCAGCAATTTATACATATGTCCCGTTCCGGATCCAACAATATGTATATTTTACTGCATTGTTTTGTAACGATTTTTGTTACTGCTTTCGCAATCTTATGTACGTCACATATATGACATATGCAAGGACGACGGAACCAACGGAACCAAGAATTATTATTAGAGCAATGCTAGGATCACTCCTATTTCCACTCCCATTTCGATTCCCTCAAGTCATTGACATGTGAGACCCACGTGCTATTTTATAAAAATCAATGCATATAGGACCCACAAATCATTCATTCTTGTGAGAGAGAGGGAGGGAGGGAGTGGCCCTAGCTTTACTCTTATTATTAGGAGGGCCGAAATACATATAATACTTTAATTAACAAATTTTACCTATTGTTTAAGTATAAAATATCTCATACAAAACATACAAAATACATGACATTAACTTACAACCTATGTTGCACGGATACGGGTACGAGTATCGTATCCGATACGATACGGATACGGCGATACATCATTTCTTGAAAATTTTAGGATACGATACGTCATATATGTATATTATTTAATATTATTTTAATATAATTAATATATATATTTAAATAATTTTATTAAATTATTATAAAAAATAAGATGTTGTAATATCGATTTGGATATTTTATGAATAAATAAAATAAAAAATATGTGATGTAAAAAACTATTGAATAGTAAAAGTATTGGGTATTTTTAAATTGGACAAAAAAAAACAATGGGTCAAGCGTATCGGAACCGTATCGTGCCGTATCGGAAACGTATCGTGCCGTATCGAAAACGTATCGGTTCAAATTTATATATTAAAATAGTCCGATACGCCACGTGGCATATCGGATACGTATCGGTGCCGTATCCGTATCCGATACGTATCCGATACGGGTACGATTCGTTTTTTGAAGTATCCGCGCAACATAGCTTACAACGTCTTATTTACGTCATATCAATATTGTATAAACATAATTATCTATCTACACAAATCTCATGAGAAATTTATATATTATCAAAATTAAAATTGAATTTATAATTAGTTTCTTTTTTTTTGAGAAAATAAGAGGGCTTAAAAATTCCTCGTCTAAGACTATGTATTATTTAAACAAGATTGCTTACAAATAATCTAAAAGTAGATATAATGCAAAACATTTCCCTCTCACCTTATTCGGCCACGTCAGCTGATTAAGCTATTTTTTTGTAGGGATTTTTTTTGTGGTTTGGTTCGTGTTTGAGTCATGTTGCTTCTCTGTTTACCCGTTGGGTCGTTTTGGTCGCGGTTCACAGTGAACCGGACTTACACACCCCTCTCCTTCCTTGGCGGCTCACACTAGACCGGGTATACAACATATTTACGAATAAAATACACGCTCCTCTCTTTCTTTCTCCTTACTCACCCCGTTTTCTCTCTCTCGAGCGTCTTCTTACGCGACCTCAGGCGATATCGACGGAAATCGGTCTTTTCGTCCGACGAAGCTTGCGGTTTGAAGCGACATTGGCATGTCTGTAGAGGTGATTTCGCACAAGTATTGGTCTAATTTTTGCACAAATCCATTATTTAGTAATGATTTATTCATGAGTTTATCAAAAAATAATTTCATATTTCTTAATTTTTAGGGTTATTTATATACTTTCCAGATTTTATAATGCTACCTTTGTAATTTTGGTATTTGAAGGTAATTCTAAGGTATTTCTTTACTATTCTTCATATAATTGAGTTGGTGTATGAGTCTAGGATTTGCTTTGTTATCAATTATACATGGCCGTAGGGGTGTCAACGGTTCGGATCCGGTTCGGATAGTAGTCATACCAGATCCATATCCATATTGTCGGATCCGGATACGGTTCGGATAATAAATGGATACGGATACGGTTCGGATATTGTCGGATACGGATACGGATATGGTTCTGTTTCGGATATTAAAACGGATATTATGTTATCATAACGTAACTTACTTTTTAACTATAAATATATATAATTTGTGACATGAACGATAAATATGATTATATTTAAACATAATTTTACGATTGTGAGTTAAATCATTTACAAATCATTAATTTGTATATGATTTTTCAACTAATATCAAATATAATACATAAAAATAATATATAATATGAGTATCGGATCCGATTTCGGATACTCGAATCTAGTTTCGAGTATCCGGATCCTAAAAATACCCGGATTCGCGCACCAAAATCGAATATCGAATCCGGTTCCGGATCTTAAAATTAGCAACCAGATCCATATCCGGATCCACTCGGATTCGGATATTTTTTTCGAATCCGGATAATTTTTCGGATACGGTTCGGGTCGGTTCGGGCAATATCCACACCATTGACATCCCTATACATGGGCCTCTTTGCAATTTTCCCATATTTTTATTTTTCAGAACTAATATACATAAGAAAACGAATGCACTCACTTGAGTAAATTGAATTAACTTAAATTGCAAAATTTGATTTTAAGTGATTTGGGCAAAAATATCGGTGATGGTAGGGGTGGGCATTTTCGGTTGAACCGAACCGAACTGAACCGAATAAGAACAAACCGAATTAAACCGAACCGAACTAGATTTAAACCGAACCGAACCGAATAAAATCTGAACCGACTTAAAACCGAACCGAATAAATCGAATTTCTTATTCGGTTTATTCGGTTGAACCGAATTAGAAGTTTTATAATGTCAAAATTCAAATGTTATTCAGAAAAAATATATAAAAACAAATCATATAAAATCTACTTACTTTATTTCTAATTTTACAATATTTAATTTTAATATTTTTAAATGAATATAATATAAAAAGTGAAAAATAGTATTAATTCGGTCGGTTCGGTTTAAACTGTTCTGAAAACACCAAAACCAAACCGAACAGAATAAACCAAATAATATCAATTTTTGAACCGAACCGAAAAACCAAACCGATTAAATCGAATTCGACCGGTTCGGTTCAATTCCCAATTAAACCGAACCTTTTGCCCACTCCTAGGTGATGGATGCAGAGAAAAGACGACGGCTCTTCAATATCAGTCATATGACGAAATTTTTAAAGTAATTCTCACACACATTTTCTTCATTCTCGATTTTCAAGGTTTATGAAATCTGGCTATTTACCAGATTTTGGTCTTTCAGCTTGCTACATTAAAAAATATTTATTTATATGCATTCTTCGTTTTTGTAGGATATGTCTACGGTGCAGTTGAATTTTGGTGTGACAACATTGGTCCTATTTCACCGATTTTCTCAAATTACAGATTCTTTTATTATTTTCTTCAATTCTTTTCAATGTTTGGTATAGTGGAATTTTTAAGGGGTATACGTGATCTTTTCAGTTTTGGGTTCTTACGAGATAGTTTTTAGTTATGAAATTTTATCGTGATTTTAATCCAGCAGAGGCACGAGGCACATAAGTTTCTCGAATGATTTGAATGATGATTAGGTCCAGTCCAACAGCCACATAAGCTCTCTTTGCACATGTTTCGTTATTTCTATTTATTACTTCTTTTCCATTATTATTTTTTTTCCAATTTTCCCTCTTTTTGATGTTAATTTCGAATTTTAGAGCAACTAGGTAGTTCTTTGTTTGTGAATTTTTTTGTTTAATCTCAGTTCGTGATATTCTCAATTGTACATTCATTTTTACGTTTTTGTACATAATCATTTCGGCAAGGTACAATTATGACAAGTAACGAATTTTTTTTTTTTTTTTTAAGTCCGACAAGTAACGAAAAATTGCATGAAAACTTTTTCAACATGACGATTATGGTGAATACAATAATTAATAACAATAGCTGATAGAATGGACACATAAAATAAATATATCAACAAAATTATATCCAACAAAACTACATTCAACATAACATATTATCAATCAATTATTTTAATTAAATAATAATAATATAAATCAAACGAAATATAACGAAAAATACAAAAATACAACATATATGATTATCAGCGACGGGCGGTAGCTGATAGTGGGACTATTACCGATGGCCCGTCGCTGCTAGTGAGACTAGCAAACAGATGTGTATAAACGCTGTTTCACCTTTACGACGGCCCGTCGCTGTTTCACCTTTATCGACGGCTCATACAATATTACCGACGGCTCGACGATTACCAACGGCCCGTCGGTAAAGAAAGAGATTTTTTAATTTGAATATTTGCCACGTCAACATAAAATAAGTATAAAATAATGCCACGTCAGCATATTTAACATCCATTTAACTGGAGGGCACGAGTTATTGGACGGAGGGGGCAAACCGAACAAAAATAGCAAGTTTAGGGGGCAAATGACCAAAAAAAATAGTCAGGGAACAAGTTGAACATTTCGGTATTTGTTAGGACCAAAAACAAACTTTTTCCATTAATATATTGTAATATAATAATATCTTCTACTTAGCTCTGCTCTAGTATTTTCCTACTAGGTAAGTGATTCTTATGTATAAAGTTAGATAAATTGGAGCTCATACATGAGGCCACGTCGCCAACACTGTTCATAATACTATTTCACGATGCACTCTTACTGTTCACAATACTGTTCACGATAATGTTACTGTTCCAGAGGCCTTTTTGTGAAAAAAAAAATATTTACGTTTTGGTCCTTTTTTATTTATATTTTGGTCATTTTTAGTTTGAAAATTATATTTTGGTCCTTTTTGTTTACATGTTGGTCTTTTTTAGTATAAAAAATTACATTTTGGTCCTCTTCGTCACCAGGGGCCTTTTTGTAAAAAAAATTATTTACATTTTGGTCCTTTTTAGTTTGAAAAATTACATTTTGGTCCTTGTTATTTACATTTTGGTCCTTCTTAGTTTAAAAATTATATTTTGGTCCTTTTCATTTACACCTTGATCCTCTTTTATTTACATGTCGGTCCTTTTTTATATTTTTGAATTTACATTTTGGTCCTTTTATTTATATTTTGGTCCTTTTTATTTTTAGTTTACACTTTGGTCCTTTTTATTAACATTTAGGTCCTTTTTTATTTAAATTTCGGTCCTTTCTAACATTTGAATTTATATTTTGGTCCTTTTTATTTATATGTTGGTCCTTTTTAGTTTTAATTTACATATTTTGATATTTATAAAGTTAAGAAAATTGCTCTTCTATGCTTGCTCCACGTCATCCTTTACTTTTTCACTTTTTTATATTTGAATTTCTCACTTTAATTATGATTGATTTCTTATCATTATCATGGATATCAACTATATACATTTAATATCATTAGTAATTAATGATATCATTAATAATTTATTTTTAGCCTTTTGGTCTTCTTACCGGTTTCAGTTAATGTGATATTTACCCTTTTTTTTATTTTATTTTTAGAGAAATTAAAGTCCTCACAAAAGGTCACGTCATCCTTTTAATGAGGACCACTTGATCTTGATCAAAAAGATCTATAATATATGATTTTTTATTTTAACATGATCTATATAAACCCACTAATTAAAAAATTACATGAATTTTGATCCATCGTGGATCAAGTTCATTCATATTTTTTTGTATAAATTATATACGGAAAAATTTCAAAAAACTCCTTAAATTATTGGATATTATAAAAACACCTAAATTTATATATGTAGTAATTAAAAAAAAAATTATTTTCTATTAATTTAAAAAATCTTCATATTTTTGGAGCATATAATAATTAAAAAAATTATTATATATTATATTTATACAATTCTAATATTTCATACATTATATATATTTGACTTTATATTGTTGTAATTCTTTTGTTTCTTTTATTATTAAAATTAATATAATGTTGTTTGTTTCTTAGCTACGAAATAATAATGTTATGTTTATTGTATTCCTATAAGATGTATTCGATATATATTCATAATTTGTTGATATCATACGCGCAACCAGTATGTATGATATATTTATTTACATTCGAGAAATTATACTGAATTGTAATATTAAATATGAAATAAAATACCACAAAAACAGAAAAAAAAAAATTAAAATTAATACATATAATTTTTTTTTTTGGTCTCAACGAGAAGACCCGCGGAACTCGCGCGCGAATGCGCGCGGGTAAAAGCTAGTTATAAGTTATATATAAAGTTGGATAAATTCAAGCTCCCACATGAGGCCACGTCACCAGGGATCTTTTTGTGAAAAAAATTATTTTTTTTACATTTTGGTCCTTTTTTATTTACATTTTTGTCCTTTTTAAAAAAAAAATACATTTTGGTCCTTTTTTATTCACATTTTGGTCCTTTTTAATTTACAATTTGGTCCTTCAAGTTTAAAGAATTACATTAGGGTCCAGGGGCCTCTTTGTAAAAAAAAAAATTAATTTATATTTTGGTCCTTTCTTAATTACATTTTGATCCTTTTTAGTTGAAAAAACTATATTTTGGTCCTTTTTATTTACATTATGGCCCTTTTAAGTTTAAAAACTTACATTTTGGTCCTTCATATTTACATCTTGATCCTCTTTTATTTACATGTCGGACCTTTTTCACATTTCCGAATTTATATTTTGGTCCTTTTTAGTTTTAGTTTACACTTTGGTCTTTTTTTTTTTAACATTTAGGTCATTTTTAATTCAAATTTCGGTCCTTTTAAACATTTGAATTTATATTTTTGTCCTTTTTATTTATAAGTTGGTCCTTTTTAGTTCTAATTTACATTTTTTGATATTTATAAAGTTAAGAAAATTGCTCTTCTATGTTTGCTCCACGTCATCCTTTAGAAAAAATTTTAATTTACATTTTGGTCCTTTCTTAATTACATTTTGATCCTTTTTAGTTGAAAAAACTATATTTTGGTCCTTTTTATTTACATTTTGGCCCTTTTAAGTTTAAAAACTTACATTTTGGTCCTTCATATTTACATCTTGATCCTCTTTTATTTACATGTCGGTCCTTCTTCACATTTTCGAATTTATATTTTGGTCTTTTTATTTATATTTTGGTCCTTTTTAGTTTTAGTTTACACTTTGGTCTTTTTTTTTTTTACATTTAGGTCCTTTTTAATTTAAATTTCGGTCCTTTTAAACATTTGAATTTATATTTTTGTCATTTTTATTTATATGTTGGTCATTTTTAGTTCTAATTTACATTTTTTTATATTTATAAAGTTAAGAAAATTGCTCTTCTATGTTTGCTCCACGTCATCCTTAACCTTTTCACTTTTTTATATTTGAATTTCTCACTTTAATTATGATTGATTTCTTATCATTATCATAGATATCAACTATATACAATTAATATTATTAGTAATTAATGATATCATTAATAATTTATTTTTAGCCTTTTGGTCTTCTTATCGGTTTCAGTTAATGTGATATTTACCCCTTTTTTTTTTTTAGAAAAATTAAAGTCCTCACAAAAGGTCACATCATCCTTTTAATGTGGACCACTTGATCTTGATCAAAAAGATCTATAATATATGATTTTTTATTTTAACATGATCTATATAAACCCACTCATTAAAAAATTACATGAATTTTGGTCCATCGTGGATCAAGTTCATTCATATTTTTTTGTATAAATTATATACGGAAAAATTTCAAAAAACTCCTTAAATTATTGGATATTATAAAAACTCCTAAATTTATATATGTAGTAATTAAAAAAAATTATTTTCTATTAATTTAAAAAAATCTTCATACTTTTGGAGCATATAATAATTAAAAAAATTATTATATATTATATTTATACAATTTTAATATTTCATACATTATATATATTTGACTTTTATATTTTTTCCCTGAAAACTAATACAAAATAATGATAAAAAGAACACAACATAGATATTCTTTTACAATATATTATTTTACAATAGATAAAAATATAAAATCATGAAATTATTACTAAAATAAACGGACAACGAAAAAAAAATTGATGTTTAAATAGATATTCTTTTACGATATGTTTTCAATGTGTTTATTTATTATTGCATATTTTATTATTGTTGTTTACGAATTTGGTTAAAATTAATAATAATAAAAAATAATCATTCCGTATGAAGATTAAAGAGTATTTGGCAAAAGGAAAAGTGAATATCATCCATAAGAGAAACAAAAGTTTGATTGAGGTTTTTTTTTTTTTTTGAAATATACAAAAACATCATAGAAATTTTTTACAATATCTAAAAAAGATAGGGAGTTAAAAATTCACCAAAATACAGATGTGTGAACAATCAGGCAATAAAACGTAGAATACAATAACATATTAGGAAAAAATACATCATAACAAACTCGAAGACTCCCGCGCAATCGCGCGGGGGAAAAAGCTAGTTATTATGAAAAGACGAGGAAAATTGGGCTGCAAATACTATATATATTTTCATAATTGTCCAGCCTGATAAAGCATATATTTATAAGGCCTATCTACCGTAATTTATTTGGTATCCGTAGGCCCATTTTGGACAGAGCGAGTTATAAATCTGTCTTCATCATCATGCTTTCACCGTTATGTTTACCGACTACGTCAAAACCCATCAACGGCCATTATCCCTCCGCGTGTCCATCCCACCGTGGATCCTCCAGCTTAAACAGAAAATACCAATTATACCCTTCTTCTCTTCTCAGTCCTCAAAATCTCCCCTTCGTGTCAAGATCCAAACCCTTACGTCGTACCGGTCGTAGCAATGGCGCTCCTCCCTC
This sequence comes from Luzula sylvatica, assembly GCA_946800325.1. Classification (NCBI taxonomy): domain Eukaryota; kingdom Viridiplantae; phylum Streptophyta; class Magnoliopsida; order Poales; family Juncaceae; genus Luzula; species Luzula sylvatica. The sequence continues at coordinate 1,794,367 of OX326961.1, forward strand.
GTACCGCTCGTCTCGCTCTTCTCTCTGCCCAAAGCACTCCTTCGCTAACCCAAGCCCTAGCTCCTTTGTCCACCGCGGCATCACCGTCTATCTACAGCAGAGCTCCACCGCCTGCCACGTCATCACCGACTGGTTTGCCTAAAGCGGTCGAGTTCGTGATTTCGAAGGTCGATGATCTGATGAACTGGGCTAGAAGGGGATCGATCTGGCCTATGACGTTCGGATTGGCCTGTTGTGCGGTGGAGATGATGCATGCTGGTGCTGCGAGGTATGATTTTGATCGATTTGGAGTTATCTTCAGGCCTAGTCCCAGGCAGTCGGATTGCATGATTGTCGCTGGAACTCTCACTAACAAGATGGCTCCTGCTCTTCGCAAGTAAGTGATTTGATCTTGTTATGGTATCAAAATGAGTTGATTTTTATGTCAATTTTGTGAAAATTAGGTTTCTATATCAATTGTATTTGTAGAAATTGATATTATGTACGGTTTTGGGGGGTAATCTAGTAGAAAAACTATATTTTTGAGGTATAATTCATCCAATTTCGCGGACATGGAACTTTAATAGCACATTAAAATGATGTGAAAATTAATTATTTGGATTTAATTTCATTTTTCTTGTTGTGAGATTTCCCCATAAACCAAGTGACCTGAGTTTTTGAAATAAGAGTTTACAGTTAACATAGTTTTGAGCTAATTGAACTGGTCAGGAATCTAATTCATGTCAAATTAGATGATTTTGAATTCTGAAATTAAATGAAATAGTAAGCTAAAATCAATTCAGGATTTTACATTAGTTACCTCATTGGGATGAGAATCGAGGCGCTATCCAATAAGGTTATCTTACCTTCCATATCATGTTAGTTATGCTTGTACTCAGTTAGAAAGAGCGGCAGTTTCGGCATGTTTTTGAAAAATTAGGACAGCAAGGCGTGTTCGTGATATTTCTCAAATTTTGTAGGGTATTCATGATGTTTCACATTTTAGATTGGTATGAATGAAATTTTAATGTTATGTATGGTACTAGAAAAACTTCAAAATTTCAATCACGCTTTTATCTTGCTTCAATTTCATTAATCCATGTAATTATTAACTTTTAAAATCTTTTTAGGGTTTACGACCAAATGCCAGATCCAAGGTGGGTGATATCAATGGGAAGTTGCGCAAATGGAGGCGGATATTACCACTACTCGTACTCAGTGGTACGAGGCTGTGACCGTATCGTACCAGTCGATATCTACGTGCCTGGCTGTCCTCCCACTGCCGAAGCCTTGCTATACGGAGTTCTCCAGCTCCAGAAGAAAATTAACCGCCGCAAGGACTTTCTCCTCTGGTGGACCAAATAGAACGAAATGGTATATTGGGGAATTCTTTTCTATATTCTCTTCAGACTTGGTTTATTTTGCTTGTAATAAATGCAAGTGTGCTTGAATTTTACTTTTTTGAGTTTTTAAGATTTTTATTATGTGGTCTAAGGTTGATTAGAACCGTTTGATTTGTATGTAACTAAACAAAATTGCTTTGTTTGTTTTTAAACTCGTGTTATTTTGCTTCTATTTCTTGTGCGGGGAAATTACTAAATTAATCAAAAAAAACAAATAGCCCATTTAGAACAATAATATTGATTAAATATGAAAAATATCGGTAATAGAAAGGCCTATATAAATTTAGGCTGGTAATTGGCCCATAAAGAAGTAATTCATTGTCAACAAGCCCTAATAATACGAGGAATTACTATTTTACCCTTCGTTGTTTTCTCTGCGCCGTCTTCTTTCCCCAATCGATAGAAAGAGAGCTCTTCTTTCGATTCTGAATCTGAAGTCTTGTAGAAGAGCAAGGTAATTTCGTTTACTTCATTTTCTCAATTTCTCGATTTCGGTTGCTATTTTATCAAATCTGGTCTTGAAGATCTGTGGACGGAGTAATACTCCCTGTTAGATTACGATTTGAATCGAGTTTTATTCGTGTTTTTTTTGTTGATATGTGATTAGATGGCGGCGAGACTGAATCAGCTCAAATCTAAGGCTACTCAAGTCTCGGGGTTCGTATCGAAACATGGATGTGCTTATTACAAGGAGTTGATGGAGAAGAACAAGAAGTATGTGGTTGATCCTCCTTCCGTCGAGAAGTGCCAGGAGCTCTCCAAGCAGCTCTTCTACACTCGTCTTGCCAGGTAATTTTCCGATTTTTTGTCGATTTTATTTGAAATCTGAGTGCCAGATTAGTACGATTTAGGCTTAAATACTTGAGATTGTGAAATTTTCTCCATTTGGACATGATTTAGTGGATTTAACTGGTTAGATTAAACGAGTCAATTTTCTTCTATCATTTTTAACAAATCCTCTATCTTGATAGATCTTCTGATCTCTTTTAGATTAGTTTCATATTGTTTAGTGACTCTACTCTTGGATATATCCAATTGTTCTACTTCGCGTAATATTGATAATCTTGCAGAATCCAAATTGGTTAATTTTTGACTTTTTTGAGTTTATTTTTTTTATGCCGCACTCGATTGGTTTTTGTTTTAGGCATTGAAATTTATCAAATTCAAGCATGATTGGATTGAACTTAGTTTTAGATCAATGGATCTAATTTACGGATCTAACTTTCTCTCTCTTGTTTCCCTCTCTAGCATTCCTGGGCGGTGCGAGTCCTTCCAGAAGGAGCTAGAAGGAGTGAAGCACCTATGGAAGAATCGCAAGGATTTGAAAGTCGATGACGCAGGAATCGCTGCGTTATTTGGCCTCGAATTATATGCGTGGTTTTGTCTCGGTGAAATTGCAGGAAGAGGTTTCACCTTTACTGGCTACCACGTCTGAGATGAGCAAAAAGAAAAAAGCAATATTTCGTTTTGAGTAATAATATTCTCTTTTATTAGTGTTGATTTTGGTTAGAGGAAAAATGGTTTATTTCGGGTTCGATTTTTGAAGCTGGTTTTTCAGCTGAAACAAAAAGGTAATGGTTTATTTAATAAATGTACTGAATGATTGATATGTTGTTCATTCTCAAACTTGTTGATATTATTCTGCTCAATTTTGATGTTCGAATTGCTTTTTCATTTTAATTTTTGTGGTTTTCTGCATATTTTATTATTGTTGTCAATTTCCATTTTCTATTTTGGGCCAGCAATCCTTATTTAGGTCCAATTAATAAGCTTGGAGATTAGGATTCGTCATGAATATGTTTCTCATACACAATTATTGTTTCCAATATGTTTTTCGTGTCTATTAATATTTGGATTAAAATTATAAATATTTTGAACATAACCATAAGGGGCCGTTTGGTTGAAGTTTTGAAATATGCCTTGGAATATTATACGCCAAGGAATTCCATTCCATGAAATAGTATTTCATGACATATACAATAGTCATCTTTGGTTGATGCATCATTTTTTCCTACAAATTTAGAAATTATGTGAAATAAATAATTTTTTTGGAATAATGTTAGTTTTTAATATTTGAAGAGATAGAATGTCCATGGGAATGGAGAAAAGTCACCAATTTTGGTGGTAATCCTATTCCCATGAAATATGCTCATGGACATCGTGGATGACGTTATTTTATTCCCTGATGTCTGAATCAAACATGAGAATGGAATAAATTATGATGGATGCCAAGTCATAGTAATTTCAAAACACGAACCAAACGCCCCCTAAGACTTTTGAAGTTCCAATTTGATTAGAATTAGAATTGAACAAATGATGAAAGCTAAAAAAAAATTTAAACATCAATTATTGTATAAAGTTCCAAAAACTATTTGTACAAAGTTTGTTGAGAAAATGAAAATAACAATGGACATTAAAATATATTTCTTAAAAATAATATGAGTAATATGTATATATATTATTTTTTAAATTATGGGATTTTTTAAATAAAAATCACGGGGCACAATGATCATTTTTAAAAACAAAACAAAAAAATTAGAAAATCTTTGATAATATTCAGAAAAATGAGGGGATTTTGAAGAAAATAAAAGATTTATGGGGTTTGTTTTTGAGAAAAACTGAAATTAAAAGTGTTACCCCGAAAATACTCAGTTGTGAAAAGTTATCGATATATCATAAATATTTAAATGCTATTGCATGCGAGTAATTATACGTGCTCTTTTATTATGCTCTCATTGCATGGGAAACATTTAAATTCTTAATTTTTGTTAGATCCTAATTCAAAGTTAGTAGATGCCAAACATATAAAAGTTAAAATGCCTTCAAATTTACAAATTGAAGCCTCGTAAATATCTAATTGACAAATCACTAGTTGTTTTCAAAATAAATATTTGGATGGTAATTGGTAATGAAGGCAAATTAAATTTTCATTTAATTATCAAAATTGTACAATTGTGAACGTTAATACACCCAATTTTTTTTAAACAAATTCAGTTTTTCACCAAAAAAAAAACATAAAATTATAGTACAATTGCTTACAAAATACTTGGTTTGGTTGTTCATTTCAATCTCTCTTCAAAGAGAAATAAACAATTTTTATTTTTGAATTGCATTTTCATTTTAATTTTTGTGGTTTTCTGCCTGTTTTATTATTGTTGACAATTTCCATTTTGTATTTTGGGCCGGAAATCCTTATTTAGGCTCAATTAAGAAGCTAGGAGATTTAGATTCTACATCAATATGTTTCTCACAGCCAATTATATCAATTTCGACATCAATATATTATTTTCTGCGTTGCACGAACCACATTCTACTGTCTTAGCATATGATTTAGAATACGATACGGATACGATTATGCAGGTAAATTCGGTTTTTTGGAGTTTCCATTATTTTTGGTGCAACACGCGGTTACTGTTTCCAATATGTTTTTCATGTCCAATTTGGATCAAAATTTAAAATATTTTGAATTTGAATGTCACTATACACTTTTGAAGTTTAAATAAATAAAATAAATTGAATGTCAGAATCATGAAAAAGTTTCACACAATTTGCTCACATACAAACACACAAGTCGTGAGCGAAACAAAGGTTTATATGATGCTAACACGCAAGTTGTTATTTAACAAGAAGATAACTTCTAGTTTTTTCTCGACAATAATTTCAGAAAATAAATAAATATATGATAGAATATTTCAAGTAATAAGAGATTAGATGAAACTGAATTAAAAAATGAAGGTAAACGGTATGGGTGATTATGTGATAAGTATTATTTTAAAAAGGACAATTTCAGTATTCATTCGTATGATTAAATTTGTTCTTACGAACTCTCCAATTCAATGATAATGAAACTCTCCATATAAATTAATTTTTTGTATTTCTTCTCCTTTTTCGCATCTGCATAGTTCTTTCACGTTTGAAATAGCAACTAGTTATGCAAAAGAAAAGGGACTAATTGCAAAAAGATCTTTCGAAGAGTCCGAAACGAAATGAAAATGTTATCGTTCTCAGAAGTTCTACAGCCTTGTCAAATTTTATTGTAATTCCCAGCCAATAATTGTATTCTTTTTTCATGTAAATCGACAAAAAAATCCAGCTTTTTGTTTTCTGTTTTTCAATATTTCTACCTTTTTCTTCTTTTGTGTGATGTGTTTTTTATAATTATATGCAATGTAAGTGTCTACTATAGTTATGCATGTGTTGTCATTGATATGCATAACAAAATTCATAGCATATGTACATCCAATTGATATACGTACTCAACATTCAAATTATATATCATAACACATCAATCATAATAATTTAAATGCGTCAAATAAAATGTATCCAGTTAGTAACGACATAATTACAAATTCAATATGTACCCAACATAATACTATAAAATAATTTGGTACCAAACATGAAATTAATACAAATCCAAATATTATATTCCAAAACTGTTAATCTTCAACCTGCTACTTTCAAGCATTATACCCCAATTTCATTACAGTCAAAACCCTAAATTCAGATAATTCATGAAATCGTATATTTATTTTTGAGTAATTATATACAAAATGCTCTCGCAACATGATTGGTAGCATGATGATGGGGTGTAAGGCGTGGATTGAATTAAATGAAAATAATTTTATAATGTGAATACAATATCCAACGTATGAGCAATATAATGCTACGAGAGCATATTGCGAGAACATGTTGTGTATAATTACTCCTTATTTTTTGACTTGTGTATTAAATTTTCTGACATGCGTTGAGTGTATTTTGCATGGTAAACAAATGTTTATTCAAGTGTACTCATTCACCTTCAATTTTGGAAAAATATATTATGCCTCCCCAATCTCGCCCCAACATCTTTCGTGAGGTGGTCAAAAAACATTAGTTTGGTCGATTAACATCCTAATTAATGGCTAATTGACGCATCAATTTATTTTAATATTTTAATATTAATACATATTAGTTGACATGTCAATTCAATTAAACGGTCAATTAATTCGTTAACTCATTCAATTAAGAATACTAATGAATCCAACAAAACATTCTTGTTCACGTTATAAATGTTGGATGGAGAACACCATGTATAACCCCTTTAATTTTCAACCATAAATCTAAATGTGGAGTTCTATCATGAAAATTTTTCGAAACTAACCAAGGTACCAAACTTTATACCCGAAATAACCAAGTTTTGAACATAATTCTCAAAATGTCTTTTGCGGGATACCATTCAGCGCCAGGCGGAGAACCATTCAGCGCCTTTGTTTAAGGGAGTAATTAAGGGAGATAAATAAAGGCGCTGAATGAAACAGCGCCTTCCAACATTTCAGATATTTAAAAAAAAAAAATTATTCCACTCCAAGATGTACCCGCCGAATTCTCCATTATTTAGTTATTACGATCAATTATATTGATAATTAAGATATATAATTAAATATTCAGTAAAATTTATTCAAATTTATGAATTTGAATGAATATTAATTATGTATTAAGTTTACAGCTAATATGTAATGGTTATTATTTTAATTAAATATATGAATCGAAATTATCCAAATTTTATCATAACATTTTTATGTTATAATTAGTATATTTAATTAAAATGATAACCAGTACATGTTAGCGGTTAACTTAATCCATAATTAATAATTATTCGAATTCATAAATTGGAATAAATTTTACTGAATATTTAATTATATATCTTAATTATCAATATAATTGAACGTAATAACTAAATAATGGAGAATTCGGCAGGTATATCTTGGAGTGGGATAAATTTTTTATATCTTTTTCCAAACCGCGTCGTGTGTCAGTGGATATTAAAAAAAGAAAAAATTAAACCCCTCCAAAATGTACACACCGAATTCTCCATTATTTAGTTATTACGTTCAATTATATTGATAATTAAGATATATAATTAAATATTCAGTTAAATTTATTCAAATTTATGAATTCGAACAATTATTAATTATATATTAAGTTAACAGCTAACATGTACTAGTTATTATTTTAATTAAATATACAAATTAGGACATAGAGTAGTTATGGTAAAATTAGGATAATTTCGATTCGTCTATTTAATTAAAATGATAACTAGTACATGTTAGTTGTTAACTTAATATATAATTAATAATTGTTCAAATTCATAAATTTGAATAAATTTTACTGAATATATAATTATATATCTTAATTATCAATATAATTGAACGTAATAACTAAATAATGGAGAATTCGGCGTGTACACTTTGGAGGAGTTTAATTTTTTTTTTTTTTATATCCACCACACTGACACACGCGGTTTCAAAAAAGTATAAAAAGTTAATCCACTCCAAGATGTACCTGCCGAATTATCCATTATTTAGTTATTACGTTCAATTATATTGATAATTAAGATATATAATTAAATATTCAGTAAAATTTATTCCAATTTATGAATTCGAACAATTATTAATTACATATTAAGTTAACAGCTTACATGTACTAATTATCATTTTAATTAAATATATTAATTATAACATAGAAATGTTATGATAAAATTTGGATAATTTCGATTCGTATATTTAATTAAAATAATAACCATTACATATTAGCTGTTAACTTAATACATAATTAATATTCATTCAAATTCATAAATTTGAATAAATTTTACTGAATATTTAATTGTATATCTTAATTATCAATATAATTGATCGTAATAACTAAATAATGGAGAATTCGGCAGGTACATCTTGGAGTGGAATAATTTTTTTTTTTTAAAATATATGTGAAATGGCGCTGTTTCATTCGGCGCCTTTATTTAACTCCCTTAATTACTCCCGTAAACAAAGGCGCTGAATGGTTCCCCGCAATTTAAAAAAGGCGCTGAATGGTACCCCGCAAAAGACATTTTCGGAATTTCTTTCAAAACTTGGTTATTTTTGCAATTTTGTTTTCAAACGTGGTTAGTTTTAAAAAATTTCCTTCTATCATACACTCTTTTAAAAGAATATTTTGGATATTTTAGGAATTAATTATATTTGTAAAATGATGTATCACAAAATTTATATTTTATGGATATTTTTGTTTAAATGAACAACAAAAAATTCTAATTTAACCAAACATTAATTAATTAATATATTTGAGATCTTACCTTAAATATTCATAAATGAATAATTACTCGGAATATTCTTAAAAATTGATGTATAATAAAAAAAATGATGTATGATAGAAGTCCCCAATCTAAATCTATAATGGACCTTATGTACACACTTCCTTTTCTTCCTATTTTTCTTCTGCACTTGATGTACCGGTAGAGGTACGTTAGGATTGGATAATTTGCATTTTGTTTTATGGGCCGGAAATCCTTATTTTGGCCCAATTAATAAGCTAGGAGATTAGGAATCAGGATTCGACATCAATATGTTTCTCATAATCTCATGTCCTTACATATTTGGATCAAAATTTAAAATATTTTGAATTTGAATATCACTATACACTTTTGAAGTTTAAATAAATAAAAGTAATTTGAATATCAGAATAATGAAAATTTGTGCTCAACGAATTCGCCGCACACAAGTTGTGAGGGGAAACAAAAATAAAAGAGGTTTAGTTTAATCACGAGGTTTATATGCATGTAACACACTAATTGTTATTTAACAAGAACTTCTAGTTTTTTTGTCGACAATAATTTCTTTCAGAAAATAAATATATGATAAAATATTTCAAGTAATAAGAGATTAGATGAAACTGATTTAAAGAATGAACGGTAAACGGTATTTATTACAATTGTATATGCACAAGAGATTGTAAGAATAGCTAACTCTGTCGAATTGATGGCCTTAGAGGATAAAAAAGAGAGGATCATTTTTCTCAAAAAAAAAAAAAGAGAGGATCATCTATGCTTACATTCTATTCGACCGAACTCGAGCATTTCCAAGAAAATATTTTGAAGGGATCGTACTAAATTTAATCTCACACCCCCCTACAAAGACCATACTAAATTTAAATATCTATAACTTTGTATTTTTAGGGGGGCTATGTCTGTGAATATTTGTTAAGTTTTTAGCTACTTTTTTTGGCGTTGGTTTGCTAACTCTAACTAGAGAGGATCACGATTAACGTCATATTTGTTGTTTTAGATATTCAAAATTGAACTTTTCTTTTGTGTATGTCGACAACAAATGGAAGAATGAAAGAATGAAAAATGTCTGTACTTGATTTTATTTAAATAGTGTTCGATGGAGGGAATAATGAAATAATGAAAAAGTATAAAAAAAATTATTTGAAACGAAAAGAGAAAATATAATTATTATTTAATCATTTTTCACTTTTCCATCTCTTTCGTAAAATATAATTAATCCACTCATCCACTATTCCATTTTATTTTTTTTTGTACTCTTATTCGACGAAATAAATCAAATTCTGAAATTATTATTTAATTATTTAGTTTGTACTTTGTAGGATCTCCAGATCAAATTATTTTAGTTTGTACTTCGTAGCATAAATAAATAACTAATTGAAATTTGTCAAAGATTTTTTTTCTAAGAACAATCATTCTTTGTGGACATGAATGTGATGAGTTAATTAATAAATAGTCTGAAATTAGGACAGAGTGAGATGAATGATGATCAAATAACAAGAAACATGAAGTATGAACACTGAACAGATTATAATTATAATAAGAACGCCGCTCCGTGAATAGTGCCCTCAGATCAGATTCATTGTTTTCCCACTTCTCTAGGCAACTCACCAATCAAAATCAAAATATAATAATAAATATCTAAACCATATTTCCAATTCCCATCCATCCATGTGCCTTATTCGTCATAAATATACATGTAACAAGTTGTTAGTACACTCAAGATTATACCGGATAATATTGATATTGATATTGATAATATAAGTTACGTTACTACATACTACATTACTACGTACTGATATACAATACAAGGACACTGAAAATCAGAAGTCGGGTGCATGGTGCATGGTGCCAAGGACTTCAATTTAGCAATAGGGACGCATAGCAAAGATGGCGCGTAGATCCACGCGGTCTGATTGTACCCAGCCGTACATTGACCCCTGTCGCCATCCTTTTTCTTTCTTCAATTTTTTACTTATTTACATCTTCTTTCATATTTCTCAAATTCATACTTGATACAATTCCTCTTACGATATTATTTGTGTAAAATGAACTTTGCTATTTTTTAATATATTTTTGATTTTTTTTTTGTTGCCAAATAAAAAATGATATTTAGTGGATCTTATATTAAAAAAATATCAACTGCTTATGTTTTTGTTTATTATATCATGCAAATTTTTTCTTTTTATTGATTATTAATTTTAACTGATCCGTTTTAATAGAATATAATAGTTGAATGAACATAATCAAATATATTAAAATTATCGTCAATTTTTAAGCTGACGGTCTTACTTACATGAATTGAAAATAAAAATCATCATATAAGATGATATAATATAATGCATATTAATGAAGTAGAAGTTTTTTTTGAGAATGACACAAGATAGACGTTTTCAAGTACCGTATAAACTTGTAAGTCTAGATTTGAACAATGTAATTAAAAATTAAGCGAAAATGATCAGAATTTTAAAAAGAAAAAAAAATGATGAACAACATATATGGTCAATGTATTTTGAAGTGATAATGAATTATGTAGATAAATTTCTCAGATGCGATTATGGCCTAACTTTTGAGTCGATCTAATTTATTTATATTTAATGTGAATATTAGGATAAACATATATTATCGGTCATCTTTAAAATTTAAATATCAAGTATGAAATATGAATTCGTTGCCACTTTTATAAATTAATAATATTGTGATAATAACAACCATATCTACATAATTTATTAATAATTTGATTATATATGATAAATATATTATAATTACATATGTAAAAATACATATTTTTATTTCTTTCCGGTTACCAGGACATTGTATCGAATTTGAAATTAACGATTCTAAGTAAAATATTGTAGGGGAGTTTAAAACCTCATCTTCTTTTATAGCATACAAAGCCATGCCTCTTTGTCTGCCTCCCTCCCTCATACGCACATGGCTACTTACTTTCTTCCCTTCTTCTCCTTCACTCTCCTCTTCCTCGCCATTGGAGTCTCCACAACGAGCTCAACCAAACCCACGCATCAAACCCTAGTTCTCATTCCTCTTCGAGACACGACCAACACGAACTCACCCCTCTCCGAATCATTAACGACCCACAAAAGTGACGATGGACACACTCTCTCAAATGCCCTTCACGTTCCCATTTCTCACATCGATGAACTCCCCTCCGCCTCGAAATCAACAGCTGAAAGCCTTCTTCATTCTCGCTTAAATCGAGACATAAATCGCGTAAAAACCCTCTTCTCCTCCCTCTATGCATCTCCCCATTCCAACCGCTCCTTTACAACTCCAGTTATTTCTGGCCTCTCCCAAGGAAGTGGAGAATATTTCGCCCAAATTGGAGTCGGTACTCCTCAGACCCGATCCCTCTTTGTACTCGACACAGGTAATTACCAATTGCCTAAAAAACTTGTATTTTTTTACAGAAAGATCGTTCTTTATTTATTCAAATCCATAAAGTTGATAGAAATTATATTGGGGAAACTTCGCGTTCATTCACCATTGATGACTTTCAACAGGTAGTGACGTACTCTGGCTCCAGTGCGCGCCATGTCGGCGCTGCTACCACCAAACGGGTCCCATTTTCGATCCGTCTAAATCCCGTTCTTTCACATCAGTTCCGTGCAAGACACCTCTCTGTAACAAACTCGACTCGCCAGGTTGCGACACTAAAAGCCGAAAATGTATGTACGAGGTCTCCTATGGCGACGGTTCCGCTACAATTGGCGAGTTCTCTACCGAGACGTTAACTTTTTCTGGCCGGGCCCGCATTGGTCGAATTGCCCTTGGTTGTGGTCACGATAATGAAGGCTTGTTTGTTGCCGCCTCTGGCTTACTAGGTAACAATTTTGTAATTAGCATTTTTAATTTTAACGTGTAATAACAATTTATAACTTTCTAATTTGTCACTAGGTCTTGGACGTGGGCCCCTGTCGTTTCCATCGCAATTGGCACGTCGGTACGGACGAAAATTCTCGTATTGCTTAGTGGACCGTACCACTTCCAAAACCCCAAGAGTTTCCTCTGTTATATTCGGCGAGTCGTCAATACCTGTCAACACGGCCTTCACTCCCATGGTCCAAAACCCTAAAATGTCAACTTTTTACTACGTAGAGCTAATCGGAGTGAGTGTGGGCGGGACCCGAGTTTCTGGTCTGGTCGAGTCAGACTTACGACTCGATCCTCAAACCGGTCGAGGCGGAGTCATAGTTGATTCGGGCACGTCCGTGACTCGACTCGCCAGATCAGCATATTTAGCAGTTAGGGACGCGTTTAGATCCGGCGCGGTAGGATTGAAAAGGACAGCTGGCGGTTTCTCTCTTTTCGACACGTGTTTTGATCTGAGCGGGCTGAATGCGGTGAAGGTGCCGACCGTTTCCATGCATTTTAAAGGAGGTGCTGACGTGGCGCTTCCTCCCGAGAATTATTTGATTCCGGTGGATACGAAGGGGACTTTTTGTTTCGCGTTTGCCGGTACAGATGGTGGGGTTTCGATAATAGGGAATATTCAGCAACAAGGGTTTAGGGTTATTTTCGATGCGCAGAAGAAACAAGTTGGGTTTGTTTCTAAAGGTTGTTAAGTTAATTAATGTAATGTAGTTTGGTGGGTTTTAGTGGGGTTTTAAAGTTTGTTTAGAGGATCATAATGATAAAATGGTAAAGAGGTAACTCTTAAAAGAAGAAAGTTTGAATTTGTTTATGTGATTTGTTTTTGGGGTTTGATAGGACGTCCTCACACATCCGCGTTAATCGAGATTATTTTAATGGATTAATTGAATTGATTAATCATCAAATCAATGTTAGTTTAATTGATTCAATTAAAAAATTAATTAATTTAATTAAGTATTCTCGGTAGACGCATCAATAATGTTTTATTGAGTTGTGGGGTTATATATATTTTTCTTTTGTTTTTTGTTTATTTTCTCTTTGAATTTCTTTATAAAAGGAGAGCCACTAATAAAGAGAGGGGAAGAAAGATTTGTTTGATTCACAAGAGAGTGAAATGAAAAATCAAAATCAAGTATTTTACAAGAGATTGTACTATAATTTTATGTTTTTTTTTGGGTGAAAAACTGAATTTGTTTAAAAAAAGATGGGTGTATTAACGTTCACAATTGAACAATTTTGAGAATTAAATGAAAATTTAAGTAATTTGCCTTCATTAGCATCCAGATATGTATTTTGAAAACAACTAGTGATTTGTCAATTAGTTATGCATGAGGCTTCAATTTGTAAATAAAAAAACACGTATAATTACTCGCATGCAATAGCATTTCAATATTTATGATATATTGAGAACTTTTCACAATTGAGTATTTTACCGGATATCACTTTTATTTTCAGTTTTTCTCACAAATCCCCCATAAATTTTTTATTTTCTTCAAAATCCCCTCACTTTTCTGAATATTATAAAAGATTTTTAATCTTTTGTTATGTTTTTATAAATGATCATTGTGCGCCGTGATTTTGTTTTAAAATTTCCATAACTTTACAAATAATATATACATATTACCCATATTATTTTTCAGAAATATATTTTAATGACCATTGTTATTTTCATTTTTTCAACACACTTTGTACAAATAATTTTGAAACTATATACAATAATTGTTGTCTAAAATTATTTTTAGCTCTCATCATTTATTCAAAAAACATACTACAAACTAAAATCATAATTTTAATTTAAAAACTCCATTTTTTAGAAAATAATCTTATATAGCAATACCAACAATATATAATAGTTGTTGAAAATATGTAACGTTAGTTTGCATGAAATAATTTTTATTTTTTCTATATATTTGTACAAAATAGTTTCGAAATAATTACATAACAATTGTTATATATCGTATATATAAAATTATATATTTTGGACCAAACTTGACGTGCACTTAAAAATATATATCATACTTATAAAACAGTTGAGCACACAACTAAAAGTATATATGGCAATACATTTAAAAAAATATAGTTTTGAAATAATGACATAAAAAAAAGTATCGTACAGTAGTTAAAATGAGTTAAAATGTAGAATTTTGCATGTTTTGACTTTCAAATTTACTTGGTTTTGAGGATAATTTCATTTTACCCTGAACAATGAGTATTTAATATTTGTGATTTTAAAATAAAAAAAACGAACTAAAATCAATTTCAAATTTACTAACAAAAATGTGATTTAAGGTGTTGGACCGGCAGTTTAACTCATAATTTCGTCCAATGACTTGGAAATACATGTAGGTTAGTTTGATTGATCATTGTGTTGAATACCCTAAATATGGAAAACTGTAGGTTTGGTCGTAAACATTTCTTAACCAAATTTAAACAAAATGAATTTGACAGTGTGTTATATATACACATTTCTCTTTCTCTGTCCTCTCAACACACCGAGACATGGCTTCCCCTAATTTTCTCCTCTTCTTCCCTTTTTTGCTCTTTGTCATCAATGGAGTCTCGACGGCCCACCCAACCGAAACAACGCACCAAGACCTACTTCTCACTTTTCTTCAAAAACCAATCAACACGATGTTGTCGTTCCCTAAATTCCTAGATACGATCAAAAGCGACGAAGGACACGATAGCTCCAAATCCCTTTACGTTCCCATTTACGACGTCGACACTATCCCCTCGGCCTCGAAGTCAAGCTCAAACTCAACACCCGAAGATCTCTTGCGTTCGCGCTTGGAACGCGATATCAAGCGTGTAAACGCAATCTTCTCCTCCCTTCGACCTATTTCTACCCTTTCCGACACCGAAAACTCCTTCACAACTCCGGTCGTCTCCGGCATGTCCCAAAATAGCGGAGAATATTTTGCCACGATCGGCGTCGGTACTCCTCCGACCAAATCGCTCTTTGTTCTCGACACAGGTACGGATAATAGTACTACCTCCATAAAAAAAACAATGTTTTTTGTATATCTATGTCATATATTGATTCACCATCTGATATATCTCAACAGGCAGTGACGTGGCTTGGGTTCAATGTACGCCTTGTCAGCGCTGCTACCGCCAAACGGATCCAATTTTCAACCCGTCCAGATCCAGTT
This sequence comes from Luzula sylvatica, assembly GCA_946800325.1. Lineage (NCBI taxonomy): Eukaryota > Viridiplantae > Streptophyta > Magnoliopsida > Poales > Juncaceae > Luzula > Luzula sylvatica. The sequence continues at coordinate 1,809,891 of OX326961.1, forward strand.
CTTATTCTCCGGTAAGATGCAACAGCCGTCTCTGCCGCAGACTCGACCAGCACAGTTGTGATATAAAAAGCAGGAAATGCTCGTATTCAGTAACTTATGGAGATGGATCCAATACAATCGGGGATTTTGCAACCGAAACTTTAACCTTTGCTGGCGGGCCCCGTGTAAATGGCATTGCCCTTGGATGTGGTCATAACAATAAAGGCTTGTTCGTTGCGGCCTCAGGCATCCTCGGTAATATTTTATTTTGTAACTTATATAAATAGTACGTAATTATTTATCTTAAACTATCTTAATGTATCGATAGGTCTCGGACGCGGTAGCCTTTCATTTCCGTCCCAACTGGCATCTCGGTATGGCCGCAAATTCTCATATTGTCTAGTAGACAGTACTACCTCTTCGCCTACCCCGAGAGTTTCCTCGGTTATATTCGGGGAGCCACCAATGCCCTCTAACACAATCTTCACTCCCTTGTTGCAAAACCCTAAATTGCCATTCTTTTATTACGTAGAGTTGACAGGATTCACCGTGTCGGGAACCTTTATTCCGGCCGAGCCAGCCTTACAATTCAACCCCGTACTTGGTCAAGGCGGAGTCATAGTCGACTCCGGCACGCGAGTGACTCGATTAGCAAGATTAACATATACAACATTAAGAGATGCGTTTAGAGCCAAAACGACAGAACTGAAAATGATACCGCAAGGTTATGCACTTTTCGACACGTGTTATGATCTGAGCAGTGCTCCGGCTTCGATTACGGTTCCGACTGTGATTCTCCATTTCAAAGGGGGTGCTGACGTGGCACTCCCAGCCCGGAATTATATGGTTCCGGTTGACGGGAGAAGTTATTGTTTCGCGTTCGCTCCCACGGACTCGATTTCCATTATTGGTAATATTCAACAACAAGGGTTTAGAGTTGTTTTCGATGTTGATAATGCACGTGTTGGGTTTGTTCCCAAAAGTTGTTAGTGTATTATAAATTCAGTTTCGATTCCGTAATGGTGTTTATAGGAAACTTTGTAAAAAAAGCTCAGAAATTATACATTATATTTACTGATATAATTGATATATTAGTCGTTAATCATGATAATTTATTTTTTGCCATTCGATATAGGATAAGAAAACATTATTCATCGTTTCTTACATTATTAATGTATTGAATATTTCTAAGAAATTTGTTTACATTAATCATATTGTTCATGTTCTTAATTCAAACCGTGCATGAGAAAACTAGGGTTTACATGAATTAAAATTTAGGAAAATGTTGGATATACCCCACCTCTCCTCCCACATTCTTGATGGCGTGGATATGATTTTAACAATTTAATTCATGATTTAATATCTTAATTGTATGTTCAATCATAAGTTAAAATAATTAAATCATAAAATAAGATGTTAAATCATGTTTTTGTGTGTTAATTTTGAAAATGTTAAATTATATCTACGTCATCAAGAATGTGAGGGAAAAATACTAGGAGGCTGTACGCGTACATCACTATTCTACAATTTAAACCCTGCCACCCCCAAATTAAAAGGTGGAACTGACAATTTCCCTTCCTTTACTTAGATATCAATTTCTTTCTTCTAGTTGAGTCTGTAATTGTATATCACAAAATTGATTTGATTTGAAATCGATTTATTTGAGTTGATTAGAGATGTTTATTAGACCCGATCAAAAGAGGAGAAAAACATGTGGCACTACTAGAGCATAAGTTACTTCAGACTTCGATTTCATGGTTTTTTATTTATTTTTAATTGGCAATGGTTGAGCTTGTTTTGATGCTTCAGTAATATAGTACCATCACTGATAAGATAACGAGAAGTTTTCATAAAATCAAACTTGCATGCAAGGTGTTACTGTTGACTGTGTGCACGCACGAGAGAAACATATATCCTAACAAGGCAAATGATGAAAATATGGACTGCTAGATAAGGTAATTAGTTTATTGACGGAATTCTAATAAGGTAATTTAGTCTCAATTAAACCTCAATCTTACTTAATTATTTTTGTTTTATTTTCATAGTTTAATTTGATAACAAGGAGTATAGAGGATTCAAAAAGTCTAGAGAGCAAGAAGTAATTTACCCAAGTTCTCCTTAAATATGAAGTGGTAAAAATTGGAGAATATTAGTGGTCTCTTCTTTTCATCTTTAGAGTAATATATATATTTTTGGAAAATGTTGTACATCCCCTGCTCCTCCCCCCCCCCCCCCCCCCCCCCCCCCCCCCCCCCCCCCCCCCCCCCCCCCCCCCCCCCCCCACCCACCCACACACACACGCACACACACACACACAAAGCCTTGATGACGTGGATAACGATTAACATCTCAAGAATTAACACACAAATACATGATTTAACATCTTAATTTGCGTTTTTAGTATCTTATTTTATGATTGAACACCCAAATAAGGTGTTAAATCATGTTTTTGTGTGTTAATTCTTAAGGTGTTAATTCTTATTCATGTCATCAAGGCTCCAAGTATAGGTTGGGGGATGTACATCATTGCTCTATATTTTTTTGATGAAATTCAAGGAAGGTTCACCAGCCCTTCGCTTGAAATAATATAAATAAAAAGAGAAATCTTTTTATATAGTTTTTTCCCATAATCAACAATTATGCAAACATAAAATTCAGGAAAAGAAAAAAATACTGGTCTTCTTTAAGTTCCTTCACTCCAATTTCAACCCAATTGATAATTGATTTGTTGATAATTAGTAATTACCCAAGCAAATAAGACAAACATAAAATTAAATCTCTTATTTATTAAATCATCATAAATTTATTATTTATCATATAATCATTTAAATCATCATAATTTTGTTGATAATTAGTATTTACATTTCTCCGTCTCTATACAAATTCTGTCACTCCAATAACGAATTGAAATTACGCAACACCGAAAAAGGACACGAAACCATAATTATATTAATATTTTACAATTCTCAAACAGAAGCTCCATTGACGTCAACGAAGAAACTATAATCCTGATCGCAACCCAAGTACGAGTCGCACATCAGTCATCAAGTAAACTTTATATTCCTTCCTTCCAATTTGATTAGGAGCCGCAAAAACAAGTCGCGTCTCACACTTCCTCTGCAAACAGACCCTCTTTATGGCGAGCAATTGATTCGCCGATTCATCATCTCCTACCACCGCCCACCCACCATCCTTCTTCCTTTACCTTCGGGTATCTCTCCGCATCCACGGGCCCCACTTCGGTCTCTCTCTCCAATATCACCTGAAGGGTAACATTACCGCCGGGACCCACATGTGCGGCATCGATAACCTCGTAAGACATATCGATATTAGGATAACGATTGCAAAATCTAACGATATTCATTAGCTCCGAATCGGACATGTTCAACATCGCTCTTCTCTCAGAATCTTCCATCTCGACCAAATCGAACACGGTCTCGACTCCTCTCTCTTTACACTTCTTCGCGAGCTCGTTTCCGAAATGGGGAAGCTGCGTCAGAACCGAATCACGGCCCCACATACCCTGAGTCACCATCTGGCTAAGTTCCATTGCCGATAAAGCCACTTCCAACCATCCATTGCTCGAAATCACATCGACCATCGCTTGCAAGAGTCGATGCGCGGATAATACAACTTCTCTTTGGTCTTTCGCCTAGTTACCAACAACCACGCGCCTCGCATAATGTGCTTGCAATAAAGCGTTTGCTTTGAGATGTGCGTCCACGGCTCGAGGGTTATCGACAGAGAATCTCTGATGGTTGATAAGTTTTTTAATTTGATTTTCCTCGCAAGGATGAATCAGTAAATTTGCATATTCAGAAACGGAGGATAATACATCTAGCAAACCCTTCGTTTTGGTATCCTGTACCAGCAAAGACCCGAATCGCTCCACGGTCACGTAACTAATGTAATAATACGAAGCGATCAGACCCGAATTGAGAGATTTAAGGTACATATCTTCTTCGATCGCAACACACTTACTCGCCTCCAGATCTACGAGCACGTTGTCGATCAGCTCGGAGAGATGGTCGGAGAGATGGTGACGACTCACTCCTTGTAGGTTTTTATAATTAGAGTTTTTGGTCGACGATACATGAAACTCCAAGTTAAACAATCCACCGCGTCTTGTTTGTTCTCCGCGGACCCCACGGCGATCTCGGCGTTGATATGATCGTGCAAGAAATGCTGCAATTGACTCTCCAGTGGAAACGCTTCGTACAAAAATTTCTTGTAATATTCCTATTTTGGGGCGTGGCATAAAATAACGCACTTGCTCGAATCATCCTTCAAAGGACGGTTCGCATGGCCCATCATTTGGAGTAGCTCTGTGATTGGGTAATCGGTACGAGCATTTTCTCTCGCGTCGTAATATTGAGTACCCATTACGACAACCAAATGGGCAGAAAGAGATCGGCCCCAACACATGGACCCACTTGCGACACAAACTTGGATTCGTCCACTTAGGAATAAACCGATCACAATCTCTTGGTCCAGTTCGGTCAAACCCTCGTGTAAATAGCCTACACCATAAGTCAATGCGTGTTGGAGGGTTTCCTCTTTAACTTTCTCGATGAAAGGTTTTATTTCCTCTTTCGACCAGAGAAGATACGGGCTGTGGAAATTTTCGATTTCTTCCTTGTCGCCATGTTCGGAAAATACATATGTGCAAATATCTAAGGCAGTTAATCGAACGTGTTTTCGTGTTGGTACAAAAACGAGAGCAGGTTTGCCGTTTTTGGCATGTTGGGAAATGGCAGTGTAAGTAGGTTTCGTCATGGCTTGCATTCTCGCCTCGAAATTCACGATATCAACACCTTGGATGTGGATCTCTAACGGTACGGGTCGAACTTTTGGAGAAAAGTTGAACAACCCGTGTGAGGTGGCACTGATCCATTCGCCCAAATCTTTCCCGTTAGCAATCGAGACCGCTAAAGCGATTATTCGAATATTGTTCTCGATCTGACTAGAAATTCGCCTCATTCGAGAGACTATTACCTCGAGAACCGGACCAGATTCTCCTCCAATTAAATGCAATTCGTCCACGATAAAAAGAGAAATTTGTTGTACTTGCTTCCTTTGTTTCCATCTTCGAGACAACGCGTCCCATTTCTCAGGCGTACCGATTATTATCTGACCATTTTCCAATAACTTGAGATCCGTTACAGTCTGCAGTTAACTCGACAACACGGATCCCGAGGCGACCTTCAAACTTCTCCTTCCAATCTCGGTACCGTTCTTTTGCCAGTGCTTCAATTGGAGCGATGTACACAGTTCTCATTTCGGTACCCATTTCAGTTGATTTTTGATACGTTCTTAAGAGAGCAAACTCGGCGCAGATGGTTTTGCCGCTGCTAGTAGGGGCCGAGACAAGTACATTATCGTCAGTATTGTACAACACGTTGAATACCTGTGTCTGGATCGGGTTGAAATGCTTGAATGTGTCGTATAAACCCTCGAAATTAGGGTTTTGCAAAGCGGTAACGGGTAGAGGTTGCAAATCCAATAACTCGGTGAAAGGAGCGAACTTTTCAGGCAAAATCAAATGCTTGAAACAAACAGGCAAGACCGTGTGAGAACCGAGCCACTTGTCAGAGACCATGCTAATGAAAAATTGGGGAGGCATTGGTTCGTAAATCGGCACGGTAAAATTAATCATGTGGTCTTCGTCGATATATTGTTTCTTCAGTAAGAAATACTCGTGGTGGAGAATATACTCGCTGTCATTATCTTCGACGATAACCCAAAACGGCTCCACGTGTCCATGTACTTTATCCTCCCATTCGAAATCAGGAGTTATGATCAGCTCGAACCCCAAAACGGAGCGTGTAATGGGCTGAACATGAGCCGAAAGGTTGATTTTAGGGATTTCATGGATGGATTTGTGAATCGTTCTGCCCATTTTTGGGTACCGGATTAATTCCCGATTTCTTGGGCCGAAAGGTCACCGTACCGGTCCCAATCGAGATCTTTCTTCTCGAGCCTCGTTAGGATCTCGTTTGGAATGTTTGTGAATTGGCGAAGAGGGAATTGTACACTCCACATTCGCTTGTCTACCATTTTGCATAGGTTTAACGCCTTTTTTGCCAGCTCAGCCCATCCTTGTTTTGTCACTATCTCGAATAGCGCCCTCAAAAGTCGTCCAGCACTTTGTAAAAGTCAAATAAAAATAACCAATTAATTCATAACAAAAAAAGAAACATAAGAAATAAAGATGGTAATTTAATTTATTTACCTGTTGGATGTAAATCATGTCAGAAGAGAGAGAATGACCGTCGAGTCGAAGTCTCGAAATATAAGATTGAAGTAAAACGTTAATTTTCACACTCGGTTCGTCCAAGCTCTCCTTGATCGGAATCGGCACGCGGTCCATCAATTTCGCGAGCTCGATCTTTTCGTCTTGACTCACCGACACGTACTTGAATTCCTCGCTCAATGAAAAAAGAAGAAACAAATCTATATCCTCCATTGTGGGCTTCAAGTACTCGTTGTACGTGCAAATCGTACCGTGCGTTATGTAGTAATAACTCGCTATTCTCCCCAACTCCGTTCCTTGGAAATACCCGCTTTCTTGTCGTACTTTATGAGGTTGTACTTCTCTAGCAAATTTGCCGCAGAATGAATCTACAAAAAATGTAAAATTAGAAACAAAAAAGGGGAAATGTATTAAAAAGTTAATTAATAATTTACCAGATCGGCTCTTCGTTCTTCTAGAAGTTTGTCTTTGTCAAGAATATTTCGAGGCATGCCGTACAGAGTAGGGTTTCGGAGCATGCGAACGAAAAGATACGTGTACCCAAGCCAAGTACAAGCATCTCTTATGTTCTGCACGGATCCCGAGACGATCTCGGCATTCAATTAATCCGTGAGTTTCGCAACGAACTGGCTCTCGATAGGTAATTGTTGATTCATCAGCGACAAGTAGTAATTTAAGTTGGTTTTCTCGGTTATGATAATGCCTTCGCCGTACGAGTCGTACTGTGGCCGGCCGGCACGGCCAAGCATTTGCATCACGTCAAGTGGACTCAACTCGGTCCACGCGCCTTTCTCCGAGCTGTACACTTGCGTCCCTTTAATGATCACTGTATGAGCCGGTAAATTCACTCCCCATGCCAGCGTGGCCGTCGAAACCAACACTTGCACGTGCCCATCTGCGAATAATTCCTCGACTAAATCACGATCAAGTCTGCCCAAACCCGCGTGGTGAATCGCGAATCCATAGGGTAACAAGTCCTTCAAATCGTTGCTTTTAACCAGCTCGATTTGACTGGTTAGAATCTCGCGACTCGCTCTGTCGTGCTTTAAAAATCGTGTTAATGTATCGTTTGCGAGAGCGGTGTCGCGAATTGCACGAGCGGTATTGGCGGTTTCCTTTCTAGAATGGATGAAAATAAGTACTTGGTGTTTCCCAGCCGAAGAAACCACTTTTTCGTAACAAATCTCGTTCATGAGTTGAAATCGCTGAAGAGGTTTTTTCACGGTTATTCCAATATATTGTTGAGCAAGAGGACAATGGCGGTAAGTGTTGTCGAAATGAAACAAACTCTCTTTACCAACACGCAAAAAGAGCGCCACGTCATCAAAATTCGGCAAGCTTGCCGAAAGACCAACCAGTCTACAAAACAGTCGATTCGTCTCGACCTGACGAATCGTTCTCGCCACTATGCTTTCCAAAACGGGGCCTCGATTATCGTGCAAGAGATGAATCTTGTCGATTATTAACAATTTCACGAGTTGCGTGTATGTCCTGTCACCAGATTTACGCGTCACGATATCCCATTTCTCTGGAGTCGTGACGATGATTTGAGTCTCCTCAATTTGTCCACGTGTCAAATTCTGGTCACCGCTAAGTTCCCTAACATTAACGCCAAAACAATTCAACCGGTTCGATAAATTCCCCACCACTTCCGCAAACAAAGCTTTCATCGGCGCGATATACACGATTTTATAATCAGAGTTATCGAACCCACCTTCCTCTCTGATATGTTTTCCTATCTCGTTTAATATCGTTAACATGGCTACATTAGTTTTCCCCGCACCGGTTGGAGCGCACAAGAGAAGATTATGCACGTGATTAAAAGCCGCATCGTAAACTCGACTCAGAACCCGATTCAGCTCCTTCATTCCTGAGAAAGCCGGTCTGGTCCATTCTGGCAAGTCTGAAATCTTCAGTCTTTTCACTAGGAAAAAAATCCGTTAGGTTTGAAAGCGGGTACGTGGTACTCGTCATACCCGTTATGTGGGGTAAAATGCGTACCTTCTGGAAGCTTGAGTTTCTCGTTAGACTCGAGGAAACGTGTCTCTTGTCGAAACGCGAGGGTATCCAAATCGAGTAACCGTCTCTGATCGTTCATGTGGGCCCCACGAGACGCTGAGTTGTCGTTATTCTCATCTCGTAACAAACGTCTAGCTTCGTCTCGTATACTCCTCTCCAAATTTTTCTGCCTCTCCATTGCGGAAGCTCGAGTCGTATAAAGCTGCTCCAATATGGCAACTCCATTGGGCCCAATCGATCTAATCTCCTCTATCCTCTTTCTCTCATCCTGGGTCTCTGCGAATGTATTTTACTTTTAGATTTTAAGTTTAACGTCGAAATCTGCTGGGACAGTACATTATATGGCCTCTTTAACAAATGGGCAGTTGCCACGTCCTTCAAAAAAAAAAAACAAATTGGCTGTTGTTTTGTTGTAATACTCGTCAAAAAATATTACTTTTTATTACTAAAAATAGTTATTATAACGTTCGCTTATTATAAAAAGAATGTATTAAAACCAACACTACGATATGATAATATAACATATTTTTTAATTATAATTATATACAAATTATGATATGAATAATATATATTAGTATATTTAAACGTAATTTTGTTTTAACTTATTCACAGATTATTAATATATATATATAGAGGATGACTAAGATACTTAATTACGTATCATGAGTTTTGTACTTATGATTTTTGTACCATTCGATTTGGTTCAAGATTTGTATTTTTTAATGATATCATTAATTATATCCATAAAAGATTGTGCTCATCATTAAATGCAAAAATCTCAAAACAAATATAATGGTAAAAAAATCCTAAGTATTAAACTCATGATACTGAATTAAGTATCTTAGTCATCCTTATATATATATCAAATAAGAAACATAAAATATCTAGATCGCGATACTCAATCCGGGTTTGAATATCAGATCCTAATAATATCCGGTTCAGGAATATGTATCCGAACCCGACACCAAAATCAAATATGAGAGCCGGATCCGAATCCAAAAATTACTAATCCATATCCAATACAAATGCTTTTTCGTATCCAAATATTCCTTCGAATATAATTCGGATCGATTCGGACAAAACCTAATCCATTAATTCCCCTACTTGAAGCCTCTTACAATTTTCTCTGCCATTTTGCTTTTTAATATTTTTTTAATAAAAATAAATAACATTATTATACTTAAAAAAAAATATCACACCACAAAATCAAAACATAAAAATATATCATAATGTAAAAACATATAACATATATTCTATTTAAAAAAATATTATACAATACATCTAAAAGTATATAAAAATAAATATATATCATATATTAAAAAATATAGGATATATCTAAAATGTACAAAATATATAAAAACATATATTTAAAAGTTATCTATGATATAACTATAAAAATATAAAAACACAGAAATATATCATACATGTAAACATTTTGTATAGGAATAATGAAATTAAAATCTGAGAATTAATTGATAATGAAAAATCTTAACATCTTGTATAGAAATAAAAAAAAGCAAACCATTCATCACAAAACTTTTAACTAATAACAATCTACATCCGAATCAATGAATTCAATCTCAAACTACAAGTTTTACAAAACAGTCTTTTGTTCTGCCATTATCTTTCTTTTCGATTACAAAATACAAATCTAAATTCACAAACATACCTCAAAAAAAGAAAAAAAAAGAAAATTTCATCCTTCCAAATTCTATCTTTAATTATAATTTTATACGGTTCATGAAAATTTGACACGTGGCCACGTACTCTTTACTGTAGCATGTCTTTCTACTTTCTACTGTAGCAAATACTGTTGACCTTTTACTGTAGCACGTCTCTACTGTATCAAATATTAAAAAGTATATTTCTTCATCAGTCATGTGAGCAGTGCATATTCCCTGTCTCTCTTTCTCTCTCATTTTACCGACCATTTACGACCATCTCTCAAACCCTAACCCTAAGCACAAAACTGCCGCCGGCTGCCCCCAAACTCTACCTGCGACGAGCAATATTAGAGAGACGACGCAAGCACAAGTGTGGCGATTGATTCTGACGATGCGCTCGCATGGGAGAAGTGATTCTAGCAGTTTTGGGTACGATTTATGTGTTGTGTTCTCTGTGTTGTGTGTGGTCTAGGGTTTCGGAAGATATGCGTTCGGTTCTTTTCAGGATGGTTTGGTATGACCTTCTCGGCTGATTTTGCTCTTTAAAGACTCCAACATCTGATTTCGGGAAAACTATTACTGGTATGTATTTTCCAGACATTATTTGTATGAATTAAAACCATAATTGTCCGAATATGTCATTTTACAGACTTAATTTATGCCGATTAAGCCCTAATTTCTGTATCGAATCTGGTTGTGTTCTCATTTGGACTGAACAGTTACTGGTATGTGTTAATCGTTTATTTTGCACATGTGATTTGAATTAACTAAACCCTAATTGTTTGAGTATATCATGTTAGAGACATAATTTGTTTTGCGTTTCATGATAATTTGATGTTTTTGGTTACATTAGTTCGATGCAAGAGATTGATCAAGTCCTTCCAAACAGGTGTATCTTATTGAAAATCCTATACACAAATTCTGGATTTGTTATTTTCATCGAGTTCCTTATCTGACCATCAAAGCTCCAAAAGGGACCAAAGTAAAATTATTATAAAGTATAAGGAGTTAATTGCAATTTCCTAATTATGACATTTAATTTTTGTGTACAGGATTTTCACAAGATACACCTGTTTTCTGATTGCTTTGGATTTAAGGACAATGCAAGATCATCGAGCTTCAAAAGGAAAAGAAAATTAAGGAAAAAAAAAATAGGAAATGATGCTCATTGTCCGGGCCGGGTTTCGTTGATCGGTACTGATACCGGTCCTTCAACTTTAGATTTTAGGGTTAAGGTGCTGAATATCTATGGAAGCCCTTTGATTTCACCCTGCCGAGGTATTTTTTTTTTTTCCCTTCTTTTTCTTTTGTTCTTTTTTATTTTAATTTGCAAGTTTTTTCTTTGTTTCCTTTCCATAATTGAAATAAGTGCTTTCATATTTTTTGTGCCAGTGATCTACCTTCAAAAGGGAAAAAGATGGAAAATGACACTCATGGTCTTGGTCGGGTTTCATTAATCGGTACCGGTCCTTGAATTTGAGATTTCAGGGTTGAAGCACCGAGTATCCATGCAGACCTTTTGGTTCCGATGTCGAGGTATTTTCTTCTTTCTTCTTTTGTTTACTTTTTTAAGAACTGAAATTATTATTTTTTCCTATTAGTAGTTATTTAGGGTTTCAAAAATTTGTGTTTTTTAATTTACTCTCATGTCTACTTTTAAGGATTATTCCCCTCTTCCATTCAGCCACGTCACATGTTTGGTATGTCATAAAATTCAATTGATGCTAAACTAGGCCTTTTGTTTTACACGGATTTATGTAGCAGTATTCGATTCTCAGGGGTATTTACGATATTATGCCTGTTCTCTCTTGAATATGCTTTTTCTAGGCCTTTTGTACTTTTAATTGTCGCTGTTTTCCCATACAAGTCCCTCTCATGCTTTTGTAGGGTATATCATCCTGATTGCTGGTCTCGAGGCCAAATTCAGCAGCTCCTCTTTGTGGGAAAAGTTTTTCGTACATGTGGTAATTTGAATATTTACCAATGTTGATAATTTTGTTTTATATAATACTCACCTTTTTTTTCCTTTAATTTGTGTGACTAGGGTTTCATAAATGGCAACTTAGCCGATTGCCAGTTACGACTATCTGTGCACATTTTTGCTTGATTTGAGGTATATATCTTTGTCATTTGCAGAGGTATTTTGGACAATTCTCTCCTTCAGTTATATATGGTATTATGGTTAATTTGGGGATATATGTAATATTCCTCTCATTTTGAAGAATATTTTTGATATTTCTCTCATCATCATCATATCATCATCTCATCATTATCATCTCATCATCTCATCGTCATAATCATCACTGACATATCACTATATTGCATATGATTCACATACTTATATTTGGTAATTTCTTTTTTCATTGTAATTTATTTCAGGTTTGTGGGGATTATATTATGACAAAATCGATGGATGTGTTACGTTTCGCAGCACGGATTTCTCCAGCTTTAGTCGAGGGGTATTTTGGTAATTTCTTTTTTCATTGTAATTTATTTTAGTATTTTATAATTACTCACTTATATTTGGTAATTTCTTTTTTCATTGTAATTTATTTTAGGTTTTTGGGGATTATATTCTGACAAAATCAATGGATGTGTTACGTTTCGCACCACGGATTTCTCCAGCTTTAGACAAGGGGTATTTTGGTAATTTCTTTTTTCATTGTAATTTATTTTTGTATCTTATAATTACTCACTTATATTTGGTATTGTTAGATTTCCAAGGAGATTCGATTCGATATTACTACAGGTTTTCTCTCATCTCAATTAACCTTAATTTAGTTATTATTGAATTCATTTATGAATATATTTGTCATTTTTTAATTTATTTGTTTCGGTTATTTCTACAAGGTTAATTGTTTTTTTATTTAATTTTTTATTTATGCATCATCATATCATAATCATCACATTATCATCATAGCATCATATCATAATCATAACATCATCATATCATCATATCGTAATCATATTATCATAATCATATTATCATCATCATATCATCAATCATTATTGTCGTGATAATTGTAATAATGAATGTATATACTTGCAAAAAAAAAACTTGAGCGGAAAAAAATAATTCGCATGAAAAAATAGTCACATGAAAAACAATTCGCACGAAAGACCAATCCGCATGAAAAACAATCCAGATGACTCAAACCCATGTTACATGTTACTCCATTGCCTCTCATGTATAAGAAATAAACAATTGTGCAAAGATTTATTTATTCTCTCATGACGATACAAGCTGTTTTCTCCAGTTTCATAGTAAAAGAACAAATTGACTGAATATTTTTCGTACTGATATCAATTTTGTAATAATCAAGACATGTAACAATCGTTCTTATTTAATTGTTGTGTTGCCATGTAATCATGAAACAAAAGAGCCAAATACAAAAATAAAAATAAACATCGATGACTAAAATGAGAAAAAAATTACAAAACAAAAAAATTAATATTACAATGAATATGAATATGATCACCATAATAAGTCACAAATGAAATACTACGAATAATCAATGCTCCGTTGAAGAAAAGTGCACGAAAAAATGCAATTCTATCATTAATGGTTCAGTGACGTGATTCTTTGAAAATTCGTATTGAATAATGAACGCTCCGTTGAACAAATTTTTGCATTTTTAAGAAATTTTGAAAAAATTGAAGTTTTTTTGAGTTAGCCTTAAATTACGGAGTATTTTGAGTATGACAAGAAAATTGAGTTCTTTTCTCGTGTTACACTTCTATTTTTACATTTTATTAAAAATATAATAATTGAATTTTTTTAAGGTGTTAGACTTCTGTTTTTGCAATTTTAGGAATTTTTTGAAAAAATTGAAATATGGGTGCTTTAGTCTTCAATTACGGAGTATTTTTAGTATGACATGAAAATTGAGTATTTTTCTTGTGTAACACTTCAATTTTAACATTTCTAATAAAATATCTTAATTGACATTTTTGAAGGTGTTAGACTTAAGTTTTTTCATTATTAAGAAATTTTTGAAAAAATTGAAATTTGTCTGTGTTAGTCTTCAATTACGGAGTATTTTGAGTACGACATGAAAATTGAGTTATTTTCTTGTGTTACACTTCAATTTTAACATTTTATTAAAAAATGTCATAATTAAATTTTTTCAAGGTGTTAGTCTTATGTTTTTGTATTTTTCAGAAATTTTTGAAAAAATTGAAATTTGTGTGTGTTAGTCTTAAATTATGGAGAATTTTGAGTGCGACATGAAAATTGAGTATTTTGCTTTTGTTACACTTCAATTTGAAAATATTTTTAAAAAATATCATAATTGAATTTTTGGAAAGTGTTACACTTATGTAATTGCATTTTTAAGAAATTTTCGAAAAAATTGAAATTTGTGTGTTAGTCTTCAAATACGGAGTATTTTGAGTACGACATGACAACAGAGTATTTTTCTTGTGTTACAATTCAATTTTAACATTTTTTATGAAAAATGTAATAATCAAATTTTTAGAAGGTGTTAGACTTCGGTTTTTCCATTTTCAAGAATTGTTTTGAAAAATTGAAATTTGTGTGTGTTTGTCTTCAATTACGGAGTATTTTGAGTATGACATGAAAATTGAGTATTTTGCTTGTGTTGCACTTGAATTTTAACATATTTAAAAAAACATAATAATTGAATTTTTTGAAGGTATTAGACTTCTGTTTTTACATTTTTAAGAAATTTTTGAAAAAATTGAAATTTGTGTGTGGTAGTCTTCAATTACGGAATTTTTTGAGTATGACATGAAAATTGAGTATTTTTCTTGTGTAACACTTCAATTTTAACATTTTTTAAAAAAATATCAGAATTTAATTTTTTTGAAGGTGCTTGACTTCAGTTTTATCATTTTTAAGAAAATTTTGAAAAAATTCAAATTTATGTGTGTTAGTCTTCAATTACGGAGTATTTTTAGTATGACATGAAAATTGAGTATTTTGCTTGTGTAACACTTCAATTTTAACATTTTTAAATAAAATATCTTAATTGACTTTTTTGAAGGTGTTAGACTTAAGTTTTTGCATTTTTAAGAAATATTTGAAAAAATTAAAATTTGTGTGTGTTAGTCTTCTATTACGGAGTATTTTGAGTACGACATGGAAACTGAGTATTTTCCTTGTGTTACAATTGAATTTTAACATTTTTTTGAAAAATGTCATAATTGAATTTTTTGAAGGTGTTAGACTTCAATTTTTTCATTTTAAGAAATCTTTCGAAAAAATTGAAATTTGTGTGTGTTAGTCTTCAATTACAGAGTATTTTGAGTACGACTCGAAAATTGAGTACTTTGCATGTGTTACGCTTCAATTTTAACATATTTTTTAAAAAAATAATAATCGAACTTTTTGAAGGTATTTGACTTTCTATTTTTGCATTTTTAAGAAATTTTGAAAAAATTGAAGTTTGTTTGAGTTAGTCTTAAATTACGGAGTATTTTGAGTATGACAAGAAAATTGAGTACTTTTCTCGTGTTACACTTCTATTTTTACATTTTATTAAAAATATCATAATTGAATTTTTTTAAGGTGTTAGACTTCTGTTTTTGCAATTTTAGGAATTTTTTGAAAAAATTGAAATATGGGTGCTTTAGTCTTCAATTACGGAGTATTTTTAGTATGACATGAAAATTGAGTATTTTTCTTGTGTAACACTTCAATTTTAACATTTCTAATAAAATATCTTAATTGACTTTTTTGAAGGTGTTAGACTTAAGTTTTTTCATTATTAAGAAATTTTTGAAAAAATTGAAATTTGTGTGTGTTAGTCTTCAATTACGGAGTATTTTGAGTACGACATGAAAATTGAGTTATTTTCTTGTGTTACACTTCAATTTTAACATTTTATTAAAAAATGTCATAATTAAAATTTTTCAAGGTGTTAGTCTTATGTTTTTGTATTTTTCAGAAATTTTTGAAAAAATTAAAATTTGTGTGTGTTAGTCTTCAATTATGGAGAATTTTGAGTGCGACATGAAAATTGAGTATTTTGCTTGTGTTACACTTCAATTTGAAAATATTTTTAAAAAATATCATAATTGAATTTTTAGAAAGTGTTACACTTATGTAATTGCATTTTTAAGAAATTTTCGAAAAAATTGAAATTTGTGTGTTAGTCTTCAAATACGGAGTATTTTGAGTACGACATGACAACTGAGTATTTTTCTTGTGTTACAACTCAATTTTAACATTTTTTATGAAAAATGTAATAATTAAATTTTTAGAAGGTGTTAGACTTCGGTTTTTCCATTTTCAAGAATTGTTTTGAAAAATTGAAATTTGTGTGTGTTAGTCTTCAATTACGGAGTATTTTGAGTATGACATGAAAATTGAGTATTTTGCTTGTGTTGCACTTCAATTTTAACATATTTAATAAAAATATCAGAATTTAATTTTTTTGAAGGTGCTTGACTTCAGTTTTATCATTTTTAAGAAAATTTTGAAAAAATTCAAATTTGTGTGTGTTAGTCTTCAATTACGGAGTATTTTTAGTATGACATGAAAATTGAGTATTTTGCTTGTGTAACACTTCAATTTTAACATTTTTAAATAAAATATCTTAATTGACTTTTTTGAAGGTGTTAGACTTAAGTTTTTGCATTTTTAAGAAATATTTGAAAAAATTAAAATTTGTGTGTGTTAGTCTTCTATTACGGAGTATTTTGAGTACGACATGGAAACTGAGTATTTTCCTTGTGTTACAATTGAATTTTAACATTTTTTTGAAAAATGTCATAATTGAATTTTTTGAAGGTGTTAGACTTCTATTTTTTCATTTTAAGAAATCTTTCGAAAAAATTGAAATTTGTGTGTGTTAGTCTTCAATTACAGAGTATTTTGAGTACGACTCGAAAATTGAGTACTTTGCTTGTGTTACGCTTCAATTTTAACATATTTTTTAAAAAAATAATAATCGAACTTTTTGAAGGTATTTGACTTTCTATTTTTGCATTTGTAAGAAATTTTGAAAAAATTGAAGTTTGTTTGATTTAGTCTTAAATTACGGAGTATTTTGAGTATGACAAGAAAATTGAGTACTTTTCTCGTGTTACACTTCTATTTTTACATTTTATTAAAAATATCATAATTGAATTTTTTTAAGGTGTTAGACTTCTGTTTTTGCAATTTTAGGAATTTTTTGAAAAAATTGAAATATGGGTGCTTTAGTCTTCAATTACGGAGTATTTTTAGTATGACATGAAAATTGAGTATTTTTCTTGTGTAACACTTCAATTTTAACATTTCTAATAAAATATCTTAATTGACTTTTTTGAAGGTGTTAGACTTAAGTTTTTTCATTATTAAGAAATTTTTGAAAAAATTGAAATTTGTGTGTGTTAGTCTTCAATTACGGAGTATTTTGAGTATGACATGAAAATTGAGTATTTTGCTTGTGTTGAACTTCAATTTTAACATATTTAATAAAAATATCGGAATTTAATTTTTTTGAAGGTGCTTGACTTCAGTTTTATCATTTTTAAGAAAATTTTGAAAAAATTCAAATTTGTGTGTGTTAGTCTTCAATTACGGAGTATTTTTAGTATGACATGAAAATTGAGTATTTTGCTTGTGTAACACTTCAATTTTAACATTTTTAAATAAAATATCTTAATTGACTTTTTTGAAGGTGTTAGACTTAAGTTTTTGCATTTTTAAGAAATATTTGAAAAAATTAAAATTTGTGTGTGTTAGTCTTCTATTACGGAGTATTTTGAGTACGACATGGGAACTGAGTATTTTCCTTGTGTTACAATTGAATTTTAACATTTTTTTGAAAAATGTCATAATTGAATTTTTTGAAGGTGTTAGACTTCTATTTTTTCATTTTAAGAAATCTTTCGAAAAAATTGAAATTTGTGTGTGTTAGTCTTCAATTACAGAGTATTTTGAGTACGACTCGAAAATTGAGTACTTTGCTTGTGTTACGCTTCAATTTTAACATATTTTTAAAAAAAATAATAATCGAACTTTTTGAAGGTATTTGAATTTCTATTTTTGCATTTTTAAGAAATTTTGAAAAAATTGAAGTTTGTTTGAGTTAGTCTTAAATTACGGAGTATTTTGAGTATGACAAGAAAATTGAGTACTTTTCTCGTGTTACACTTCTATTTTTACATTTTATTAAAAATATCATAATTGAATTTTTTTAAGGTGTTAGACTTCTGTTTTTGCAATTTTAGGAATTTTTTGAAAAAATTGAAATATGGGTGCTTTAGTCTTCAATTACGGAGTATTTTTAGTATAACATGAAAATTGAGTATTTTTCTTGTGTAACACTTCAATTTTAACATTTCTAATAAAATATCTTAATTGACTTTTTTGAAGGTGTTAGACTTAAGTTTTTTCATTATTAAGAAATTTTTGAAAAAATTGAAATTTGTGGGTGTTAGTCTTCAATTACGGAGTATTTTGAGTACGACATGAAAATTGAGTTATTTTCTTGTGTTACACTTCAATTTTAACATTTTATTAAAAAATGTCATAATTAAATTTTTTCAAGGTGTTAGTCTTATGTTTTTGTATTTTTCAGAAATTTTTGAAAAAATTAAAATTTGTGTGTGTTAGTCTTCAATTATGGAGAATTTTGAGTGCGACATGACAATTGAGTATTTTGCTTGTGTTACACTTCAATTTGAAAATATTTTTAAAAAATATCATAATTGAATTTTTGGAAAGTGTTACACTTATGTAATTGCATTTTTAAGAAATTTTCGAAAAAATTGAAATTTGTGTGTTAGTCTTCAAATACGGAGTATTTTGAGTACGACATGACAACTGAGTATTTTTCTTGTGTTACAACTCAATTTTAACATTTTTTATGAAAAATGTAATAATTAAATTTTTAGAAGGTGTTAGACTTCGGTTTTTCCATTTTCAAGAATTGTTTTGAAAAATTGAAATTTGTGTGTGTTAGTCTTCAATTACGGAGTATTTTGAGTATGACATGAAAATTGAGTATTTTGCTTGTGTTGGACTTCAATTTTAACATATTTAATAAAAATATCAGAATTTAATTTTTTTGAAGGTGCTTGACTTCAGTTTTATCATTTTTAAGAAAATTTTGAAAAAATTCAAATTTGTGTGTGTTAGTCTTCAATTACGGAGTATTTTTAGTATGACATGAAAATTGAGTATTTTGCTTGTGTAACACTTCAATTTTAACATTTTTAAATAAAATATCTTAATTGACTTTTTTGAAGGTGTTGGACTTAAGTTTTTGCATTTTTAAGAAATATTTGAAAAAATTAAAATTTGTGTGTGTTAGTCTTCTATTACGGAGTATTTTGAGTACGACATGGAAACTGAGTATTTTCCTTGTGTTACAATTGAATTTTAACATTTTTTTGAAAAATGTCATAATTGAATTTTTTGAAGGTGTTAGACTTCTATTTTTTCATTTTAAGAAATCTTTCGAAAAAATTGAAATTTGTGTGTGTTAGTCTTCAATTACAGAGTATTTTGAGTACGACTCGAAAATTGAGTACTTTGCTTGTGTTACGCTTCAATTTTTACATATTTTTAAAAAAAATAATAATCGAACTTTTTGAAGGTATTTGACTTTCTATTTTTGCATTTTTAAGAAATTTTGAAAAAATTGAAGTTTGTTTGAGTTAGTCTTAAATTACGGAGTATTTTGAGTATGACAAGAAAATTGAGTACTTTTCTCGTGTTACACTTCTATTTTTACATTTTATTAAAATTATCACAATTGAATTTTTTTAAGGTGTTAGACTTCTGTTTTTGCAATTTTAGGAATTTTTTGAAAAAATTGAAATATGGGTGGTTTAGTCTTCAATTACGGAGTATTTTTAGTATGACATGAAAATTGAGTATTTTTCTTGTGTAACACTTCAATTTTAACATTTCTAATAAAATATCTTAATTGACTTTTTTGAAGGTGTTAGACTTAAGTTTTTTCATTATTAAGAAATTTTTGAAAAAATTGAAATTTGTGGGTGTTAGTCTTCAATTACGGAGTATTTTGAGTACGACATGAAAATTGAGTTATTTTCTTGTGTTACACTTCAATTTTAACATTTTATTAAAAAATGTCATAATTAAATTTTTTCAAGGTGTTAGTCTTATGTTTTTGTATTTTTCAGAAATTTTTGAAAAAATTGAAATTTGTGTGTGTTAGTCTCCAATTATGGAGAATTTTGAGTGCGACATGAAAAATGAGTATTTTGCTTGTGTTACACTTCAATTTGAAAATATTTTTAAAAAATATCATAATTGAATTTTTGGAAAGTGTTACACTTATGTAATTGCATTTTTAAGAAATTTTCGAAAAAATTGAAATTTGTGTGTTAGTCTTCAAATACGGAGTATTTTGAGTACGACATGACAACTGAGTATTTTTCCTGTGTTAGAACTCAGTTTTAACATTTTTTATGAAAAATGTAATAATTAAATTTTTAGAAGGTGTTAGACATCGGTTTTTCCATTTTCAAGAATTGTTTTGAAAAATTGAAATTTGTGTGTGTTAGTCTTCAATTACGGAGTATTTTGAGTATGACATGAAAATTGAGTATTTTGTTTGTGTTGCACTTCAATTTTAACATATTTAATAAAAATATCAGAATTTAATTTTTTTGAAGGTGCTTGACTTCAGTTTTATCATTTTTAAGAAAATTTTGAAAAAATTCAAATTTGTGTGTGTTAGTCTTCAATTACGGAGTATTTTTAGTATGACATGAAAATTGAGTATTTTGCTTGTGTAACACTTCAATTTTAACATTTTTAAATAAAATATCTTAATTGTCTTTTTTGAAGGTTTAGACTTAAGTTTTTGCATTTTTAAGAAATATTTGAAAAAATTAAAATTTGTGTGTGTTAGTCTTCTATTACGGAGTATTTTGAGTACGACATGGAAACTGAGTATTTTCCTTGTGTTACAATTGAATTTTAACATTTTTTTGAAAAATGTCATAATTGAATTTTTTGAAGGTGTTAGACTTCTATTTTTTCATTTTAAGAAATCTTTCGAAAAAATTGAAATTTGTGTGTGTTAGTCTTCAATTACAGAGTATTTTGAGTACGACTCGAAAATTGAGTACTTTGCTTGTGTTACGCTTCAATTTTAACATATTTTTTAAAAAAATAATAATCGAACTTTTTGAAGGTATTTGACTTTCTATTTTTGCATTTTTAAGAAATTTTGAAAAAATTGAAGATTGTTTGAGTTAGTCTTAAATTACGGAGTATTTTGAGTATGACAAGAAAATTGAGTACTTTTCTCGTGTTACACTTCTATTTTTACATTTTATTAAAAATATCATAATTGAATTTTTTTAAGGTGTTAGACTTCTGTTTTTGCAATTTTAGGAATTTTTTGAAAAAATTGAAATATGGGTGCTTTAGTCTTCAATTACGGAGTATTTTTAGTATGACATGAAAATTGAGTATTTTTCTTGTGTAACACTTCAATTTTAACATTTCTAATAGAATATCTTAATTGACTTTTTTGAAGGTGTTAGACTTAAGTTTTTTCATTATTAAGAAATTTTTGAAAAAATTGAAATTTGTGTGTGTTAGTCTTCAATTACGGAGTATTTTGAGTACGACATAAAAATTGAGTTATTTTCTTGTGTTACACTTCAATTTTAATATTTTATTAAAAAATGTCATAATTAAATTTTTTCAAGGTGTTAGTCTTATGTTTTTGTATTTTTCAGAAAGTTTTGAAAAAATTGAAATTTGTGTGTGTTAGTCTTCAATTATGGAGAATTTTGAGTGCGACATGAAAATTGAGTATTTTGCTTGTGTTACACTTCAATTTGAAAATATTTTTAAAAAATATCATAGTTGAATTTTTGGAAAGTGTTACACTTATGTAATTGCATTTTTAAGAAATTTTCGAAAAAATTGAAATTTGTGTGTTAGTCTTCAAATACGGAGTATTTTGAGTACGACATGACAACTGAGTATTTTTCTTGTGTTACAACTCAATTTTAACATTTTTTATGAAAAATGTAATAATTAAATTTTTAGAAGGTGTTAGACATCGGTTTTTCCATTTTCAAGAATTGTTTTGAAAAATTGAAATTTGT
This sequence comes from Luzula sylvatica, assembly GCA_946800325.1. Lineage (NCBI taxonomy): Eukaryota > Viridiplantae > Streptophyta > Magnoliopsida > Poales > Juncaceae > Luzula > Luzula sylvatica. The sequence goes on from OX326961.1 coordinate 1,831,857, forward strand.
GTGTGTTAGTCTTCAATTACGGAGTATTTTGAGTATGACATGAAAATTGAGTATTTTGTTTGTGTTGCACTTCAATTTTAACATATTTAATAAAAATATCAGAATTTAATTTTTTTGAAGGTGCTTGACTTCAGTTTTATCATTTTTAAGAAAATTTTGAAAAAATTCAAATTTGTGTGTGTTAGTCTTCAATTACGGAGTATTTTTAGTATGACATGAAAATTGAGTATTTTGCTTGTGTAACACTTCAATTTTAACATTTTTAAATAAAATATCTTAATTGTCTTTTTTGAAGGTTTAGACTTAAGTTTTTGCATTTTTAAGAAATATTTGAAAAAATTAAAATTTGTGTGTGTTAGTCTTCTATTACGGAGTATTTTGAGTACGACATGGAAACTGAGTATTTTCCTTGTGTTACAATTGAATTTTAACATTTTTTTGAAAAATGTCATAATTGAATTTTTTGAAGGTGTTAGACTTCTATTTTTTCATTTTAAGAAATCTTTCGAAAAAATTGAAATTTGTGTGTGTTAGTCTTCAATTACAGAGTATTTTGAGTACGACTCGAAAATTGAGTACTTTGCTTGTGTTACGCTTCAATTTTAACATATTTTTTAAAAAAATAATAATCGAACTTTTTGAAGGTATTTGACTTTCTATTTTTGCATTTTTAAGAAATTTTGAAAAAATTGAAGATTGTTTGAGTTAGTCTTAAATTACGGAGTATTTTGAGTATGACAAGAAAATTGAGTACTTTTCTCGTGTTACACTTCTATTTTTACATTTTATTAAAAATATCATAATTGAATTTTTTTAAGGTGTTAGACTTCTGTTTTTGCAATTTTAGGAATTTTTTGAAAAAATTGAAATATGGGTGCTTTAGTCTTCAATTACGGAGTATTTTTAGTATGACATGAAAATTGAGTATTTTTCTTGTGTAACACTTCAATTTTAACATTTCTAATAGAATATCTTAATTGACTTTTTTGAAGGTGTTAGACTTAAGTTTTTTCATTATTAAGAAATTTTTGAAAAAATTGAAATTTGTGTGTGTTAGTCTTCAATTACGGAGTATTTTGAGTACGACATAAAAATTGAGTTATTTTCTTGTGTTACACTTCAATTTTAATATTTTATTAAAAAATGTCATAATTAAATTTTTTGAAGGTGTTAGTCTTATGTTTTTGTATTTTTCAGAAAGTTTTGAAAAAATTGAAATTTGTGTGTGTTAGTCTTCAATTATGGAGAATTTTGAGTGCGACATGAAAATTGAGTATTTTGCTTGTGTTACACTTCAATTTGAAAATATTTTTAAAAAATATCATAGTTGAATTTTTGGAAAGTGTTACACTTATGTAATTGCATTTTTAAGAAATTTTCGAAAAAATTGAAATTTGTGTGTTAGTCTTCAAATACGGAGTATTTTGAGTACGACATGACAACTGAGTATTTTTCTTGTGTTACAACTCAATTTTAACATTTTTTATGAAAAATGTAATAATTAAATTTTTAGAAGGTGTTAGACTTCGGTTTTTCCATTTTCAAGAATTGTTTTGAAAAATTGAAATTTGTGTGTGTTAGTCTTCAATTACGGAGTATTTTGAGTATGACATTAAAATTGTGTATTTTGCTTGTGTTGCACTTCAATTTTAACATATTTAATAAAAATATCAGAATTTAATTTTTTTGAAGGTGCTTGACTTCAGTTTTATCATTTTTAAGAAAATTTTGAAAAAATTCAAATTTGTGTGTGTTTGTCTTCAATTACGGAGTATTTTTAGTATGACATGAAAATTGAGTATTTTGCTTGTGTAACACATCAATTTTAACATTTTTAAATAAAATATCTTAATTGACTTTTTTGAAGGTGTTGGACTTAAGTTTTTGCATTTTTAAGAAATATTTGAAAAAATTAAAATTTGTGTGTGTTAGTCTTCTATTACGGAGTATTTTGAGTACGACATGGAAACTGAGTATTTTCCTTGTGTTACAATTGAATTTTAACATTTTTTTGAAAAATGTCATAATTGAATTTTTTGAAGGTGTTAGACTTCTATTTTTTCATTTTATGAAATCTTTCGAAAAAATTGAAATTTGTGTGTGTTAGTCTTCAATTAGAGAGTATTTTGAGTACGACTGGAAAATTGAGTACTTTGCTTGTGTTACGCTTCAATTTTAACATATTTTTTAAAAAAATAATAATTGAACTTTTTGAAGGTATTTGACTTTCTATTTTTGCATTTTTAAGAAATTTTGAAAAAATTGAAGTTTGTCTGAGTTAGTCTTAAATTACGGAGTATTTTGAGTATGACAAGAAAATTGAGTACTTTTCTCGTGTTACACTTCTATTTTTACATTTTATTAAAAATATCACAATTGAATTTTTTTAAGGTGTTAGACTTCTGTTTTTGCAATTTTAGGAATTTTTTGAAAAAATTGAAATATGGGTGCTTTAGTCTTCAATTACGGAGTATTTTTAGTATGACATGAAAATAGAGTATTTTTCTTGTGTAACACTTCAATTTTAACATTTCAAATAAAATATCTTAATTGACTTTTTTGAAGGTGTTAGACTTAAGTTTTTTCATTATTAAGAAATTTTTGAAAAAATTGAAATTTGTGCGTGTTAGTCTTCAATTACGGAGTATTTTGAGTACGACATGAAAATTGAGTTATTTTCTTGTGTTACACTTCAATTTTAACATTTTATTAAAAAATGTCATAATTAAATTTTTTCAAGGTGTTAGTCTTATGTTTTTGTATTTTTCAGAAATTTTTGAAAAAATTGAAATTTGTGTGTGTTAGTCTTCAATTATGGAGAATTTTGAGTGCGACATGACAATTGAGTATTTTGCTTGTGTTACACTTCAATTTGAAAATATTTTTAAAAAATATCATAATTGAATTTTTGGAAAGTGTTACACTTATGTAATTGCATTTTTAAGAAATTTTCGAAAAAATTGAAATTTGTGTGTTAGTCTTCAAATACGGAGTATTTTGAGTACGACATGACAACTGAGTATTTTTCTTGTGTTACAACTCAATTTTAACATTTTTTATGAAAAATGTAATAATTAAATTTTTAGAAGGTGTTAGACTTCGGTTTTTCCATTTTCAAGAATTGTTTTGAAAAATTGAAATTTGTGTGTGTTAGTCTTCAATTACGGAGTATTTTGAGTATGACATGAAAATTGAGTATTTTGCTTGTGTTGGACTTCAATTTTAACATATTTAATAAAAATATCAGAATTTAATTTTTTTGAAGGTGCTTGACTTCAGTTTTATCATTTTTAAGAAAATTTTGAAAAAATTCAAATTTGTGTGTGTTAGTCTTCAATTACGGAGTATTTTTAGTATGACATGAAAATTGAGTATTTTGCTTGTGTAACACTTCAATTTTAACATTTTTAAATAAAATATCTTAATTGACTTTTTTGAAGGTGTTAGACTTAAGTTTTTGCATTTTTAAGAAATATTTGAAAAAATTAAAATTTGTGTGTGTTAGTCTTCTATTACGGAGTATTTTGAGTACGACATGGAAACTGAGTATTTTCCTTGTGTTACAATTGAATTTTAACATTTTTTTGAAAAATGTCATAATTGAATTTTTTGAAGGTGTTAGACTTCTATTTTTTCATTTTAAGAAATCTTTCGAAAAAATTGAAATTTGTGTGTGTTAGTCTTCAATTACAGAGTATTTTGAGTACGACTCGAAAATTGAGTACTTTGCTTGTGTTACGCTTCAATTTTTACATATTTTTAAAAAAAATAATAATCGAACTTTTTGAAGGTATTTGACTTTCTATTTTTGCATTTTTAAGAAATTTTGAAAAAATTGAAGTTTGTTTGAGTTAGTCTTAAATTACGGAGTATTTTGAGTATGACAAGAAAATTGAGTACTTTTCTCGTGTTACACTTCTATTTTTACATTTTATTAAAATTATCATAATTGAATTTTTTTAAGGTGTTAGACTTCTGTTTTTTCAATTTTAGGAATTTTTTGAAAAAATTGAAATATGGGTGGTTTAGTCTTCAATTACGGAGTATTTTTAGTATGACATGAAAATTGAGTATTTTTCTTGTGTAACACTTTAATTTTAACATTTCTAATAAAATATATTAATTGACTTTTTTGAAGGTGTTAGACTTAAGTTTTTTCATTATTAAGAAATTTTTGAAAAAATTGAAATTTGTGTGTGTTAGTCTTCAATTATGGAGAATTTTGAGTGCGATATGAAAATTGAGTATTTTGCTTGTGTTACACTTCAATTTGAAAATATTTTTAAAAAATATCATAATTGAATTTTTGGAAAGTGTTACACTTATGTAATTGCATTTTTAAGAAATTTTCGAAAAAATTGAAATTTGTGTGTTAGTCTTCAAATACGGAGTATTTTGAGTACGACTTGACAACTGAGTATTTTTCTTGTGTTAGAACTCAATTTTAACATTTTTTATGAAAAATGTAATAATTAAATTTTTAGAAGGTGTTAGACATCGGTTTTTCCATTTTCAAGAATTGTTTTGAAAAATTGAAATTTGTGTGTGTTAGTCTTCAATTACGGAGTATTTTGAGTATGACATGAAAATTGAGTATTTTGTTTGTGTTGCACTTCAATTTTAACATATTTAATAAAAATATCAGAATTTAATTTTTTTGAAGGTGCTTGACTTCAGTTTTATCATTTTTAAGAAAATTTTGAAAAAATTCAAATTTGTGTGTGTTAGTCTTCAATTACGGAGTATTTTTAGTATGACATGAAAATTGAGTATTTTGCTTGTGTAACACTTCAATTTTAACATTTTTAAATAAAATATCTTAATTGTCTTTTTTGAAGGTTTAGACTTAAGTTTTTGCATTTTTAAGAAATATTTGAAAAAATTAAAATTTGTGTGTGTTAGTCTTCTATTACGGAGTATTTTGAGTACGACATGGAAACTGAGTATTTTCCTTGTGTTACAATTGAATTTTAACATTTTTTTGAAAAATGTCATAATTGAATTTTTTGAAGGTGTTAGACTTCTATTTTTTCATTTTAAGAAATCTTTCGAAAAAATTGAAATTTGTGTGTGTTAGTCTTCAAATACAGAGTATTTTGAGTACGACTCGAAAATTGAGTACTTTGCTTGTGTTACGCTTCAATTTTAACATATTTTTAAAAAAAATAATAATCGAACTTTTTGAAGGTATTTGACTTTCTATTTTTGCATTTTTAAGAAATTTTGAAAAAATTGAAGATTGTTTGAGTTAGTCTTAAATTACGGAGTATTTTGAGTATGACAAGAAAATTGAGTACTTTTCTCGTGTTACACTTCTATTTTTACATTTTATTAAAAATATCATAATTGAATTTTTTTAAGGTGTTAGACTTCTGTTTTTGAAATTTTAGGAATTTTTTGAAAAAATTGAAATATGGGTGATTTAGTCTTCAATTACGGAGTATTTTTAGTATGACATGAAAATTGAGTATTTTTCTTGTGTAACACTTCAATTTTAACATTTCTAATAGAATATCTTAATTGACTTTTTTGAAGGTGTTAGACTTAAGTTTTTTCATTATTAAGAAATTTTTGAAAAAATTGAAATTTGTGTGTGTTAGTCTTCAATTACGGAGTATTTTGAGTACGACATAAAAATTGAGTTATTTTCTTGTGTTACACTTCAATTTTAATATTTTATTAAAAAATGTCATAATTAAATTTTTTCAAGGTGTTAGTCTTATGTTTTTGTATTTTTCAGAAATTTTTGAAAAAATTGAAATTTGTGTGTGTTAGTCTTCAATTATGGAGAATTTTGAGTGCGACATGAAAATTGAGTATTTTGCTTGTGTTACACTTCAATTTGAAAATATTTTTAAAAAATATCATAGTTGAATTTTTGGAAAGTGTTACACTTATGTAATTGCATTTTTAAGAAATTTTCGAAAAAATTGAAATTTGTGTGTTAGTCTTCTAATACGGAGTATTTTGAGTACGACATGACAACTGAGTATTTTTCTTGTGTTACAACTCAATTTTAACATTTTTTATGAAAAATGTAATAATTAAATTTTTAGAAGGTGTTAGACTTCGGTTTTTCCATTTTCAAGAATTGTTTTGAAAAATTGAAATTTGTGTGTGTTAGTCTTCAATTACGGAGTATTTTGAGTATGACATTAAATTGTGTATTTTGCTTGTGTTGCACTTCAATTTTAACATATTTAATAAAAATATCAGAATTTAATTTTTTTGAAGGTGCTTGACTTCAGTTTTATCATTTTTAACAAAATTTTGAAAAAATTCAAATTTGTGTGTGTTTGTCTTCAATTACGGAGTATTTTTAGTATGACATGAAAATTGAGTATTTTGCTTGTGTAACACATCAATTTTAACATTTTTAAATAAAATATCTTAATTGACTTTTTTGAAGGTGTTGGACTTATGTTTTTGCATTTTTAAGAAATATTTGAAAAAATTAAAATTTGTGTGTGTTAGTCTTCTATTACGGAGTATTTTGAGTACGACATGGAAACTGAGTATTTTCCTTGTGTTACAATTGAATTTTAACATTTTTTTGAAAAATGTCATAATTGAATTTTTTGAAGGTGTTAGACTTCTATTTTTTCATTTTAAGAAATCTTTCGAAAAAATTGAAATTTGTGTGTGTTAGTCTTCAAATACAGAGTATTTTGAGTACGACTCGAAAATTGAGTACTTTGCTTGTGTTACGCTTCAATTTTAACATATTTTTAAAAAAAATAATAATCGAACTTTTTGAAGGTATTTGACTTTCTATTTTTGCATTTTTAAGAAATTTTGAAAAAATTGAAGATTGTTTGAGTTAGTCTTAAATTACGGAGTATTTTGAGTATGACAAGAAAATTGAGTACTTTTCTCGTGTTACACTTCTATTTTTACATTTTATTAAAAATATCATAATTGAATTTTTTTAAGGTGTTAGACTTCTGTTTTTGCAATTTTAGGAATTTTTTGAAAAAATTGAAATATGGGTGCTTTAGTCTTCAATTACGGAGTATTTTTAGTATGACATGAAAATAGAGTATTTTTCTTGTGTAACACTTCAATTTTAACATTTCTAATAAAATATCTTAATTGACTTTTTTGAAGGTGTTAGACTTAAGTTTTTTCATTATTAAGAAATTTTTGAAAAAATTGAAATTTGTGCGGGTTAGTCTTCAATTACGGAGTATTTTGAGTACGACATGAAAATTGAGTTATTTTCTTGTGTTACACTTCAATTTTAACATTTTATTAAAAAATGTCATAATTAAATTTTTTCAAGGTGTTAGTCTTATGTTTTTGTATTTTTCAGAAATTTTTGAAAAAATTGAAATTTGTGTGTGTTAGTCTTCAATTATGGAGAATTTTGAGTGCGACATGAAAATTGAGTATTTTGCTTGTGTTACACTTCAATTTGAAAATATTTTTAAAAAATATCATAATTGAATTTTTGGAAAGTGTTACACTTATGTAATTGCATTTTTAAGAAATTTTCGAAAAAATTGAAATTTGTGTGTTAGTCTTCAAATACGGAGTATTTTGAGTACGACATGACAACTGAGTATTTTTCTTGTGTTACAACTCAATTTTAACATTTTTTATGAAAAATGTAATAATTAAATTTTTAGAAGGTGTTAGACTTCGGTTTTTCCATTTTCAAGAATTGTTTTGAAAAATTGAAATTTGTGTGTGTTAGTCTTCAATTACGGAGTATTTTGAGTATGACATGAAAATTGAGTATTTTGTTTGTGTTGCACTTCAATTTTAACATATTTAAAAAAAATATCAGAATTTAATTTTTTTGAAGGTGCTTGACTTCAGTTTTATCATTTTTAAGAAAATTTTGAAAAAATTCAAATTTGTGTGTGTTAGTCTTCAATTACGGAGTATTTTTAGTATGACATGAAAATTGAGTATTTTGCTTGTGTAACACTTCAATTTTAACATTTTTAAATAAAATATCTTAATTGTCTTTTTTGAAGGTTTAGACTTAAGTTTTTGCATTTTTAAGAAATATTTGAAAAAATTAAAATTTGTGTGTGTTAGTCTTCTATTACGGAGTATTTTGAGTACGACATGGAAACTGAGTATTTTCCTTGTGTTACAATTGAATTTTAACATTTTTTTGAAAAATGTCATAATTGAATTTTTTGAAGGTGTTAGACTTCTATTTTTTCATTTTAAGAAATCTTTCGAAAAAATTGAAATTTGTGTGTGTTAGTCTTCAATTACAGAGTATTTTGAGTACGACTCGAAAATTGAGTACTTTGCTTGTGTTACGCTTCAATTTTAACATATTTTTAAAAAAAATAATAATCGAACTTTTTGAAGGTATTTGACTTTCTATTTTTGCATTTTTAAGAAATTTTGAAAAAATTGAAGATTGTTTGAGTTAGTCTTAAATTACGGAGTATTTTGAGTATGACAAGAAAATTGAGTACTTTTCTCGTGTTACACTTCTATTTTTACATTTTATTAAAAATATCATAATTGAATTTTTTTAAGGTGTTAGACTTCTGTTTTTGCAATTTTAGGAATTTTTTGAAAAAATTGAAATATGGGTGCTTTAGTCTTCAATTACGGAGTATTTTTAGTATGACATGAAAATTGAGTATTTTTCTTGTGTAACACTTCAATTTTAACATTTCTAATAGAATATCTTAATTGACTTTTTTGAAGGTGTTAGACTTAAGTTTTTTCATTATTAAGAAATTTTTGAAAAAATTGAAATTTGTGTGTGTTAGTCTTCAATTACGGAGTATTTTGAGTACGACATAAAAATTGAGTTATTTTCTTGTGTTACACTTCAATTTTAATATTTTATTAAAAAATGTCATAATTAAATTTTTTCAAGGTGTTAGTCTTATGTTTTTGTATTTTTCAGAAAGTTTTGAAAAAATTGAAATTTGTGTGTGTTAGTCTTCAATTATGGAGAATTTTGAGTGCGACATGAAAATTGAGTATTTTGCTTGTGTTACACTTCAATTTGAAAATATTTTTAAAAAATATCATAGTTGAATTTTTGGAAAGTGTTACACTTATGTAATTGCATTTTTAAGAAATTTTCGAAAAAATTGAAATTTGTGTGTTAGTCTTCAAATACGGAGTATTTTGAGTACGACATGACAACTGAGTATTTTTCTTGTGTTACAACTCAATTTTAACATTTTTTATGAAAAATGTAATAATTAAATTTTTAGAAGGTGTTAGACTTCGGTTTTTCCATTTTCAAGAATTGTTTTGAAAAATTGAAATTTGTGTGTGTTAGTCTTCAATTACGGAGTATTTTGAGTATGACATTAAAATTGTGTATTTTGCTTGTGTTGCACTTCAATTTTAACATATTTAATAAAAATATCAGAATTTAATTTTTTTGAAGGTGCTTGACTTCAGTTTTATCATTTTTAAGAAAATTTTGAAAAAATTCAAATTTGTGTGTGTTTGTCTTCAATTACGGAGTATTTTTAGTATGACATGAAAATTGAGTATTTTGCTTGTGTAACACATCAATTTTAACATTTTTAAATAAAATATCTTAATTGACTTTTTTGAAGGTGTTGGACTTAAGTTTTTGCATTTTTAAGAAATATTTGAAAAAATTAAAATTTGTGTGTGTTAGTCTTCTATTACGGAGTATTTTGAGTACGACATGGAAACTGAGTATTTTCCTTGTGTTACAATTGAATTTTAACATTTTTTTGAAAAATGTCATAATTGAATTTTTTGAAGGTGTTAGACTTCTATTTTTTCATTTTATGAAATCTTTCGAAAAAATTGAAATTTGTGTGTGTTAGTCTTCAATTAGAGAGTATTTTGAGTACGACTGGAAAATTGAGTACTTTGCTTGTGTTACGCTTCAATTTTAACATATTTTTTAAAAAAATAATAATTGAACTTTTTGAAGGTATTTGACTTTCTATTTTTGCATTTTTAAGAAATTTTGAAAAAATTGAAGTTTGTCTGAGTTAGTCTTAAATTACGGAGTATTTTGAGTATGACAAGAAAATTGAGTACTTTTCTCGTGTTACACTTCTATTTTTACATTTTATTAAAAATATCACAATTGAATTTTTTTAAGGTGTTAGACTTCTGTTTTTGCAATTTTAGGAATTTTTTGAAAAAATTGAAATATGGGTGCTTTAGTCTTCAATTACGGAGTATTTTTAGTATGACATGAAAATAGAGTATTTTTCTTGTGTAACACTTCAATTTTAACATTTCAAATAAAATATCTTAATTGACTTTTTTGAAGGTGTTAGACTTAAGTTTTTTCATTATTAAGAAATTTTTGAAAAAATTGAAATTTGTGCGTGTTAGTCTTCAATTACGGAGTATTTTGAGTACGACATGAAAATTGAGTTATTTTCTTGTGTTACACTTCAATTTTAACATTTTATTAAAAAATGTCATAATTAAATTTTTTCAAGGTGTTAGTCTTATGTTTTTGTATTTTTCAGAAATTTTTGAAAAAATTGAAATTTGTGTGTGTTAGTCTTCAATTATGGAGAATTTTGAGTGCGACATGACAATTGAGTATTTTGCTTGTGTTACACTTCAATTTGAAAATATTTTTAAAAAATATCATAATTGAATTTTTGGAAAGTGTTACACTTATGTAATTGCATTTTTAAGAAATTTTCGAAAAAATTGAAATTTGTGTGTTAGTCTTCAAATACGGAGTATTTTGAGTACGACATGACAACTGAGTATTTTTCTTGTGTTACAACTCAATTTTAACATTTTTTATGAAAAATGTAATAATTAAATTTTTAGAAGGTGTTAGACTTCGGTTTTTCCATTTTCAAGAATTGTTTTGAAAAATTGAAATTTGTGTGTGTTAGTCTTCAATTACGGAGTATTTTGAGTATGACATGAAAATTGAGTATTTTGCTTGTGTTGGACTTCAATTTTAACATATTTAATAAAAATATCAGAATTTAATTTTTTTGAAGGTGCTTGACTTCAGTTTTATCATTTTTAAGAAAATTTTGAAAAAATTCAAATTTGTGTGTGTTAGTCTTCAATTACGGAGTATTTTTAGTATGACATGAAAATTGAGTATTTTGCTTGTGTAACACTTCAATTTTAACATTTTTAAATAAAATATCTTAATTGACTTTTTTGAAGGTGTTAGACTTAAGTTTTTGCATTTTTAAGAAATATTTGAAAAAATTAAAATTTGTGTGTGTTAGTCTTCTATTACGGAGTATTTTGAGTACGACATGGAAACTGAGTATTTTCCTTGTGTTACAATTGAATTTTAACATTTTTTTGAAAAATGTCATAATTGAATTTTTTGAAGGTGTTAGACTTCTATTTTTTCATTTTAAGAAATCTTTCGAAAAAATTGAAATTTGTGTGTGTTAGTCTTCAATTACAGAGTATTTTGAGTACGACTCGAAAATTGAGTACTTTGCTTGTGTTACGCTTCAATTTTTACATATTTTTAAAAAAAATAATAATCGAACTTTTTGAAGGTATTTGACTTTCTATTTTTGCATTTTTAAGAAATTTTGAAAAAATTGAAGTTTGTTTGAGTTAGTCTTAAATTACGGAGTATTTTGAGTATGACAAGAAAATTGAGTACTTTTCTCGTGTTACACTTCTATTTTTACATTTTATTAAAATTATCATAATTGAATTTTTTTAAGGTGTTAGACTTCTGTTTTTTCAATTTTAGGAATTTTTTGAAAAAATTGAAATATGGGTGGTTTAGTCTTCAATTACGGAGTATTTTTAGTATGACATGAAAATTGAGTATTTTTCTTGTGTAACACTTTAATTTTAACATTTCTAATAAAATATATTAATTGACTTTTTTGAAGGTGTTAGACTTAAGTTTTTTCATTATTAAGAAATTTTTGAAAAAATTGAAATTTGTGTGTGTTAGTCTTCAATTATGGAGAATTTTGAGTGCGATATGAAAATTGAGTATTTTGCTTGTGTTACACTTCAATTTGAAAATATTTTTAAAAAATATCATAATTGAAATTTTGGAAAGTGTTACACTTATGTAATTGCATTTTTAAGAAATTTTCGAAAAAATTGAAATTTGTGTGTTAGTCTTCAAATACGGAGTATTTTGAGTACGACTTGACAACTGAGTATTTTTCTTGTGTTAGAACTCAATTTTAACATTTTTTATGAAAAATGTAATAATTAAATTTTTAGAAGGTGTTAGACATCGGTTTTTCCATTTTCAAGAATTGTTTTGAAAAATTGAAATTTGTGTGTGTTAGTCTTCAATTACGGAGTATTTTGAGTATGACATGAAAATTGAGTATTTTGTTTGTGTTGCACTTCAATTTTAACATATTTAATAAAAATATCAGAATTTAATTTTTTTGAAGGTGCTTGACTTCAGTTTTATCATTTTTAAGAAAATTTTGAAAAAATTCAAATTTGTGTGTGTTAGTCTTCAATTACGGAGTATTTTTAGTATGACATGAAAATTGAGTATTTTGCTTGTGTAACACTTCAATTTTAACATTTTTAAATAAAATATCTTAATTGTCTTTTTTGAAGGTTTAGACTTAAGTTTTTGCATTTTTAAGAAATATTTGAAAAAATTAAAATTTGTGTGTGTTAGTCTTCTATTACGGAGTATTTTGAGTACGACATGGAAACTGAGTATTTTCCTTGTGTTACAATTGAATTTTAACATTTTTTTGAAAAATGTCATAATTGAATTTTTTGAAGGTGTTAGACTTCTATTTTTTCATTTTAAGAAATCTTTCGAAAAAATTGAAATTTGTGTGTGTTAGTCTTCAAATACAGAGTATTTTGAGTACGACTCGAAAATTGAGTACTTTGCTTGTGTTACGCTTCAATTTTAACATATTTTTAAAAAAAATAATAATCGAACTTTTTGAAGGTATTTGACTTTCTATTTTTGCATTTTTAAGAAATTTTGAAAAAATTGAAGATTGTTTGAGTTAGTCTTAAATTACGGAGTATTTTGAGTATGACAAGAAAATTGAGTACTTTTCTCGTGTTACACTTCTATTTTTACATTTTATTAAAAATATCATAATTGAATTTTTTTAAGGTGTTAGACTTCTGTTTTTGAAATTTTAGGAATTTTTTGAAAAAATTGAAATATGGGTGATTTAGTCTTCAATTACGGAGTATTTTTAGTATGACATGAAAATTGAGTATTTTTCTTGTGTAACACTTCAATTTTAACATTTCTAATAGAATATCTTAATTGACTTTTTTGAAGGTGTTAGACTTAAGTTTTTTCATTATTAAGAAATTTTTGAAAAAATTGAAATTTGTGTGTGTTAGTCTTCAATTACGGAGTATTTTGAGTACGACATAAAAATTGAGTTATTTTCTTGTGTTACACTTCAATTTTAATATTTTATTAAAAAATGTCATAATTAAATTTTTTCAAGGTGTTAGTCTTATGTTTTTGTATTTTTCAGAAATTTTTGAAAAAATTGAAATTTGTGTGTGTTAGTCTTCAATTATGGAGAATTTTGAGTGCGACATGAAAATTGAGTATTTTGCTTGTGTTACACTTCAATTTGAAAATATTTTTAAAAAATATCATAGTTGAATTTTTGGAAAGTGTTACACTTATGTAATTGCATTTTTAAGAAATTTTCGAAAAAATTGAAATTTGTGTGTTAGTCTTCTAATACGGAGTATTTTGAGTACGACATGACAACTGAGTATTTTTCTTGTGTTACAACTCAATTTTAACATTTTTTATGAAAAATGTAATAATTAAATTTTTAGAAGGTGTTAGACTTCGGTTTTTCCATTTTCAAGAATTGTTTTGAAAAATTGAAATTTGTGTGTGTTAGTCTTCAATTACGGAGTATTTTGAGTATGACATTAAATTGTGTATTTTGCTTGTGTTGCACTTCAATTTTAACATATTTAATAAAAATATCAGAATTTAATTTTTTTGAAGGTGCTTGACTTCAGTTTTATCATTTTTAACAAAATTTTGAAAAAATTCAAATTTGTGTGTGTTTGTCTTCAATTACGGAGTATTTTTAGTATGACATGAAAATTGAGTATTTTGCTTGTGTAACACATCAATTTTAACATTTTTAAATAAAATATCTTAATTGACTTTTTTGAAGGTGTTGGACTTATGTTTTTGCATTTTTAAGAAATATTTGAAAAAATTAAAATTTGTGTGTGTTAGTCTTCTATTACGGAGTATTTTGAGTACGACATGGAAACTGAGTATTTTCCTTGTGTTACAATTGAATTTTAACATTTTTTTGAAAAATGTCATAATTGAATTTTTTGAAGGTGTTAGACTTCTATTTTTTCATTTTAAGAAATCTTTCGAAAAAATTGAAATTTGTGTGTGTTAGTCTTCAAATACAGAGTATTTTGAGTACGACTCGAAAATTGAGTACTTTGCTTGTGTTACGCTTCAATTTTAACATATTTTTAAAAAAAATAATAATCGAACTTTTTGAAGGTATTTGACTTTCTATTTTTGCATTTTTAAGAAATTTTGAAAAAATTGAAGATTGTTTGAGTTAGTCTTAAATTACGGAGTATTTTGAGTATGACAAGAAAATTGAGTACTTTTCTCGTGTTACACTTCTATTTTTACATTTTATTAAAAATATCATAATTGAATTTTTTTAAGGTGTTAGACTTCTGTTTTTGCAATTTTAGGAATTTTTTGAAAAAATTGAAATATGGGTGCTTTAGTCTTCAATTACGGAGTATTTTTAGTATGACATGAAAATAGAGTATTTTTCTTGTGTAACACTTCAATTTTAACATTTCTAATAAAATATCTTAATTGACTTTTTTGAAGGTGTTAGACTTAAGTTTTTTCATTATTAAGAAATTTTTGAAAAAATTGAAATTTGTGCGGGTTAGTCTTCAATTACGGAGTATTTTGAGTACGACATGAAAATTGAGTTATTTTCTTGTGTTACACTTCAATTTTAACATTTTATTAAAAAATGTCATAATTAAATTTTTTCAAGGTGTTAGTCTTATGTTTTTGTATTTTTCAGAAATTTTTGAAAAAATTGAAATTTGTGTGTGTTAGTCTTCAATTATGGAGAATTTTGAGTGCGACATGAAAATTGAGTATTTTGCTTGTGTTACACTTCAATTTGAAAATATTTTTAAAAAATATCATAATTGAATTTTTGGAAAGTGTTACACTTATGTAATTGCATTTTTAAGAAATTTTCGAAAAAATTGAAATTTGTGTGTTAGTCTTCAAATACGGAGTATTTTGAGTACGACATGACAACTGAGTATTTTTCTTGTGTTACAACTCAATTTTAACATTTTTTATGAAAAATGTAATAATTAAATTTTTAGAAGGTGTTAGACTTCGGTTTTTCCATTTTCAAGAATTGTTTTGAAAAATTGAAATTTGTGTGTGTTAGTCTTCAATTACGGAGTATTTTGAGTATGACATGAAAATTGAGTATTTTGCTTGTGTTGCACTTCAATTTTAACATATTTAATAAAAATATCAGAATTTAATTTTTTTGAAGGTGCTTGACTTCAGTTTTATCATTTTTAACAAAATTTTGAAAAAATTCAAATTTGTGTGTGTTTGTCTTCAATTACGGAGTATTTTTAGTATGACATGAAAATTGAGTATTTTGCTTGTGTAACACTTCAATTTTAACATTTTTAAATAAAATATCTTAATTGACTTTTTTGAAGGTGTTGGACTTATGTTTTTGCATTTTTAAGAAATATTTGAAAAAATTAAAATTTGTGTGTGTTAGTCTTCTATTACGGAGTATTTTGAGTACGACATGGAAACTGAGTATTTTCCTTGTGTTACAATTGAATTTTAACATTTTTTTGAAAAATGTCATAATTGAATTTTTTGAAGGTGTTAGACTTCTATTTTTTCATTTTAAGAAATCTTTCGAAAAAATTGAAATTTGTGTGTGTTAGTCTTCAATTACAGAGTATTTTGAGTACGACTGGAAAATTGAGTACTTTGCTTGTGTTACGCTTCAATTTTAACATATTTTTTAAAAAAATAATAATTGAACTTTTTGAAGGTATTTGACTTTCTATTTTTGCATTTTTAAGAAATTTTGAAAAAATTGAAGTTTGTTTGAGTTAGTCTTAAATTACGGAGTATTTTGAGTATGACAAGAAAATTGAGTATTTTTCTCGTGTTACACTTCTATTTTTACATTTTATTAAAAATATCACAATTGAATTTTTTTAAGGTGTTAGACTTCTGTTTTTGCAATTTTAGGAATTTTTTGAAAAAATTGAAATATGGGTGCTTTAGTCTTCAATTACGGAGTATTTTTAGTATGACATGAAAATAGAGTATTTTTCTTGTGTAACACTTCAATTTTAACATTTCTAATAAAATATCTTAATTGACTTTTTTGAAGGTGTTAGACTTAAGTTTTTTCATTATTAAGAAATTTTTGAAAAAATTGAAATTTGTGCGGGTTAGTCTTCAATTACGGAGTATTTTGAGTACGACATGAAAATTGAGTTATTTTCTTGTGTTACACTTCAATTTTAACATTTTATTAAAAAATGTCATAATTAAATTTTTTCAAGGTGTTAGTCTTATGTTTTTGTATTTTTCAGAAATTTTTGAAAAAATTGAAATTTGTGTGTGTTAGTCTTCAATTATGGAGAATTTTGAGTGCGACATGAAAATTGAGTATTTTGCTTGTGTTACACTTCAATTTGAAAATATTTTTAAAAAATATCATAATTGAATTTTTGGAAAGTGTTACACTTATGTAATTGCATTTTTAAGAAATTTTCGAAAAAATTGAAATTTGTGTGTTAGTCTTCAAATACGGAGTATTTTGAGTACGACATGACAACTGAGTATTTTTCTTGTGTTACAACTCAATTTTAACATTTTTTATGAAAAATGTAATAATTAAATTTTTAGAAGGTGTTAGACTTCGGTTTTTCCATTTTCAAGAATTGTTTTGAAAAATTGAAATTTGTGTGTGTTAGTCTTCAATTACGGAGTATTTTGAGTATGACATGAAAATTGAGTATTTTGCTTGTGTTGCACTTCAATTTTAACATATTTAATAAAAATATCAGAATTTAATTTTTTTGAAGGTGCTTGACTTCAGTTTTATCATTTTTAACAAAATTTTGAAAAAATTCAAATTTGTGTGTGTTTGTCTTCAATTACGGAGTATTTTTAGTATGACATGAAAATTGAGTATTTTGCTTGTGTAACACTTCAATTTTAACATTTTTAAATAAAATATCTTAATTGACTTTTTTGAAGGTGTTGGACTTATGTTTTTGCATTTTTAAGAAATATTTGAAAAAATTAAAATTTGTGTGTGTTAGTCTTCTATTACGGAGTATTTTGAGTACGACATGGAAACTGAGTATTTTCCTTGTGTTACAATTGAATTTTAACATTTTTTTGAAAAATGTCATAATTGAATTTTTTGAAGGTGTTAGACTTCTATTTTTTCATTTTAAGAAATCTTTCGAAAAAATTGAAATTTGTGTGTGTTAGTCTTCAATTACAGAGTATTTTGAGTACGACTGGAAAATTGAGTACTTTGCTTGTGTTACGCTTCAATTTTAACATATTTTTTAAAAAAATAATAATTGAACTTTTTGAAGGTATTTGACTTTCTATTTTTGCATTTTTAAGAAATTTTGAAAAAATTGAAGTTTGTTTGAGTTAGTCTTAAATTACGGAGTATTTTGAGTATGACAAGAAAATTGAGTACTTTTCTCGTGTTACACTTCTATTTTTACATTTTATTAAAAATATCACAATTGAATTTTTTTAAGGTGTTAGACTTCTGTTTTTGCAATTTTAGGAATTTTTTGAAAAAATTGAAATATGGGTGCTTTAGTCTTCAATTACGGAGTATTTTTAGTATGACATGAAAATAGAGTATTTTTCTTGTGTAACACTTCAATTTTAACATTTCTAATAAAATATCTTAATTGACTTTTTTGAAGGTGTTAGACTTAAGTTTTTTCATTATTAAGAAATTTTTGAAAAAATTGAAATTTGTGCGGGTTAGTCTTCAATTACGGAGTATTTTGAGTACGACATGAAAATTGAGTTATTTTCTTGTGTTACACTTCAATTTTAACATTTTATTAAAAAATGTCATAATTAAATTTTTTCAAGGTGTTAGTCTTATGTTTTTGTATTTTTCAGAAAGTTTTGAAAAAATTGAAATTTGTGTGTGTTAGTCTTCAATTATGGAGAATTTTGAGTGCGACATGACAATTGAGTATTTTGCTTGTGTTACACTTCAATTTGAAAATATTTTTAAAAAATATCATAATTGAATTTTTGGAAAGTGTTACACTTATGTAATTGCATTTTTAAGAAATTTTCGAAAAAATTGAAATTTGTGTGTTAGTCTTCAAATACGGAGTATTTTGAGTACGACATGACAACTGAGTATTTTTCTTGTGTTACAACTCAATTTTAACATTTTTTATGAAAAATGTAATAATTAAATTTTTAGAAGGTGTTAGACTTCGGTTTTTCCATTTTCAAGAATTGTTTTGAAAAATTGAAATTTGTGTGTGTTAGTCTTCAATTACGGAGTATTTTGAGTATGACATGAAAATTGAGTATTTTGCTTGTGTTGCACTTCAATTTTAACATATTTAATAAAAATATCAGAATTTAATTTTTTTAAAGGTGCTTGACTTCAGTTTTATCATTTTTAAGAAAATTTTGAAAAAATTCAAATTTGTGTGTGTTAGTCTTCAATTACGGAGTATTTTTAGTATGACATGAAAATTGAGTATTTTGCTTGTGTAACACTTCAATTTTAACATTTTTAAATAAAATATCTTAATTGACTTTTTTGAAGGTGTTGGACTTAAGTTTTTGCATTTTTAAGAAATATTTGAAAAAATTAAAATTTGTGTGTGTTAGTCTTCTATTACGGAGTATTTTGAGTACGACATGGAAACTGAGTATTTTCCTTGTGTTACAATTGAATTTTAACATTTTTTTGAAAAATGTCATAATTGAATTTTTTGAAGGTGTTAGACTTCTATTTTTTCATTTTAAGAAATCTTTCGAAAAAATTGAAATTTGTGTGTGTTAGTCTTCAATTACAGAGTATTTTGAGTACGACTGGAAAATTGAGTACTTTGCTTGTGTTAGGCTTCAATTTTAACATATTTTTTAAAAAAATAATAATTGAACTTTTTGAAGGTATTTGACTTTCTATTTTTGCATTTTTAAGAAATTTTGAAAAAATTGAAGTTTGTTTGAGTTAGTCTTAAATTACGGAGTATTTTGAGTATGACAAGAAAATTGAGTACTTTTCTCGTGTTACACTTCTATTTTTACATTTTATTAAAAATATCACAATTGAATTTTTTTAAGGTGTTAGACTTCTGTTTTTGCAATTTTAGGAATTTTTTGAAAAAATTGAAATATGGGTGCTTTAGTCTTCAATTACGGAGTATTTTTAGTATGACATGAAAATAGAGTATTTTTCTTGTGTAACACTTCAATTTTAACATTTCTAATAAAATATCTTAATTGACTTTTTTGAAGGTGTTAGACTTAAGTTTTTTCATTATTAAGAAATTTTTGAAAAAATTGAAATTTGTGCGGGTTAGTCTTCAATTACGGAGTATTTTGAGTACGACATGAAAATTGAGTTATTTTCTTGTGTTACACTTCAATTTTAACATTTTATTAAAAAATGTCATAATTAAATTTTTTCAAGGTGTTAGTCTTATGTTTTTGTATTTTTCAGAAATTTTTGAAAAAATTGAAATTTGTGTGTGTTAGTCTTCAATTATGGAGAATTTTGAGTGCGACATGACAATTGAGTATTTTGCTTGTGTTACACTTCAATTTGAAAATATTTTTAAAAAATATCATAATTGAATTTTTGGAAAGTGTTACACTTATGTAATTGCATTTTTAAGAAATTTTCGAAAAAATTGAAATTTGTGTGTTAGTCTTCAAATACGGAGTATTTTGAGTACGACATGACAACTGAGTATTTTTCTTGTGTTACAACTCAATTTTAACATTTTTTATGAAAAATGTAATAATTAAATTTTTAGAAGGTGTTAGACTTCGGTTTTTCCATTTTCAAGAATTGTTTTGAAAAATTGAAATTTGTGTGTGTTAGTCTTCAATTACGGAGTATTTTGAGTATGACATGAAAATTGAGTATTTTGCTTGTGTTGCACTTCAATTTTAACATATTTAATAAAAATATCAGAATTTAATTTTTTTGAAGGTGCTTGACTTCAGTTTTATCATTTTTAAGAAAATTTTGAAAAAATTCAAATTTGTGTGTGTTAGTCTTCAATTACGGAGTATTTTTAGTATGACATGAAAATTGAGTATTTTGCTTGTGTAACACTTCAATTTTAACATTTTTAAATAAAATATCTTAATTGACTTTTTTGAAGGTGTTGGACTTAAGTTTTTGCATTTTTAAGAAATATTTGAAAAAATTAAAATTTGTGTGTGTTAGTCTTCTATTACGGAGTATTTTGAGTACGACATGGAAACTGAGTATTTTCCTTGTGTTACAATTGAATTTTAACATTTTTTTGAAAAATGTCATAATTGAATTTTTTGAAGGTGTTAGACTTCTATTTTTTCATTTTAAGAAATCTTTCAAAAAAATTGAAATTTGTGTGTGTTAGTCTTCAATTACAGAGTATTTTGAGTACGACTGGAAAATTGAGTACTTTGCTTGTGTTAGGCTTCAATTTTAACATATTTTTTAAAAAAATAATAATTGAACTTTTTGAAGGTATTTGACTTTCTATTTTTGCATTTTTAAGAAATTTTGAAAAAATTGAAGTTTGTTTGAGTTAGTCTTAAATTACGGAGTATTTTGAGTATGACAAGAAAATTGAGTACTTTTCTCGTGTTACACTTCTATTTTTACATTTTATTAAAAATATCACAATTGAATTTTTTTAAGGTGTTAGACTTCTGTTTTTGCAATTTTAGGAATTTTTTGAAAAAATTGAAATATGGGTGCTTTAGTCTTCAATTACGGAGTATTTTTAGTATGACATGAAAATAGAGTATTTTTCTTGTGTAACACTTCAATTTTAACATTTCTAATAAAATATCTTAATTGACTTTTTTGAAGGTGTTAGACTTAAGTTTTTTCATTATTAAGAAATTTTTGAAAAAATTGAAATTTGTGCGGGTTAGTCTTCAATTACGGAGTATTTTGAGTACGACATGAAAATTGAGTTATTTTCTTGTGTTACACTTCAATTTTAACATTTTATTAAAAAATGTCATAATTAAATTTTTTCAAGGTGTTAGTCTTATGTTTTTGTATTTTTCAGAAATTTTTGAAAAAATTGAAATTTGTGTGTGTTAGTCTTCAATTATGGAGAATTTTGAGTGCGACATGACAATTGAGTATTTTGCTTGTGTTACACTTCAATTTGAAAATATTTTTAAAAAATATCATAATTGAATTTTTGGAAAGTGTTACACTTATGTAATTGCATTTTTAAGAAATTTTCGAAAAAATTGAAATTTGTGTGTTAGTCTTCAAATACGGAGTATTTTGAGTACGACATGACAACTGAGTATTTTTCTTGTGTTACAACTCAATTTTAACATTTTTTATGAAAAATGTAATAATTAAATTTTTAGAAGGTGTTAGACTTCGGTTTTTCCATTTTCAAGAATTGTTTTGAAAAATTGAAATTTGTGTGTGTTAGTCTTCAATTACGGAGTATTTTGAGTATGACATGAAAATTGAGTATTTTGCTTGTGTTGCACTTCAATTTTAACATATTTAATAAAAATATCAGAATTTAATTTTTTTGAAGGTGCTTGACTTCAGTTTTATCATTTTTAAGAAAATTTTGAAAAAATTCAAATTTGTGTGTGTTAGTCTTCAATTACGGAGTATTTTTAGTATGACATGAAAATTGAGTATTTTGCTTGTGTAACACTTCAATTTTAACATTTTTAAATAAAATATCTTAATTGACTTTTTTGAAGGTGTTGGACTTAAGTTTTTGCATTTTTAAGAAATATTTGAAAAAATTAAAATTTGTGTGTGTTAGTCTTCTATTACGGAGTATTTTGAGTACGACATGGAAACTGAGTATTTTCCTTGTGTTACAATTGAATTTTAACATTTTTTTGAAAAATGTCATAATTGAATTTTTTGAAGGTGTTAGACTTCTATATTTTCATTTTAAGAAATCTTTCGAAAAAATTGAAATTTGTGTGTGTTAGTCTTCAAATACAGAGTATTTTGAGTACGACTCGAAAATTGAGTACTTTGCTTGTGTTACGCTTCAATTTTAACATATTTTTAAAAAAAATAATAATCGAACTTTTTGAAGGTATTTGACTTTCTATTTTTGCATTTTTAAGAAATTTTGAAAAAATTGAAGATTGTTTGAGTTAGTCTTAAATTACGGAGTATTTTGAGTATGACAAGAAAATTGAGTACTTTTCTCGTGTTACACTTCTATTTTTACATTTTATTAAAAATATCATAATTGAATTTTTTTAAGGTGTTAGACTTCTGTTTTTGCAATTTTAGGAATTTTTTGAAAAAATTGAAATATGGGTGCTTTAGTCTTCAATTACGGAGTATTTTTAGTATGACATGAAAATAGAGTATTTTTCTTGTGTAACACTTCAATTTTAACATTTCTAATAAAATATCTTAATTGACTTTTTTGAAGGTGTTAGACTTAAGTTTTTTCATTATTAAGAAATTTTTGAAAAAATTGAAATTTGTGCGGGTTAGTCTTCAATTACGGAGTATTTTGAGTACGACATGAAAATTGAGTTATTTTCTTGTGTTACACTTCAATTTTAACATTTTATTAAAAAATGTCATAATTAAATTTTTTCAAGGTGTTAGTCTTATGTTTTTGTATTTTTCAGAAATTTTTGAAAAAATTGAAATTTGTGTGTGTTAGTCTTCAATTATGGAGAATTTTGAGTGCGACATGAAAATTGAGTATTTTGCTTGTGTTACACTTCAATTTGAAAATATTTTTAAAAAATATCATAATTGAATTTTTGGAAAGTGTTACACTTATGTAATTGCATTTTTAAGAAATTTTCGAAAAAATTGAAATTTGTGTGTTAGTCTTCAAATACGGAGTATTTTGAGTACGACATGACAACTGAGTATTTTTCTTGTGTTACAACTCAATTTTAACATTTTTTATGAAAAATGTAATAATTAAATTTTTAGAAGGTGTTAGACTTCGGTTTTTCCATTTTCAAGAATTGTTTTGAAAAATTGAAATTTGTGTGTGTTAGTCTTCAATTACGGAGTATTTTGAGTATGACATGAAAATTGAGTATTTTGCTTGTGTTGCACTTCAATTTTAACATATTTAATAAAAATATCAGAATTTAATTTTTTTGAAGGTGCTTGACTTCAGTTTTATAATTTTTAACAAAATTTTGAAAAAATTCAAATTTGTGTGTGTTTGTCTTCAATTACGGAGTATTTTTAGTATGACATGAAAATTGAGTATTTTGCTTGTGTAACACTTCAATTTTAACATTTTTAAATAAAATATCTTAATTGACTTTTTTGAAGGTGTTGGACTTATGTTTTTGCATTTTTAAGAAATATTTGAAAAAATTAAAATTTGTGTGTGTTAGTCTTCTATTACGGAGTATTTTGAGTACGACATGGAAACTGAGTATTTTCCTTGTGTTACAATTGAATTTTAACATTTTTTTGAAAAATGTCATAATTGAATTTTTTGAAGGTGTTAGACTTCTATTTTTTCATTTTAAGAAATCTTTCGAAAAAATTGAAATTTGTGTGTGTTAGTCTTCAATTACAGAGTATTTTGAGTACGACTGGAAAATTGAGTACTTTGCTTGTGTTACGCTTCAATTTTAACATATTTTTTAAAAAAATAATAATTGAACTTTTTGAAGGTATTTGACTTTCTATTTTTGCATTTTTAAGAAATTTTGAAAAAATTGAAGTTTGTTTGAGTTAGTCTTAAATTACGGAGTATTTTGAGTATGACAAGAAAATTGAGTACTTTTCTCGTGTTACACTTCTATTTTTACATTTTATTAAAAATATCACAATTGAATTTTTTTAAGGTGTTAGACTTCTGTTTTTGCAATTTTAGGAATTTTTTGAAAAAATTGAAATATGGGTGCTTTAGTCTTCAATTACGGAGTATTTTTAGTATGACATGAAAATAGAGTATTTTTCTTGTGTAACACTTCAATTTTAACATTTCTAATAAAATATCTTAATTGACTTTTTTGAAGGTGTTAGACTTAAGTTTTTTCATTATTAAGAAATTTTTGAAAAAATTGAAATTTGTGCGGGTTAGTCTTCAATTACGGAGTATTTTGAGTACGACATGAAAATTGAGTTATTTTCTTGTGTTACACTTCAATTTTAACATTTTATTAAAAAATGTCATAATTAAATTTTTTCAAGGTGTTAGTCTTATGTTTTTGTATTTTTCAGAAATTTTTGAAAAAATTGAAATTTGTGTGTGTTAGTCTTCAATTATGGAGAATTTTGAGTGCGACATGACAATTGAGTATTTTGCTTGTGTTACACTTCAATTTGAAAATATTTTTAAAAAATATCATAATTGAATTTTTGGAAAGTGTTACACTTATGTAATTGCATTTTTAAGAAATTTTCGAAAAAATTGAAATTTGTGTGTTAGTCTTCAAATACGGAGTATTTTGAGTACGACATGACAACTGAGTATTTTTCTTGTGTTACAACTCAATTTTAACATTTTTTATGAAAAATGTAATAATTAAATTTTTAGAAGGTGTTAGACTTCGGTTTTTCCATTTTCAAGAATTGTTTTGAAAAATTGAAATTTGTGTGTGTTAGTCTTCAATTACGGAGTATTTTGAGTATGACATGAAAATTGAGTATTTTGCTTGTGTTGCACTTCAATTTTAACATATTTAATAAAAATATCAGAATTTAATTTTTTTAAAGGTGCTTGACTTCAGTTTTATCATTTTTAAGAAAATTTTGAAAAAATTCAAATTTGTGTGTGTTAGTCTTCAATTACGGAGTATTTTTAGTATGACATGAAAATTGAGTATTTTGCTTGTGTAACACTTCAATTTTAACATTTTTAAATAAAATATCTTAATTGACTTTTTTGAAGGTGTTGGACTTAAGTTTTTGCATTTTTAAGAAATATTTGAAAAAATTAAAATTTGTGTGTGTTAGTCTTCTATTACGGAGTATTTTGAGTACGACATGGAAACTGAGTATTTTCCTTGTGTTACAATTGAATTTTAACATTTTTTTGAAAAATGTCATAATTGAATTTTTTGAAGGTGTTAGACTTCTATTTTTTCATTTTAAGAAATCTTTCGAAAAAATTGAAATTTGTGTGTGTTAGTCTTCAATTACAGAGTATTTTGAGTACGACTGGAAAATTGAGTACTTTGCTTGTGTTAGGCTTCAATTTTAACATATTTTTTAAAAAAATAATAATTGAACTTTTTGAAGGTATTTGACTTTCTATTTTTGCATTTTTAAGAAATTTTGAAAAAATTGAAGTTTGTTTGAGTTAGTCTTAAATTACGGAGTATTTTGAGTATGACAAGAAAATTGAGTACTTTTCTCGTGTTACACTTCTATTTTACATTTTATTAAAAATATCACAATTGAATTTTTTTAAGGTGTTAGACTTCTGTTTTTGCAATTTTAGGAATTTTTTGAAAAAATTGAAATATGGGTGCTTTAGTCTTCAATTACGGAGTATTTTTAGTATGACATGAAAATAGAGTATTTTTCTTGTGTAACACTTCAATTTTAACATTTCTAATAAAATATCTTAATTGACTTTTTTGAAGGTGTTAGACTTAAGTTATTTCATTATTAAGAAATTTTTGAAAAAATTGAAATTTGTGCGGGTTAGTCTTCAATTACGGAGTATTTTGAGTACGACATGAAAATTGAGTTATTTTCTTGTGTTACACTTCAATTTTAACATTTTATTAAAAAATGTCATAATTAAATTTTTTCAAGGTGTTAGTCTTATGTTTTTGTATTTTTCAGAAATTTTTGAAAAAATTGAAATTTGTGTGTGTTAGTCTTCAATTATGGAGAATTTTGAGTGCGACATGACAATTGAGTATTTTGCTTGTGTTACACTTCAATTTGAAAATATTTTTAAAAAATATCATAATTGAATTTTTGGAAAGTGTTACACTTATGTAATTGCATTTTTAAGAAATTTTCGAAAAAATTGAAATTTGTGTGTTAGTCTTCAAATACGGAGTATTTTGAGTACGACATGACAACTGAGTATTTTTCTTGTGTTACAACTCAATTTTAACATTTTTTATGAAAAATGTAATAATTAAATTTTTAGAAGGTGTTAGACTTCGGTTTTTCCATTTTCAAGAATTGTTTTGAAAAATTGAAATTTGTGTGTGTTAGTCTTCAATTACGGAGTATTTTGAGTATGACATGAAAATTGAGTATTTTGCTTGTGTTGCACTTCAATTTTAACATATTTAATAAAAATATCAGAATTTAATTTTTTTAAAGGTGCTTGACTTCAGTTTTATCATTTTTAAGAAAATTTTGAAAAAATTCAAATTTGTGTGTGTTAGTCTTCAATTACGGAGTATTTTTAGTATGACATGAAAATTGAGTATTTTGCTTGTGTAACACTTCAATTTTAACATTTTTAAATAAAATATCTTAATTGACTTTTTTGAAGGTGTTGGACTTAAGTTTTTGCATTTTTAAGAAATATTTGAAAAAATTAAAATTTGTGTGTGTTAGTCTTCTATTACGGAGTATTTTGAGTACGACATGGAAACTGAGTATTTTCCTTGTGTTACAATTGAATTTTAACATTTTTTTGAAAAATGTCATAATTGAATTTTTTGAAGGTGTTAGACTTCTATTTTTTCATTTTAAGAAATCTTTCGAAAAAATTGAAATTTGTGTGTGTTAGTCTTCAATTACAGAGTATTTTGAGTACGACTGGAAAATTGAGTACTTTGCTTGTGTTAGGCTTCAATTTTAACATATTTTTTAAAAAAATAATAATTGAACTTTTTGAAGGTATTTGACTTTCTATTTTTGCATTTTTAAGAAATTTTGAAAAAATTGAAGTTTGTTTGAGTTAGTCTTAAATTACGGAGTATTTTGAGTATGACAAGAAAATTGAGTACTTTTCTCGTGTTACACTTCTATTTTTACATTTTATTAAAAATATCACAATTGAATTTTTTTAAGGTGTTAGACTTCTGTTTTTGCAATTTTAGGAATTTTTTGAAAAAATTGAAATATGGGTGCTTTAGTCTTCAATTACGGAGTATTTTTAGTATGACATGAAAATAGAGTATTTTTCTTGTGTAACACTTCAATTTTAACATTTCTAATAAAATATCTTAATTGACTTTTTTGAAGGTGTTAGACTTAAGTTATTTCATTATTAAGAAATTTTTGAAAAAATTGAAATTTGTGCGGGTTAGTCTTCAATTACGGAGTATTTTGAGTACGACATGAAAATTGAGTTATTTTCTTGTGTTACACTTCAATTTTAACATTTTATTAAAAAATGTCATAATTAAATTTTTTCAAGGTGTTAGTCTTATGTTTTTGTATTTTTCAGAAATTTTTGAAAAAATTGAAATTTGTGTGTGTTAGTCTTCAATTATGGAGAATTTTGAGTGCGACATGACAATTGAGTATTTTGCTTGTGTTACACTTCAATTTGAAAATATTTTTAAAAAATATCATAATTGAATTTTTGGAAAGTGTTACACTTATGTAATTGCATTTTTAAGAAATTTTCGAAAAAATTGAAATTTGTGTGTTAGTCTTCAAATACGGAGTATTTTGAGTACGACATGACAACTGAGTATTTTTCTTGTGTTACAACTCAATTTTAACATTTTTTATGAAAAATGTAATAATTAAATTTTTAGAAGGTGTTAGACTTCGGTTTTTCCATTTTCAAGAATTGTTTTGAAAAATTGAAATTTGTGTGTGTTAGTCTTCAATTACGGAGTATTTTGAGTATGACATGAAAATTGAGTATTTTGCTTGTGTTGCACTTCAATTTTAACATATTTAATAAAAATATCAGAATTTAATTTTTTTGAAGGTGCTTGACTTCAGTTTTATCATTTTTAAGAAAATTTTGAAAAAATTCAAATTTGTGTGTGTTAGTCTTCAATTACGGAGTATTTTTAGTATGACATGAAAATTGAGTATTTTGCTTGTGTAACACTTCAATTTTAACATTTTTAAATAAAATATCTTAATTGACTTTTTTGAAGGTGTTGGACTTAAGTTTTTGCATTTTTAAGAAATATTTGAAAAAATTAAAATTTGTGTGTGTTAGTCTTCTATTACGGAGTATTTTGAGTACGACATGGAAACTGAGTATTTTCCTTGTGTTACAATTGAATTTTAACATTTTTTTGAAAAATGTCATAATTGAATTTTTTGAAGGTGTTAGACTTCTATTTTTTCATTTTAAGAAATCTTTCGAAAAAATTGAAATTTGTGTGTGTTAGTCTTCAATTACAGAGTATTTTGAGTACGACTGGAAAATTGAGTACTTTGCTTGTGTTAGGCTTCAATTTTAACATATTTTTTAAAAAAATAATAATTGAACTTTTTGAAGGTATTTGACTTTCTATTTTTGCATTTTTAAGAAATTTTGAAAAAATTGAAGTTTGTTTGAGTTAGTCTTAAATTACGGAGTATTTTGAGTATGACAAGAAAATTGAGTACTTTTCTCGTGTTACACTTCTATTTTTACATTTTATTAAAAATATCACAATTGAATTTTTTTAAGGTGTTAGACTTCTGTTTTTGCAATTTTAGGAATTTTTTGAAAAAATTGAAATATGGGTGCTTTAGTCTTCAATTACGGAGTATTTTTAGTATGACATGAAAATAGAGTATTTTTCTTGTGTAACACTTCAATTTTAACATTTCTAATAAAATATCTTAATTGACTTTTTTGAAGGTGTTAGACTTAAGTTTTTTCATTATTAAGAAATTTTTGAAAAAATTGAAATTTGTGCGGGTTAGTCTTCAATTACGGAGTATTTTGAGTACGACATGAAAATTGAGTTATTTTCTTGTGTTACACTTCAATTTTAACATTTTATTAAAAAATGTCATAATTAAATTTTTTCAAGGTGTTAGTCTTATGTTTTTGTATTTTTCAGAAATTTTTGAAAAAATTGAAATTTGTGTGTGTTAGTCTTCAATTATGGAGAATTTTGAGTGCGACATGACAATTGAGTATTTTGCTTGTGTTACACTTCAATTTGAAAATATTTTTAAAAAATATCATAATTGAATTTTTGGAAAGTGTTACACTTATGTAATTGCATTTTTAAGAAATTTTCGAAAAAATTGAAATTTGTGTGTTAGTCTTCAAATACGGAGTATTTTGAGTACGACATGACAACTGAGTATTTTTCTTGTGTTACAACTCAATTTTAACATTTTTTATGAAAAATGTAATAATTAAATTTTTAGAAGGTGTTAGACTTCGGTTTTTCCATTTTCAAGAATTGTTTTGAAAAATTGAAATTTGTGTGTGTTAGTCTTCAATTACGGAGTATTTTGAGTATGACATGAAAATTGAGTATTTTGCTTGTGTTGCACTTCAATTTTAACATATTTAATAAAAATATCAGAATTTAATTTTTTTGAAGGTGCTTGACTTCAGTTTTATCATTTTTAAGAAAATTTTGAAAAAATTCAAATTTGTGTGTGTTAGTCTTCAATTACGGAGTATTTTTAGTATGACATGAAAATTGAGTATTTTGCTTGTGTAACACTTCAATTTTAACATTTTTAAATAAAATATCTTAATTGACTTTTTTGAAGGTGTTAAACTTAAGTTTTTGCATTTTTAAGAAATATTTGAAAAAATTAAAATTTGTGTGTGTTAGTCTTCTATTACGGAGTATTTTGAGTACGACATGGAAACTGAGTATTTTCCTTGTGTTACAATTGAATTTTAACATTTTTTTGAAAAATGTCATAATTGAATTTTTTGAAGGTGTTAGACTTCTATTTTTTCATTTTAAGAAATCTTTCGAAAAAATTGAAATTTGTGTGTGTTAGTCTTCAATTACAGAGTATTTTGAGTACGACTGGAAAATTGAGTACTTTGCTTGTGTTAGGCTTCAATTTTAACATATTTTTTAAAAAAATAATAATTGAACTTTTTGAAGGTATTTGACTTTCTATTTTTGCATTTTTAAGAAATTTTGAAAAAATTGAAGTTTGTTTGAGTTAGTCTTAAATTACGGAGTATTTTGAGTATGACAAGAAAATTGAGTACTTTTCTCGTGTTACACTTCTATTTTTACATTTTATTAAAAATATCACAATTGAATTTTTTTAAGGTGTTAGACTTCTGTTTTTGCAATTTTAGGAATTTTTTGAAAAAATTGAAATATGGGTGCTTTAGTCTTCAATTACGGAGTATTTTTAGTATGACATGAAAATAGAGTATTTTTCTTGTGTAACACTTCAATTTTAACATTTCTAATAAAATATCTTAATTGACTTTTTTGAAGGTGTTAGACTTAAGTTTTTTCATTATTAAGAAATTTTTGAAAAAATTGAAATTTGTGCGGGTTAGTCTTCAATTACGGAGTATTTTGAGTACGACATGAAAATTGAGTTATTTTCTTGTGTTACACTTCAATTTTAACATTTTATTAAAAAATGTCATAATTAAATTTTTTCAAGGTGTTAGTCTTATGTTTTTGTATTTTTCAGAAATTTTTGAAAAAATTGAAATTTGTGTGTGTTAGTCTTCAATTATGGAGAATTTTGAGTGCGACATGACAATTGAGTATTTTGCTTGTGTTACACTTCAATTTGAAAATATTTTTAAAAAATATCATAATTGAATTTTTGGAAAGTGTTACACTTATGTAATTGCATTTTTAAGAAATTTTCGAAAAAATTGAAATTTGTGTGTTAGTCTTCAAATACGGAGTATTTTGAGTACGACATGACAACTGAGTATTTTTCTTGTGTTACAACTCAATTTTAACATTTTTTATGAAAAATGTAATAATTAAATTTTTAGAAGGTGTTAGACTTCGGTTTTTCCATTTTCAAGAATTGTTTTGAAAAATTGAAATTTGTGTGTGTTAGTCTTCAATTACGGAGTATTTTGAGTATGACATGAAAATTGAGTATTTTGCTTGTGTTGCACTTCAATTTTAACATATTTAATAAAAATATCAGAATTTAATTTTTTTGAAGGTGCTTGACTTCAGTTTTATCATTTTTAAGAAAATTTTGAAAAAATTCAAATTTGTGTGTGTTAGTCTTCAATTACGGAGTATTTTTAGTATGACATGAAAATTGAGTATTTTGCTTGTGTAACACTTCAATTTTAACATTTTTAAATAAAATATCTTAATTGACTTTTTTGAAGGTGTTGGACTTAAGTTTTTGCATTTTTAAGAAATATTTGAAAAAATTAAAATTTGTGTGTGTTAGTCTTCTATTACGGAGTATTTTGAGTACGACATGGAAACTGAGTATTTTCCTTGTGTTACAATTGAATTTTAACATTTTTTTGAAAAATGTCATAATTGAATTTTTTGAAGGTGTTAGACTTCTATTTTTTCATTTTAAGAAATCTTTCGAAAAAATTGAAATTTGTGTGTGTTAGTCTTCAATTACAGAGTATTTTGAGTACGACTGGAAAATTGAGTACTTTGCTTGTGTTAGGCTTCAATTTTAACATATTTTTTAAAAAAATAATAATTGAACTTTTTGAAGGTATTTGACTTTCTATTTTTGCATTTTTAAGAAATTTTGAAAAAATTGAAGTTTGTTTGAGTTAGTCTTAAATTACGGAGTATTTTGAGTATGACAAGAAAATTGAGTACTTTTCTCGTGTTACACTTCTATTTTTACATTTTATTAAAAATATCACAATTGAATTTTTTTAAGGTGTTAGACTTCTGTTTTTGCAATTTTAGGAATTTTTTGAAAAAATTGAAATATGGGTGCTTTAGTCTTCAATTACGGAGTATTTTTAGTATGACATGAAAATAGAGTATTTTTCTTGTGTAACACTTCAATTTTAACATTTCTAATAAAATATCTTAATTGACTTTTTTGAAGGTGTTAGACTTAAGTTTTTTCATTATTAAGAAATTTTTGAAAAAATTGAAATTTGTGCGTGTTAGTCTTCAATTACGGAGTATTTTGAGTACGACATGAAAATTGAGTTATTTTCTTGTGTTACACTTCAATTTTAACATTTTATTAAAAAATGTCATAATTAAATTTTTTCAAGGTGTTAGTCTTATGTTTTTGTATTTTTCAGAAATTTTTGAAAAAATTGAAATTTGTGTGTGTTAGTCTTCAATTATGGAGAATTTTGAGTGCGACATGACAATTGAGTATTTTGCTTGTGTTACACTTCAATTTGAAAATATTTTTAAAAAATATCATAATTGAATTTTTGGAAAGTGTTACACTTATGTAATTGCATTTTTAAGAAATTTTCGAAAAAATTGAAATTTATGTGTTAGTCTTCAAATACGGAGTATTTTGAGTACGACATGACAACTGAGTATTTTTCTTGTGTTACAACTCAATTTTAACATTTTTTATGAAAAATGTAATAATTAAATTTTTAGAAGGTGTTAGACTTCGGTTTTTCCATTTTCAAGAATTGTTTTGAAAAATTGAAATTTGTGTGTGTTAGTCTTCAATTACGGAGTATTTTGAGTATGACATGAAAATTGAGTATTTTGCTTGTGTTGCACTTCAATTTTAACATATTTAATAAAAATATCAGAATTTAATTTTTTTGAAGGTGCTTGACTTCAGTTTTATCATTTTTAAGAAAATTTTGAAAAAATTCAAATTTGTGTGTGTTAGTCTTCAATTACGGAGTATTTTTAGTATGACATGAAAATTGAGTATTTTTCTTGTGTAACACTTCAATTTTAACATTTCTAATAAAATATCTTAATTGACTTTTTTGAAGGTGTTGGACTTAAGTTTTTTCATTATTAAGAAATTTTTGAAAAAATTGAAATTTGTGTGTGTTAGTCTTCAATTACGGAGTATTTTGAGTACGACATAAAAATTGAGTTAATTTCTTGTGTTACACTTCAATTTTAATATTTTATTAAAATATGTCATAATTAAATTTTTTCAAGGTGTTAGTCTTATGTTTTTGTATTTTTCAGAAATTTTTGAAAAAATTGAAATTTGTGTGTTTAGTCTTCAATTATGGAGAATTTTGAGTGCGACATGAAAATTGAGTATTTTGCTTGTGTTACACTTCAATTTGAAAATATTTTTAAAAAATATCGTAGTTGAATTTTTGGAAAGTGTTACACTTATGTAATTGCATTTTTAAGAAATTTTCGAAAAAATTGAAATTTGTGTGTTAGTCTTCAAATACGGAGTATTTTGAGTACGACATGACAACTGAGTATTTTTCTTGTGTTACAACTCAATTTTAACATTTTTTATGAAAAATGTAATAATTAAATTTTTAGAAGGTGTTAGACTTCGGTTTTTCCATTTTCAAGAATTGTTTTGAAAAATTGAAATTTGTGTGTGTTAGTCTTCAATTACGGAGTATTTTGAGTATGACATTAAAATTGTGTATTTTGCTTGTGTTGCACTTCAATTTTAACATATTTAATAAAAATATCAGAATTTAATTTTTTTGAAGGTGCTTGACTTCAGTTTTATCATTTTTAAGAAAATTTTGAAAAAATTCAAATTTGTGTGTGTTTGTCTTCAATTACGGAGTATTTTTAGTATGACATGAAAATTGAGTATTTTGCTTGTGTAACACATCAATTTTAACATTTTTAAATAAAATATCTTAATTGACTTTTTTGAAGGTGTTGGACTTAAGTTTTTGCATTTTTAAGAAATATTTGAAAAAATTAAAATTTGTGTGTGTTAGTCTTCTATTACGGAGTATTTTGAGTACGACATGGAAACTGAGTATTTTCCTTGTGTTACAATTGAATTTTAACATTTTTTTGAAAAATGTCATAATTGAATTTTTTGAAGGTGTTAGACTTCTATTTTTTCATTTTAAGAAATCTTTCGAAAAAATTGAAATTTGTGTGTGTTAGTCTTCAATTACAGAGTATTTTGAGTACGACTGGAAAATTGAGTACTTTGCTTGTGTTACGCTTCAATTTTAACATATTTTTTAAAAAAATAATAATTGAACTTTTTGAAGGTATTTGACTTTCTATTTTTGCATTTTTAAGAAATTTTGAAAAAATTGAAGTTTGTTTGAGTTAGTCTTAAATTACGGAGTATTTTGAGTATGACAAGAAAATTGAGTACTTTTCTCGTGTTACACTTCTATTTTTACATTTTATTAAAAATATCACAATTGAATTTTTTTAAGGTGTTAGACTTCTGTTTTTGCAATTTTAGGAATTTTTTGAAAAAATTGAAATATGGGTGCTTTAGTCTTCAATTACGGAGTATTTTTAGTATGACATGAAAATAGAGTATTTTTCTTGTGTAACACTTCAATTTTAACATTTCTAATAAAATATCTTAATTGACTTTTTTGAAGGTGTTAGACTTAAGTTTTTTCATTATTAAGAAATTTTTGAAAAAATTGAAATTTGTGCGAGTTAGTCTTCAATTACGGAGTATTTTGAGTACGACATGAAAATTGAGTTATTTTCTTGTGTTACACTTCAATTTTAACATTTTATTAAAAAATGTCATAATTAAATTTTTTCAAGGTGTTAGTCTTATGTTTTTGTATTTTTCAGAAATTTTTGAAAAAATTGAAATTTGTGTGTGTTAGTCTTCAATTATGGAGAATTTTGAGTGCGACATGACAATTGAGTATTTTGCTTGTGTTACACTTCAATTTGAAAATATTTTTAAAAAATATCATAATTGAATTTTTGGAAAGTGTTACACTTATGTAATTGCATTTTTAAGAAATTTTCGAAAAAATTGAAATTTGTGTGTTAGTCTTCAAATACGGAGTATTTTGAGTACGACATGACAACTGAGTATTTTTCTTGTGTTACAATTCAATTTTAACATTTTTTATGAAAAATGTAATAATTAAATTTTTAGAAGGTGTTAGACTTCGGTTTTTCCATTTTCAAGAATTGTTTTGAAAAATTGAAATTTGTGTGTGTTAGTCTTCAATTACGGAGTATTTTGAGTATGACATGAAAATTGTGTATTTTGCTTGTGTTGCACTTCAATTTTAACATATTTAATAAAAATATCAGAATTTAATTTTTTTGAAGGTGCTTGACTTCAGTTTTATCATTTTTAAGAAAATTTTGAAAAAATTCAAATTTGTGTGTGTTAGTCTTCAATTACGGAGTATTTTTAGTATGACATGAAAATTGAGTATTTTTCTTGTGTAACACTTCAATTTTAACATTTCTAATAAAATATCTTAATTGACTTTTTTGAAGGTGTTGGACTTAAGTTTTTTCATTATTAAGAAATTTTTGAAAAAATTGAAATTTGTGTGTGTTAGTCTTCAATTACGGAGTATTTTGAGTACGACATAAAAATTGAGTTATTTTCTTGTGTTACACTTCAATTTTAATATTTTATTAAAATATGTCATAATTAAATTTTTTCAAGGTGTTAGTCTTATGTTTTTGTATTTTTCAGAAATTTTTGAAAAAATTGAAATTTGTGTGTTTAGTCTTCAATTATGGAGAATTTTGAGTGCGACATGAAAATTGAGTATTTTGCTTGTGTTACACTTCAATTTGAAAATATTTTTAAAAAATATCATAGTTGAATTTTTGGAAAGTGTTACACTTATGTAATTGCATTTTTAAGAAATTTTCGAAAAAATTGAAATTTGTGTGTTAGTCTTCAAATACGGAGTATTTTGAGTACGACATGACAACTGAGTATTTTTCTTGTGTTACAACTCAATTTTAACATTTTTTATGAAAAATGTAATAATTAAATTTTTAGAAGGTGTTAGACTTCGGTTTTTCCATTTTCAAGAATTGTTTTGAAAAATTGAAATTTGTGTGTGTTAGTCTTCAATTACGGGTTATTTTGAGTATGACATTAAAATTGTGTATTTTGCTTGTGTTGCACTTCAATTTTAACATATTTAATAAAAATATCAGAATTTAATTTTTTTGAAGGTGCTTGACTTCAGTTTTATCATTTTTAAGAAAATTTTGAAAAAATTCAAATTTGTGTGTGTTTGTCTTCAATTACGGAGTATTTTTAGTATGACATGAAAATTGAGTATTTTGCTTGTGTAACACATCAATTTTAACATTTTTAAATAAAATATCTTAATTGACTTTTTTGAAGGTGTTGGACTTAAGTTTTTGCATTTTTAAGAAATATTTGAAAAAATTAAAATTTGTGTGTGTCAGTCTTCTATTACGGAGTATTTTGAGTACGACATGGAAACTGAGTATTTTCCTTGTGTTACAATTGAATTTTAACATTTTTTTGAAAAATGTCATAATTGAATTTTTTGAAGGTGTTAGACTTCTATTTTTTCATTTTAAGAAATCTTTCGAAAAAATTGAAATTTGTGTGTGTTAGTCTTCAATTACAGAGTATTTTGAGTACGACTGGAAAATTGAGTACTTTGCTTGTGTTACGCTTCAATTTTAACATATTTTTTAAAAAAATAATAATTGAACTTTTTGAAGGTATTTGACTTTCTATTTTTGCATTTTTAAGAAATTTTGAAAAAATTGAAGTTTGTTTGAGTTAGTCTTAAATTACGGAGTATTTTGAGTATGACAAGAAAATTGAGTACTTTTCTCGTGTTACACTTCTATTTTTACATTTTATTAAAAATATCACAATTGAATTTTTTTAAGGTGTTAGACTTCTGTTTTTGCAATTTTAGGAATTTTTTGAAAAAATTGAAATATGGGTGCTTTAGTCTTCAATTACGGAGTATTTTTAGTATGACATGAAAATAGAGTATTTTTCTTGTGTAACACTTCAATTTTAACATTTCTAATAAAATATCTTAATTGACTTTTTTGAAGGTGTTAGACTTAAGTTTTTTCATTATTAAGAAATTTTTGAAAAAATTGAAATTTGTGCGAGTTAGTCTTCAATTACGGAGTATTTTGAGTACGACATGAAAATTGAGTTATTTTCTTGTGTTACACTTCAATTTTAACATTTTTTTAAAAAATGTCATAATTAAATTTTTTCAAGGTGTTAGTCTTATGTTTTTGTATTTTTCAGAAATTTTTGAAAAAATTGAAATTTGTGTGTGTTAGTCTTCAATTATGGAGAATTTTGAGTGCGACATGACAATTGAGTATTTTGCTTGTGTTACACTTCAATTTGAAAATATTTTTAAAAAATATCATAATTGAATTTTTGGAAAGTGTTACACTTATGTAATTGCATTTTTAAGAAATTTTCGAAAAAATTGAAATTTGTGTGTTAGTCTTCAAATACGGAGTATTTTGAGTACGACATGACAACTGAGTATTTTTCTTGTGTTACAACTCAATTTTAACATTTTTTATGAAAAATGTAATAATTAAATTTTTAGAAGGTGTTAGACTTCGGTTTTTCCATTTTCAAGAATTGTTTTGAAAAATTGAAATTTGTGTGTGTTAGTCTTCAATTACGGAGTATTTTGAGTATGACATGAAAATTGAGTATTTTGCTTGTGTTGCACTTCAATTTTAACATATTTAATAAAAATATCAGAATTTAATTTTTTTGAAGGTGCTTGACTTCAGTTTTATCATTTTTAAGAAAATTTTGAAAAAATTCAAATTTGTGTGTGTTAGTCTTCAATTACGGAGTATTTTTAGTATGACATGAAAATTGAGTATTTTCCTTGTGTAACACTTCAATTTTAACATTTTTAGATAAAATATCTTAATTGACTTTTTTGAAGATGTTAGACTTAAGTTTTTGCATTTTTAAGAAATATTTGAAAAAATTAAAATTTGTGTGTGTTAGTCTTCTATTACGGAGTATTTTGATTACGACATGGAAACTGAGTATTTTCCTTGTGTTACAATTGAATTTTAACATTTTTTTGAAAAATGTCATAATTGAATATTTTGAAGGTGTTAGACTTCTATTTTTTCATTTTAAGAAATCTTTCGAAAAAATTGAAAATTGTGTGTGTTAGTCTTCAATTACAGAGTATTTTGAGTACGACTTGAAAATTGAGTACTTTGCTTGTGTTACGCTTCAATTTTAACATATTTTTTAAAAAAATAATAATCGAACTTTTTGAAGGTATTTGACTTTCTATTTTTGCATTTTTAAGAAATTTTGAAAAAATTGAAGTTTGTTTGAGTTAATCTTAAATTACGGAGTATTTTGAGTATGACAAGAAAATTGAGTACTTTTCTCGTGTTACACTTCTATTTTTACATTTTATTAAAAATATCATAATTGAATTTTTTTAAGGTGTTAGACTTCTGTTTTTGCAATTTTAGGAATTTTTTGAAAAAATTGAAATATGGGTGCTTTAGTCTTCAATTACGGAGTATTTTTAGTATGACATGAAAATTGAGTATTTTTCTTGTGTAACACTTCAATTTTAACATTTCTAATAAAATATCTTAATTGACTTTTTTGAAGGTGTTAGACTTAAGTTTTTTCATTATTAAGAAATTTTTGAAAAAATTGAAATTTGTGTGTGTTAGTCTTCAATTACGGAGTATTTTGAGTACGACATGAAAATTGAGTTATTTTCTTGTGTTACACTTCAATTTTAACATTTTATTAAAAAATGTCATAATTAAATTTTTTCAAGGTGTTAGTCTTATGTTTTTGTATTTTTCAGAAATTTTTGAAAAAATTGAAATTTGTGTGTGTTAGTCTTCAATTATGGAGAATTTTGAGTGCGACATGAAAATTGAGTATTTTGCTTGTGTTACGCTTCAATTTGAAAATATTTTTAAAAAATATCATAATTGAATTTTTGGAAAGTGTTACACTTATGTAATTGCATTTTTAAGAAATTTTCGAAAAAATTGAAATTTGTGTGTTAGTCTTCAAATACGGAGTATTTTGAGTACGACATGACAACTGAGTATTTTTCTTGTGTTACACCTCAATTTTAACATTTTTTATGAAAAATGTAATAATTAAATTTTTAGAAGGTGTTAGACTTCGGTTTTTCCATTTTCTAGAATTGTTTTGAAAAATTGAAATTTGTGTGTGTTAGTCTTCAATTACGGAGTATTTTGAGTATGACATGAAAATTGAGTATTTTGCTTGTGTTGCACTTCAATTTTAACATATTTAATAAAAATATCAGAATTTAATTTTTTTGAAGGTGCTTGACTTCAGTTTTATCATTTTTAAGAAAATTTTGAAAAAATTCAAATTTGTGTGTGTTAATCTTCAATTACGGAGTATTTTTAGTATGACATGAAAATTGAGTATTTTGCTTGTGTAACACTTCAATTTTAACATTTTTAAATAAAATATCTTAATTGACTTTTTTGAAGGTGTTAGACTTAAGTTTTTGCATTTTAAAGAAATATTTGAAAAAAATTAAAATTTGTGT
Organism: Luzula sylvatica; assembly: GCA_946800325.1. Lineage (NCBI taxonomy): Eukaryota > Viridiplantae > Streptophyta > Magnoliopsida > Poales > Juncaceae > Luzula > Luzula sylvatica. The sequence continues at coordinate 1,871,352 of OX326961.1, forward strand.
GTGTTAGTCTTCTATTACGGAGTATTTTGAGTTCGACATGGAAACTGAGTATTTTCCTTGTGTTACAATTGAATTTTAACATTTTTTTGAAAAATGTCATAATTGAATATTTTGAAGGTGTTAGACTTCTATTTTTTCATTTTAAGAAATCTTTCCAAAAAATTGAAATTTGTGTGTGTTAGTCTTCAATTACAGAGTATTTTGAGTACGACTTGAAAATTGAGTACTTTGCTTGTGTTACGCTTCAATTTTAACACATTTTTTAAAAAAATAATAATCGAACTTTTTGAAGGTATTTGACTTTCTATTTTTGCATTTTTAAGAAATTTTGAAAAAATTGAAGTTTGTTTGAGTTAGTCTTAAATTACGGAGTATTTTGAGTATGACATGAAAATGGAGTACTTTTCTCGTGTTACACTTCAATTTTTACATTTTATTAAAAATATCATAATTGAATTTTTTTAAGGTGTTAGACTTCTGTTTTTCAAATTTTAGGAATTTTTTGAAAAAATTGAAATATGGGTGCTTTAGTCTTCAATTACGGAGTATTTTTAGTATGACATGAAAATTGAGTATTTTTCTTGTGTAACACTTCAATTTTAACATTTCTAATAAAATATCTTAATTGACTTTTTTGAAGTTGTTAGACTTAAGTTTTTTTATTATTAAGAAATTTTTGAAAAAATTAAAATTTGTGTGTGTTAGTCTTCAATTACGTAGTATTTTGAGTACGACATGAAAATTGAGTAATTTTCTTGTGTTACACTTCAATTTTAACATTTTTTTAAAAAATGTCATAATTAAATTTTTTCAAGGTGTTTGTCTTATGTTTTTGTATTTTTCAGAAATTTTTGAAAAAATTGAAATTTGTCTGTGTTAGTCTTCAATTATGGAGAATTTTGAGTGCGACATGAAAATTGAGTATTTTGCTTTTGTTACACTTCAATTTGAAATTATTTTTAAAAAATATCATAATTGAATTTCTGGAAAGTGTTACACTTATGTAATTGCATTTTTAAGAAATTTTCGAAAAAATTGAAATTTGTGAGTTAGTCTTCAAATACGGAGTATTTTGAGTACGACATGACAACTGAGTATTTTTCTTATGTTACAATTCAATTTTAACATTTTTTTTTGAAAAATGTCATAATTAAATTTTTAGAAGGTGCTAGACTTCGGTTTTTCCATTTTCCAGAATTGTTTTGAAAAATTGAAATTTGTGTGAGTTTGTCTTCAATTACGGAGTATTTTGAGTATGACATGAAAATTGAGTATTTTGCTTGTGTTACACTTGAATTTTAACATATTTAAAAAAAACATAATAATTGAATTTTTTGAAGGTATTAGACTTCTGTTTTTACATTTTTAAGAAATTTTTGAAAAAATTGAAATTTGTGTGTGGTAGTCTTCAATTACGGATTTTTTTGAGTATGACATGAAAATTTAGTATTTTTCTTGTGTAACACTTCAATTTTAACATTTTTTAAAAAAATATCAGAATTGAATTTTTTTTAAGGTGCTTGACTTCAGTTTTAGCATTTTTAATAAAATTTTGAAAAAATTCAAATTTGTGTGTGTTAGTCTTCAATTACGGAGTATTTTTAGTATGACATGTAAATTGAGTATTTTGCTTGTGTAACACTTCAATTTTAACATTTTTAAATAAAATATCTTAATTGACTTTTTTGAAGGTGTTAGACTTAAGTTTTTGCATTTTTAAGAAATATTTGAAAAAATTAAAATTTGTGTGTGTTAGTTTTCTATTACGGAGTATTTTGAGTACGACATGGAAACTGAGTATTTTCCATGTGTAACAATTGAATTTTAACATTTTTTTGAAAAATGTCATAATTGATTTTTTTGAAGGTGTTAGACTTCTATTTTTTCATTTTAAGAAATCTTTCTTAAAAAATGAAATTTGTGTGTGTTAGTCTTCAATTACAGAGTATTTTGAGTACGACTTGAAAATTGAGTACTTTGCTGGTGTTACACTTCAATTTTAACATATTTTTAAAAAAAATACTAATTGAACTTTTTGAAGGTATTTAAATTTCTTTTTTTGCAGTTTTAAGAAATTTTGAAAAAATTGAAGTTTGTTTGAGTTAGTCTTAAATTACGGAGTATTTTGAGTATGACACGAAAATTGAGTACTTTTCTCGTGTTACACTTCAATTTTTACATTTTATTAAAAATATCATAATTGAATTTTTTTAAGGTGTTAGACTTATGTTTTTGCAATTTTCTGAATTTTTTGAAAAAATTGAAATATGTGTGCTTTAGTCTTCAATTACGGAGTATTTTTAGTATGACATGAAAATTGAGTATTTTTCTTGTGTAACACTTCAATTTTAACATTTCTAATAAAATATCTCAATTGACTTTTTTGAAGGTGTTAGACTTAAGTTTTTTCATTATTAAGAAATTTTTGAAAAAATTGAAATTTGTGTGTGTTAGTCTTCAATTACGTAGTATTTTGAGTACGACATGAAAATTGAGTAATTTTCATGTGTTACACTTCAATTTTAACATTTTATTAAAAAATGTCATAATTAAATTTTTTGATGGTGTTAGTCTTCTGTTTTTGTATTTTTCAGAAATTTTTGAAAAAATTGAAATTTGTGTGCGTTAGTCTTCAATTATGGAGAATTTTGAGTGCGACATGAAAATTGAGTATTTTGCTTGTGTTACACTTCAATTTGAAAATATTTTTAAAAATATCATAATTGAATTTTTGGAAAGTGTTACACTTATGTAATTGCATTTTTAAGAAATTTTCGAAAAAATTGAAATTTGTGTGTTAGTCTTCAAATACGGAGTATTTTGAGTACGACATGACAACTGAGTATTTTTCTTGTGTTACAATTCAATTTTAACCTTTTTTTTTGAAAAATGTCATAATTAAATTTTGAGAAGGTGTTAGACTTCGGTTTTTCCATTTTCAAGAATTGTTTTGAAAAATTGAAATTTGTGTGCGTTAGTCTTCAGTTACGGAGTATTTTGAGTACGACATGAAAATTGAGTATTTTGCTTGTGTTACACTTGAATTTTATAATATTTAAAAAAAAACATAATAATTGAATTTTTTGAAGGTATTAGACTTCTGTTTTTACATTTTTAAGAAATTTTTGAAAAAATTCAAATTTGTGTGTGGTAGTCTTCAATTACGGAGTTTTTTGAGTATGACTTGAAAATTGAGTATTTTTCTTGTGTAACACTTCAATTTTAACATTTTTAAATAAAATATCTTAATTGACTTTTTTGAAGGTGTTAGACTTAAGTTTTTGCATTTTTAAGAAAAATTTGAAAAAATTAAAATTTGTGTGTGTTAGTCTTCTATTACGGAGTATTTTGAGTACGACATGGAAACTGAGTATTTTCCTTGTGTTACAATTGAATTTTAACATTTTTTTGAAAAATGTCATCATTGAATTTTTTGAAGGTGTTAGACTTCTATTTTTTCATTTTAAGAAATCTTTCGAAAAAATTGAAATTTGTGTGTGTTAGTCTTCAATTACAGAGTATTTTGAGTACGAATTGAAAATTGAGTACTTTGCTTGTGTTACGCTTCAATTTTAACATATTTTTAAAAAAAATAATAATTGAACTTTTTGAAGGTATTTGACTTTCTGTTTTTTCTTTTTTTAGAAATTTGGAAAAAATTGAAGTTTGTTTGAGTTAGTCTTAAATTACGGAGTATTTTGAGTATGACATGAAAATTGAGTACTTTTCTCGTGTTACACTTCAATTTTTACATTTTATTAAAAATATCATAATTGTATTTTTATAAGGTGTTAGACTTCTGTTTTTCAAATTTTAGGAATTTTTTGAAAAAATTGAAATATGGGTGCTTTAGTCTTCAATTACGGAGTATTTTTAGTATGACATGAAAATTGAGTATTTTTCTTGTGTAACACTTCAATTTTAACATTTCTAATAAAATATCTTAATTGACATTTTTGAAGTTGTTAGACTTAAGTTTTTTCATTATTAAGAAATTTTTGAAAAAATTTAAATTTGTGTGTGTTAGTCTTCAATTACGGAGTATTTTGCGTACGACATGAAAATTGAGTAATTTTCTTGTGTTACACTTCAATTTTAACATTTTTTTAAAAAATGTCATAATTAAATTTTTTCAAGGTGTTAGTCTTATGTTTTTGTATTTTTCAGAAATTTTTGAAAAAATTGAAATTTGTCTGTGTTAGTCTTCAATTATGGAGAATTTTGAGTGCGACATGAAAATTGAGTATTTTGCTTTTGTTACACTTCAATTTGAAAATATTTTTAAAAAATATCATAATTGAATTTCTTGAAAGTGTTACACTTATGTAATTGCATTTTTAAGAAATTTTCGAAAAAATTGAAATTTGTGAGTTAGTCTTCCAATACGAAGTATTTTGAGTACGACATGACAACTGAGTATTTTTCTTGTGTTACAATTCAATTTTAACATTTTTTTTTGAAAAATGTCATAATTAAATTTTGAGAAGGTGTTAGACTTCGGTTTTTCCATTTTCAAGAATTGTTTTGAAAAATTGAAATTTGTGTGCGTTAGTCTTCAGTTACGGAGTATTTTGAGTACGACATGAAAATTGAGTATTTTGCTTGTGTTACACTTGAATTTTATAATATTTAAAAAAAACATAATAATTGAATTTTTTGAAGGTATTAGACTTCTGTTTTTACATTTTTAAGAAATTTTTGAAAAAATTCAAATTTGTGTGTGGTAGTCTTCAATTACGGAGTTTTTTGAGTTTGACTTGAAAATTGAGTATTTTTCTTGTGTAACACTTCAATTTTAACATTTTTTAAAAATATATCAGAATTGAATTTTTTTGAAGGTGCTTGACTTCAGTTTTAGCATTTTTAAGAAAATTTTGAAAAAATTCAAATTTGTGTGTGTTAGTCTTCAATTACGGAGTATTTTTAGTATGACATGAAAATTTAGTATTTTTCTTGTGTAACACTTCAATTTTAACATTTTTAAATAAAATATCTTAATTGACTTTTTTGAAGGTGTTAGACTTAAGTTTTTGCATTTTTAAGAAAAATTTGAAAAAATTAAAATTTGTGTGTGTTAGTCTTCTATTACGGAGTATTTTGAGTACGACATGGAAACTGAGTATTTTCCTTGTGTTACAATTGAATTTTAACATTTTTTTGAAAAATGTCATCATTGAATTTTTTGAAGGTGTTAGACTTCTATTTTTTCATTTTAAGAAATCTTTCGAAAAAATTGAAATTTGTGTGTGTTAGTCTTCAATTACAGAGTATTTTGAGTACGACTTGAAAATTGAGTACTTTGCTTGTGTTACGCTTCAATTTTAACATATTTTTAAAAAACATAATAATTGAACTTTTTGAAGGTATTTGACTTTCTGTTTTTTCTTTTTTAAGAAATTTTGAAAAAATTGAAGTTTGTTTGAGTTAGTCTTAAATTACGGAGTATTTTGAGTATGACATGAAAATTGAGTACTTTTCTCGTGTTACACTTCAATTTTTACATTTTATTAAAAATATCATAATTTTATTTTTATAAGGTGTTAGACTTCTGTTTTTCAAATTTTAGGAATTTTTTGAAAAAATTGAAATATGGGTGCTTTAGTCTTCAATTACGGAGTATTTTTAGTATGACATGAAAATTGAGTATTTTTCTTGTGTAACACTTCAATTTTAACATTTCTAATAAAATATCTTAATTGACTTTTTTGAAGGTGTTAGACTTAAGTTTTTTCATTATTAATAAATTTTTGAAAAAATTGAAATTTGTGTGTGTTAGTCTTCAATTACGGAGTATTTTGAGTACGACATGAAAATTGAGTTATTTTCTTGTGTTACACTTCAATATTAACATTTTATTAAAAAATGTCATAATTAAATTTTTTCAAGGTGTTAGTCTTATGTTTTTGTATTTTTCAGAAATTTTTGAAAAAATTGAAGTTTGTGTGTGTTAGTCTTCAATTATGGAGAATTTTGAGTGCGACATGAAAATTGAGTATTTTGCTTGTGTTACACTTCAATTTGAAAATATTTTTCAAAAATATCATAATTGAATTTTTGGAAAGTGTTACACTTATGTAATTGCATTTTTTTAAGAAATTTTCGAAAAAATTGATATTTGTGTGTTAGTCGTCAGATACGGAGTATTTTGAGTACGACATGACAACAGAGTATTTTTCTTGTGTTACAATTCAATTTTAACATTTTTTATGAAAAATGTAATAATTAAATTTTTAGAAGGTGTTAGACTTCGGTTTTTCCATTTTCAAGAATTGTTTTGAAAAATTGAAATTTGTGTGTGTTAGTCTTCAATTACGGAGTATTTTGAGTATGACATGAAAATTGAGTATTTTGCTTGTGTTGCACTTCAAGTTTAACATATTTAAAAAAAATATACGAATTTAATTTTTTTGAAGGTGCTTGACTTCAGTTTTATCATTTTTAAGAAAATTTTTAAAAAATTCAAATTTGTGTGTGTTAGTCTTCAATTACGGAGTATTTTTAGTATGACATGAAAATTGAGTATTTTGCTTGTGTAACTCTTCAATTTTAACATTTTGAAATAAAATATCTTAATTGACTTTTTTGAAGGTGTTAGACTTAAGTTTTTGCATTTTTCAGAAATATTTGAAAAAATTAAAATTTGTGTGTGTTAGTCTTCTATTACGGAGTATTTTGAGTACGACATGGAAACTCAGTATTTTCCTTGTGTTACAATTTTAACATTTTTTTGAAAAATGTTATAATTGAATTTTTTTGAAGGTGTTAGACTTCTATTTTTTCATTTTAAGAAATCTTTCGAAAAAATTGAATTTTGTGTGTGTTAGTCTTCAATTACAGAGTATTTTGAGTACGACTTGAAAATTGAGTACTTTGCTTGTGTTACGCTTCAATTTTAACATAGTTTTTAAAAAAATAATAATTGAACTTTTTGTAGGTATTTGACTTTCTATTTTTGCATTTTTAAGAAATTTTGAAAAAATTGAAATTTGTTTGAGTTAGTCTTAAATTACCGAGTATTTTGAGTATGACAAGAAAATTGAGTACTTTTCTCGTGTTACACTTCTATTTTTACATTTTATTAAAAATATCATAATTGAATTTTTTTAAGGTGTTAGACTTCTGTTTTTGCAATTTTAGGAATTTTTTGAAAAAATTGAAATATGGGTGCTTTAGTCTTCAATTACGGAGTATTTTTATTATGACATGAAAATTGAGTATTTTTCTTGTGTAACACTTCAATTTTAACATTTCTAATAAAATATCTTAATTGACTTTTTTGAAGGTGTTGGACTTAAGTTTTTTCATTATTAAGAAATTTTTGAAAAAATTGAAATTTGTGTGTGTTAGTCTTCAATTACGGAGTATTTTGAGTACGACATGAAAATTGAGTTATTTTCTTGTGTTACCCTTCAATTTTAACATTTTATTAAAAAATGTCATAATTAAATTTTTTCAAGGTGTTAGTCTTATGTTTCTGTATTTTTCAGAAATTTTTGAAAAAATTGAAATTTGTGTGTGTTAGTCTTCAATTATGGAGAATTTTGAGTGCGACATGAAAATTGAGTATTTTGCTTGTGTTACACTTCAATTTGAAAATATTTTTAAAAAATATCATAATTGAATTTTTGGAAAGTGTTACACTTATGTAATTGCATTTTTAAGAAATTTTCGAAAAAATTGAAATTTGTGTGTTAGTCTTCAAATACGGAGTATTTTGAGTACGACATGACAACTGAGTATTTTTCTTGTGTTACAATTCAATTTTAACATTTTTTATGAAAAATGTAATAATTAAATTTTTAGAAGGTGTTAGACTTTGGTTTTTCCATTTTCAAGAATTGTTTTGAAAAATTGAAATTTGTGTGCGTTAGTCTTCAATTACGGAGTATTTTGAGTATGACATGAAAATTGAGTATTTTGCTTGTGTTGCATTTCAATTTTAACATATTTAAAAAAATATCAGAATTTAATTTTTTTGAAGGTGCTTGAATTCAGTTTTATCATTTTTAAGAAAATTTTGAAAAAATTCAAATTTGTGTGTGTTAGTCTTCAATTACGGAGTATTTTTAGTATGACATGAAAATTGAGTATTTTGCTTGTGTAACACTTCAATTTTAACATTTTTAAATAAAATATCTTAATTGACTTTTTTGAAGGTGTTAGACTTAAGTTTTTGCATTTTTAAGAAATATTTGAAAAAATTAAAATTTGTGTGTGTTAGTCTTCTATTACGGAGTATTATGAGTACGACATGGAAACTGAGTATTTTCCTTGTGTTACACTTCAATTTGAAAATATTTTTAAAAAATATCATAATTGAATTTTTGGAAAGTGTTACACTTATGTAATTGCATTTTTAAGAAATTTTCCAAAAAATTGAAATTTGTGTGTTAGTCGTCAAATACGGAGTATTTTGAGTACGAGATGACAACTGAGTATTTTTCTTGTGTTACAATTCAATTTTAACATTTTTTATGAAAAATGTAATAATTAAATTTTTAGAAGGTGTTAGACTTCGGTTTTTCCATTTTCAAGAATTGTTTTGAAAAATTGAAATTTGTGTGTGTTAGTCCTCAATTACGGAGTATTTTGAGTATGACATGAAATTTAAGTATTTTGCTTGTGTTGCACTTCAATTTTAACATATTTAAAAAAAATATCAGAATTTAATTTTTTTGAAGGTGCTTGACTTCAGTTTTATCATTTTTAAGAAAATTTTGAAAAAATTCAAATTTGTGTGTGTTAGTCTTCAATTACGGAGTATTTTTAGTATGACATGAAAATTGAGTATTTTGGTTGTGTAACTCTTCAATTTTAACATTTTGAAATAAAATATCTTAATTGACTTTTTTGAAGGTGTTAGACTTAAGTTTTTGCATTTTTAAGAAATATTTGAAAAAATTAAAATTTGTGTGTGTTAGTCTTCTATTACGGAGTATTTTGAGTGCGACATGGAAACTGAGTATTTTCCTTGTGTTACAATTTTAACATTTTTTTGAAAAATGTCATAATTGAATTTTTTTGAAGGTGTTAGACTTCTATTTTATCATTTTAAGAAATCTTTCGAAAAAATTGAAATTTGTGTGTGTTAGTCTTCAATTACAGAGTATTTTGAGTACGACTTGAAAATTGAGTACTTTGCTTGTGTTACGTTTCAATTTTAACATATTTTATAAAAAAATAATAATTGAACTTTTTGTAGGTATTTGACTTTCTATTTTTGCATTTTTAAGAAATTTTGAAAAAATTGAAGTTTGTTTGAGTTAGTCTTAAATTACGGAGTATTTTGAGTATGACAAGAAAATTGAGTACTTTTCTCGTGTTACACTTCTATTTTTACATTTTATTAAAAATATCATAATTGAATTTTTTTAAGGTGTTGGACTTCTGTTTTTGAAATTTTAGGAATTTTTTGAAAAAATTGAAATATGGGTGCTTTAGTCTTCAATTAAGGAGTATTTTTAGTATGACATGAAAATTGAGTATTTTTCTTGTGTAACACTTCAATTTTAACATTTCTAATAAAATATCTTATTTGACTTTTTTGAAGGTGTTAGACTTAAGTTTTTTCATTATTAAGAAATTTTTGAAAAAATTGAAATTTGTGTGTGTTAGTCTTCAATTACGGAGTATTTTGATTACGACATGAAAATTGAGTTATTTTCTTGTGTTACACTTCAATTTTAACATTTTATTAAAAAATATCATAATTAAATTTTTTCAAGGTGTTAGTCTTATGTTTTTGTATTTTTCAGAATTTTTTGAGAAAATTGAAATTTGTGTGTGTTAGTCTTCAATTATGGAGAATTTTGAGTGCGACATGAAAATTGAGTATTTTGCTTGTGTTACACTTCAATTTGAAAATATTTTTAAAAAATATCATAATTGAATTTTTGGAAAGTGTTACACTTATGTAATTGCATTTTTAAGAAATTTTCGAAAAAATTGAAATTTGTGTGTTAGTCGTCAAATACGGAGTATTTTGAGTACGACATGACAATTGAGTATTTTTCTTGTGTTACAATTCAATTTTAACATTTTTTATGAAAAATGTAATAATTAAATTTTTAGAAGGTGTTAGACTTCGGTTTTTCCATTTTCAAGAATTGTTTTGAAAAATTGAAATTTGTTTGTGTTAGTCTTCAATTACGGAGTATTTTGAGTATGACATGAAAATTGAGTATTTTGCTTGTGTTGCACTTCAATTTTAACATATTTAAAAAAAATATCAGAATTTAATTTTTTTGAAGGTGCTTGAATTCAGTTTTATCATTTTTAAGAAAATTTTGAAAAAATTCAAATTTGAGTGTGTTAGTCTTCAATTACGGAGTATTTTTAGTATGACATGAAAATTGAGTATTTTGCTTGTGTAACACTTCAATTTTAACATTTTTAAATAAAATATCTTAATTGACTTTTTTGAAGGTGTTAGACTTAAGTTTTTGCATTTTTAAGAAATATTTGAAAAAATTAAAATTTGTGTGTGTTAGTCTTCTATTACGGAGTATTTTGAGTACGACATGGAAACTGAGTATTTTCCTTATGTTACAATTTTAACATTTTTTTGAAAAATGTCATAATTGAATTTTATGAAGGTGTTAGACTTCTATTTTTTCATTTTAAGAAATCTTTCGAAAAAATTAAAATTTGTGTGTGTTAGTCTTCAATTACAGAGTATTTTGAGTACGACTTGAAAATTGAGTACTTTGCTTGTGTTACGCTTCAATTTTAACATATATTTTAAAAAAATAATAATTGAACTTTTTGAAGGTATTTGACTTTCTATTTTTGCATTTTTAAGAAATTTTGAAAAAATTGAAGTTTGTTTGAGTTAGTCTTAAATTACGGAGTATTTTGAGTATGACAAGAAAATTGAGTACTTTTCTCGTGTTACACTTCTACTTTTACATTTTATTAAAAATATCATAATTAAATTTTTTTAAGGTGTTAAACTTCTGTTTTTGCAATTTTAGGAATTTTTTGAAAAAATTGAAATATGGGTGCTTTAGTCTTCAATTACGGAGTATTTTTATTATGACATAAAAATTGAGTATTTTTCTTGTGTAACACTTCAATTTTAACATTTCTAATAAAATATCTTAATTGACTTTTTTGAAGGTGTTAGACTTAAGTTTTTTCATTATTAAGAAATTTTTCAAAAAATTGAAATTTGTGTGTGTTAGTCTTCAATTACGGAGTATTTTGAGTACGACATGAAAATTGAGTTATTTTCTTGTGTTACCCTTCAATTTTAACATTTTATTAAAAAATGTCATGATTAAATTTTTTCAAGGTGTTAGTCTTATGTTTTTGTATTTTTCAGAAATTTTTGAAAAAATTGAAATTTGTGTGTGTTAGTCTTCAATTATGGAGAATTTTGAGTGCGACATGAAAATTGAGTATTTTGCTTGTGTTACACTTCAATTTGAAAATATTTTTAAAAAATATCATAATTGAATTTTTGGAAAGCGTTACACTTATGTAATTGCATATTTAAGAAATTTTCGAAAAAATTGAAATTTGTGTGTTAGTCTTCAAATACGGAGTATTTTGAGTACGACATGACAACTGAGTATTTTTCTTGTGTTACAATTCAATTTTAACATTTTTTATGAAAAATGTAATAATTAAATTTTTAGAAGGTGTTAGACTTCGGTTTTACCATTTTCAAGAATTGTTTTGAAAAATTGAAATTTGTGTGTGTTAGTCTTCAATTACGGAGTATTTTGAGTATGACATGAAAATTGAGTATTTTGCTTGTGTTGCACTTCAATTTTAACATATTTAAAAAAAATATCAGAATTTAACTTTTTTGAAGGTGCTTGAATTCAGTTTTATCATTTTTAAGAAAATTTTGAAAAAATTCAAATTTGTGTGTGTTAGTCTTCAATTACGGAGTATTTTTAGTATGACATGAAAATTGAGTATTTTGCTTGTGTAAGACTTCAATTTTAACATTTTTAAATAAAATATCTTAATTGACTTTTTTGAAGGTGTTAGACTTAAGTTTTTGCATTTTTAAGAATTATTTGAAAAAATTAAAATTTGTGTGTGTTAGTCTTCTATTACGGAGTATTTTGAGTACGAAATGGAAACTGAGTATTTTCCTTGTGTTACAATTTTAACATTTTTTTGAAAAATGTCATAATTGAATTTTTTGAAGGTGTTAGACTTCTATTTTTTCATTTTAGGAAATCTTTACAAAAAATTGAAATTTGTGTGTGTTAGTCTTCAATTACAGAGTATTTTGAGTACGACTTGAAAATTGAGTACTTTGCTTGTGTTACGCTTCAATTTTAACATATTTTTTAAAAAAATAATAATTGAACTTTTTGAAGGTATTTGACTTTCTATTTTTGCATTTTTAAGAAATTTTGAAAAAATTGAAGTTTGTTTGAGTTAGTCTTAAATTACGGAGTATTTTGAGTATGACAAGAAAATTGAGTACTTTTCTCGTGTTACACTTCTATTTTTACATTTTATTAAAAATATCATAATTGAATTTTTTTAAGGTGTCAGACTTCTGTTTTTGCAATTTTAGGAATTTTTTGAAAAAATTGAAATATGGGTGCTTTAGTCTTCAATTACGGAGTATTTTTAGTATGACATGAAAATTGAGTATTTTTCTTGTGTAACACTTCAATTTTAACATTTCTAATAAAATATCCTAATTGACTTTTTTGAAGGTGTTAGACTTAAGTTTTTTCATTATTAAGAAATTTTTGAAAAAATTGAAATTTGTGTGTTAGTCTTCAATTACGGAGTATTTTGAGTACGAATTGAAAATTGAGTTATTTTCTTGTGTTACACTTCAATTTTAACATTTTATTAAAAAATGTCATAATCAAATTTTTTCAAGGTGTTAGTCTTATGTTTTTGTATTTTTCAGAAATTTTTGAAAAAATTGAAATTTGTGTGTGTTAGTCTTCAATTATGGAGAATTTTGAGTGCGACATGAAAATTGAGTATTTTGCTTGTGTTACACTTCAATTTGAAAATATTTTTAAAAAATATCATAATTGAATTGTTGGAAAGCGTTACACTTAGGTAATTGCATTTTTAAGAAATTTTCGAAAAAATTGAAATTTGTGTGTTAGTCTTCAAATACGGAGTATTTTGAGTACGACATGACAACTGAGTATTTTTCTTGTGTTACAATTCAATTTTAACATTTTTTATGAAAAATGTAATAATTAAATTTTTAGAAGGTGTTAGACTTCGGTTTTACCATTTTCAAGAATTGTTTTGAAAAATTGAAATTTGTGTGTGTTAGTCTTCAATTACGGAGTATTTTGAGTATGACATGAAAATTGAGTATTTTGCTTGTGTTGCACTTCAATTTTAACATATTTAAAAAAAATATCAGAATTTAATTTTTTTGAAGGTGCTTGAATTCAGTTTTATCATTTTTAAGAAAATTTTGAAAAAATTCAAATTTGCGTGTGTTAGTCTTCAATTACGGAGTATTTTTAGTATGACATGAAAATTGAGTATTTTGCTTGTGTAACACTTCAATTTTAACATTTTTAAATAAAATATCTTAATTGACTTTTTTGAAGGTGTTAGACTTAAGTTTTTGCATTTTTAAGAAATATTTGAAAAAATTAAAATTTGTGTGTGTTAGTCTTCTATTACGGAGTATTTTGAGTACGACATGGAAACTGAGTATTTTCCTTATGTTACAATTTTAACATTTTTTTGAAAAATGTCATAATTGAATTTTATGAAGGTGTTAGACTTCTATTTTTTCATTTTAAGAAATCTTTCGAAAAAATTAAAATTTGTGTGTGTTAGTCTTCAATTACAGAGTATTTTGAGTACGACTTGAAAATTGAGTACTTTGCTTGTGTTACGCTTCAATTTTAACATATTTTTTAAAAAAATAATAATTGAACTTTTTGAAGGTATTTGACTTTCTATTTTTGCATTTTTAAGAAATTTTGAAAAAATTGAAGTTTGTTTGAGTTAGTCTTAAATTACGGAGTATTTTGAGTATGACAAGAAAATTGAGTACTTTTCTCGTGTTACACTTCTACTTTTACATTTTATTAAAAATATCATAATTAAATTTTTTTAAGATGTTAAACTTCTGTTTTTGCAATTTTAGGAATTTTTTGAAAAAATTGAAATATGGGTGCTTTAGTCTTCAATTACGGAGTATTTTTATTATGACAAAAAAATTGAGTATTTTTCTTGTGTAACACTTCAATTTTAACATTTCTAATAAAATATCTTAATTGACTTTTTTGAAGGTGTTAGACTTAAGTTTTTTCATTATTAAGAAATTTTTCAAAAAATTGAAATTTGTGTGTGTTAGTCTTCAATTACGGAGTATTTTGAGTACGACATGAAAATTGAGTTATTTTCTTGTGTTACCCTTCAATTTTAACATTTTATTAAAAAATGTCATGATTAAATTTTTTCAAGGTGTTAGTCTTATGTTTTTGTATTTTTCAGAAATTTTTGAAAAAATTGAAATTTGTGTGTGTTAGTCTTCAATTATGGAGAATTTTGAGTGCGACATGAAAATTGAGTATTTTGCTTGTGTTACACTTCAATTTGAAAATATTTTTAAAAAATATCATAATTGAATTTTTGGAAAGCGTTACACTTATGTAATTGCATATTTAAGAAATTTTCGAAAAAATTGAAATTTGTGTGTTAGTCTTCAAATACGGAGTATTTTGAGTACGACATGACAACTGAGTATTTTTCTTGTGTTACAATTCAATTTTAACATTTTTTATGAAAAATGTAATAATTAAATTTTTAGAAGGTGTTAGACTTCGGTTTTACCATTTTCAAGAATTGTTTTGAAAAATTGAAATTTGTGTGTGTTAGTCTTCAATTACGGAGTATTTTGAGTATGACATGAAAATTGAGTATTTTGCTTGTGTTGCACTTCAATTTTAACATATTTAAAAAAAATATCAGAATTTAACTTTTTTGAAGGTGCTTGAATTCAGTTTTATCATTTTTAAGAAAATTTTGAAAAAATTCAAATTTGTGTGTGTTAGTCTTCAATTACGGAGTATTTTTAGTATGACATGAAAATTGAGTATTTTGCTTGTGTAAGACTTCAATTTTAACATTTTTAAATAAAATATCTTAATTGACTTTTTTGAAGGTGTTAGACTTAAGTTTTTTCATTTTTTAAGAAATATTTGAAAAAATTAAAATTTGTGTGTGTTAGTCTTCTATTACGGAGTATTTTGAGTACGACATGGAAACTGAGTATTTTCCTTGTGTTACAATTTTAACATTTTTTTGAAAAATGTCATAATTGAATTTTTTGAAGGTGTTAGACTTCTATTTTTTCATTTTAAGAAATCTTTACAAAAAATTGAAATTTGTGTGTGTTAGTCTTCAATTACAGAGTATTTTGAGTACGACTTGAAAATTGAGTACTTTGCTTGTGTTACGCTTCAATTTTAACATATTTTTTAAAAAAATAATAATTGAACTTTTTGAAGGTATTTGACTTTCTATTTTTGCATTTTTAAGAAATTTTGAAAAAATTGAAGTTTGTTTGAGTTAGTCTTAAATTACGGAGTATTTTGAGTATGACAAGAAAATTGAGTACTTTTCTCGTGTTACACTTCTATTTTTACATTTTATTAAAAATATCATAATTGAATTTTTTTATGGTGTCAGACTTCTGTTTTTGCAATTTTAGGAATTTTTTGAAAAAATTGAAATATGGGTGCTTTAGTCTTCAATTACGGAGTATTTTTAGTATGACATGAAAATTGAGTATTTTTCTTGTGTAACACTTCAATTTTAACATTTCTAATAAAATATCCTAATTGACTTTTTTGAAGGTGTTAGACTTAAGTTTTTTCATTATTAAGAAATTTTTGAAAAAATTGAAATTTGTGTGTGTTAGTCTTCAATTACGGAGTATTTTGAGTACGACTTGAAAATTGAGTTATTTTCTTGTGTTACACTTCAATTTTAACATTTTATTAAAAAATGTCATAACCAAATTTTTTCAAGGTGTTAGTCTTATGTTTTTGTATTTTTCAGAAATTTTTGAAAAAATTGAAATTTGTGTGTGTTAGTCTTCAATTATGGAGAATTTTTTGTGCGACATGAAAATTGAGTATTTTGCTTGTGTTACACTTCAATTTGAAAATATTTTTAAAAAATATCATAATTGAATTGTTGGAAAGCGTTACACTTAGGTAATTGCATTTTTAAGAAATTTTCGAAAAAATTGAAATTTGTGTGTTAGTCTTCAAATACGGAGTATTTTGAGTACGACATGACAACTGAGTATTTTTCTTGTGTTACAATTCAATTTTAACATTTTTTATGAAAAATGTAATAATTAAATTTTTAGAAGGTGTTAGACTTCGGTTTTACCATTTTCAAGAATTGTTTTGAAAAATTGAAATTTGTGTGTGTTAGTCTTCAATTACGGAGTATTTTGAGTATGACATGAAAATTGAGTATTTTGCTTGTGTTGCACTTCAATTTTAACATATTTAAAAAAAATATCAGAATTTAACTTTTTTGAAGGTGCTTGAATTCAGTTTTATCATTTTTAAGAAAATTTTGAAAAAATTCAAATTTGTGTGTGTTAGTCTTCAATTACGGAGTATTTTTAGTATGACATGAAAATTGAGTATTTTGCTTGTGTAAGACTTCAATTTTAACATTTTTAAATAAAATATCTTAATTGACTTTTTTGAAGGTGTTAGACTTAAGTTTTTTCATTTTTTAAGAAATATTTGAAAAAATTAAAATTTGTGTGTGTTAGTCTTCTATTACGGAGTATTTTGAGTACGACATGGAAACTGAGTATTTTCCTTATGTTACAATTTTAACATTTTTTTGAAAAATGTCATAATTGAATTTTATGAAGGTGTTAGACTTCTATTTTTTCATTTTAAGAAATCTTTCGAAAAAATTAAAATTTGTGTGTGTTAGTCTTCAATTACAGAGTATTTTGAGTACGACTTGAAAATTGAGTACTTTGCTTGTGTTACGCTTCAATTTTAACATATTTTTTAAAAAAATAATAATTGAACTTTTTGAAGGTATTTGACTTTCTATTTTTGCATTTTTAAGAAATTTTGAAAAAATTGAAGTTTGTTTGAGTTAGTCTTAAATTACGGAGTATTTTGAGTATGACAAGAAAATTGAGTACTTTTCTCGTGTTACACTTCTACTTTTACATTTTATTAAAAATATCATAATTAAATTTTTTTAAGATGTTAAACTTCTGTTTTTGCAATTTTAGGAATTTTTTGAAAAAATTGAAATATGGGTGCTTTAGTCTTCAATTACGGAGTATTTTTATTATGACAAAAAATTGAGTATTTTTCTTGTGTAACACTTCAATTTTAACATTTCTAATAAAATATCTTAATTGACTTTTTTGAAGGTGTTAGACTTAAGTTTTTTCATTATTAAGAAATTTTTCAAAAAATTGAAATTTGTGTGTGTTAGTCTTCAATTACGGAGTATTTTGAGTACGACATGAAAATTGAGTTATTTTCTTGTGTTACCCTTCAATTTTAACATTTTATTAAAAAATGTCATGATTAAATTTTTTCAAGGTGTTAGTCTTATGTTTTTGTATTTTTCAGAAATTTTTGAAAAAATTGAAATTTGTGTGTGTTAGTCTTCAATTATGGAGAATTTTGAGTGCGACATGAAAATTGAGTATTTTGCTTGTGTTACACTTCAATTTGAAAATATTTTTAAAAAATATCATAATTGAATTTTTGGAAAGCGTTACACTTATGTAATTGCATATTTAAGAAATTTTCGAAAAAATTGAAATTTGTGTGTTAGTCTTCAAATACGGAGTATTTTGAGTACGACATGACAACTGAGTATTTTTCTTGTGTTACAATTCAATTTTAACATTTTTTATGAAAAGTGTAATAATTAAATTTTTAGAAGGTGTTAGACTTCGGTTTTACCATTTTCAAGAATTGTTTTGAAAAATTGAAATTTGTGTGTGTTAGTCTTCAATTACGGAGTATTTTGAGTATGACATGAAAATTGAGTATTTTGCTTGTGTTGCACTTCAATTTTAACATATTTAAAAAAAATATCAGAATTTAACTTTTTTGAAGGTGCTTGAATTCAGTTTTATCATTTTTAAGAAAATTTTGAAAAAATTCAAATTTGTGTGTGTTAGTCTTCAATTACGGAGTATTTTTAGTATGACATGAAAATTGAGTATTTTGCTTGTGTAAGACTTCAATTTTAACATTTTTAAATAAAATATCTTAATTGACTTTTTTGAAGGTGTTAGACTTAAGTTTTTTCATTTTTTAAGAAATATTTGAAAAAATTAAAATTTGTGTGTGTTAGTCTTCTATTACGGAGTATTTTGAGTACGACATGGAAACTGAGTATTTTCCTTGTGTTACAATTTTAACATTTTTTTGAAAAATGTCATAATTGAATTTTTTGAAGGTGTTAGACTTCTATTTTTTCATTTTAAGAAATCTTTACAAAAAATTGAAATTTGTGTGTGTTAGTCTTCAATTACAGAGTATTTTGAGTACGACTTGAAAATTGAGTACTTTGCTTGTGTTACGCTTCAATTTTAACATATTTTTTAAAAAAATAATAATTGAACTTTTTGAAGGTATTTGACTTTCTATTTTTGCATTTTTAAGAAATTTTGAAAAAATTGAAGTTTGTTTGAGTTAGTCTTAAATTACGGAGTATTTTGAGTATGACAAGAAAATTGAGTACTTTTCTCGTGTTACACTTCTATTTTTACATTTTATTAAAAATATCATAATTGAATTTTTTTAAGGTGTCAGACTTCTGTTTTTGCAATTTTAGGAATTTTTTGAAAAAATTGAAATATGGGTGCTTTAGTCTTCAATTACGGAGTATTTTTAGTATGACATGAAAATTGAGTATTTTTCTTGTGTAACACTTCAATTTTAACATTTCTAATAAAATATCCTAATTGACTTTTTTGAAGGTGTTAGACTTAAGTTTTTTCATTATTAAGAAATTTTTGAAAAAATTGAAATTTGTGTGTGTTAGTCTTCAATTACGGAGTATTTTGAGTACGACTTGAAAATTGAGTTATTTTCTTGTGTTACACTTCAATTTTAACATTTTATTAAAAAATGTCATAATCAAATTTTTTCAAGGTGTTAGTCTTATGTTTTTGTATTTTTCAGAAATTTTTGAAAAAATTGAAATTTGTGTGTGTTAGTCTTCAATTATGGAGAATTTTTTGTGCGACATGAAAATTGAGTATTTTGCTTGTGTTACACTTCAATTTGAAAATATTTTTAAAAAATATCATAATTGAATTGTTGGAAAGCGTTACACTTAGGTAATTGCATTTTTAAGAAATTTTCGAAAAAATTGAAATTTGTGTGTTAGTCTTCAAATACGGAGTATTTTGAGTACGACATGACAACTGAGTATTTTTCTTGTGTTACAATTCAATTTTAACATTTTTTATGAAAAATGTAATAATTAAATTTTTAGAAGGTGTTAGACTTCGGTTTTACCATTTTCAAGAATTGTTTTGAAAAATTGAAATTTGTGTGTGTTAGTCTTCAATTACGGAGTATTTTGAGTATGACATGAAAATTGAGTATTTTGCTTGTGTTGCACTTCAATTTTAACATATTTAAAAAAAATATCAGAATTTAATTTTTTTGAAGGTGCTTGAATTCAGTTTTATCATTTTTAAGAAAATTTTGAAAAAATTCAAATTTGTGTGTGTTAGTCTTCAATTACGGAGTATTTTTAGTATGACATGAAAATTGAGTATTTTGCATGTGTAACACTTCAATTTTAACATTTTTAAATAAAATATCTTAATTGAATTTTTTGAAGGTGTTAGACTTAAGTTTTTGCATTTTTAAGAAATATTTGAAAAAATTAAAATTTGTGTGTGTTAGTCTTCTATTACGGAGTATTTTGAGTACGACATGGAAACTGAGTATTTTCCTTATGTTACAATTTTAACATTTTTTTGAAAAATGTCATAATTGAATTTTATGAAGGTGTTAGACTTCTATTTTTTCATTTTAAGAAATATTTCGAAAAAATTAAAATTTGTGTGTGTTAGTCTTCAATTACAGAGTATTTTGAGTACGACTTGAAAATTGAGTACTTTGCTTGTGTTACGCTTCAATTTTAACATATTTTTTAAAAAAATAATAATTGAACTTTTTGAAGGTATTTGACTTTCTATTTTTGCATTTTTAAGAAATTTTGAAAAAATTGAAGTTTGTTTGAGTTAGTCTTAAATTACGGAGTATTTTGAGTATGACAAGAAAATTGAGTACTTTTCTCGTGTTACACTTCTATTTTTACATTTTATTAAAAATATCATAATTGAATTTTTTTAAGGTGTTAAACTTCTGTTTTTGCAATTTTAGGAATTTTTTGAAAAAATTGAAATATGGGTGCTTTAGTCTTCAATTACGGAGTATTTTTATTATGACATAAAAATTGAGTATTTTTCTTGTGTAACACTTCAATTTTAACATTTCTAATAAAATATCTTAATTGACTTTTTTGAAGGTGTTAGACTTAAGTTTTTTCATTATTAAGAAATTTTTCAAAAAATTGAAATTTGTGTGTGTTAGTCTTCAATTACGGAGTATTTTGAGTACGACATGAAAATTGAGTTATTTTCTTGTGTTACCCTTCAATTTTAACATTTTATTAAAAAATGTCATAATTAAATGTTTTCAAGGTGTTAGTCTTATGTTTTTGTATTTTTCAGAAATTTTTGAAAAAATTGAAAAATTTGTGTGTGTTAGTCTTCAATTGTGGAGAATTTTGAGTGCGACATGAAAATTGAGTATTTTGCTTGTGTTACACTTCAATTTGAAAATATTTTTAAAAAATATCATAATTGAATTTTTGGAAAGCGTTACACTTATGTAATTGAATATTTAAGAAATTTTCGAAAAAATTGAAATTTGTGTGTTAGTCTTCAAATACGGAGTATTTTGAGTACGACATGACAACTGAGTATTTTTCTTGTGTTACAATTCAATTTTAAAATTTTTTATGAAAAATGTAAAAATTAAATTTTTAGAAGGTGTTAGACTTCGGTTTTACCATTTTCAAGAATTGTTTTGAAAAATTGAAATTTGTGTGTGTTAGTCTTCAATTACGGAGTATTTTGAGTATGACATGAAAATTGAGTATTTTGCTTGTGTTGCACTTCAATTTTAACATATTTAAAAAAAATATCAGAATTTAATTTTTTTGAAGGTGCTTGAATTCAGTTTTATCATTTTTAAGAAAATTTTGAAAAAATTCAAATTTGCGTGTGTTAGTCTTCAATTACGGAGTATTTTTAGTATGACATGAAAATTGAGTATTTTGCTTGTGTAACACTTCAATTTTAACATTTTTAAATAAAATATCTTAATTGACTTTTTTGAAGGTGTTAGACTTAAGTTTTTGCATTTTTAAGAAATATTTGAAAAAATTAAAATTTGTGTGTGTTAGTCTTCTATTACGGAGTATTTTGAGTACGACATGGAAACTGAGTATTTTCCTTATGTTACAATTTTAACATTTTTTTGAAAAATGTCATAATTGAATTTTATGAAGGTGTTAGACTTCTATTTTTTCATTTTAAGAAATCTTTCGAAAAAATTAAAATTTGTGTGTGTTAGTCTTCAATTACAGAGTATTTTGAGTACGACTTGAAAATTGAGTACTTTGCTTGTGTTACGCTTCAATTTTAACATATTTTTTAAAAAAATAATAATTGAACTTTTTGAAGGTATTTGACTTTCTATTTTTGCATTTTTAAGAAATTTTGAAAAAATTGAAGTTTGTTTGAGTTAGTCTTAAATTACGGAGTATTTTGAGTATGACAAGAAAATTGAGTACTTTTCTCGTGTTACACTTCTACTTTTACATTTTATTAAAAATATCATAATTAAATTTTTTTAAGGTGTTAAACTTCTGTTTTTGCAATTTTAGGAATTTTTTGAAAAAATTGAAATATGGGTGCTTTAGTCTTCAATTACGGAGTATTTTTATTATGACAAAAAAATTGAGTATTTTTCTTGTGTAACACTTCAATTTTAACATTTCTAATAAAATATCTTAATTGACTTTTTTGAAGGTGTTAGACTTAAGTTTTTTCATTATTAAGAAATTTTTCAAAAAATTGAAATTTGTGTGTGTTAGTCTTCAATTACGGAGTATTTTGAGTACGACATGAAAATTGAGTTATTTTCTTGTGTTACCCTTCAATTTTAACATTTTATTAAAAAATGTCATGATTAAATTTTTTCAAGGTGTTAGTCTTATGTTTTTGTATTTTTCAGAAATTTTTGAAAAAATTGAAATTTGTGTGTGTTAGTCTTCAATTATGGAGAATTTTGAGTGCGACATGAAAATTGAGTATTTTGCTTGTGTTACACTTCAATTTGAAAATATTTTTAAAAAATATCATAATTGAATTTTTGGAAAGCGTTACACTTATGTAATTGCATATTTAAGAAATTTTCGAAAAAATTGAAATTTGTGTGTTAGTCTTCAAATACGGAGTATTTTGAGTACGACATGACAACTGAGTATTTTTCTTGTGTTACAATTCAATTTTAACATTTTTTATGAAAAATGTAATAATTAAATTTTTAGAAGGTGTTAGACTTCGGTTTTACCATTTTCAAGAATTGTTTTGAAAAATTGAAATTTGTGTGTGTTAGTCTTCAATTACGGAGTATTTTGAGTATGACATGAAAATTTAGTATTTTGCTTGTGTTGCACTTCAATTTTAACATATTTAAAAAAAATATCAGAATTTAACTTTTTTGAAGGTGCTTGAATTCAGTTTTATCATTTTTAAGAAAATTTTGAAAAAATTCAAATTTGTGTGTGTTAGTCTTCAATTACGGAGTATTTTTAGTATGACATGAAAATTGAGTATTTTGCTTGTGTAAGACTTCAATTTTAACATTTTTAAATAAAATATCTTAATTGACTTTTTTGAAGGTGTTAGACTTAAGTTTTTTCATTTTTTAAGAAATATTTGAAAAAATTAAAATTTGTGTGTGTTAGTCTTCTATTACGGAGTATTTTGAGTACGACATGGAAACTGAGTATTTTCCTTGTGTTACAATTTTAACATTTTTTTGAAAAATGTCATAATTGAATTTTTTGAAGGTGTTAGACTTCTATTTTTTCATTTTAAGAAATCTTTACAAAAAATTGAAATTTGTGTGTGTTAGTCTTCAATTACAGAGTATTTTGAGTACGACTTGAAAATTGAGTACTTTGCTTGTGTTACGCTTCAATTTTAACATATTTTTAAAAAAAATAATAATTGAACTTTTTGAAGGTATTTGACTTTCTATTTTTGCATTTTTAAGAAATTTTGAAAAAATTGAAGTTTGTTTGAGTTAGTCTTAAATTACGGAGTATTTTGAGTATGACAAGAAAATTGAGTACTTTTCTCGTGTTACACTTCTATTTTTACATTTTATTAAAAATATCATAATTGAATTTTTTTAAGGTGTCAGACTTCTGTTTTTGCAATTTTAGGAATTTTTTGAAAAAATTGAAATATGGGTGCTTTAGTCTTCAATTACGGAGTATTTTTAGTATGACATGAAAATTGAGTATTTTTCTTGTGTAACACTTCAATTTTAACATTTCTAATAAAATATCCTAATTGACTTTTTTGAAGGTGTTAGACTTAAGTTTTTTCATTATTAAGAAATTTTTGAAAAAATTGAAATTTGTGTGTGTTAGTCTTCAATTACGGAGTATTTTGAGTACGACTTGAAAATTGAGTTATTTTCTTGTGTTACACTTCAATTTTAACATTTTATTAAAAAATGTCATAATCAAATTTTTTCAAGGTGTTAGCCTTATGTTTTTGTATTTTTCAGAAATTTTTGAAAAAATTGAAATTTGTGTGTGTTAGTCTTCAATTATGGAGAATTTTGAGTGCGACATGAAAATTGAGTATTTTGCTTGTGTTACACTTCAATTTGAAAATATTTTTAAAAAATATCATAATTGAATTGTTGGAAAGCGTTACACTTAGGTAATTGCATTTTTAAGAAATTTTCGAAAAAATTGAAATTTGTGTGTTAGTCTTCAAATACGGAGTATTTTGAGTACGACATGACAACTGAGTATTTTTCTTGTGTTACAATTCAATTTTAACATTTTTTATGAAAAATGTAATAATTAAATTTTTAGAAGGTGTTAGACTTCGGTTTTACCATTTTCAAGAATTGTTTTGAAAAATTGAAATTTGTGTGTGTTAGTCTTCAATTACGGAGTATTTTGAGTATGACATGAAAATTGAGTATTTTGCTTGTGTTGCACTTCAATTTTAACATATTTAAAAAAAATATCAGAATTTAATTTTTTTGAAGGTGCTTGAATTCAGTTTTATCATTTTTAAGAAAATTTTGAAAAAATTCAAATTTGTGTGTGTTAGTCTTCAATTACGGAGTATTTTTAGTATGACATGAAAATTGAGTATTTTGCTTGTGTAACATTTCAATTTTAACATTTTTAAATAAAATATCTTAATTGACTTTTTTGAAGGTGTTAGACTTAAGTTTTTGCATTTTTAAGAAATATTTGAAAAAATTAAAATTTGTGTGTGTTAGTCTTCTATTACGGAGTATTTTGAGTACGACATGGAAACTGAGTATTTTCCTTATGTTACAATTTTAACATTTTTTTGAAAAATGTCATAATTGAATTTTATGAAGGTGTTAGACTTCTATTTTTTCATTTTAAGAAATCTTTCGAAAAAATTAAAATTTGTGTGTGTTAGTCTTCAATTACAGAGTATTTTGAGTACGACTTGAAAATTGAGTACTTTGCTTGTGTTACGCTTCAATTTTAACATATTTTTTAAAAAAATAATAATTGAACTTTTTGAAGGTATTTGACTTTCTATTTTTGCATTTTTAAGAAATTTTTAAAAAATTGAAGTTTGTTTGAGTTAGTCTTAAATTACGGAGTATTTTGAGTATGACAAGAAAATTGAGTACTTTTCTCGTGTTACACTTCTATTTTTACATTTTATTAAAAATATCATAATTGAATTTTTTTAAGGTGTTAAACTTCTGTTTTTGCAATTTTAGGAATTTTTTGAAAAAATTGAAATATGGGTGCTTTAGTCTTCAATTACGGAGAATTTTTATTACGACATAAAAATTGAGTATTTTTCTTGTGTAACACTTCAATTTTAACATTTCTAATAAAATATCTTAATTGACTTTTTTGAAGGTGTTAGACTTAAGTTTTTTCATTATTAAGAAATTTTTCAAAAAATTGAAATTTGTGTGTGTTAGTCTTCAATTACGGAGTATTTTGAGTACGACATGAAAATTGAGTTATTTTCTTGTGTTACCCTTCAATTTTAACATTTTATTAAAAAATGTCATAATTAAATTTTTTCAAGGTGTTAGTCTTATGTTTTTGTATTTTTTAGAAATTTTTGAAAAAATTGAAATTTGTGTGTGTTAGTCTTCAATTATGGAGAATTTTGAGTGCGACATGAAAATTGAGTATTTTGCTTGTGTTACACTTCAATTTGAAAATATTTTTAAAAAATATCATAATTGAATTTTTGGAAAGCGTTACACTTATGTAATTGCATATTTAAGAAATTTTCGAAAAAATTGAAATTTGTGTGTTAGTCTTCAAATACGGAGTATTTTGAGTACGACATGACAACTGAGTATTTTTCTTGTGTTACAATTCAATTTTAACATTTTTTATGAAAAATGTAATAATTAAATTTTTAGAAGGTGTTTGACTTCGGTTTTACCATTTTCAAGAATTGTTTTGAAAAATTGAAATTTGTGTGTGTTAGTCTTCAATTACGGAGTATTTTGAGTATGACATGAAAATTGAGTATTTTGCTTGTGTTGCACTTCAATTTTAACATATTTAAAAAAAATATCAGAATTTAATTTTTTTGAAGGTACTTGAATTCAGTTTTATCATTTTTAAGAAAATTTTGAAAAAATTCAAATTTGTGTGTGTTAGTCTTCAATTACGGAGTATTTTTAGTATGACATGAAAATTGAGTATTTTGCTTGTGTAAGACTTCAATTTTAACATTTTTAAATAAAATATCTTAATTGACTTTTTTGAAGGTGTTAGACTTAAGTTTTTTCATTTTTAAGAAATATTTGAAAAAATTAAAATTTGTGTGTGTTAGTCTTCTATTACGGAGTATTTTGAGTACGACATGGAAACTGAGTATTTTCCTTGTGTTACAATTTTAACATTTTTTTGAAAAATGTGATAATTGAATTTTTTGAAGGTGTTAGACTTCTATTTTTTCATTTTAAGAAATCTTTACAAAAAATTGAAATTTGTGTGTGTTAGTCTTCAATTACAGAGTATTTTGAGTACGACTTGAAAATTGAGTACTTTGCTTGTGTTACGCTTCAATTTTAACATATTTTTTAAAAAAATAATAATTGAACTTTTTGAAGGTATTTGACTTTCTATTTTTGCATTTTTAAGAAATTTTGAAAAAATTGAAGTTTGTTTGAGTTAGTCTTAAATTACGGAGTATTTTGAGTATGACAAGAAAATTGAGTACTTTTCTCGTGTTACACTTCTATTTTTACATTTTATTAAAAATATCATAATTGAATTTTTTTAAGGTGTCAGACTTCTGTTTTTGCAATTTTAGGAATTTTTTGAAAAAATTGAAATATGGGTGCTTTAGTCTACAATTACGGAGTATTTTTAGTATGACATGAAAATTGAGTATTTTTCTTGTGTAACACTTCAATTTTAACATTTCTAATAAAATATCCTAATTGACTTTTTTGAAGGTGTTAGACTTAAGTTTTTTCATTATTAAGAAATTTTTGAAAAAATTGAAATTTGTGTGTGTTAGTCTTCAATTACGGAGTATTTTGAGTACGACTTGAAAATTGAGTTATTTTCTTGTGTTACACTTCAATTTTAACATTTTATTAAAAAATGTCATAATCAAATTTTTTCAAGGTGTTAGCCTTATGTATTTGTATTTTTCAGAAATTTTTGAAAAAATTGAAATTTGTGTGTGTTAGTCTTCAATTATGGAGAATTTTGAGTGCGACATGAAAATTGAGTATTTTGCTTGTGTTACACTTCAATTTGAAAATATTTTTAAAAAATATCATAATTGAATTGTTGGAAAGCGTTACACTTAGGTAATTGCATTTTTAAGAAATTTTCGAAAAAATTGAAATTTGTGTGTTAGTCTTCAAATACGGAGTATTTTGAGTACGACATGACAACTGAGTATTTTTCTTGTGTTACAATTCAGTTTTAACATTTTTTATGAAAAATGTAATAATTAAATTTTTAGAAGGTGTTAGACTTCGGTTTTACCATTTTCAAGAATTGTTTTGAAAAATTGAAATTTGTGTGTGTTAGTCTTCAATTACGGAGTATTTTGAGTATGACATGAAAATTGAGTATTTTGCTTGTGTTGCACTTCAATTTTAACATATTTAAAAAAAATATCACAATTTAATTTTTTTGAAGGTGCTTGAATTCAGTTTTATCATTTTTAAGAAAATTTTGAAAAAATTCAAATTTGTGTGTGTTAGTCTTCAATTACGGAGTATTTTTAGTATGACATGAAAATTGAGTATTTTGCTTGTGTAACACTTCAATTTTAACATTTTTAAATAAAATATCTTAATTGACTTTTTTGAAGGTGTTAGACTTAAGTTTTTGCATTTTTAAGAAATATTTGAAAAAATTAAAATTTGTGTGTGTTAGTCTTCTATTACGGAGTATTTTGAGTACGACATGGAAACTGAGTATTTTCCTTATGTTACAATTTTAACATTTTTTTGAAAAATGTCATAATTGAATTTTATGAAGGTGTTAGACTTCTATTTTTTCATTTTAAGAAATCTTTCGAACAAATTAAAATTTGTGTGTGTTAGTCTTCAATTACAGAGTATTTTGAGTACGACTTGAAAATTGAGTACTTTGCTTGTGTTACGCTTCAATTTTAACATATTTTTTAAAAAAATAATAATTGAACTTTTTGAAGGTATTTGACTTTCTATTTTTGCATTTTTAAGAAATTTTGAAAAAATTGAAGTTTGTTTGAGTTAGTCTTAAATTACGGAGTATTTTGAGTATGACAAGAAAATTGAGTACTTTTCTCGTGTTACACTTCTATTTTTACATTTTATTAAAAATATCATAATTGAATTTTTTTAAGGTGTTAAACTTCTGTTTTTGCAATTTTAGGAATTTTTTGAAAAAATTGAAATATGGGTGCTTTAGTCTTCAATTACGGAGAATTTTTATTATGACATAAAAATTGAGTATTTTTCTTGTGTAACACTTCAATTTTAACATTTCTAATAAAATATCTTAATTGACTTTTTTGAAGGTGTTAGACTTAAGTTCTTTCATTATTAAGAAATTTTTCAAAAAATTGAAATTTGTGTGTGTTAGTCTTCAATTACGGAGTATTTTGAGTACGACATGAAAATTGAGTTATTTTCTTGTGTTACCCTTCAATTTTAACATTTTATTAAAAAATGTCATAATTAAATTTTTTCAAGGTGTTAGTCTTATGTTTTTGTATTTTTCAGAAATTTTTGAAAAAATTGAAATTTGTGTGTGTTAGTCTTCAATTATGGAGAATTTTGAGTGCGACATGAAAATTGAGTATTTTGCTTGTGTTACACTT
This sequence comes from Luzula sylvatica, assembly GCA_946800325.1. NCBI lineage: Eukaryota > Viridiplantae > Streptophyta > Magnoliopsida > Poales > Juncaceae > Luzula > Luzula sylvatica. The sequence goes on from OX326961.1 coordinate 1,900,024, forward strand.
CAATTTGAAAATATTTTTAAAAAATATCATAATTGAATTTTTGGAAAGCGTTACACTTATGTAATTGCATATTTAAGAAATTTTCGAAAAAATTGAAATTTGTGTGTTAGTCTTCAAATACGGAGTATTTTGAGTACGACATGACAACTGAGTATTTTTCTTGTGTTACAATTCAATTTTAACATTTTTTATGAAAAATGTAATAATTAAATTTTTAGAAGGTGTTAGACTTCGGTTTTACCATTTTCAAGAATTGTTTTGAAAAATTGAAATTTGTGTGTGTTAGTCTTCAATTACGGAGTATTTTGAGTATGACATGAAAATTGAGTATTTTGCTTGTGTTGCACTTCAATTTTAACATATTTAAAAAAAATATCAGAATTTAATTTTTTTGAAGGTGCTTGAATTCAGTTTTATCATTTTTAAGAAAATTTTGAAAAAATTCAAATTTGTGTGTGTTAGTCTTCAATTACGGATTATTTTTAGTATGACATGAAAATTGAGTATTTTGCTTGTGTAAGACTTCAATTTTAACATTTTTAAATAAAATATCTTAATTGACTTTTTTGAAGGTGTTAGACTTAAGTTTTTTCATTTTTAAGAAATATTTGAAAAAATTAAAATTTGTGTGTGTTAGTCTTCTATTACGGAGTATTTTGAGTACGACATGGAAACTGAGTATTTTCCTTGTGTTACAATTTTAACATTTTTTTGAAAAATGTCATAATTGAATTTTTTGAAGGTGTTAGACTTCTATTTTTTCATTTTAAGAAATCTTTACAAAAAATTGAAATTTGTGTGTGTTAGTCTTCAATTACAGAGTATTTTGAGTACGACTTGAAAATTGAGTACTTTGCTTGTGTTACGCTTCAATTTTAACATATTTTTTAAAAAAATAATAATTGAACTTTTTGAAGGTATTTGACTTTCTATTTTTGCATTTTTAAGAAATTTTGAAAAAATTGAAGTTTGTTTGAGTTAGTCTTAAATTACGGAGTATTTTGAGTATGACAAGAAAATTGAGTACTTTTCTCGTGTTACACTTCTATTTTTACATTTTATTAAAAATATCATAATTGAATTTTTTTAAGGTGTCAGACTTCTGTTTTTGCAATTTTAGGAATTTTTTGAAAAAATTGAAATATGGGTGCTTTAGTCTTCAATTACGGAGTATTTTTAGTATGACATGAAAATTGAGTATTTTTCTTGTGTAACACTTCAATTTTAACATTTCTAATAAAATATCCTAATTGACTTTTTTGAAGGTGTTAGACTTAAGTTTTTTCATTATTAAGAAATTTTTGAAAAAATTGAAATTTGTGTGTGTTAGTCTTCAATTACGGAGTATTTTGAGTACGACTTGAAAATTGAGTTATTTTCTTGTGTTACACTTCAATTTTAACATTTTATTAAAAAATGTCATAATCAAATTTTTTCAAGGTGTTAGTCTTATGTTTTTGTATTTTTCAGAAATTTTTGAAAAAATTGAAATTTGTGTGTGTTAGTCTTCAATTATGGAGAATTTTTTGTGCGACATGAAAATTGAGTATTTTGCTTGTGTTACACTTCAATTTGAAAATATTTTTAAAAAATATCATAATTGAATTGTTGGAAAGCGTTACACTTAGGTAATTGCATTTTTAAGAAATTTTCGAAAAAATTGAAATTTGTGTGTTAGTCTTCAAATACGGAGTATTTTGAGTACGACATGACAACTGAGTATTTTTCTTGTGTTACAATTCAATTTTAACATTTTTTATGAAAAATGTAATAATTAAATTTTTAGAAGGTGTTAGACTTCGGTTTTACCATTTTCAAGAATTGTTTTGAAAAATTGAAATTTGTGTGTGTTAGTCTTCAATTACGGAGTATTTTGAGTATGACATGAAAATTGAGTATTTTGCTTGTGTTGCACTTCAATTTTAACATATTTAAAAAAAATATCAGAATTTAATTTTTTTGAAGGTGCTTGAATTCAGTTTTATCATTTTTAAGAAAATTTTGAAAAAATTCAAATTTGTGTGTGTTAGTCTTCAATTACGGAGTATTTTTAGTATGACATGAAAATTGAGTATTTTGCATGTGTAACACTTCAATTTTAACATTTTTAAATAAAATATCTTAATTGAATTTTTTGAAGGTGTTAGACTTAAGTTTTTGCATTTTTAAGAAATATTTGAAAAAATTAAAATTTGTGTGTGTTAGTCTTCTATTACGGAGTATTTTGAGTACGACATGGAAACTGAGTATTTTCCTTATGTTACAATTTTAATATTTTTTTGAAAAATGTCATAATTGAATTTTATGAAGGTGTTAGACTTCTATTTTTTCATTTTAAGAAATCTTTCGAAAAAATTAAAATTTGTGTGTGTTAGTCTTCAATTACAGAGTATTTTGAGTACGACTTGAAAATTGAGTACTTTGCTTGTGTTACGCTTCAATTTTAACATATTTTTTAAAAAAATAATAATTGAACTTTTTGAAGGTATTTGACTTTCTATTTTTGCATTTTTAAGAAATTTTGAAAAAATTGAAGTTTGTTTGAGTTAGTCTTAAATTACGGAGTATTTTGAGTATGACAAGAAAATTGAGTACTTTTCTCGTGTTACACTTCTATTTTTACATTTTATTAAAAATATCATAATTGAATTTTTTTAAGGTGTTAAACTTCTGTTTTTGCAATTTTAGGAATTTTTTGAAAAAATTGAAATATGGGTGCTTTAGTCTTCAATTACGGAGTATTTTTATTATGACATAAAAATTGAGTATTTTTCTTGTGTAACACTTCAATTTTAACATTTCTAATAAAATATCTTAATTGACTTTTTTGAAGGTGTTAGACTTAAGTTTTTTCATTATTAAGAAATTTTTCAAAAAATTGAAATTTGTGTGTGTTAGTCTTCAATTACGGAGTATTTTGAGTACGACATGAAAATTGAGTTATTTTCTTGTGTTACCCTTCAATTTTAACATTTTATTAAAAAATGTCATAATTAAATGTTTTCAAGGTGTTAGTCTTATGTTTTTGTATTTTTCAGAAATTTTTGAAAAAATTGAAAAATTTGTGTATGCTAGTCTTCAATTGTGGAGAATTTTGAGTGCGACATGAAAATTGAGTATTTTGCTTGTGTTACACTTCAATTTGAAAATATTTTTAAAAAATATCATAATTGAATTTTTGGAAAGCGTTACACTTATGTAATTGAATATTTAAGAAATTTTCGAAAAAATTGAAATTTGTGTGTTAGTCTTCAAATACGGAGTATTTTGAGTACGACATGACAACTGAGTATTTTTCTTGTGTTACAATTCAATTTTAACATTTTTTATGAAAAATGTAAAAATTAAATTTTTAGAAGGTGTTAGACTTCGGTTTTACCATTTTCAAGAATTGTTTTGAAAAATTGAAATTTGTGTGTGTTAGTCTTCAATTACGGAGTATTTTGAGTATGACATGAAAATTGAGTATTTTGCTTGTGTTGCACTTCAATTTTAACATATTTAAAAAAAATATCAGAATTTAATTTTTTTGAAGGTGCTTGAATTCAGTTTTATCATTTTTAAGAAAATTTTGAAAAAATTCAAATTTGTGTGTGTTAGTCTTCAATTACGGAGTATTTTTAGTATGACATGAAAATTGAGTATTTTGCTTGTGTAAGACTTCAATTTTAACATTTTTAAATAAAATATCTTAATTGACTTTTTTGAAGGTGTTAGACTTAAGTTTTTGCATTTTTAAGAAATATTTGAAAAAATTAAAATTTGTGTGTGTTAGTCTTCTATTACGGAGTATTTTGAGTACGACATGGAAACTGAGTATTTTCCTTGTGTTACGATTTTAACATTTTTTTGAAAAATGTCATAATTGAATTTTTTGAAGGTGTTAGACTTCTATTTTTTCATTTTAAGAAATCTTTCGAAAAAATTGAAATTTGTGTGTGTTAGTCTTCAATTACAGAGTATTTTGAGTACGACTTGAAAATTGAGTACTTTGCTTGTGTTACGCTTCAATTTTAACATATTTTTAAAAAAAATAATAATTGAACTTTTTGAAGGTATTTGACTTTCTATTTTTGCATTTTTAAGAAATTTTGAAAAAATTGAAGTTTGTTTGAGTTAGTCTTAAATTACGGAGTATTTTGAGTATGACAAGAAAATTGAGTACTTTTCTCGTGTTACACTTCTATTTTTACATTTTATTAAAAATATCATAATTGAATTTTTTTAAGGTGTTAAACTTCTGTTTTTGCAATTTTAGGAATTTTTTGAAAAAATTGAAATATGGGTGTTTTAGTCTTCAATTACGGAGTATTTTTATTATGACATAAAAATTGAGTATTTTTCTTCTGTAACACTTCAATTTTAACATTTCTAATAAAATATCTTAATTGACTTTTTTGAAGGTGTTAGACTTAAGTTTTTTCATTATTAAGAAATTTTTCAAAAAATTAAAATTTGTGTGTGTTAGTCTTCAATTACGGAGTATTTTGAATACGACATGAAAATTGAGTTATTTTCTTGTGTTACCCTTCAATTTTAACATTTTATTAAAAAATGTCATAATTAAATTTTTTCAAGGTGTTAGTCTTATGTTTTTATATTTTTCAGAAATTTTTGAAAAAATTGAAATTTGTGTGTGTTAGTCTTCAATTATGGAGAATTTTGAGTGCGACATGAAAATTGAGTATTTTGCTTGTGTTACACTTCAATTTGAAAATATTTTTAAAAAATATCATAATTGAATTTTTGGAAAGTGTTACACTTATGTAATTGCATTTTTAAGAAATTTTCGAAAAAATTGAAATTTGTGTGTTAGTCTTCAATTACGGAGTATTTTGAGTATGACATGAAAATTGTGTATTTTGCTTGTGTTGCACTTCAATTTTAACATATTTAAAAAAAATATCAGAATTTAATTTTTTTGAAGGTGCTTGAATTCAGTTTTATCATTTTTAAGAAAATTTTGAAATAATTCAAATTTGTGTGTGTTAGTCTTCAATTACGGAGTATTTTTAGTATGACATCAAAATTGAGTATTTTGCTTGTGTAACACTTCAATTTTAACATTTTTAAATAAAATATCCTAATTGACTTTTTTGAAGGTGTTATACTTAAGTTTTTGCATTTTTAAGAAATATTTGAAAAAATTAAAATTTGTGTGTGTTAGTCTTCTATTACGGAGTATTTTGAGTACGACATGGAAACTGAGTATTTTCCTTGTGTTACAATTGAATTTTAACATTTTTTTGAAAAATGTCATAATTGAATTTTTTGAAGGTGTTAGACTTCTATTTTTTCATTTTATGAAATCTTTCCAAAAAATTGAAATTTGTGTGTGTTAGTCTTCAATTACAGACTATTTTGAGTACGACTTGAAAATTGAGTACTTTGCTTGTGTTACGCTTCAATTTTAACATATTTTTTAAAAAAATAATAATTGAACTTTTTGAAGGTATTTGACTTTCTATTTTTGCATTTTTAAGAAATTTTTAAAAAATTGAAGTTTGTTTGAGTTAGTCTTAAATTTCGGAGTATTTTGAGTATGACAAGAAAATTGAGTACTTTTCTCGTGTTACACTTCTATTTTTACATTTTATTAAAAATATCATAATTGAATTTTTTTAAGGTGTCAGACTTCTGTTTTTGCAATTTTAGGAATTTTTTGAAAAAATTGAAATATGGGTGCTTTAGTCTTCAATTACGGAGTATTTTTAGTATGACATGAAAATTGAGTATTTTTCTTGTGTAACACTTCAATTTTAACATTTCTAATAAAATATCCTAATTGACTTTTTTGAAGGTGTTAGACTTAAGTTTTTTCATTATTAAGAAATTTTTGAAAAAATTGAAATTTGTGTGTTAGTCTTCAATTACGGAGTATTTTGAGTACGACTTGAAAATTGAGTTATTTTCTTGTGTTACACTTCAATTTTAACATTTTTTTAAAAAATGTCATAATCAAATTTTTTCAAGGTGTTAGTCTTATGTTTTTGTATTTTTCAGAAATTTTTGAAAAAATTGAAATTTGTGTGTGTTAGTCTTCAATTATGGAGAATTTTGAGTGCGACATGAAAATTGAGTATTTTGCTTGTGTAACACTTCAATTTGAAAATATTTTTAAAAAATATCATAATTGAATTTTTGGAAAGCGTTACACTTATGTAATTGCATATTTAAGAAATTTTCGAAAAAATTGAAATTTGTGTGTTAGTCTTCAAATACGGAGTATTTTGAGTACGACATGACAACTGAGTATTTTTCTTGTGTTACAATTCAATTTTAACATTTTTTATGAAAAATGTTGTAATTAAATTTTTAGAAGGTGTTAGACTTCGGTTTTACCATTTTCAAGAATTGTTTTGAAAAATTGAAATTTGTGTGTGTTAGTCTTCAATTACGGAGTATTTTGAGTATGACATGAAAATTGAGTATTTTGCTTGTGTTGCACTTCAATTTTAACATATTTAAAAAAAATATCAGAATTTAATTTTTTTGAAGGTGCTTGAATTCAGTTTTATCATTTTTAAGAAAATTTTGAAAAAATTCAAATTTGTGTGTGTTAGTCTTCAATTACGGAGTATTTTTAGTATGACATGAAAATTGAGTATTTTGCTTGTGTAAGACTTCAATTTTAACATTTTTAAATAAAATATCTTAATTGACTTTTTTGAAGGTGTTAGACTTAAGTTTTTGCATTTTTAAGAAATATTTGAAAAAATTAAAATTTGTGTGTGTTAGTCTTCTATTACGGAGTATTTTGAGTACGACACGGAAACTGAGTATTTTCCTTGTGTTACAATTTTAACATTTTTTTGAAAAATGTCATAATTGAATTTTTTGAAGGTGTTAGACTTCTATTTTTTCATTTTAAGAAATCTTTACAAAAAATTGAAATTTGTGTGTGTTAGTCTTCAATTACAGAGTATTTTGAGTACGACTTGAAAATTGAGTACTTTGCTTGTGTTACGCTTCAATTTTAACATATTTTTAAAAAAAATAATAATTGAACTTTTTGAAGGTATTTGACTTTCTATTTTTGCATTTTTAAGAAATTTTGAAAAAATTGAAGCTTGTTTGAGTTAGTCTTAAATTACGGAGTATTTTGAGTATGACAAGAAAATTGAGTACTTTTCTCGTGTTACACTTCTATTTTTACATTTTATTAAAAATATCATAATTGAATTTTTTTAAGGTGTTAAACTTCTGTTTTTGCAATTTTAGGAATTTTTTGAAAAAATTGAAATATGGGTGCTTTAGTCTTCAATTACGGAGTATTTTTATTATGACATAAAAATTGAGTATTTTTCTTGTGTAACACTTCAATTTTAACATTTCTAATAAAATATCTTAATTGACTTTTTTGAAGGTGTTAGACTTAAGTTTTTTCATTATTAAGAAATTTTTCAAAAAATTGAAATTTGTGTGTGTTAGTCTTCAATTACGGAGTATTTTGAGTACGACATGAAAATTGAGTTATTTTCTTGTGTTACCCTTCAATTTTAACATTTTATTAAAAAATGTCATAATTAAATTTTTTCAAGGTGTTAGTCTTATGTTTTTGTATTTTTCAGAAATTTTTGAAATAATTGAAATTTGTGTGTGTTAGTCTTCTATTATGGAGAATTTTGAGTGCGACATGAAAATTGAGTATTTTGCTTGTGTTACACTTCAATTTGAAAATATTTTTAAAAAATATCATAATTGAATTTTTGGAAAGCGTTACACTTATGTAATTGCATATTTAAGAAATTTTCGAAAAAATTGAAATTTGTGTGTTAGTCTTCAAATACGGAGTATTTTGAGTACGACATGACAACTGAGTATTTTTCTTGTGTTACAATTCAATTTTAATATTTTTTATGAAAAATGTAAAAATTAAATTTTTAGAAGGTGTTAGACTTCGGTTTTACCATTTTCAAGAATTGTTTTGAAAAATTGAAATTTGTGTGTGTTAGTCTTCAATTACGGAGTATTTTGAGTATGACATGAAAATTGAGTATTTTGCTTGTGTTGCACTTCAATTTTAACATATTTAAAAAAAATATCAGAATTTAATTTTTTTGAAGGTGCTTGAATTCAGTTTTATCATTTTTAAGAAAATTTTGAAAAAATTCAAATTTGTGTGTGTTAGTCTTCAATTACGGAGTATTTTTAGTATGACATGAAAATTGAGTATTTTGCTTGTGTAACACTTCAATTTTAACATTTTTAAATAAAATATCTTAATTGACTTTTTTGAAGGTGTTAGACTTAAGTTTTTGCATTTTTAAGAAATATTTGAAAAAATTAAAATTTGTGTGTGTTAGTCTTCTATTACGGAGTATTTTGGGTACGACATGGAAACTGAGTATTTTCCTTGTGTTACGATTTTAACATTTTTTTGAAAAATGTCATAATTGAATTTTGTGAAGGTGTTAGACTTCTATTTTTTCATTTTAAGAAATCTTTCGAAAAAATTGAAATTTGTGTGTGTTAGTCTTCAATTACAGAGTATTTTGAGTACGACTTGAAAATTGAGTACTTTGCTTGTGTTACGCTTCAATTTTAACATATTTTTAAAAAAAATAATAATTGAACTTTTTGAAGGTATTTGACTTTCTATTTTTGCATTTTTAAGAAATTTTGAAAAAATTGAAGTTTGTTTGAGTTAGTCTTAAATTACGGAGTATTTTGAATATGACAAGAAAATTGAGTACTTTTCTCGTGTTACACTTCTATTTTTACATTTTATTAAAAATATCATAATTGAATTTTTTTAAGGTGTTAAACTTCTGTTTTTGCAATTTTAGGAATTTTTTGAAAAAATTGAAATATGGGTGCTTTAGTCTTCAATTACGGAGTATTTTTATTATGACATAAAAATTGAGTATTTTTCTTCTGTAACACTTCAATTTTAACATTTCTAATAAAATATCTTAATTGACTTTTTTGAAGGTGTTAGACTTAAGTTTTTTCATTATTAAGAAATTTTTCAAAAAATTAAAATTTGTGTGTGTTAGTCTTCAATTACGGAGTATTTTGAGTACGACATGAAAATTGAGTTATTTTCTTGTGTTACCCTTCAATTTTAACATTTTATTAAAAAATGTCATAATTAAATTTTTTCAAGGTGTTAGTCTTATGTTTTTGTATTTTTCAGAAATTTTTGAAAAAATTGAAATTTGTTTGTGTTATTCTTCAATTATGGAGAATTTTGAGTGCGACATGAAAATTGAGTATTTTGCTTGTGTTACACTTCAATTTGAAAATATTTTTAAAAAATATCATAATTGAATTTTTGGAAAGTGTTACACTTATGTAATTGCATTTTTAAGAAATTTTCGAAAAAATTGAAATTTGTGTGTTAGTCTTCAAATACGGAGTATTTTGAGTATGACATGACAACTGAGTATTTTTCTTGTGTTACAATTCAATTTTAACATTTTTTATGAAAAATGTAATAATTAAATTTTTAGAAGGTGTTAGACTACGGTTTTTCCATTTTCAAGAATTGTTTTGAAAAATTGAAATTTGTGTGTGTTAGTCTTCAATTACGGAGTATTTTGAGTATGACATGAAAATTGTGTATTTTGCTTGTGTTGCACTTCAATTTTAACATATTTAAAAAAAATATCAGAATTTAATTTTTTTGAAGGTGCTTGAATTCAGTTTTATCATTTTTAAGAAAATTTTGAAAAAATTCAAATTTGTGTGTGTTAGTCTTCAATTACGGAGTATTTTTAGTATGACATCAAAATTGAGTATTTTGCTTGTGTAACACTTCAATTTTAACATTTTTAAATAAAATATCCTAATTGACTTTTTTGAAGGTGTTAGACTTAAGTTTTTGCATTTTTAAGAAATATTTGAAAAAATTAAAATTTGTTTGTGTTAGTCTTCTATTACGGAGTATTTTGAGTACGACATGGAAACTGAGTATTTTCCTTGTGTTACAATTGAATTTTAACATTTTTTTGAAAAATGTCATAATTGAATTTTTTGAAGGTGTTAGACTTCTATTTTTTCATTTTATGAAATCTTTCCAAAAAATTGAAATTTGTGTGTGTTAGTCTTCAATTACAGACTATTTTGAGTACGACTTGAAAATTGAGTACTTTGCTTGTGTTACGCTTCAATTTTAACATATTTTTTAAAAAAATAATAATTGAACTTTTTGAAGGTATTTGACTTTCTATTTTTGCATTTTTAAGAAATTTTGAAAAAATTGAAGTTTGTTTGAGTTAGTCTTAAATTACGGAGTATTTTGAGTATGACAAGAAAATTGAGTACTTTTCTCGTGTTACACTTCTATTTTTACATTTTATTAAAAATATCATAATTGAATTTTTTTAAGGTGTCAGACTTCTGTTTTTGCAATTTTAGGAATTTTTTGAAAAAATTGAAATATGGGTGCTTTAGTCTTCAATTACGGAGTATTTTTAGTATGACATGAAAATTGAGTATTTTTCTTGTGTAACACTTCAATTTTAACATTTCTAATAAAATATCCTAATTGACTTTTTTGAAGGTGTTAGACTTAAGTTTTTTCATTATTAAGAAATTTTTGAAAAAATTGAAATTTGTGTGTTAGTCTTCAATTACGGAGTATTTTGAGTACGACTTGAAAATTGAGTTATTTTCTTGTGTTACACTTCAATTTTAACATTTTATTAAAAAATGTCATAATCAAATTTTTTCAAGGTGTTAGTCTTATGTTTTTGTATTTTTCAGAAATTTTTGAAAAAATTGAAATTTGTGTGTGTTAGTCTTCAATTATGGAGAATTTTGAGTGCGACATGAAAATTGAGTATTTTGCTTGTGTTACACTTCAATTAGAAAATATTTTTAAAAAATATCATAATTGAATTTTTGGAAAGCGTTACACTTATGTAATTGCATTTTTAAGAAATTTTCGAAAAAATTGAAATTTGTGTGTTAGTCTTCAAAAACGGAGTATTTTGAGTACGACATGACAACTGAGTATTTTTCTTGTGTTACAATTCAATTTTAACATTTTTTATGAAAAATGTAATAATTAAATTTTTAGAAGGTGTTAGACTTCGGTTTTACCATTTTCAAGAATTGTTTTGAAAAATTGAAATTTGTGTGTGTTAGTCTTCAATTACGGAGTATTTTGAGTATGACATGAAAATTGAGTATTTTGCTTGTGTTGCACTTCAATTTTAACATATTTAAAAAAAATATCAGAATTTAATTTTTTTGAAGGTGCTTGAATTCAGTTTTATAATTTTTAAGAAAATTTTGAAAAAATTCAAATTTGTGTGTGTTAGTCTTCAATTACGGAGTATTTTTAGTATGACATGAAAATTGAGTATTTTGCTTGTGTAACACTTCAATTTTAACATTTTTAAATAAAATATCTTAATTGACTTTTTTGAAGGTGTTAGACTTAAGTTTTTGCATTTTTAAGAAATATTTGAAAAAATTAAAATTTGTGTGTGTTAGTCTTCTATTACGGAGTATTTTGAGTACGACATGGAAACTGAGTGTTTTCCTTGCGTTACGATTTTAACATTTTTTTGAAAAATGTCATAATTGAATATTTTGAAGGTGTTAGACTTCTATTTTTTCATTTTAAGAAATCTTTCGAAAAAATTGAAATTTGTGTGTGTTAGTCTTCAATTACAGAGTGTTTTGAGTACGACTTGAAAATTGAGTACTTTGCTTGTGTTACGCTTCAATTTTAACATATTTTTAAAAAAAATAATAATTGATCTTTTTGAAGGTATTTGACTTTCTATTTTTGCATTTTTAAGAAATTTTGAAAAAATTGAAGTTTGTTTCAGTTAGTCTTAAATTACGGAGTATTTTGAGTATGACAAGAAAATTGAGTACTTTTCTCGTGTTACACTTCTATTTTTACATTTTATTAAAAATATCATTATTGAATTTTTTTAAGGTGTTAGACTTCTGTTTTTGCAATTTTAGGAATTTTTTGAAAAAATTGAAATATGGGTGCTTTAGTCTTCAATTACGGAGTATTTTTATTGTGACATAAAAATTGAGTATTTTTCTTCTCTAACACTTCAATTTTAACATTTCTAATAAAATATCTTAATTGACTTTTTTGAAGGTGTTAGACTTAAGTTTTTTCATTATTAAGAAATTTTTCAAAAAATTGAAATTTGTGTGTGTTAGTCTTCAATTACGGAGTATTTTGAGTACGACATGAAAATTGAGTTATTTTCTTGTGTTACCCTTCAATTTTAACATTTTATTAAAAAATGTCATAATTAAATTTTTTCAAGGTGTTAGTCTTATGTTTTTGTATTTTTCAGAAATTTTTGAAAAAATTGAAATTTGTGTGTGTTAGTCTTCAATTATGGAGAATTTTGAGTGCGACATGAAAATTGAGTATTTTGCTTGTGTTACACTTCAATTTGAAAATATTTTTAAAAAATATCATAATTGAATTTTTGGAAAGTGTTACACTTATGTAATTGCATTTTTAAGAAATTTTCGAAAAAATTGAAATTTGTGTGTTAGTCTTCAAATACGGAGTATTTTGAGTACGACATGACAACTGAGTATTTTTCTTGTGCTACAATTCAATTTTAACATTTTTTATGAAAAATGTAATAATTAAATTTTTAGAAGGTGTTAGACTACGGTTTTTCCATTTTCAAGAATTGTTTTGAAAAATTGAAATTTGTGTGTGTTAGTCTTCAATTACGGAGTATTTTGAGTATGACATGAAAATTGTGTATTTTGCTTGTGTTGCACTTCAATTTTAACATATTTAAAAAAAATATCAGAATTTAATTTTTTTTGAAGGTGCTTGAATTCAGTTTTATCATTTTTAAGAAAATTTTGAAAAAATTCAAATTTGTGTGTGTTAGTCTTCAATTACGGAGTATTTTTAGTATGACATGAAAATTGAGTATTTTGCTTGTGTAACACTTCAATTTTAACATTTTTAAATAAAATATCTTAATTGACTTTTTTGAAGGTGTTAGACTTAAGTTTTTGCATTTTTAAGAAATATTTCAAAAAATTAAAATTTGTGTGTGTTAGTCTTCTATTACGGAGTATTTTGAGTACGACATGGAAACTGTGTATTTTCCTTGTGTTACAATTGAATTTTAACATTTTTTTGAAAAATGTCATAATTGAATTTTTTGAAGGTGTTAGACTTCTATTTTTTCATTTTAAGAAATCTTTCCAAAAAATTGAAATTTGTGTGTGTTAGTCTTCAATTACAGAGTATTTTGAGTACGACTTGAAAATTGAGTACTTTGCTTGTGTTACGCTTCAATTTTAACATATTTTTTAAAAAAATAATAATTGAACTTTTTGAAGGTATTTGACTTTCTATTTTTGCATTTTTAAGAAATTTTGAAAAAATTGAAGTTTGTTTGAGTTAGTCTTAAATTACGGAGTATTTTGAGTATGACAAGAAAATTGAGTACTTTTCTCGTGTTACACTTCTATTTTTACATTTTATTAAAAATATCATAATTGAATTTTTTTAAGGTGTTAGACTTCTGTTTTTGCAATTTTAGGAATTTTTAAAAAAAATTGAAATATGGGTGCTTTAGTCTTCAATTAGGAAGTATTTTTAGTATGACATGAAAATTGAGTATTTTTCTTGCGTAACACTTCAATTTTAACATTTCTAATAAAATATCTTAATTGACTTTTTTGAAGGTGTTAGACTGAAGTTTTTTCATTATTAAGAAATTTTTCAAAAAATTGAAATTCGTGTGTGTTAGTCTTCAATTACGGAGTATTTTGAGTACGACATTAAAATTGACTTATTTTCTTGTGTTACACTTCAATTTTAACATTTTATTAAAAAATGTCATAATTAAATTTTTTCAAGGTGTTAGTCTTATGTTTTTGTATTTTTCAGAAATTTTTGAAAAAATTGAAATTTGTGTGTGTTAGTCTTCAATTATGGAGAATTTTGAGTGCGACATTAAAATTGATTATTTTGCTTGTGTTACACTTCAATTTGAAAATATTTATAAAAAATATCATAATTGAATTTTTGGAAAGTGTTACACTTATGTAATTGCATTTTTAAGAAATTTTCAAAAAAATTGAAATTTGTGTGTTAGTCTTCAAATACGGAGTATTTTGAGTTCGACATGACAACTGAGTATTTTTCTTGTGTTACAATTCAATTTTAACATTTTATATGAAAAATGTAATAATTAAATTTTTAGAAGGTGTTAGACTTCGGTTTTTCCATTTTCAAGAATTGTTTTGAAAAATTGAAATTTGTGTGTGTTTGTCTTCAATTACGGAGTATTTTGAGTATGACATGAAAATTGAGTATTTTGCTTGTGTTACACTTGAATTTTAGCATATTTAAAAAAAACATAATAATTGAATTTTTTGAAGGTATTAGACTTCTGTTTTTACAATTTTAAGAAATTTTTGAAAAAATTGAAATTTGTGTGTGGTAGTCTTCAATTACGGAGTTTTTTGAGTATGACATGAAAATTGAGTATTTTTCTTGTGTAACACTTCAATTTTAACATTTTTTAAAAAAATATCAGAATTGAATTTTTTTTAAGGTGCTTGACTTCAGTTTTATCATTTTTAATAAAATTTTGAAAAAATTCAAATTTGTGTGTGTTAGTCTTCAATTACGGAGTATTTTTAGTATGACATGAAAATTGAGTATTTTGCTTGTGTAACACTTCAATTTTAACATTTTTAAATAAAATATCTTAATTGACTTTTTTGAAGGTGTTAGACTTATGTTTTTGCATTTTTAAGAAATATTTGAAAAAATTAAAATTTGTGTGTGTTAGTTTTCTATTACGGAGTATTTTGAGTACGACATGGAAACTGAGTATTTTCCTTGTGTTACAAATGAATTTTAACATTTTTTTGAAAAATGTCATAATTGAATTTTTTGAAGGTGTTAGACTTCTATTTTTTCATTTTAAGAAATCTTTCGAAAAAATTGAAATTTGTGTGTGTTAGTCTTCAATTACAGAGTATTTTGAGTACGACTTGAAAATTGAGTACTTTGCTTGTGTTACGCTTCAATTTTAACATATTTTTTTAAAAAATAATAATTGAACTTTTTGAAGGTATTTGACTTTCTATTTTTGCATTTTTAAGAAATTTTGAAAAAATTGAAGTTTGTTTGGGTTAGTCTTAAATTACAAAGTATTTTGAGTATGACAAGAAAATTGAGTACTTTTCTCGTGTTACACTTCTATTTTTACATTTTATTAAAAATATCATAATTGAATTTTTTTAAGGTGTTAGACTTCTGTTTTTTGCAATTTTAGGAATTTTTTGAAAAAATTGAAATATGGGCGCTTTAGTCTTCAATTACGGAGTATTTTTAGTATGACATGAAAATTGAGTATTTTTCTTGAGTAACACTTCAATTTTAACATTTCTAATAAAATATCCTAATTGACTTTTTTGAAGGTGTTAGACTTAAGTTTTTTCATTATAAAGAAATTTTTGAAAAAATTGAAATTTGTGTGTGTTAGTCTTCAATTATTGAGTATTTTGAGTACGACATGAAAATTTAGTTATTTTCTTGGGTTACACTTCAATTTTAACATTTTATTAAAAAATCTCATAATTAAATTTTTTCAAGGTGTTAGTCTTATGTTTTTGTATTTTTCAGAAATTTTTGAAAAAATTGAAATTTGTGTGTGTTAGTCTTCAATTATGGAGAATTTTGAGTGCGACATGAAAATTGAGTATTTTGCTTGTGTTACACTTCAATTTGAAAATATGTTTAAAAAATATCATAATTGAATTTTTGGAAAGTGTTACACTTATGTAATTGCATTTTTAAGAAATTTTCGAAAAAATTGAAATTTGTGTGTTAGTCTTCAAATACGGAGTATTTTGAGTACGACATGACAACTGAGTATTTTTAGAAGGTGTTAGGCTTCGGATTTTCCATTTTCAAGAATTGTTTTGAAAAATTGAAATTTGTGTGTGTTAGTCTTCAATTACGGAGTATTTTGAGTATGACATGAAAATTGAGTATTTTGCTTGTGGTGCACTTCAATTTTAACATATTTAAAAAAAATATCATAATTAAATTTTTTTGAAGGTGCTTGACTTCAGTTTTATCATTTTTAAGAAAATTTTGAAAAAATTCAAAATCGTGTGTGTTAGTCTTCAATTACGGAGTATTTTTAGTATGACATGAAAATTGAGTATTTTGCTTGTGTAACACTTCAATTTTAACATTTTTAAATAAAATATCTTAATTGACTTTTTTGAAGGTGTTAGACTTAAGTTTTTGCATTTTTAAGAAATATTTGAAAAAATTAAAATTTGCGTGTGTTAGTCTTCTATTACGGAGTATTTTGAGTACGACATGGAAACTGAGTTTTTTCCTTGTGTTACAATTGAATTTTAACATTTTTTTGAAAAATGTCATAATTGAATTTTTTGAAGGTGTTAGACTTCTATTTTTTCATTTTAAGAAATCTTTCGAAAAAATTGAAATTTGTTTGTGTCTTCAATTACAGAGTATTTTGAGTATGACTTGAAAATTGAGTACTTTGCTTGTGTTACGCTTCAATTTTAACATATTTTTTAAAAAAATAATAATTGAACTTTTTGAAGGTATTTGACTTTCTATTTTTGCATTTTTAAGAAATTTTGAAAAAATTGAAGTTTGTTTGAGTTAGTCTTAAATTACGGAGTATTTTGAGTATGACAAGAAAATTGAGTACTTTTCTCGTGTTACACTTCTATTTTTACATTTTATTAAAAATATCATAATTGAATTTTTTTAAGGTGTGACACTTCTGTTTCGTAATTTTAGTAATTTTTTGAAAAAAATGAAATATGGGTGCTTTAGTCTTCAATTACGGAGTATTTTTAGTATGACATGAAAATTGAGTATTTTTCTTGTGTAACACTTCAATTTTAACATTTCTAATAAAATATCTTAATTGACTTTTTTGAAGGTGTTAGACTTAAGTTTTTTCATTATTAAGAAATTTTTTAAAAAATTGAAATTCGTGTGTGTTAGTCTTCAATTACGGAGTATTTTGAGTACGACATGAAAATTGAGTTATTTTCTTGTGTTACACTTCCATTTTAACATTTTATTAAAAAATGTCATAATTAAATTTTTTCAAGGTCTTAGTCTTATGTTTTTGTATTTTTCAGAAATTTTTGAAAAAATTGAAATTTGTGTGTGTTAGTCTTCAATTATGGAGAATTTTGAGTGCGACATGAAAATTGAGTATTTTGCTTGTGTTACACTTCAATTTGAAAATATTTTTAAAAAATATCATAATTGAATTTTTGGAAAGTGTTACACTTATGTAATTGCATTTTTAAGAAATTTTCGAAAAAAATTTGAAATTTGTGTGTTATTCTTCAAATACGGAGTATTTTGAGTACGACATGACAACTGAGTATTTTTCTTGTGTTACAATTCAATTTTAACATTTTTTATGAAAAATGTAATAATTAAATTTTTAGAAGGTGTTAGACTTCGGTTTTTCAATTTTCAAGAATTGTTTTGAAAAATTGAAATTTGTGTGTGTTTGTCTTCAATTACGGAGTATTTTGAGTATGACATGAAAATTGAGTATTTTGCTTGTGTTACACTTGAATTTTAACATATTTAAAAAAAACATAATAATTGAATTTTTTGAAGGTATTAGACTTCTGTTTTTACATTTTCATGAAATTTTTGAAAAAATTGAAATTTGTGTGTGGTAGTCTTCAATTACGGAGTTTTTTGAGTATGACATGAAAATTGAGTATTTTTCTTGTGTAACACTTCAATTTTAACATTTTTTAAAAAAATATCAGAATTGAATTTTTTTGAAGGTGCTTGACTTTAGTTTTAGCATTTTTAATAAAATTTTGAAAAAATTCAAATTTGTGTGTGCTAGTCTTCAATTACGGAGTATTTTTAGTATGACATGAAAATTGAGTATTTTGCTTGTGTAACACTTCAATTTTAACATTTTTAAATAAAATATCTTAATTGACTTTTTTGAAGGTGTTAGACTTAAGTTTTTGCATTTATAAGAAATATTTGAAAAAATTAAAATTTGTGTGTGTTAGTTTTCCATTACGGAGTATTTTGAGTACGACATGGAAACTGAGTATTTTCCTTGTGTAACAATTGAATTTTAACATTTTTTTGAAAAATGTCATAATTGAATTTTTTGAAGGTGTTAGACTTCTATTTTTGCATTTTAAGAAATCTTTCGAAAAAAATGAAATTTGTGTGTGTTAGTCTTCAATTACAGAGTATTTTGAGTACGACTTGAAAATTGAGTACTTTGCTGGTGTTACACTTCAATTTTAACATATTTTTAAAAAAAATAATAGTTGAACTTTTTGAAGGTATTTAAATTTCTGTTTTTGCAGTTTTAAGAAATTTTGAAAAAATTGAAGTTTGTTTGAGTTAGTCTTAAATTACGGAGTATTTTGAGTATGACACGAAAATTGAGTACTTTTCTCGTGTTACACTTCAATTTTTACATTTTATTAAAAATATCATAATTGAATTTTTTTAAGGTGTTAGACTTCTGTTTTTGCAATTTTAGGAATTTTTTGAAAAAATTGAAATATGTGTGCTTGAGTCTTCAATTACGGAGTATTTTTAGTATGACATGAAAATTGAGTATTTTTCTTGTGTAACACTTCAATTTTAACATTTATAATAAAATATCATAATTGACTTTTTTGAAGGTGTTAGACTTAAGTTTTTTCATTATTAAGAAATTTTTGAAAAAATTGAAATTTGTGTGTGTTATTCTTCAATTACGTAGTATTTTGAGTACGACATGAAAATTGAGTAATTTTCTTGTGTTACACTTCAATTTTAACATTTTATTAAAAAATGTCATAATTAAATTTTTTGAAGGTGTTAGTCTTCTGTTTTTGTATTTTTCAGAAATTTTTGAAAAAATTGAAATTTGTGTGCGTTTGTCTTCAATTATGGAGAATTTTGAGTGCGACATGAAAATTGTGTATTTTGCTTGTGTTACACTTCAATTTGAAAATATTTTTTAAAAAATATCATAATTGAATTTTTGGAAAGTGTTACACTTATGTAATTGCATTTTTAAGAAATTTTCGAAAAAATTGAAATTTGTGTGTTAGTCTTCAAATACGGAGTATTTTGAGTATGACATGACAACTGAGTATTTTTCTTGTGTTACAATTCAATTTTAACATTTTATATGAAAAATGTAATAATTAAATTTTTAGAAGGTGTTAGACTTCGGTTTTTCCATTTTCAAGAATTGTTTTGAAAAATTGAAATTTGTGTGTGTTTGTCTTCAATTACGGAGTATTTTGAGTATGACATGAAAATTGAGTATTTTGCTTGTGTTACACTTGAATTTTAACATATTTAAAAAAAACATAATAATTGAATTTTTTGAAGGTATTAGACTTCTGTTTTTACAATTTTAAGTAATTTTTGAAAAAATTGAAATTTGTGTGTGGTAGTCTTCAATTACGGAGTTTTTTGAGTATGACATGAAAATTGAGTATTTTTCTTGTGTAACACTTCAATTTTAACATTTTTTAAAAAAATATCAGAATTGAATTTTTTTTCAGGTGCTTGACTTCAGTTTTAGCATTTTTAATAAAATTTTGAAAAAATTCAAATTTGTGTGTGTTAGTCTTCAATTACGGAGTATTTTTAGTATGTCATGAAAATTGAGTATTTTGCTTGTGTAACACTTCAATTTTAACATTTTTAAATAAAATATCTTAATTGACTTTTTTGAAGGTGTTAGACTTAAGTTTTTGCATTTTTAAGAAATATTTGAAAAAATTAAAATTTGTGTGTGTTAGTTTTCTATTACGGAGTATTTTGAGTACGACATGGAAACTGAGTATTTTCCTTGTGTTACCATTGAATTTTAACATTTTTTTGAAAAATGTCATAATTGAATTTTTTGGAGGTGTTAGACTTCTATTTTTTCATTTTAAGAAATCTTTCGAAAAAATTGAAATTTGTGTGTGTTAGTCTTCAATTACAGAGTATTTTGAGTACGACTTGAAAATTGAGTACTTTGCTTGTGTTACGCTTCAATTTTAACATATTTTTTAAAAAAATAATAATTGAACATTTTGAAGGTATTTGACTTTCTATTTTTGCATTTTTAAGAAATTTTGAAAAAATTGAAGTTGGTTTGAGTTAGTCTTAAATTACGGAGTATTTTGAGTATGACAAGAAAATTGAGTACTTTTCTCGTGTCACACTTCTATTTTTACATTTTATTAAAAATATCATAATTGAATTTTTTTTTAAGGTGTTAGACTTCTGTTTTTGCAATTTTAGGAATTTTTTGAAAAAATTGAAATATGGGTTCTTTAGTCTTCAATTACGGAGTATTTTTAGTATGACATGAAAATTGAGTATTTTTCTTGTGTAACACTTCAATTTTAACATTTCTAATAAAATATCTTAATTGACTTTTTTGAAGGTGTTAGACTTAAGTTTTTTCATTATTAAGAAATTTTTGAAAAAATTGAAATTTGTGTGTGTTAGTCTTCAATTACGGAGTATTTTGAGTACGACATGAAAATTGAGTTATTTTCTTGTGTTACACTTCAATTTTAACATTTTATTAAAAAATGTCATAATTAAATTTTTTCAAGGTGTTAGTCTTATGTTTTTGTATTTTTCAGAAATTTTGAAAAAATTGAAATTTATGTGTGTTAGTCTTCAATTATGGAGAATTTTGAGTGCGACATGAAAATTGAGTATTTTGCTTGTGTTACACTTCAATTTGAAAATATTTTTAAAAAATATCATAATTGAAATTTTGGAAAGTGTTACACTTATGTAATTGCATTTTTAAGAAATTTTTGAAAAAATTGAAATTTGTGTGTTAGTCTTGAAATACGGAGTATTTTCAGTACGACATGACAACTGAGTATTTTTCTTGTGTTACAATTCAATTTGACATTTTTTATGAAAAATGTAATAATTAAATTTTTAGAAGGTGTTAGACTTCGTTTTTTCCATTTTGAAGGATTGTTTTGAAAAATTGAAATTTGTGTGTGTTAGTCTTCAATTACGGAGTATTTTGAGTATGACATGAAAATTGAGTATTTTGCTTGTGTTGCACTTCAATTTTAACATATTTAAAAAAAATATCAGAATTTAATTTTTTTGAAGGTGCTTGACTTCAGTTTTATCATTTTTAAGAAAATTTTGAAAAAATTCAAATTTGTGTGTGTTAGTCTTCAATTACGGAGTATTTTTAGTAGGACATGAAAATTGAGTATTTTGCTTGTGTAACACTTCAATTTTAACATTTTTAAATAAAATATCTTAATTGACATTTTTGAAGGTGTTAGACTTAAGTTTTTGCATTTTTAAGAAATATTTGAAAAAATTAAAATTTGTGTGTGTTAGTCTTCTATTACGGAGTATTTTGAGTACGACATGGAAACTGAGTATTTTCCTTGTGTTACAATTGAATTTTAACATTTTTTTGAAAAATGTCATAATTGAATTTTTTGAAGGTGTTAGACTTTTATTTTTTCATTTTAAGAAATCTTTCGAAAAAATTGAAATTTGTGTTTGTTAGTCTTCAATTACAGAGTATTTTGAGTACGACTTGAAAATTGAGTACTTTGCTTGTGTTACGCTTCAATTTTAACATATTTTTTAAAAAAATAATAATTGAACTTTTTGATGGTATTTGACTTTCTATTTTTGCATTTTTAAGTAATTTTGAAAAAATTGAAGTTTGTTTGAGTTAGTCTTAAATTACGGAGTATTTTGAGTATGACAAGAAAATTGAGTACTATTCTCGTGTTACACTTCTATTTTTACATTTTATTAAAAATATCATAATTGAATTTTTTTAAGGTGTTAGACTTCTGTTTTTGCAATTTTAGGAATTTTTTGAAAAAATTGAAATATGGGTGCTTTAGTCTTCAATTACGGAGTATTTTTATTATGACATGAAAATTGAGTATTTTTCTTGTGTAACGCTTCAATTTTAACATTTCTAATAAAATATCTTAATTGACTTTTTTGAAGGTGTTAGACTTAAGTTTTTTCATTATTAAGAAATTTTTGAAAAAATTGAAATTTGTGTGTGTTAGTCTTCAATTACGGGGTATTTTGAGTACGACATGAAAATTGAGTTATTTTCTTGTGTTACCCTTCAATTTTAACATTTTATTAAAAAATGTCATAATTAAATTTTTTCAAGGTGTTAGTCTTATGTTTTTGTATTTTTCAGAAATTTTTGAAAAAATTGAAATTTGTGTGTGTTAGTCTTCAATTATGGAGAATTTTTAGTGCGACATGAAAATTGAGTATTTTGCTTGTGTTACACTTCAATTTGAAAATATTTTTAAAAAATATCATAATTGAATTTTTGGAAAGTGTTACACTTATGTAATTGCATTTTTAAGAAATTTTCGAAAAAATTGAAATTTGTATGTTAGTCTTCAAATACGGAGTATTTTGAGTACGACATGACAACTGATTATTTTTCTTGTGTTACAATTCAATTTGAACATTTTTTTTTTTAAAAATGTCATAATTAAATTTTTAGAAGGTGTTAGACTTCGGTTTTTGCATTTTCAAGAATTGTTTTGAAAAATTGAAATTTGTGTGCGTTAGTCTTCAATTACGGAGTATTTTGAGTACGACATGAAAATTGAGTATTTTGCTTGTGTTGCACTTAAATTTTATAATATTTAAAAAAAACATAATAATTGAATTTTTTGAAGGTATTAGACTTCTGTTTTAACATTTTTAAGAAATTTTTGAAAAAATTCAAATTTGTGTGTGGTAGTCATCAATTACGGAGTTTTTTGAGTATGACATGAAAATTGAGTATTTTCCTTGTGTAACACTTCAATTTTAACATTTTTTAAAAATATATCAGAATTGAATTTTTTTGAAGGTGCTTGACTTGAGTTTTAGCATTTTTAAGAAAATTTTGAAAAAATTCAAATTTGTGTGTGTTAGTCTTCAATTACGGAGTATTTTTAGTATGACATGAAAATTGAGTATTTTGCTTGTGTAACACTTCAATTTTAACATTTTTAAATAAAATATCTTAATTTACTTTTTTGAAGGTGTTAGACTTAAGTTTTTGCATTTTTAAGAAATATTTGAAAAAATTAAAATTTGTGTGTGTTAGTCTTCTATTACGGAGTATTTTGAGTACGACATGGAAACTGAGTATTTTCCTTGTGTTACAATTGAATTTTAACATTTTTTTGAAAAATGTCATAATTGAATTTTTTGAAGGTGTTAGACTTCTATTTTTTCATTTTAAGAAATCTTTCGAAAAAAATTGAAATTTGTGTGTGTTAGTCTTCAATTACAGAGTATTTTGAGTACGAATTGAAAATTGAGTACTTTGCTTGTGTTACGCTTCAATTTTAACATATTTCTTTAAAAAATAATAATTGAACTTTTTGAAGGCATTTGACTTTCTATTTTTGCATTTTTAAGAAATTTTGAAAAAATTGAAGTTTGTTTGAGTTAGTCTTAAATTACGGAGTAATTTGAGTATGACTAGAAAATTGAGTACTTTTCTCGTGTTACACTTCTATTTTTACATTTTATTAAAAATATCATAATTGAATTTTTTTAAGGTGTCAGACTTCTGTTTTTGCAATTTTAGGAATTTTTTGAAAAAATTGAAATATGGGTGCTTTAGTCTTCAATTACGGAGTATTTTTAGTATGACATGAAAATTGAGTATTTTTCTTGTGTAACACTTCAATTTTAACATTTCTAATAAAATATCTTAATTGACTTTTTTGAAGGTGTTAGACTTAAGTTTTTTCTTTATTAAGAAATTTTTGAAAAAATTGAAATTTGTGTGTGTTAGTCTTCAATTACGGAGTATTTTGAGTACGACATGAAAATTGAGTTATTTTCTTGTGTTACACTTCAATTTTAACATTTTATTAAAAAATGTCATAATTAAATTTTTTCAAGGTGTTAGTCTTATGTTTTTGTATTTTTCAGAAATTTATGAAAAAATTAAAATTTGTGTGTGTTAGTCTTCAATTATGGAGAATTTTGAGTGCGACATGAAAATTGAGTATTTTGCTTGTGTTACACTTCAATTTGAAAATATTTTTAAAAAATATCATAATTGAATTTTTGGAAAGTGTTACACTTATGTAATTGCATTTTTAAGAAATTTTCGAAAAAATTGAAATTTGTGTGTTAGTCTTCAAATACGGAGTATTTTGAGTACGACATGACAACTGAGTATTTTTCTTGTGTTACAATTCAATTTTAACATTTTTTATGAAAAATGTAATAATTAAATTTTTAGTAGGTGTTAGACTTCGGTTTTTCCATTTTCAAGAATTGTTTTGAAAAATTGAAATTTGTGTGTGTTAGTCTTCAATTACGGAGTATTTTGAGGATGACATGAAAATTGAGTATTTTGCTTGTGTTGCACTTCAATTTTAACATATTTAAAAAAAATATCAGAATTTAATTTTTTTGAAGGTGCTTGAATTCAGTTTTATCATTTTCAAGAAAATTTTGAAAAAATTCAAATTTGCGTGTGTTAGTCTTCAATTACGGAGTATTTTTAGTATGACATGAAAATTGAGTATTTTGCTTGTGTAACACTTCAATTTTAACATTTTAAAATAAAATATCTTAATTGACTTTTTTGAAGGTGTTAGACTTAAGTTTTTGCATTTTTAAGAAATATTTGAAAAAATGAAAATTTGTGTGTGTTAGTCTTCTATTACGGAGTATTTTGAGTACGACATGGAAACTGAGTATTTTCCATGTGTTACAATTGAATTTTAACATTTTTTTGAAAAATGTCATAATTGAATTTTTGGAAGGTGTTAGACTTCTATTTTTTCATTTTAAGAAATCTTTCGAAAAAATTGAAATTTGTGTGTGTTAGTCTTCAATTACAGAGTATTTTGAGTATGACTTGAAAATTGAGTACTTTGCTTG
Organism: Luzula sylvatica; assembly: GCA_946800325.1. Lineage (NCBI taxonomy): Eukaryota > Viridiplantae > Streptophyta > Magnoliopsida > Poales > Juncaceae > Luzula > Luzula sylvatica. Next base: position 1,924,922 of record OX326961.1, read on the forward strand.
TGTTACGCTTCAATTTTAACATATTTTTAAAAAAATAATAATTGAACTTTTCGAAGGTATTTGACTTTCTATTTTTGCATTTTTAGGAAATTTTGAAAAAATTGAAGTTTGTTTGAGTTAGTTTTAAATTACGGAGTATTTTGAGTATACAAGAAAATTGAGTACTTTTCTCGTGTTACACTTCTATTTTTACATTTTATTAAAAATATCATAATTGAATTTTTTTAAGGTGTTAGACTTCTGTTTTTGCAATTTTAGGAATTTTTTGAAAAAATTGAAATATGGGTGGTTTAGTCTTCAATTACGGAGTATTTTTAGTATGACATGAAAATTGAGTATTCTTCTTGTGTAACGCTTCAATTTTAACATTTCTAATAAAATATCTTAATTGACTTTTTTGAAGGTGTCAGACTTAAGTTTTTTCATTATTAAGAAATTTTTGAAAAAATTGAAATTTGTGTGTGTTAGTCTTCAATTACGGAGTATTTTGAGTACGACATGAAAATTGAGTTATTTTCTTGTGTTACACTTCAATTTTAACATTTTATTAAAAAATGTCATAATTAAATTTTTTCAAGGTGTTAGTCTTATGTTTTTGTATTTTTCAGAAATTTTTGAAAAAATTGAAATTTGTGTGTGTTAGTCTTCAATTATGGAGAATTTTGAGTGCGACATGAAAATTGAGTATTTTGCTTGTGTTACACTTCAATTTGAAAATATTTTTAAAAAATATCATAATTGAATTTTTGTAAAGTGTTACACTTATGTAATTGCATTTTTAAGAAATTTTCGAAAAAATTGAAATTTGTGTGTTAGTCTTCAAATACGGAGTATTTTGAGTACGACATGACAACTGAGTATTTTTCTTGTGTTACAATTCAATTTGAACATTTTTTTTTGAAAAATGTCATAATTAAATTTTTAGAAGGTGTTAGACTTTTGTTTTTGCATTTTCAAGAATTGTTTTGAAAAATTGAAATTTGTGTGCGTTAGTCTTCAATTACGGAGTATTTTGAGTACGACATGAAAATTGAGTATTTTGCTTGTGTTACACTTGAATTTTATAATATTGAAAAAAAACATAATAATTGAATTTTTTGAAGGTATTAGACTTCTGTTTTTACATTTTTAAGAAATTTTTGAAAAAATTCAAATTTGTGTGTGGTAGTCATCAATTACGGAGTTTTTTGAGTATGACATGAAAATTGAGTATTTTTCTTGTGTAACACTTCAATTTTAACATTTTTTAAAAATATATCAGAATTGAATTTTTTTGAAGGTTCCTGACTTCAGTTTTAGCATTTTTAAGAAAATTTTGAAAAAATTCAAATTTGTGTGTGTGAGTCTTCAATTACGGAGTATTTTTAGTATGACATGAAAATTGAGTATTTTGCTTGTGTAACACTTCAATTTTAACATTTTTAAATAAAATATCTTAATTGACTTTTTTGAAGGTGTTAGACTTAAGTTATTGCATTTTTTAGAAATATTTGAAAAAATTAAAATTTGTGTGTGTTAGTCTTCTATTACGGAGTATTTTGAGTACGACATGGAAACTGAGTATTTTCCATGTGTTACAATTGAATTTTAACATTTTTTTGAAAAATGTCATAATTGAATTTTTTGAAGGTGCTAGACTTCTATTTTTTCATTTTAAGAAATCTTTCGAAAAAATTGAAATTTGTGTGTGTTAGTCTTCAATTACAGAGTATTTTGAGTACGACTTGAAAATTGAGTACTTTGCTTGTGTTACGCTTCAATTTTAACATATTTTTAAAAAAATAATAATTGAACTTTTCGAAGGTATTTGACTTTCTTTTTTTGCATTTTTAGGAAATTTTGAAAAAATTGAAGTTTGTTTGAGTTAGTTTTAAATTACGGAGTATTTTGAGTATGACAAGAAAATTGAGTACTTTTCTCGTGTTACACTTCTATTTTTACATTTTATTAAAAATATCATAATTGAATTTTTTTAAGGTGTTAGACTTCTGTTTTTGCAATTTTAGGAATTTTTTGAAAAAATTGAAATATGGGTGGTTTAGTCTTCAATTACGGAGTATTTTTAGTATGACATGAAAATTGAGTATTCTTCTTGTGTAACGCTTCAATTTTAACATTTCTAATAAAATATCTTAATTGACTTTTTTGAAGGTGTCAGACTTAAGTTTTTTAATTATTAAGAAATTTTTGAAAAAATTGAAATTTGTGTGTGTTAGTCTTCAATTACGGAGTATTTTGAGTAGGACATGAAAATTGAGTTATTTTCTTGTGTTACACTTCAATTTTAACATTTTATTAAAAAATGTCATAATTAAATTTTTTCAAGGTGTTAGTCTTATGTTTTTGTATTTTTCAGAAATTTTTGAAAAAATTGAAATTTGTGTGTGTTAGTCTTCAATTATGGAGAATTTTGAGTGCGACATGAAAATTGAGTATTTTGCTTGTGTTACACTTCAATTTGAAAATATTTTTAAAAAATATCATAATTCAATTTTTGTAAAGTGTTACACTTATGTAATTGCATTTTTAAGAAATTTTCGAAAAAATTGAAATTTGTGTGTTAGTCTTCAAATACGGAGTATTTTGAGTACGACATGACAACTGAGTATTTTTCTTGTGTTACAATTCAATTTGAACATTTTTTTTTTAAAAATGTCATAATTAAATTTTTAGAAGGTGTTCGACTTCGGTTTTTGCATTTTCAAGAATTGTTTTGAAAAATTGAAATTTGTGTGTGTTAGTCTTCAATTACGGAGTATTTTGAGTACGACATGAAAATTGAGTATTTTGCTTGTGTTACACTTGAATTTTATAATATTGAAAAAAAACATAATAATTGAATTTTTTGAAGGTATTAGACTTCTGTTTTTACATTTTTAAGAAATTTTTGAAAAAATTCAAATTTGTGTGTGGTAGTCATCAATTACGGAGTTTTTTGAGTATGACATGAAAATTGAGTATTTTTCTTGTGTAACACTTCAAATTTAACATTTTTTAAAAATATACCAGAATTGAATTTTTTTGAAGGTGCTTGACTTCAGTTTTAGCATTTTTAAGAAAATTTTGAAAAATTCAAATTTGTGTGTGTTAGTCTTCAATTACGGAGTATTTTTAGTATGACATGAAAATTGAGTATTTTGCTTGTGTAACACTTCAATTTTTACACTTTTAAATAAAATATCTTAATTGACTTTTTTGAAGGTGTTAGACTTAAGTTTTTGCATTTTTAAGAAATATTTGAAAAAATTAAAATTTGTGTGTGTTAGTCTTCTATTACGGAGTATTTTGAGTACGACATGGAAACTGAGTAATTTCCTTGTGTTACAATTGAATTTTAACATTTTTTTGAAAAATGTCATAATTGAATTTTTTTAAGGTGTTAGACTTCTATTTTTTCATTTTAAGAAATCTTTCGAAAAAATTGAAATTTGTGTGTGTTAGTCTTCAATTACAGAGTATTTTGAGTACGACTTGAAAATTGAGTACTTTGCTTGTGTTACGCTTCAATTTTAACATATTTTTAAAAAAAAAAATAATTGAACTTTTTGAAGGTATTTGACTTTCTATTTTTGCATTTTTAAGAAATTTTGAAAAAATTGAAGTTTGTTTGAGTTAGTCTTAAATTACGGAGTATTTTGAGTATGACAAGAAAATTGAGTACTTTTCTCGTGTTACACTTCTATTTTTACATTTTATTAAAAATATCATAATTGAATTTTTTTAAGGTGTTAGACTACTATTTTTGCAATTTTAGGAATTTTTTGAAAAAATTGAAATATGGGTGCTTTAGTCTTCAATTACGGAGTATTTTTAGTATGACATGCAAATTGAGTATTTTTCTTGTGTAACGCTTCAATTTTAACATTTCTAATAAAATATCTTAATTGACTTTTTTGAAGGTGTTCGACTTAAGTTTTTTCATTATTAAGAAATTTTTGAAAAAATTGAAATTTGTGTGTGTTAGTCTTCAATTACGGAGTATTTTGAGTACGACATGAAAATTGATTTATTTTCTTGTGTTACACTTCAATTTTAACATTTTATTAAAAAATGTCATAATTAAATTTTTTCAAGGTGTTAGTCTTATGTTTTTATATTTTTCAGAAATTTTTGAAAAAATTGAAATTTGTGTGTGTTAGTCTTCAATTATGGAGATTTTGAGTGCGACATGAAAATTGAGTATTTTGCTTGTGTTACACTTCAATTTGAAAATATTTTTAAAGAATATCATAATTGAATTTTTGGAAAGTGTTACACTTATGTAATTGCATTTTTAAGAAATTTTTGAAAAAATTGAAATTTGTGTGTTAGTCTTCAAATACGGAGTATTTTGAGTACGACATGACAACTGAGTATTTTTCTTGTGTTACAATTCAATTTGAACATTTTTTTTTGAAAAATGTCATAATTAAATTTTTAGAAGGTGTTAGACTTTTGTTTTTGCATTTTCAAGAATTGTTTTGAAAAATTGAAATTTGTGTGCGTTAGTCTTCAATTACGGAGTATTTTGAGTACGACATGAAAATTGAGTATTTTGCTTGTGTTACACTTGAATTTTATAATATTTAAAAAAAACATAATAATTGAATTTTTTGAAGGTATTAGACTTCTGTTTTTACATTTTTAAGAAATTTTTGAAAAAATTCAAATTTGTGTGTGGTAGTCATCAATTACGGAGTTTTTTGAGTATGACATGAAAATTGAGTATTTTTCTTGTGTAACACTTCAATTTTAACATTTTTTAAAAATATATCAGAATTGAATTTTTTTGAAGGTTCCTGACTTCAGTTTTAGCATTTTTAAGAAAATTTTGAAAAAATTCAAATTTGTGTGTGTGAGTCTTCAATTACGGAGTATTTTTAGTATGACATGAAAATTGAGTATTTTGCTTGTGTAACACTTCAATTTTAACATTTTTAAATAAAATATCTTAATTGACTTTTTTGAAGGTGTTAGACTTAAGTTATTGCATTTTTAAGAAATATTTGAAAAAATTAAAATTTGTGTGTGTTAGTCTTCTATTACGGAGTATTTTGAGTACGACATGGAAACTGAGTATTTTCCATGTGTTACAATTGAATTTTAACATTTTTTTGAAAAATGTCATAATTGAATTTTTTGAAGGTGCTAGACTTCTATTTTGTCATTTTAAGAAATCTTTCGAAAAAATTGAAATTTGTGTGTGTTAGTCTTCAATTACAGAGTATTTTGAGTACGACTTGAAAATTGAGTACTTTGCTTGTGTTACGCTTCAATTTTAACATATTTTTAAAAAAATAATAATTGAACTTTTCGAAGGTATTTGACTTTCTTTTTTTGCATTTTTAGGAAATTTTGAAAAAATTGAAGTTTGTTTGAGTTAGTTTTAAATTACGGAGTATTTTGAGTATGACAAGAAAATTGAGTACTTTTCTCGTGTTACACTTCTATTTTTACATTTTATTAAAAATATCATAATTGAATTTTTTTAAGGTGTTAGACTTCTGTTTTTGCAATTTTAGGAATTTTTTGAAAAAATTGAAAGATGGGTGGTTTAGTCTTCAATTACGGAGTATTTTTAGTATGACATGAAAATTGAGTATTCTTCTTGTGTAACGCTTCAATTTTAACATTTCTAATAAAATATCTTAATTGACTTTTTTGAAGGTGTCAGACTTAAGTTTTTTAATTATTAAGAAATTTTTGAAAAAATTGAAATTTGTGTGTGTTAGTCTTCAATTACGGAGTATTTTGAGTAGGACATGAAAATTGAGTTATTTTCTTGTGTTACACTTCAATTTTAACATTTTATTAAAAAATGTCATAATTAAATTTTTTCAAGGTGTTAGTCTTATGTTTTTGTATTTTTCAGAAATTTTTGAAAAAATTGAAATTTGTGTGTGTTAGTCTTCAATTATGGAGAATTTTGAGTGCGACATGAAAATTGAGTATTTTGCTTGTGTTACACTTCAATTTGAAAATATTTTTAAAAAATATCATAATTGAATTTTTGTAAAGTGTTACACTTATGTAATTGCATTTTTAAGAAATTTTCGAAAAAATTGAAATTTGTGTGTTAGTCTTCAAATACGGAGTATTTTGAGTACGACATGACAACTGAGTATTTTTCTTGTGTTACAATTCAATTTGAACATTTTTTTTTTAAAAATGTCATAATTAAATTTTTAGAAGGTGCTCGACTTCGGTTTTTGCATTTTCAAGAATTGTTTTGAAAAATTGAAATTTGTGTGTGTTAGTCTTCAATTACGGAGTATTTTGAGTACGACATGAAAATTGAGTATTTTGCTTGTGTTACACTTGAATTTTATAATATTGAAAAAAAACATAATAATTGAATTTTTTGAAGGTATTAGACTTCTGTTTTTACATTTTTAAGAAATTTTTGAAAAAATTCAAATTTGTGTGTGGTAGTCATCAATTACGGAGTTTTTTGAGTATGACATGAAAATTGAGTATTTTTCTTGTGTAACACTTCAAATTTAACATTTTTTAAAAATATACCAGAATTGAATTTTTTTGAAGGTGCTTGACTTCAGTTTTAGCATTTTTAAGAAAATTTTGAAAAATTCAAATTTGTGTGTGTTAGTCTTCAATTACGGAGTATTTTTAGTATGACATGAAAATTGAGTATTTTGCTTGTGTAACACTTCAATTTTTACACTTTTAAATAAAATATCTTAATTGACTTTTTTGAAGGTGTTAGACTTAAGTTTTTGCATTTTTAAGAAATATTTGAAAAAATTAAAATTTGTGTGTGTTAGTCTTCTATTACGGAGTATTTTGAGTACGACATGGAAACTGAGTATTTTCCTTGTGTTACAATTGAATTTTAACATTTTTTTGAAAAATGTCATAATTGAATTTTTTTAAGGTGTTAGACTTCTATTTTTTCATTTTAAGAAATCTTTCGAAAAAATTGAAATTTGTGTGTGTTAGTCTTCAATTACAGAGTATTTTGAGTACGACTTGAAAATTGAGTACTTTGCTTGTGTTACGCTTCAATTTTAACATATTTTTTAAAAAAAAAATAATTGAACTTTTTGAAGGTATTTGACTTTCTATTTTTGCATTTTTAAGAAATTTTGAAAAAATTGAAGTTTGTTTGAGTTAGTCTTAAATTACGGAGTATTTTGAGTATGACAAGAAAATTGAGTACTTTTCTCGTGTTACACTTCTATTTTTACATTTTATTAAAAATATCATAATTGAATTTTTTTAAGGTGTTAGACTACTATTTTTGCAATTTTAGGAATTTTTTGAAAAAATTGAAATATGGGTGCTTTAGTCTTCAATTACGGAGTATTTTTAGTATGACATGAAAATTGAGTATTTTTCTTGTGTAACGCTTCAATTTTAACATTTCTAATAAAATATCTTAATTGACTTTTTTGAAGGTGTTCGACTTAAGTTTTTTCATTATTAAGAAATTTCTGAAAAAATTGAAATTTGTGTGTGTTAGTCTTCAATTACGGAGTATTTTGAGTACGACATGAAAATTGAGTTATTTTCTTGTGTTACACTTCAATTTTAACATTTTATTAAAAAATGTCATAATTAAATTTTTTCAAGGTGTTAGTCTTATGTTTTTATATTTTTCAGAAAATTTTGAAACAATTGAAATTTGTGTGTGTTAGTCTTCAATTATGGAGATTTTGAGTGCGACATGAAAATTGAGTATTTTGCTTGTGTTAACACTTCAATTTGAAAATATTTTTAAAGAATATCATAATTGAATTTTTGGTAAGTGTTACACTTATGTAATTGCATTTTTAAGAAATTTTTGAAAAAATTGAAATTTGTGTGTTAGTCTTCAAATACGGAGTATTTTGAGTACGACATGACAACTGAGTATTTTTCTTGTGTTACAATTCAATTTGAACATTTTTTTTTGAAAAATGTCATAATTAAATTTTTAGAAGGTGTTAGACTTTTGTTTTTGCATTTTCAAGAATTGTTTTGAAAAATTGAAATTTGTGTGCGTTAGTCTTCAATTACGGAGTATTTTGAGTACGACATGAAAATTGAGTATTTTGCTTGTGTTACACTTGAATTTTATAATATTTAAAAAAAACATAATAATTGAATTTTTTGAAGGTATTAGACTTCTGTTTTTACATTTTTAAGAAATTTTTGAAAAAATTCAAATTTGTGTGTGGTAGTCATCAATTACGGAGTTTTTTGAGTATGACATGAAAATTGAGTATTTTTCTTGTGTAACACTTCAATTTTAACATTTTTTAAAAATATATCAGAATTGAATTTTTTTGAAGGTTCCTGACTTCAGTTTTAGCATTTTTAAGAAAATTTTGAAAAAATTCAAATTTGTGTGTGTGAGTCTTCAATTACGGAGTATTTTTAGTATGACATGAAAATTGAGTATTTTGCTTGTGTAACACTTCAATTTTAACATTTTTAAATAAAATATCTTAATTGACTTTTTTGAAGGTGTTAGACTTAAGTTATTGCATTTTTTAGAAATATTTGAAAAAATTAAAATTTGTGTGTGTTAGTCTTCTATTACGGAGTATTTTGAGTACGACATGGAAACTGAGTATTTTCCATGTGTTACAATTGAATTTTAACATTTTTTTGAAAAATGTCATAATTGAATTTTTTGAAGGTGCTAGACTTCTATTTTTTCATTTTAAGAAATCTTTCGAAAAAATTGAAATTTGTGTGTGTTAGTCTTCAATTACAGAGTATTTTGAGTACGACTTGAAAATTGAGTACTTTGCTTGTGTTACGCTTCAATTTTAACATATTTTTAAAAAAATAATAATTGAACTTTTCGAAGGTATTTGACTTTCTTTTTTTGCATTTTTAGGAAATTTTGAAAAAATTGAAGTTTGTTTGAGTTAGTTTTAAATTACGGAGTATTTTGAGTATGACAAGAAAATTGAGTACTTTTCTCGTGTTACACTTCTATTTTTACATTTTATTAAAAATATCATAATTGAATTTTTTTAAGGTGTTAGACTTCTGTTTTTGCAATTTTAGGAATTTTTTGAAAAAATTGAAATATGGGTGGTTTAGTCTTCAATTACGGAGTATTTTTAGTATGACATGAAAATTGAGTATTCTTCTTGTGTAACGCTTCAATTTTAACATTTCTAATAAAATATCTTAATTGACTTTTTTGAAGGTGTCAGACTTAAGTTTTTTAATTATTAAGAAATTTTTGAAAAAATTGAAATTTGTGTGTGTTAGTCTTCAATTACGGAGTATTTTGAGTAGGACATGAAAATTGAGTTATTTTCTTGTGTTACACTTCAATTTTAACATTTTATTAAAAAATGTCATAATTAAATTTTTTCAAGGTGTTAGTCTTATGTTTTTGTATTTTTCAGAAATTTTTGAAAAAATTGAAATTTGTGTGTGTTAGTCTTCAATTATGGAGAATTTTGAGTGCGACATGAAAATTGAGTATTTTGCTTGTGTTACACTTCAATTTGAAAATATTTTTAAAAAATATCATAATTCAATTTTTGTAAAGTGTTACACTTATGTAATTGCATTTTTAAGAAATTTTCGAAAAAATTGAAATTTGTGTGTTAGTCTTCAAATACGGAGTATTTTGAGTACGACATGACAACTGAGTATTTTTCTTGTGTTACAATTCAATTTGAACATTTTTTTTTTAAAAATGTCATAATTAAATTTTTAGAAGGTGTTCGACTTCGGTTTTTGCATTTTCAAGAATTGTTTTGAAAAATTGAAATTTGTGTGTGTTAGTCTTCAATTACGGAGTATTTTGAGTACGACATGAAAATTGAGTATTTTGCTTGTGTTACACTTGAATTTTATAATATTGAAAAAAAACATAATAATTGAATTTTTTGAAGGTATTAGACTTCTGTTTTTACATTTTTAAGAAATTTTTGAAAAAATTCAAATTTGTGTGTGGTAGTCATCAATTACGGAGTTTTTTGAGTATGACATGAAAATTGAGTATTTTTCTTGTGTAACACTTCAATTTTAACATTTTTTAAAAATATATCAGAATTGAATTTTTTTGAAGGTTCCTGACTTCAGTTTTAGCATTTTTAAGAAAATTTTGAAAAAATTCAAATTTGTGTGTGTGAGTCTTCAATTACGGAGTATTTTTAGTATGACATGAAAATTGAGTATTTTGCTTGTGTAACACTTCAATTTTAACATTTTTAAATAAAATATCTTAATTGACTTTTTTGAAGGTGTTAGACTTAAGTTATTGCATTTTTAAGAAATATTTGAAAAAATTAAAATTTGTGTGTGTTAGTCTTCTATTACGGAGTATTTTGAGTACGACATGGAAACTGAGTATTTTCCATGTGTTACAATTGAATTTTAACATTTTTTTGAAAAATGTCATAATTGAATTTTTTGAAGGTGCTAGACTTCTATTTTTTCATTTTAAGAAATCTTTCGAAAAAATTGAAATTTGTGTGTGTTAGTCTTCAATTACAGAGTATTTTGAGTACGACTTGAAAATTGAGTACTTTGCTTGTGTTACGCTTCAATTTTAACATATTTTTAAAAAAATAATAATTGAACTTTTCGAAGGTATTTGACTTTCTTTTTTTGCATTTTTAGGAAATTTTGAAAAAATTGAAGTTTGTTTGAGTTAGTTTTAAATTACGGAGTATTTTGAGTATGACAAGAAAATTGAGTACTTTTCTCGTGTTACACTTCTATTTTTACATTTTATTAAAAATATCATAATTGAATTTTTTTAAGGTGTTAGACTTCTGTTTTTGCAATTTTAGGAATTTTTTGAAAAAATTGAAATATGGGTGGTTTAGTCTTCAATTACGGAGTATTTTTAGTATGACATGAAAATTGAGTATTCTTCTTGTGTAACGCTTCAATTTTAACATTTCTAATAAAATATCTTAATTGACTTTTTTGAAGGTGTCAGACTTAAGTTTTTTCATTATTAAGAAATTTTTGAAAAAATTGAAATTTGTGTGTGTTAGACTTCAATTACGGAGTATTTTGAGTAGGACATGAAAATTGAGTTATTTTCTTGTGTTACACTTCAATTTTAACATTTTATTAAAAAATGTCATAATTAAATTTTTTCAAGGTGTTAGTCTTATGTTTTTGTATTTTTCAGAAATTTTTGAAAAAATTGAAATTTGTGTGTGTTAGTCTTCAATTATGGAGAATTTTGAGTGCGACATGAAAATTGAGTATTTTGCTTGTGTTACACTTCAATTTGAAAATATTTTTAAAAAATATCATAATTGAATTTTTGTAAAGTGTTACACTTATGTAATTGCATTTTTAAGAAATTTTCGAAAAAATTGAAATTTGTGTGTTAGTCTTCAAATACGGAGTATTTTGAGTACGACATGACAACTGAGTATTTTTCTTCTGTTACAATTCAATTTGAACATTTTTTTTTTAAAAATGTCATAATTAAATTTTTAGAAGGAGTTCGACTTCGGTTTTTGCATTTTCAAGAATTGTTTTGAAAAATTGAAATTTGTGTGTGTTAGTCTTCAATTACGGAGTATTTTGAGTACGACATGAAAATTGAGTATTTTGCTTGTGTTACACTTGAATTTTATAATATTGAAAAAAAACATAATAATTGAATTTTTTGAAGGTATTAGACTTCTGTTTTTACATTTTTAAGAAATTTTTGAAAAAATTCAAATTTGTGTGTGGTAGTCATCAATTACGGAGTTTTTTGAGTATGACATGAAAATTGAGTATTTTTCTTGTGTAACACTTCAAATTTAACATTTTTTAAAAATATACCAGAATTGAATTTTTTTGAAGGTGCTTGACTTCAGTTTTAGCATTTTTAAGAAAATTTTGAAAAATTCAAATTTGTGTGTGTTAGTCTTCAATTACGGAGTATTTTTAGTATGACATGAAAATTGAGTATTTTGCTTGTGTAACACTTCAATTTTTACACTTTTAAATAAAATATCTTAATTGACTTTTTTGAAGGTGTTAGACTTAAGTTTTTGCATTTTTAAGAAATATTTGAAAAAATTAAAATTTGTGTGTGTTAGTCTTCTATTACGGAGTATTTTGAGTACGACATGGAAACTGAGTATTTTCCTTGTGTTACAATTGAATTTTAACATTTTTTTGAAAAATGTCATAATTGAATTTTTTTATGGTGTTAGACTTCTATTTTTTCATTTTAAGAAATCTTTCGAAAAAATTGAAATTTGTGTGTGTTAGTCTTCAATTACAGAGTATTTTGAGTACGACTTGAAAATTGAGTACTTTGCTTGTGTTACGCTTCAATTTTAACATATTTTTTAAAAAAAAAATAATTGAACTTTTTTAAGGTATTTGACTTTCTATTTTTGCATTTTTAAGAAATTTTGAAAAAATTGAAGTTTGTTTGAGTTAGTCTTAAATTAAGGAGTATTTTGAGTATGACAAGAAAATTGAGTACTTTTCTCGTGTTACACTTCTATTTTCACATTTTATTAAAAATATCATAATTGAATTTTTTTAAGGTGTTAGACTACTATTTTTGCAATTTTAGGAATTTTTTGAAAAAATTGAAATATGGGTGCTTTAGTCTTCAATTACGGAGTATTTTTAGTATGACATGAAAATTGAGTATTTTTCTTGTGTAACGCTTCAATTTTAACATTTCTAATAAAATATCTTAATTGACTTTTTTGAAGGTGTTCGACTTAAGTTTTTTCATTATTAAGAAATTTTAGAAAAAATTGAAATTTGTGTGTGTTAGTCTTCAATTACGGAGTATTTTGAGTACGACATGAAAATTGAGTTATTTTCTTGTGTTACACTTCAATTTTAACATTTTATTAAAAAATGTCATAATTAAATTTTTTCAAGGTGTTAGTCTTATTATTTTGTATTTTTCAGAAATTTTTGAAAAAATTGAAATTTGTGTGTGTTAGTCTTCAATTATGGAGATTTTGAGTGCGACATGAAAATTGAGTATTTTGCTTGTGTTACACTTCAATTTGAAAATATTTTTAAAGAATATCATAATTGAATTTTTGGAAAGTGTTACACTTATGTAATTGCATTTTTAAGAAATTTTTGAAAAAATTGAAATTTGTGTGTTAGTCTTCAAATACGGAGTATTTTGAGTACGACATGACAACTGAGTATTTTTCTTGTGTTACAATTCAATTTGAACATTTTTTTTTGAAAAATGTCATAATTAAATTTTTAGAAGGTGTTAGACTTTTGTTTTTGCATTTTCAAGAATTGTTTTGAAAAATTGAAATTTGTGTGCGTTAGTCTTCAATTACGGAGTATTTTGAGTACGACATGAAAATTGAGTATTTTGCTTGTGTTACACTTGAATTTTATAATATTTAAAAAAAACATAATAATTGAATTTTTTGAAGGTATTAGACTTCTGTTTTTACATTTTTAAGAAATTTTTGAAAAAATTCAAATTTGTGTGTGGTAGTCATCAATTACGGAGTTTTTTGAGTATGACATGAAAATTGAGTATTTTTCTTGTGTAACACTTCAATTTTAACATTTTTTAAAAATATATCAGAATTGAATTTTTTTGAAGGTGCCTGACTTCAGTTTTAGCATTTTTAAGAAAATTTTGAAAAAATTCAAATTTGTGTGTGTGAGTCTTCAATTACGGAGTATTTTTAGTATGACATGAAAATTGAGTATTTTGCTTGTGTAACACTTCAATTTTAACATTTTTAAATAAAATATCTTAATTGACTTTTTTGAAGGTGTTAGACTTAAGTTATTGCATTTTTAAGAAATATTTGAAAAAATTAAAATTTGTGTGTGTTAGTCTTCTATTACGGAGTATTTTGAGTACGACATGGAAACTGAGTATTTTCCATGTGTTACAATTGAATTTTAACATTTTTTTGAAAAATGTCATAATTGAATTTTTTGAAGGTGCTAGACTTCTATTTTTTCATTTTAAGAAATCTTTCGAAAAAATTGAAATTTGTGTGTGTTAGTCTTCAATTACAGAGTATTTTGAGTACGACTTGAAAATTGAGTACTTTGCTTGTGTTACGCTTCAATTTTAACATATTTTTAAAAAAATAATAATTGAACTTTTCGAAGGTATTTGACTTTCTTTTTTTGCATTTTTAGGAAATTTTGAAAAAATTGAAGTTTGTTTGAGTTAGTTTTAAATTACGGAGTATTTTGAGTATGACAAGAAAATTGAGTACTTTTCTCGTGTTACACTTCTATTTTTACATTTTATTAAAAATATCATAATTGAATTTTTTTAAGGTGTTAGACTTCTGTTTTTGCAATTTTAGGAATTTTTTGAAAAAATTGAAATATGGGTGGTTTAGTCTTCAATTACGGAGTATTTTTAGTATGACATGAAAATTGAGTATTCTTCTTGTGTAACGCTTCAATTTTAACATTTCTAATAAAATATCTTAATTGACTTTTTTGAAGGTGTCAGACTTAAGTTTTTTCATTATTAAGAAATTTTTGAAAAAATTGAAATTTGTGTGTGTTAGACTTCAATTACGGAGTATTTTGAGTAGGACATGAAAATTGAGTTATTTTCTTGTGTTACACTTCAATTTTAACATTTTATTAAAAAATGTCATAATTAAATTTTTTCAAGGTGTTAGTCTTATGTTTTTGTATTTTTCAGAAATTTTTGAAAAAATTGAAATTTGTGTGTGTTAGTCTTCAATTATGGAGAATTTTGAGTGCGACATGAAAATTGAGTATTTTGCTTGTGTTACACTTCAATTTGAAAATATTTTTAAAAAATATCATAATTGAATTTTTGTAAAGTGTTACACTTATGTAATTGCATTTTTAAGAAATTTTCGAAAAAATTGAAATTTGTGTGTTAGTCTTCAAATACGGAGTATTTTGAGTACGACATGACAACTGAGTATTTTTCTTCTGTTACAATTCAATTTGAACATTTTTTTTTTAAAAATGTCATAATTAAATTTTTAGAAGGTGTTCGACTTCGGTTTTTGCATTTTCAAGAATTGTTTTGAAAAATTGAAATTTGTGTGTGTTAGTCTTCAATTACGGAGTATTTTGAGTACGACATGAAAATTGAGTATTTTGCTTGTGTTACACTTGAATTTTATAATATTGAAAAAAAACATAATAATTGAATTTTTTGAAGGTATTAGACTTCTGTTTTTACATTTTTAAGAAATTTTTGAAAAAATTCAAATTTGTGTGTGGTAGTCATCAATTACGGAGTTTTTTGAGTATGACATGAAAATTGAGTATTTTTCTTGTGTAACACTTCAAATTTAACATTTTTTAAAAATATACCAGAATTGAATTTTTTTGAAGGTGCTTGACTTCAGTTTTAGCATTTTTAAGAAAATTTTGAAAAATTCAAATTTGTGTGTGTTAGTCTTCAATTACGGAGTATTTTTAGTATGACATGAAAATTGAGTATTTTGCTTGTGTAACACTTCAATTTTTACACTTTTAAATAAAATATCTTAATTGACTTTTTTGAAGGTGTTAGACTTAAGTTTTTGCATTTTTAAGAAATATTTGAAAAAATTAAAATTTGTGTGTGTTAGTCTTCTATTACGGAGTATTTTGAGTACGACATGGAAACTGAGTATTTTCCTTGTGTTACAATTGAATTTTAACATTTTTTTGAAAAATGTCATAATTGAATTTTTTTATGGTGTTAGACTTCTATTTTTTCATTTTAAGAAATCTTTCGAAAAAATTGAAATTTGTGTGTGTTAGTCTTCAATTACAGAGTATTTTGAGTACGACTTGAAAATTGAGTACTTTGCTTGTGTTACGCTTCAATTTTAACATATTTTTTAAAAAAAAAATAATTGAACTTTTTGAAGGTATTTGACTTTCTATTTTTGCATTTTTAAGAAATTTTGAAAAAATTGAAGTTTGTTTGAGTTAGTCTTAAATTAAGGAGTATTTTGAGTATGACAAGAAAATTGAGTACTTTTCTCGTGTTACACTTCTATTTTCACATTTTATTAAAAATATCATAATTGAATTTTTTTAAGGTGTTAGACTACTATTTTTGCAATTTTAGGAATTTTTTGAAAAAATTGAAATATGGGTGCTTTAGTCTTCAATTACGGAGTATTTTTAGTATGACATGAAAATTGAGTATTTTTCTTGTGTAACGCTTCAATTTTAACATTTCTAATAAAATATCTTAATTGACTTTTTTGAAGGTGTTCGACTTAAGTTTTTTCATTATTAAGAAATTTTTGAAAAAATTGAAATTTGTGTGTGTTAGTCTTCAATTACGGAGTATTTTGAGTACGACATGAAAATTGAGTTATTTTCTTGTGTTACACTTCAATTTTAACATTTTATTAAAAAATGTCATAATTAAATTTTTTCAACGTGTTAGTCTTATTATTTTGTATTTTTCAGAAATTTTTGAAAAAATTGAAATTTGTGTGTGTTAGTCTTCAATTATGGAGATTTTGAGTGCGACATGAAAATTGAGTATTTTGCTTGTGTTACACTTCAATTTGAAAATATTTTTAAAGAATATCATAATTGAATTTTTGGAAAGTGTTACACTTATGTAATTGCATTTTTAAGAAATTTTTGAAAAAATTGAAATTTGTGTGTTAGTCTTCAAATACGGAGTATTTTGAGTACGACATGACAACTGAGTATTTTTCTTGTGTTACAATTCAATTTGAACATTTTTTTTTGAAAAATGTCATAATTAAATTTTTAGAAGGTGTTAGACTTTTATTTTTGCATTTTCAAGAATTGTTTTGAAAAATTGAAATTTGTGTGCGTTAGTCTTCAATTACGGAGTATTTTGAGTACGACATGAAAATTGAGTATTTTGCTTGTGTTACACTTGAATTTTATAATATTTAAAAAAAACATAATAATTGAATTTTTTGAAGGTATTAGACTTCTGTTTTTACATTTTTAAGAAATTTTTGAAAAAATTCAAATTTGTGTGTGGTAGTCATCAATTACGGAGTTTTTTGAGTATGACATGAAAATTGAGTATTTTTCTTGTGTAACACTTCAATTTTAACATTTTTTAGAAATATATCAGAATTGAATTATTTTGAAGGTGCTTGACTTCAGTTTTAGCATTTTTAAGAAAATTTTGAAAAAATTCAAATTTGTGTGTGTGAGTCTTCAATTACGGAGTATTTTTAGTATGACATGAAAATTGAGTATTTTGCTTGTGTAACACTTCAATTTTAACATTTTTAAATAAAATATCTTAATTGACTTTTTTGAAGGTGTTAGACTTAAGTTTTTGCATTTCTAAGAAATATTTGAGAAAATTAAAATTTGTGTGTGTTAGTCTTCTATTACGGAGTATTTTGAGTACGACATGGAAACTGAGTATTTTCCTTGTGTTACAATTGAATTTTAACATTTTTTTGAAAAATGTCATAATTGAATTTTTTGAAGGTGTTAGACTTCTATTTTTTCATTTTAAGAAATCTTTCCAAAAAATTGAAATTTGTGTGTGTTAGTCTTCAATTACAGGGTATTTTGAGTGCGACATGAAAATTGAGTATTTTGCTTGTGTTACACTTCAATTTGAAAATATTTTTAAAAAATATCATAATTGAAATTTTGGAAAGTGTTACACTTATGTAATTGCATTTTTAAGAAATTTTCGAAAAAATTGAAATTTTTGTGTTAGTCTTAAAATACGGAGTATTTTGAGTACGACATGACAACTGAGTATTTTTCTTGCGTTACAATTCAATTTTAACATTTTTTATGAAAAATGTAATAATTATATTTTTAGAAGGTGTTAGACTTCGGTTTTTCCATTTTCAAGAATTGTTTTGAAAAATTGAAATTTGTGTGTGTTAGTCTTCAATTACGGAGTATTTTGAGTATGCCATGAAAATTGAGTATTTTGCTTGTGGTGCACTTCAATTTTAACATATTTAAAAAAAATATCATAATTAAATTTTTTTCAAGGTGCTTGACTTCAGTTTTATCATTTTTAAGAAAATTTTGAAAAAATTCAAATTTGTGTGTGTTAGTCTTCAAATACGGATTATTTTTAGTATGACATGAAAATTGAGTATTTTGCTTGTGTAACACTTCAATTTTAACATTTTTAAATAAAATATCTTAATTGGCTTTTTTGAAGGTGTTATACTTAAGTTTTTGCATTTTTAAGAAATATTTGAAAAAATTAAAATTTGTGTGTGTTAGTCTTCTATTACGGAGTATTTTGAGTACGACATGGAAACTAAGTATTTTCCTTGTGTTACAATTGAATTTTAACATTTTTTTGAAAAATGTCATAATTGAATTTTTTGAAGGTGTTAGACTTCTATTTTTTCATTTTAAGAAATCTTTCGAAAAAATTGAAATTTGTGTGTGTTAGTCTTCAATTACAGAGTATTTTGAGTACGACTTGAAAATTGAGTACTTTGCTTGTGTTACGCTTCAATTTTAACATATTTTTTAAAAAAAAAATAATTGAACTTTTTGAAGGTATTTGACTTTCTATTTTTGCATTTTTAAGAAATTTTGAAAAAATTGAAGTTTGTTTGAGTTAGTCTTAAATTACGGTGTATTTTGAGTATGACAAGAAAATTGAGTACTTTTCTCGTGTTACACTTCTATTTTTACATTTTATTAAAAATATCATAATTGAATTTTTTTTAAGGTGTTAGACTTCTGTTTTTGCAATTTTAGGAATTTTTTGAAAAAATTGAAATATGGGTGCTTTAGTCTTCAATTACGGAGTATTTTTAGTAGCACATGAAAATTGGGTATTTTTCTTGTGTAACGCTTCAATTTTAACATTTCTAATAAAATATCTTAATTGACTTTTTTGAAGGTGTTCGACTTATGTTTTTTCATTATTAAGAAATTTTTGAAAAAATTGAAATTTGTGTGTGTTAGTCTTCAATTACGGAGTATTTTGAGTACGACATGAAAATTGAGTTATTTTCTTGTGTTACACTTCAATTTTAACATTTTATTAAAAAATGTCATAATTAAATTTTTTCAAGGTGTTAGTCTTATGTTTTTGTATTTTTCAGAAATTTTTGAAAAAATTGAAATTTGTGTGTGTTAGTCTTCAATTATGGAGATTTTGAGTGCGACATGAAAATTGAGTATTTTGCTTGTGTTACACTTCAATTTGAAAATATTTTTAAAAAATATCATAATTGAATTTTTGGAAAGTGTTACACTTATGTAATTGCATTTCTAAGAAATTTTCGAAAAAATTGAAATTTGTGTGTTAGTCTTCAAATACGGAGTATTTTGAGTACGACATGACAACTGAGTATTTTTCTTGTGTTACAATTCAATTTTAACATTTTTTATGAAAAATGTAATAATTAAATTTTTAGAAGGTGTTAGACTTCGGTTTTTCCATTTTCAAGAATTGTTTTGAAAAATTGAAATTTGTGTGTGTTAGTCTTCAATTACGGAGTATTTTGAGTATGACATGAAAATTGAGTATTTTGGCGCTTGTGTTGCACTTCAATTTTAACATATTTAAAAAAAATATCAGAATTTAATTTTTTTGAAGGTGCTTGACTTCAGTTTTATCATTTTTAAGAAAATTTTGAAAAAATTCAAATTTGTGTGTGTGAGTCTTCAATTACGGAGTATTTTTAGTATGACATGAAAATTGAGTATTTTGCTTGTGTAACGCTTCAATTTTAACATTTTTAAATAAAATATCTTAATTGGCTTTTTTGAAGGTGTTAGAGTTAAGTTTTTGCATTTTTAAGAAATATTTGAAAAAATTAAAATTTGTGTGTGTTAGTCTTCTATTACGGAGTATTTTGAGAACGACATGGAAACTGAGTATTTTCCTTGTGTTACAATTGAATTTTAACATTTTTTTGAAAATTGTCATAATAGAATTTTTTGAAGGTGTTAGACTTCTATTTTTTCATTTTAAGAAATCTTTCGAAAAAATTAAAATTTGTGTGTGTTAGTCTTCAATTACAGAGTATTTTGAGTACGACTTGAAAATTGAGTACTTTGCTTGTGTTACGCTTCAATTTTAACATATTTTTTAAAAAAATAATAATTGAACTTTTTTAAGGTATTTAAATTTCTGTTTTTGCATTTTTAAGAAATTTTGAAAAAATTGAAGTTTGTTTGAGTTAGTCTTAAATTACGGAGTATTTTGAGTATGACACAAAAATTGAGTACTTTTCTCGTGTTACACTTCTATTTTTACATTTTATTAAAAATATCATAATTGAATTTTTTTTAAGGTGTTAGACTTCTGTTTTTGCAATTTTAGGAATTTTTCGAAAAAATTGAAATATGGGTGCTTTAGTCTTCAATTACGGAGTATTTTTAGTAGGACGTGAAAATTGAGTATTTTTCTTGTGTAACACTTCAATTTTAACATTTCTAATAAAATATCTTAATTGACTTTTTTGAAGGTGTTAGACTTAAGTTTTTTCATTATTAAGAAATTTTTGAAAAAATTGAAATTTGTGTGTGTTAGTCTTCAATTACGGAGTATTTTTAGTACGACATGAAAATTGAGTTATTTTCTTGTGTTACACTTCAATTTTAACATTTTATTAAAAAATGTCATAATTAAATTTTTTCAAGGTGTTAGTCTTATGTTTTTGTATTTTTCAGAAATTTTTGAAAAAATTGAATTTTGTGTGTGTTAGTCTTCAATTATGGAGAATTTTGAGTGCGACATGAAAATTGAGTATTTTGCTTGTGTTACACTTCAATTTGAAAATATTTTTAAAAAATATCATAATTGAATTTTTGGAAAGTGTTACACTTATGTAATTGCATTTTTAAGAAATTTTCGAAAAAATTGAAATTTGTGTGTTAGTCTTCAAATACGGAGTATTTTGAGTACGACATGACAACTGAGTATTTTTCTTGTGTTATAATTCAATTTTAACATTTTTTATGAAAAATGTAATAATTAAATTTTTAGAAGGTGTTAGACTTCGGTTTTTCCATTTTCAAGAATTGTTTTGAAAAATTGAAATTTGTGTGTGTTAGTCTTCAATTACGGAGTATTTTGAGTATGACATGAAAATTGACTATTTTGCTTGTGTTGCACTTCAATTTTGACATATTTAAAAAAAATATCAGAATTTAATTTTTTTGAAGGTGCTTCACTTCAGTTTTATCATTTTTAAGAAAATTTTGAAAAAATTCAAATTTGTGTGTGTTAGTCTTCAATTACGGAGTATTTTTAGTATGACATGAAAATTGAGTATTTTGCTTGTGTAACACGTCAATTTTAACATTTTTAAATAAAATATCTTAATTGGCTTTTTTGAAGGTGTTAGACTTAAATTTTTGCATTTTTAAGAAATATTTGAAAAAATTAAAATTTGTGTGTGTTAGTCTTCTATTAAGGAGTATTTTGAGTACGACATGGAAACTGAGTATTATCCTTGTGTTACAATTGAATTTTAACATTTTTTTGAAAAATGTCATAATTGAATTTTTTGAAGGTGTTAGACTTGTATTTTTTCATTTTAAGAAATCTTTCGAAAAAATTGAAATTTGTGTGTGTTAGTCTTCAATTACAGAGTATTTTGAGTACGACTTGAAAATTGAGTACTTTGCTTGTGTTACGCTCAATTTTAACATATTTTTTAAAAAAATAATAATTGAACTTTTTGAAGGTATTTGACTTTCTATTTTTGCATTTTTAAGAAATTTTGAAAAAATTGAAGTTTGTTTGAGTTAGTCTTAAATTACGGAGTATTTTGAGTATCACAAGAAAATTGAGTACTTTTCTCGTGTTACACTTCTATTTTTACATTTTATTAAAAATATCATAATTGAATTTTTTTTAAGGTGTTATACTTCTGTTTTTGCAATTTTAACATTTCTAATAAAATATCTTAATTGACTTTTTTGAAGGTGTTAGACTTAAGTTTTTTCATTATTAAGAAATTTTTGAAAAAATTGAAATTTGTGTGTGTTAGTCTTCAATTACGTAGTATTCTGAGTACGACATGAAAATTGAGTAATTTTCTTGTGTTACACTTGAATTTTAACATTTTATTAAAAACTGTCATAATTAAATTTTTTGAAGGTGTTAGTCTTCTGTTTTTGTATTTTTCAGAAATTTTTGAAAAATTTGAAATTTGTGTGCGTTAGTCTTCAATTATGGAGAATTTTGAGTGCGACATGAAAATTGAGTACTTTGCTTGTGTTACGCTTCAATTTTAACATATTTTTAAAAAAAATAATAATTGAACTTTTTGAAGGTATTTGACTTTCTGCTTTTGCATTTTTAATAAATTTTGAAAAAATTGAAGTTTGTTTGAGTTAGTCTTAAATTACGGAGTATTTTGAGTATGACATGAAAATTGAGTACTTTTCTCGTGTTACACTTCAATTTTTACATTTTATTAAAAATATCATAATTGAATTTTTATAAGGTGTTAGACTTCTGTTTTTGCAATTTCAGGAATTTTTTGAAAAAATTGAAATATGGGTGCTTTAGTCTTCAATTACGGAGTATTTTTAGTATGACATGAAAATTGAGTATTTTTCTTGTGTAACACTTCAATTTTAACATTTCTAATAAAATATCTTAATTGACTTTTTTGAAGGTGTTAGACTTAAGTTTTTTCATTATTAAGAAATTTTTGAAAAAATTGAAATTTGTGTGTGTTAGTCTTCAATTACGGAGTATTTTGAGTACGACATGAAAATTGAGTAATTTTCTTGTGTTACACTTCAATTTTAACATTTTATTAAAAAATGTCATAATTAAATTTTTTCAAGGTGTTAGTCTTATGTTTTTGTATTTTTCAGAAATTTTTGAAAAAATTGAAATTTGTGTGTGTTAGTCTTCAATTATGGAGTATTTTGAGTGCGACATGAAAATTGAGTATTTTGCTTTTGTTACACTTCAATTTGAAAATATTTTTAAAAAATATCATAATTGAATTTTTGGAAAGTGTTACACTTATGTAATTGCATTTTTAAGAAATTTTCGAAAAAATTAAAATTTGTGAGTTAGTCTTCAAATACGGAATATTTTGAGTACGACATGACAACTGAGTATTTTTCTTGTGTTACAATTCAATTTGAAATTTTTTTTTTGAAAAATGTCATAATTAAATTTTTAAAAGGTGTTAGACTTCGGTTTTTGCATTTCAAGAATTGTTTTGAAAAATTGAAATTTGTGTGCGTTAGTCTTCAATTACGGAGTATTTTGAGTACGACATGAAAATGGAGTATTTTGCTTGTGTTACAGTTGAATTTTATAATATTTAAAAAAAAACATAATAATTGAATTTTTAGAAGGTGTTAGACTTCGGTTTTTGCATTTCAACAATTGTTTTGAAAAATTAAAATTTGTGTGTGTTAGTCTTCTATTACGGAGTATTTTGAGTACGACATGGAAACTGAGTATTTTCCTTGTGTTACAATTGAATTTTAACATTTTTTTGAAAAATGTAATAATTGAATTTTTTGAAGGTGTTAGACTTCAATTTTTTCATTTTTAGAAATCTTTCGAAAAAATTGAAATTTGTGTGTGTTAGTCTTCAATTACAGAGTATTTTGAGTATGACTTGAAAATTGAGTACTTTGATTGTGTTACACTTCAATTTTAACATATTTTTAAAAAAAATAATAATTCAACTTTTTGAAGGTATTTGACTTTCTGTTTTTGCATTTTTAAGAAATTTTGAAAAAATTGAAGTTTGTTTGAGTTAGTCTTAAATTACGGAGTATTTTGAGTATGACACGAAAATTGAGTACTTTTCTCGTGTTACACTTCAATTTTTACATTTTATTAAAAATATCATAATTGAATTTTTTTAAGGTGTTAGACTTAAGTTTTTTCATTATTAACAAATTTTTGAAAAAATTGAAATTTGTGTGTGTTAGTATTCAATTACGTAGTATTTTGAGTAGAACATGAAAATTGAGTAATTTTCTTGTGTTGCACTTCAATTTTAACATTTTATTAAAAAATGTCATAATTAAATTTTTTGAAGGTGTTAGTCTTCTGTTTTTGTATTTTTCAGAAATTTTTGAAAAAATTGAAATTTGTGTGCGTTAGTCTTCAATTATGGAGAATTTTGAGTACGACATGACAACTGAGTATTTTTCTTGTGTTACAATTCAAGTTTAACATTTTTTATGAAAAATGTAATAATTAAATTTTTAGAAGGTGTTAGACTTCGGTTTTTCCAGTTTCAAGAATTGTTTTGAAAAATTGAAATTTGTGTGTGTTAGTCTTCAATTACGGAGTATTTTGAGTATGACATGAAAATTGAGTATTTTGTTTGTGTTGCCCTTGAATTTTAACATATTTTAAAAAAACATAATAATTGAATTTTTTGAAGGTATTAGACTTCTGTTTTTACATTTTTAAGAAATTTTTGAAAAAATTGAAATTTGTGTGTGGTAGTCTTCAATTACGGAGTTTTTTTAGTATGACATGAAAATTGAGTACTTTTCTTGTGTAACACTTCAATTTTAACATTTTTTAAAAAAATATCAGAATTGAATTTTTTTGAAGGTGCTTGAATTCAGTTTTAGCATTTTTATGAAAATTTTGAAAAAATTCAAATTTGTGTGTGTTAGTCTTCAATTACGGAGTATTTTTAGTATGACATGAAAATTGAGTATTTTGCTTGTGTAACACTTCAATTTTAACATTTTTAAATAAAATATCTTAATTGACTTTTTTGAAGGTGTTAGACTTAAGTTTTTGCATTTTTAAGAAATATTTGAAAAAATTAAAATTTGTGTGTGTTAGTCTTCTATTACGGAGTATTTTGAGTACGACATGGAAACTGAGTATTTTCCTTGTGTTACAATTGAATTTTAACATTTATTTGAAAAATGTCATAATTGAATTTTTTGAAGGTGTTAGACTTCTATTTTTTCATTTTAAGAAATCTTTCGAAAAATTTGAAATTTGTGTGTGTTAGTCTTCAATTACAGAGTATTTTGAGTACGACTTGAAAATTGAATACTTTGCTTGTGTTACACTTCAATTTTAACATATTATTAAAAAAAAAAAAAAATTGAACTTTTTGAAGGTATTTGACTTTCTGGTTTTGCATTTTTAAGAAATTTTGAAAAAATTGAAGTTTGTTTGAGTTAGTCTTAAATTACGGAGTATTTTGAGTATGACATGAAAATTGAGTACTTTTCTCGTGTTACACTTCAATTTTTACATTTTATTAAAAATATCATAATTGAATTTTTTTAACGTGTTAGACTTCTGTTTTTGCAATTTTAGGAATTTTTTGAAAAAATTGAAATATGTGTGCTTTAGTCTTCAATTACGGAGTATTTTTAGTATGACATGAAAATTGAGTATTTTTCTTGTGTAACACTTCAATTTTGACATTTCTAATAAAATATCGTAATTGACTTTTTTGAAGGTGTTAGGCTTAAGTTTTTTCATTATTAAGAAATTTTTGAAAAAATTGAAATTTGTGTGTGTTAGTCTTCAATTACGGAGTATTTTGAGTACGACATGAAAATTGAGTAATTTTCTTGTGTTACACTTCAATTTTAACATTTTATTAAAAAATGTCATAATTAAATTTTTTGAAGGTGTTAGTCTTCTGTTTTTGTATTTTTCAGAAATTTTTGAAAAAATTGAAATATGTGTGCTTTAGTCTTCAATTACGGAGTATTTTTAGTATGACATGAAAATTGAGTATTTTGCTTGTGTAACACTTCAATTTTGACATTTCTAATAAAATATCTTAATTGACTTTTTTGAAGGTGTTAGGCTTAAGTTTTTTCATTATTAAGAAATTTTTGAAAAAATTGAAATTTGTGTGTGTTAGTCTTCAATTACGGAGTATTTTGAGTACGACATGAAAATTGAGTAATTTTCTTGTGTTACACTTCAATTTTAACATTTTATTAAAAAATGTCATAATTAAATTTTTTGAAGGTGTTAGTCTTCTGTTTTTGTATTTTTCTGAAATTTTTGAAAAAATTGAAATTTGTGTGTGTTAGTCTTCAATTATGGAGAATTTTGAGTGCGACATGAAAATTGAGTATTTTGCTTGTGTTACACTTCAATTTGAAATTATTTTTAAAAAATATCATAATTGAATTTTTGGAAAGTGTTACACTTATGTAATTGCATTTTTAAGAAATTTTCGAAAAAATTGAAATTTGTGTGTTAGTCTTCAAATACGGAGTATTTTGAGTACGACGTGACAACTGAGTATTTTTCTTTTGTTACAATTCAATTTTCACATTTTTTTTTGAAAAATGTCATAATTAAATTTTTAGAAGGTGTTAGACTTCGGTTTTTGCATTTTCAAGAATTGTTTTGAAAAATTGAAATTTGTGCGTGTTAGTCTTCAATTGCGGAGTATTTTGAGTACGACATGAAAATTGAGTATTTTGCTTGTGTTACACTTGAATTTTAACATATTTAAAAAAAACATAATAATTGAATTTTTTGAAGGTATTAGACTTCTGTTTTTACATTTTTAAGAAATTTTTGAAAAAATTCAAATTTGTGTGTGGTAGTCTTCAATTACGGAGTTTTTTGAGTATGACATGAAAATTGAGTACTTTTCTTGTGTAACACTTGAATTTTAACATTTTTTAAAAATTTATCAGAATTGAATTTTATTGAAGGTGCTTGACTTCAGTTTTAGCATTTTTAAGAAAATTTTGAAAAAATTCAAATTTGTGTGTGTTAGTCTTCAATTACGTAGTATTTTTAGTATGACATGAAAATTGAGTATTTTGCTTGTGTAACACTTCAATTTTAACATTTTGAAACAAAATATCTTAATTTACTTTTTTGAAGGTGTTAGACTTAAGTTTTTGCATTTTTAAGAAATATTTGAAAAAATTAAAATTTGTGTGTGTTAGTCTTCAATTACGGAGTATTTTGAGTACGACATGGAAACTGAGTATTTTCCTTGTGTCACAATTGAATTTTAATATTTTTTTGAAAAATGTCATAATTTAATTTTTTGAAGGTGTTAGACTTCTATTTTTTCATTTTAAGAAATCTTTCGAAAAAATTGAAATTTGTTTGTGTTAGTCTTCAATTACAGAGTATTTTGAGTACGACTTGAAAATTGAGTACTTTGCTTGTGTTACACTTCAATTTTAACATATTTTTTAAAAAAATAATAATTGAACTTTATGAAGGTATTTGACTTTCTGTTTTTGCATTTTTAAGAAATTTTGAAAAAATTGAAGCTTGTTTGAGTTAGTCTTAAATTACGGAGTATTTTGAGTATGACATGAAAATTGAGTACTTTTCTCGTGTCACACTTCAATTTTTACATTTTATTAAAAATATCATAATTGAATTGTTTTTAAGGTGTTAGACTTCTGTTTTTGCAATTTTAGGAATTTTTTGAAAAAATTGAAATATGTGTGCTTTAGTCATGAATTACGGAGTATTTTCAGTATGACATGAAAATTGAGTATTTTTCTTGTGTAACACTTCAATTTTAACATTTCTAATAAAATATCTTAATTGACTTTTTTGAAGGTGTTAGGCTTAAGTTTTTTCATTATTAAGAAATTTTTGAAAAAATTGGAATTTGTGTGTGTTAGTCTTCAATTACGGAGTATTTTGAGTACGACATGAAAATTGAGTAATTTTCTTGTGTTACACTTCAATTTTAACATTTTATTAAAAAATGTCATAATTAAATTTTTTGAAGGTGTTAGTCTTCTGTTTTGTATTTTTCAGAAATTTTTGAAAAAATTGAAATTTGTGTTTGTTAGTCTTCAATTATGGAGAATTTTGAGTGCGACATGAAAATTGAGTATTTTGCTTGTGTGACACATCAATTTGAAAATATTTTCAAAAAATATCATAATTGAATTTTTGGAAAGTGTTACACTTATGTAATTGCATTTTTAAGAAATTTTCGAAAAAATTGAAATTTGTGTGTTAGTCTTCAAATACGGAGTATTTTGAGTACGACATGACAACTGAGTATTTTTCTTGTGTTACAATTTAATTTTAACATTTTTTTTTGAAAAATGTCATAATTAAATGTTTAGAAGGTGTTAGACTTCGGTTTTTGCATTTTCAAGAATTGTTTTGAAAAATTTAAATTTGTGTGTGTTAGTCTTCAATTACGGAGAATTTTGAGTACGACATGAACAATGAGTATTTTGCTTGTGTTACACTTGAATTTTAACATATTTAGAAAAAACATAATAATTGAATTTTTTGAAGGTATTAGACTTCTGTTTTTACATTTTTAAGAAATTTTTGTAAAAATTCAAATTTGTGTGTGGTAGTCTTCAATTACGGAGTTTTTTTAGTATGACATGAAAATTGAGTATTTTTCTTGTGTAACACTTGAATTTTAACATTTTTTAAAAATATATCAGAATTGAATTTTATTGAAGGTGCTTGACTTCAGTTTTAGCATTTTTAAGAAAATTTTGAAAAAATTCAAATTTGTGTGTGTTAGTCTTCAATTGCGGAGTATTTTTAGTATGACATGAAAATTGAGTATTTTGCTTGTGTAACACTTCAATTTTAACATTTTGAAACAAAATATCTCAATTGACTTTTTTGACGGTGTTAGACTTAAGTTTTTGCATTTTTAAGAAATATTTGAAAAAATTAAAATTTGTGTGTGTTACTCTTCTATTACGGAGTATTTTGAGTACGACAAGGAAACTGAGTATTTTCCTTGTGTCACAATTGAATTTTAACATTTTTTTGAAAAATGTCATAATTGAAATTTTTGAAGGTGTTAGACTTCTATTTTTTCATTTTAAGAAATCTTTCGAAAAAATTGAAATTTGTGTGTGTTAGTCTTCAATTACAGAGTATTTTGAGTACGACTTGAAAATTGAGTACTTTGCTTGTGTTACACTTCAATTTTAACATATTTTTTAAAAAATAATAATCGAACTTTTTGAAGGTATTTGACTTTCTGTTTTTGCATTTTTAAGAAATTTTGGAAAAATTGAAGTTTGTTTGAGTTAGTCTTAAATTACGGAGTATTTTGAGTATGACATGAAAATTGAGTACTTTTCTCGTGTTACACTTCAATTTTTGCATTTTATTTAAAATGTCATAATTGAATTTTTTTAAGGTGTTAGACTTCTGTTTTTGCAATTTTAGGAATTGTTTGAAAAAATTGAAATATGGGTGCTTTAGTCTTCAATTACGGAGTATTTTTAGTATGACATGAAAATTGAGTATTTTTCTTGTGTAACACTTCAATTTTAACATTTGTAATAAAATAACTTAATTGACTTTTTTGAAGGTGTTAGACTTAAGTTTTTTCATTATTAAGAAATTTTTGAAAAAATTGAAATTTGTGTGTGTTAGTCTTCAATTACGGAGTATTTCGAGTACGACATGAAAATTGAGTAATTTTCTTGTGTTACACTTCAATTTTAACATTTTATTAAAAAATATCATAATTAAATTTTTTCAAGGTGTTAGTCTTATGTCTTTGTATTTTTCAGAAATTTTTGAAAAAATTGAAATTTTTGTTTGTTAGTCTTCAATTATGGCGAATTTTGAGTGCGACATGAAAATTGAGTATGTTGCTTGTGTTACACTTCAATTTGATAATATTTTTAAAAAAATATAATAATTGGATTTTTGGAAAGTGTTACACTTATGTAATTGCATTTTTAAGAAATTTTCGAAAAAATTGCAATTTGTGTGTTAGTCTTCAAATACGGAGTATCTTGAGTACGACATGACAACTGAGTATTTTTCTTGTGTTACAATTCAATTTTAACAATTTTTATGAAAAATGTAATAATTAAATTTTTAGAAGGTGTTAGACTTCGGTTTTTCCATTTTCAAGAATTGTTATGAAAAATTGAAATTTGTGTGTGTTAGTCTTCAATTACGGAGTATTTTGAGTATGACATGAAAATTGAGTATTTTGCTTGTGGAACACTTCAATTTTAACATTTCTAATAAAATATCTTAATTGAATTTTTTGAAGGTGTTAGGCTTAAGTTTTTTCATTATTCAGAAATTTTTGAAAAAATTGGAATTTGTGTGTGTTAGTCTTCAATTACGGAGTATTTTGAGTACGACATGAAAATTGAGTAATTTTCTTGTGTTGCACTTCAATTTTAACATTTTATTAAAAAATGTCATAGTTAAATTTTTTGAAGGTGTTAGTCTTCTGTTTTTGTATTTTTCAGAAATTTTTGAAAAAATTGAAATTTGTGTTTGTTAGTCTTCAATTATGGAGAATTTTGAGTGCGACATGAAAATTGAGTATTATGCTTGTGTTACACTTCAATTTGAAAATATTTTCAAAAAATATCATAATTGAATTTTTGGAAAGTGTTACACTTATGTAATTGCATTTTTAAGAAATTTTCGAAAAAATTGAAATTTGTGTGTTAGTCTTCAAATACGGAGTATTTTGAGTACGACCAGACAACTGAGTATTTTTCTTGTGTTACAATTCAATTTTAACATTTTTTTTTGAAAAATGTCATAATTAAATTTTTAGAAGGTGTTAGACTTCGGTTTTTGCATTTTCAAGAATTGTTTTGAAAAATTGAAATTTGTGTGTGTTAGTCTTCAATTACGGAGAATTTTGAGTACGACATGAAAATTGAGTATTTTGCTTGTGTTACACTTGAATTTTAACATATTTAGAAAAAACATAATAATTGAATTTTTTGAAGGTATTAGACTTCTGTTTTTACATTTTTAAGAAATTTTTGTAAAAATTCAAATTTGTGTGTGGTAGTCTTCAATTACGGAGTTTTTTTAGTATGACATGAAAATTGAGTATTTTTCTTGTGTAACACTTGAATTTTAACATTTTTTAAAAATATATCAGAATTGAATTTTATTGAAGGTGCTTGACTTCAGTTTTAGCATTTTTAAGAAAATTTTGAAAAAATTCAAATTTGTGTGTGTTAGTCTTCAATTACGGAGTATTTTTAGTATGACATGAAAATTGAGTATTTTGCTTGTGTAACACTTCAATTTTAACATTTTGAAACAAAATATCTTAATTGACTTTTTTGAAGGTGTTAGACTTAAGTTTTTGCTTTTTTAAGAAATATTTAAAAAAATTAAAATTTGTGTGTGTTAGTCTTCTATTACGGAGTATTTTGAGTACGACAAGGAAACTGAGTATTTTCCTTGTATCACAATTGAATTTTAACATTTTTTTGAAAAATGTCATAATTGAATTTTTTGAAGGTGTTAGACTTATATTTTTTCATTTTAAGAAATCTTTCGAAAAAATTGAAATTTGTGTGTGTTAGTCTTCAATTACAGAGTATTTTGAGTACGACTTGAAAATTGAGTACTTTGCTTGTGTTACACTTCAATTTTAACATATTTTTTAAAAAAATAATAATCGAACTTTTTGAAGGTATTTGACTTTCTGTTTTTGCATTTTTAAGAAATTTTGGAAAAATTGAAGTTTGTTTGAGTTAGTCTTAAATTACGGAGTATTTTGAGTATGACATGAAAATTGAGTACTTTTCTCGTGTTACACTTCAATTTTTGCATTTTATTTAAAATGTCATAATTGAATTTTTTTAAGGTGTTAGACTTCTGTTTTTGCAATTTTAGGAATTGTTTGAAAAAATTGAAATATGGGTGCTTTAGTCTTCAATTACGGAGTATTTTTAGTATGACATGAAAATTGAGTATTTTTCTTGTGTAACACATCAATTTTAACATTTGTAATAAAATAACTTAATTGACTTTTTTGAAGGTGTTAGACTTAAGTTTTTTCATTATTAAGAAATTTTTGAAAAAATTGAAATTTGTGTGTGTTAGTCTTCAATTACGTAGTATTTCGAGTACGACATGAAAATTGAGTAATTTTCTTGTGTTACACTTCAATTTTAACATTTTATTAAAAAATATGATAATTAAATTTTTTCAAGGTGTTAGTCTTATGTCTTTGTATTTTTCAGAAATTTTTGAAAAAATTGAAATTTTTGTTTGTTAGTCTTCAATTATGGAGAATTTTGAGTGCGACATGAAAATTGAGTATGTTGCTTGTGTTACACTTCAATTTGATAATATTTTTAAAAAAATATAATAATTGGATTTTTGGAAAGTGTTACACTTATGTAATTGCATTTTTAAGAAATTTTCGAAAAAATTGCATTTTGTGTGTTAGTCTTCAAATACGGAGTATCTTGAGTACGACATGACAACTGAGTATTTTTCTTGTGTTACAATTCAATTTTAACAATTTTTATGAAAAATGTAATAATTAAATTTTTAGAAGGTGTTAGACTTCGGTTTTTCCATTTTCAAGAATTGTTATGAAAAATTGAAATTTGTGTGTGTTAGTCTTCAATTACGGAGTATTTTGAGTATGACATGAAAATTGAGTATTTTGCTTGTGGAACACTTCAATTTTAACATTTCTAATAAAATATCTTAATTGACTTTTTTGAAGGTGTTAGGCTTAAGTTTTTTCATTATTCAGAAATTTTTGAAAAAATTGGAATTTGTGTGTGTTAGTCTTCAATTACGGAGTATTTTGAGTACGACATGAAAATTGAGTAATTTTCTTGTGTTGCACTTCAATTTTAACATTTTATTAAAAAATGTCATAATTAAATTTTTTGAAGGTGTTAGTCTTCTGTTTTTGTATTTTTCAAAAAATTTTGAAAAAATTGAAATTTGTGTTTGTTAGTCTTCAATTATGGAGAATTTTGAGTGCGACATGAAAATTGAGTATTTTGCTTGTGTTACACTTTAATTTGAAAATATTTTCAAAAAATATCATAATTGAATTTTTGGAAAGTGTTACACTTATGTAATTGCATTTTTAAGAAATTTTCGAAAAAATTGAAATTTGTGTGTTAGTCTTCAAATACGGAGTATTTTGAGTACGACCAGACAACTGAGTATTTTTCTTGTGTTACAATTCAATTTTAACATTTTTTTTTGAAAAATGTCATAATTAAATTTTTAGAAGGTGTTAGACTTCGGTTTTTGCATTTTCAAGAATTGTTTTGAAAAATTGAAATTTGTGTGTGTTAGTCTTCAATTACGGAGAATTTTGAGTACGACATGAAAATTGAGTATTTTGCTTGTGTTACACTTGAATTTTAACATATTTAGAAAAAACATAATAATTGAATTTTTTGAAGGTATTAGACTTCTGTTTTTACATTTTTAAGAAATTTTTGTAAAAATTCAAATTTGTGTGTGGTAGTCTTCAATTACGGAGTTTTTTTAGTATGACATGAAAATTGAGTATTTTTCTTGTGTAACACTTGAATTTTAACATTTTTTAAAAATATATCAGAATTGAATTTTATTGAAGGTGCTTGACTTCAGTTTTAGCATTTTTAAGAAAATTTTGAAAAAATTCAAATTTGTGTGTGTTAGTCTTCAATTACGGAGTATTTTTAGTATGACATGAAAATTGAGTATTTTGCTTGTGTAACACTTCAATTTTAACATTTTGAAACAAAATATCTTAATTGACTTTTTTGAAGGTGTTAGACTTAAGTTTTTGCATTTTTAAGAAATATTTAAAAAAATTAAAATTTGTGTGTGTTAGTCTTCTATTACGGAGTATTTTGAGTACGACAAGGAAACTGAGTATTTTCCTTGTATCACAATTGAATTTTAACATTTTTTTGAAAAATGTCATAATTGAATTTTTTGAAGGTGTTAGACTTATATTTTTTCATTTTAAGAAATCTTTCGAAAAAATTGAAATTTGTGTGTGTTAGTCTTCAATTACAGAGTATTTTGAGTACGACTTGAAAATTGAGTACTTTGCTTGTGTTACACTTCAATTTTAACATATTTTTTAAAAAAATAATAATCGAACTTTTTGAAGGTATTTGACTTTCTGTTTTTGCATTTTTAAGAAATTTTGGAAAAATTGAAGTTTGTTTGAGTTAGTCTTAAATTACGGAGTATTTTGAGTATGACATGAAAATTGAGTACTTTTCTCGTGTTACACTTCAATTTTTGCATTTTATTTAAAATGTCATAATTGAATTTTTTTAAGGTGTTAGACTTCTGTTTTTGCAATTTTAGGAATTGTTTGAAAAAATTGAAATATGGGTGCTTTAGTCTTCAATTACGGAGTATTTTTAGTATGACATGAAAATTGAGTATTTTTCTTGTGTAACACATCAATTTTAACATTTGTAATAAAATAACTTAATTGACTTTTTTGAAGGTGTTAGACTTAAGTTTTTTCATTATTAAGAAATTTTTCAAAAAATTGAAATTTGTGTGTGTTAGTCTTCAATTACGGAGTATTTCGAGTACGACATGAAAATTGAGTAATTTTCTTGTGTTACACTTCAATTTTAACATTTTATTAAAAAATATGATAATTAAATTTTTTCAAGGTGTTAGTCTTATGTCTTTGTATTTTTCAGAAATTTTTGAAAAAATTGAAATTTTTGTTTGTTAGTCTTCAATTATGGAGAATTTTGAGTGCGACATGAAAATTGAGTATGTTGCTTGTGTTACACTTCAATTTGATAATATTTTTAAAAAAATATAATAATTGGATTTTTGGAAAGTGTTACACTTATGTAATTGCATTTTTAAGAAATTTTCGAAAAAATTGCATTTTGTGTGTTAGTCTTCAAATACGGAGTATCTTGAGTACGACATGACAACTGAGTATTTTTCTTGTGTTACAATTCAATTTTAACAATTTTTATGAAAAATGTAATAATTAAATTTTTAGAAGGTGTTAGACTTCGGTTTTTCCATTTTCAAGAATTGTTATGAAAAATTGAAATTTGTGTGTGTTAGTCTTCAATTACGGAGTATTTTGAGTATGACATGAAAATTGAGTATTTTGCTTGTGGAACACTTCAATTTTAACATTTCTAATAAAATATCTTAATTGACTTTTTTGAAGGTGTTAGGCTTAAGTTTTTTCATTATTCAGAAATTTTTGAAAAAATTGGAATTTGTGTGTGTTAGTCTTCAATTACGGAGTATTTTGAGTACGACATGAAAATTGAGTAATTTTCTTGTGTTGCACTTCAATTTTAACATTTTATTAAAAAATGTCATAATTAAATTTTTTGAAGGTGTTAGTCTTCTGTTTTTGTATTTTTCAAAAAATTTTGAAAAAATTGAAATTTGTGTTTGTTAGTCTTCAATTATGGAGAATTTTGAGTGCGACATGAAAATTGAGTATTTTGCTTGTGTTACACTTTAATTTGAAAATATTTTCAAAAAATATCATAATTGAATTTTTGGAAAGTGTTACACTTATGTAATTGCATTTTTAAGAAATTTTCGAAAAAATTGAAATTTGTGTGTTAGTCTTCAAATACGGAGTATTTTGAGTACGACCAGACAACTGAGTATTTTTCTTGTGTTACAATTCAATTTTAACATTTTTTTTTGAAAAATGTCATAATTAAATTTTTAGAAGGTGTTAGACTTCGGTTTTTGCATTTTCAAGAATTGTTTTGAAAAATTGAAATTTGTGTGTGTTAGTCTTCAATTACGGAGAATTTTGAGTACGACATGAAAATTGAGTATTTTGCTTGTGTTACACTTGAATTTTAACATATTTAGAAAAAACATAATAATTGAATTTTTTGAAGGTATTAGACTTCTGTTTTTACATTTTTAAGAAATTTTTGTAAAAATTCAAATTTGTGTGTGGTAGTCTTCAATTACGGAGTTTTTTTAGTATGACATGAAAATTGAGTATTTTTCTTGTGTAACACTTGAATTTTAACATTTTTTAAAAATATATCAGAATTGAATTTTATTGAAGGTGCTTGACTTCAGTTTTAGCATTTTTAAGAAAATTTTGAAAAAATTCAAATTTGTGTGTGTTAGTCTTCAATTACGGAGTATTTTTAGTATGACATGAAAATTGAGTATTTTGCTTGTGTAACACTTCAATTTTAACATTTTGAAACAAAATATCTTAATTGACTTTTTTGAAGGTGTTAGACTTAAGTTTTTGCATTTTTAAGAAATATTTAAAAAAATTAAAATTTGTATGTGTTAGTCTTCTATTACGGAGTATTTTGAGTACGACAAGGAAACTGAGTATTTTCCTTGTATCACAATTGAATTTTAACATTTTTTTGAAAAATGTCATAATTGAATTTTTTGAAGGTGTTAGACTTATATTTTTTCATTTTAAGAAATCTTTCGAAAAAATTGAAATTTGTGTGTGTTAGTCTTCAATTACAGAGTATTTTGAGTACGACTTGAAAATTGAGTACTTTGCTTGTGTTACACTTCAATTTTAACATATTTTTTAAAAAATAATAATCGAACTTTTTGAAGGTATTTGACTTTCTGTTTTTGTATTTTTAAGAAATTTTGGAAAAATTGAAGTTTGTTTGAGTTAGTCTTAAATTACGGAGTATTTTGAGTATGACATGAAAATTGAGTACTTTTCTCGTGTTACACTTCAATTTTTGCATTTTATTTAAAATGTCATAATTGAATTTTTTTAAGGTGTTAGACTTCTGTTTTTGCAATTTTAGGAATTGTTTGAAAAAATTGAAATATGGGTGCTTTAGTCTTCAATTACGGAGTATTTTTAGTATGACATGAAAATTGAGTATTTTTCTTGTGTAACACTTCAATTTTAACATTTGTAATAAAATAACTTAATTGACTTTTTTGAAGGTGTTAGACTTAAGTTTTTTCATTATTAAGAAATTTTTGAAAAAATTGAAATTTGTGTGTGTTAGTCTTCAATTACGGAGTATTTCGAGTACGACATGAAAATTGAGTAATTTTCTTGTGTTACACTTCAATTTTAACATTTTATTAAAAAATATCATAATTAAATTTTTTCAAGGTGTTAGTCTTATGTCTTTGTATTTTTCAGAAATTTTTGAAAAAATTGAAATTTTTGTTTGTTAGTCTTCAATTATGGCGAATTTTGAGTGCGACATGAAAATTGAGTATGTTGCTTGTGTTACACTTCAATTTGATAATATTTTTAAAAAAATATAATAATTGGATTTTTGGAAAGTGTTACACTTATGTAATTGCATTTTTAAGAAATTTTCGAAAAAATTGCAATTTGTGTGTTAGTCTTCAAATACGGAGTATCTTGAGTACGACATGACAACTGAGTATTTTTCTTGTGTTACAATTCAATTTTAACAATTTTTATGAAAAATGTAATAATTAAATTTTTAGAATGTGTTAGACTTCGGTTTTTCCATTTTCAAGAATTGTTATGAAAAATTGAAATTTGTGTGTGTTAGTCTTCAATTACGGAGTATTTTGAGTATGACATGAAAATTGAGTATTTTGCTTGTGGAACACTTCAATTTTAACATTTCTAATAAAATATCTTAATTGAATTTTTTGAAGGTGTTAGGCTTAAGTTTTTTCATTATTCAGAAATTTTTGAAAAAATTGGAATTTGTGTGTGTTAGTCTTCAATTACGGAGTATTTTGAGTACGACATGAAAATTGAGTAATTTTCTTGTGTTGCACTTCAATTTTAACATTTTATTAAAAAATGTCATAGTTAAATTTTTTGAAGGTGTTAGTCTTCTGTTTTTGTATTTTTCAGATATTTTTGAAAAAATTGAAATTTGTGTTTGTTAGTCTTCAATTATGGAGAATTTTGAGTGCGACATGAAAATTGAGTATTATGCTTGTGTTACACTTCAATTTGAAAATATTTTCAAAAAATATCATAATTGAATTTTTGGAAAGTGTTACACTTATGTAATTGCATTTTTAAGAAATTTTCGAAAAAATTGAAATTTGTGTGTTAGTCTTCAAATACGGAGTATTTTGAGTACGACCAGACAACTGAGTATTTTTCTTGTGTTACAATTCAATTTTAACATTTTTTTTTGAAAAATGTCATAATTAAATTTTTAGAAGGTGTTAGACTTCGGTTTTTGCATTTTCAAGAATTGTTTTGAAAAATTGAAATTTGTGTGTGTTAGTCTTCAATTACGGAGAATTTTGAGTACGACATGAAAATTGAGTATTTTGCTTGTGTTACACTTGAATTTTAACATATTTAGAAAAAACATAATAATTGAATTTTTTGAAGGTATTAGACTTCTGTTTTTACATTTTTAAGAAATTTTTGTAAAAATTCAAATTTGTGTGTGGTAGTCTTCAATTACGGATTTTTTTTAGTATGACATGAAAATTGAGTATTTTTCTTGTGTAACACTTGAATTTTAACATTTTTTAAAAATATATCAGAATTGAATTTTATTGAAGGTGCTTGACTTCAGTTTTAGCATTTTTAAGAAAATTTTGAAAAAATTCAAATTTGTGTGTGTTAGTCTTCAATTACGGAGTATTTTTAGTATGACATGAAAATTGAGTATTTTGCTTGTGTAACACTTCAATTTTAACATTTTGAAACAAAATATCTTAATTGACTTTTTTGAAGGTGTTAGACTTAAGTTTTTGCATTTTTAAGAAATATTTAAAAAAATTAAAATTTGTGTGTGTTAGTCTTCTATTACGGAGTATTTTGAGTACGACAAGGAAACTGAGTATTTTCCTTGTATCACAATTGAATTTTAACATTTTTTTGAAAAATGTCATAATTGAATTTTTTGAAGGTGTTAGACTTATATTTTTTCATTTTAAGAAATCTTTCGAAAAAATTGAAATTTGTGTGTGTTAGTCTTCAATTACAGAGTATTTTGAGTACGACTTGAAAATTGAGTACTTTGCTTGTGTTACACTTCAATTTTAACATATTTTTTAAAAAAATAATAATCGAACTTTTTGAAGGTATTTGACTTTCTGTTTTTGCATTTTTAAGAAATTTTGGAAAAATTGAAGTTTGTTTGAGTTAGTCTTAAATTACGGAGTATTTTGAGTATGACATGAAAATTGAGTACTTTTCTCGTGTTACACTTCAATTTTTGCATTTTATTTAAAATGTCATAATTGAATTTTTTTAAGGTGTTAGACTTCTGTTTTTGCAATTTTAGGAATTGTTTGAAAAAATTGAAATATGGGTGCTTTAGTCTTCAATTACGGAGTATTTTTAGTATGACATGAAAATTGAGTATTTTTCTTGTGTAACACATCAATTTTAACATTTGTAATAAAATAACTTAATTGACTTTTTTGAAGGTGTTAGACTTAAGTTTTTTCATTATTAAGAAATTTTTGAAAAAATTGAAATTTGTGTGTGTTAGTCTTCAATTACGGAGTATTTCGAGTACGACATGAAAATTGAGTAATTTTCTTGTGTTACACTTCAATTTTAACATTTTATTAAAAAATATGATAATTAAATTTTTTCAAGGTGTTAGTCTTATGTCTTTGTATTTTTCAGAAATTTTTGAAAAAATTGAAATTTTTGTTTGTTAGTCTTCAATTATGGAGAATTTTGAGTGCGACATGAAAATTGAGTATGTTGCTTGTGTTACACTTCAATTTGATAATATTTTTAAAAAAATATAATAATTGGATTTTTGGAAAGTGTTACACTTATGTAATTGCATTTTTAAGAAATTTTCGAAAAAATTGCATTTTGTGTGTTAGTCTTCAAATACGGAGTATCTTGATTACGACATGACAACTGAGTATTTTTCTTGTGTTACAATTCAATTTTAACAATTTTTATGAAAAATGTAATAATTAAATTTTTAGAAGGTGTTAGACTTCGGTTTTTCCATTTTCAAGAATTGTTATGAAAAATTGAAATTTGTGTGTGTTAGTCTTCAATTACGGAGTATTTTGAGTATGACATGAAAAGTGAGTATTTTGCTTGTGGAACACTTCAATTTTAACATTTCTAATAAAATATCTTAATTGACTTTTTTGAAGGTGTTAGGCTTAAGTTTTTTCATTATTCAGAAATTTTTGAAAAAATTGGAATTTGTGTGTGTTAGTCTTCAATTACGGAGTATTTTGAGTACGACATGAAAATTGAGTAATTTTCTTGTGTTGCACTTCAATTTTAACATTTTATTAAAAAATGTCATAATTAAATTTTTTGAAGGTGTTAGTCTTCTGTTTTTGTATTTTTCAAAAAATTTTGAAAAAATTGAAATTTGTGTTTGTTAGTCTTCAATTATGGAGAATTTTGAGTGCGACATGAAAATTGAGTATTTTGCTTGTGTTACACTTTAATTTGAAAATATTTTCAAAAAATATCATAATTGAATTTTTGGAAAGTGTTACACTTATGTAATTGCATTTTTAAGAAATTTTCGAAAAAATTGAAATTTGTGTGTTAGTCTTCAAATACGGAGTATTTTGAGTACGACCAGACAACTGAGTATTTTTCTTGTGTTACAATTCAATTTTAACATTTTTTTTTGAAAAATGTCATAATTAAATTTTTAGAAGGTGTTAGACTTCGGTTTTTGCATTTTCAAGAATTGTTTTGAAAAATTGAAATTTGTGTGTGTTAGTCTTCAATTACGGAGAATTTTGAGTACGACATGAAAATTGAGTATTTTGCTTGTGTTACACTTGAATTTTAACATATTTAGAAAAAACATAATAATTGAATTTTTTGAAGGTATTAGACTTCTGTTTTTACATTTTTAAGAAATTTTTGTAAAAATTCAAATTTGTGTGTGGTAGTCTTCAATTACGGAGTTTTTTTAGTATGACATGAAAATTGAGTATTTTTCTTGTGTAACACTTGAATTTTAACATTTTTTAAAAATATATCAGAATTGAATTTTATTGAAGGTGCTTGACTTCAGTTTTAGCATTTTTAAGAAAATTTTGAAAAAATTCAAATTTGTGTGTGTTAGTCTTCAATTACGGAGTATTTTTAGTATGACATGAAAATTGAGTATTTTGCTTGTGTAACACTTCAATTTTAACATTTTGAAACAAAATATCTTAATTGACTTTTTTGAAGGTGTTAGACTTAAGTTTTTGCATTTTTAAGAAATATTTAAAAAAATTAAAATTTGTATGTGTTAGTCTTCTATTACGGAGTATTTTGAGTACGACAAGGAAACTGAGTATTTTCCTTGTATCACAATTGAATTTTAACATTTTTTTGAAAAATGTCATAATTGAATTTTTTGAAGGTGTTAGACTTATATTTTTTCATTTTAAGAAATCTTTCGAAAAAATTGAAATTTGTGTGTGTTAGTCTTCAATTACAGAGTATTTTGAGTACGACTTGAAAATTGAGTACTTTGCTTGTGTTACACTTCAATTTTAACATATTTTTTAAAAAATAATAATCGAACTTTTTGAAGGTATTTGACTTTCTGTTTTTGCATTTTTAAGAAATTTTGGAAAAATTGAAGTTTGTTTGAGTTAGTCTTAAATTACGGAGTATTTTGAGTATGACATGAAAATTGAGTACTTTTCTCGTGTTACACTTCAATTTTTGCATTTTATTTAAAATGTCATAATTGAATTTTTTTAAGGTGTTAGACTTCTGTTTTTGCAATTTTAGGAATTGTTTGAAAAAATTGAAATATGGGTGCTTTAGTCTTCAATTACGGAGTATTTTTAGTATGACATGAAAATTGAGTATTTTTCTTGTGTAACACTTCAATTTTAACATTTGTAATAAAATAACTTAATTGACTTTTTTGAAGGTGTTAGACTTAAGTTTTTTCATTATTAAGAAATTTTTGAAAAAATTGAAATTTGTGTGTGTTAGTCTTCAATTACGGAGTATTTCGAGTACGACATGAAAATTGAGTAATTTTCTTGTGTTACACTTCAATTTTAACATTTTATTAAAAAATATCATAATTAAATTTT
The DNA here is from genome assembly GCA_946800325.1 of Luzula sylvatica. Lineage (NCBI taxonomy): Eukaryota > Viridiplantae > Streptophyta > Magnoliopsida > Poales > Juncaceae > Luzula > Luzula sylvatica. The sequence continues at coordinate 1,966,470 of OX326961.1, forward strand.
TTCAAGGTGTTAGTCTTATGTCTTTGTATTTTTCAGAAATTTTTGAAAAAATTGAAATTTTTGTTTGTTAGTCTTCAATTATGGCGAATTTTGAGTGCGACATGAAAATTGAGTATGTTGCTTGTGTTACACTTCAATTTGATAATATTTTTAAAAAAATATAATAATTGGATTTTTGGAAAGTGTTACACTTATGTAATTGCATTTTTAAGAAATTTTCGAAAAAATTGCAATTTGTGTGTTAGTCTTCAAATACGGAGTATCTTGAGTACGACATGACAACTGAGTATTTTTCTTGTGTTACAATTCAATTTTAACAATTTTTATGAAAAATGTAATAATTAAATTTTTAGAATGTGTTAGACTTCGGTTTTTCCATTTTCAAGAATTGTTATGAAAAATTGAAATTTGTGTGTGTTAGTCTTCAATTACGGAGTATTTTGAGTATGACATGAAAATTGAGTATTTTGCTTGTGGAACACTTCAATTTTAACATTTCTAATAAAATATCTTAATTGAATTTTTTGAAGGTGTTAGGCTTAAGTTTTTTCATTATTCAGAAATTTTTGAAAAAATTGGAATTTGTGTGTGTTAGTCTTCAATTACGGAGTATTTTGAGTACGACATGAAAATTGAGTAATTTTCTTGTGTTGCACTTCAATTTTAACATTTTATTAAAAAATGTCATAGTTAAATTTTTTGAAGGTGTTAGTCTTCTGTTTTTGTATTTTTCAGATATTTTTGAAAAAATTGAAATTTGTGTTAATTAGTCTTCAATTATGGAGAATTTTGAGTGCGACATGAAAATTGAGTATTATGCTTGTGTTACACTTCAATTTGAAAATATTTTCAAAAAATATCATAATTGAATTTTTGGAAAGTGTTACACTTATGTAATTGCATTTTTAAGAAATTTTCGAAAAAATTGAAATTTGTGTGTTAGTCTTCAAATACGGAGTATTTTGAGTACGACCAGACAACTGAGTATTTTTCTTGTGTTACAATTCAATTTTAACATTTTTTTTTGAAAAATGTCATAATTAAATTTTTAGAAGGTGTTAGACTTCGGTTTTTGCATTTTCAAGAATTGTTTTGAAAAATTGAAATTTGTGTGTGTTAGTCTTCAATTACGGAGAATTTTGAGTACGACATGAAAATTGAGTATTTTGCTTGTGTTACACTTGAATTTTAACATATTTAGAAAAAACATAATAATTGAATTTTTTGAAGGTATTAGACTTCTGTTTTTACATTTTTAAGAAATTTTTGTAAAAATTCAAATTTGTGTGTGGTAGTCTTCAATTACGGATTTTTTTTAGTATGACATGAAAATTGAGTATTTTTCTTGTGTAACACTTGAATTTTAACATTTTTTAAAAATATATCAGAATTGAATTTTATTGAAGGTGCTTGACTTCAGTTTTAGCATTTTTAAGAAAATTTTGAAAAAATTCAAATTTGTGTGTGTTAGTCTTCAATTACGGAGTATTTTTAGTATGACATGAAAATTGAGTATTTTGCTTGTGTAACACTTCAATTTTAACATTTTGAAACAAAATATCTTAATTGACTTTTTTGAAGGTGTTAGACTTAAGTTTTTGCATTTTTAAGAAATATTTAAAAAAATTAAAATTTGTGTGTGTTAGTCTTCTATTACGGAGTATTTTGAGTATGACAAGGAAACTGAGTATTTTCCTTGTATCACAATTGAATTTTAACATTTTTTTGAAAAATGTCATAATTGAATTTTTTGAAGGTGTTAGACTTATATTTTTTCATTTTAAGAAATCTTTCGAAAAAATTGAAATTTGTGTGTGTTAGTCTTCAATTACAGAGTATTTTGAGTACGACTTGAAAATTGAGTACTTTGCTTGTGTTACACTTCAATTTTAACATATTTTTTAAAAAAATAATAATCGAACTTTTTGAAGGTATTTGACTTTCTGTTTTTGCATTTTTAAGAAATTTTGGAAAAATTGAAGTTTGTTTGAGTTAGTCTTAAATTACGGAGTATTTTGAGTATGACATGAAAATTGAGTACTTTTCTCGTGTTACACTTCAATTTTTGCATTTTATTTAAAATGTCATAATTGAATTTTTTTAAGGTGTTAGACTTCTGTTTTTGCAATTTTAGGAATTGTTTGAAAAAATTGAAATATGGGTGCTTTAGTCTTCAATTACGGAGTATTTTTAGTATGACATGAAAATTGAGTATTTTTCTTGTGTAACACATCAATTTTAACATTTGTAATAAAATAACTTAATTGACTTTTTTGAAGGTGTTAGACTTAAGTTTTTTCATTATTAAGAAATTTTTGAAAAAATTGAAATTTATGTGTGTTAGTCTTCAATTACGGAGTATTTCGAGTACGACATGAAAATTGAGTAATTTTCTTGTGTTACACTTCAATTTTAACATTTTATTAAAAAATATGATAATTAAATTTTTTCAAGGTGTTAGTCTTATGTCTTTGTATTTTTCAGAAATTTTTGAAAAAATTGAAATTTTTGTTTGTTAGTCTTCAATTATGGAGAATTTTGAGTGCGACATGAAAATTGAGTATGTTGCTTGTGTTACACTTCAATTTGATAATATTTTTAAAAAAATATAATAATTGGATTTTTGGAAAGTGTTACACTTATGTAATTGCATTTTTAAGAAATTTTCGAAAAAATTGCATTTTGTGTGTTAGTCTTCAAATACGGAGTATCTTGATTACGACATGACAACTGAGTATTTTTCTTGTGTTACAATTCAATTTTAACAATTTTTATGAAAAATGTAATAATTAAATTTTTAGAAGGTGTTAGACTTCGGTTTTTCCATTTTCAAGAATTGTTATGAAAAATTGAAATTTGTGTGTGTTAGTCTTCAATTACGGAGTATTTTGAGTATGACATGAAAATTGAGTATTTTGCTTGTGGAACACTTCAATTTTAACATTTCTAATAAAATATCTTAATTGACTTTTTTGAAGGTGTTAGGCTTAAGTTTTTTCATTATTCAGAAATTTTTGAAAAAATTGGAATTTGTGTGTGTTAGTCTTCAATTACGGAGTATTTTGAGTACGACATGAAAATTGAGTAATTTTCTTGTGTTGCACTTCAATTTTAACATTTTATTAAAAAATGTCATAATTAAATTTTTTGAAGGTGTTAGTCTTCTGTTTTTGTATTTTTCAAAAAATTTTGAAAAATTGAAATTTGTGTTTGTTAGTCTTCAATTATGGAGAATTTTGAGTGCGACATGAAAATTGAGTATTTTGCTTGTGTTACACTTTAATTTGAAAATATTTTCAAAAAATATCATAATTGAATTTTTGGAAAGTGTTACACTTATGTAATTGCATTTTTAAGAAATTTTCGAAAAAATTGAAATTTGTGTGTTAGTCTTCAAATACGGAGTATTTTGAGTACGACCAGACAACTGAGTATTTTTCTTGTGTTACAATTCAATTTTAACATTTTTTTTTGAAAAATGTCATAATTAAATTTTTAGAAGGTGTTAGACTTCGGTTTTTGCATTTTCAAGAATTGTTTTGAAAAATTGAAATTTGTGTGTGTTAGTCTTCAATTACGGAGAATTTTGAGTACGACATGAAAATTGAGTATTTTGCTTGTGTTACACTTGAATTTTAACATATTTAGAAAAAACATAATAATTGAATTTTTTGAAGGTATTAGACTTCTGTTTTTACATTTTTAAGAAATTTTTGTAAAAATTCAAATTTGTGTGTGGTAGTCTTCAATTACGGAGTTTTTTTAGTATGACATGAAAATTGAGTATTTTTCTTGTGTAACACTTGAATTTTAACATTTTTTAAAAATATATCAGAATTGAATTTTATTGAAGGTGCTTGACTTCAGTTTTAGCATTTTTAAGAAAATTTTGAAAAAATTCAAATTTGTGTGTGTTAGTCTTCAATTACGGAGTATTTTTAGTATGACATGAAAATTGAGTATTTTGCTTGTGTAACACTTCAATTTTAACATTTTGAAACAAAATATCTTAATTGACTTTTTTGAAGGTGTTAGACTTAAGTTTTTGCATTTTTAAGAAATATTTAAAAAAATTAAAATTTGTGTGTGTTAGTCTTCTATTACGGAGTATTTTGAGTACGACAAGGAAACTGAGTATTTTCCTTGTATCACAATTGAATTTTAACATTTTTTTGAAAAATGTCATAATTGAATTTTTTGAAGGTGTTAGACTTATATTTTTTCATTTTAAGAAATCTTTCGAAAAAATTGAAATTTGTGTGTGTTAGTCTTCAATTACAGAGTATTTTGAGTACGACTTGAAAATTGAGTACTTTGCTTGTGTTACACTTCAATTTTAACATATTTTTTAAAAAAATAATAATCGAACTTTTTGAAGGTATTTGACTTTCTGTTTTTGCATTTTTAAGAAATTTTGGAAAAATTGAAGTTTGTTTGAGTTAGTCTTAAATTACGGAGTATTTTGAGTATGACATGAAAATTGAGTACTTTTCTCGTGTTACACTTCAATTTTTGCATTTTATTTAAAATGTCATAATTGAATTTTTTTAAGGTGTTAGACTTCTGTTTTTGCAATTTTAGGAATTGTTTGAAAAAATTGAAATATGGGTGCTTTAGTCTTCAATTACGGAGTATTTTTAGTATGACATGAAAATTGAGTATTTTTCTTGTGTAACACATCAATTTTAACATTTGTAATAAAATAACTTAATTGACTTTTTTGAAGGTGTTAGACTTAAGTTTTTTCATTATTAAGAAATTTTTCAAAAAATTGAAATTTGTGTGTGTTAGTCTTCAATTACGGAGTATTTCGAGTACGACATGAAAATTGAGTAATTTTCTTGTGTTACACTTCAATTTTAACATTTTATTAAAAAATATGATAATTAAATTTTTTCAAGGTGTTAGTCTTATGTCTTTGTATTTTTCAGAAATTTTTGAAAAAATTGAAATTTTTGTTTGTTAGTCTTCAATTATGGAGAATTTTGAGTGCGACATGAAAATTGAGTATGTTGCTTGTGTTACACTTCAATTTGATAATATTTTTAAAAAAATATAATAATTGGATTTTTGGAAAGTGTTACACTTATGTAATTGCATTTTTAAGAAATTTTCGAAAAAATTGCATTTTGTGTGTTAGTCTTCAAATACGGAGTATCTTGAGTACGACATGACAACTGAGTATTTTTCTTGTGTTACAATTCAATTTTAACAATTTTTATGAAAAATGTAATAATTAAATTTTTAGAAGGTGTTAGACTTCGGTTTTTCCATTTTCAAGAATTGTTATGAAAAATTGAAATTTGTGTGTGTTAGTCTTCAATTACGGAGTATTTTGAGTATGACATGAAAATTGAGTATTTTGCTTGTGGAACACTTCAATTTTAACATTTCTAATAAAATATCTTAATTGACTTTTTTGAAGGTGTTAGGCTTAAGTTTTTTCATTATTCAGAAATTTTTGAAAAAATTGGAATTTGTGTGTGTTAGTCTTCAATTACGGAGTATTTTGAGTACGACATGAAAATTGAGTAATTTTCTTGTGTTGCACTTCAATTTTAACATTTTATTAAAAAATGTCATAATTAAATTTTTTGAAGGTGTTAGTCTTCTGTTTTTGTATTTTTCAAAAAATTTTGAAAAAATTGAAATTTGTGTTTGTTAGTCTTCAATTATGGAGAATTTTGAGTGCGACATGAAAATTGAGTATTTTGCTTGTGTTACACTTTAATTTGAAAATATTTTCAAAAAATATCATAATTGAATTTTTGGAAAGTGTTACACTTATGTAATTGCATTTTTAAGAAATTTTCGAAAAAATTGAAATTTGTGTGTTAGTCTTCAAATACGGAGTATTTTGAGTACGACCAGACAACTGAGTATTTTTCTTGTGTTACAATTCAATTTTAACATTTTTTTTTGAAAAATGTCATAATTAAATTTTTAGAAGGTGTTAGACTTCGGTTTTTGCATTTTCAAGAATTGTTTTGAAAAATTGAAATTTGTGTGTGTTAGTCTTCAATTACGGAGAATTTTGAGTACGACATGAAAATTGAGTATTTTGCTTGTGTTACACTTGAATTTTAACATATTTAGAAAAAACATAATAATTGAATTTTTTGAAGGTATTAGACTTCTGTTTTTACATTTTTAAGAAATTTTTGTAAAAATTCAAATTTGTGTGTGGTAGTCTTCAATTACGGAGTTTTTTTAGTATGACATGAAAATTGAGTATTTTTCTTGTGTAACACTTGAATTTTAACATTTTTTAAAAATATATCAGAATTGAATTTTATTGAAGGTGCTTGACTTCAGTTTTAGCATTTTTAAGAAAATTTTGAAAAAATTCAAATTTGTGTGTGTTAGTCTTCAATTACGGAGTATTTTTAGTATGACATGAAAATTGAGTATTTTGCTTGTGTAACACTTCAATTTTAACATTTTGAAACAAAATATCTTAATTGACTTTTTTGAAGGTGTTAGACTTAAGTTTTTGCATTTTTAAGAAATATTTCAAAAAATTAAAATTTGTGTGTGTTAGTCTTCTATTACGGAGTATTTTGAGTACGACAAGGAAACTGAGTATTTTCCTTGTATCACAATTGAATTTTAACATTTTTTTGAAAAATGTCATAATTGAATTTTTTGAAGGTGTTAGACTTATATTTTTTCATTTTAAGAAATCTTTCGAAAAAATTGAAATTTGTGTGTGTTAGTCTTCAATTACAGAGTATTTTGAGTACGACTTGAAAATTGAGTACTTTGCTTGTGTTACACTTCAATTTTAACATATTTTTTAAAAAAATAATAATCGAACTTTTTGAAGGTATTTGACTTTCTGTTTTTGCATTTTTAAGAAATTTTGGAAAAATTGAAGTTTGTTTGAGTTAGTCTTAAATTACGGAGTATTTTGAGTATGACATGAAAATTGAGTACTTTTCTCGTGTTACACTTCAATTTTTGCATTTTATTTAAAATGTCATAATTGAATTTTTTTAAGGTGTTAGACTTCTGTTTTTGCAATTTTAGGAATTGTTTGAAAAAATTGAAATATGGGTGCTTTAGTCTTCAATTACGGAGTATTTTTAGTATGACATGAAAATTGAGTATTTTTCTTGTGTAACACTTCAATTTTAACATTTGTAATAAAATAACTTAATTGACTTTTTTGAAGGTGTTAGACTTAAGTTTTTTCATTATTAAGAAATTTTTGAAAAAATTGAAATTTGTGTGTGTTAGTCTTCAATTACGGAGTATTTCGAGTACGACATGAAAATTGAGTAATTTTCTTGTGTTACACTTCAATTTTAACATTTTATTAAAAAATATCATAATTAAATTTTTTCAAGGTGTTAGTCTTATGTCTTTGTATTTTTCAGAAATTTTTGAAAAAATTGAAATTTTTGTTTGTTAGTCTTCAATTATGGAGAATTTTGAGTGCGACATGAAAATTGAGTATGTGCTTGTGTTACACTTCAATTTGATAATATTTTTAAAAAAATATAATAATTGGATTTTTGGAAAGTGTTACACTTATGTAATTGCATTTTTAAGAAATTTTCGAAAAAATTGCAATTTGTGTGTTAGTCTTCAAATACGGAGTATCTTGAGTACGACATGACAACTGAGTATTTTTCTTGTGTTACAATTCAATTTTAACAATTTTTATGAAAAATGTAATAATTAAATTTTTAGAAGGTGTTAGACTTCGGTTTTTCCATTTTCAAGAATTGTTATGAAAAATTGAAATTTGTGTGTGTTAGTCTTCAATTACGGAGTATTTTGAGTATGACATGAAAATTGAGTATTTTGCTTGTGGAACACTTCAATTTTAACATTTCTAATAAAATATCTTAATTGACTTTTTTGAAGGTGTTAGGCTTAAGTTTTTTCATTATTCAGAAATTTTTGAAAAAATTGGAATTTGTGTGTGTTAGTCTTCAATTACGGAGTATTTTGAGTACGACATGAAAATTGAGTAATTTTCTTGTGTTGCACTTCAATTTTAACATTTTATTAAAAAATGTCATAATTAAATTTTTTGAAGGTGTTAGTCTTCTGTTTTTGTATTTTTCAAAAAATTTTGAAAAAATTGAAATTTGTGTTTGTTAGTCTTCAATTATGGAGAATTTTGAGTGCGACATGAAAATTGAGTATTTTGCTTGTGTTACACTTTAATTTGAAAATATTTTCAAAAAATATCATAATTGAATTTTTGGAAAGTGTTACACTTATGTAATTGCATTTTTAAGAAATTTTCGAAAAAATTGAAATTTGTGTGTTAGTCTTCAAATACGGAGTATTTTGAGTACGACCAGACAACTGAGTATTTTTCTTGTGTTACAATTCAATTTTAACATTTTTTTTTGAAAAATGTCATAATTAAATTTTTAGAAGGTGTTAGACTTCGGTTTTTGCATTTTCAAGAATTGTTTTGAAAAATTGAAATTTGTGTGTGTTAGTCTTCAATTACGGAGAATTTTGAGTACGACATGAAAATTGAGTATTTTGCTTGTGTTACACTTGAATTTTAACATATTTAGAAAAAACATAATAATTGAATTTTTTGAAGGTATTAGACTTCTGTTTTTACATTTTTAAGAAATTTTTGTAAAAATTCAAATTTGTGTGTGGTAGTCTTCAATTACGGAGTTTTTTTAGTATGACATGAAAATTGAGTATTTTTCTTGTGTAACACTTGAATTTTAACATTTTTTAAAAATATATCAGAATTGAATTTTATTGAAGGTGCTTGACTTCAGTTTTAGCATTTTTAAGAAAATTTTGAAAAAATTCAAATTTGTGTGTGTTAGTCTTCAATTACGGAGTATTTTTAGTATGACATGAAAATTGAGTATTTTGCTTGTGTAACACTTCAATTTTAACATTTTGAAACAAAATATCTTAATTGACTTTTTTGAAGGTGTTAGACTTAAGTTTTTGCATTTTTAAGAAATATTTCAAAAAATTAAAATTTGTGTGTGTTAGTCTTCTATTACGGAGTATTTTGAGTACGACAAGGAAACTGAGTATTTTCCTTGTGTCACAATTGAATTTTAACATTTTTTTGAAAAATGTCATAATTGAATTTTTTGAAGGTGTTAGACTTATATTTTTTCATTTTAAGAAATCTTTCGAAAAAATTGAAATTTGTGTGTGTTAGTCTTCAATTACAGAGTATTTTGAGTACGACTTGAAAATTGAGTACTTTGCTTGTGTTACACTTCAATTTTAACATATTTTTTAAAAAAATAATAATCGAACTTTTTGAAGGTATTTGACTTTCTGTTTTTGCATTTTTAAGAAATTTTGGAAAAATTGAAGTTTGTTTGAGTTAGTCTTAAATTACGGAGTATTTTGAGTATGACATGAAAATTGAGTACTTTTCTCGTGTTACACTTCAATTTTTGCATTTTATTTAAAATGTCATAATTGAATTTTTTTAAGGTGTTAGACTTCTGTTTTTGCAATTTTAGGAATTGTTTGAAAAAATTGAAATATGGGTGCTTTAGTCTTCAATTACGGAGTATTTTTAGTATGACATGAAAATTGAGTATTTTTCTTGTGTAACACTTCAATTTTAACATTTGTAATAAAATAACTTAATTGACTTTTTTGAAGGTGTTAGACTTAAGTTTTTTCATTATTAAGAAATTTTTGAAAAAATTGAAATTTGTGTGTGTTAGTCTTCAATTACGGAGTATTTCGAGTACGACATGAAAATTGAGTAATTTTCTTGTGTTACACTTCAATTTTAACATTTTATTAAAAAATATCATAATTAAATTTTTTCAAGGTGTTAGTCTTATGTCTTTGTATTTTTCAGAAATTTTTGAAAAAATTGAAATTTTTGTTTGTTAGTCTTCAATTATGGAGAATTTTGAGTGCGACATGAAAATTGAGTATGTGCTTGTGTTACACTTCAATTTGATAATATTTTTAAAAAAATATAATAATTGGATTTTTGGAAAGTGTTACACTTATGTAATTGCATTTTTAAGAAATTTTCGAAAAAATTGCAATTTGTGTGTTAGTCTTCAAATACGGAGTATCTTGAGTACGACATGACAACTGAGTATTTTTCTTGTGTTACAATTCAATTTTAACAATTTTTATGAAAAATGTAATAATTAAATTTTTAGAAGGTGTTAGACTTCGGTTTTTCCATTTTCAAGAATTGTTATGAAAAATTGAAATTTGTGTGTGTTAGTCTTCAATTACGGAGTATTTTGAGTATGACATGAAAATTGAGTATTTTGCTTGTGGAACACTTCAATTTTAACATTTCTAATAAAATATCTTAATTGACTTTTTTGAAGGTGTTAGGCTTAAGTTTTTTCATTATTCAGAAATTTTTGAAAAAATTGGAATTTGTGTGTGTTAGTCTTCAATTACGGAGTATTTTGAGTACGACATGAAAATTGAGTAATTTTCTTGTGTTGCACTTCAATTTTAACATTTTATTAAAAAATGTCATAATTAAATTTTTTGAAGGTGTTAGTCTTCTGTTTTGTATTTTTCAGAAATTTTTGAAAAAATTGAAATTTGTGTTTGTTAGTCTTCAATTATGGAGAATTTTGAGTGCGACATGAAAATTGAGTATTATGCTTGTGTTACACTTTAATTTGAAAATATTTTCAAAAAATATCATAATTGAATTTTTGGAAAGTGTTACACTTATGTAATTGCATTTTTAAGAAATTTTCGAAAAAATTGAAATTTGTGTGTTAGTCTTCAAATACGGAGTATTTTGAGTACGACCAGACAACTGAGTATTTTTCTTGTGTTACAATTCAATTTTAACATTTTTTTTTGAAAAATGTCATAATTAAATTTTTAGAAGGTGTTAGACTTCGGTTTTTGCATTTTCAAGAATTGTTTTGAAAAATTGAAATTTGTGTGTGTTAGTCTTCAATTACGGAGAATTTTGAGTACGACATGAAAATTGAGTATTTTGCTTGTGTTACACTTGAATTTTAACATATTTAGAAAAAACAAAATAATTGAATTTTTTGAAGGTATTAGACTTCTGTTTTTACATTTTTAAGAAATTTTTGAAAAAATTCAAATTTGCGTGTGGTAGTCTTCAATTACGGAGTTTTTTTAGTATGACATGAAAATTGAGTATTTTTCTTGTGTAACAATTGAATTTTAACATTTTTTAAAAATATATCAGAATTGAATTTTATTGAAGGTGCTTGACCTCAGTTTTAGCATTTTTAAGAAAATTTTGAAAAAATTCAAATTTGTGTGTGTTAGTCTTCAATTACGGATTATTTTTAGTATGACATGAAAATTGAGTATTTTGCTTGTGTAACACTTCAATTTTAACATTTTGAAACAAAATATCTTAATTGACTTTTTTGAAGGTGTTAGACTTAAGTTTTTGCATTTTTTAGAAATATTTGAAAAAATTAAAATTTGTGTGTGTTAGTCTTCTATTACGGAGTATTTTGAGTACGACAAGGAAACTGAGTATTTTCCTTGTGTCACAATTGAATTTTAACATTTTTTTGAAAAATGTCATAATTGAATTTTTTGAAGGTGTTAGACTTATATTTTTTCATTTTAAGAAATCTTTCGAAAAAATTGAAATTTGTGTGTGTTAGTCTTCAATTACAGAGTATTTTGAGTACGACTTGAAAATTGAGTACTTTGCTTGTGTTACACTTCAATTTTAACATATTTTTTTAAAAAATAATAATTGAACTTTTTGAAGGTATTTGACTTTCTATTTTTGCATTTTTAAGAAATTTTGGAAAAATTGAAGTTTGTTTGAGTTAGTCTTAAATTACGGAGTATTTTGAGTATGACATGAAAATTGAGTACTTTTCTCGTGTTACACTTCAATTTTTGCATTTTATTTAAAATGTCATAATTGAATTTTTTTAAGGTGTTACACTTCTGTTTTTGCAATTTTAGGAATTGTTTGAAAAAATTGAAATATGGGTGCTTTAGTCTTCAATTACGGAGTATTTTTAGTATGACATGAAAATTGAGTATTTTTCTTGTGTAACACTTCAATTTTAACATTTGTAATAAAATATCTTAATTGACTTTTTTGAAGGTGTTAGACTTAAGTTTTTTCATTATTAAGAAATTTTTGAAAAAATTGAAATTTGTGTGTGTTAGTCTTCAATTACGGAGTATTTCGAGTACGACATGAAAATTGAGTAATTTTCTTGTGTTACACTTCAATTTTAACATTTTATTAAAAAATATCATAAATAAATTTTTTTCAAGGTGTTAGTCTTATGTCTTTGTATTTTTCAGAAATTTTTGTTTGTTAGTCTTCAATTATGGAGAATTTTGAGTGCGACATGAAAATTGAGTATGTTGCTTGTGTTACACTTCAATTTGATAATATTTTTAAAAATATATAATAATTGGATTTTTGGAAAGTGTTACACTTATGTAATTGCATTTTTAAGAAATTTTCGAAAAAATTGAAATTTGTGTGTTAGTCTTCAAATATGGAGTATTTTGAGTACGACATGACAACTGAGTATTTTTGTTGTGTTACAATTCAATTTTAACAATTTTTATGAAAAATGTAATAATTAAATTTTTAGAAGGTGTTAGACTTCGGTTTTTCCATTTTCAAGAATTGTTTTGAAAAATTGAAATTTGTGTGTGTTAGTCTTCAATTACGGAGTATTTTGAGTATGACATGAAAATTGAGTATTTTGCTTGTGGAACACTTCAATTTTAACATTTCTAATAAAATATCTTAATTGACTTTTTTGAAGGTGTTAGGCTTAAGTTTTTTCATTATTAAGAAATTTTTGAAAAAATTGGAATTTGTGTGTGTTAGTCTTCAATTACGGAGTATTTTGAGTACGACATGAAAATTGAGTAATTTTCTTGTGTTGCACTTCAATTTTAACATTTTATTAAAAAATGTCATAATTAAATTTTTTGAAGGTGTTAATCTTCTGTTTTTGTATTTTTCAAAAAATTTTGAAAAAATTGAAATTTGTGTTTGTTAGTCTTCAATTATGGAGAATTTTGAGTGCGACATGAAAATTGAGTATTTTGCTTGTGTTACACTTTAATTTGAAAATATTTTCAAAAAATATCATAATTGAATTTTTGGAAAGTGTTACACTTATGTAATTGCATTTTTAAGAAATTTTCGAAAAAATTGAAATTTGTGTGTTAGTCTTCAAATACGGAGTATTTTGAGTACGACCAGACAACTGAGTATTTTTCTTGTGTTACAATTCAATTTTAACATTTTTTTTTGAAAAATGTCATAATTAAATTTTTAGAAGGTGTTAGACTTCGGTTTTTGCATTTTCAAGAATTGTTTTGAAAAATTGAAATTTGTGTGTGTTAGTCTTCAATTACGGAGAATTTTGAGTACGACATGAAAATTGAGTATTTTGCTTGTGTTACACTTGAATTTTAACATATTTAGAAAAAACATAATAATTGAATTTTTTGAAGGTATTAGACTTCTGTTTTTACATTTTTAAGAAATTTTTGAAAAAATTCAAATTTGTATGTGGTAGTCTTCAATTACGGAGTTTTTTTAGTATGACATGAAAATTGAGTATTTTTCTTGTGTAACACTTGAATTTTAACATTTTTTAAAAATATATCAGAATTGAATTTTATTGAAGGTGCTTGACTTCAGTTTTAGCATTTTTAAGGAAATTTTGAAAAAAATTCAAATTTGTGTGTGTTAGTCTTCAATTACGGATTATTTTTAGTATGACATGAAAATTGAGTATTTTGCTTGTGTAACACTTCAATTTTAACATTTTGAAACAAAATATCTTAATTGACTTTTTTGAAGGTGTTAGACTTAAGTTTTTGCATTTTTAAGAAATATTTGAAAAAATTAAAATTTGTGTGTGTTAGTCTTCTATTACGGAGTATTTTGAGTACGACAAGGAAACTGAGTATTTTCCTTGTGTCACAATTGAATTTTAACATTTTTTTGAAAAATGTCATAATTGAATTTTTTGAAGGTGTTAGACTTCTATTTTTTCATTTTAAGAAATCTTTCGAAAAAATTGAAATTTGTGTGTGTTAGTCTTCAATTACACAGTATTTTGAGTACGACTTGAAAATTGAGTACTTTGCTTGTGTTACACTTCAATTTTAACATATTTTTTTAAAAAATAATAATTGAACTTTTTGAAGGTATTTGACTTTCTGTTTTTGCATTTTTAAGAAATTTTGGAAAAATTGAAGTTTGTTTGAGTTAGTCTTAAATTACGGAGTATTTTGAGTATGACATGAAAATTGAGTACTTTTCTCGTGTTACACTTCAATTTTTGCATTTTATTTAAAATGTCATAATTGAATTTTTTTAAGGTGTTAGACTTCTGTTTTTGCAATTTTAGGAATTGTTTGAAAAAATTGAAATATGGGTGCTTTAGTCTTCAATTACGGAGTATTTTTAGTATGACATGAAAATTGAGTATTTTTCTTGTGTAACACTTCAATTTTAACATTTGTAATAAAATAACTTAATTGACTTTTTTGAAGGTGTTAGACTTAAGTTTTTTCATTATTAAGAAATTTTTGAAAAAATTGAAATTTGTGTGTGTTAGTCTTCAATTACGGAGTATTTCGAGTACGACATGAAAATTGAGTAATTTTCTTGTGTTACACTTCAATTTTAACATTTTATTAAAAAATATCATAATTAAATTTTTTGAAGGTGTTAGTCTTCTGTTTTTGTATTTTTCAAAAAATTTTGAAAAAATTGAAATTTGTGTTTGTTAGTCTTCAATTATGGAGAATTTTGAGTGCGACATGAAAATTGAGTATTTTGCTTGTGTTACACTTTAATTTGAAAATATTTTCAAAAAATATCATAATTGAATTTTTGGAAAGTGTTACACTTATGTAACTGTATTTTTAAGAAATTTTCGAAAAAATTGAAATTTGTGTGTTAGTCTTCAAATACGGAGTATTTTGAGTACGACCAGACAACTGAGTAATTTTCTTGTGTTACAATTCAATTTTATAATTTTTTTTTGAAAAATGTCATAATTAAATTTTTAGAAGGTGTTAGACTTCGGTTTTTGCATTTTCAAGAATTGTTTTGAAAAATTGAAATTTGTGTGTGTTAGTCTTCAATTACGGAGAATTTTGAGTACGACATGAAAATTGAGTATTTTGCTTGTGTTGCACTTGAATTTTAACATATTTAGAAAAAACATAATAATTGAATTTTTTGAAGGTATTAGACTTCTGTTTTTACATTTTTAAGAAATTTTTGAAAAAATTCAAATTTGTGTGTGGTAGTCTTCAATTACGGAGTTTTTTTAGTATGACATGAAAATTGAGTATTTTTCTTGTGTAACACTTGAAATTTAACATTTTTTAAAAATATATCAGAATTGAATTTTATTGAAGGTGCTTGACTTCAGTTTTAGCATTTTTAAGGAAATTTTGAAAAAAATTCAAATTTGTGTGTGTTAGTCTTCAATTACGGAGTATTTTTAGTATGACATGAAAATTGAGTATTTTGCTTGTGTAACACTTCAATTTTAACATTTTGAAACAAAATATCTTAATTGACTTTTTTGAAGGTGTTAGACTTAAGTTTTTGCATTTTTAAGAAATATTTGAAAAAATTAAAATTTGTGTGTGTTAGTCTTCTATTACGGAGTATTTTGAGTACGACAAGGAAACTGAGTATTTTCCTTGTGTCACAATTGAATTTTAACATTTTTTTGAAAAATGTCATAATTGAATTTTTTGAAGGTGTTAGACTTCTATTTTTTCATTTTAAGAAATCTTTCGAAAAAATTGAAATTTGTGTGTGTTAGTCTTCAATTACACAGTATTTTGAGTACGACTTGAAAATTGAGTACTTTGCTTGTGTTACACTTCAATTTTAACATATTTTTTTAAAAAATAATAATTGAACTTTTTGAAGGTATTTGACTTTCTGTTTTTGCATTTTTAAGAAATTTTGGAAAAATTGAAGTTTGTTTGAGTTAGTCTTAAATTACGGAGTATTTTGAGTATGACATGAAAATTGAGTACTTTTCTCGTGTTACACTTCAATTTTTGCATTTTATTTAAAATGTCATAATTGATTTTTTTTAAGGTGTTAGACTTCTGTTTTTGCAATTTTAGGAATTGTTTGAAAAAATTGAAATATGGGTGCTTTAGTCTTCAATTACGGAGTATTTTTAGTATGACATGAAAATTGAGTATTTTTCTTGTGTAACACTTCAATTTTAACATTTGTAATAAAATAACTTAATTGACTTTTTTGAAGGTGTTAGACTTAAGTTTTTTCATTATTAAGAAATTTTTGAAAAAATTGAAATTTGTGTGTGTTAGTCTTCAATTACGGAGTATTTCGAGTACGACATGAAAATTGAGTAATTTTCTTGTGTTACACTTCAATTTTAACATTTTATTAAAAAATATCATAATTAAATTTTTTGAAGGTGTTAGTCTTCTGTTTTTGTATTTTTCAAAAAATTTTGAAAAAATTGAAATTTGTGTTTGTTAGTCTTCAATTATGGAGAATTTTGAGTGCGACATGAAAATTGAGTATTTTGCTTGTGTTACACTTTAATTTGAAAATATTTTCAAAAAATATCATAATTGAATTTTTGGAAAGTGTTACACTTATGTAACTGTATTTTTAAGAAATTTTCGAAAAAATTGAAATTTGTGTGTTAGTCTTCAAATACGGAGTATTTTGAGTACGACCAGACAACTGAGTATTTTTCTTGTGTTACAATTCAATTTTAACATTTTTTTTTGAAAAATGTCATAATTAAATTTTTAGAAGGTGTTAGACTTCGGTTTTTGCATTTTCAAGAATTGTTTTGAAAAATTGAAATTTGTGTGTGTTAGTCTTCAATTACGGAGAATTTTGAGTACGACATGAAAATTGAGTATTTTCCTTGTGTTGCACTTGAATTTTAACATATTTAGAAAAAACATAATAATTGAATTTTTTGAAGGTATTAGACTTCTGTTTTTACATTTTTAAGAAATTTTTGAAAAAATTCAAATTTGTGTGTGGTAGTCTTCAATTACGGAGTTTTTTTAGTATGACATGAAAATTGAGTATTTTTCTTGTGTAACACTTGAAATTTAACATTTTTTAAAAATATATCAGAATTGAATTTTATTGAAGGTGCTTGACTTCAGTTTTAGCATTTTTTAGAAAATTTTGAAAAAATTCAAATTTGTGTGTGTTAGTCTTCAATTACGGAGTATTTTTAGTATGACATGAAAATTGAGTATTTTGCTTGTGTAACACTTCAATTTTAACATTTTGAAACAAAATATCTTAATTGACTTTTTTGAAGGTGTTAGACTTAAGTTTTTGCATTTTTAAGAAATATTTGAAAAAATTAAAATTTGTGTGTGTTAGTCTTCTATTACGGAGTATTTTGAGTACGACAAGGAAACTGAGTATTTTCCTTGTGTCACAATTGAATTTAAACATTTTTTTGAAAAATGTCATAATTGAATTTTTTGAAGGTTTTAGACTTCTATTTTTTCATTTTAAGAAATCTTTCGAAAAAATTGAAATTTGTGTGTGTTAGTCTTCAATTACAGAGTATTTTGAGTACGACTTGAAAATTGAGTACTTTGCTTGTGTTACACTTCAATTTTAACATATTTTTTTAAAAAATAATAATTGAACTTTTTGAAGGTATTTGACTTTCTGTTTTTGCATTTTTAAGAAATTTTGGAAAAATTGAAGTTTGTTTGAGTTAGTCTTAAATTACGGAGTATTTTGAGTATGACATGAAAATTGAGTACTTTTCTCGTGTTACACTTCAATTTTTGCATTTTATTTAAAATGTCATAATTGAATTTTTTTAAGGTGTTAGACTTCTGTTTTTGCAATTTTAGGAATTGTTTGAAAAAATTGAAATATGGGTGCTTTAGTCTTCAATTACGGAGTATTTTTAGTATGACATGAAAATTGAGTATTTTTCTTGTGTAACACTTCAATTTTAACATTTGTAATAAAATAACTTAATTGACTTTTTTGAAGGTGTTAGACTTAAGTTTTTTCATTATTAAGAAATTTTTGAAAAAATTGAAATTTGTGTGTGTTAGTCTTCAATTACGGAGTATTTCGAGTACGACATGAAAATTGAGTAATTTTCTTGTGTTACACTTCAATTTTAACATTTTATTAAAAAATATCATAATTAAATTTTTTGAAGGTGTTAGTCTTCTGTTTTTGTATTTTTCAAAAAATTTTGAAAAAATTGAAATTTGTGTTTGTTAGTCTTCAATTATGGAGAATTTTGAGTGCGACATGAAAATTGAGTATTTTGCTTGTGTTACACTTTAATTTGAAAATATTTTCAAAAAATATCATAATTGAATTTTTGGAAAGTGTTACACTTATGTAATTGCATTTTTAAGAAATTTTCGAAAAAATTGAAATTTGTGTGTTAGTCTTCAAATACGGAGTATTTTGAGTACGACCAGACAACTGAGTATTTTTCTTGTGTTACAATTCAATTTTAACATTTTTTTTTGAAAAATGTCATAATTAAATTTTTAGAAGGTGTTAGACTTCGGTTTTTGCATTTTCAAGAATTGTTTTGAAAAATTGAAATTTGTGTGTGTTAGTCTTCAATTACGGAGAATTTTGAGTACGACATGAAAATTGAGTATTTTGCTTGTGTTACACTTGAATTTTAACATATTTAGAAAAAACATAATAATTGAATTTTTTGAAGGTATTAGACTTCTGTTTTTACATTTTTAAGAAATTTTTGAAAAAATTCAAATTTGTGTGTGGTAGTCTTCAATTACGGAGTTTTTTTAGTATGACATGAAAATTGAGTATTTTTCTTGTGTAACACTTGAATTTTAACATTTTTTAAAAATATATCAGAATTGAATTTTATTGAAGGTGCTTGACTTAATTTTTAGCATTTTTAAGAAAATTTTGAAAAAATTCAAATTTGTGTGTGTTAGTCTTCAATTACGGAGTATTTTTAGTATGACATGAAAATTGAGTATTTTGCTTGTGTAACACTTCAATTTTAACATTTTGAAACAAAATATCTTAATTGACTTTTTGAAGGTGTTAGACTTAAGTTTTTGCATTTTTAAGAAATATTTGAAAAAATTAAAATTTGTTTGTGTTAGTCTTCTATTACGGAGTATTTTGAGTACGACAAGGAAACTGAGTATTTTCCTTGTGTCACAATTGAATTTTAACATTTTTTTGAAAAATGTAATAATTGAATTTTTTGAAGGTGTTAGACTTATATTTTTTCATTTTAAGAAATCTTTCGAAAAAATTGAAATTTGTGTGTGTTAGTCTTCAATTACAGAGTATTTTGAGTACGACTAGAAAATTGAGTACTTTGCTTGTGTTACACTTCAATTTTAACATATTTTTTTAAAAAATAATAATTGAACTTTTTGAAGGTATTTAACTTTCTGTTTTTGCATTTTTAAGAAATTTTGGAAAAATTGAAGTTTGTTTGAGTTAGTCTTAAATTACGGAGTATTTTGAGTATGACATGAAAATTGAGTACTTTTCTCGTGTTACACTTCAATTTTTGCATTTTATTTAAAATGTCATAATTGAATTTTTTTTTAAGGTGTTAGACTTCTGTTTTTGCAATTTTAGGAATTGTTTGAAAAAATTGAAATATGGGTGCTTTAGTCTTCAATTACGGAGTATTTTTAGTATGACATGAAAATTGAGTATTTTTCTTGTGTAACACTTCAATTTTAACATTTGTAATAAAATATCTTAATTGACTTTTTTGAAGGTGTTAGACTTAAGTTTTTTCATTATTAAGAAATTTTTGAAAAAATTGAAATTTGTGTGTGTTAGTCTTCAATTACGAAGTATTTCGAGTACGACATGAAAATTGAGTAATTTTCTTGTGTTACACTTCAATTTTAACATTTTATTAAAAAATATCATAATTAAATTTTTTTCAAGGTGTTAGTCTTATGTCTTTGTATTTTTCAGAAATTTTTGTTTGTTAGTCTTCAATTATGGAGAATTTTGAGTGCGACATGAAAATTGAGTATGTTGCTTGTGTTACACTTCAATTTGATAATATTTTTAAAAATATATAGAAATTGGATTTTTGGAAAGTGTTACACTTATGTAATTGCATTTTTAAGAAATTTTCGAAAAAATTGAAATTTGTGTGTTAGTCTTCAAATATGGAGTATTTAGAGTGCGACATGACAACTGAGTATTTTTGTTGTGTTACAATTCAATTTTAACAATTTTTATGAAAAATGTAATAATTAAATTTTTAGAAGGTGTTAGACTTCGGTTTTTCCATTTTCAAGAATTGTTATGAAAAATTGAAATTTGTGTGTGTTAGTCTTCAATTACGGAGTATTTTGAGTATGACATGAAAATTGAGTATTTTGCTTGTGGAACACTTCAATTTTAACATTTCTAATAAAATATCTTAATTGACTTTTTTGAAGGTGTTAGGCTTATGTTTTTTCATTATTAAGAAATTTTTGAAAAAATTGAAATTTGTGTGTGTTAGTCTTCAATTACGGAGTATTTTGAGTACGACATGAAAATTGAGTAATTTTCTTGTGTTGCACTTCAATTTTAACATTTTGTTAAAAAATGTCATAATTAAATTTTTTGAAGGTGTTAATCTTCTGTTTTTGTATTTTTCAAAAAATTTTGAAAAAATTGAAATTTGTGTTTGTTAGTCTTCAATTATGGAGAATTTTGAGTGCGACATGAAAATTGAGTATTTTGCTTGTGTTACACTTTAATTTGAAAATATTTTCAAAAAATATCATAATTGAATTTTTGGAAAGTGTTACACTTATGTAATTGCATTTTTAAGAAATTTTCGAAAAAATTGAAATTTGTGTGTTAGTCTTCAAATACGGAGTATTTTGAGTACGACCAGACAACTGAGTATTTTTCTTGTGTTACAATTCAATTTTAACATTTTTTTTTGAAAAATGTCATAATTAAATTTTTAGAAGGTGTTAGACTTCGGTTTTTGCATTTTCAAGAATTGTTTTGAAAAATTGAAATTTGTGTGTGTTAGTCTTCAATTACGGAGAATTTTGAGTACGACATGAAAATTGAGTATTTTGCTTGTGTTGCACTTGAATTTTAACATATTTAGAAAAAACATAATAATTGAATTTTTTGAAGGTATTAGACTTCTGTTTTTACATTTTTAAGAAATTTTTGAAAAAATTCAAATTTGTGTGTGGTAGTCTTCAATTACGGAGTTTTTTTAGTATGACATGAAAATTGAGTATTTTTCTTGTGTAACACTTGAATTTTAACATTTTTTAAAAATATATCAGAATTGAATTTTATTGAAGGTGCTTGACTTCAGTTTTAGCATTTTTAAGAAAATTTTGAAAAAATTCAAATTTGTGTGTGTTAGTCTTCAATTACGGAGTATTTTTAGTATGACATGAAAATTGAGTATTTTGCTTGTGTAACACTTCAATTTTAACATTTTGAAACAAAATATCTTAATTGACTTTTTTGAAGGTGTTAGACTTAAGTTTTTGCATTTTTAAGAAATATTTGAAAAAATTAAAATTTGTGTGTGTTAGTCTTCTATTACGGAGTATTTTGAGTACGACAAGGAAACTGAGTATTTTCCTTGTGTCACAATTGAATTTTAACATTTTTTTGAAAAATGTCATAATTGAATTTTTTGAAGGTGTTAGACTTCTATTTTTTCATTTTAAGAAATCTTTCGAAAAAATTGAAATTTGTGTGTGTTAGTCTTCAATTACACAGTATTTTGAGTACGACTTGAAAATTGAGTACTTTGCTTGTGTTACACTTCAATTTTAACATATTTTTTTAAAAAATAATAATTGAACTTTTTGAAGGTATTTGACTTTCTGTTTTTGCATTTTTTAAGAAATTTTGGAAAAATTGAAGTTTGTTTGAGTTAGTCTTAAATTACGGAGTATTTTGAGTATGACATGAAAATTGAGTACTTTTCTCGTGTTACACTTCAATTTTTGCATTTTATTTAAAATGTCATAATTGAATTTTTTTAAGGTGTTAGACTTCTGTTTTTGCAATTTTAGGAATTGTTTGAAAAAATTGAAATATGGGTGCTTTAGTCTTCAATTACGGAGTATTTTTAGTATGACATGAAAATTGAGTATTTTTCTTGTGTAACACTTCAATTTTAACATTTGTAATAAAATAACTTAATTGACTTTTTTGAAGGTGTTAGACTTAAGTTTTTTCATTATTAAGAAATTTTTGAAAAAATTGAAATTTGTGTGTGTTAGTCTTCAATTACGGAGTATTTCGAGTACGACATGAAAATTGAGTAATTTTCTTGTGTTACACTTCAATTTTAACATTTTATTAAAAAATATCATAATTAAATTTTTTGAAGGTGTTAGTCTTCTGTTTTTGTATTTTTCAAAAAATTTTGAAAAAATTGAAATTTGTGTTTGTTAGTCTTCAATTATGGAGAATTTTGAGTGCGACATGAAAATTGAGTATTTTGCTTGTGTTACACTTTAATTTGAAAATATTTTCAAAAAATATCATAATTGAATTTTTGGAAA
This sequence comes from Luzula sylvatica, assembly GCA_946800325.1. Lineage (NCBI taxonomy): Eukaryota > Viridiplantae > Streptophyta > Magnoliopsida > Poales > Juncaceae > Luzula > Luzula sylvatica. The sequence continues at coordinate 1,989,000 of OX326961.1, forward strand.
GTGTTACACTTATGTAACTGTATTTTTAAGAAATTTTCGAAAAAATTGAAATTTGTGTGTTAGTCTTCAAATACGGAGTATTTTGAGTACGACCAGACAACTGAGTATTTTTCTTGTGTTACAATTCAATTTTAACATTTTTTTTTGAAAAATGTCATAATTAAATTTTTAGAAGGTGTTAGACTTCGGTTTTTGCATTTTCAAGAATTGTTTTGAAAAATTGAAATTTGTGTGTGTTAGTCTTCAATTACGGAGAATTTTGAGTACGACATGAAAATTGAGTATTTTGCTTGTGTTGCACTTGAATTTTAACATATTTAGAAAAAACATAATAATTGAATTTTTTGAAGGTATTAGACTTCTGTTTTTATATTTTTAAGAAATTTTTGAAAAAATTCAAATTTGTGTGTGGTAGTCTTCAATTACGGAGTTTTTTTAGTATGACATGAAAATTGAGTATTTTTCTTGTGTAACACTTGAAATTTAACATTTTTTAAAAATATATCAGAATTGAATTTTATTGAAGGTGCTTGACTTCAGTTTTAGCATTTTTAAGAAAATTTTGAAAAAATTCAAATTTGTGTGTGTTAGTCTTCAATTACGGAGTATTTTTAGTATGACATGAAAATTGAGTATTTTGCTTGTGTAACACTTCAATTTTAACATTTTGAAACAAAATATCTTAATTGACTTTTTTGAAGGTGTTAGACTTAAGTTTTTGCATTTTTAAGAAATATTTGAAAAAATTAAAATTTGTGTGTGTTAGTCTTCTATTACGGAGTATTTTGAGTACGACAAGGAAACTGAGTATTTTCCTTGTGTCACAATTGAATTTAAACATTTTTTTGAAAAATGTCATAATTGAATTTTTTGAAGGTTTTAGACTTCTATTTTTTCATTTTAAGAAATCTTTCGAAAAAATTGAAATTTGTGTGTGTTAGTCTTCAATTACAGAGTATTTTGAGTACGACTTGAAAATTGAGTACTTTGCTTGTGTTACACTTCAATTTTAACATATTTTTTTAAAAAATAATAATTGAACTTTTTGAAGGTATTTGACTTTCTGTTTTTGCATTTTTAAGAAATTTTGGAAAAATTGAAGTTTGTTTGAGTTAGTCTTAAATTACGGAGTATTTTGAGTATGACATGAAAATTGAGTACTTTTCTCGTGTTACACTTCAATTTTTGCATTTTATTTAAAATGTCATAATTGAATTTTTTTAAGGTGTTAGACTTCTGTTTTTGCAATTTTAGGAATTGTTTGAAAAAATTGAAATATGGGTGCTTTAGTCTTCAATTACGGAGTATTTTTAGTATGACATGAAAATTGAGTATTTTTCTTGTGTAACACTTCAATTTTAACATTTGTAATAAAATAACTTAATTGACTTTTTTGAAGGTGTTAGACTTAAGTTTTTTCATTATTAAGAAATTTTTGAAAAAATTGAAATTTGTGTGTGTTAGTCTTCAATTACGGAGTATTTCGAGTACGACATGAAAATTGAGTAATTTTCTTGTGTTACACTTCAATTTTAACATTTTATTAAAAAATATCATAATTAAATTTTTTGAAGGTGTTAGTCTTCTGTTTTTGTATTTTTCAAAAAATTTTGAAAAAATTGAAATTTGTGTTTGTTAGTCTTCAATTATGGAGAATTTTGAGTGCGACATGAAAATTGAGTATTTTGCTTGTGTTACACTTTAATTTGAAAATATTTTCAAAAAATATCATAATTGAATTTTTGGAAAGTGTTACACTTATGTAATTGCATTTTTAAGAAATTTTCGAAAAAATTGAAATTTGTGTGTTAGTCTTCAAATACGGAGTATTTTGAGTACGACCAGACAACTGAGTATTTTTCTTGTGTTACAATTCAATTTTAACATTTTTTTTTGAAAAATGTCATAATTAAATTTTTAGAAGGTGTTAGACTTCGGTTTTTGCATTTTCAAGAATTGTTTTGAAAAATTGAAATTTGTGTGTGTTAGTCTTCAATTACGGAGAATTTTGAGTACGACATGAAAATTGAGTATTTTGCTTGTGTTACACTTGAATTTTAACATATTTAGAAAAAACATAATAATTAAATTTTTTGAAGGTATTAGACTTCTGTTTTTACATTTTTAAGAAATTTTTGAAAAAATTCAAATTTGTGTGTGGTAGTCTTCAATTACGGAGTTTTTTTAGTATGACATGAAAATTGAGTATTTTTCTTGTGTAACACTTGAATTTTAACATTTTTTAAAAATATATCAGAATTGAATTTTATTGAAGGTGCTTGACTTAATTTTTAGCATTTTTAAGAAAATTTTGAAAAAATTCAAATTTGTGTGTGTTAGTCTTCAATTACGGAGTATTTTTAGTATGACATGAAAATTGAGTATTTTGCTTGTGTAACACTTCAATTTTAACATTTTGAAACAAAATATCTTAATTGACTTTTTTGAAGGTGTTAGACTTAAGTTTTTGCATTTTTAAGAAATATTTGAAAAAATTAAAATTTGTGTGTGTTAGTCTTCTATTACGGAGTATTTTGAGTACGACAAGGAAACTGAGTATTTTCCTTGTGTCACAATTGAATTTTAACATTTTTTTGAAAAATGTCATAATTGAATTTTTTGAAGGTGTTAGACTTCTATTTTTTCATTTTAAGAAATCTTTGAAAAAATTGAAATTTGTGTGTGTTAGTCTTCAATTACGGAGTATTTTGAGTACGACATGAAAATTGAGTAATTTTCTTGTGTTGCACTTCAATTTTAACATTTTGTTAAAAAATGTCATAATTAAATTTTTTGAAGGTGTTAATCTTCTGTTTTTGTATTTTTCAAAAAATTTTGAAAAAATTTAAATTTGTGTTTGTTAGTCTTCAATTATGGAGAATTTTGAGTGCGACATGAAAATTGAGTATTTTGCTTGTGTTACACTTTAGTTTGAAAATATTTTCAAAAAATATCATAATTGAATTTTTGGAAAGTGTTACACTTATGTAATTGCATTTTTATGAAATTTTCGAAAAAATTGAAATTTGTGTGTTAGTCTTCAAATACGGAGTATTTTGAGTACGACCAGACAACTGTGTATTTTTCTTGTGTTACAATTCAATTTTAACATTTTTTTTTTAAAAATGTCATAATTAAATTTTTAGAAGGTGTTAGACTTCGGTTTTTGCATTTTCAAGAATTGTTTTGAAAAATTGAAATTTGTGTGTGTTAGTCTTCAATTACGGAGAATTTTGAGTACGACATGAAAATTGAGTATTTTGCTTGTGTTACACTTGAATTTTAACATATTTAGAAAAAACATAATAATTGAAGTTTTTGAAGGTATTAGACTTCTGTTTTTACATTTTTAAGAAAGTTTTGAAAAAATTCAAATTTGTGTGTGGTAGTCTTCAATTACGGAGTTTTTTTAGTATGACATGAAAATTGAGTATTTTTCTTGTGTAACACTTGAATTTTAACATTTTTTTTAAAATATATCAGAATTGAATTTTATTGAAGGTGCTTGACTTCAGTTTTAGCATTTTTAAGAAAATTTTGAAAAAATTCAAATTTGTGTGTGTTAGTCTTCAATTACGGAGTATTTTTAGTATGACATGAAAATTGAGTATTTTGCTTGTGTAACACTTCAATTTTAACATTTTGAAACAAAATATCTTAATTGACTTTTTTGAAGGTGTTAGACTTAAGTTTTTGCATTTTTAAGAAATATTTGAAAAAATTAAAATTTGTGTGTGTTAGTCTTCTATTACGGAGTATTTTGAGTACGACAAGGAAACTGAGTATTTTCCTTGTGTCACAATTGAATTTTAACATTTTTTTGAAAAATGTCATAATTGAATTTTTTGAAGGTGTTAGACTTCTATTTTTTCATTTTAAGAAATCTTTCTAAAAAATTGAAATTTGTGTGTGTTAGTCTTCAATTACACAGTATTTTGAGTACGACTTGAAAATTGAGTACTTTGCTTGTGTTACACTTCAATTTTAACATATTTTTTTAAAAAATAATAATTGAACTTTTTGAAGGTATTTGACTTTCTGTCTTTGCATTTTTAAGAAATTTTGGAAAAATTGAAGTTTGTTTGAGTTAGTCTTAAATTACGGAGTATTTTGAGTATGACATGAAAATTGAGTACTTTTCTCGTGTTACACTTCAATTTTTGCATTTTATTTAAAATGTCATAATTGAATTTTTTTAAGGTGTTAGACTTCTGTTTTTGCAATTTTAGGAATTGTTTGAAAAAATTGAAATATGGGTGCTTTAGTCTTCAATTACGGAGTATTTTTAGTATGACATGAAAATTGAGTATTTTTCTTGTGTAACACTTCAATTTTAACATTTGTAATAAAATAACTTAATTGACTTTTTTGAAGGTGTTAGACTTAAGTTTTTTCATTATTAAGAAATTTTTGAAAAAATTGAAATTTGTGTGTGTTAGTCTTCAATTACGGAGTATTTCGAGTACGACATGAAAATTGAGTAATTTTCTTGTGTTACACTTCAATTTTAACATTTTATTAAAAAATATCATAATTAAATTTTTTGAAGGTGTTAGTCTTCTGTTTTTGTATTTTTCAAAAAATTTTGAAAAAATTGAAATTTGTGTTTGTTAGTCTTCAATTATGGAGAATTTTGAGTGCGACATGAAAATTGAGTATTTTGCTTGTGTTACACTTTAATTTGAAAATATTTTCAAAAAATATCATAATTGAATTTTTGGAAAGTGTTACACTTATGTAACTGTATTTTTAAGAAATTTTCGAAAAAATTGAAATTTGTGTGTTAGTCTTCAAATACGGAGTATTTTGAGTACGACCAGACAACTGAGTATTTTTCTTGTGTTACAATTCAATTTTAACATTTTTTTTTGAAAAATGTCATAATTAAATTTTTAGAAGGTGTTAGACTTCGGTTTTTGCATTTTCAAGAATTGTTTTGAAAAATTGAAATTTGTGTGTGTTAGTCTTCAATTACGGAGAATTTTGAGTACGACATGAAAATTGAGTATTTTGCTTGTGTTGCACTTGAATTTTAACATATTTAGAAAAAACATAATAATTGAATTTTTTGAAGGTATTAGACTTCTGTTTTTACATTTTTAAGAAATTTTTGAAAAAATTCAAATTTGTGTGTGGTAGTCTTCAATTACGGAGTTTTTTTAGTATGACATGAAAATTGAGTATTTTTCTTGTGTAACACTTGAAATTTAACATTTTTTAAAAATATATCAGAATTGAATTTTATTGAAGGTGCTTGACTTAATTTTTAGCATTTTTAAGAAAATTTTGAAAAAATTCAAATTTGTGTGTGTTAGTCTTCAATTACGGAGTATTTTTAGTATGACATGAAAATTGAGTATTTTGCTTGTGTAACACTTCAATTTTAACATTTTGAAACAAAATATCTTAATTGACTTTTTTGAAGGTGTTAGACTTAAGTTTTTGCATTTTTAAGAAATATTTGAAAAAATTAAAATTTGTGTGTGTTAGTCTTCTATTACGGAGTATTTTGAGTACGACAAGGAAACTGAGTATTTTCCTTGTGTCACAATTGAATTTTAACATTTTTTTGAAAAATGTCATAATTGAATTTTTTGAAGGTGTTAGACTTCTATTTTTTCATTTTAAGAAATCTTTGAAAAAATTGAAATTTGTGTGTGTTAGTCTTCAATTACGGAGTATTTTGAGTACGACATGAAAATTGAGTAATTTTCTTGTGTTGCACTTCAATTTTAACATTTTGTTAAAAAATGTAATAATTAAATTTTTTGAAGGTGTTAATCTTCTGTTTTTGTATTTTTCAAAAAATTTTGAAAAAATTTAAATTTGTGTTTGTTAGTCTTCAATTATGGAGAATTTTGAGTGCGACATGAAAATTGAGTATTTTGCTTGTGTTACACTTTAGTTTGAAAATATTTTCAAAAAATATCATAATTGAATTTTTGGAAAGTGTTACACTTATGTAATTGCATTTTTATGAAATTTTCGAAAAAATTGAAATTTGTGTGTTAGTCTTCAAATACGGAGTATTTTGAGTACGACCAGACAACTGTGTATTTTTCTTGTGTTACAATTCAATTTTAACATTTTTTTTTTTAAAATGTCATAATTAAATTTTTAGAAGGTGTTAGACTTCGGTTTTTGCATTTTCAAGAATTGTTTTGAAAAATTGAAATTTGTGTGTGTTAGTCTTCAATTACGGAGAATTTTGAGTACGACATGAAAATTGAGTATTTTGCTTGTGTTACACTTGAATTTTAACATATTTAGAAAAAACATAATAATTGTAGTTTTTGAAGGTATTAGACTTCTGTTTTTACATTTTTAAGAAAGTTTTGAAAAAATTCAAATTTGTGTGTGGTAGTCTTCAATTACGGAGTTTTTTTAGTATGACATGAAAATTGAGTATTTTTCTTGTGTAACACTTGAATTTTAACATTTTTTTTAAAATATATCAGAATTGAATTTTATTGAAGGTGCTTGACTTCAGTTTTAGCATTTTTAAGAAAATTTTGAAAAAATTCAAATTTGTGTGTGTTAGTCTTCAATTACGGAGTATTTTTAGTATGACATGAAAATTGAGTATTTTGCTTGTGTAACACTTCAATTTTAACATTTTGAAACAAAATATCTTAATTGACTTTTTTGAAGGTGTTAGACTTAAGTTTTTGCATTTTTAAGAAATATTTGAAAAAATTAAAATTTGTGTGTGTTAGTCTTCTATTACGGAGTATTTTGAGTACGACAAGGAAACTGAGTATTTTCCTTGTGTCACAATTGAATTTTAACATTTTTTTGAAAAATGTCATAATTGAATTTTTTGAAGGTGTTAGACTTCTATTTTTTCATTTTAAGAAATCTTTCTAAAAAATTGAAATTTGTGTGTGTTAGTCTTCAATTACACAGTATTTTGAGTACGACTTGAAAATTGAGTACTTTGCTTGTGTTACACTTCAATTTTAACATATTTTTTTAAAAAATAATAATTGAACTTTTTGAAGGTATTTGACTTTCTGTCTTTGCATTTTTAAGAAATTTTGGAAAAATTGAAGTTTGTTTGAGTTAGTCTTAAATTACGGAGTATTTTGAGTATGACATGAAAATTGAGTACTTTTCTCGTGTTACACTTCAATTTTTGCATTTTATTTAAAATGTCATAATTGAATTTTTTTAAGGTGTTAGACTTCTGTTTTTGCAATTTTAGGAATTGTTTGAAAAAATTGAAATATGGGTGCTTTAGTCTTCAATTACGGAGTATTTTTAGTATGACATGAAAATTGAGTATTTTTCTTGTGTAACACTTCAATTTTAACATTTGTAATAAAATAACTTAATTGACTTTTTTGAAGGTGTTAGACTTAAGTTTTTTCATTATTAAGAAATTTTTGAAAAAATTGAAATTTGTGTGTGTTAGTCTTCAATTACGGAGTATTTCGAGTACGACATGAAAATTGAGTAATTTTCTTGTGTTACACTTCAATTTTAACATTTTATTAAAAAATATCATAATTAAATTTTTTGAAGGTGTTAGTCTTCTGTTTTTGTATTTTTCAAAAAATTTTGAAAAAATTGAAATTTGTGTTTGTTAGTCTTCAATTATGGAGAATTTTGAGTGCGACATGAAAATTGAGTATTTTGCTTGTGTTACACTTTAATTTGAAAATATTTTCAAAAAATATCATAATTGAATTTTTGGAAAGTGTTACACTTATGTAACTGTATTTTTAAGAAATTTTCGAAAAAATTGAAATTTGTGTGTTAGTCTTCAAATACGGAGTATTTTGAGTACGACCAGACAACTGAGTATTTTTCTTGTGTTACAATTCAATTTTAACATTTTTTTTTGAAAAATGTCATAATTAAATTTTTAGAAGGTGTTAGACTTCGGTTTTTGCATTTTCAAGAATTGTTTTGAAAAATTGAAATTTGTGTGTGTTAGTCTTCAATTACGGAGAATTTTGAGTACGACATGAAAATTGAGTATTTTGCTTGTGTTGCACTTGAATTTTAACATATTTAGAAAAAACATAATAATTGAATTTTTTGAAGGTATTAGACTTCTGTTTTTACATTTTTAAGAAATTTTTGAAAAAATTCAAATTTGTGTGTGGTAGTCTTCAATTACGGAGTTTTTTTAGTATGACATGAAAATTGAGTATTTTTCTTGTGTAACACTTGAAATTTAACATTTTTTAAAAATATATCAGAATTGAATTTTATTGAAGGTGCTTGACTTAATTTTTAGCATTTTTAAGAAAATTTTGAAAAAATTCAAATTTGTGTGTGTTAGTCTTCAATTACGGAGTATTTTTAGTATGACATGAAAATTGAGTATTTTGCTTGTGTAACACTTCAATTTTAACATTTTGAAACAAAATATCTTAATTGACTTTTTTGAAGGTGTTAGACTTAAGTTTTTGCATTTTTAAGAAATATTTGAAAAAATTAAAATTTGTGTGTGTTAGTCTTCTATTACGGAGTATTTTGAGTACGACAAGGAAACTGAGTATTTTCCTTGTGTCACAATTGAATTTTAACATTTTTTTGAAAAATGTCATAATTGAATTTTTTGAAGGTGTTAGACTTCTATTTTTTCATTTTAAGAAATCTTTGAAAAAATTGAAATTTGTGTGTGTTAGTCTTCAATTACGGAGTATTTTGAGTACGACATGAAAATTGAGTAATTTTCTTGTGTTGCACTTCAATTTTAACATTTTGTTAAAAAATGTAATAATTAAATTTTTTGAAGGTGTTAATCTTCTGTTTTTGTATTTTTCAAAAAATTTTGAAAAAATTTAAATTTGTGTTTGTTAGTCTTCAATTATGGAGAATTTTGAGTGCGACATGAAAATTGAGTATTTTGCTTGTGTTACACTTTAGTTTGAAAATATTTTCAAAAAATATCATAATTGAATTTTTGGAAAGTGTTACACTTATGTAATTGCATTTTTATGAAATTTTCGAAAAAATTGAAATTTGTGTGTTAGTCTTCAAATACGGAGTATTTTGAGTACGACCAGACAACTGTGTATTTTTCTTGTGTTACAATTCAATTTTAACATTTTTTTTTTTAAAATGTCATAATTAAATTTTTAGAAGGTGTTAGACTTCGGTTTTTGCATTTTCAAGAATTGTTTTGAAAAATTGAAATTTGTGTGTGTTAGTCTTCAATTACGGAGAATTTTGAGTACGACATGAAAATTGAGTATTTTGCTTGTGTTACACTTGAATTTTAACATATTTAGAAAAAACATAATAATTGTAGTTTTTGAAGGTATTAGACTTCTGTTTTTACATTTTTAAGAAAGTTTTGAAAAAATTCAAATTTGTGTGTGGTAGTCTTCAATTACGGAGTTTTTTTAGTATGACATGAAAATTGAGTATTTTTCTTGTGTAACACTTGAATTTTAACATTTTTTTTAAAATATATCAGAATTGAATTTTATTGAAGGTGCTTGACTTCAGTTTTAGCATTTTTAAGAAAATTTTGAAAAAATTCAAATTTGTGTGTGTTAGTCTTCAATTACGGAGTATTTTTAGTATGACATGAAAATTGAGTATTTTGCTTGTGTAACACTTCAATTTTAACATTTTGAAACAAAATATCTTAATTGACTTTTTTGAAGGTGTTAGACTTAAGTTTTTGCATTTTTAAGAAATATTTGAAAAAATTAAAATTTGTGTGTGTTAGTCTTCTATTACGGAGTATTTTGAGTACGACAAGGAAACTGAGTATTTTCCTTGTGTCACAATTGAATTTTAACATTTTTTTGAAAAATGTCATAATTGAATTTTTTGAAGGTGTTAGACTTCTATTTTTTCATTTTAAGAAATCTTTCTAAAAAATTGAAATTTGTGTGTGTTAGTCTTCAATTACACAGTATTTTGAGTACGACTTGAAAATTGAGTACTTTGCTTGTGTTACACTTCAATTTTAACATATTTTTTTAAAAAATAATAATTGAACTTTTTGAAGGTATTTGACTTTCTGTCTTTGCATTTTTAAGAAATTTTGGAAAAATTGAAGTTTGTTTGAGTTAGTCTTAAATTACGGAGTATTTTGAGTATGACATGAAAATTGAGTACTTTTCTCGTGTTACACTTCAATTTTTGCATTTTATTTAAAATGTCATAATTGAATTTTTTTAAGGTGTTAGACTTCTGTTTTTGCAATTTTAGGAATTGTTTGAAAAAATTGAAATATGGGTGCTTTAGTCTTCAATTACGGAGTATTTTTAGTATGACATGAAAATTGAGTATTTTTCTTGTGTAACACTTCAATTTTAACATTTGTAATAAAATAACTTAATTGACTTTTTTGAAGGTGTTAGACTTAAGTTTTTTCATTATTAAGAAATTTTTGAAAAAATTGAAATTTGTGTGTGTTAGTCTTCAATTACGGAGTATTTCGAGTACGACATGAAAATTGAGTAATTTTCTTGTGTTACACTTCAATTTTAACATTTTATTAAAAAATATCATAATTAAATTTTTTGAAGGTGTTAGTCTTCTGTTTTTGTATTTTTCAAAAAATTTTGAAAAAATTGAAATTTGTGTTTGTTAGTCTTCAATTATGGAGAATTTTGAGTGCGACATGAAAATTGAGTATTTTGCTTGTGTTACACTTTAATTTGAAAATATTTTCAAAAAATATCATAATTGAATTTTTGGAAAGTGTTACACTTATGTAACTGTATTTTTAAGAAATTTTCGAAAAAATTGAAATTTGTGTGTTAGTCTTCAAATACGGAGTATTTTGAGTACGACCAGACAACTGAGTATTTTTCTTGTGTTACAATTCAATTTTAACATTTTTTTTTGAAAAATGTCATAATTAAATTTTTAGAAGGTGTTAGACTTCGGTTTTTGCATTTTCAAGAATTGTTTTGAAAAATTGAAATTTGTGTGTGTTAGTCTTCAATTACGGAGAATTTTGAGTACGACATGAAAATTGAGTATTTTGCTTGTGTTGCACTTGAATTTTAACATATTTAGAAAAAACATAATAATTGAATTTTTTGAAGGTATTAGACTTCTGTTTTTACATTTTTAAGAAATTTTTGAAAAAATTCAAATTTGTGTGTGGTAGTCTTCAATTACGGAGTTTTTTTAGTATGACATGAAAATTGAGTATTTTTCTTGTGTAACACTTGAAATTTAACATTTTTTAAAAATATATCAGAATTGAATTTTATTGAAGGTGCTTGACTTCAGTTTTAGCATTTTTAAGAAAATTTTGAAAAAATTCAAATTTGTGTGTGTTAGTCTTCAATTACGGAGTATTTTTAGTATGACATGAAAATTGAGTATTTTGCTTGTGTAACACTTCAATTTTAACATTTTGAAACAAAATATCTTAATTGACTTTTTTGAAGGTGTTAGACTTAAGTTTTTGCATTTTTAAGAAATATTTGAAAAAATTAAAATTTGTGTGTGTTAGTCTTCTATTACGGAGTATTTTGAGTACGACAAGGAAACTGAGTATTTTCCTTGTGTCACAATTGAATTTAAACATTTTTTTGAAAAATGTCATAATTGAATTTTTTGAAGGTTTTAGACTTCTATTTTTTCATTTTAAGAAATCTTTCGAAAAAATTGAAATTTGTGTGTGTTAGTCTTCAATTACAGAGTATTTTGAGTACGACTTGAAAATTGAGTACTTTGCTTGTGTTACACTTCAATTTTAACATATTTTTTTAAAAAATAATAATTGAACTTTTTGAAGGTATTTGACTTTCTGTTTTTGCATTTTTAAGAAATTTTGGAAAAATTGAAGTTTGTTTGAGTTAGTCTTAAATTACGGAGTATTTTGAGTATGACATGAAAATTGAGTACTTTTCTCGTGTTACACTTCAATTTTTGCATTTTATTTAAAATGTCATAATTGAATTTTTTTAAGGTGTTAGACTTCTGTTTTTGCAATTTTAGGAATTGTTTGAAAAAATTGAAATATGGGTGCTTTAGTCTTCAATTACGGAGTATTTTTAGTATGACATGAAAATTGAGTATTTTTCTTGTGTAACACTTCAATTTTAACATTTGTAATAAAATAACTTAATTGACTTTTTTGAAGGTGTTAGACTTAAGTTTTTTCATTATTAAGAAATTTTTGAAAAAATTGAAATTTGTGTGTGTTAGTCTTCAATTACGGAGTATTTCGAGTACGACATGAAAATTGAGTAATTTTCTTGTGTTACACTTCAATTTTAACATTTTATTAAAAAATATCATAATTAAATTTTTTGAAGGTGTTAGTCTTCTGTTTTTGTATTTTTCAAAAAAATTTGAAAAAATTGAAATTTGTGTTTGTTAGTCTTCAATTATGGAGAATTTTGAGTGCGACATGAAAATTGAGTATTTTGCTTGTGTTACACTTTAATTTGAAAATATTTTCAAAAAATATCATAATTGAATTTTTGGAAAGTGTTACACTTATGTAATTGCATTTTTAAGAAATTTTCGAAAAAATTGAAATTTGTGTGTTAGTCTTCAAATACGGAGTATTTTGAGTACGACCAGACAACTGAGTATTTTTCTTGTGTTACAATTCAATTTTAACATTTTTTTTTGAAAAATGTCATAATTAAATTTTTAGAAGGTGTTAGACTTCGGTTTTTGCATTTTCAAGAATTGTTTTGAAAAATTGAAATTTGTGTGTGTTAGTCTTCAATTACGGAGAATTTTGAGTACGACATGAAAATTGAGTATTTTGCTTGTGTTACACTTGAATTTTAACATATTTAGAAAAAACATAATAATTAAATTTTTTGAAGGTATTAGACTTCTGTTTTTACATTTTTAAGAAATTTTTGAAAAAATTCAAATTTGTGTGTGGTAGTCTTCAATTACGGAGTTTTTTTAGTATGACATGAAAATTGAGTATTTTTCTTGTGTAACACTTGAATTTTAACATTTTTTAAAAATATATCAGAATTGAATTTTATTGAAGGTGCTTGACTTAATTTTTAGCATTTTTAAGAAAATTTTGAAAAAATTCAAATTTGTGTGTGTTAGTCTTCAATTACGGAGTATTTTTAGTATGACATGAAAATTGAGTATTTTGCTTGTGTAACACTTCAATTTTAACATTTTGAAACAAAATATCTTAATTGACTTTTTGAAGGTGTTAGACTTAAGTTTTTGCATTTTTAAGAAATATTTGAAAAAATTAAAATTTGTTTGTGTTAGTCTTCTATTACGGAGTATTTTGAGTACGACAAGGAAACTGAGTATTTTCCTTGTGTCACAATTGAATTTTAACATTTTTTTGAAAAATGTAATAATTGAATTTTTTGAAGGTGTTAGACTTATATTTTTTCATTTTAAGAAATCTTTCGAAAAAATTGAAATTTGTGTGTGTTAGTCTTCAATTACAGAGTATTTTGAGTACGACTAGAAAATTGAGTACTTTGCTTGTGTTACACTTCAATTTTAACATATTTTTTTAAAAAATAATAATTGAACTTTTTGAAGGTATTTAACTTTCTGTTTTTGCATTTTTAAGAAATTTTGGAAAAATTGAAGTTTGTTTGAGTTAGTCTTAAATTACGGAGTATTTTGAGTATGACATGAAAATTGAGTACTTTTCTCGTGTTACACTTCAATTTTTGCATTTTATTTAAAATGTCATAATTGAATTTTTTTAAGGTGTTAGACTTCTGTTTTTGCAATTTTAGGAATTGTTTGAAAAAATTGAAATATGGGTGCTTTAGTCTTCAATTACGGAGTATTTTTAGTATGACATGAAAATTGAGTATTTTTCTTGTGTAACACTTCAATTTTAACATTTGTAATAAAATATCTTAATTGACTTTTTTGAAGGTGTTAGACTTAAGTTTTTTCATTATTAAGAAATTTTTGAAAAAATTGAAATTTGTGTGTGTTAGTCTTCAATTACGAAGTATTTCGAGTACGACATGAAAATTGAGTAATTTTCTTGTGTTACACTTCAATTTTAACATTTTATTAAAAAATATCATAATTAAATTTTTTTCAAGGTGTTAGTCTTATGTCTTTGTATTTTTCAGAAATTTTTGTTTGTTAGTCTTCAATTATGGAGAATTTTGAGTGCGACATGAAAATTGAGTATGTTGCTTGTGTTACACTTCAATTTGATAATATTTTTAAAAATATATAAAAATTGGATTTTTGGAAAGTGTTACACTTATGTAATTGCATTTTTAAGAAATTTTCGAAAAAATTGAAATTTGTGTGTTAGTCTTCAAATATGGAGTATTTAGAGTGCGACATGACAACTGAGTATTTTTGTTGTGTTACAATTCAATTTTAACAATTTTTATGAAAAATGTAATAATTAAATTTTTAGAAGGTGTTAGACTTCGGTTTTTCCATTTTCAAGAATTGTTATGAAAAATTGAAATTTGTGTGTGTTAGTCTTCAATTACGGAGTATTTTGAGTATGACATGAAAATTGAGTATTTTGCTTGTGGAACACTTCAATTTTAACATTTCTAATAAAATATCTTAATTGACTTTTTTGAAGGTGTTAGGCTTATGTTTTTTCATTATTAAGAAATTTTTGAAAAAATTGAAATTTGTGTGTGTTAGTCTTCAATTACGGAGTATTTTGAGTACGACATGAAAATTGAGTAATTTTCTTGTGTTACACTTCAATTTTAACATTTTATTAAAAAATATCATAATTAAATTTTTTTCAAGGTGTTAGTCTTATGTCTTTGTATTTTTCAGAAATTTTTGTTTGTTAGTCTTCAATTATGGAGAATTTTGAGTGCGACATGAAAATTGAGTATGTTGCTTGTGTTACACTTCAATTTGATAATATTTTTAAAAATATATAAAAATTGGATTTTTGGAAAGTGTTACACTTATGTAATTGCATTTTTAAGAAATTTTCGAAAAAATTGAAATTTGTGTGTTAGTCTTCAAATACGGAGTATTTTGAGTACGACCAGACAACTGAGTATTTTTCTTGTGTTACAATTCAATTTTAACATTTTTTTTTGAAAAATGTCATAATTAAATTTTTAGAAGGTGTTAGACTTCGGTTTTTGCATTTTCAAGAATTGTTTTGAAAAATTGAAATTTGTGTGTGTTAGTCTTCAATTACGGAGAATTTTGAGTACGACATGAAAATTGAGTATTTTGCTTGTGTTGCACTTGAATTTTAACTTATTTAGAAAAAACATAATAATTGAATTTTTTGAAGTTATTAGACTTCTGTTTTTACATTTTTAAGAAATTTTTGAAAAAATTCAAATTTGTGTGTGGTAGTCTTCAATTACGGAGTTTTTTTAGTATGACATGAAAATTGAGTATTTTTCTTGTGTAACACTTGAATTTTAACATTTTTTAAAAATATATCAGAATTGAATTTTATTGAAGGTGCTTGACTTCAGTTTTAGCATTTTTAAGAAAATTTTGAAAAAATTCAAATTTGTGTGTGTTAGTCTTCAATTACGGAGTTTTTTAGTATGACATGAAAATTGAGTATTTTTCTTGTGTAACACTTCAATTTTAACATTTTGAAACAAAATATCTTAATTGACTTTTTTGAAGGTGTTAGACTTAAGTTTTTGCATTTTTAAGAAATATTTGAAAAAATTAAAATTTGTGTGTGTTAGTCTTCTATTACGGAGTATTTTGAGTACGACAAGGAAACTGAGTATTTTCCTTGTGTCAAAATTGAATTTTAACATTTTTTTGAAAAATGTCATAATTGAATTTTTTGAAGGTGTTAGACTTCTATTTTTTCATTTTAAGAAATCTTTCGAAAAAATTGAAATTTTTGTGTGTTAGTCTTCAATTACAGAGTATTTTGAGTACGACTTGAAAATTGAGTACTTTGCTTGTGTTACACTTCAATTTTAACATATTTTTTTAAAAAATAATAATTGAACTTTTTGAAGGTATTTGACTTTCTGTTTTTGCATTTTTAAGAAATTTTGAAAAATTGAAGTTTGTTTGAGTTAGTCTTAAATTACGGAGTATTTTGAGTATGACATGAAAATTGAGTACTTTTCTCGTGTTACACTTCAATTTTTGCATTTTATTTAAAATGTCATAATTGAATTTTTTTAAGGTGTTAGACTTCTGTTTTTGCAATTTTAGGAATTGTTTGAAAAAATTGAAATATGGGTGCTTTAGTCTTCAATTACGGAGTATTTTTAGTGTGACATGAAAATTGAGTATTTTTCTTGTGTAACACTTCAATTTTAACATTTGTAATAAAATAACTTAATTGACTTTTTTGAAGGTGTTAGACTTAAGTTTTTTCATTATTAAGAAATTTTTGAAAAAATTGAAATTTGTGTGTGTTAGTCTTCAATTACGGAGTATTTCGAGTACGACATGAAAATTGAGTAATTTTCTTGTGTTACACTTCAATTTTAACATTTTATTAAAAAATATCATAATTAAATTTTTTGAAGGTGTTAGTCTTCTGTTTTTGTATTTTTCAAAAAATTTTGAAAAAATTGAAATTTGTGTTTGTTAGTCTTCAATTATGGAGAATTTTGAGTGCGACATGAAAATTGTGTATTTTGCTTGTGTTACACTTTAATTTGAAAATATTTTCAAAAAATATCATAATTGAATTTTTGGAAAGTGTTACACTTATGTAATTGCATTTTTAAGAAATTTTCGAAAAAATTGAAATTTGTGTGTTAGTCTTCAAATACGGAGTATTTTGAGTACGACCAGACAACTGAGTATTTTTCTTGTGTTACAATTCAATTTTAACATTTTTTTTTGAAAAATGTCATAATTAAATTTTTAGAAGGTGTTAGACTTCGGTTTTTGCATTTTCAAGAATTGTTTTCAAAAATTGAAATTTGTGTGTGTTAGTCTTCAATTACGGAGAATTTTGAGTACGACATGAAAATTGAGTATTTTGCTTGTGTTACACTTGAATTTTAACATATTTAGAAAAAACATAATAATTGAATTTTTTGAAGGTATTAGACTTCTGTTTTTACATTTTTAAGAAATTTTTGAAAAAATTCAAATTTGTGTGTGGTAGTCTTCAATTACGGAGTTTTTTTAGTATGACATGAAAATTGAGTATTTTTCTTGTGTAACACTTGAATTTTAACATTTTTTAAAAATATATCAGAATTGAATTTTATTGAAGGTGCTTGACTTCAGTTTTAGCATTTTTAAGAAAATTTTGAAAAAATTCAAATTTGTGTGTGTTAGTCTTCAATTACGGAGTATTTTTAGTATGACATGAAAATTGAGTATTTTGCTTGTGTAACACTTCAATTTTAACATTTTGAAACAAAATATCTTAATTGACTTTTTTGAAGGTGTTAGACTTAAGTTTTTGCATTTTTAAGAAATATTTGAAAAAATTAAAATTTGTGTGTGTTAGTCTTCTATTACGGAGTATTTTGAGTACGACAAGGAAACTGAGTATTTTCCTTGTGTCAAAATTGAATTTTAACATTTTTTTGAAAAATGTCATAATTGAATTTTTTGAAGGTGTCAGACTTCTATTTTTTCATTTTAAGAAATCTTTCGAAAAAATTGAAATTTGTGTGTGTTAGTCTTCAATTACAGAGTATTTTGAGTACGACTTGAAAATTGAGTACTTTGCTTGTGTTACACTTCAATTTTAACATATTTTTTTAAAAAATAATAATTGAACTTTTTGAAGGTATTTGACTTTCTGTTTTTGCATTTTTAAGAAATTTTGGAAAAATTGAAGTTTGTTTGAGTTAGTCTTAAATTACGGAGTATTTTGAGTATGACATGAAAATTGAGTACTTTTCTCGTGTTACACTTCAATTTTTGCATTTTATTTAAAATGTCATAATTGAATTTTTTTAAGGTGTTAGACTTCTGTTTTTGCAATTTTAGGAATTGTTTGAAAAAATTGAAATATGGGTGCTTTAGTCTTCAATTACGGAGTATTTTTAGTATGACATGAAAATTGAGTATTTTTCTTGTGTAACACTTCAATTTTAACATTTGTAATAAAATAACTTAATTGACTTTTTTGAAGGTGTGAGACTTAAGTTTTTTCATTATTAAGAAATTTTTGAAAAAATTGAAATTTGTGTGTGTTAGTCTTCAATTACGGAGTATTTCGAGTACGACATGAAAATTGAGTAATTTTCTTGTGTTACACTTGAATTTTAACATTTTATTAAAAAATATCATAATTAAATTTTTTGAAGGTGTTAGTCTTCTGTTTTTGTATTTTTCAAAAAATTTTGAAAAAATTGAAATTTGTGTTTGTTAGTCTTCAATTATGGAGAATTTTGAGTGCGACATGAAAATTGAGTATTTTGCTTGTGTTACACTTTAATTTGAAAATATTTTCAAAAAATATCATAATTGAATTTTTGGAAAGTGTTACACTTATGTAATTGCATTTTTAAGAAATTTTCGAAAAAATTGAAATTTGTGTGTTAGTCTTCAAATACGGAGTATTTTGAGTACGACCAGACAACTGAGTATTTTTCTTGTGTTACAATTCAATTTTAACATTTTTTTTTGAAAAATGTCATAATTAAATTTTTAGAAGGTGTTAGACTTCGGTTTTTGCATTTTCAAGAATTGTTTTGAAAAATTGAAATTTGTGTGTGTTAGTCTTCAATTACGGAGAATTTTGAGTACGACATGAAAATTGAGTATTTTGCTTGTGTTACACTTGAATTTTAACATATTTAGAAAAAACATAATAATTGAATTTTTTGAAGGTATTAGACTTCTGTTTTTACATTTTTTAGAAATTTTCGAAAAAATTCAAATTTGTGTGTGGTAGACTTCAATTACGGAGTTTTTTTAGTATGACATGAAAATTGAGTATTTTTCTTATGTAACACTTGAATTTTAACATTTTTTAAAAATATATCAGAATTGAATTTTATTGAAGGTGCTTGACTTCAGTTTTAGCATTTTTAAGAAAATTTTGAAAAAATTCAAATTTGTGTGTGTTAGTCTTCAATTACGGAGTATTTTTAGTATGACATGAAAATTGAGTATTTTGCTTGTGTAACACTTCAATTTTAACATTTTGAAACAAAATATCTTAATTGACTTTTTTGAAGGTGTTAGACTTAAGTTTTTGCATTTTTAAGAAATATTTGAAAAAATTAAAATTTGTGTGTGTTAGTCTTCTATTACGGAGTATTTTGAGTACGACAAGGAAACTGAGTATTTTCCTTGTGTCACAATTGAATTTTAACATTTTTTTGAAAAATGTCATAATTGAATTTTTTGAACGTGTTAGACTTATATTTTTCATTTTAAGAAATCTTTCGAAAAAATTGAAATGTGTGTGTGTTAGTCTTCAATTACAGAGTATTTTGAGTACGACTTGAAAATTGAGTACTTTGCTTGTGTTACACTTCAATTTTAACATATTTTTTTTAAAAATAATAATTGAACTTTTTGAAGGTATTTGACTTTCTGTTTTTGCATTTTTAAGAAATTTTGGAAAAATTGAAGTTTGTTTGAGTTAGTCTTAAATTACGGAGTATTTTGAGTATGACATGAAAATTGAGTACTTTTCTCGTGTTACACTTCAATTTTTGCATTTTATTTAAAATGTCATAATTGAATTTTTTTAAGGTGTTACACTTCTGTTTTTGCAATTTTAGGAATTGTTTGAAAAAATTGAAATATGGGTGCTTTAGTCTTCAATTACGGAGTATTTTTAGTATGACATGAAAATTGAGTATTTTTCTTGTGTAACACTTCAATTTTAACATTTGTAATAAAATAACTTAATTGACTTTTTTGAAGGTGTTAGACTTAAGTTTTTTCATTATTAAGAAATTTTTGAAAAAATTGAAATTTGTGTGGGTTAGTCTTCAATTACGGAGTATTTCGAGTACGACATGAAAATTGAGTAATTTTCTTGTGTTACACTTCAATTTTAACATATTATTAAAAAATATCATAATTAAATTTTTTGAAGGTGTTAGTCTTCTGTTTTTGTATTTTTCAAAAAATTTTGAAAAAATTGAAATTTGTGTTTGTTAGTCTTCAATTATGGAGAATTTTGAGTGCGACATGAAAATTGAGTATTTTGCTTGTGTTAAACTTTAATTTGAAAATATTTTCAAAAAATATCATAATTGAATTTTTGGAAAGTGTTACACTTATGTAATCGCATTTTTAAGAAATTTTCGAAAAAATTGAAATTTGTGTGTTGGTCTTCAAATACGGAGTATTTTGAGTACGACCAGACAACTGAGTATTTTTCTTGTGTTACAATTCAATTTTAACAATTTTTATGAAAAATGTAATAATTAAA
This sequence comes from Luzula sylvatica, assembly GCA_946800325.1. Classification (NCBI taxonomy): domain Eukaryota; kingdom Viridiplantae; phylum Streptophyta; class Magnoliopsida; order Poales; family Juncaceae; genus Luzula; species Luzula sylvatica. The sequence continues at coordinate 2,009,245 of OX326961.1, forward strand.
TTATTAGAAGGTGTTAGACTTCGGTTTTTCCATTTTCAAGAATTGTTATGAAAAATTGAAATTTGTGTGTGTTAGTCTTCAATTACGGAGTATTTTGAGTATGACATGAAAATTGAGTATTTTTCTTGTGGAACACTTCAATTTTAACATTTCTAATAAAATATCTTAATTGACTTTTTTGAAGGTCTTAGGCTTAAGTTTTTTCATTATTAAGAAATTTTTGAAAAAATTGAAATTTGTGTGTGTTAGTCTTCAATTACGGAGTATTTTGAGTACGACATGAAAATTGAGTAATTTTCTTGTGTTGCACTTCAATTTTAACATTTTGTTAAAAAATGTCATAATTAAATTTTTTGAAGGTGTTAGTCTTCTGTTTTTGTATTTTTCAAAAAATTTTGAAAAAATTGAAATTTGTGTTTGTTAGTCTTCAATTATGGAGAATTTTGAGTGCGACATGAAAATTGAGTATTTTGCTTGTGTTACACTTTAATTTGAAAATATTTTCAAAAAATATCATAATTGAATTTTTGGAAAGTGTTACACTTATGTAATCGCATTTTTAAGAAATTTTCGAAAAAATTGAAATTTGTGTGTTAGTCTTCAAATACGGAGTATTTTGAGTACGACCAGACAACTGAGTATTTTTCTTGTGTTACAATTCAATTTTAACATTTTTTTTTGAAAAATGTCATAATTAAATTTTTAGAAGGTGTTAGACTTCGGTTTTTGCATTTTCAAGAATTGTTTTGAAAAATTGAAATTTGTGTGTGTTAGTCTTCAATTACGGAGAATTTTGAGTACGACATGAAAATTGAGTATTTTGCTTGTGTTACACTTGAATTTTAACATATTTAGAAAAAACATAATAATTGAATTTTTTGAAGGTATTAGACTTCTGTTTTTACATTTTTTAGAAATTTTTGAAAAAATTCAAATTTGTGTGTGGTAGACTTCAATTACGGAGTTTTTTTAGTATGACATGAAAATTGAGTATTTTTCTTATGTAACACTTGAATTTTAACATTTTTTAAAAATATATCAGAATTGAATTTTATTGAAGGTGCTTGACTTCAGTTTTAGCATTTTTAAGAAAATTTTGAAAAAATTCAAATTTGTGTGTGTTAGTCTTCAATTACGGAGTATTTTTAGTATGACATGAAAATTGAGTATTTTGCTTGTGTAACACTTCAATTTTAACATTTTGAAACAAAATATCTTAATTGACTTTTTTGAAGGTGTTAGACTTAAATTTTTGCATTTTTAAGAAATATTTGAAAAAATTAAAATTTGTGTGTGTTAGTCTTCTATTACGGAGTATTTTGAGTACGACAAGGAAACTGAGTATTTTCCTTGTGTCACAATTGAATTTTAACATTTTTTTGAAAAATGTCATAATTGAATTTTTTGAAGGTGTTAGACTTCTATTTTTTCATTTTAAGAAATCTTTCGAAAAAATTGAAATTTGTGTGTGTTAGTCTTCAATTACAGAGTATTTTGAGTACGACTTGAATATTGAGTACTTTGCTTGTGTTACACTTCAATTTTAACATATTTTTTTAAAAAATAATAATTGAACTTTTTGAAGGTATTTGACTTTCTGTTTTTGCATTTTTAAGAAATTTTGGAAAAATTGAAGTTTGTTGGAGTTAGTCTTAAATTACGGAGTATTTTGAGTATGACATGAAAATTGAGTACTTTTCTCGTGTTACACTTCAATTTTTGCATTTTATTTAAAATGTCATAATTGAATTTTTTTTTAAGGTGTTAGACTTCTGTTTTTGCAATTTTAGGAATTGTTTGAAAAAATTGAAATATGGGTGCTTTAGTCTTCAATTACGGAGTATTTTTAGTATGACATGAAAATTGAGTATTTTTCTTGTGTAACACTTCAATTTTAACATTTGTAATAAAATAACTTAATTGACTTTTTTGAAGGTGTTAGACTTAAGTTTTTTCATTATTAAGAAATTTTTGAAAAAATTGAAATTTGTGTGTGTTAGTCTTCAATTACGGAGTATTTCGAGTACGGCATGAAAATTGAGTAATTTTCTTGTGTTACACTTCAATTTTAACATTTTATTAAAAAATATCATAATTAAATTTTTCAAGGTGTTAGTCTTATGTCTTTGTATTTTTCGGAAATTTTTGAAAAAATTGAAATTTTTGTTTGTTAGTCTTCAATTATGGAGAATTTTGAGTGCGACATGAAAATTGAGTATGTTGCTTGTGTTACACTTCAATTTGATAATATTTTTAAAAAAATATAATAATTGGATTTTTGGAAAGTGTTACACTTATGTAATTGCATTTTTAAGAAATTTTCGAAAAAATTGCAATTTGTGTGTTAGTCTTCAAATACGGAGTATCTTGAGTACGACATGACAACTGAGTATTTTTCTTGTGTTACAATTCAATTTTAACAATTTTTATGAAAAATGTAATAATTAAATTATTAGAAGGTGTTAGACTTCGGTTTTTCCATTTTCAAGAATTGTTATGAAAAATTGAAATTTGTGTGTGTTAGTCTTCAATTACGGAGTATTTTGAGTATGACATGAAAATTGAGTACTTTTCTCGTGTTACACTTCAATTTTTGCATTTTATTAAAAAGGTCATAATTGAATTTTTTTAAGCTGTTAGACTTCTGTTTTTGCAATTTTAGGAATTTTTTGAAAAAATTGAAATATGGGTGCTTTAGTCTTCAATTACGGAGTATTTTTTGTATGACATGAAAATTGAGTATTTTTCTTGTGTAACACTTCAATTTTAACATTTCTAATAAAATATCTTAATTGACTTTTTTGAAGTTGTTAGACTTAAGTTTTTTCATTATTAAGAAATTTTTGAAAAAATTGAAATTTGTGTGTGTTAGTCTTCAATTACGGAGTATTTCGAGTACGGCATGAAAATTGAGTAATTTTCTTGTGTTGCACTTCAATTTTAACATTTTATTAAAAAATATCATAATTAAATTTTTTCATGGTGTTAGTCTTATGTCTTTGTATTTTTCAGAAATTTTTGAAAAAATTGAAATTTGTGTTTGTTAGTTTTCAATTATGGAGAATTTTGAGTGCGACATGAAAATTGAGTATTTTGCTTGTGTTACACTTCAATTTGATAATATTTTTAAAAAAATATCATAATTGGATTTTTGGAAAGTGTTACACTTATGTAATTGCATTTTTAAGAAATTTTCGAAAAAATTGAAATTTGTGTGTTAGTCTTCAAATACGGAGTATTTTGAGTACGACATGACAACTGAGTATTTTTCTTGTGTTACAATTCAATTTTAACATTTTTTAAGAAAAATGTAATAATTAAATTTTTAGAAGGTGTTAGACTTCGGTTTTTCCATTTTCAAGAATTGTTATGAAAAATTGAAATTTGTGTGTGCTAGTCTTCAATTACGGAGTATTTTGAGTATGACATGAAAATTGAGTATTTTGCTTGTGTAACACTTCAATTTTAACATTTCTAATAAAATATCTTAATTGACTTTTTTGAAGGTGTTAGGCTTAAGTTTTTTCATTATTAAGAATTTTTTGAAAAAATTGGAATTTGTGTGTGTTAGTCTTCAATTACGGAGTATTTTGAGTACGACATGAAAATTGAGTAATTTTCTTGTGTTACACTTCAATTTTAACATTTTATTAAAAAATGTCAAAATTAAATTTTTTGAAGGTGTTAGTCTTCTGTTTTTGTATTTTTCAGAAATTTTTGAAAAAATTGAAATTTGTGTTTGTTAATCTTCAATTATCGAGAATTTTGAGTGCGACATGAAAATTGAGTATTTTGCTTGTGTTACACTTCAATTTGAAAATATTTTCAAAAAATATCATAATTGAATTTTTGGAAAGTGTTACACTTATGTAATTGCATTTTTAAGAAATTTTCGAAAAAATTGAAATTTGTGTGTTAGTCTTCAAATACGTAGTATTTTGAGTACGACATGTCAACTGAGTATTTTTCTTGTGTTACAATTCAATTTTAACATTTTTTTTTGAAATATGTCATAATTAAATTTTTAGAAGGTGTTAGACTTCGGTTTTTGCATTTTCAAGAATTGTTTTGAAAAATTGAAATTTGTGTGTGTTAGTCTTCAATTACGGAGTATTTTGAGTACGACATGAAAATTGAGTATTTTGCTTGTGTTACACTTGAATTTTATAATATTTAGAAAAAACATAATAATTCAATTTTTTGAAGGTATTAGACTTCTGTTTTTACATTTTTAAGAAATGTTTGAAAAAATTCAAATTTGTGTGTGGTAGTCTTCAATTACGGAGTTTTTTGATTATGAAATGAAAATTGAGTATTTTTCTTGTGTAACACTTGAATTTTAACATTTTTTAAAAATATATCATAATTGAATTTTATTGAAGGTGCTTGACTTCAGTTTTAGCATTTTTAAGAAAATTTTGAAAAAATTCAAATTTGTGTGTGTTAGTCTTCAATTACGGAGTATTTTTAGTATGACATGAAAATTGAGTATTTTGCTTGTGTAACACTTCAATTTTAACATTTTGAAACAAAATATCTTAATTGACTTTTTTGAAGGTGTTAGACTTAAGTTTTTGCATTTTTAAGAAATATTTGAAAAAATTAAAATATGTGTGTGTTAGTCTTCTATTACGGAGTATTTTGAGTACGACAAGGAAACTGAGTATTTTCCTTGTGTCACAATTGAATTTTAACATTTTTTTGAAAAATGTCATAATTGAATTTTTTGAACGTGTTAGACTTATATTTTTCATTTTAAGAAATCTTTCGAAAAAATTGAAATGTGTGTGTGTTAGTCTTCAATTACAGAGTATTTTGAGTACGACTTGAAAATTGAGTACTTTGCTTGTGTTACACTTCAATTTTAACATATTTTTTTTAAAAATAATAATTGAACTTTTTGAAGGTATTTGACTTTCTGTTTTTGCATTTTTAAGAAATTTTGGAAAAATTGAAGTTTTTTTGAGTTAGTCTTAAATTACGGAGTATTTTGAGTATGACATGAAAATTGAGTACTTTTCTCGTGTTACACTTCAATTTTTGCATTTTATTTAAAATGTCATAATTGAATTTTTTTAAGGTGTTACACTTCTGTTTTTGCAATTTTAGGAATTGTTTGAAAAAATTGAAATATGGGTGCTTTAGTCTTCAATTACGGAGTATTTTTAGTATGACATGAAAATTGAGTATTTTTCTTGTGTAACACTTCAATTTTAACATTTGTAATAAAATAACTTAATTGACTTTTTTGAAGGTGTTAGACTTAAGTTTTTTCATTATTAAGAAATTTTTGAAAAAATTGAAATTTGTGTGGGTTAGTCTTCAATTACGGAGTATTTCGAGTACGACATGAAAATTGAGTAATTTTCTTGTGTTACACTTCAATTTTAACATTTTATTAAAAAATATCATAATTAAATTTTTTGAAGGTGTTAGTCTTCTGTTTTTGTATTTTTCAAAAAATTTTGAAAAAATTGAAATTTGTGTTTGTTAGTCTTCAATTATGGAGAATTTTGAGTGCGACATGAAAATTGAGTATTTTGCTTGTGTTACACTTTAATTTGAAAATATTTTCAAAAAATATCATAATTGAATTTTTGGAAAGTGTTACACTTATGTAATCGCATTTTTAAGAAATTTTCGAAAAAATTGAAATTTGTGTGTTGGTCTTCAAATACGGAGTATTTTGAGTACGACCAGACAACTGAGTATTTTTCTTGTGTTACAATTCAATTTTAACAATTTTTATGAAAAATGTAATAATTAAATTATTAGAAGGTGTTAGACTTCGGTTTTTCCATTTTCAAGAATTGTTATGAAAAATTGAAATTTGTGTGTGTTAGTCTTCAATTACGGAGTATTTTGAGTATGACATGAAAATTGAGTATTTTTCTTGTGGAACACTTCAATTTTAACATTTCTAATAAAATATCTTAATTGACTTTTTTGAAGGTCTTAGGCTTAAGTTTTTTCATTATTAAGAAATTTTTGAAAAAATTGAAATTTGTGTGTGTTAGTCTTCAATTACGGAGTATTTTGAGTACGACATGAAAATTGAGTAATTTTCTTGTGTTGCACTTCAATTTTAACATTTTGTTAAAAAATGTCATAATTAAATTTTTTGAAGGTGTTAGTCTTCTGTTTTTGTATTTTTCAAAAAATTTTGAAAAAATTGAAATTTGTGTTTGTTAGTCTTCAATTATGGAGAATTTTGAGTGCGACATGAAAATTGAGTATTTTGCTTGTGTTACACTTTAATTTGAAAATATTTTCAAAAAATATCATAATTGAATTTTTGGAAAGTGTTACACTTATGTAATCGCATTTTTAAGAAATTTTCGAAAAAATTGAAATTTGTGTGTTAGTCTTCAAATACGGAGTATTTTGAGTACGACCAGACAACTGAGTATTTTTCTTGTGTTACAATTCAATTTTAACATTTTTTTTTGAAAAATGTCATAATTAAATTTTTAGAAGGTGTTAGACTTCGGTTTTTGCATTTTCAAGAATTGTTTTGAAAAATTGAAATTTGTGTGTGTTAGTCTTCAATTACGGAGAATTTTGAGTACGACATGAAAATTGAGTATTTTGCTTGTGTTACACTTGAATTTTAACATATTTAGAAAAAACATAATAATTGAATTTTTTGAAGGTATTAGACTTCTGTTTTTACATTTTTTAGAAATTTTTGAAAAAATTCAAATTTGTGTGTGGTAGACTTCAATTACGGAGTTTTTTTAGTATGACATGAAAATTGAGTATTTTTCTTATGTAACACTTGAATTTTAACATTTTTTAAAAATATATCAGAATTGAATTTTATTGAAGGTGCTTGACTTCAGTTTTAGCATTTTTAAGAAAATTTTGAAAAAATTCAAATTTGTGTGTGTTAGTCTTCAATTACGGAGTATTTTTAGTATGACATGAAAATTGAGTATTTTGCTTGTGTAACACTTCAATTTTAACATTTTGAAACAAAATATCTTAATTGACTTTTTTGAAGGTGTTAGACTTAAATTTTTGCATTTTTAAGAAATATTTGAAAAAATTAAAATTTGTGTGTGTTAGTCTTCTATTACGGAGTATTTTGAGTACGACAAGGAAACTGAGTATTTTCCTTGTGTCACAATTGAATTTTAACATTTTTTTGAAAAATGTCATAATTGAATTTTTTGAAGGTGTTAGACTTCTATTTTTTCATTTTAAGAAATCTTTCGAAAAAATTGAAATTTGTGTGTGTTAGTCTTCAATTACAGAGTATTTTGAGTACGACTTGAATATTGAGTACTTTGCTTGTGTTACACTTCAATTTTAACATATTTTTTTAAAAAATAATAATTGAACTTTTTGAAGGTATTTGACTTTCTGTTTTTGCATTTTTAAGAAATTTTGGAAAAATTGAAGTTTGTTGGAGTTAGTCTTAAATTACGGAGTATTTTGAGTATGACATGAAAATTGAGTACTTTTCTCGTGTTACACTTCAATTTTTGCATTTTATTTAAAATGTCATAATTGAATTTTTTTTTAAGGTGTTAGACTTCTGTTTTTGCAATTTTAGGAATTGTTTGAAAAAATTGAAATATGGGTGCTTTAGTCTTCAATTACGGAGTATTTTTAGTATGACATGAAAATTGAGTATTTTTCTTGTGTAACACTTCAATTTTAACATTTGTAATAAAATAACTTAATTGACTTTTTTGAAGGTGTTAGACTTAAGTTTTTTCATTATTAAGAAATTTTTGAAAAAATTGAAATTTGTGTGTGTTAGTCTTCAATTACGGAGTATTTCGAGTACGACATGAAAATTGAGTAATTTTCTTGTGTTACACTTCAATTTTAACATTTTATTAAAAAATATCATAATTAAATTTTTCAAGGTGTTAGTCTTATGTCTTTGTATTTTTCGGAAATTTTTGAAAAAATTGAAATTTTTGTTTGTTAGTCTTCAATTATGGAGAATTTTGAGTGCGACATGAAAATTGAGTATGTTGCTTGTGTTACACTTCAATTTGATAATATTTTTAAAAAAATATAATAATTGGATTTTTGGAAAGTGTTACACTTATGTAATTGCATTTTTAAGAAATTTTCGAAAAAATTGCAATTTGTGTGTTAGTCTTCAAATACGGAGTATCTTGAGTACGACATGACAACTGAGTATTTTTCTTGTGTTACAATTCAATTTTAACAATTTTTATGAAAAATGTAATAATTAAATTATTAGAAGGTGTTAGACTTCGGTTTTTCCATTTTCAAGAATTGTTATGAAAAATTGAAATTTGTGTGTGTTAGTCTTCAATTACGGAGTATTTTGAGTATGACATGAAAATTGAGTACTTTTCTCGTGTTACACTTCAATTTTTGCATTTTATTAAAAAGGTCATAATTGAATTTTTTTAAGCTGTTAGACTTCTGTTTTTGCAATTTTAGGAATTTTTTGAAAAAATTGAAATATGGGTGCTTTAGTCTTCAATTACGGAGTATTTTTTGTATGACATGAAAATTGAGTATTTTTCTTGTGTAACACTTCAATTTTAACATTTCTAATAAAATATCTTAATTGACTTTTTTGAAGTTGTTAGACTTAAGTTTTTTCATTATTAAGAAATTTTTGAAAAAATTGAAATTTGTGTGTGTTAGTCTTCAATTACGGAGTATTTCGAGTACGGCATGAAAATTGAGTAATTTTCTTGTGTTGCACTTCAATTTTAACATTTTATTAAAAAATATCATAATTAAATTTTTTCATGGTGTTAGTCTTATGTCTTTGTATTTTTCAGAAATTTTTGAAAAAATTGAAATTTGTGTTTGTTAGTTTTCAATTATGGAGAATTTTGAGTGCGACATGAAAATTGAGTATTTTGCTTGTGTTACACTTCAATTTGATAATATTTTTAAAAAAATATCATAATTGGATTTTTGGAAAGTGTTACACTTATGTAATTGCATTTTTAAGAAATTTTCGAAAAAATTGAAATTTGTGTGTTAGTCTTCAAATACGGAGTATTTTGAGTACGACATGACAACTGAGTATTTTTCTTGTGTTACAATTCAATTTTAACATTTTTTAAGAAAAATGTAATAATTAAATTTTTAGAAGGTGTTAGACTTCGGTTTTTCCATTTTCAAGAATTGTTATGAAAAATTGAAATTTGTGTGTGCTAGTCTTCAATTACGGAGTATTTTGAGTATGACATGAAAATTGAGTATTTTGCTTGTGTAACACTTCAATTTTAACATTTCTAATAAAATATCTTAATTGACTTTTTTGAAGGTGTTAGGCTTAAGTTTTTTCATTATTAAGAATTTTTTGAAAAAATTGGAATTTGTGTGTGTTAGTCTTCAATTACGGAGTATTTTGAGTACGACATGAAAATTGAGTAATTTTCTTGTGTTACACTTCAATTTTAACATTTTATTAAAAAATGTCAAAATTAAATTTTTTGAAGGTGTTAGTCTTCTGTTTTTGTATTTTTCAGAAATTTTTGAAAAAATTGAAATTTGTGTTTGTTAATCTTCAATTATCGAGAATTTTGAGTGCGACATGAAAATTGAGTATTTTGCTTGTGTTACACTTCAATTTGAAAATATTTTCAAAAAATATCATAATTGAATTTTTGGAAAGTGTTACACTTATGTAATTGCATTTTTAAGAAATTTTCGAAAAAATTGAAATTTGTGTGTTAGTCTTCAAATACGTAGTATTTTGAGTACGACATGTCAACTGAGTATTTTTCTTGTGTTACAATTCAATTTTAACATTTTTTTTTGAAATATGTCATAATTAAATTTTTAGAAGGTGTTAGACTTCGGTTTTTGCATTTTCAAGAATTGTTTTGAAAAATTGAAATTTGTGTGTGTTAGTCTTCAATTACGGAGTATTTTGAGTACGACATGAAAATTGAGTATTTTGCTTGTGTTACACTTGAATTTTATAATATTTAGAAAAAACATAATAATTCAATTTTTTGAAGGTATTAGACTTCTGTTTTTACATTTTTAAGAAATGTTTGAAAAAATTCAAATTTGTGTGTGGTAGTCTTCAATTACGGAGTTTTTTGATTATGAAATGAAAATTGAGTATTTTTCTTGTGTAACACTTGAATTTTAACATTTTTTAAAAATATATCATAATTGAATTTTATTGAAGGTGCTTGACTTCAGTTTTAGCATTTTTAAGAAAATTTTGAAAAAATTCAAATTTGTGTGTGTTAGTCTTCAATTACGGAGTATTTTTAGTATGACATGAAAATTGAGTATTTTGCTTGTGTAACACTTCAATTTTAACATTTTGAAACAAAATATCTTAATTGACTTTTTTGAAGGTGTTAGACTTAAGTTTTTGCATTTTTAAGAAATATTTGAAAAAATTAAAATATGTGTGTGTTAGTCTTCTATTACGGAGTATTTTGAGTACGACATGGAAACTGAGTATTTTCCTTGTGTCACAATTGAATTTTAACATTTTTTTGAAAAATGTCATAATTGAATTTTTTGAAGGTGTTAGACTTCTATTTTTTCATTTTAAGAAATCTTTCGAAAAAATTGAAATTTGTGTGTGTTAGTCTTCAATTACAGAGTATTTTGAGTACGACTATAAAATTGAGTACTTTGCTTGTGTTACACTTCAATTTTAACATATTTTTTAAAAAAATAATAATTGAACTTTTTGAAGGTATTTGACTTTCTGTTTTTGCATTTTTAAGAAATTGTGAAAAAAATGAAGTTTGTTTGAGTTAGTCTTAAATTACGGAGTATTTTGAGTATGACATGAAAATTGAGTACTTTTCTCGTGTTACACTTCAATTTTTGCATTTTATTAAAAAGGTCATAATTGAATTTTTTTTAAGCTGTTAGACTTCTGTTTTTGCAATTTTAGGAATTTTTTGAAAAAATTGAAATATGGGTGCTTTAGTCTTCAATTACGGAGTATTTTTAGTATGACATGAAAATTGAGTATTTTTCTTGTGTAACACTTCAATTTTAACATTTCTAATAAAATATCTTAATTGACTTTTTTGAAGTTGTTAGACTTAAGTTTTTTCATTATTAAGAAATTTTTGAAAAAATTGAAATTTGTGTGTGTTAGTCTTCAATTACGGAGTATTTCGAGTACGGCATGAAAATTGAGTAATTTTCTTGTGTTGCACTTCAATTTTAACATTTTATTAAAAAATATCATAATTAAATTTTTTCATGGTGTTAGTCTTATGTCTTTGTATTTTTCAGAAATATTTGAAAAAATTGAAATTTGTGTTTGTTAGTCTTCAATTATGGAGAATTTTGAGTGCGACATGAAAATTGAGTATTTTGCTTGTGTTACACTTCAATTTGATAATATTTTTAAAAAAATATCATAATTGGATTTTTGGAAAGTGTTACACTTATGTAATTGCATTTTTATGAAATTTTCGAAAAAATTGAAATTTGTGTGTTAGTCTTCAAATACGGAGTATTTTGAGTACGACATGACAACTGAGTATTTTTCTTGTGTTACAATTCAATTTTAACATTTTTTATGAAAAATGTAATAATTAAATTTTTAGAAGGTGTTAGACTTCGGTTTTTCCATTTTCAAGAATTGTTATGAAAAATTGAAATTTGTGTGTGTTAGTCTTCAATTACGGAGTATTTTGAGTATGACATGAAAATTGAGTATTTTGCTTGTGTAACACTTCAATTTTAACATTTCTAATAAAATATCTTAATTGAATTTTTTGAAGGTGTTAGGCTTAAGTTTTTTCATTATTAAGAAATTTTTGAAAAAATTGGAATTTGTGTGTGTTAGTCTTCAATTACGGAGTATTTTGAGTACGACATGAAAATTGAGTAATTTTCTTGTGTTACACTTCAATTTTAACATTTTATTAAAAAATGTCATAATTAAATTTTTTGAAGGTGTTAGTCTTCTGTTTTTGTATTTTTCAGAAATTTTTTAAAAAATTGAAATTTGTGTTTGTTAGTCTTCAATTATCGAGAATTTTGAGTGCGACATGAAAATTGAGTATTTTGCTTGTGTTACACTTCAATTTGAAAATATTTTCAAAAAATATCATAATTGAATTTTTGGAAAGTGTTACACTTATGTAATTGCATTTTTAAGAAATTTTCGAAAAAATTGAAATTTGTGTGTTAGTCTTCAAATACGTAGTATTTTGAGTACGACATGTCAACTGAGTATTTTTCTTGTGTTACAATTCAATTTTAACATTTTTTTTTGAAAAATGTCATAATTAAATTTTTAGAAGGTGTTAGACTTCGGTTTTTGCATTTTCAAGAATTGTTTTGAAAAATTGAAATTTGTGTGCGTTAGTCTTCAATTATTGAGTATTTTGAGTACGACATGAAAATTGAGTATTTTGCTTGTGTTACACTTGAATTTTATAATATTTAAAAAAAACATAATAATTGAATTTTTTGAAGGTATTAGACTTCTGTTTTTACATTTTTAAGAAATTTTTGAAAAAATTCTAATTTTTGTTTGGTAGTCTTCAATTACGGAGTTTTTTTAGTATGACATGAAAATTGAGTATTTTGCTTGTGTAACACTTCAATTTTAACATTTTAAAATAAAATATCTTAATTGACTTTTTTGAAGGTGTTGGACTTAAGTTTTTGTATTTTTCAGAAATATTTGAAAAAATTGAAAATTGTGTGTGTTAGTCTTCTATTACGGAATATTTTGAGTACGACATGAAAATTGAGCAATATTCTTGTGTTACACTTCAATTTTAACATTTTATTAAACAATGTCATAATTGAATTTTTTGAAGGTGTTAGGCTTCTATTTTTGTATTTTTAAGAAATTAATGAAAAAATTGAAATTTGTGAGTGTTAGTCTTCAGTTATGGATTATTTTGAGTGCGACATGAAAATTCAGTATTTTTCTTGTGTTACACTTAAATTTGAAAATATTTTTAAAAAATATTATAATTGAATTTTTTGAAAGTGTTACACTTCTGTCATTGTAATTTTAAGAAATTTTCTAAAAAAATTGAAATTTGAGTGTTAGTCTTCAATTACCGAGTATTTTGAATACGACATGAACACTGAGTATTTTCCTTGTGTTAAAATTCAAATTTTAAATTTTTTTTGAAAAATGTCATAAATTGAATTTTTTGAAGGTGTTAGACTTCTATTTTTGCATTTTTAGAAATCTTTCGAGAAAATTGAAATTTGTGTGTGTTAGTCTTCAATTACAGAGTATTTTGAGTATGACATGAAAATTGAGTATTTTACATGTGTTACACTTCAATTTTAACATATTTTTTAAAAAAATAATAATTGAACTTTTTGAAGGTGTTGGTCTTATGTTTTTGCATTTTGAAGACAGTTTTGAAAAAAATTAAATTTGTGTGGGTTAGTCTTTAATTATGGAGTATTTTGAATGCGACATGAAAATTGAGTATTTTGCTTGTGTTACACTTGAATTTTAACATATTTAAAAAAAACATAATAATTGAATTTTTTGAAGGTATTAGACTTCTGTTTTTACATTTTTAAGAAATTTTTTAAAAAATTCAAATTTGTTTGTGGTAGTCTTCAATTACGGAGTTTTTTTAGTATGACATGAAAATTGAGTATTTTGCTTTTGTAACACTTCAATTTTAACATTTTTAAATAAAATATCTTAATTGACTTTTTTGAAGGTGTTAGACTTAAGTTTTTGCATTTTTAACAAATATTTGAAAAAATTGAAATTTGTGTGTGTTAGTCTTCAATTACGGAGTATTTTGAGTACGACATGGAAACTGAGTATTTTCCTTGTGTTACAATTGAATTTGAACATTTTTTTGAAAAATGTCATAATTGAATTTTTTGAAGGTGCTGGTCTTCTGTTTTTGAATTTTTTAGACATTTTTGAAAAAATTGAAATTTGTGTGTGTTAGTCTTCAATTACGGTGTATTTTGAGTACGTCATGAAAATCGAGGAATTTTCTTGTGTTACACTTCAATTTTAACATTTTATTTAAAAAATGTAATAATTGAATTTTTTGAAGGTGTTGGTCTTATGTTTTTGCATTTTGAAGACAGTTTTGAAAAAAATTAAATTTGTGTGGGTTAGTCTTCAATTATGGAGTATTTTGAATGCGACATGAAAATTGAGTATTTTGCTTGTGTTACACTTCAATTTGAAAATATTTTTAAAAAATATCATAATTGACCTATTTTCGAAAGTGTTACACTTCTGTTATTGCATTTTTAAGAAATTTTTGAAAAAATTAAAATTTGTGTGTTAGTCTTCAATTACGGAGTATTTTGAGTACGACATGAAAACTGAGTATTTTTATTGTGTTACAATTCAATTTTGACATTTTTTTGAAAAATGTTATAATTGAATTGTTTTTAAGGAGTTAGACTTCGGTTTTTGCATTTTCAAGATTTTTTTTGAAAAAATTGAAATTTGTGTGTGTTAGTCTTCAATTACGGAGTATTTTGAGTACGACATGAAAATGGAGTATTTTGATTGCGTTACACTTCAATTTAAACATATTTAATAGAAACATAACAATTGAATTTTTTCGAAGGTATTAGACTTCTGTTTTTTCATTTTAAAGAAATTGTAGAAAAATTCGAAATTTGTCTGTGTTAGTCTTCAATTACGGAGTATTTTGAGTATGACATGAAAATTGAGTATTTTGCTTCTGTAACACTTCAATATTAAGAATTTTTTAAAAAATATCTGAATTGAATTTTTTTATGGTGCTAGACTTCAGTTTTAGCATTTTTAAGAAATGTTTGAAAAAATTGAAATTTGTGTGTGTTAGTTTTCAATTACGGAGTATTTTTAATATGACATGAAAATTGAGTATTTTGCTTGAGTAACACTTCAATTTTAACATTTTTAAATAAAATATCTTAATTGACTTTTTTGAAGGTGTTACACTTAAATTTTTGCATTTTTAAGAAATTTTTGAAAACATTGAAAACATTGAAATTTGTGTGTGTTAGTCGTCAATTACGGAGTATTTTGAATACGACATGAAAACTAAGTATTTTTCTTGTGTTACAATTCAATTTTATCATTTTTTTGGAAATATCATCATTGAATTTTTTGAAGTTGTTAGACTTCTATTTTTGAATTTTTAAGAAATCATTCGAAAAAATTGAAATTTGTGTGTGTTAGTCTTCAATTACAGAGTATTTTGAGTACGACATGAAAATTAAGTATTTTCTTGTGTTACACTTCAATTTTATCATATTTTTGAAAAAACTAATAATTGAATTTTTTTGAAGGTATTAGAGTTCTGTTTTTGCATTTTTAAGAAATTTTTGAAAAAATTGAAATTTATGTGTGTTAGACTTCAATTACGAAGTACTTTGAATATGACATGAAAATTGAGTATTTTGCTTGTGTAACATAACAATTTGAGCATATTTTTAAAAAATATCATAATTGAATTTTTTGAAGGTGTTAGACTTGTGGATTAGCAATTTTAGGAAATATTTGAGAAAAATTGAAATTTGTGTGCGTTAGTCTTCAATTACGGAGTATTTTGAGTATGACATGAAAATTGAGTATTTTGGTTCTGTTACACATCAATTTTTTGAAGGTGTTACACTTCTGTTTTTGCATTTTTATGAAATTTTCGAAATAATTGAAATTTGTATGTGTTACTCTTCAATTACGGAGTATTTTGAGTATGACATGAAAACTAAGTATTTTTCTTGTGTTACAATTCAATTTTAACATTTTTTTGAGAAATGTCATAATTGAATTTTTGGGAGATGTTAGACTTCTATTTTTGCATTTTAAGAAATCTTTCGAAAATATTGAAATTTGTGTGTGTTAGTCTTCAATTACAGATTATTTTGAGGACGACTTGAAAATTGAGTATTTTGCTTGTGTTACACTTCAATTTTAACATATTTTTTAAAAAACTAATAATTGAATTTTTTGAAGGTATTATACTTCTATTTTTGCATTTTAAGAAATCTTTCGAAAAAATTGAAATTTGTGTGTGTAGTCTTCAACTACGGAGTATTTTGAGTATGATATGAAAATTGAGTATTTTGCTTGTGTAACACTGAAATTTGAACATATTTTTAAAAAATACCATAATTGAAGTTTTTGAAGGTGTTAGACTTCTCTTTTTGCAATTTTAGGAATTTTTTGAAAAAATTAAAATTTGTGTGCGTTAGTCTTGAATTAGGGAGTAATATGAGTACGACTTGAAAATTGAGTATTTTGCTTGTGTTACACCTCAATTTTAACATTTTCTAAAAAAATATCTCAACTGAATCTTTTCAAGGAGTTGGACTTTGTTTTTTGCATTTTAAAGAAATATTTTAAAAAAATTGATATTTGTGTGTGTTAGTCTTCAATTACGGAGTATTTTGAGTAATACATGAAAATTGAGTACTTTTCTTGCATTACACTTCAATTACAACATATTATTAAAAAAAGTCATAATTGATTTTTTTGAAGGTGTTAGTCTTCTGTTTTTGCATTTTTAAGAAATTTTGACAAAATTTAAATTTGTGTGGGTTAGTCTTCAATTATGGAGTATTTTGAGTCCGACAAGAAAATTGAGTATTTTTCTTGTGTTACACTTCAATTTGAAAATAATATCAGAATTGAATTTTTTGAAGGTGTTTCACTTCTGTTTTTGCATTTTTAAGAAATTTTTGAAAAAATTGAAATTTATGTGTGTTAGTCTTCAATTACGGAGTATTTTGAGTATGACACGAAAATTGAGTATTTTTCTTGTGTAACACTTCAATTTGAGCATATTTAAAAAAAATATCATAATTCAATTTTTTGAAGGTGTTGGACTTCTGTTTTTGCAATTTTAGGAATTTTTTGAAAAAATTAAAATTTGTGTGCGTTAGTCTTCAATTACGGAGTATTTTGAGTACGACATGAAAATTCATTGCTTGTGTTATACTTCAGTTTTAACATTTTTTAAAAAAATATCTTAATTGAATCTTTTGAAGGAGTTAGACTTTGTTTTTTGCATTTTCAAGAAATATTTTAAAAAATTGAAATTTGTGTGTGTTAGTCTTCAATTACGGAGTATTTTAAGTAATACATGAAAATGGTGTACTTTTCTTGCGTTACACTTCAATTTTAACATTTTATTAAAAAATGTCATAATTGAATTTTTTGAAGGTGTTAGTCTTATGATTTTGCATTTTTAAGAAATTTTGAAAAAAATTAAATTTGTGTGGGTTAGTCTTCAATTATGGAGTATTTTAAGGGCGACAAGAAAATTGAGTATTTTGCTTGTGTTACACTTCAATTTGGAAATAAAATCATAATTGAATTTTTTGAAGGTCTTACACCTATGTTTTTGCATTTTTAAGAAATTTTCGAAAAAAATGAAATTTGTATGTTAGTCTTCAATTACGGAGTATTTTGAGTTCGACATGAAAACTGAGTATTTTTCTTGTGTTACACATCAATTTTAACATTTTTACGAGAAATGTCATAATTGAATTTTTTGAAGGTGTTAGACTTCGGATTTTGCATTTTCAAGAATTGTTTTGGAAAATTGAAATTTGTGTGTGTGAGTCTTCAATTACGGAGTATTTTGAGTACGACAAGAAAATTGATTATTTTGCTTGTGTTACACTTCAATTTTAACATATTTTAAAAAAATAATAATTGGATTTTTTTTGAAGGTTTTAGACTTCTGTTTTTACATTTTTAAGAAATATTTTAAAAATACGAAATTTGAGTGAGTTAGTCTTCGATTACGGAGTATTTTGAGGATGACATGAAAATTGAGTATTTTCCTTGTGCAACAATTTAATTTTAACATATTTTTAAAAAAATATCATAATTGAATTTTTCGAAGGTGTTAGACATCTGTTTTTGCAATTTTTGGAATGTTTTGAAAAAATTAAAATTTTTGTGCGTTAGACTTCAATTACGGACTATTTTGAGTACGACATGAAAATTGAGTATTTTACTTTTGTTACACTTCAATTTTAACATTTTTTTATAAAATATCAGAATTGAATCTTTTGAAGGAATTAGACTATGTTTTTTGCATTTTCAAGAAATATTTTAAAAAAATGAAATATCTGTGTGTTAGTCTTCAATTACGGAGTATTTTGAGTAATACATGAAAATTGAGTACTTATCTTGCGTTACACTTCAATTTTAACATTTTATTAAGAAATGTCATAATTGAATTTTTTTAAGGTGTTAGTCTTCTGTTTTTGCATTTTTAAGAAATTTTGAAAAAATTTAAATTTGTGTGGGTTAGTCTTCAATTATGGAGTATTTTGAGGGCGACAAGAAAATTAAGTATTTTGCTTGTGTTACACTTCAATTTGAAAATAATATCATAATTGAATTTTTTGAAGGTGTTACACTTCGGTTTTTGCATTTTTATGAAATTTTCGAAAAAATTAGAATTTGTATGTTAGTCTTCAATTACGGAGTATTTTGACTACGACATGAAAATTGAGTATTTTTCTTGTGTTACACTTCTATTTTAACATTTTTTCGAAAAATGTCATAATTGAATTTAGTGAAGGTGTTAGACTTCGTATTTTGCATTTTCAAGAATTTTTTTGGAAAATTGAAATTTGTGTGTGAGTCTTCAATTACGGAGTATTTTGAGTACGACATGAAAATTGAGTATTTTTCTTGTGTTAGACTTCAATTTTAACATATTTAAAAAAAATAATAATTGAATTTTTTGAACGTATTAGACTTCTGTTTTTACATTTTTAAGAAATTTTTTAAAAAAATGAAATTTGTGTGTGTTGGTCTTCAATTACGGAGTATTTTGAGTATGACATGAAAATTGAGTATTTTCCTTGTGCAACAATTCAATTTTAACATTTTAATATATTTTCGTAATTGAAGACTAACACACACAAATTGAGTATTTTTCTTGTGTTACACTTCAATTTTAATATATTTTAAAAAAATGTGATAATTAAATATTTTTGAAGGTGTTAGACCTCTGTTTTTGTATTTTTAAGATATTTTCGAAAAAATTGAAATTTATGTGCGTTAGTCTTCAATTACGGAGTATTTTGAGTACGCCATGAAACTTATGTATTTTGCTTGTCTTACACTACATATTTTAAATATTTTTTATAAAATATCATAATTGAGTTTTTTTTTTTAAAGTGTTAGACTTCTGGTTTTGCATTTTTAAGAATTTTTTGAAAACATTGAAATTTGTCCCGTGTTGATCTTCAATAACTGAGTATTTTGAGTACGACATGAAAATTGAGTATTTTTGTTGTGTTACACTTAAATTTTAACATTTTATTAAAATATGTCACAATTGAATTTTTTTGAAGGTGTTAGACTTCAGTTTTAGCATTTTAAATATTTTTTGGACAAAAATAAAATTTGTATGTGCTAGTCTTCAATTACGGAGTACATTGAGTACGACATGAAAATTGAGTATTTTGCTTGTGTCACACTTCAATTTTAACATTTTTTAAAATAAATATCATAATTGAATATTTTTTTTTAAGGTGCTAGACTTCTGTTTTAGCATTTTTAAGAAATTTTTGATAAAATTGAAATTTGTGTGTGTTAGTCTTCAATTAAGGAGTATTTTGAGTGCGACATGAAAATTGAGTATTTCTCTTGTCGTACACTTCAATTTTAATTTTTTTTTTTAAATGTCATAATTGAATTTTTTTTTTTTAAGGTGTTAGACTCCAGTTTTTTCATATTTAAGAAATTTTGGGAAAAATTGAAATTTGAGTGTGTTAGTCTTACATTACGTACTATTTTGAGTACGACATGAAAATTGAGTATTTTTCTTGTGTTACACTTCAATTTTAACATTTTTTTGACAAATGTCATAAATGAATTTTTTGAAGGTGTTAGACTTCTGTTTTTGCATTTTTAAGAAATTTTTGAAAACATTGAAATTTGTCTGTGTTGGTCTTCAATTACTGAGTATTTTGAGTACGACATGAAAATTGCGGACTTTTCTTGTGTTACACTTAAATTTTAACATTTTATTAGAATATGTCATAATTGAATTTTTTGAAGGTGTTAGACTTCAATTTTAGCATTTTTAAGAATTTTTGGAAAAAAATAAAATTTGTGTGTGTTAGTCTTCAATTACGGAGTACATTGAGTACGACATGAAAATTGAATATTTTGCTGGAGTAACATTTCAATTTTAACATTTTTTAAAAAAAAATATCATAATTGAATTTTTTTTTTTTATGGTGCTAGACTTCAATTTTAGCATTTTTAAGAAATTTCTGATAAAATTGAAATTTGTATGTGTTAGTCTTCAGTTAGGGAGTATTTTGAGTGCGACATGAAAATTGAGTATTTCTCTTGTCGTACACTTCAATTTTAATTTTTTTTTTAAAATGTCATAATTGAATTTATTTTTTTTTTTTTTAAGGTGTTAGACTTCGGTTTTTGCATATTTAAGAAATTTTGGGAAAAAATGAAATTTGTGTGTGTTAGTCTTCAATTACATACCATTTTGAGTACGACATGAAAATTAAGTATTTTTCTTGTGTTACACTTCAATTTTAACATTTTTTTGAAAAATATCATAATTTAATTTTTTGAAGGTGTTAGACTTCTGTTTTTGCATTTTTATGAAATTTTTGAAAACATTGAAGTTTGTTTGTGTTGGTCTTCAATTACTGAGTATTTTGAGTACGACATGAAAATTAAGTATTTTTCTTGTGTCACACTAAAATATTAGCATTTTATTAAAATATGTAATAATTGAATTTTTGTGAAGGTGTTAGACTTCAATTTTAGCATTTTTAAGATTTTTTTAAAAAAAATGAAATTTGTGTGTGTTAGTCTTCAATTACGGAGTACATTGTGTACGACATGAAAATTGAGTATTTTGCTTGTGTAACACTTCAAATTTAACATTTTTTAAAAAAAATATCATAATTGAATTTTTTTTTGAAGGTGCTAGACTTCAGTTTTAGCATTTTTAAGAAAGTTGATAAAATTGAAATTTGTGTGTGTTAGTCTTCAATTAGGGAGTATTTTGAGTACGACATGAAAATTGAGTATTTCTCTTGTCGTACACTTCAATTTTAGTTTTTTTTTTTTAAATGTCATAATTAAATTTTTTTTTTTTAAGGTGTTAGACTTCGGTTTTTGTATACTTAAGAAATTTTTGGAAAAAATGAAATTTGTGTGTGTTAGTCTTCAATTACGTACTATTTTGAGTATGACTTGAAAATTGAGTATTTTTCTTGTGTTACACTTCAATTTTAACATTTTTTTGAAAAATGTCATAAATGAATTTTTTGAAGTTGTTAGACTTCTATTTTTGCATTTTTCAGAAATCTTTCGAAAAAATTGAAATTTGTGTGTGTTAGTCTTCAATTCCGGAGTATTTTGCGTACGACATGAAAATTGAGTATTTTGCTTGTGTTACACTTCAATTTTAACGTATTTTTAAAAAACATCATAATTGAATTTTGTCAAGATATTTGACTTCTGTTTTTGCTTTTTTAAGAAATTTTTGAACAAATTGAAATTTGTCTGTATTAGTCTTCAATTACTGAGTATTTTGTGTACGACATTAAAATTGACTATTCTTCTTTTGTTACTCTAAAATTTTAAAATTTTATTAAAAAATGTCATAATTGAATTTTTTGAAGGTGTTAGACTTCTGTTTTTGCACTTTTAAGAAATTTTCGAAAAAATGTAAATTTGTCTGTATTAGTCTTCAATTACGGAGTATTTTGAGTACGTCATTAAAATTGAGTATTTTTCTTGTGTTACACTTCAGTATTAACATATTTTTAAAAAATATGATAATTAAATATTTTTTAAGGTGTTAGACTTTTGTTTTTGTATTTTTAAGATATTTTCGAAAAAATTGAAATTTGTGTGTGTTAGTCTTCAATTACGGAGTATTTTGAGTACGCCATGAAACTTATGTATTTTGCTTGTGTTACACTACATTTTTAAAATATTTTAAAAAAAAATATCATATTTGAATTTTTTTAAGGTGTTAGACTTCTGTTTTTGCATTTTTAAGAAATTTTCGAAAAATTAGATTTTGTGTTTGTTAGTCTTCAATTACGCAGTATTTTGTGTATGACATGAATATTGAATATTTTGCTTTTGTAACATTTCAATTTTAACAATTTTAAATAAAATGTCTTAATTGACTTTTTTGAAGGTGTTAGACTTCTGTTTTTGCATTTTTAAGAAAGTTTTTAAAACATTTAAATTTGTCCCGTGTTAATCTTCAATTACTGAGTATTTTGAGTACGACGTGAAAATTGAGTATTTTTATTGTGTTACACTTAAATTTTAACATTTTATTAAAATATGTCATAATTGAATTTTTTGAAGGTGTTAGACTTCAGTATTAGCATTTTAAAGACTTTTTGGAAAAAAATGAAATTTGTGTGTGTTAGTCTTCAATTACGGAGTACATTGAGTACGACTTGAAAATTGAGTATTTTGCTTGTGTAACACTTCAATTTTCACATTTTTTTTAAAAAATATCAAAAATGAATTTTTTTTATGGTGCTAGACTTCAGTTTTAGCATTTTTAAGAAATTTTTGATAAAATTGAAATTTGTGTGTGTTAGTCTTCAATTACGGAGTACATTGAGTACGACTTGAAAATTGAGTATTTTGCTTGTGTAACACTTCAATTTTAACATTTTTTTAAAAAAATATATCATAATTGAATTTTTTTTTTGAAGGTGCTAGACTTCAGGTTTAGCATTTTTAAGAAAGTTGTTAAAATTGAAATTTGTGTGTGTTAGTCTTCAATAAGGGAGTATTTTGAGTACGACATGAAAATTGAGTATTTCTCTTGTCGTACACTTGAATTTTAATTTTATTTTTAAATGTCATAATTGAATTTTTTTTTTTTTTTTTAAGGTGTTAGACTTCAGTTTTTGTATACTTAAGAAATTTTTGGAAAAAATGAAATTTGTGTGTGTTAGTCTTCAATTACGTACTATTTTGAGTATGACTTGAAAATTGAGTATTTTTCTTGTGTTACACTTAAATTTTAACATTTTTTTGAAAAATGTCATAAATGAATTTTTTGAAGTTGTAAGAATTCTGTTTTTGCATTTTAAAGAAATCTTTCGATAAAATTCAAATTTGTGTGTGTTAGTCTTCAATTACGGAGTATGTTGGGTACGACATGAAAATTGAGTATTTTGATTGTGTTACACTTCAATTTTAACATATTTTTAAAAAACATCATAATTGAATTTTTGTTTCAACGTATCAAACTTCTGTTTTTGCATTTTTAAGAAATTTTTGAAAAAATTGAAATTTGTCTGTGTTAGTCTTCAATTACTGAGTATTTTGTGTACGACATGAAAATTGACTATATTTCTTTTGTTACTCTAAAATTTTAACATTTTATTAAAAAAAATCATAATTGAATTTTTGGAAGGTGTTAGACTCCTGTTTTTGCACTTTTAAGAAATTTTCGAAAAAATGTAAATTTGTCTGTGTTAGTCTTCAATTACGGAGTATTTTAAGTACGTCATTGAAATTGAGTATTTTTCTTGTGTTACACTTCAGTTTTAACATATTTTTAAAAAATATGATAATTAAATATTTTTGAAGGTGTTAGACTTCTGTTTTTGCATTTTTAAGAAATTTTCGAAAAAATTAGAATTTGTATGTGTTAGTCTTCAATTACGGAGTATTTTGTGTATGACTTGAAAATTGAGTACTTTGCTTGTGTTACGCTTCAATTTTAACATATTTTTAAATAAAATGTCCTAATTGACTTTTTTTTAATTTGTTAGACTTCAGTTTTTGCATTTTTAAGAAATTTTTTAAAACATTTAAATTTGTACCGTGTTAATCTTCAATTACTGAGTATTTTGAGTACGACATGAAAATTGAATATTTTTCTTGTGTTAGGCTTTAGTTTTTGCATGTTTAAGAAATTTTTGAAAACATTGAAATGTGTGTGTGCTAGTCTTCAATTACTGAGTATTTTGTGTACGACATGAAAATTGAGTATTTTTTTGTGTTACACTTCAATATTATTATATTTAAAAAAAAAGATAATAATAGAATTTTTTGAAGGTATTAGACTTCTGTTTTTGCATTTTTAAGAATTTTTCAAAAAAAAATTCAAATTTGTGTGTGTTAGTCTTCAATTACGGAGTACGTTGGGTACGACATGAAAATTGAGTATTTTTCTTGCATTACACGTCAATTATAACATATTTTTTAAAAAGATCATAATTGAATTTTTTTGAAGGTGCTAGACTTCTGTTTTTGCATTTTTTAGAAAGTTTTGAAAAAATTGAAATTTGTGTGTGTTAGCCTTCAATTACGGAGTATTTTTAGTACGACATGAAAATTGAGTATTTTGCTTGTGTTACACTTCAATTTGAAAAAAATTTAAAAAAATATCATAATTGAAGTTTATGAAGGGGTCGGACTTCTGTTTTTGTATTTTTAAGATATTTTCGAAAAAATTAAAATTTGTGTGCGTTAGTCTTCAATTACGGAGTATTTTGAGTATGACATGAATATTGAATATTTTGCTTGCGTAACACTTCAATTTTAACATTTTTAAATAAAATGTCTTAATTGACTTTTTTGAAGGTGTTAGACTTCAGTTTTTGCATTTTTAAGAAATTTTTGAAAACGTTGAAATTTGTACCGTGTTGATCTTCAAATACTCAGTATTTTGAGTACGACATGAAAATTGATTATTTTTGTTGTGTTACACTTAAATTTTAACATTTTATTAAAATATGTCATAATTGAATTTTTTGAAGGTGTTAAACTTCAGTTTTAGCATTTTTGAGAATTTTTGAAAAAAAATAAAATTTGTGTGTGTTAGTCTTCAATTACGGAGTACATTGAGTATGATATGAAAATTGAGTAATTTGCTTGTGTAATACTTCAATTTTAACATTTTCTAAAAAAATATATCATAATTGAATTTTTTTTAAGGTGCTAGACTTCAGTTTTAGCATTTTTAAGAAATTTTTGATAAAATTGATATTTGTATGTGTTAGTCTTCAATTAGAGAGTATTTTGAGTACGACATGAAAATTGAGTATTTCTCTTGTCGTACACTTCAATTTTAATTTTTTTTTTTTAAATGTCGTAATTGAATTTTTTTTTTTAAGGTGTTAGACTTCATTTTTTGCATATTTAAGAAATTTTTGGAAAAAATGAAATTTGTGTGTGTGTTAGTCTTCAATTACGTAGTATTTTGAGTACGACATGAAAATTGAGTATTTTTATTGTGTTACACTTCAATTTTAACATTTTTTTCATAAATGTCATAAATGAATTTTTTGAAGGTGTTAGACTTCTGTTTTTGCATTTTAAGAAATCTTTCGAAAAAATTGAAATTTGTGTATTACACTTCACTTTTAGCATTTTTAAGAAATTTTCGAAAAATAATTGAAATGCGTGTGTTGGTCTTCTATTACAATGTATTGTTAGGACAACATGAAAATAAATAATTTTGCTCATGTTACAGTACAATTTTTACATTTGTAGGAAAATATGATAATTGACTTGTTTTGAAGGTGTTAGACTTCACTTTGAGAATTTTTAAGATATTTTTGAAAAAATAGAAATGTGTGTGTGTTTGTCTTCTATTACGATGTATTTTGAGGAGAATATCAAAATAAAGCATTTTGCTCGTGTTACACTTCAATTTTAACATTTTGAAGAAAATATGACAATTGACTTTTTTTTAATGTGTTAGACTTCATTTTTTAATTTTTCAAAAATATTTACAAAAATAGAAATTTGTGTGTGTTAGTCTTCCATTACGACGTATTTTGTGGACAACATGAAAATTAAGAACTTTTCTCATGCTACACAACAATTTTAACATTTTTAAGAAAATATGATAATTGGCTTTGTTGTTAGACTTCTCTTTGAGGATTTTAAAATTTTTTTGAAGAAATAAAAATTTGTGTGTGTTAGTCTTCTATTACGGAGTATTTTGAGAAAAACACTAAAACTAAGCATTTTGCTCGTGTTAACACTTCAATATTAACATTTTTAAGAAAATATGATAATTGACTTTTTTTTAAGGTGTTATACTTCACTTTTAAAAAATTATGATTGGAGAGATAAAAAATTAAATAATGTTTGTCATAATTTTCTAGTTTCTTGTTTTATTATGTAGGTCAATATTATCTTTGTGATGCCGGTAATCCAAATGGAGAGGGATTTATTGCACCATATTGATGTCAACGATATCCATCGAATGATTGGAGAGATGGAATGCAACCATTCACGACAAATGAGTTTTTCAATTATAAGCATTCCTCATTCTGAAACGTCATAGAACGATGTTTTGACTTGCTTAAGGGAAGATGGGCAATTCTTAGGAGAATATCATTTTGTCCTGTGAAAATTCAGTGTAGAATTATTTCTGCATGTGCACTTTTACATAATCATATTAGAAGAGAGATGATTGTTGATCATATGGAAGAGTAATGTCAAGAAAATAATTCATCTTAATCGGCGGATGAGATAGAGAATAGTCGAATTAGACATATCGAAACAAGTGACGAGTGGACACATTGCAGAGATACTTTAGCTGAACAAATGTTTAATCAGTGGAGGAATTCAACGAATATTAATTAAACCAATTTGGTTATTTTGTATTTTGATAAATTATTAATTTTATAATTTATTTTATTCTAATTATTTTTATAAAAATAAGTTAGTATAAATATGTTATTTTTATAAATATAGAATGTTTATAATTTTTATATTTGTGTTGAAATAACATGCCATGGAATAAATAATTGTACCAACCAAACATGGTAATAGAGTACGCCAGGAAATAGTATGCCTTGGCATGAGATTACATGGCATACTCTATGCCAAGACATTCTCCAAAGCACGAACCAAACAGCCCCTGATTTTTAGAGTTGACTAGAATATGGTTTAAATTTAATACCTGCAATTTTGTTTTCCAATAGTCTCTCCTATTTTCCAGGAAAATGATTTCCTGTGAGATTTTTATATAAAAGAAAATGAATTATGAGTAGATAATTTGGGGATTTTTGATGATATAATTGTTCGATAATTCTACAAATTATTTTTAGTGATTAACTAAATCTTGTTATTAAAATAATTGTGTTTTTATTGATTAGAAATTAATGTGTGTGTGTGGTTGTGGGGGGGGGGGGGGGGGGGGGGGGGGGGGGGGGGGGGGGGGGATAATTTGATTTATAAATAATTTCTCTATTTTTTATCTTATCATTTTAATGCTTGAACCAATAATTAATAGTTTATGATTAATTTGTTGATTTGAGTAAGGTTTTATGAATAGAATTTTGATTAGTTCAAGTATTTGGTTTATAATTGTTTAAACAAATCTTAGTTTTTGTTCTTGATTTTTGTGATTATTAATTCGGTCTATAATTAATAAATCACCCTTGCAATTGATTTTATTTGGAGAAATTTCTAGATGTTCAAATAATTAAAACATAATTTTTCTCCAATTTTCGCATCAAGAGAAACAAACTTATTTTGCAACTTTTTTGTTTTATTTTGATATATTCCGTTTTTCAATATTTTTATTTGACACTCTTTGCACTTTTTCCGATTTTGTGTTGTCATCTTCTCTCTCACCAATACACCATTTTTAATATATATTAATAGTCTTTGAAAAATCAAATATCATAATTGTGAAATTGAAATTGCTTGTGATAATTTGTATTGGACCATTGAAGGAATTGTATTTGCCCATTAATCAATTTGTGTTAGAAAAAACTATATTGAACACATTAGTTTCAATTGAAGCCAAGTTTCTCTGCGACCGATACTTTGACTTGCCATTATATTCATTTAAGTTTAAAAAATAATAAATAAGTTTTGAGACTCGTGAATTAGAATACACAGTTCAAACGATCTATTTACGAGTTTTTCACGATCACAAATCAAGCCCCTACAAAAACAATATCCGGAATTCAATATGGATGGATACTTTGTGGAATATTTGAAAGACGCGGAACATAAGATCTTCGACGACAAAACACCCAATATAAGAATTACAACCAACAAAGCCATACAAGATGCGGAATTGTTGTTCTCACTATACAGCTAGTTAATTTTAAGTTCATAGTTACTTTTTTAAGAATTGTAATGATAGCTAGATCTCAATGGTCATGCCAATTTCATGATAGTTGTTGTAAATACATTTTATTTATTTATAATAATATAATCTAGACATGCTATTGTTTGCCATTTCAAAAAAAACTAACATCAGCGACGGATCTTGACGGAGTTTTGAGTTTTTTGGAGGACAAAATAAAATATATGTATTAAATTTATGTTACAAAAATTTTGTGAGAGACAAGCAATAAAATTTACAATGTTACACACTAGTTATTTTTTTGTGGGGATCTTGACTGAGTTTAATTAAAAAGAATTGTGGGGGCATGCCCCTCCCCCCTCCCTTACTAAGATATGCCCTAACTAACAACAAATAGAAACTTAATCAGTGTTCGCACCATCAACATCATCACCATGAACCTCACCTCCAGTTTCGGCTCTCACATCAACAGAGAAGATGTACTCCTGATCACAACCCAAGTACGAGTCGCACATCAAGAATATAGTGTAGTCCTTCTTGCCTGCTTCGTTTGGAGCCGTGAAAGTAAGACGCGCCTTCGACTTCCTCTGCAAAGACACCTTCTTTATTGCAAGCAATTGATTCGCTGATATGTCCCCTACAACCAGCCAATATCCTTCTTCCTTTGCTTTCGGGTACCTCTCTGCGTCCACGGGCCCCACTTCCATCCTCCCCTCCATCTCTCTCTCCAACGTCACCTTCACAAACAAACAAACAAATAATTAGTTACTCAAATCCTATCTAATTTCAAAATCTATAACACAAACGAAGAAGGATAACATTATCAATATTAGGATAACATTATCAATAGTAAAAATAACAATATACCTGAAGGGTAACATTACCGGCAGGGCCAACTTGATCAGAATTGAGGACCAAATAAGACATATCAATATTAGGATAACGATTGCAGAATCTAGCGATGTTCATTAATTGCGAATTGGACATGTTCAACAGCTCTCTCCTCTCAGAATCCTCCATCTCAACCAAGTCGAACACCGTCTTGACTCCTCTCTCCTCACACGTCTTCGCCAAGTCCTTTCCAAAATGTGGTAACTGGATCAGAACCGGATCACCCCCCCACATCCCTTGCGTCACCATCTGGCTCGCCTCCATCGCCGACAAAGCCAGACTTAACCACCCGTTGCTCGAAATCACGTCCACCATAGCTTGCAAGAGCCGGTGAGCCGATGATAAAACTTCCCTCTGGTCTAACGCAAGATTACCTACAACAAAATGCCTCGAGAAGTGTGCTTGTAATAACGCATTTGCTTTAAGATGCGGGTCGGCGGAACGGGGGTTATCGATGGAGAACCTCTGGTGATGGATGAGTTTTTTAATTTGATCCTCCTCTCCGGGTCGAATGGGCAAGTTCGCGTATTCCGAAGCGGAAGATAACACGTCCAGCAATCCCTTCATTTTAGTCTTCGGAGCTAGCGAAGATCCGAAACACTCGACAGTTGCGTAACTAATGTAATAATAAGAAGCAATGAGACCCAAGTTGAGGGCTTTTAGGTACATCTCTTTCTCAATGGAAATGCACTTGCTCAACTCGAGATCCGTGATCACATTCTCTATCATCTCCGAAAGATGGTCAGATAGATGACGGTGACTCACTCCTTGGAGGTTGTAATAATTCGGGTTTTTGGTAAGACGCCGGTACATGAAAGTCCAGGTTAAGTGGTCGACCGCATCTTGCTTGTTCTCCACGGACCCCACGACGACCTCGGCGTTCATGTGATCGTGCAAGAAATGGTGTAAGTGACTCTCTACCGGGAGAGCTTCGTACAAGAACTTCTTGTAGTACTCCTTTTTCGGGGCGTGGCACAAAATCACACACTTGCCTGAATTATCCTTCAAAGGCCGGCTCGCATGCCCCATCATTTGGAGCAAGTCCGTTATTGGATAATCGGTGCGAGCGTTTTCTCTACCGTCATAATATTGAGTGCCCATTACGACAACCAAGTGAGCCGAAAGAGACCGGCCCCAACAAATGGACCTGCTTGCGACACACACTTGGATTTGACCGCTCAGGTATAGATTAATCACAATCTCTTTCTCCAGCTCGGTCAAACCCTCGTGTAAATACCCCACGCCATATGTCAAAGCATGTTGAAGTGTTTCCTCTTTGATCTGCTCGATGAAAGGTCGCATCTCCTCCTTGGATCCTAGAAGATATGGGCAGTGGAAGTTCTCGGCTTCGTCCTTGTCGCCGTGCTCAGCAAATGCGTACGCGCACAAATCCAAGGCAGTTAATCTCGCGTGTTTTCGTGTCGGTACGAAAATGAGAGCAGGTTTGCCTTTTCTAGCATGTTGGGAGATGGCCGTGTAAGTGGGCTTCGTCATGGCTTGCATTCTCGCCTCGAAATTCACGATATCGACCCCTTGGATGTGGATCTCTAACGGTACGGGTCGAACTGCAGGAGGGAAATTAAACAACCCGTGGGAGGCCACACCGATCCACTCGCCCAAGTCTTTCGCATTTGCAAGCGAGGCCGATAAAGCGACTATTCTTATATTATTCTTGATTTGACTAGAAATATGTCTCATGCGAGAGACAATTATCTCGAGAACTGGACCGGACTCTCCGCCAATTAAATGCAACTCGTCCACTATGAAAAGAGAAACACGTTGTATGCATTTCCTCTGTTTCCACCGACGAGACAACGCATCCCATTTTTCAGGCGTACCGATTATAATGTGACCTTTTTCCAATAACTTGAGATCCGACGCGGTCTCTCCAGTCAACTCTACTACACGTATTCCGAGACGACCTTCAAATTTCTCCTTCCAGTCTCGGTACCGTTCTTTTGCCAGTGCTTCGATCGGAGCAATATACACAGTTCTCATTGCAGTATCCGTTCCGGTTGATTTTAGATAAGTCCTTAAGATAGCAAACTCGGCACAGATGGTTTTGCCACTGCCAGTGGGGGCCGCTACAAGTGCATTATCGTCTGAATTGTACAACACGTTGAAAACTTGGGTCTGAATGGGGTTGAAATGCTTGAACGAGTCGTACAAATCCTCAAAATTAGGGTTTTGTAAAGCAGTAACAGGGAGAGGTTGTAAGTCCAACAACTCGGTTGGGGGAGCGTACTTTTCAGGCAAAATCAAATGCCTGAAACAAACCGGTAATATGGTTTGAGAACCGAGCCACTTGTCAGAGACGACGCGAATGAAAAACTGGTGAGGCACGGGTTCGAAAATCGGCACGGTGAAATTTATCGTATGATCTTCGTCGATATATTGTTTCTTGAGCAAGAAATACTCGTGGTGGAGTATGAACTCGCCGTCATTATCTTCGACGATGATCCAAAAGGGCTCTGCAAAACCGTGAGCTTTATCATCCCAAATGAAATCAGGACTTATGATCAGCTCGAACCCCAAAACGGAGCGAGTTATTGGCAGGACGTGAGCTGAAAGGTTAACTTTAGGGATTTGATGGATGAATTTATGGATCGTTTTGCCCATTTTCTGGTACTTGATTAATTGCCCAATTTCTTGGGCAGAAAGATCGTAGTACTGGTCCCACGCGAGGTCCTTCTTCTCGAGCTTCATTAAAATCTCACTCGGAATGCTGGTGAATTGGCGAAGAGGAGTCTGGACGCTCCACATGCGCTTGTCCACCATTTTGCATAAATTCAGCGCTTTCTCTGCCAGTTGGGCCCATCCTCTTTTCAGCACTATTTCAAACAGCGACCTAAGAAGCCGACCAGCATTCTGCACAAATAAAAACAACCAATTAATTTAATTTATAAAAGTTCAAATAAAATCAAATAAAGACGGTACCTGTTGGATGTAAACCATGTCGGAAGAAAGAGTGAGGCCCTCGAGTCCTAGCCTGGAAATATAAACCTGAAGCAAAACATTAATCTTGGCGCTGGGTTCCTCCAAGCTCTCCTTGACGGGAATTGGCACGCGTTCGAGTAATTTCGCGAGTTCCATCTTCTCGTCCATTCGCACCGACACGTACTTGAATTCCTCGCTCAGAGAGAAGATCCGGCACAGCTCGATGTTCCCCATTGTCGGCTTTAAATACTCGTTGTACGTCGAAATCGTCCCGTGTGTTATGTAGTAGTTACTCGCTATTCTCCCCAGATCCGTTTCTTGGAAGTACCCGCTCTTTCTGTCGTACTTTATCAAGTTGTACTTGTCCAGCAAGTTTCCCGCAGAATGTATCTGTCCCCCCAAAAAAAACATAAAATTGTCATGATCTCAACAACAACAAAAAATTAAAATTAATTTAATTAATTACCAGATCGGCCCTTCGTTCTTCTAGATGCTTATCTTTGGAAATAATATTTGCCGGCATGCCATACAAAGTGGGATTCCTAAGCATTCGAACGAAAAGATACGTGTACCCAAGCCACGTACATGCTTCCCTCGTGTTCTTCACGGATCCCAAGACAATCTCAGCATTCAACTGGTCTGCGAGATTCGCGACCAACTGGCTCTCAATGGGCAATTGCTGATTCATGATCGACAAATAGTATTGCAATTTGGAATGCTCGGTTAATATAATCCCTTCACCATACACGTCGAACTGAGGGCGTCCCGCACGACCAAGCATTTGCATCACGTCCAATGGACTCAACTCAGTCCACGTGCCTTTCTCTGGACTGTACACTTGCGTTCCTTTAATAATCACTGTATGAGCCGGTAAATTCACTCCCCATGCAAGCGTCGCCGTCGAAACCAACACTTGCACGTGCCCATCTGCGAATAACTCCTCAACTAAATCTCGGTCCACTCGGGCCAAACCGGCATGGTGAATCGCAAATCCATAGGGCAATAAATCCTTCAGGTCGTTGCTCCTCACCAACTCGGTTTGACTGCTGAGAATCTCACGACTCGCACTGTCGTCCTTTAAAAACCGGCCTATCATATCGTTCGTCAGAGCGGTGTCACGAATCGCTCGAGCCGTTTTGGTTGTTTCCTTTCTAGAGTGGACAAAAATAAGCACTTGGTGTTTCCCTGCAGAGGCAATCACCTTCTCGTAGCAAATCTCGTTCATTAATTGAAATCTCTGAAGAGGATTCTTCACAGTTATGCCGATGTATTGCTGAGCAAGTGGGCACGGGCGGTAACTATTATCGAAATGAAACAAACCCTCTTGCCTCACGCGTAAAAACAGCGCCACGTCATCATAATTCGGCAGAGTTGCCGAGAGACCGATGAGTCTACAAAACTCTCGAGTAGCCTCGACCTGACGAATCGTTCTCGCAACTATGCTCTCCAAAACTGGGCCTCGATTATCGTGCAAGAGATGAATCTCGTCGATAATTAACAATTTCACGAGATGCGCGTAAGTCCTGTCCCCAGATTTACGAGTCACAATATCCCACTTTTCTGGAGTCGTGACGATGATTTGGGTCTCTTCGATTTGCTGAAGGGACAAAATCTGGTCGCCACTAAGTTCCCTAACCTTCACTCCATATGATTTCAACCGGTTCGATAAATTCCCCACCACTTCCGCAACCAAAGCCTTCATCGGCGCGACGTACACGATCTTATAAGCGGTGTTATCGAACTCCCCATCTTCTCTCACGTGTTTTCCTATCTCGTTCAATATCGTCAACATTGCAACGTTGGTTTTTCCCGCACCGGTAGGAGCGCACAGGAGAAGGTTATGTATGTGATTGAATGCCGCGTCGTAAACTCGGCTCTGGACTCGATTCAGTTGCTTCATCCCTTCAAATGCTGGTCGAGCCCACTCAGGCAAGTCCGAAATTTTAACCATCTCTTCACCCGGTGCGAACCCTTTTTGTTTCAAAGCAGGCACATGAAACTCCCGGTACCCCTTGTGTTGGGTTCGGTAAGTACTTTCTGGAAGCGTGCATTTTTCGTTGGATCTGAGGAAACAACCTTGTTGAAACGCGAGACTGTCCAAGTCAAGCAATTGTCTCGTCCCGTTCAACCAAGCATCGTCTCCTCCTGCTGAGCTGTCGACACGGGCCCCAGTGGACGATGAGCTTCCATCCCCGTCCCTCAACAAGTGTCTAGCTTCCTCGCGAATGCTCCGTTCCAAATTCCTCTGCCTCTCCATGGCAGAAGCTCGAGTAGCATGGAGCTGTTCTAATATTGCAACCCCAACAGGCCCCACAGAACTTATCTCCTCCTCAATACTCTTCCTCTCTTCCTGGCCTTCGGCTCTCGCTAGGCGGGTGCACCAGACGATATTGAACCTGTTTTGTACCAGAAGTTTGACCAGGTCAAACTTCTGGTATTCTAGAAGCTGTACGAGCCGGCCCTCCACGTCGCGATCATCCCCTTGCGCAACGATCTTGAGAATGTCCTCCGCCAATCTCTGGCTGTTTTGTGGGTCCATTGAGTCCCCGTATGCTTGGGAGATTTTGCGTTTGAGCCAGTACGCGTCTATGTCTTGTACATTTACAGTTAAGCCCTCGTTCGATAGTTCAGATTCCTCCTCGTCGTTACCGCCCATTTGCATGGCCTCTGATCCGCCACCTTCCCTTTCCTCTTCTTCCTCCTCTGATTCTTCTTGCACCTTAAATACACAACCAAAACATAAGAATAAAAATACATGTCAAAATCAAAGTACAGAAAAATAAAACTATGATTTGTTTGAAATTTACCAGATCGAGAACACTATCATCTTCTTCATCATCTTGCTCGAATTCAACTGCGACACCAATATCATCATCTAAACTGCCATCCTCTCCATTGGGCTGGACTCCAGTTCTTGCATCTTCACTGGCATCGTGAAATTCGGTAATCAGTTCCCTGAAAGAGGCCCTCTGATCGAACAGCTGGTTCGAGATCGGGTTCAAGAGCTTCTCGATATCTTTCTTCTTGTCCTGATTCTTTGCTTTGTCGTTCTTCAGCATCACCAAAACCTTATCTGGAGCACCGCGGAACACGTCTTCAGGTTGACCACTTGATTGTTCCATAATTATGGGCAATAATGAGTCGTAAGCCGCCCAAGTTTCCTTGGTCTTGGGACTATACATAAAATCGTCATCATTTAAGGATAAGACGCTCTCTTCTTTGCGGACCAGTCTCCTCTTCCTTGTATCTTTTTTCAACACGAGATCGTCAGCGTTAGGTTCGTCCCTCTTTCGTTTTGCTTTCTTCATAATTTTCTCTTCTAATTGGGGTGGTTTGTCTCGGGAAACACGATCTCCAAAGGCTTTCAGATCGATTTTTCCCCAAAGGGTTTCGGGTTCGCCGGTTGGTTCGTGAGTGTCTTGAGGACGCGAGTCGGTAGTTAAGACTAGACTCGAGTTTGCACGATACTCGTACTGCTTGAACCGAGCGTGTGCTTCAGCTCCACCTCCTCCAAGTCCAGACATGATGCTAGGAAGTTATTTTAGAGGGACAAAGCCCAGAATTTCTGCTACCTGCAAACAATTGTAGGAAAGTTAGATTGGCAAACAAAAAGCGGAATCTTCCGTGACAAATCACAAACCCTAGAATGAAGAACCAAATATAATCAGAAAACATCGTACCTACAAAAGCTCAATGAAATGATCTGCGATCGATGAGGTTTGAGGTTTATGGTTTATGGTTTAGGGTTTAGGGTTTAGAGTGAAATAGAAGGGTTTTCGGGAGAATGGATGAATCCCCACCACCAGTTCGCTCGTGAGTGTAAACCTAGCAATGACAAGTCCAGTCCAAATTTGCATTACAGAGAGCAGAGTCGGTATGATACTGATATCTAACCTATCCTTGGTATTGGTATAAATAATAAGAAGCTGATGCGTGAAAACAATTTATCAACAGCATGAAAACATTTTATGAACAGCAAACAATTTAGCAACAGAGATGAGCGTGCGTGGAAACATTTTATCAACAGACAGATGACACGTATTTGTTAAGGCACTATTGTATAGTTGCAGAAAACTTTCTACTAGTTGTACAAACTAATAGGGGTTTAACACTCAGGCGCGTGTTTGTTAAGGCAATATTGTTCTTTTAGGCCTTCTACCGTGTCCCCCGTTTCTTCCACACTTTCACGATGGCATCATATTTGAAGATTAACCCATTAATTATCCCTTCTCAATTAACGATTAATCCATATTTATTAATAGTTGAATATTTCTAATTAATCTTTAATTGGTAAGGATCTTAATTACCTATTAAATTTTAAGTAAGTATGAATTAATTGTTAATTAATTTTGCTAATGATTGATTAATTGAGAATGATGATGACATTATGAAAGTGTGGGAGAAATTGGGGGGAAAAATATAATATTCTTTGTTTTTTAATGGAAATATAGTGGATTCACTCGTTCCACTTATGTTGCTTAATTAATATTAAAGAGTCAATTGCAGTCTCTATAAGGTGTGAAAAACTCTTTAAATATTAAACAAAATAAAAACAAACAACAAAAATCAATAAAAAATGAAAGAACTACATAGTTAATATTATAAACAGAAAGTAAATAATACAAAAAATTAGAGAGAGAAACTGTTTATTATTGAAAACTGAATTGTTTGTACAAATTATCCACACAAACTAATCTTATATAGAGAACACGACACTCTTTAGTCTAATGTGAACGCTGCATTATAAAAACTCCAATGTGCATCATTCCATGTCCATATATTTTTCTAAGTGTCAATTTTTTTCACATTTGTACATACTATATTAATCTATAATTAATAAATACATTCATATTTATAAGAATCCCCTTGAACGTATTGACCCCCTTTGATTTTGTACGAATGAAAATTTGCCTCGTTAAAATCTTACCAAATAAAACTTCCTGAGACAAAAATCCTGGTGAAGGAAAAAGAGCGCAATATTATTATGTTTCATATTCAACATAAGATGCCTCATTAAAAATCTTATCATGAAAATCCGGTGGGACGAAACCATGCCCAAAGACAAAAAGAATGCATTGTGTATCATTCCCCCCCCCCCCCCCCCCCCCCCCATATGGATATAAATATTTTAAAAACGAACTATTTGACAAACTTAGTTGCTCATGATAAAAAGTTCATTTTGAGAAATATTAATCATATTTGTAATCCATGACAAATATTTATATTTATTACAACAAATTCGTTATTTTCATAATTTGTCTTTAAATTTCTTTAGGGATTCTAATAATCATAATAAAAATATAATTGATTTGCGATAAATACGCATCTATCAGTTTGATCATAGATATAGACATATAATATATCGTCAATATTGAAATGATTATATCATACATGCTCAGACTACTTCAATACATACAAACATCTTTGTTATTTAATATAATATGCTTCGGACATATCTGTCGAGAGATTAAATAATATGCTTCACAGATTCTAAGTCCTTCAGGAATTTTCATTATAGTATAGTCAAACGAGCATATGAATAATTTATTACAATGTATACATGATAGATTTTGAGTCATTCATGGACATTCAAAATGAAATATGAGAGCCGGATCCGAATCCAAAAATAAGTATCCATATCCAAATACAAATGTTTTTTCGTATCCAAATATTCCTTGGAATATAATTTGGATTGATTCGGACAAAACCTAACCCACTAATTCCCCTACTTGAAGCCTCTTACAGTTTTCTCTGCCATTTTGATTTCTAATATATTTTTAATAAAAATATATCACACCACAAAATCAAAACATAAAAATATATCATAATGTAAAAACATATAACATATATTCTATTTTTAAAAAAAAATCATACAATACATCTAAAAATATATAAAAATAAATATATATCATATTAAAAAATATATGATATATCTAAAATGTACAAAATATATAAAACATATATTTAAAAGTTATCATAACTAAAAAAATATTAAAACACAGAAATATATGATGCTTGTAAACATTTTGTATAGGAATAATGAAATTAAAATCAGAGAATTAATTGATAATGAAAAAACTTAACATCTTGTATAGAAATTAAAAAAAAGCAAATCATTCATCACGAAACTTTTAACCCAATAACTATCTACACCCGAATCAATGAATTGAATCTCAAAACTACAAGTCTACAAAGCAGTCTTTTGTTCTGCCATTATCTTTCTTTTCCATTACAAAATACAAATCTAAATTCACAAACATACCTCAAAAAAAGAAAAAAAGAAAATTTCATCCTTCCAAATATTACTATAAACAAAACCTGTTGTAGTCATTTTTTACCATTTCACCCCTACCAAAATGCTCTCTGCAAATTTGATCCTCCCAAATATCATACTTCTTACTACCATTCGCGTAAAACAAACCCCAATGCCTCTCAGTCGGTTCCCCCTCCTTCAAATCCTCATCAAAAAGCGCAAAAATATAAGTCATAACGGGTCTACCGGGTCGTAAAGGCGTACCCGTTACAGGAACCCTCATCACATGCTTAACTAATCTTTGGTTAAATAATTTCGCATTTTCCAAACTAGCTGCATTATCATATTCATGACCGTTTGAAGGCCAACCCGTTTCAGTCACAACTAGGGTTAGGTAATCAAACCCTAGTGAACTCGCCGCAGCATTTAATGCATCCACCAAAGCATCGAATAAATTCGTGTAAACCAAACCATTATTTGGGTCTCTATAGAAAAGACTAGGGTTTTTTGTAAATAATGCAAACTCTAGGGGTATTTGATCGGTTTCTTTGAATGTTAAGTATGGATAGAGATTCACCATGTATGGAGATTTAGTTTTGTTAAGGAAGTTCAAAACGGGTTTTAATATCGGATCCGCTATGGATTCTTGGAATATTCCTCTTGAAGGAGGGAATCTAATTGCTAAAACTGCTAATGAATTAGTAGTAGAAACCTTAATTTTTTGGTGAAGTTTGAATCTTTTCAAGGATTTGTAAAAGTTTTTCATCGCTGATAGGAGAAGAGGGGCGAATTCTGGGACCACCGAGACCTCGTTTCCTACTGAAATTGAAGAGATTCTCGTGTTGTGGATGAAGGGTAAAATCGTCCTTTTGATAATAAAATCAGATCTTGAGGGGTTCGAGGCTAGAAAGGGGATTTCTTCGTTTGGTATGCAGAGTGAGAGAGAGAGATTTGTGTTTGAAAATGAGTGGATTAGGGTTGGATCCATGTCGAATGTTTTTACATGTTTAATGTGTGAAGAAGTGATTAATTTCGCTGCTGAATTGAATGAAGGGAGATTGGAACCTAACCGTCCGTAATTGATTCCAATTCCACGACCTGCATAAGCATGAACAAAAGAAAAAATCATGTAAATAAAGATCATAAAATACATTATGACAAGTAATTATCTTGAATTAACACATATATTTCTTAGTTCAGTTATCACATCACAGTATTAGGAAAGAACGATTCTTTTTCCCAATTTCTTGATACCGCTTGTACCAGAAATGATCTTGCTTCGAGTGATGAAGCAAGATTAACCGAAACATTCCAAAATCAAAGAAAATATAAACTTTAACAAAGGCAAATGCATTTACCTCCAAAGGAGAAAGCCAATCCATTCGAAGGGAGAAAGACAAAAATCAAGAAGACGAACTGGAGCGACGTATATCTGACTAGAGCTTCGTCACATCCTGCCATGCCTGATCTTGATTTCCTTCTCCTTTATCTTTTTGGGAGAAAGAAAATTTGCCGCCTTTGTTTGAAGAACGAAGACACAGCTTTTAACGAACTAGAAAGGTCTTAGTGGGCCGGGTTCGTTGAGTGTCGAAAATAATATCCGAATCCAGTAGTTATATTGGGCCAGTTATGGATGGAGATGTATAAGACCAAATTATCTCCCCCTCTTTTATTTATTATTCTAGTATGTTAATTTTAATATTCTAAATAATCATGATGTAAATATAATAATCAATGATAATAATTTATTTTAAGATTTAATAGTTTTTTTTGTTCGGTTTTAAATCAGTTCAAAATTTCAGATCTTTCATGCTTAATTTCGATTCATCATCATGTGTTTTAAATCGGTTCAAAATTTCAGATCTTTCATGCTTAATTTCGATTCATCATCATGTGTTTTAAATCGGTTCAAAATTTCAGATCTTTCATACTTAATTTCGATTCATCATCATGTGTTTCAAATCGGTTCAAAATTTCAGATCTTTCATGCTTAATTTCGATTCATTATCATGTGTTTCAAATCGGTTTTAAATCCGTTGTCTATAAAAAATTTCCTTTTGTTTTCTATTTTTGTTGGTGTTTGTATTAATTTAATTATAATACATTTAATTTTTTGAGTAAATTTGGAGATGGTTTGAAATCCCTCTTCCAAATAATATATTAATAAGAATTATAATATATTATATTATGATATTTTAGAATATATTGTGATTTTTTGTTAAATTTTCAAATCATAAATTAATGTGTTAAAAATTAAAGTGTTAAATCGTATTTATTCTATCAAATATTGTAGAAAATAGTATTGGAGATAGCCAACATTTTTCATTTTATAATTAGCCAACTTATTTGGAACCTAGCAAGACTTGCATACATTTCTGCGTTTAAACTTATTTTAACATTTGAATTTTTTATAAAATTGCCGGCTTAAGACAAATAATTGTTGCCTTTGTTGTTGATCGAGACTATTAGGATAGGAATGATTTATCACCAATCAATTTGTCACCGATGTCCCGTCAATTCGTAGGATCTCACATAGATCATTTGACTATTATAACACGTGTCAATCTCTCAATGACAAGAAGAGACGCAAAATATATATTGGATAATTATATGATGCCCTCAAATTCTCCCCAACATTTTATATATCACTAATTAACAATTAATTAATATGACAATTAACAATAATACACTTTATTAACGGTTAATTGATATCAATTAAGAATTGTTAATTTGTATGTACTTTAATTACATATCAATTAATCATTATCATTAATAGAATGTGTTTTGTCAATTATCATGTTAATTAATTGTTAATTAGTGATATAGAAAATGTTGGAAATTTTTTGAAGGGACTATATATGGCCTCATATATATTTTAGAACCCATTTAAATATGCTCCTGAATTTCCTCATATATTGAGAGAGAACACAATCAAATAGAGAAATAAAAAATATATACATATCTGGAAAATTGAAAATTTGAGAAAATGATGATCGTGGGGGCACACAAGAAAAAACATTATTAATTTCTTGAATTTCTACAATTTTATTCGTAACTAAGAATTAAAAATAAGTTTAAGACTCGTGACTAGATGACCTATCCTAATTAGCCTAGGCATTTTAATTTTGATATGGAGGGTGTTTGGGTCAATTATGGGGAAAAGATAAAATTTCCGTACGTTCTTAGGGCAGTAGTTTTGTGGT
Organism: Luzula sylvatica; assembly: GCA_946800325.1. NCBI lineage: Eukaryota > Viridiplantae > Streptophyta > Magnoliopsida > Poales > Juncaceae > Luzula > Luzula sylvatica. Next base: position 2,050,530 of record OX326961.1, read on the forward strand.
TGTTTTCGAAATTCAAATTTGACGGCCATAGGCGTTACAAAATTTCTAAACATTTTATTAGGTCAAACTTATTCTGATGGAAAAAATGCAATAGCAGAATAATAGAGATACTATGTTTCTATTAAAATTCATCACTTTTGAAGTTTGAACATTGATCAATTAAAATTCATTTTGAAGAAACGAGACAGATTTTGTTCCAGTGAATTATACTGACAACATTTTAAAAATTGATTCAGAAGTGATGATTACAAATGACAGTAATATTTATTAAGTAAATCATAAATAGGAAATCTCCCACATTAATAATCACTCTGGATCATCACCAGTGATATCTTCCTCCAATCTTTTCGCAACGCCACGTGTCATGTTTTCGAGAAACGAGACAAACGCCTCTTGCGTCCACCCCTTCACCGGGTCAGACACGAAAGACCACTCAACCAAGCACCCATCAAGATCCGGTACGACCCTCAACGTAGCTTCGTACCGTCCAAACCCCTTGTTCGTCTCCGTAATCTCATAACTATACGATCGATCAACCGAGTCGAACTTGACAAGCCTCTCCTTGGCCCATCCAACCGGCAGAGTTGGATCGGCACGGTTAATGGAACCGGCACAGTATCTGATGCAACCAGGTTGGTTGTTGGATCCTTCGACCAGGTGGCACGTCGAAATGGACGAGACCCACTTGTGCAGATTACAAAAATCTCCGAGGAGGATCCACGCTCGGTCTGGTGTCGGACCGACTACTTTTGCCGTGACTTTGCCTTCCCATTTGGGCTCTTCTCCATTTATGCAAGATTTATTCTCCATGAGTCTTATGAGAGGGATAAAAAGGTGGTGTACCGTGTATATAAATAAGTAGTAAGGGAGAAAGAAAGAATCTTGTAGGTGATTTAGTTAGTAATTAGTAATTATATTATGATATGCTCCATTTTAGCTTTTATGAGGGTGTGCTGGGCCACTCACAGACGTGTTTAACTTTTCTAATACATTGTTTAGCACTTAATCCACACAGGCTTTATATACAGATGATAATCACTCTCCCTCATGCTTTAAAATAAATTCTGAAAAATTAAAATATATATATATATATATATATATATATATATATATGGAAATCGCCCACCGTGGGGCTCGAACCCACGACCACAAGGTTAAGAGCCTTGCGCTCTACCAACTGAGCTAGACGGGCTTGTTGATTTCTATTGTTTTATCAAGTTAATTATTTTTAACGATAAAGTAGATTAAAAATAATAAAAATGCGGTGAGCGTGGATCGAACACGCGACCTTCAGATCTTCAGTCTGACGCTCTCCCAACTGAGCTATCCCCGCTTCCTGGTAACATTATTAACTTAGCTTATTTATTAAATATACATATATTAAAAACTCACATAAAGGCCAACTAATTAACGCAACTCCGGCCCACTATTCATTTTTTTTTTGGAAAATTAATGTTCTTTGTCATTCAAAAATTTCTTGCAAAATTAAGCTGGACAAATAAATATTTCATGTTTTTGTGTTATGTCTTTGAAGAAAATTATTAGAATTTTGGATAGAGAATCCACCTTAATGAAAATAAAATATCTCTTGAATTAGTATGTAGGATGAGGAGTTGCTCTCATAATATGTGTGATGTATTATGAAGGTTTGTCCTCTTGCTTCCTTCTTCATAAGGTGATATTATAATTATATCATGACAATCGATTCAATGAATTTAGCTTGTATTGTATAAGTCTTTTCTTTTCTTTTCTATCACTTTTTAAAAGTAAAGAAAAAGTTCTAATTATAAAAAGTGATTAAACTGAAAGCGAAATAAATATTAGTGATATTATAAATAAATAAAAGAAACAATTATCCTATTTTTCACAAAAAAAAGTAAAATATCACACTTTTAATAATATAGCAATAGTTAACTCTATTTTTCCAGCGAAATTTTTGAAAATATCATACTTAAATATCTCACGAACATACTCTATTAAATTTTGTATATAAAAAAATAGAGTGGTTGTAAATATTTAAGGGCCTGTTTGGATGGCAAGAATTTGCAATGGAATTGGAAAATATATTCCTCCACAACGGAGATTCCTTGTTTGGTAACATTTTAAATTTGGAATTAGAAATTGCCGAATTATTTTTTTCTCCTCGTAAGCTTGCAAACTTTTTCTCTCAAAATCTTGGAGTGCCAATTTCCAGCAAAAGTTTAAGTGCATGACCCACTTTTATAAATCATAATTATATTATAGCTCATGAACCACATCTTCATTAAACTATATTTTATAATAATTATTTTAATTATATAATCATATTATAATATATAATATATCATAATAATCAAATAACAATTATACTTTACAATAAGACTGACTATATTTTATAATAATAATAAAATAACAATTATATTATAATGTAACACTGTATATATTATTAAAACAAGATACATTAATTATAATATAATAATATTATATTATATTCATGTAATTAATATAATATGTATATATAATCATATATTATAAATAATATAATGATATTTCTGAAATATAATATTATAATAAGATAACAATAATATTCTTGTATTATTATATTCTTATTATATATTATTGCAATAATATATAATATTATAAAATATAATTTTTATGATAATATAAATACTATATAATTGTTAATATTACAGTATTTGTATTAATTATAATATATAATAATACTAATAGATTAAATATAATATTATAATAATATACCAATATATATAATAATTATTATTATCATATTATAATAATATTGTAATAATAATAATTAATTATCATATTATAATAATATTTTAATAATTAATTATTATATTATATAGTTTTATAATAATTAATATACAATATCATCTTATTATAATATATTATATGTTATAATATTATGTTATTATTATGCAATTGCTAATATTATAGTAATTATATTGTACTAAAAAAATATTAATTATAATATATATTTGTATATAAATATTATATTATAATAATATAAAGTTCATTTATTATTATTATTATTATTATTATTATTATTATTATTATTATTATATGCATATTGCATATAATATAATATTATTGTGTACAATAATATTATTATTATTTTATATTGCAATAATGTTATATTATTTTATATTGCAATAATGTTATATTATAATAATATTATAAAAAAATTCAATAATAATTTTACAGTAATATAATATTATAATTTTTAATCAATTTTAATGAAATGTTATGTTTACATTTTCATTAACGAAATTCCGATTTTTTGTAAACAACCAAACAAAAAATTATGTTTTCCAACATCTTATAATTTTGACATCCAAACAAACTGTGGAATTATTATTTCCAGAACTTTTTACTCCTCCATCTTATAATTCGATTCCACTCTGCTAATTCCACTTGCCAAACAGCCCCTAGAGGCCATATACAGTACCCCCTCATTTCCCCCCAACATCATCTATTTCATAATTAATGGTTAATTATTGAAGTAATTAATAAAAAGATACTTCATTAACAGTTAATTAATATATAATTAAAATACAAATAGATTAACACTTCTTAATTAATATCAATTAACTGTTAATCGGATGTACTTTTGTTAATTATCATGCTAATTAATCATCAATTAATGATTAATTGATGATATAGAGGATGTGGCGGGAAAATGAGGGGGTATGGTATAATTATCCAATATTTAATTAAGTAAAAAAAGCTTACACACCCCCCTCTTATAGTGATGCAACTCGGTTTACAATAGACTTTCGGTTGTAAATATTATTTAAAAAAAACCCTTATATTGACTGTTTTTCACATGGTTATGAATATGAAATTGTGGTATTTATACTAAAAAGAAAAAAGAAAAAAAAGAACCAATAAGCAAGCCTAAGCTTTAGCTTAGACCCCTTGCTTTTTATGCATCATTAAAGAGTTGTGCTTTCAAAAAAAAAAAAAGAGTTGTGCTTTCTCTTAGTGATGTTTAAAAAGTATTCATAGTGCCAAATCTACTAGTATATTCAGTAGTGCTTTTGACAAAAAAAACTTGTGGCTTTTTCTTGGATAATTATTTCTTTCTCCCCATTAATTAAAAATACAGATTCCTTCTTCGTTTATTATGAAGGTAGTTTACTATGATTTTGTAAAATTGATTCTTTTTTAATAGAATCACAATAGAAGTAGGACTTAGAACCTACTAAATTTTTCTCAAAAAAAAAAATTTACTATGATTTACAGCATTCTATATATTATATATATCAAGAACATTGTGATATTTTTTACATGTTGAATCGAAAATTTGCTTGGGATGCAAATGTCCTACGAATATTATATAAAAACACATTATATATATAGGGGAGTTTTATGATAGATTTTTTTTCAAAATATATTTAAAGATATTTAAAGTATTTATCAATTAATTATACATACTTTCTATTTTGCATAGTATAAATGATAAATATATATTTGAATCTTATAAAAAAATAATAATTGACAAATATTATAAAAAAATTAGTTTATCATATAACTTTCATATATAAAATATATAGTTTATTAGGTTACAAGATCCGTGTACTTAAAATATAATAAAACACTACATAATACATTTAGCATTTAGCATGTGATTCGAATATATTTAGCATGTGTACATTGTTTAAGGAGAAGTTAATTAATAGAGAGACACATATTTGAAACGTGCAGATATTATATATATAGTAGTATTGTTTTAATTAAGTCTAGTAGTAGTGAACATTAATAATTTGTATTGGATGATGATGGTTAGTAAATTAAACTATCATATACAGTCCGTTCAATTTTGTTTTTGCTGAAAAGAAGAAGCAGAAATTAGAAGAAAAATAAAAAGAAGGTCTACACTAGCCAATTATGAAAGCAAGGAAAGTATGACCTAACAAGTAACTTATCTAAAAAAAATAGAGTAGTGATGTACACCCCCTAGTACTCCTCTTCTCTCACATTCTTGATGATGTGAATATGATTTAATACCTTCAAAATTAACACACAAAAACATGATACAAATTTAACATCTTAATTTATTATTTAATTATCTCAATTTATGATTGAACATACAATTAAGATGTTAAATCATAAATTAAAGTGTTAATTTTTAAGGTGTTAAATTATATCCACGTCATCAAAAGTGTGGGGGAGAGAGGTGTGGGTATGTCCAACATTTTCCAAAAAAATAACAATAATATGGTAGTATTTAATTAGGGGTTAGGGGGTTTAAGCTGATAACTTTTAGGACCCGAATAACACATTATTGTGCACTCAAACACACATGCCAAATATGTGGGCCCGTCCATTATTCATTTCGTTCAAAAATATGTAAATTGTTATATCAAAATGTATAAATCTAGGCTGGAAAAAATATGCAAAAATGTTACTAATGTAAAAAAGATATATGAAACATTTTAAATGGGCATACGATACGATATGTATTGCACTTATAAAACATATATCATAAATCTAAAAAATATATGAATTATGATACATAAAAAATGATAACAAATAAAGATATATCATTGGTGTAAGAACTTATAAGTTATAACATATGTATTATACTTCAAATGTATATCATACGTTTAAAAAAAAAAAATACATAAATATATAAAATACATATGATACATCTACAAAATAAATAAATATCCTGGATAATAGGCACGTGTGTCAGACAGGCAAAATAGCAAAACAAATATTTTTTGTTAGAAAAAAGAAGATAAATTGTCACGGATCGCACCATAGTGAATCATGGTGAATCGGAGTACACTGAGCAGGCTTGCAAAATCGTTTCTCAATTTTTTTAAATAGGAGAAGGTGAAATGCCTATCTAAATCATTACAAAAATCAATATTTTTTTTTTTGAGTAAATTACAAAAATCAATATAATATCATAGTTAAGTATAATTTAAATTAAGAAAATAAAGAATACAATCATGATTGTAAAAGGGCGAGAATGACTAAGAGCAAAAGTGGATGGATTATTTGCAGCAAGCTTAGCAGCCTCGAAGCTTCTGAATTCTGCTTTGTGCATGCATGATTGGAGATAGCCTTTCGATGTTGATTAACAATTTATTTTTTGTTCCAAATTACAAATAATATCAATATAATTTGTTATTAACGTATAATGAACTTGTTAACATACACCATACAAGCACCTTTGTTCCAAATTACAAATCATAAAATAAATTAATAACATGTCAATTCAATAATATTCATATACAAACTATTATTAATAGCAAACATCATAAAACTAATAACGAAATTAAAATATCATAATTCAAACTGAAAAATAGAATATAAGAAGATAAACTGATACGTAAATCCATTTCACTACAGTGGTGTTTTAAATTTTACTTTGTGAAGTTAGAGATTTGAGTCTGATACAAACTACTTGCACCGGGATTTACTTGTCCCGGGTCAGATAAAACAAGAATATTTGTTGGAATCCAATTAGTGGTCGAAGAAGACCTTTCAATATCTGTAACTTCTATATCATATATATTAACACACTCAAGACAAATAATATTCAAGGCAACAATATAATATATCATATATTAACATATTCAAGATAAAATATAATATATCATATATTAATATATTTAAGACAACAAATATATTATATACGTTAACATATTAAAGAAAAATAATATTCAAGGCAACAAATATAATATGTCATATGATAAATATTCAAGGTAATAATCATATATGTTTTCTAAATATATCATTTTTTAAAAATACTTATTTTTTCACCATTTTGTTAAGAACTTTTTTTTATGAACAAAACAAAAATTAAATGACGAATTTGTATTTGTCATATATCGTTCGGTACGCTATTTTTGCGTTTCGAAACGCAAATGAATCGTGTTTCGGAACGCATGAACCGGAACGCGAAAAAGTATGGTGGTTTGGCGAATCCGGCTACTATGGTTATGGGTTATGGGATATGTTGCGCGGATACTCCAAAAGTCAAGCCGTATCGTATCGGATACCGATACTCGTCGGATACTCGTCGGATACGTATCAGATACCGATACTCGTCGGATGCTCGTCGGATACGTATCGGATACTCCACGTGCCGTATTCGAATATTTTATTTCGAAATAACAACGGATACTTATGGGATACTTACAGATACTTGTCGAATACTTCTAACGTATGAAAAATATACTTGAAAAATAAAAATAAAAATTTGAAATCGAAATAAGTGAGTGATACAATTATATAAATAACTAAATAAAAAAATATTTACTTAATAAGAAGTTATTTTTGTAAAAATAAATTTTTAGTATATTTTATGTCAAATATATTATATATAAAAATATTAAATATATAAATTACAATTAATAAACTAATAAACTATTATATATAATACATGTATCGTATCCTATGTTTTTTTGAAAATTACCGTATCGTCGTATTCATATCGTGTCGGATACGATACTCATATCCGTATCCGTGCAACATAGCTTATGGGTCATTGGTGTTAATTAGCCCATTATAATTCTCCATTTTTGGCTAATTACATGTTCTTCTAAAATACGTGCACCTTTTAGCCTTCCTCTGTAAGGAAAGAAAAAAAAAAGTGAAATTAAAAAATAAAGGAGAGAAAATGATAAAGTGGTGCAGGTGGTTACTTACGATTGGTCTGCCACTCAATTTTCGAACACATATATTTCTTTTTTCGACTATATATACACACACACATATCTTGAGGCTTAGACAAGCTTGACTTAATTTCCAGCAAATTGTTTCACTCAAAATATAAGTGATTGTGGTGGACACATGGCTACTCAAACAACTGAGGAAAAGACATCACAAACCATGAAAGGCAAAAAAGCAAGATTTCATGGCATGTTCATCTTTGCAGACTGGATAGATATTGTTTTGATGATTATGGGCACGATTGGCGCAATCGGTGACGGGTGTTCGACGAATTGCCTCCTTGTTTTTGCATCTGAAGTGATGAACTATTTAGGCAATGCGAATTCGAGTGGCGATCATACCAATTTCATGCATGAAATCGAAAAGGTTTAGTAATTAATGTAATACATACTTCTCGAATTAATTGTCTATATGATTTGATTTTTTTTCTTCCTTTTTCTTTGCAGTTATGTTTATACTTTGTCTACGTGGGACTCGCGGTCTTGGTGGTAGCGTTCATGGGTAATTTCGATCGTAACTCATAAGACATAATATTTCGAGCATTTGATTTTTGGATTGCAACACTAATAAAAAGTTGTTGGTATTTGCAGAGGGTTATTGTTGGAGTAGAACGAGTGAGAGGCAAGTGCTGAGGATTAGGTACATGTATTTGGAGGCTATTCTAAGGCAAGAAGTGGGTTTCTTTGACTCACAAGAGGCTTCCACTTCTGAAATCATTAACAGCATTTCTAGAGATGCTTCTCTCATTCAAGATGTTCTCGGCGAAAAGGTAATCGAGTTTTTTTTCAGTAAATTTTTGTTAAGATCTTGCTAGTCGTGTCGAGATTTGTATTCAATTTGGCACATAAAGAGGATTATATTTGGTTTATGTTGTTTCGGATTACATGAGAATCTACTGTCATATCAAAACTTTCAGAAAGTTTATTGTCAAAGAAAATTCAAAGAATACCAAAGTTGAGTTAGTGCTAAGATACCAAGTATTTGCTCAAAAGAGGAAATTATGCTAGTAGATGAGAGAAATAACTAGTTCCAATTGTATGAATTTCTTCTACATTTAGGAACCATATTGATTTCTATATTGTGAGATTATTCTTTCTTAGGGAATGAATTTGCTTAAATTATTTTTTGGAGGGATAACATGTTAGAATCTCATACTCCATTAATTCATTGCTCTATTGACAAAGTGAGTAGAGAATATGAAGGAAAGTAAATTGAGCAAAGAGAAGAAAACATATACATGTTACTTAAAGAAAATTTCGTCGTATATATTGTCGCATACATATGCAGGAAATTTCTTACTGACATGTGCAAATTTTTTCGCATAAATTTTCATTTAATTTTGATTTCTTCAATTATATTATGCGTCCCAACAGTTACGTTACAATCTTGCCCTTTTATCAATAGGTTCCTATGTTTCTCATGCACTTATCGATGTTCATCTCGGGCTTAGTATTCTCTGCATACTTCTCATGGCGCCTCTCCATAGTCGCATACCCCTTGGTTCTCCTCTTAATAATTCCGGGTCTCATATATGGAAAATATCTCTTGTACCTCTCTCATAAATCCCGTAAAGAGTACTCGAAAGCAAACTCATTGGTAGAACAAGCCCTCGGTTCAATCAAGACCGTTTATTCTTTCACGGCAGAGAAAAGGATCGTGGATAAATACGCAGCCATTTTGGAAGCGACTATTAAGTTGGGCATTAAGCAAGGTATGTTTAATAATAAAAGCGAGACTTCGAGTCTTCTCCTTTCGGTAAAAAAAGAATTGTAGTGACTTTTATAAAGAATAAAATACATAAAATAGTGTCTTGATTATGACCTCCATAATTTCAACTACGCTCTAATTATCGCTCATTATCGTTGATTTTTTTATATATATAAGGTATTGCGAAAGGGGTGGCGGTGGGTTGTACCGGTTTGAGTTTTGCAATATGGGGATTTCTTGCATGGTATGGAAGCAAACTTGTTATGTACCATGGAGAGAGTGGAGGTAGGATCTACGCGGCCGGTATTTCCTTTGTGTTAGGTGGCTTGTAAGTTTCTTATCGAGTATATACTATCATACAATTTTAAGTTCTAACATATTATACATTTGATTTACTGTTCTCATTTTCTAAATTCTACATTTATTTCAAAACAGGTCTCTTGGAATGGCACTACCTGAAGTAAAACACTTTACCGAGGCATCCATAGCCGCAAATCGCATTTTAAACAGAATAAACCGGACCCCGCAAATCAACACGGATGACCCGACTGGAATCAAACTCGACCAAATTCGTGGTGAACTCGAGTTCAGCTCGGTTTATTTCACATACCCATCCCGGCCCGACTCAATCGTCTTGAAAGATTTTTCACTTCATGTTCCTGCGGGTCAAACTATAGCTCTAGTGGGGTCTAGTGGGAGCGGTAAATCAACAGTAATTTCGCTGGTCCAACGATTTTACGATGTTAATAAAGGGATTGTGAAAATTGATGGATGTGATATAAAAAGGTTGCATTTAAGATGGATAAGAGGAAAAATGGGACTTGTTAGTCAAGAACATGCCCTTTTTGGTACGTCTATAAAAGATAATATTTTGTTCGGGAAGCCTGAAGCAACGATTGAGGAACTGCACGCTTCGGCAATGACGGCTAATGCACATAATTTTATACGAGAACTACCCGAGGGATATGATACCAAGGTGAGGATAATTTCATAGAAATATCTACTTTCCCTAAAAAGAGTTATAACTTAAAGTCTATTCAATTCTAGCGAAAATTAAATATAAGTTCTACGAATGTTTTACTGTAACAAAGTTGTGATTTTATAATTCTAGATTGGCGAACGAGGAGGGTTATTATCGGGTGGGCAGAAACAACGTATAGCAATTGCGAGGGCAATAATAAAAAACCCGGCGATTCTCCTTCTTGATGAAGCAACAAGTGCACTTGATTCCGAGTCCGAGAAACTAGTCCAAACTGCTCTCGACCAAGCTTCCATGGGTAGAACCACACTGGTATGTAGGAGTAATGTAAAAGTGCAGACTAAAAGTTTTATTTGCATTATTTAGTATTTACTACCAATGTCAACTTATAAAATCTTATCAATTTTGAATAATTATTTTCCTTTACCAGGTTGTAGCTCACAAACTCTCAACAATAAAGAATGCAGACCAAATTGCCGTGGTTGACCATGGTACAATCGTAGAAATCGGCACTCATGATGAATTACTCGCCAAAAAAGGGCACTATTCCCGTCTAATAAAATTACAAAAAATCGCAAGCTACATCGAGCAAGAACATGACCCATCTTATATTGGCTCAACCGCTAGAAGCAGCACGAGTCGGATCAGCATGACCAATGCCAGCCCATTTAGCTTAACTCCGGTTCATACTAACGAAAACCCAATTATTACAGAAAATTCCTATCCATCCCCTTCTTTTTCTCGACTTCTCGCGATGAACTCCCCTGAATGGAAGCAAGCCATGATAGGATCCATCTCGGCTGTCGTGTATGGTTCGTTACAACCTACATATGCCTTGACAATCGGTGGCATGATAGCTGCATATTTCAATACCAATCATGAGGAGATGAAAAAGGTTATCCGTCAATATGCATTGATCTTCTCATCTCTTTCGTTGGTATCAATTGTGGTCAATTTATTACAACACTATAATTTTGCTTACATGGGCGAGAATTTGGTTAGAAGGGTAAGGGTGAAAGTCCTCGAAAAAATCTTAAGCTTCGAGGCTGCATGGTTTGATGAAGAATCCAACTCGACTGGTGCTTTATGCTCGAGACTAAGCAGTGAAGCATCCCTAGTAAAAACCCTAGTTGCAGATCGGATCTCTTTGTTAGTTCAAACTATGTCGGGTATATTAATCGCGGTTACAATGGGTTTAGTCGTGGCATGGAAACTTGCACTCGTCATGATAGCAGTTCAACCGATCATAATGTCATGTTATTATGCGAAAAAAATTGTTTTGTCAAACGTTTCAAATAATTTAGCCAAGGCCCAATATCGAAGCACGCAAATTGCTATCGAATCGGTGTATAATCATAGGATGGTTACCTCATTCGGTTGTTCTAGTTTAGTGCTGAAATTATTTGAACAAGCGCAACAAGAGCCATTAAAGGCGGCTAGTAAAAAATCGTGGGTTGCGGGTTTTGCTACGGGTTGTTCTCCATGTTTATCGTTTATGTTTTGGGCTTTGGATTTTTGGTATGGGGGGAGACTGGTAGAATCGGGGCAAATATCGGCTAGCGCTGTATTTAAGACATTCTTTATATTGGTTAGTACCGGTAAGATGATTGCCGATGCGGGGAGCATGACAACTGATTTAGCGAAGGGATCTGATGCGGTTGCTTCGGTTTTTGAGGTCCTTGATAGACAATGTATGACCCCACAGGTCTGTTCCTGATCTCATTCTCAATTATTCAATTTTTTTTAATGCTAATTGCTGAATATAGGATCTAATAAAGAGTATATAATCTTAATTCAGGAAAGCCAGAATAACGACAAAAACAAATTGCAAAGGAGAATTCAAGGAAGAATCGAGTTAAAGAAGGTCGATTTCGCGTACCCGACACGGCCTCAATGCCAAATATTACAAGAGTTCAGTTTAGATGTTAAACCTGGTACGAGCATTGCACTAGTAGGTACAAGCGGTTGTGGTAAATCAACTATAATCAGCCTGATTCAACGGTTCTATGATGTTGATAGAGGAGTCGTAAGAATTGACGGCATGGATTTAAGAGAAATGGACATAATTTGGTACCGCGGTTTTACATCTCTTGTTAGTCAAGAACCAGTGCTTTTCTCGGGTAGCATTAGAGATAATATTTCATTTGGAAAGCCAGAGGCAACTGAAGAAGAAATCGCCGAGTCTGCAAGAGCCGCTAATGCACATGAATTCATCTCGTAAGTCAATGTTTCTTATCGACGCGTTGTTTGTAATGTACCAAAATCTAGTAATAATATTTTTATTCGTTTAGGTCTCTAAAAGATGGATACAACACGGATTGTGGCGAGAGAGGTTTACAATTATCAGGGGGGCAAAAACAAAGAATCGCAATAGCTCGGGCTATCATAAGAAACCCTTCAATTCTTTTACTAGACGAGGCGACGAGTGCTTTAGATGTGCAATCAGAACAACTGGTTCAAGAAGCACTTGATCGCATCATGCTCGGTCGAACCACAGTTGTTGTTGCTCACCGGCTCAATACAATTAAGAATGTCGACTCAATCGCCTTTTTAGGAGAAGGCAAGGTGATGGAAAGAGGCTCTTACCAACAACTCATGAGCAAGAAGGGGGCTTTTTATAATTTAGCAACTTTACAAAGGTGAACATGTAAATTATGTGATAATATTGATGATTTCTTCTTGAAATTATGTTTATTATCATAAACAAATTGAGGTGGATTTAAATTTCACATCATGAAGCATGTAGATGGTCTCTATATATGAAATAAAAAATCTTAAATTACTGGACTTGAATTTGTAACCTATCAACTTGCAACATAATCCCACAAGATTTCAAATAAAAGGACTTAGATCAAATTCTGAAATAGAAGATCCTTTACATATCATACAAAATAAGCATAGTGCCCCACACAGAGACATTTATATACATAAAGAGATATAAAATTACCTTAAGCTTTAACTTTCTTTCGAGCCTTGGTGGAAGTCGCAGACACCTCAAGCTCAACGGCCCTAAAGATATAGACTCGAAACTCAGTTGGTTTGACGAGCTCAAAAACGCAAAAATCATCTTCTTGTAGCATGTTCTCTCTGGCAAAATCAAGCCAACCTTTAGATAGAAAGTCTCGATCCTTCTCGCTTGGTATATAATTTGCTTCCCAAGCCTTGTCACGCGAGACCCTCAAACTAAATTTACATTTCTCTCGCGGAAGATACTTCCTTGAAAATCGCATTGGGAATCTCTGCATTTACACGAAGCAAACACAAATAAATGATTATAAATAAGCATAAACCAAAGAAAAAAGGAATAAAAGAGATGTGTAATGTAATTTTCCAAAAAAATAAGAACATACAAAGGCAAACACAAGTCTGGAACTCAAGCCAATGACAAAGAACGGATTCTTTGAGGCAAAAGATTGTGCGGCCTTTTGTGTGTTACTCTTCTCTCTAACTGTCGCTGAACGTATCTGTGCCAATGCTTCCCAATTTTTTGTCCCTTTCGTTCCATCCTTGCCTTTTGATTTCTCAATAACCAACTCCTCTTCATCCTCTGTTAGGTAAACATCAATTTCGTTAATATGATCAAATTAAATTGACAACATTGTTTAAATATGAGAAAAAAGTGAGGTTTAGAATATAAATGTTTGTAAATTTTCAAACCTTCACTCGAGTTATCTTCACTAGAATTTGAACTAATAAGCTCCACATCAAAATGTAATTTCCTTTTCGCAGCCGAATTATTTTTCTTTCTTCCTTCAATTTCACTTAAATCGTCAGCAACTTCTTTTTCGCAAGCCGTCTTATCGAACATCAGCACGGTGAATTGCATGAACCCGTTGTACCGAAATATTAGCATCTCAGACTCCTTCAAAGAATGGTCTTTCACGAACCTCGACCATCCAGAGGTAAAAAACATGCCATTATTTTTTTTCTCGATTTCTACGTGCCATGTTCTTCCAGTGGGACCCTCGAGAATAGCCGTGAGGACCGGAGCTGTATTTGAGCCACTCGGTTTTACTTCCATCTCTTCTGCTAAATGTTTGAGAAATTTTGGGGGAATTTTCTGCATGCAAATTGATTTACTTAGAAACTTTTTGAATAGAAACAGATTCTAAATGAAAAAGGCCCAAATCCATCAGAACAAGTAGAAGAAGAAAAAAGTCGAATGGAAATAGAACAAATAAGATAATGCATGCAAAAAATTACCAGAGATTTTGCGAAATCACCAACAAGAACTTTGAAGAAATGTGGGTTTGACCTTTTCACCACTGTCCAATCTACTCCATGCTTCTCCAGCTCCATTGTTAACCTTCTCAGTAAATGGAAAATACCGGAGAGAGAGAGAGAGAGAGAGAGAGAGAGAGAGAAAGAGAGAGAATACCGGAGAGCCGGAGAGCCGGAGAGAGAGAGAGAGAAGTAAATAATGAGAGAATCGGAGAAACCAAAGGACAGGAGGGTCACAACTCACAAGCAAGAGCAAGGCTAGTGACCAGTGAGTAGAGAGAGGAAGAGAGAAGCTCTCCGTTTCCTGACTTTTTTTTGACACGTAGCATTACGAAAGCCCAATTCGCAAGGGAGATATGGAGCTCCCATGATATATAGTCTTAAAATTTGGTTAACTCTCTTGTGTAGGCGTGCTTTTTTAATTAACTCTCTTTTTTTGATATATTTTTTTTTAATTAACTCTCTCTTTCGTGAGAGGGTACGGCGAAAGAGAAAGAATTTACATCACGGCCCCCTCCCTTCTTCTTTCTTCTTTTTCTTGTCTTTTTTTTATCTCCAACCCGAGATTTTTCATGTGTAAATTTTTAATTACTGAGTTTTTTAGAAAAGCATGGAAATAATGTATTTTATTTTTTTAGACATCAATTTTTGAATTTTTTTTTAAGGTGTTAGATTTTCATTTTTTGCATATTTGTGGAATTTTTGGAAAAATTAGAAATTTACATATTTTAGTCTTCAATTACGTAATTTTTTAGGAAACATAAAAATTAAGTATTTTGTTATTTGTAGACATCAATTTTCACATTTATTTGAAAATAATTGTAAAATTTTTTTAAGACGTTAGACTTTCCTTGTTTTTTGAGAAATTTTTGAAAAAGATAAATTTGCGTGTGTTAATTTTTTATTGCGGAGTTTTTGTAGGAAAATATTAAAATTAAGTATTTTGCTCGTTTTAGACATAAGTTTTGTCATTTTAAAATATATGATAATAGATTTTTTTTTTGTAGATGTTAGCTTAGGTTTCACTTATTTTTGCGGAAATTTTTAAAATTTTTTTTACATGTATAAGTCTTCAATTACGGATTTTTTTAGGAAAACATGAAAATTAAATATTTTGTTTGTTTTAGACATCATTTTTTGAATTTTTCAAAAAAAAAAATTATAAATTTATTTTTTAGAAAGCGTATGAAATCACCCTTTGTATTTTTTTCAAAAGTTTTCAAAAATTGAAATATGCACGTGTGAGTCTTAAATTACGAATTTTTTTTGTGGAAAACATGAAAATTAAGTATTTAGACCGTTTAAGACATCAATTTTTTGCCAATGGTCCCATAGCCTAGATGGTCGAGTGCTCAGCACAATAAACCCTCATGTTGTAGAGGTTTGGGTTCGAATCCCGGCGGCATCAATATAAAAAAAAAAACTTATAATGGCCATGATTCTTGGCTTAGGATTCTCTTCAAAAAAATAAGAATATTGTCTTATATATTCTCCCCAATTTTTTTCTTTCAATTCACTTCTTTGATATAATATATTCGAGGTCTCGACACATTGTCAAACCTCCTTAAAAAAAAAAGACATCAATTTTAGCATTTTTTGAAAATATTAAAATTTTACTTTATTCAAGGGGTTAGACTTTAATTTGTGCAATTTTTGTGAATATTTTGGAAAAAATATATATATTTGCATGTGTTAGTTTTCAATTGCAGAGTTTTTTTTTTCATGAAAACATGAAAATAAGGTATTTTGCAATTTTTAGACGTTAATTTCGAAGTTTTTTAGAATAGTATTATAAAAAAAAATTAAGTGTTGGATTTATTTTTTTGCATTTTTTTAAAATTTCACGTGCTAGTCTTCAATTACAGAGTTATTTGAGGAAATCATGAAATTAAATATTTTTGCTCGTTTTAGAAGATGTTGGTCTTCATTTTGGCATTTTTAAAAAAATATATTAAAAAAATATTGTTTGAAAATGAAGAAATTGATGATTAATTTAGACTCCCATAATTTATCAAGATGATTTGACTAAGATATTAAAGATGAAAAAGAAGAAGATTTGGACAATGATGCATGCATATTGCATACTGACCAAGAAGAAGACGGTGGTGAAGTAGAAAATTACTAAAAATTTCTCTGAATCTAGTGGCGAATATTGTCCCGTATCAAGAGGGATCTAAAAGGCTTGTCTTTAGAAATTAAAAAAAAAAAATGGGAGAAGGGAGGCGGTAGTATATAAATTTTCAATTTTATTATAAAATATAATAACATAATCATATATATATATATATCGTTCAAAAATCTAGGAAGGGATGCACTGCCCCCTGTAGTTCCTTAATAGCTCCGATACTCCATGAATCCCGTCTTAGTTACATTTTTTATTTTTTATTCATGACATTTAATATATTTTGTTGAATAAATTTTTCTTGACATTTATTATTTATGTAATAGTTTTGTTGTTGGATAAATTGATGAAATTACAGTTTTAATATCTAATTATGTATATTTTTCATTAATTAACATAATTACTCCATTTTCTTTATAATAAGATCAAAATATAGGGACTTGTGTTTATTATTTGTTTGTTTCTTCTTGTCAACCAAGTACCAATCAAAAAGTTCATATTTTTCTCACGTGACTGAATCTATGGGACAATGGAAAAAGCCAAAACATTGAAAAGAAAGTATTAGGGAGTACCATTTATTGTCGTGAAAATATATGAGCCCATAACCTATGTTAAGCGGATATTTCAAAAATGCAGAAGTATCCTGAGGATACGCGTATTCGATACGGATACGGATGTGATACGGTTCGGATACGTATCGGATACGTCACGTGGCGTATTTGAATATTTGAATATTTATTTTTTTCGGATACGGCGGAGATACGACATGATACGGCAGGATACGGCTGATGATACGTCCAGGATACGGCTGGGATATTTCATTTATGATACTTTGGCACATTATATATTTTGGCGCATAATATTTTTAAATAAATTATATAGGATACTTCTAGGATACTTCTAGATTAGTTCTAACATATTTCTAAAACAAGTTTATGATAGTTTTATGATACTTGTATTGTTTGATTGATATTATTTATTGTTATGATATTTAATTTAAAAATATTATTAATTTATTATTTAATTTATTATTTATTTATTAATTATATATAATATAAATATATTAAATTAATAATATATAGCCGTATCCGTATCCGTGATTTTTTGAAAATTGCAGTATCGCCGTATCTGTATCGTATCGTATCGGATGCGCTACCCGTATTCGTATTCGTGCAACATAGCCCATAACTCAATAAAATATTATTATGCATAATATTTAATGATTGATTGGTTTATTTTAATTGAATCGATCAAATTAGAAAGTTAATCAATGTGATTGTCTCGTCATATCAAACCCTTTTTTGTCCATTGGCAAATGATACTTGGCGCCAGAACTTGAATCCATCTCTTCTCACTCTGTCATAAGTTTCTGGTAACTCTCCCTAATAAATTTGACCATTACTTCCTTTTCCATTCTCTTCGTTTCCACCGCTGCTCTCTCTCTCTCTCTCTCTCTCTCTCTCTCTCTCTCTCTCTCTCTCTCTCATTTTGTGTTGCTAAAGGTGGAGATGGAGAAAGATGGTTTGGAGTCGGCTGAAGTGAAGAAGCATTTGTTCAAAGTTCTCGTTGGAGATTTTACTACTTGTCTAATAGAGGGTTCTATTTGTAATTAAGTACAAATGTTATATTGGTAATTAAGTGAGATTATGTGAGGTTAGGTGAGTGTATTAGATAGAATCATTAGGGATTCTTACTATAAATAGACTCTCTTCATTGTAATTAATATAAAAAACTTAATACAATCTTTATTTTATTTAGATGATTGTTTTCTCTAATCATCTATAATCTCCTCTCTAGCTTTCTATCATGGTATCAGTGTGCAAATCTCTGATTTGCTAGAGTTTGGCCTCAGAAATCTTGAGCACACATAAAGATCCTGAGTCTTGCAAGAAGAAGATCAAGAAGTGATCAAGAATCGGTTCCTCACATCCAGATCCAAACGAAGACGAGCACCTCCTCAGTCAAGAAGTCTCCTCGAGCTTCGAATTGGATCCTGGTGATGAGCCTCAATTCTGGCACAACTCCTCTCTCTTCCTCTCGTCAGACCTCTTCTTGTGCAATTGTTCATCATCGGCCCTTAATCTGGTAAATAACTCATCTTTTCATGTTTGTCTGCCTTTTTGTGTCAAATCAAACAAATCCAGCTCTGAATTGATCTCAATTTCACCCAATTTCGACTGAAACTCAGTCAATTGATCTCAATTCCGGTTCCATTAACTCAATTCATACTGAAACTCAGTCAATTGATCTCAGTCAGATTTCTTTTACTCATTTGAGACTGAAATTCAGATGTTCCCTCACCTCTTCTCCCACAAGATCTTGTCTTTCAATTACTTCTGAATAATGGGAGACAAAATAGTTACCTTTTCCAATCAACTCACAGTAAATTTCGATGGATCGAATTATCGTGTATGGAGTACACAGATCAGAACCTTAATTGGAGGTTATGGACTCTCCAATCATCTCGAAGGCATCGATCAACCCTCGAAAACAATTTCAGAATCAAGCATTCTCAAAGCCAACCCTGCCTACCTCAAATGGCTGCAACATGACCTTTTTCTTCTTGGCTGGCTTCAATCCACCATGACTGAAGCTTGCCTAACTCAAATCCTCAACTGTGAATCAATGTTTCAAGCATGGGACACACTTCGAACCCTTTACAACACGACGAGTTCCGCTCAGGTGATTCAAACATTCTCAAAACTTGTTACTACTCGTAAAGGCTCGAAGTCATGCAGCGAATTCTTTCGTGAAATCAAAGGATACGGCGACCATCTGACCCAGTTAGGGTTTGGTTTGCCTGAGTTTGTTGGTCCAGTGGCTCTACTGCGAGGGCTAGGTCTAGAGTTTAACGCCTTTGTCTCTGCCATGTCGACTCACTCTGAACTCCCCACCCTCACTGAGCTCCATGGCCAGTTGCTCAAACACGAGCAACACCTCGTTGAACACTCTACAGACTCGAGTTCTTCTCTGGCTCTCATGGCGACGGCAACAACGCACGAAGAAAGGAGTAATGGCGTGAGCAAGCAGCCTCTCTCTCTCTCTCTCTCTCTCTCTCTCTCTCTCTCTCTCTCTCTCTCTCTCTCCAGTTCAAACCATAATGAGACATCTCCAGTTGGGCTGCAGGAATTATTAAAAGCCTTCAATGATCTATCTCAGCCCACTTCAAGCATGGGCCAGAATGGATCTTCGGCTGGGCCAAGTAATTCTCAAGGTAATTTGGGCTCTTTTTCTTCACATGACAGCCTATATAAACCCATTTGCGAAGCATTTGCAGCCCAATTTATCAAGAAGAATAAAGATGCTAAAAACAAAAATTACAAAAATAATCGAGGCGACAAGACGAATTCGAGCAATGCAAAGACATGTCAATTTTGCGGGAAACCGAATCACGAGGCGAACGAATGTTACAAACTCCAAAAGATACTCAAAGGGGCACAAACCAATCTTGTTGAAAACTCCACCCCATCATCCTCGGATGGTTGGTATCTCGACTCGGGCGCTTCAAATCATCTCACTTCTAATCTCAATTCCCTTTCCTCGTACATGCCGTATCTAGGTAAAGACCGAATTCGAGTAGGTAATGGTCAAGAGCTTGAGATTAAGCACATCGGTGACACGTCTCTTTCATCTAGCCTCAAATTATTACATGTGTTGCATGTTCCTCGAATAACAAAAAACTTAATTAGTATCTCTCAATTTTCGAAAGATAATAATATCATTCTTGAGTTTAATCCAATTTGTTGTCTTGTTAAGGACCGCCACACCAATAAGGTGCTTCTTCGAGCTTTTCTTCATGATGGACTATACCGAGTTGGACCCCCTCCCTCCTCTTCCTCACTATCGGCTCTTGTGGTTGATCGAGTTTCCGCAACACTTTGGCATCAACGTTTATGTCATGTCAATTTTGAAATTGTTAAGTTTTTGGTTCACAATAACAAGTTGAGTTGTAATTCAAAAACTTTGGATTTTTGTAGTGCATGTAAAATGGGTAAATCGTGTAAATTAACTTTCTCCTTGAGTTCAATTCGTTCTTCCAAACCACTTGAGTTAATTCACTCCGATGTGTGGGGTCCAACTCAAGTCGTGTCAAATTCGGGTGCCAAATACTTTGTCCATTTCACTGATGATTTTTCCAGGTACACATGGATTTACTTCATCCAAACCAAGGACCAAGTGGCTAATGTCTTCTCCGTTTTTAAACGCCAAGTTGAGAATCAACTCTCAACTTCAATCAAGACACTCCAAACCGACGGAGGCTCTGAGTACTCTCCTCTACATCGACTTTTTCCCGAGATTACTTTCTGAAGGAAATACAGTTTCAGGATCAACCGTAAAAGTGTACACAAGGATAAACGAATGTAGTCGTACATTCGTAGCCATAACGTTCAGTAGGAAAATCCGATTTGAATGGTTCAAATTGGGTTAGATAGATAATTAGATTATCTATAACCTTCATGTAGAAATATATTTCATATGAACGAAGTATAAGTGTCGTTTCTATGAAATACCGAAAGGGTGAAACAGTCATAACTTTTGCATACGAATTCCAATTGGGCTGGGCCAAATTGGGTTGTGTAGATAATAAGATTATCTACAACTTTCATGTTGGTTGATTTTCTGTCAGAGAAATTTATCAATTTCGTCTGGACTGATTACTGACCAGGTTCATGCAGTTTTCTGTGTGAGAGGGTGTATATTGGATATACATGCCTTTTGGCTAATCCTGATCCTATTAGGTATAAATAGGATACTTTCTCTCTCATCACTAAGCAATTCATTCAGAATTATCCAGAAAATTGTGAGACAAATTTCTAGAGAGTAAAAAGGTAAAAGAGAGAAACCGTGAAAAGGTGTTTTACGGTTTAGAGAATCAATTCGATTAAGCAAGTTCACCGGTGCATCGTCTAGGCAGGTGCATCCGTGACCGGAGTCTTGCGACTCAAGGTGGATACACGTAGAGGAGCAACATCTGAGGCTCTTTCAGTTGTGATCGATTCGGACGCGTGAATTCAGTCGGAGACGAAATCAAGCGAATCGGCGAAGTCAACAAACGGTGAAAGACGCGTGGTGTGGGACGCGCGAATTGTCACCAACGTGACACGGAAAAGAAGAATAGCAATCAACCCTTCGTGTGCAATCAATTTTGCACTAGTATGAATCTAATCTTCTTATTTGCATCGTACCCGTCGAAGTCGTGGCGTGATCTCGGGATACGGGGAATCGGACCGGGCCTTCATTCCGCTGCGCAGGCCCGGGGTCGAGGATATTCCCCAACACTTTCCGACGCTCATGCCCGCATACTCCACAACAGAACGGCCTCGCCGAACGGAAGCATCGTCATATCGTTGAACTTTCGCTTTCGACAATGGCGCAAGCATTCATTCCCTCACTCTATTGGGATGATATCTTTTATAGTGTTGTCTACCTCATCAATCGAGTACCCAACAAGAACTCCAAGACCTCTCCGTACCAAATTCTCTTTAACCAAGAGCCTGATTATACCAATCTTCGAGTTCTTGGATGCTTGTGCTTTCCGTATTCTCGGCCATACAACACGCATAAACTCGAGGTACGTTCTATTCCATGTGTCTTTCTTGGATATACTCCAAATCACAAGGGGTATAAATGCTTGCATATACCAACTAACAAGGTTTATACGAGCCGACATGTGGTGTTTCACGAGACTCACTTTCCTTTTGAGTTTTCCTTGGCCAAGACGACCGAGCACCCCTCTCCAACCATTACAACTGAACTTCAAGTTATTCAAGAACCAATGAGTTCACAAGAACCTATTCCAATCGAACCCTCTTCAAGTGCTACTTCATCTCACAATGAAGAACCTCCGCCTCTACACCCGATGGTTACTCGAACAAGGGATAATACGCGTCTCCCACGTATGTTTCCAGATCATGAGGTCTACACAACCACTAAGCATCCGGTTTCCAAAATCATTTGCTCAAGTGAACGTGAACCAACGTGTTTTTCCCAAGCGCACAAGGATCCCAAATGGCGAGTTGCGATGCAAGAGGAGATAAATGCTCTTCTTCAAAATAACACATGGTCTCTCATTCCATCCTCGAGTAATCAAAATGTGGTAGGGTGTAAATGGGTGTTTAAAATCAAACGCAATGTTGATGGATCTATACAACGCTACAAAGCTCGACTTGTGGCAAAAGGGTATCATCAAGAGGAAGGAGTTGACTACACTGAGACTTTTAGTCCTGTAGTTAAACCCACGACCATTCGAGTTATCCTCTCGATCGCTCTCGCCAAAGGATGGTCCATTCGGCAACTTGATGTAAACACCGCATTCTTAAACGGTGATCTTGAAGAAGTGGTTCACATGCAACAACCCTCCGATTTTGTCGATCCGGCTCAACCAACTCATGTGTGTCTTCTCTCTAAAGCGTTTTATGGTTTGAAGCAAGTGCCTCGTGCTTGGTTTACCAAACTTCGACGCACACTTCTCTCTCTCTCTCGGTTTTGAAGGCTCCAAAACGGATACATCGCTTTTTATTCGATATTCCAATCAAGAACTAATCTTACTTCTTGTTTATGTTGATGATGTTCTCATTACAGAAAATAAACCAAGTGTGGTTGACAAGATTGTTCAAGAACTTCATCAAGAATTCTCGCTTAAAGATCTTGGTCCTCTTGGCTACTTTCTTGGAATCGAGGCAAAAACGGTTCAAGATGGCATTCACCTTTCGCAATCCCAATACATTCTTGGACTTCTTGAAAGATCAAGAATGCAAGAAGCGAAACCTTGTTCATCTCCTATTATTGCCGGCGAACAACTTTCCAAACACAAAGGTGAGCCAATGAGTGATCCGAGCCTTTATCGAAGCATTGTTGGAGCTCTCCAATACGCGACCATTACGAGACCCGAAATCTCCTTTGCGGTTAATAAAGTTTCGCAATTTATGCATACTCCAACCGAGGATCATTGGGTCTCGGTCAAGCGCATTCTTCGGTATCTCAAAGGGACTCTCACTCATGGATTACTATTTCGCTCATCGTGTGATCTTACTCTACAAGCTTACACGGATACGGATTGGGCGGGGTGTCCCGATGATCGAAAATCAACGACCGGTTATTGCATTTTCTTGGGACCAAATCTTGTTTCGTGGTCTTCCAGGAAGCAACCCACCGTGTCTCGATTAAGTACCGAAGCCGAATACCGTAGCCTAGCGATGGCTACTTCGGAACTAATTTGGCTTCAATATCTTCTCCATGAACTCCATATACCTCAAACCGCCGTACCATCACTTTGGTGCGACAATGTCGGTGCAACATATCTCACTCATAACCCGGTCTTTCATGCACGCACTAAGCATATTGAAATTGATTTTCATTTTGTTCGCGATTTAGTTGCAAATAAGAAATTGTTTGTTAAATATATTCATACAAATGATCAAATTGCGGATGTGCTAACGAAAGAACTATCTTCTCCTCGGTTCAAACTTCTTCGAGACAAGTTAACGGTGTATCCTATATCCGTTACACTTGAGGGGGGGGGGGGGGGGGTAATAAGGGTTATATTTGTAATTAAGTACAAAGGTTATATTTGTAATTAAGTGAGATTATGTGAGGTTAGGTGAGGTTAGATGAGTGGATTAGATAGAATCATTAGGGGTCTCTTACTATAAATAGAGATCCTCTTCATTGTAATTAATATAAAAAGCTTAATACAATCTTTATTATATTTAGATGATTGTTTTCTCTAATCATCTATAATCTCCTCTCTAGCTTTCTATCATTGTCTGGTAAGATTATTGGCTTCGAAATCTCTTAGTTTCTCTGATTTTTTTAAAATGTTTTTCACCCTAAATACTCAGCAGTTTTTTTGGGTTTGTTTGATTATTTTTAATCATAAATTGGCAATGATACCTAACTTTTTTTTCTTCTCTGTTCAAATGTGTAGAGAATTCCTCCCCAATTTGTCAAGAACTTAACGGATGAAAAGGAAGGAGAAATAAATCGTTCAAATTCAGTGCGTGCTACGATTGAGGGTCCAAGTGGAAGAATTTGGCATGTCAAAATTGAAAAGAAGATGGACGAATTGTTTTTCACCACGGGATGGCCGAAATTCGTACAAGATCACATTTTGCATGAACATGATTTCTTGGTGTTCAGATACAATGGTAATTTTCATTTCTCGATTCTGATTTTTGCCGTAAGTGGTTGTGAGAAAGACGAAAGGGTTAGAGAAATACCTGTCACTCGTGAAAAGGGAGAGAAGTTGTCTCAGAGGAGGGAAATGGAGACGACCATCGAAGAGAGAGAAAGCCAAGAAAGAGGAAGTGATGTTTTGGTGACTCCACAAGCGAAATTGAAACCAAACAAGGATTGTGAAATCGCCGTTAATTCTAAAGAAAAGAATGACGAGACAAACAAACTGGACACCGATTGTGAAATAATAGCGAAACGCGGCAAGGTAAAAAAACAAGTTAGAGAAGAGGATCAAGTGAAAGAGATGAACTATGAAGAGATAACGAAATTTGTCAGAGAGTGTCGAAACCTAGCAACGAAGAAACGTGCTAAGGATTTCAATTTGAAATTGTTATTATCTGCAAAAAGAAAGAAGCCCGCAATAGCAGAGACTCCTTTCAAGTTGAAAAAGGAGATCAAAGATCAATCTGGAAATTCCTCTCCCGATTCCAATAAAGACGGTACTTTATTTCACATTTGATTATTTGATTGTTGGAAGTTTATTTTTCAGATTTTTGGTTATTTAAATCTAAAGAATTTTATGTCGTTCAGGTAGTAATAACGACGAAGATGAAGTTGAAGAAATGGAAATTTTTTCATAGAAACCATGTTAATGTTAATTAAGTTAATTAACGAAATAACCAATTTCGAAATAATCAACTTTTGAAAATAATTTGCAAAATGTTTGTTGTGTTGTATCAAATCCCGCCTGGCGGACTTTCAAACCGCGCTTTTCTTAATTTTTGATCAAGGCAGCTAATTTGGCGGATTAAAGAGAAAAGGTGAATAACCATACCACGCTTGGGGTGGATTGGAACCTCCGCCAAAAAAAAACTTAATTATTACCTCCTCCAAAATATATCCAAAATGCACCCATCGAATTCTTCATTATTTAGTTATTACGTTTAATTATCGTGATAATTAAGATATATAATTAAATATTCATTAAAATTTATTTCAATTTATGAATTCGAATAAATATTAATTATGTATTAAGTTAACATGTAACATGTATTGGTTATCGTTTTAATTAAATATATGAACCGAAATTATCCAAATTTTACCATAACATCTATATGTTCTAATTAGTATATTTAATTAAAATAATAACTATTACATGTTAGTTGTTAACTTAATACATAATTAATATTCATTCGAATTCATAAATTTTAATAAATTTTACTGAATATTTAATTATATATCCTATATATCCTAATTTTAATAAATTCTATTAAGATAATCAAATGAGAATGCATCAATTTAACGCCCTTTATTTTAACATAATATAGTTTTTTTTTTTTTTTTGAGAAATAAATCAAATGTATATGGACATGCGTACACAAGTAAATAAAATAAATCAAATGTACATCTTGATACTAAAAACTGTTATTTTCATTTTTTTAAAAATAAATGTTGTAAACAATTTATATGGGAGAGAGAACAATTAAACGCAAAAACCTTTTTCTTAACAAGTTAAAAGATGTTATGGCATTATAAATTTAAATTTTGATAAACTTACTTTTGTTTTATCCAATTGTTAGATTTGTTCATTACAATCCTAATTAAATGAATAGATCATAGACATGATATTTAACTAGAACCATATTTGCCCCTTTTTGTTTTAGGAGGCACTCATGGTATTGCCCATTTTGGAAGGGTATACATGATATTTTGAAACTTTGCAGAAGCATCCGTATGGTTTTTAAATTCATAGGGGTATGCATGGTTTTGAGATTTATCAGATGCACACATGAAATTTGATTTTTTTCACATATACAAAAAATATCTTCAACATGTATCTGAGTAAAATCTCACACATGAATTTAATTTTCATGGGTATACCTGATTTTTTCACATCTCATACATGTATGTACAAATTTAATCTCATACATTTTATTATCATACAATTTTAAGAACCTGTTGAACGTCAGGGCCGAGAATTTTCCAATCAAAACCTGCATCTTCTAATTTAATCCTCCCTTTCAAATCCAAAGCTAATTTCTCCGCCACCCTCGAACTCCCCGTAAACAACGTCATTTTTTATTTCCCCTAATTAATATTATAATAATCAAATAATCTTATATTTTTGTAATTAAAATAAATAAATGAAATGATTACTTGGTTTAAGAGCTTGTTCATAGTAAAACCATCAGAATTGATAAAGTCTGCGTCTTCGAGTGACAATCCACATTCGTGCAACAATCTCAACATTTGATCCATTACTATACTCACCTATTTATAAATTTTATAATTAAAATTTTTATACTAATTAATGAATATAATAATGATGATTATGATTATATGATAAGAACCTTGCTATCGACTTTGAGCACGGGTTTATTGACCATATATAAGGCGCCCATTAATTGAAGAGCAGGGATCTCCACTGGAAAATTAAACGAAGTTACAGTGGTGTTAGGCACCACGCTACTCAAACCACGCAATGAACCCGCATTTCATTTATATTTCAAATTTTGTTTTGAAATACATTAATTACTCATTTAATTGTATTAATAACTTTCTAATTATTAACATGCGGGTACAGTGTGGGGATAATTGTGGGGGTTGCTAAACATTATTGACGGAGTTATTATCGCCACCTATTCAATTAAATATAATAAATTAATAATGAAGCTCATATTAATTAATTAAAACAAGTGTAATTTTATTAATATAAAAAAAAATTACAGGTCCATAAGGCCAGCGAAGACCAGTACTTTGCTGTCCTACATGATTTCCCGGCACAGTAAATGATCTCGCAAGAAATCTAACCTGTCATAAAAAATCATATAAAAATTACAAAATGTACGATTTAATAATTTAATATACCGTTTTTGTATAGTTTGATGAATTGAAATATTACTTGAAACCTAGCATGACTGATTAATTGAAATATTTAATTTACTTGTCCTTATGCATGAAATAACAAAAAAAAAATAGCATGACTGATTAAAACAAATAATGATAAATTAATAATTCACTTATTATCTTGACAAATAGATAATGCAATCTCTAATATTACAATTTGTATAGAACCATGAAACCTTATTGAAGTTCATTGGAAAACCAGACAACCTCTAATATTAATGTTTTTTTTATAAATATATAACTCCGATCTTCTCAATAATATTGTGTGAAGGGGGTCGGGCCTCCTCCTCTAGCCCCTCAGATCCGTTTCTGTACACCATATGCAAATACAAGTTTCTTTGTAATAATCGAAGAACATTGAAAAAAATTCAGAAGTGGTTTGTTTTGTCAAATAAGATTCGACTTGTGAGTTGTGAGTTGTGACTTGTGACTTGTGTTCATGTGACATTTAATAAAATACTAGGAGAATACTCGCGCTACGCGGCGAGGATGTTAATTATGTTTTTTATTACAATATAAAGTACTTATAAATATGATGATATTAGTAATATAATTTCATAATATAATTATTTGAATCCATTTGTTTATGATTATGTATAAATTTTTGAATTATTTTACATTATGATGATACAAAGTTTCATTTTCTTAATCAAGTAATAACACTTATATTAATATGATTGTATAATAATAATATATGAGGTATAACATGATTTTACAAAAAAACATAACAATAAATATTATATCATTGTTGTTCACAATATTTCATACAATATCAAATGTAATAAATAATAAATCATACAACATACGTAGTAACATATAAATAATTATCAAGTACCAATAATTTGTTATTGATTCAAAATGCAATGAAAATTATAAATTATAAATAATAAATCATTCAACATACGTAGTAACATATAATTAATTATCACGTACTAAATATATTTTTAAAAATAACATTACTATTTTGGTAGTGTTAATAAATTAAATTTTTTTCGGTGGATAAACTATTTTTATTTCTATTATTTGTCAAAGAAAATAATATTAAATTTGTTTGATTAAGAACACAAATATAATCAACTTAGTTTTATATGATATTAGTATAGTTGTAATTTCTAAAAATAAATATTAATATTTCAAATATTTCAAATTCTATGTAAATAAAATAATTAAAATTATTATTTGTAAAAATGCATTTTTTGAATTGCATTTTTTACATAATATTTTTACAAATTCAAATTATGGAAAATTGTATGTATGAAATATGCTAATATGGATGTCAAAATAAAGAGAAAATTAAAACGAATATATTTGATGAATTTTAAAATTAAAATTCTAAAAATAATACTAATATATGTTGTATATTTATAATATTATACATTCAGTTATTAGTATTTCATATATTAATTTTTCATTTTCCATTGTATTCACATTTGATCATGTAAAGTCATGTGAAATGATAAACAATTAAATAAACTTAGTCTAGCATGAACCTAACCAATAAAAATAGTCCACGTCATTAATATATGATGACGTGGCTTTCTAAAAATCCTCAAAACATGGTGTAAAATAAGGGACACTTAAATGGCTACAAAGAAAAATGTTTATAAAAAATCAATGATTAATCAATGGTCTAAATTTTACCACATAATATAATCAGTGGTTAAAAAGAAAAATGATGATGTTAAAAAGAAAGTGATGATGTGGCACAAGAAAATTTCAAAAAATTGGGTCCAAAATAAGAGTGTGGGTAAATTAATATTCATATTAATATCATTTTCATAGCATCGCTTGGTTTTACACGTGTTTGTTATTTAATTCTCGTAAATAAGAAAAGCCTAACTAAATTAGAATTTAAATCAAGGTGGTCATGGATTAAATAATTTGAAATTTTGTATGCCTAACTAAATATGGGATTTGACATTTGATTTAACTGGAAAAAAAATAATTTATTAGAAATGCTTGACTTATTTGAGAAATACATGAACATAATATATTAAGACTCTTGGAGAATTTATTATTTTGTGATAAATATGATGCGGTGCTTGAATTTTGTAAGGTCACCAACTAAATGATGATCGACTATAATATGTTTTTTGTGCATAAGCTGAACTCGGGATTTTGGACCATTGTCAAATGTTGTGATCAGTGTTGCAAAAAACGGTGTAAAACGGTGTAAAACGGTAAAAAAACGGTAAAACGGTGCCAAACCGTACTGTTTTTTGCAAGAAAATTTCAAAAAACGGTCAACCGTTTTTTTTGTCAAAAAACGTTTTAAACGTTTTTTTTTACCGTTTTTTTCATAAAACAGATTTTTTTTAATATTGGTTTTTTTTTTTTTTTTGGCATTACAGACCGGTAACTGTTTCGTAGTAATTTTGGAGAGAGATCAAATGTTCTCTTTCAAATAATAATTGTAATTAGTAGTATTTTGTATTTAATTCTTACATGAACAAGGTAATTCTGATCCAGCTTATCATGTTTAATTATTTTGTGTCTAATTTTGATTGACGCATCTAATTAGTTGATCTTTTTGTCTAATTAAATAGTTAAGAATATTTATTCTGATATGTTTAGGTCGATGGACATTTATTCGATATGTTTTATTAATATTTCATATGTTTTTTTAAATTTTGGACTTTCGTGTATACTTAAGTTGAATTATAAAAATTGAATTATTATATTTTTGTTTGTTTTATTTTTAAATTTGTATTATAATTGCTATAAAATATTGCCGATTTAAGTAACCATTTTTTAACCGTTTTTTTACCGTTCTACGACCGTTTTACAATAAAACATTAAAACGGTGACCGACCGTACCGTACCGTTTCCCGTCATTTGCAACATTGGTTGTGATAGAGTTAATGTCAGTATGCCACGAACTGGACGTGTCCATTGGATTTATGAAGAGAGTCTCCATTAAGTACCTGATGAGAATAGGGTCAACATTTAGTTAGAATAGATTTTCTTCTAGAAGATTAAGTTGTTATATATATATATATATATATATATATATATATATATATATATATATATACACACACATACAAATTAGATATTGTCAAACAACTACCACTATCATGATGATCGACTTTGATATCATTATTATATTCTAAATAATTAGTAAAATCACAAATTAAGTTGGGCATACAATATATTTAAAAAATATTAGTGTAAAATATCAAATAATTTGTAACAAGTATCATGAATAGCCATATAAAATTGAAAATATTTGTATATCTCAACAAAACATAAAACAATTCAAGTACATATGGACTCATTTATTCAAGTTTTGTTATTTATTTATTTTCGAAAAAAAGAACTAGAATATGAAATATGTACGATAACGGATTTTTCCGATAAGAAAAAAAATGATTTTTAAAATCCGGTTTTTGGAAACCGGTATTTGAAAATCACCGGATTGTTCAAATCTTTTTTTTTTCTTAACCGGGAAATTAGTGTTAATTAATCCATCGAATTTTAAGAATTCGTTCGGGTTAGTTTCGAAATATTTTGAAAAAAAAAGATTATTTTTCGAATTTTACAGCAAAAATGGGTTATAGGTAGAAATGATCATTAAGTAAAACATAATATATACGATACATACAAAATCTTGTACGCTCATCCATTGTTAATATAGAATAAAAATCGTCTAAGTTCTGGTTGTGCCGCAAACCAGTCAAAATTCTTGTAAAAATAAAGATTTGAACGAGCACGAATTTCGATTCAAGTCTCAGAATTTTAGGATTTAATGATTTTAATTCCCACAAAACGATTTGAGTCGGACATAAAATCTTAATTTTGTAGAATCGTGATAAAATTGCGATTCAAGATGTAGAATCGGATAAAATTTCATATATTTATCATTTCAGATTTCTGCTCCGATGATTCATAAAACATTTAATCTTTGAGATGATTATGACTCAAAATAAAATATTGATGCATTGCAATATAAGATAATTTTGAAAGAATAAAAACAAATTTTATTGTTTTCTTATATATCTTCTTTATCCCGACTCTTCGTTCTACGAGTTTTATCTTTCTTCCAAATAACATAGAAAATCTTATCTTCATCAAAATTTACGCTCAAAAATTATCAAATAAAGGTTGTATAAATTATATAAGATATGGATTGTTGTTTTATTTTTATTATTTTCACCTTTGTTGATATGTGTCTATAAATGAGATTTGCAAGGTTCAGGTTGAAATTTTTATTTTAGCACTCTATTAGAATTTTAGAAGATTGTAAATATGAATATGACTTGGAAAAAATTTAGTATAAAATGACATTTTAATTGTGTTTGTACATATATTAGTTGTTTCATTTTATGCTTACTTGACTTTTATTATTGTATATTAGATGTTTTATTCATTTCAATTTGAATTTTGTATAATCTTAGTTATATTATGAAACTGAAAAATACATGAATATTTTGATTGATTCTGATTAACAATTGCGTAGCTATGTATAATTTAATTTTTTGTTTGTCTTGAATGTATTGTATATGAATGCAAGGATTTCAGTTTTGATAAAAAAAATCTTTTTTGAAATATAAAGCATGATTGTACCAATTAAGCGGTTGGGAATTCACCAAAGCCTAAAAAATATCATGGATTCGAAATTCGTCGAATCCGATTTCTCGAAAATATGTGTGGGACAAAAGGTCCATCCTATATAATCGAAACTATTATTTTAATTAGAAAATTGTGCTCACAGTATTCATTTTCTAATTATTGTTTATTTTTCATAGAATCTTATGATTTTATGACACGATTTGATTTATAAAATTCTTTAACAGTTAATAATATTTTTGGTGCAATTACGGTACACAACTTTAAAACTATAAGAAACATGCACACAACCCACGTCTCACTAATTTTTTTAAGAGGCCTTGTACTGTGCCCCATAATTTCTCATCACTTTCATGATGGCACAATCATGTTGTCATCATGAGTAATTAACATCATAAATGTTAATTATAATTAACGGTTAATTTATAAATTTTAGTTTTAAAATATTTATAATTAATAATTAATTAGTAGGGGCCTAATACATATTATTTTTTATTAATTACGTATTAATCGTTAATTCTTTTTGTTAATTAAAATGTTAATCTGGTTTCATCACTAAAGTGTCCGCGATAAATGATGAGGCAAGATAGAATATTCCTTCTTAACTAGAGGATGTGTACCTAGAAGAATGGGAAAATATAGTTGGCCCTCCAAACTCATACCAAGTTTCTCGATGAGGTGTCAAAAAGGGGTTAGATAGATTAGTTAGTTCCTCTAATTGACTCAATTAATTGTTAATTGACACGCCAATTAATTATATTTGTTCATATTAATTAACGTGTCAATTCAATTAACGATCAATTAAATTATTAATCGAACCAATTAATAATACTAATTAATCAACTTAACCTAGAAGAATTATGATATTTTCATCAAGGCTAGTTTTTTGTGTGTTTGAGAGGCTCCATAAATAACCCCTAGAAGAATTATGATATTTTTATCTCTGTTTTCCAATTAATGGGATGGGGTAATGTAAAGAGTAAAATTAGTGGGGTGTGGGATGTGTTCAAACTCCAAAACCAGCCGTGATGTAAATGCCCACACGAGGCAATTTGTCAATCCTCATATTTTTCATCGAACCAATGTTATAGAACATAAGCTCAAAAATTAATTCATCAAGTTAAGAAAGAAAATGATGTTGACTTTGCACTTATATTTTCATTTTTAAACGGGTGCATTTTTCTTTGTATCCAAATTTTGAGAGTTCGTCCCAAAAATAACCAACTGCGGAAGTTAATTCATGAACTAACCAACTGCTGAAGTTAAAATCACCCATCATAACGCATGGTGTCCTCGGTCCCTATTTAGTCCTCGAAGATCCTCCAGAAAGGTTTGTTTATGAGTGTTAGAGGACGGACCATAAATGTTTAGCAAATTGAAGGCAAAATCATCTTCATCTTTCAATTTTACCTTTAAGAAAAATTTGCCCTCATACGAATCAAGTAATGTGAAACACTCCTTCCAAGCGATGATAAGACCATCCTTGAAACTATTTGCGGATTTGAAAGCGAAATGAGAGAAAGAAGAGGGACAAAATAGCTTCAAATAAAAAATATTAAAATTATCAAGTTTCGTTTCTTGCATACAAAAAATATTACATCCCTAATCCATAATAGAGTCTTTAACTATTTTGCACTTCTCGAGGCTTCCTAGCCCTCGCACATTCCACGACAAAAAATTGCACGACTTAAATAACATAATTAACTAGAGTTCAACCAAAAACTACAAGAAATGAAAACTCGGTCGGCCAATACTAATAATAGTATTCACCATCCTCGTCATAATCAACAAGCTCCTCAAGTCCTCATCATCATCTTCCTCGTTATTATGATATTTTGATTCGTTTGATTTAGTGTCATCTGTAATGAAAGGTAGAGAGTCAGTGAAAATAGCAGAGCTAATATCAGGCATTGTACCATTTTCATAAGATTGAGATGGCTGCTTTGGTGAGCTTTGTGTTTGTAACGTATTATAGATAAGCTGAGTGTCCAAGCCACAGATGAATTTGATTTTCTCCAAAGATTGGATCAGGAGAGTGGGCTTGGTATGGTGACTTCTGATTTTGGCATGTTGAGCAGTTCGGCTCTTTGAGCCCTTCTCTTATCAGGAAACAATATATAAATTTACATATATATTGTTTCATGATAATTGTCATAGAAAGCGGAGCATGTCCAATGGCCGTCGGGCGAGATCTTGTCCAAACAGTATCGTGAGCCGTTGGATTTGTTTTCTGATTTGTTGAATAAAAATACTAGGATTGACCCCGTTGTCCTCGGTTTATGATCCATTAGCAAACATTACCTATTAGGGAATATCACGAATTAATTTTTGATGGTCCATCTATTGGTTACCGGCATCGCTACCGAGTCCCGCGTAGCGGAATGAAGGATCATGTCCGACCCGATCTCGAGGACCACGTCGTCGACCCGAGAGTACGAATTATAATTATGTAACTACGAATATATAATTATTATATATATAGTGTCATACCACGTGAAAATTGATCACGGTGAATGGTTGACACTTGCTTGTAGTTGCTCTTCTTGCTGTTCCGATCCTCGGTAACACGTACGTTCCATTCCCGCACGATTCGACACCTTCGACGGAACTCCAATTTGTCGCATACAACCGGATCACATCCGGTTCGTCTTCGACCTTGCTCTCACTTGATCATAATAGAAGGAATTTCAGGTGAAATCCCTCTACTCGTATCCACCTCGAGCCTCGTGTTTCGGTAACGCGTGATTCTCCTAAAATCGTCGTAAACTTGTTTAATCATTCTCTTTAATGATGACCTTGTCACACAAGTTATCTATTTCTTTCTCAGAATATTATTCTATTATGAAGCTTAGCTAGAGATATGAAAGATCAACACATATTTTATATTAACACCATCATAAATGTAGGATTAATGAGTATGAAATAAAACTACCAACTCAGAATTCGGACTACAATCCGTCGGGACGCAACATGGTCCGTCACGACGGACGTATCACATTTACTGATTTAGCCTCTACTACTCTGCTCCGTCATGACGGACCAACTTCTCCGTCGTGACGCAGCTCCGTCATGATGCACAAATCAGTGCGTGACGACACTATACTCACAGATTGGCTAATACATAATTATCTTTTGGTCCGTCACGATGGACCAACTAGTCCGTCATGACGGACTATGTAATTTCTGTCAGATTTGCATGATCCTATTATGCATCAAATTGTTTCGACGAACACGTACGTTCATCTATCCTCATATGTACAATCTACTAATTGATCTATAACTATATTTTCTTCACCATCCAATACGATAACAATGGAGAATCCATTTCTTGTAAAGAACCCCAAAAAGAATTTCTCCTTGCAACAAAGAAGATTCTATGATGCTTACCACCTTCAATGAAAAAACTAATCTTTCTTCAATCCTCCTTGCATAATCTCCTTAAATATCTTTGATGAAAGCTCATTTGTAGCTTCCATTTTTTTGTTATAACTTCTATTATTTACATGTATAATACATTTTTTTGAGACTTGAGAGGGAGCTGAGTATTTAGAAATCATGAATTAATATCTTATTCATATATTATGTTGTTCTCCTAGTTTGGAATTAAAGTTCGATAAATAAAATCAGATGAAACTATTTTCAGTCCAAAATATTGGAAATAACAAATAGTTTGGAATATCATATATATCTAAAACCTAAGTAGCATGATTTTATAAAGAAAATAGTAAGGAAATTTGAGAGTGCAGTTCTTTCTTTTTGTTTTGTTATCTCTTTTTTTTGTTGAGAAAAATAGAGTAGGCTCATGAATCCTACTTCTATTATTTTATTAATTAATGTTGAAAATATTACATAAATATGCAACTATAGAAGGTATTAGCCCTACTCTAGCTAAAAATTACTACTCTTTAATACCTTCTTCTTAAGTTACATATCTAAGACCAAAAACAACATTAATTAACTAGCCTAAAGCAAAATAGGCATAACCATCATTTGAAATCCATAATTTGAATTCCCTGCCTACTTCAAAACCAAGAAATCTCGAAATCTGTCACTTGATTTCCGTGAAACGAATATCTTATTTCCTTGTAAGAATCCATAATTTTGATTCCTTCGGTGACTTATTTCCTCCTTTAACCGTGACAACTCATCTCTCTTCCTCTCTCCTCGTGCTGAAGATATCTCGAATCTAGAAAGAATCCTGACGAAAACCTTGATCTCACCGGACTACAGCAGAGTGCTGTAAGTTTAAGTCCATCAAAAGCTGGTAACTTGGATCTTCAATTAAATCTTCGGAAATCGAAAGCTGTGAACTTGGATTCGTCAGAAATCGAGCTCTTCAGGAGTCAGGTATGCTTTGTTTATTTTCAGTTAAACAAAATCACGCAAATTTTCGTAAATCTGCATGAAAGTTTCATCTGTTCCTCGCTCATTCTCTTGTTCACATAAAGCTTGAAATTGGTTACTCGATTGTTCATCATTTGATTTGAACCACCATAATCTTCAATCTTCAAATTGGGTTGCATTTTCATCTATTCCTGTTTCCTCTTGCTCAATTTCTGCATTAGATGATAAATTAGTGTAGAGAGAATCCTCAGAAATTAAATTAATTGGTAAATTAACAGTTGCATTTTCTGTTGAATCCATATATGGAATCCAAGTTTGAAACTTTTTGAAATTTAGATCATCAAAATTGTTAGATTGATTCAATTTGTATTCATAAAGAATATGATTAATAATTTGCCAATCATCTAAATGCATACTAGTAAAAGATCTTCTACATCTTTCTAGCCAAAATTGGTACATTGAGATGCATACCAGAATTTTGTAATCTTTACATTCCTTATTATTTAAAATTATATCCAAAGGCAGAAATGTATTTAATTTATGAATCCCTAGTATAGCATGTAGTTTATCCCATATATTATTTATAAATTGACATTGATTTGATAAATTGACATTTATAATAAGCATCAATATAAACTCCTTTAATAATAGATTGATATGTACTTTTACAGGTGAATTGTTTGTTTCCATTCCATTTCCATTGGAAGGCATCTTTTTGTGAAGGATTTAGCACAAGAGAGCTACAAATTTGCTCAAGATCAAGAAATTGCTCATGTGCAATGCGAGATAAAAGTACAACTATGCCCAAACTAGTATACAAATTTGTTTCATTTATTTTTTTGATAAAAAATTGGACTGTACCAGATTTGTTTTCACAAAAAGAAAAAAAGTTCTTTAAATTTTTTTTTTTTTTTTTTTTTTTTTTTGAAGGAAAAAAGTGAGGGGTCACTCGTACCCCTTTGACTATAGTTTAAATATAATTTATTGGAAATTTTCCAATTTTCCAATTTAATATATTAGAAATTTCTGACATGATATTTTCATCAATATTTATTCCAATAATTTCTGACTTTTGAAAATTCATTTTTAAACCAGATTCATCCCCAAATAAATTTAATATGTATTTGACTCTATGTATATTATTAATGTCAGGTTTAAGAAATATGATTGAATCATCTGCATAAAACAAACTTGAATAAATATTATTAAATGGTTTTTAATAAATCCTTTATCACTTAACTTTTCTAGCATTTTAGATAAAACATCCATAACTAATATAAATAAAAATGTAGATAATGGGTCCCCTTGCCTTAATCCTCTTTTTAAATGTATAAATTTTCCTGGGTTTCCATTTAAAATTACTCTAGCAGAACCTTTAAGTACAGAATTTTTAACCCAATTTATATAATTTTCACCAAAACCTCTCGATTGTAATATTTTAAGTAGAAAATCCCATGATACACTATCAAAAGCTTTGTGAATATCTAATTTTAAAACTAATAAAGGGCATTTTTGTCTTTTAGCTAGGCAAATAACTTCTCTTGCATATACATAATTTTCAACTATGTTTCTATTTTTTAAAAAGCCAAGTTGATTTTTTAGTATCATGTTGTGAATATACAAATCTAACCTACTTGCTAAAACCTTTGAAAAAATTCTTTGAATACTTGAAACAAGACTTATGGGTCTAAAATATTTTGGATCAATTGCATTTTCCTTTTTTTGGAATTAATGTAATATAGGAAGAATTAAATTTAGATAGTCCTATATGACCTTCTTTATTAAATATTTCTAATATTTCCTCTTTTAATAAATTCCAGAATTGTTTAAAAAATTCCCCTATACACCCATCAGGGCTAGGGCTTTTATTTGATTTCCAAGTTTTTATAACATTATCAAGTTCTTCAATTTGAAATTTATTTTCAAGTAATGATAAATTTATATTTTCATCTTGATATAATTTATTTAAATTAATTTTCCCATATTTATTTTCAGAAATAATTTCTTTTCTTATAAGGTCCTGTAAAATGCAAAAATAATTTTTGATTTGTTTAAATGATATGTAACTTCATTTCCATTTTGATCTTTTAAAATTGCAATCATATTTCCAGATTTTTTTATAGAAGCATGTATGTGAAAAAATTTAGTATTAGCATCTCCATTTTTAATCCAATTAAATTTGGATATTTGTTTCCAATCAATTTTATTTAATAAATTTATTTCTTCATATCTTAATTTAGCTTTAATTTTAACCCAATTTTCTATGTTAGTCAATTTTCTATTATCTTCTAATTTATCAATCCAATGAATAATTTTTTTACAATTTTCTAATTGTATATTATTTTTATGATGACTTGTTTTACTCCATTCTTTAAGATTTTTTCCTAATTGATAATATTTATCATAAAGACTTTCCATAGAAAAACTTTTATAATTATTTAAATGTGACTTTATAATATCATTTGAATCATTCATACTTAACCATTTTTGTTCAAATCTAAAACCATTGAAAATTGGATATTTAGTATTAGCTTCATATAAGATAGGAATGTGATCATAACAAGTATTAACTTTAGTAGTTTGTTGAGAGTTCGGAAAATCTATTAACCATTGTTTGTTCATCAAAATTCTATCTAATCTTCCTTTTGCTATTGAATTAGAGGAAGTGTCCATTGAAAGAGATAACGGAGATCTCCATTAAAACATTCTACTGGTGAGTCTGAAAAGATATCTTTCTTTTTTTTCTTTTTTAGCAGTAATGACAATACAAACGGAGTCGATAACAAGTTTCAGATAATTTTATTATGGATAATTATTCCGTGCCCCTCAAATGCACAAAAACATCCTCGATCCGTACACTGGGGATGAATAGTGCATTTGAGGGTTAATTCAAATCTCCAATTCGTACACCCCATTTCAATTGACGGTTAATTCAAATATAATTAACGGTTAATTCAAATATAATTAACATGTAATACAATTGTATTAATCGTTAACACAATTAATTATTTGAATTAACGGTTAATATAGAGCTCGGGGATACGAATATTGGAGATGGGTATCATTTCCCCCCACATCGTGAATAGTGGGGGGGAATGGGGGGGGGGGACGGTAAATGAGCTCTTTTATTATAATGATAATCCAACGGTTCACATATTGATTGGACAAGATCTTGTCCATGGTCAACGGACATGCTCCGCTCCCATTGTCATATTGCTAGCTTATTATAAATTTTATATTTCATCCAATTAGTTTTCTTATTTTGATATTTATAAGTTAATTGATGATCTATTTTCTAGTTTACAGTCTCAAATTTAAATGGTAGTCGCAATTCTTTTACAGACTCGGAATACACTGGTCTGATACAGGGCCGGCCCAAGGGTTTAAGAGATCCTAAGAAAAATCATAAACCTAACTAAATTTTTTTTATACTGAATCCTAAATTTTTATATCATACTATGTAATTTGTTAAAATGGACCCCAAAATTTTTATAATGGACTCCAAATTTTAAAAATTATAGTACATAATTTTTTTTCGTGGACCCGGATCCGAAGCCCGGACTTTATTTTTTGTATATATGAGCCGGCTCTGGTCTGATATAGCGAGGAAACAAGTCGTCAAGAACGGAAGGAGCGAGCCAATTGACTTGAATGTAAGTGCTGTCCCACAACTCATCTCCCTCGATAGGTACCAATACCCCTTTCTCTTTCATCCCTTGAATCATCTTCTTCAACACGTGGGGTATCCCCGAGCGTACCTCAATCGAAGCGCCTTCTGCATACTCGGCCTTCATCCACGAGTCCATTCGCCTCAACAAGCCTAACCAAAACGTTCTGAAATCATCGGTGTCCTGGTTTAACTTCGTCAGGAACATCACGTAAAACTCAGCCAGCAAATTCATGGTCCCAACATATGTGATTGCCATACTCGTCGTTTCTCTCCCATTGCCCAGTTTTGTCGAATATTCTATTGTTTTTTCATGCATCTCATCTGCCATTGGCAGGACCGTATGGTTGAAGAATAGTAAACATGTAGACGGTGCGAGATCCATCTCATCGGCGGCCATCTTAAAGCATCGTTTTATCTCGGATAGAGCTTGGGTGCGTATCTCCTCTCTCCGAATAAAACATATCATTCTCAATGCATCGATTAATTTTACATATAGGTTCATGGGGTTAGGTCCGATATTCTCTGCGTTGTTGTTTGAGTGGGGGAAACCGGTGTTGTGCCATCGCGCTATATGATTCACTGATCCCCCTAATGTGGCTAATAGCGCGCCACACTTGTCTAAGGGAATTATTTTTTGGGAAACGAAATTGTAAGCGCATTCGACGCAATATATATAATTGTAACGCGTTACGTTTTCACCGTTCATTAGATGCATCAAGGCCTCTAAGGCCTGATCAAAGGTGTCGGGATGGCGCCCTGAGGTCTGGAGGATTGTAAAGAGCGTCCTCCAACCCATGAAAGTTTGTATGTTGTTGGCGTGCTCCGTGATGAGTGTTATCACCGAATCAACTAAGCTTTCACGACACATGTCAAGTATCTCTTTTTCCATTTTCCACATGATTGTAATAGACTTGAATATGATCTCTTCGGCTGCCTTGTCGAGACGCGGGACATCTGAAGAGAGTATTTGATGCGCGATTTTGAAAATAGCAATGATGCCCCTCTCGGGGAAGGGGGATGAGGCGACGGATGGTAATTGTTGTATCGACACGAAGGCCTCGTGGAATTGAGGCCAAAAGGCTAAGAATCGGTGAAGATTGTTAGTCGTGATGGTTAATAGTAGATCCCAGCAAAACCCAACTGTTTCGTTTTCCTCCGTGACCGTGCTCAATTTTTGCCCCTTACCATATGCGGAAAATATGAGTGCTCGACCTAGGTATTGTAGGGTCTCATCCGAGAATCCCGCGCTCTCCGTAAATATATTTGCAATTCTGCATTGTTCCATCAATTTCATGCTCATCTCTGACTCACTACTCATATTGAGCATGGACTCTGCACATGTCTCGAATGATAATATTTGAGAAAACCGCCCAATGATGCCGGACACTTCGCGACTCGTTCCCGTTCCTTGGTGCGATGAAGGAAATATGACTCCGGTCTCAGACCTGCCATGCAAAATTTGACTCGACTCAAAAGAAACCGGGGTTACGGAATCACTGCTTAGAACTAAATCTAATTGAGGCAATAGTTGCACTCTCTTAAGTTTGATCATGCAATCGACAATATTCTTCCATGCCCCTCGTATCGAATCTCCAAACCGGTTTACGATTGTGAAGAGGATAAGGGTGGCCATACGCATTTTAACACTCTCGTTGAATTCCACCTGTGTATCTTCTGTGCATTTATATGGGTTCAAAAGGTTCGTGAACTTGCAAAGACACGAGAGCAACTCATCAAGCACGTCTTCCAAACCATATTGTGCAATTCGAGCGACCGAGATCATTCCTTCCACACACTTACTTCTTATATCTTCACCATTTGTAGAGTCAAATATGGCAGCTAGCATGGCGACCGATTTACCTGACATTATTGTAAACATCTCACGACTTAGCTCGTGATTAAAGTCACATAACACGAACGGCTCAACGACATATGATCTCCTGATAAGTTCACCCCATATATTTGAGTCTAGTTCGACTGCCACAGAGTCGTCGCTTATAATTTTAATTTCATTCTTCGCGATAGAGTGAAATACATCATCTAGGTACTCCTTTGGAAAATCATTTCCATTATTGAGCTTTCGATTGTTCTTAATAAAGTCAGCTAAGGTCATTCTCTTTTTTACTTGGTCATTGTGCTGGTCC
The DNA here is from genome assembly GCA_946800325.1 of Luzula sylvatica. Classification (NCBI taxonomy): domain Eukaryota; kingdom Viridiplantae; phylum Streptophyta; class Magnoliopsida; order Poales; family Juncaceae; genus Luzula; species Luzula sylvatica. The sequence goes on from OX326961.1 coordinate 2,093,054, forward strand.
GTGTTAAGCATGATGAGCGCATAGATATGCGTCAATACTACATCCGAATTCGCAAAAATATCGGAGGATTGTTGCTCGTAAATCTTCCTGGAACAGGCCTCGACCACTCTATATATCTTTTGTGACTCCCCAGGTAGCCGAAAGCTCTGTAGGAAGCCCCTCACGGCAATGTGAGCGGGAAGACCTGTAAAGTCAAACGTACCTACGTACTCCTTTAGTACTCGTATATTGTACTCATCATGGTGCCCTAAGTATTCCCCAATTTTGGTCTTGTCAAGTCCAGGTGTGTATCTAAAGAAGTAGGCTAGAGCTTTCGGGTCTGGAGGGCTCGGAATGACATTAGTTAAATTTAAATACTCCAGCCCTTTTCTCTCGTCACGGTTGAAATGTTCAGCAGCAATGTTGATCTTCTTTTTCTTATATTTTCTCTTAAGAACAAACTTCACCCATTCCTCCGAGTCAGGTTCAGGAGGTGCACCGTCCATCGACGAATCATACTCCGGCATGTTGAGGAAGTCCATTTCGCTACCAATGGGCATGGGAATATCGCTTGTAGATCCCATACTATCAGCAATGGTTGTAATCACATGAACAAGTCCATCAAAAGCTTGAATTTGAAGGGGGGTCATTTGGTTTGTATTCACTTGAGGGAATGAAGTTATGCACAAAAGTTTGGCAATCTCTTCAAGTACGTTATATCGGATCGGATCGCAATCATAGTTCACGAACATCTCTATTAAGAAGGTTGGTTGACAACAAAAACTTATGATGTTCTCGATAGCGACTTCCTGCAGGTGGGGCCCATTCAGACCGGCGCCGATGCGAAGCAGCACGTGGACAAAAAAAGCTTCCAATTGGAGCCTCAGTGACCTGCATTTTCAACACAGTAATTCAAATCATTACTCTTACATATAAGATAAAACGTACTCGAAATATTACGACCTAATGATACAAATTGTGAACATTACCTGCGCAAGAAGTGGTAGAGGTTTAAAACCGTTCTACAAATCATGGAAAGGACCAACGGGCTCGAACGAGCTGCGTGGCGAATCAGTTGGTAAAACAGATCATTTTCGATCAAACACAACAATCTCGGGTGCAGCCCAATTGCATCTCCGCCGAGTTCGATTGCAGTATTAATCAACACAAGTGCAAATAATTGCATGTTCTCTTCAGATCCAGTAGATTCATAACCCTCAGGCCCCACCTCGCTCGCACTGAGCAACGAGCACAATAAACGGAATATCTCGGTCATGCACTTGGCTCCGTATCCACCAACGGGTCCCAATTCTTGCTTGAACTCTGACATGTCGACTCCGTCTTGTTCAAGGGCCGTAAGGCCAGGCAGGTGCTTGAAAATGGTGTGAATCACTTCGTGCATACAATGTCGCGCCGTTCGTTGGAGCAAGTCGCAACGATAAGCCGATTGTTGAACAATCTTCATCGAATCATAACAAACAAAAAGTTTCGAATTTTAGATGATGATACGTGTATATAATACAAATAACTATTGCAATTCGAAGGATGGATATATAACCTGAGAACACGTGTTGACGATTGTGCAAACAGCGTTATCGGATAGCAGTCTGCCAGCAGGGCCACGAATCAAAGCAAGAAGAACTTGGAGCACATACATCATGATGGAGTCTTCATTGTTGGCGTCAGTCCTCTCGAGCATACAAGCCGAGATGGCCGAAACAATCGAGTGGACAGCAGATAACGCTCCTGGAGAGTGCTCGTTAAAAAGTTCGAACTGTAAAATCTTCAGAATTGCCGATAAAGAGGCCCCGGTTGCAGAAGCTGGCACGTCATCGCTTTGGACTACATCAAGGAACGGAGACAAGTAGACGGACGGATCGGTCGTGCGCCAATCCGTGTGAAAAATGATGGCACGTAAATTTTTTAGGGATTGGACGTGCGGATCGTCTAAAAGGATTACCGAACTTACGACGTTGGGGTCGACGGTGTGGCAAATCATCGCTAACACGACTCCCACTTCCGTGTTGAGCATGCATGATATCCTAAATAGGCTTTTGGTATCGTCCGTTGCGGTGTATCTCATGATTATAAGGGACAAGTGCAATTGGTTGTGATTTGAATAAAGTATTGGGTTGTAGAGAATGGTAATTTAAGCAATTAATATTCTTCAATAATTAAGCGATTTATATTCTTCAAAATTGGTTTAATTTGTAATATTAGTATATGAATCTGTTGAACAAGATATTGGTAATTAGAACTGATGGTTAATTATTAGTGATTAACAGGCCTATGAGTTGATATGTACAAACTCACGGAGACTTTGTTTATTACTGGTACCTACCTGGGTTTGGGTATGGTCCAACAATTCATTGTTTTAGAATTACATTCCCGAACATTAAAAAAACTTCCCCCTCCATCACATCCTGATGCTTACGGCTTACGCAACTACCATTAGATATAATCTAACGGCTAGCATACATCGAAGTAGCTATTCACGTCTCATCAATTTGCGAGGAGTAAAACAATATCATTTCAAAACATTATTATATCAAATCTTGCAATTGTGCAAGAAACCTTTATTGTAACTCTATTACGCGCGTACCAATATTAGTACAAATTCATATCCTTTTCCTTTCTCTTTTCTTCAAATTAACTTCCCTCCCAAACCCCTTCTCGGAATATATTCAATCCAATGACACGTTAAGATTTGTATTTATGCACAAAAACCTCTCCAAACTCCACATATCACAAAATATCACAAATCTCTCTAAATTCACATCTTTTTTTCTAGGAATTTTCCGGATCTTCTCCAAACTATGTTTCAGAAATTTAAATAGATAACCCCGTCTTTCATAAATTTACAAATATACCCCTCAACCTTCAAATACATACCAGCAAGCCCTTTGAAGAACATATCGACATCTCATAATCCACTCTCCTCGCTACAACTCTGATAATATCAACTCTTCAAGTTCTAAAAACACTAATTTCCTTCCAACACCTCTTCCACCAAATCATGACTGATGCATCTCGCTGACCGTTGTGGTTGATGAACGGATCTTCTCCATTTCTCGTATCACCGGATATAACTAATATGGTAGGAACTGTTTTTATTTTATTTAATGACATATGGGCAGTTTTGCAATTTTCCTGTTTCTTTTTGCAAATTTCGATAAAGTACAAAATACTATCAATGAGGATTCATGTGACAAAAAAGGTCTCATATATACACTGACTGACCAAGCTCTATTCTTCCGAAAGACCTGAAATAAAAGGAACAAATAATATTTCAAAAATTAGCAAAAAATAAGTCAATTGAAAATAAAAGAATTATCATAAATATGTTCTAAAAACCAAAATATTTTTAAAATATCGTCAAACTCAGGTTCATTTTTACAAATAAATTTCTTTTTTCTTTACAAATTTAAAATTCGGGTCGGTGAAATTTTTATTTCCCTTTTTTCTTTACAAATTTAACAATTATGTTCATGCAAACTCGATTACTGACATAATTGGCCAATTTACTAATTAACTGGGTTAATACAATCTATTAGTGCAAATAAATTTTACTAAAAAAAGAGCAAATCAAGCTTATTTGATCTGATATCGAGCCTACTTCCCTACTGAAATAAGCATGCATAAATTAAATTAAGAAACTGAGCATTTATCTTCAATAAAATGAAAAAGAATAAGCTTAATGTCGTAAAAATTGAACCCGAAATCAAGACAAGAAAATAGAGCAAAAAATAACCAAAGTGATACTAAGACCGGGATCGTGATTAGTGCTTCTAATTCAAATTAGGGTATTCTGATTTGTATTTTTTTTTTCAAATTAGAACACGGGGGATTTTCTGTAAAAAATATCATTTTGCAAGTTTCGAAGGATATATATAAAAAATAGATTTAACCTTGATTTTACAAACATGCATATAAACCAACGGAAATTATTTAGCAGTATATGACATTTACCCATGTAAAAGTTTTGCAAAAAATATCATATTTACACTTTTTAAAACCAAAAACTGAAATATCATCTTTACCCTTTTACAAATACAAAATATCATACTTATCCTTGTAAAATCTGGAAATATCATTTTGGCCCTAATAATATCTGGAAATATCATATTTATTCTTCTCAAATATGGATCATATTTACCCTTTTAAAAACACAAAGTATCATATTTACCCTTCCAAAATCTGGAAGTATGAGAACTCGAAAAAAGAATGTTCTTAAAATTGAAACATTGTACTTATGGCCACCACAACAGGCATAAGAACGACTTCTCCTAGATCAAGCAAATATATGTCTGCACAATTAAAACACGAAAATAAAAAAATAATTAAAATTATTATATGGGCTTATTTGCAAATTTGGCATGTTAATAATAATGACATAAGTATATATAATATAACTAAATAAACATACATTCAGTACAGCTAAACAAGTAGACATTTTCCTAGTGAAGCAAAGTGCCTTCTTCAAATGCTTCCTGAAAATTCAAATTCAAAATATTTGATTTTGAACAAGTATGAAATAATAGACAATAAAAAAAGACACCTTGAAATTTCATGACGACCCTAATTCTAGACCCTATCATCAAATCCTAAATCATTTGTACATGTTTTAGAATCGAAAATCAATTTCTCATAAAATAGAAAACAAGAGAATTGATTTCACAGAAATATATATCCGAATTAGAAACACTAATCACGATCCCAAATGAATAACGAAATAATCACAAACGTATTCATCATATTGAATTAACAAATCAATTGAAATCACCAAATCAAAAACACAAATCAATTCAATCAATTGAAATTTTCACCCTTCAAAAATCAGGTAGCATCATATAACTGGTAATAGATGATATTAACTATTTTATCTAGAACATATGATTTAAACTAATCACCAAATTGAACAGGATCAGAAAAGCTTTTGAAATTATATGAATTGATTATTGTAAATATCTTTAGATACAAACTCATTATATATTTTAGTTTCTGTGTAATTTGAACAAACTTGTGTTTCCTGAATCAACACTAAATTTAGTGCAAAATAGTCTAGCACAAAGCTTATAAAGCAAACAATAAAATAAATGAAGTTAATCAGTGAATGCTCGTATTACACAAGAAATTAATTAGTCGGGAGAAACTGCTATTGGCGATCTCGGTAGAAACTTTTTTTTTTTTTTTTTTTTTTTTTTTTTTGAAAGAATACCAATGGTATTCATGCTTTTATAAATAAAAAAAGGTATATATACATCCGAGAATAAAACGTCGTGAAAAAAAAATAAATGGCTATCACATCTATGTATTCCTATCTAAACACTTCCACGTGTTTACTTCATTGATCGCCTTCTTTGCCGTGGTGATGGGCAGCACGTCTTTTCTTCGAAATATTTTCTCGTTCCTCGCCTTCCAAACATTCCAATTAATGGATGCCCATAACTTATCCCATATCTTCTTTTTTGTTGCGTCGTATTTGGCTCTATTTAACATCCATGAATCGATTTGTGAGGAGTGTGGGATCCTAATGCTCGATTCTCCCATCATTCGCCCTACTATGGCCCATACCGCAAATGTGTACGAGCATTGGAGGAATAGGTGGTCCGCCGTTTCAAGACTTCTATCACAAAGCACGCAATTATTACTTCCCGACCATCCCTTTTTAGATAGGATATCATAGGTGTTTAGTTTCGCTTGTAGGGCTAACCAAAGAAATATTTGTATTTTTTGGGGAATTTTTAATTTCCATAATGGTTTATGCCACGAATTTGTTATGCCGGGATTGATTAGGAATGCATAAGCCGATTTGCTTGTAAAAATCTTTTGCGTGTTCCATTTCCATTCAACCGAAGATGTTGATCCCTCCACAAATGTAGAGGCCTTGTATATGTGAAGAAGTTGCGTTAGTTGGTTTAGGAAAAAAGATCTTTTGGACACGGGAACGTCGACCAAATGAATTGCTTGTTGTATACCATAGAGGTCTCTAAGACACGATGACCAAAGATTTTGGTTATTGTTATCTATTTGCCATAAAAGCTTAAGGAGTAGAGCGTTATTTTTTGTTTTGATGTCCGGTAACCCCAAACCTCCGTTCATCTTAGGTAGGCATACCTTGGACCAACTAACTAAACAATTTCCGGGATTACATTTTTCGGCCCCTTTCCATAAGAAAGCTCTAATAATTTTATTAATTTCGTTTATTACCCATGCGGGTAATTGGAGCACTTGCATATAGTAAGTTGGAATTGAGGCAAGGGTCGCCTTTGCCAAAGTTAGGCGTCCACCCATTGATAGCAATTTTCCCTTCCAATTGGCTACTTTGTCTTGAATTCTTTTAATGAGTGGGAGAAAAGTTACTTTTTTCGGTTTCGATGATGTCAAGGGAAGACCTAGATAATTAAGGGGGAGATCTTTTTTATGGCATTTTAGAGTTTCGCTTATTGTTTGATCTAAAGTAGTCGGCACATTAAACGTTGAGAAACTCGTTTTTTCCCAATTAATGTTTAGACCCGTTATTTCGGAGAAAATATCGAGCCCAAGTTTTATCTTTTTTAGGTTGTTTGGGGATGCTTCGACAAATAAGATGGTATCATCCGCGAATTGCAAAATTTGGGAATCAATGTTGCTCATTCTCTCAAGAAGAGGGTTAATCTTTTTCATAATGGCTTGTAGCGAGTCAACCGCAATGTCAAAAAGTAGAGGGGATAAAGGGACACCTTGTCTTAGACCTCTTTGGTGAAAGAAGTATGGAGATATCTCTCCGTTTATTTTAATTGCGGAGGAGGATGAGATGAATAAATTGTGAATCCATAGGATCCATTTGGGAGGGAAGTCTCTTGCTCTTAAAAGTTTCAACATGAATTTCCATGAGACATTATCAAAAGCCTTCTTAATATCAATTTTGAGCATTATAGCGGGGATTTTGTTTTTCTTGAAATAATGCACGTACTCTCTAGCCACTAGGAAGGCATCGGTAATTGCTCGTCCCTTGATAAAGGCCGTTTGTTGTTTGTTGATTAGGGTGGGAAGAAACGGTTGGAGCCTATTTGCCATTATTTTGGTAATTATTTTGATTGGTGTGTTGATAACACTTATTGGCCTAAATTGTTCAATTTTGTTCGCACCATCAACTTTCGGGATTAAAGTTATATTTGCTTGGTTTATTCGCCATAGATCTAGTTTGTTTTCTTGAAAGTGTTGAATTAGCTCGACGAAATCGTTTTTTATCGTGTCCCAAAATTGTTGGACGTACTCGGAGGGTAACCCGTCGGGTCCGGATGATTTTCTTTTTTTCATTTTATGGATCGTTTTTTCAATTTCGTCCATCGTGAATGGCACATCGATTTCGTTTAGATTTGTTATTGGGATCGGATTTCCTAGGAGCACCGTAAGGTCAACCTCGGTTTCAACCGCTCTAGTCCCCATTGTGTTACGAAAATGATCATAAAAGAGAGTTAGTATTTGTTGTGGTTCGGAATAGGTAGCATCATTATGCATTATATTAGGAATGAAATTCCTATTTCTTTTCGCCGATGCCATAGCATGAAAATAGGCGTTGTTTCGGTCGCCAAATTTTATCCATTTTTCCGAACTTCTTTGTTGCCATTTTATTTCCGAATTAATGGCCATTTCTTCAGCCCAAATTTTGAGGTCAATTCGAAGATTTAGTTCGGTTTGTGATAGTAATCTTGTTTCTTCTATCTTATCACGATAGGAAATAAATTCTTTACTATTTTGAAGGTTCATATCAATATTATTCAAATTATTTGTTGCCCAAATCGGCCACTACCTTTTTGGTGTTTGTTAACTTAATAATGAAGTTCTTTGCCGGATTAGTGTTTTGTGTCCCGGTTTGCCAAGTTTGCGCAAAGATGTCTCTAGCTTGGTCGTTCTTAAGCCAAAATCTTTCAAGATCGTATTTTTTTGCGTTAGAGCTCTTCGGAATTGATATAGTAAGTTTTAATGGATAATGATCCGAAGTAATTTGTGGAAGTTCGCTAGTTTGAGGAATCGTATTTTGGTTAAAAAAAGTGATGGGAGATTAACGCTCTATCCAATTTTGATAGAGTTGGGGATGGTCTTTTACTAGACCATGTAAAGTTTCTTTCCGTGTTGGCAATTTCGACAAGATTGGCCGAACATATGTAGTCGTTAAAAGACATTATATGTCTTAATGAGTGACTCTCACCCGTTGATTCATTCGGTGATCTTATGAGGTTGAAATCCCCCACAATTATTGTTGGTAATGCATTTGAATCATAGTTTCCTAATTCCTCTAGGAAGGCTTCTTTTTCATCTAGAGCTATTGGCCCATATACATTTATAAGAAGGAAAGAAAAACCGCTTGATAATGATAGTGTTGTGGCTAATGAATAATCTCCTTGTTGGGTGTTTACTAAAGAAAAATCACTTGACCAAGCCGTCAAAAGACCACCTTTGCTTCTTGACGCATTCTTTACTTGAAAGTTATTTATATGCGGTGGACAAACGTTTTTCATGTCGAAAAAGTTCATTGTATCTTTCTTTGTTTCTTGCAAACAAAAAATGTTGCATTTTGCGAGCCTTGTCGTGTCCTTCACAATCTCACATTTTGTTTTTAGACCTAGACCACTTACATTCCAAAATAAAATTGCTAGATAATTAAATAGTTTTAACATCATTAAAAGACAAAAGATACATGCCCTAAAGGCTAAGACCGGCCCTCTGACCAATAAGAGTTCCGGGCCCGAAAATATCATTTTCATCATCGACATGGTCCAGATAGTTGACCTCGAAATTATTGTTTGGTTTGTCATCTGCATTTCGAGTAAGGGATTTAAAATTACAAACGTTTGCCTTTGCATTAACCGAATTCGATTGATTAATTCTAAGGCCGCAGAACCCAATTACTTTTTTTTTCTTTCTCTGTATGCAAGACCCTGGGTCCGAAATAGTTTTTTTGGGGACTTTTTTGTCATTTGGTAATGACTTTGTTAATAAAGAAGAAGGCATGAAGCCCTCTCGATTTTGTGAAATTTCTGGCCCACTGCCCTTACTATTTATACTTGGCCCAAGACCACAAAGCATTCTAATTTCATTTATTTCCTTAGTTGAAATTTGTGTGGGAAATTTTGCTTCATTTTCTAGCGCCTTAATGTAGCCTTTTGCCTTGTTTTTCCTTTTAATTATTGGAATTTTTCTGCTATTTATTTTAACTTGTTTAGAGATTGTACCATCAGCATGTTTGACCTTTTTAATTAGTCTACTAGATTTTCTAGTGCTTGCATTTTGGTATTGTAAAATTTTTGGGCCAATTTTTTGGGGGAGAATCATTGTACCGCCTAATTTTTTGTTTGAATTAATAGTGCTAGATTGAGAAGTACCTTCTCCCCACTGTCTAGTGTCATCTTGGAGATCATTAGCCTTTTCTTGAGCCATACGTGACACCCCACAAACTAGTCCCTTCCCTTTCAATTCACGGTAGAAATTTTGCTAATTGAAAAAAAAAAACCACTGAACTGAGAATTTAAGTCTAGGAGAAGATTTCAAAATTTTGGAAATCATTAGAAATAGGAAAAATTGGCATGGCAGACTTCATTAATGGAGATAAATTGAAGAATTAGGGATGACAAGTCAATAAAACTCACACTCACCTTAATCAATTCAGTAATCTCATCAGGGCGTCTTCTGCCCGAGAGAAAAAAGATGGCTGAGCGAGGGAGGACCGAGGCAGGGGACCTTTTTTGCAAGCCGAGAGGCGCGGCGGATTTGCAAGGATTAGATTTCCAAGCGGCGTGGGATTTGTTTGTAAGAGGCGAGGCGAGGCGGAGGCAGAGAATTTGTTCGCAAGGAGCAAGAAAGTAAATCGGTGAGAGACGAATAAGCACTGTGGACCTAAACTATACGTAAGGATGGTCTTAGTGAACCAAATTCATTCAATATATTTTAGAGTCCACACTGCGTGTCAAAACCTGAGTGGTTATGAGTTGCAAAAGTTTTTTTTTGTCCTTATTCTACGTTCCCTCTATTATAGCAAGCAAGGATAGATACAGGGCATGTTTGATTTTAGGGATTTTGGTGTATTTTGGTCCAAAATCCTGGATTTTGGTTGAAATTCCTTGTTTGATTTTTTTGTGTCTCTGTATTTTGTAATACACATAAAAAATTGTATTTCGGATGGTGAATTTCATTCTCTATGTATTTGAATAAAATAATATAATATAATATAATACAATTTATATGAAATAATAACTATATCATATAATATATTATACAATAATATTAAACTAAAGTAAAATAATATGAAATAAAATAAAATAAAATACAACATAATATAATGTACTACAATATAATATAATATAATATAAAACTATATAATATATTATACAATAATATTATACTATAAAATTTAAACTAAAGTAAAATAATATGAAACATAATATAATACATATGATATAATATATAATTGTATAATATAATATAATATAATTTATTATACAATAATATTATACTATAAAATTTAAACTAAAATAAAATAATATAATATAAAATAAAATAATATAATATAATACAATATGATATGATACAATATGATATAATACAATATAGGAAATTTTTTACAAATAACTAAGTTTAATAAGTTAATTAACGAAATAACCAACATCTGAAGAAAAAAAATTGAAAAATGTCTTTTTGCGGACTTTCAAAGAGCGCCAGGCGGTGAATCATTATTCGCCTTTTTTGATGAACTTACTTACGTGGATTAATTGGTTATTAAGATAATTAAATGGTTTAAGAATAGGCGGGGAATTATTGTCCGCCTAATTAAAAAAAATGGAGTTTGAAATTTTGCCCAAATTTTTTAATTGAAAATTTGGTATTTTTCCCCAAATTTTACCACAACATGATCTATGTTCTAAATTAATATATTTAATTAACATGATAACGAGCACATGTTAGCTATTAACTTAATACGTGATTAATATTTATTCAAATTCATAAATTTGAATAAATTTTAATGAATATTTAATTATATATCTTAATTATCACGATAATTAAACGTAATAACTAAATAATGAAGAATTCGGTGGGTACATTTTGGATGTGTTAATATTTAGTTACAAAGTTATTTGAGTAAAAACATGAAATTAAATATTTTTTGCTCGTTTTAGAAAATGATTTTTAAAAAATATTAAAAATATGTTTTTTTTAAAATAAATAAATTGATGATTAAGTCGAGGCTCCGATAATTTATCAAGATGATTAAACTAAGATAGTAAATTGATGCCATGCATACTGACCAAGAAGAAGATGACGGTGAAGTCAAAAATTACTAAAATTCCCCTGAATCCTTTTTTAAGTACATTTTTTATTTTTTTATTCATGCCATTTAATATGTTTTGTTGAATAAATTTTTTCTTCACATTTATTATTTATGTAATCTTTTTTTGTTGTTGGATAAATTTATGAAATTACAGTTTTAATATCTAATTATGTATATTTTTCATTAATTAATATAATTACTCCATTTTCTTTATAATATCATCAAAATATAGGACTTATGTTTATTATTTGTTTGTTTTTTCTTGTCAACGAAGTATCAAACAAAAGTTCATATTTTCCTCACGTGACTGAATCTATGGGACAATGGAAAAAGCCAAAACATTGAAAAGAAAGTACTAGGGAGTACCATTTTTTTGTCGTGAAAATATATGAGCCCATAACTCAATAAAATATTATTATGCATAATATTTAATCTTTATTTTAATTGAATCGATCAAATTAGAAAGTTAATCAATGTGATTGTCTCGTCATATCAAACCCTTTTTTGTCCATTGGCAAATGACACTTGGCGCCAGAACTTGAATCCATCTCTTCTCACTCTGTCATAACATAAGTTTCTGGTAACTCTCCCTAATAAATTTGACCATTACTTCCTTTTCCATTCTCTTCGTTTCCACCGCTGCTCTCTCTCTCTCTCTCTCTCTCTCTCTCTCATTTTGTGTTGCTAAAGGTGGAGATGGAGAAAGATGGTTTGGAGTCGGCTGAAGTGAAGAAGCATTTTTTCAAAGTTCTCGTTGGAGATTTTACTACTTGTCTGGTAAGATTATTGGCTTCGAAATCTCTTAGTTTCTCTGATTTTTTTAAAATGTTTCTCTGCAGTTTTTTTGGGTTTGTTTGATTATTTTTAATCATAAATTGGCAATGATACCTAACTTTTTTTTCTTCTCTGTTTAAATGTGTAGAGAATTCCGCCCCAATTTGTCAAGAACTTAACGGATGAAAAGGAAGGAGAAATAAATCGTTCAAATTCAGTGCGTGCTACGATTGAGGGTCCAAGTGGAAGAATTTGGCATGTCAAAATTGAAAAGAAGATGGACGAATTGTTTTTCACCACGGGATGGCCGAAATTCGTACAAGTTCACATTTTGCATGAACATGATTTCTTGGTGTTCAGATACAATGGTAATTTTCATTTCTCGATTCTGATTTTTGCTGTAAGTGGTTGTGAGAAAGAAGAAAGGGTTAGAGAAACACCTGTCACTCGTGAAAAGGGAGAGAAATTGTCTCAGAGGAGGGAAATGGAGACCACCATCGAAGAGAGAGAAAGCCAAGAAAGAGGAAGTGATGTTTTGGTGACTCCACAAGCGAAATTGAAACCAAATAAGGATTGTGAAATCGCCGTTAATTCTGATGAACAGAATGAAGAGACAAACAAACTGGACACGGATTGTGAAATAATAGCGAATCACGGCAAGGGAAAGAAACAAGTTATAGAAGAGGATCAAGTGAAAGAGATGAACTATGAAGAGATAAAGAAATTTGTCAGAGAGTGTCGAAACCTAGCAACGAAGAAACGTGCTAAGGATTTCAATTTGAAATCGTTATTATCTGCAAAAAGAAACAAGTCCGCAATAGCAGAGGCTCCTTTCAAGTCGAAAAAGGAGATCAAAGATCAATCTGGAAATTCCTCTCCCGATTCCAATCAAGACGGTACTTTATTTCACATTTGATTGTTCGAAGTTTATTTTTCAGATTTTTGGTTATTTAAAGCTAAAGAATTTTATGTCGTTCAGGTAGTAATAACGAGGAAGATGAAGTTGAAGAAATAACAAAAAGCGATATGCCCTCGCTTGCGAAAATTTGCAGGACCCATTTGTATGAACTAGCGAAATGCAAAGAGGATATGAAAGCACTCAAAGCCGCCATGTCATTTCAATCAAAATTCCCCTTTTTAGTTATTCATATAACTAATTACATGGCCAAACAATCCTGTCAAATGGTAATGAATTAAACTCTTATACAAGTAATTTTTATGATTCAATGATCTATAATTAACTTATATTGTATAGAGAATCCATAACCAGTTTTCGAAAATGTACTTGCCGAGAGAGAGAACTGTGTTTGTTTTGCGCGTCCCGTTTGGAGAAGAATGGTCCGTCGAGTACGTACCACGTGTCAGAGCATTATCGAGGGGTTGGTCTGCTTTCAAGCATGGAAATTTACTACACGAGGATGATTGTTGCGTTTTTGAGCTCGTAAAACCAACCGAATTTCAAGTTCATATCTTTCGTGCTTCTGGGTAGCGTTAAAAACTTTTTAAGATATTGTTGTGATAATAAGTTTATGTATGTTCGGTTATATTTTCTTCAGTTGATGCTTGTGAGTTGGTTTATCCGAACAATTATGTAAAATGCTTAATGCTTAGTTCCTTTTGTTAACTTCTGTTAAGATAATTAAATGAGAATGCATCAATTTAACCCCCTTTATTTTAAAATAATATAGTTATCAACGGGAATTCTCCAAGATTTATCTTTTGGCAGCGTAAACGGCACTAAATTTTTATATTTTGACAGATTTCCAATGTAACGGTACTAAAACTTATTTTTGGCAGCGAAAAAGATAAAACGATACTAAAACATTGGCCGCGAAAAAGGGGAAATGGCTCTAAAACTTACTTTTTGGCAGATAAAAACAAAAAACAGTACTGTTACTTCATCTTTGGCAGCGACCAAAAGTTAAGACTAAAGCGTCATATTGGCAGCGAAAGAGCGTAAAAGTCACTAAAATTTTATCTTTTGGCAGCGATGCATTATAAATGACACTAGAACTTACTTTTTGGCAGCGAAAAATAATAAAATGGCACTGTTGCTTCATTTTGGCAGCCACCAAAAGTAAATGGCACTAAAGCATCATCTTTCGCAGCATCAAAAGTAAAGGCACGAAAGCATCGTTTTGCGAAAGAGCATAAACGATGCTAAAACTTCATTTTTGGTACCGAAAAAGGGGAACGGCACTAATTTTTTTTTGTGGCATCGAAAAACAGAAAATGCACTAAAACTTACTTTTGGCAGCCAAAAAAAAAGGCACTATACGCCAACTTTTGGCACCGAAACAAAAACGGCACTAAAACTACAATTTTTGGCAGCGAAAATAGAAAACGGCTTTTGGCAGCCGAAAAATAACTTTATTTCACCTTTTAGCAGCCGAAAATAGAAAACGGCACTAGAACTTCGTTTTTGGCAGCGAAAAATTGAAAAAGCACAAACTAATATTTTGGCAGCGATATTTCGATATGGTTTTTTGATTTGACCAGCCAGTCCGGTTCTACCCATGTGTAATTTATAATCGTGTTTTTATTCACACCACACATAATTTTTTTTTAGGGTTTAGGGTTTCAAAAAAGTTTCTTTTTTGTGCTTCCGTTTAAATTTTTTAATGTAAAAATGCCCGTGAAACTCCATCAAATTTGGAGGTCAAAAGAGGCTTACGAGCTTTTGGTATTTTCATAAAAGGAACTCTTCGTGCATCTTCATAACAAGTAAAAAGAAATACAAGATATACATATTATATAAATCAAGGGTAAACATGACATTTAAGTCTTCGAATTAGAATTAGGGTTATTTGGTTTAAATTACCTCAGAACAAGTATTTGTTTCTACTGGTTCATTCAAGCCAGAGGATACGGCGTTACAACTTACAAATGCTTCAATTGATGCATCTTCTCTCCCTGTTAAAAACACAAAGGTATTACACCAAAATTTGCATAAATAACCCTAAGAAGCTAACGATTTTTTGTGTAAAACATTGCAAGGGAAAATAATAAAGAAAAAAAGAACTAAATTACCTCTTCTAGATCTAGATTTTTTGTCGTGATTCATGAAATGAGGATTTTGAGGGATGCTGTTGAAAGTGTCCATCTCCTCCCTCTTAAGGTTTTCCAAGCTGGAGAGAACTCTTTTCGAATGGAAGAATGAGGTTAGCATAAGACTGTGCCGTGCCGTGCCGTGCCGCATCGGGATTCTTCCGCCTCCCTCCCAATCCCGAAGCTCAACCCCGCCCTAACTCCGATCCCATGGAGGTTCAGGTGAAACTGCGGCTTCCTGATTCGGCAGTCCACAAGCGCCTCTCTGGTTCACTTACTGCCTGTTACCGTCAATGCTAACCTAATTCTTCCATTCGAAAGGAGTTCTAACCGCCCTAACTCTGATTTCGATTCTCGTCGGCTTGCGACGGAGCATAGTAGGAACAATATCCGAAGAGACGAGTTGTAACTTGTAACTTGCAAGAGAAGCAATGATACAAGGTGAGGGTTTTTTCATTCAAATTGGGTCATGAATTAGATTATTTCGGCCTTAAAAGCCCAAATTAGCAGTTATCTTATCACTTGTTTTATTAGGTGGGAGTTTTATTTCATTTTTGTATTCAGAAAATGTTTAAAATAATTGGGCATGAAAGTCAAATTTAAACAGCAAGAACCAAATTGAGAATATATAGAGTATTATTTGGTAGTGTTTAAGGCTGCTAACGAGTCGAGTCAAGCTGAATTAATACCGACTCGAGATCAAATCGAGCTAGTATTGAACCAGCTCGAGTCAATTTTAATATGACGTAAATTAGTTATAGAATAATCAAATTGAAAATTATTATATATATTTTTAATATTAATATTTTATATATGTTCACTTTATCCATTTTTAGATGCTCGTTTTTTCGATATCAACATACACTTTTAGGAGAATTCTTAATTAATCACCTATCTTCTTAGAATTAAAAAAAAATCTAGAAGATACTCGGAAAACACTCTTACGAACAAGATTTCATTTTCGTTGCCTTCCATAATGGTTAAAATTAACATTTAATGGTTCTAAATATTTTTGGACCAAAAGATCTTTTTAAAAAAAAGGTATGTACCTTACAAATATTTTGAGACAAAATACTTTTTTTTCCGGTTCGTTTTAATGTTCAATCATTATTAATAATACTAGCTGCTAAAATCAAACTACCTACTGAAATTAAAACTAGCAGTAGAATTTTTTTTGGCAGCAAATACTATTTTAGCAGATTATTTTTATCAAACAACGAATGAAAATAAAAGGAGAGATGTCAATTGGACAGGTCGAGTTATTTCGGGATCGGGTCTTTATATGTTGGGGGTCACTCGAGTCGAGGATTGTTTGTTTTGCGACTTTGCATATTAGTGAAATTAAAAATGTTTAACATAATTGATAAGTGAAATTTAAAATAATTTTAGTTGAATTAAAATATATTTAACATCATAATACTCGGTTATTAACCAAGTCAAATCTCTCAAACTCGCCGAACAAAACTCTAAAAAGTTACCGAGTTAACAATTAGTTAGGAACCCTAAGAGGGCGAGGAGTTTGATTCTGCACCAAATTAGGAATACTACTTCTCATCTCCTCGAAACGAATCTCTTCAATGCCATAACTAATCAATTGCAATAATTTCTTGGCTTCGTCTTCCCCGTACGTCCATTCGTGAACCTCTGCCTTTATCAATGACGGGTTGCTTCGAATCAATTCCCATAACGGGTACTCTTTTCTCGGCATTACAAAGTCCGATTCGCTCAGGCGAAGAGATGGACAGTAATCCCCTTTACCATCGCCTAAGTAAATGAAGTGTTCTTTGCCCTCAACCATTGCCGAATTTCTCATTCGTTCGAAAACTTTGCTCTGTGAATTTAGAAAGAATTCGAAAGATGAGTTTTTGATTTCTAATTGAATGAGATTTGGTTATGTGATTACAAAAACATGGTTAAGTTCTCACCTTGCACATATTAGGAGGGCACAAATCACAACCATGACTGGATTTGTGAAAATCATGATGAGGAAAGATCCTGAGCCTTCCTTCTTCATCCACATAGCTAGGATTCGTGTTAATTTCAGTGAAATACTCTCTCAATCCATGGTACTTCAAAACCGCTTCGATGAAAAATGTATTCGCATCGCTCAGAATCCTCAAATCACACCCCAGTGCATAAGCTGCTTTAATGGCAGTTATTACATTCGGATCAATTGGGGCCTTTGTTAGGATTTCTTCTATGTCTCGAATCGATTTGCCTTTTGCATGCAATTCACTCATCATTCTATCCTGTAATATTTTCAGATTATAAAACATTAGAAGCTTATACAAACAAATACCAAAGAAGAACATTTACGAAGCTTAAATCAAAAGGAATTTACCATGAGAGTATTCCATGGCATTGTAGGGAGAAGTTTTTCGAACAATTCAGTCTCGCCGAGCTCATCTACGACCCAATTATCACTGTCACAGTCAATGATCGTCTTGTCGAAATCAAACACCACTACAATTCCAGCCATTTTTTTCAAATTGCAGTAAGAAATTCGCAGTAAGACTTAGGATTCAGAGAAAAATTGAGTTCGAGGTTTTTGGTGGGAAATTGTGGATTGGAAGGGGAGTTTAAATAGGTGGAGAGAAAAAGAAGATGCCAAAGAATATTATTATGCGCCGTTTGGCATGCCATAATGTGTTAGTGGGTGTTAATTAATAATATATTCCTTGATTATTCCATTTCCTTTGTAACAAGAATAAGTTGGAGAATAAGCAGGCTCTGGAGAGAACAATGGAGGCGCGAGAGGAATAAGTCGAGTATTCCTCTATTATTAGGAAGATTCTATCATACACTATTTTTCTTATGATATACTCATTTTCATGTGCATTTATCAACTAAATGTTTGATTAAATAAGAATTATTTGTTGTTCATTTAAAAAATAAAATTCCTAAAATATAAATTTTATGATACATTATTTTAAATATCCAAAATATTCTTTTATAAAATGTATGATAATACTCCCCTATTATTTATTATTTATTATCCAGTTAAAAGGTAAAAAGAGACGAAACGGCTTTCTGCTCTTAACATTAATATTGAAATAATGGATGTCACCGTTATATTTAAAATGGAGATGAAGAATTTGGAAAGTTTGGGACCTATGAATTTGTTGTTGGAAGGAATAAGAATTCGAATATTCGGTTTTATAGGCAAGGAATAAGTTACTCTTAACCTATGAATCAACGTGTCGGGTCGGGACTCGGTACAATTGTTTTTAATAATGATAATAATTTTAATTTAGTTTGAGGATTGTTAATATAGTAATTAAGTACAATAAGTTATGTCTTAATTTGTAATCATTAAATTTGTTTGATAAGCAAACAAGAGCCAAAATTGCAGGATGCAAACTTAAAAGAAATGGAAGGATATATTCTATGGAATAATGATACTGTACAAGTGTCTCATAACATAACGTGTGTTTCTTAATTATTATTATTATTATTATTATTATTATTATTGACTTGATAATCTAACTGTACAGTACATGTTTATAATATGATTTATTCAGATGGCAAATGTTCTTTTGATTGGGATTCCAAATTCTAATCTTGCAAGCCAAGATGCACTCACGAGTCATGACTCGTGACTCAGAATATTCGTTTATCCATTTCAACTAAACCAACTTGAATTTGAATTTGCTGACTAAAGTTTAATTTGGTGAATGTGATCATGCATATCTTCCAAGAGGCCATTTACTGTGCCCTCCATTTTCCCCAACTATTCACGATATGGGAAGGCTAATTGAAATTTCTCAAAATTATATCCGGTGAATTGTATTAATCGTTAATTGAAATTATTAATTATGTTGATGACTAATACAATTGTATTATTAATACAATTGTATTACGTGTTAATTACATTTGAATTAACCATTAATTCAAAGTACAATTAATCGTCAATTAAAATAAAAGGGTCCGAATTGAAAATAAATATTAATACCATACCCCCACTTTCCCACCTTCCAACCTATTTGCCTATTACATCACCATATACAAACATCCAATTTCTTCTAGATAGAATATGTAAAATGTGGTCTTTTGACCAAAAGAAGAACATTTACAAAATAAGTATTTCATGTTATTTACATGAAATCTAATTGATTTGTATTTTTAAATTATCAAACATGATATAGAGGCAAAATGTTATTATTATTAAAAATGTTGACGACATACTAAATGCAATTTATGGAGATGTAATTATTAAAATTTGTGTAGCCCATACATATAAACTTCGTTATATTGCGAGAATATGGATATAGATACCACGATACAAAAATCTTGAAAGTACTTAAGATACGTTATATGTATTTATTGTACGTAATATTTTATTGTTTTATTAATTATAATTTATATATATATAAGGGAGGCTAACCTACTTAATTAAGTATCAAATGTTTGGTACTTAATATTTTTAACCATTGAATTTGCATTGAGATTTATGCATTTAATGATGTGCACAAAAATTCATGATCATCATGAAAAAACACAAATCTCAATGCAAATATAATGGTTAAAAAATATTAAAAATCAAATATTTGGTACTTAATTAATTAAGTTAGCATCCCTTTTTATACCTGATCCTTATTATGTTTTGGAACGATTTTCTTTGTATTTTCTATTTTGTAAAGTCATAGGTGATATTCGGGGGATTTGCATGTACTATGTGAAATTGAAAAAAAAAATGTCAAAAAAGATGATTGCCATAACATTATAATTGTTAGGTATCTACACCATTATTTTTTTTTCCTTTTCAAAAGAACATTCAACGTGGTATCTACACCATTATAGTAAATTTTTTAATTATGTGAAGCCTACATAGATTTGTGGGAAGTATTTTTTACCCCAAATTCGGTAACAAATTGAAAGAGGAAAGAAATGCCACGGGAGAGTCTGTTTATACAAGGTTACAAAGAACAAATCATTAATAATCAACGAAATTCACACGTGGCACTAATCAAGTACTTTTTTAACTTCGTATACACTAAGAAATATATAATTAAAAGAGATCATATATTTAGCACCAAAATACCCTCAATTTTTTCTTCGATTATGTCATCATTAATTAATCCATTAATCCAGATCATAATTGTTTGTTAATTAATCAAATGAAATAACTGGAATAGTAATGTCATCGAAGATAAAATTAAGCATGTGTGGGGATAAATATAATTTCCCCAATTAAAATGATCACAATTTAAATTCATTCTATTCGTGCAAGTGACTTCTTGGGATATTAAAAATGCCGTAACTTTCCATCAAAATAAAATAAAAATGTCATATAACTTTTTTAAGGATGATTGATTTTGGCCTTTCTAAGATCTTATCAATTACTAACATGATTTTATTCAAGCGCCATGATAATTTTTATATTAAGTGATTATTATACCAAATGATAATTGATACTTTAACCCTTATCAATTTGCGTTTTCATCTTTCATAAATCTTTTACATATACAAAATGACGTCAACATAAAAAAATCTGTCAACATTGATTAATTGGATTATGGATATGCTTTTGCGAGAGATCTACGCCCTTTCTCCAGACTTCAGTACGCTCAAAAGTAACTCCCCTCTTTTCTTTATGCCTACGGGCTTTCACCGGCAAAAATAAATAAATAAATAATTAGTAATCTTCACATTCAGAAGTTCCAACATTTTACGCTGAAATTCGAAAAATTAAAGGGTAATTGAACATTATTTGTATGAATCGAGGCCTAGTTGTACAATTTCGACTTCTAAATGAACAACAGTTTAGATTTGAAATCAGGGCTCCATGGTTTTGCTGAGAAAAATAAAGGTTCTTTTATGGATCCCAAAATAGTAAAAAACTTTCATATTGTTAACAAAAGGAATTAATCATTTACAAACCCTAATCAAACTTCCATATAATTAACTTACTATTACACCAATTATCTTAAAAGTTTTATAACCCTAGCCAGAAGCACGAAAGATATGAACTCGAAATTCGGTTGGCTTTACGAGCTCAAAAACACAACAATCATCCTCCCGTAACAAATTTCGCTTCTTGAAAGCAGTCCAACCACTGACTAACGATCCAACGTTCGGTACGTACTCTACGCACCATTCTTCTCCACGCGGGTCGCGCAAAGTAAACGTCGTTTTCTCACTCGGCAAGTACATTCTCGCAAACTTGTTAGAGAATCTCTACACCGATATAATTACTTAATTACATACAGATCATTGAGTTATATTAATGTGCAAAGATTTTAAATTATTCGTTATATAATATTAATAAAGATTACTTGTATTTGAGTTTAATTCATTACCAAGGGTATGCTTCGTTTGGCCATGTTACTACTTATACGAATAACCGAAGAGGGGAATTTTGATCGAAAGGACATGACGGCTTTGACTGATTTCAAATCGCCATCGCAGCCCGCGAGTCCATCAAAATTTGTCATGTGCGAGGGTATTATTGTTATTTCTTCAACTTCTTGTTTCTGCTTTGACGTTGACGAGCCATTATTAATACAGCCTGAAAGGATACAAAATAAATAACCAGAAAATCGAAACATAAACTTCGAACGATCAAATGTGAAATAAAGTACCGTATTGTGGAGCCGCAAAAGTTTCATTTTCTCTCTCTTGGTTTTGTCTCGCTCCGCGAGTAGGTATTTCTCTAACCCTTTCTTCTTTCTCACAACCACTTACGGCAAAAATCATAATTGAGAAATGGAAATTACCGTTGTATCTGAACACCAAAAATTCACATTTGTGTAGAACGTGATCTTCTACGAATTTCGGCCATCCCGTGGTGAAAAATAATCCATCCCTCTTCTTTTCAATTTTGAGATTCCAAATTCTTCCACTTGGACCCTCAATCGTAGCACGCACTGATTTTGAACGATTTATTGCTCCTTCCTTTTCATCCAGTAAATTCTTGACAAATTGGGGCGGAATTCTCTACACATCCAAACAGAGAAAAGAAAAGAAAAAACTTGCGTATTATATTACATTGCCAATTTATAATTAAAAATAATCAAACAAACCCAAAATGAAAAAATGCAGAGTATTTAGGGTGAAAGTGAAACATCAAAAAAATTCAGAGAGAAACTAAATGATTTCGAAGCGAAAAAATCTGACCAGACAAGTCTTGAAATCTCCATCGAGAACTTTGAAAAAATGTTTCTTCCCTTCAGCCATCTCCAAACCATCTTTCTCCATCTCCACCTTCAACACAAAATGAGAGAGAGAGAGAGAGAGAGAGAGAGAGATGGAAAAGGAAGTAATGCTCTATTTATGAGGGAGAGCTACCAAAAACTTATGAGAGAGAATAAATGAATCCATGTTTTCTTTTCAGATATTTTGGCTTTTAACCTTTGTCTGGTATTAGTACTTCAATGACAGAGAATAAAGAAACCTATATAAAACACAAGTACATATATTTCGTTCTTATTATAAGGTACATGGAGTAATTATGTTTATTAATGAAAATTATACCTAATAAATTACTAAATTTATCTATCAAACAAAAAGATATACTAAATTACTAAATGCCACGAATCCAATTTTTAAAAAATGTAATTCAGAGCGATCCAGGGGCATTTTAGTAATTTTCGACTTCGCCATCATTTTCTTCTTTGTCAAGAATCTTTTTCTCTTTCATCATCATCACTATCTTCATCTTGATAAATTATTGGAGCCTGAAATGGCTCATCAATTTCATCATCATCACAAGTCTGCAAATTTAAAGTTTTCATCTTATTATCAAAAGAGGAAATTCAAATACAGATAAAGAAAACATACATCATTGAAATGGAAATCGATGAAAGTAGATAATAGAAACTCTTGGATCTATCACCTGTTTTGAACAAAAATCTGAAATTACCAAAAAAAAATCGAAATTATCCTTAAATCCATAAACCAATATACTATTTTCCCTTTACTAATATATGACAGAAATTATTTATCAAAAAGAAATGACAGAAATTAACCTGACACAGAGAATTAAGGAGAGAAAGAGATGAATCATGTGAAACAATGCTGCTCGTCTTCAGAGTTATCAAGCTTCTCAGTTCTCAGCCATGGCAAGATACAGGACATTACTGCACCTCTGAAATTAAGTATAAAAATAAATAACAAAAATTGGTACCAAACCAATTTTCAACACATGCAAATTTAAAAACTTTGTTTAGGGTTTTACCTGGATTGACTCATAATCGTGAAGTATTTCAAGAGTTTAAGTACGTCAGAGGGATTCAAAAGTGCAATTGAATTGTTAATAACCTGTTATTAACCAAATAACCAATAGACAAGATGAATTAACCATGAATAATTTCATACTTCAGTACCATTACAGGGGTATATATGTATAAATGCGAAAGTCAGTACCTTTTGGTCTCTAGTATACAAGCAATCCAAAAGCAAAGAAAGATCGTCTCCATGTAAAGCCTGTTTAAGCAACACATGCGGATCGGATTCGGGTTCAGGCTTTGGTTATTCTCGGTAACCATGGTAGGAGAGAGCTCGTATTAGGGTTTTGGGTTTAGAAAGGAAGAGAGAAACGACGCCTGAACCGCGGGAAAAGAAGCACTTAGGCATTTCGCTACAAATCGAGAATTAAAATACCGGATTTGGTAAACCCCGAGAATACAATTACCGGTGTTTCTAAGAACTCGAGAATGCAATTCCAAGATCTTTATTGGCATGAAATTTTGTGACAAGGGGGGTCCAAATTAGGCTGTAATAAATAAGGTCATTCCTGTTGGGAGATTTTTTGTAAATTTTCATACATAGTGACTGATGTAAATATACATAAATTTACGATAGTATATATGATTTGATAATACAGATGAAAATAAAAATGTGAAAAATGATTTGGTAATATAAATATAGCATGCTTGTTTTATTTTCAATAAACACGATACACCATAACATAATGATACAATAATAATCACTGATAGAGTGATAGCACAACTTTGAATACACGATTCCATCATGAAATAAATGAAAATATTGACACAAATGCTAAAGCAAATAATATCCACCTGAAAGATCATAAATAGTTAGCACAAACCAGAGGTACAACGACCACAGATCAAACAATTAATACGACCATAGATCAATCAAATAATAGGGGATTCATGATATTTTAAATTTAGACTGGGTTATATTATAAAAAAAACCTTACGAATAATACACCATGAATAATCAATTTTTATTTATACAAAAAAACAATTTTATTCTTTAATAGATATAAAGTTAGTAAAATTTCTTAACCCACAAACTGCCACGTCAGCAGGACTATACATTTTTTTTTTGAGATTTTCTGTGGTTTTGACTGTGTATTCTCTGTGTTGTTTTTTTGGTAATCTCCCTTTTTACCCTATTTTTTCTCCTTTTTCGATTTTGGCCCGCGCAATTCAATTGTGCGGGAATAAAGCTAGTATTTATCAAAATTACACCATACATACACCATTTTCAAATATATTCATTAACAATCCATATTTACTGGGCCGAAACTCGCTTCGAAGAAGGAAAGTGGTACGGAAGATAGGGCATAACAAAAATACTTTGGATATGGCATAATTTACCATGGGCCTGGTATTTTCGTAAATATTTTGGATATGGTATAATTTATGTCTTCGAGGCGAGACCTTTTATATATATATATATGGAAAATGTTGTACATACACAACTCCCCTCCCCCCATGCCTTGATGACGTGGATAACGCTTAACACCTCAAGAATTAACACACAAATACATGATTTAACATCTTAATTTGCGCTTTTATTATCTTATGTTATGATTAAACACCCAAATAAGATGTTAAATCATAAATTTGTGTGTTAATTCTTGAGGTGTTAAGCGGTATTCATGTCATCAAGGATGTTGGTGTAGGTTGGGGGATGTACATCACTACTCTATATATATACATGAATGGAATGCTAAGGAGAATCCACAAATCGAATCCAGAAATCGAATCCATGAGACGGAAGGGTATTTTCGTAATTATTCAACGTCATCTTCACTATCTTCACTTCACGCTCTCGCCTTCCTTCCTTCTCTCCGTCTCCGATCTCTTTTCTTCCTTCTCCGGCGAGTGAAAGAGGCGCCTCGCCTTCTCCCTTCTCCCTTCTCCGGCGATTAGGTGCTGCAGCCGGCTAAACCACGTATTTTCGTATCCAACCATTCATTTGTGTACATCCAATCTCTTCATCTTGACCATTCATTCCAACTAAACCCTACCCTCTTCCACTTACAGCCCCTTCTATCTTCTGCCCCCAACCCATCCCACGCCTCTCTCTCTCTCTCTTTTCTCTGGGAACCACTTCACGGAGCTCCCTCCATCACCGATGCGAGCAGCTCGGCCGAAGCTACAACACCGAAGCGACGACACACGGCAACGAAGCGCCGGACGACACACGGCTACGAAGCTCTCTCCGCCACTGCTGTGCGTACCCCCGCAAAGGCGAGAAGCGACCCGTGGCACGCCATTTGACGATTCGTTCTCCAGCATGTCTGCAAGAACCACACTGAAATGAGGTTCAGTTCGAGGCGGCAGAAAAGGGGATGCACAATGAGTAAGCTCCTCGGTCTCTCATCTCTCTTTCTAGGTTTCATGGATTTTAGTTTCTTCTCGCTTCTTCTCCCTACGTCACTGTCAGCACACAATCTCACATCATCGTGTTAGAATTGATGGGATGAAGCTCCCATCAATTTTTGATTTGTCAGTTTATTTTTGAGTTTTCAGATTGCTTCTTCAGAGGAACGAGGAGGCGAGAAGCGCGCGGACAGCAAGCCATGACTGTACCGAATGTTTGCCCGGCTTGCTACGGTTCTTTTGTGCATGCTTCAGGTTGTAATTAATTATTTATTTAAGCCTATTTTTTAACCAGTTAACATAACTAATTAGTAATGTTAGAAGCTTAATTCATTCAAACTGAATCCTTCCAATTAATTTCTGGTATGTTCATAGCTTCGCACCCAACTTGGTACCATCAATAAACACACCATTAAGTAGGCTGCTATTTTTTAACCTTTCTCATGAAGTTTCTGAAATTACAAACATACCCTTGAAATTCAGGGACTGGAATAGAATATGTACTTTATAAGTATATGTAGCGCTAACAAAATTCGCAACACTTCCAGATCAGGAATTGAATTGGAAGGAACATGCCAGATTATGGAGAAAGAGAAGAAGGTATTCACCAGTACAAGTCCAAACGGGTCCGTTCAACTTCCATTTTGTGATGGTATACAAATTTGGTGTTGATTCTCCTTCTTCGGAAAAAAAGAAATTAATGTTTTAGGTGGCTTCTCCAAGTTGTGTTGTAACAAAAACATTTCAACATTTCAGTACAAATCTTATTGACACATAATCCCTCCATACCTTCTTATATGGCAATGAGTTGCCAGTCTTTATTACCATGGTGCAATTTGCAACTATTAATCTTTTGTTTTTTGGTTTTATTAATTACATTTATCTCATCTAATTTCTCTTAATTTATATGGTTATAAAATGCATTTCGGTTGTTAGATGGGCAATGAGTGGATTGATATGTGACAAATGTATTATATGTTTGTGATCTTTTGATTTGTATGAAAATTAGTGATTTTTGTAATTTTATGAATTTTTGTGAATTATGTGGAAAAAAAATCAAAATAATAATTCGTGCAAGAGACAATTGTATTGTTTATGAGAGTGGTGCATCACATGACAATATAAATTAGTTTATTTTTCTATAATCATCACAGGAATAAACCTTAATACATACCAATAATAACGAGATAAATTAAATATAAATTATCGCAACCAACGTATTTATTTTAAATTTAATTATATATTATGTTAAATTTAATCATATATTCTGTTAAATTTAATCATATATTCTGTTAAATTTAATCGTATATTTTGCTAAATTCAATAATATATTTTGCTGAATTATATGAAATTAATAATCATGTTCATCAGATAATTAACTATATTTTGCTAAATTCAATTGTATATTTTTGCTAAATTTAATCATATATTAAGTTAAATTTAATCATATATTCTGTTAGATGGGCAATGAGTTCTGTACGTCGGAGCTTGAAACTCTCTGGTTCTTCACGCCGGCGTTCAGCACGTCGGAGCTCGAAACCCTCTGGTTCTGCTCGTTTACCGTGCTCTCGTAGTCGTGCTCCTATCCTTCGTTTTCTCTGTTTTTCTTGTTCACAGTGGTCTCTTAGAATTATTTTTCTACACTCAGTGAGCTATACTTGGTTTCTCAGAAAAGTAAGACCTTTTTTTCTCCATTGGGGATAATTTAGGGCAGGCAAAAAAAAGTGATTTGGAGACAATTTTTTCTTTGTTCTGATCAATTTCGTTAAAATCCAAATACTCAGTGAGCTATACTCAGTGAGCTATACTCGCTAAAATCCAAAAACTCAGTTCTTTTTTTTTTTTGCTTTGCAGGTGCTTTTACAGATTTGTTCTGTTTTTAGGATAATGATGCCAAAGAAGTTACCCAAAACACAAATAGTTATTGTTTGCTTAAGAAGTTTACACAATTTTGGGGGATCATTTTTTAATCAGTAGTGGATGAGAATTTTTCTGATTTTTACGGTGCTGCAAAGAAGAAACTATTACAGTTTTTATTTACTTGTAAAATAAAATTAGTTGATAGTAATTAATAATGATTGAAAGTTCATTTTGTAAGTTAATTTGTGAAACTAATGTAGAATGATTTTGTTAAATTTAATTCGAGGAATATTACATATTGTGGATACACACGAATTTGATTGTTTCATACAAAAATTATATTACCGTCAGTTTCAATCGTATATTCTGTTAAATTTAATCGTATATTTTGCAAAATTCAATCATATATTTTGCTGAATTATATGAAATTAATGACCGTATTCATTGGATAATTAACTATATTTTAATATATTCAATCGTATATTCTGTTAAATTTAATCATAAATTTTGCTGAATTAAATTATATATTTTGCTGAATTATATGAAATTAATGATCGTATTCATCGGATAATTAACTATATTTTAGTAAATTCAATCGTATATTCTGTTAAATTTAATCATACATTTTTCTAAATTCAATCATATATTTTGCTGAATTATATGAAATTAATGATAGTATTCATCGGATAATTAACTATATTTTAGTAAATTCAATCGTATATTCTGTTAAATTTATTCATACATTTTGCTAAATTCCATCATATATTTTGCTGAATTATATGAAATTAATGATCGTATTCATCGGATAATTAACTATATTTTAATAAATTTAATCATATATTCTGATAAATTTAATCATATATTTTGTTAAATTTAATCATATATTCTGTTAAATTTAATAATATATTTTGCTGAATTATATGAAATTAATCATCATTTTCATTAGATAATCAGGAATGATTAAAATATGAACAGGGGCTTGAGGGTTAATATCCCTAAATGCCAATACTTTCTCATCTTCGAATACTATGTCTGAAGGAATCTCCTTTGCTATTATCTTATCAAATCTAGCACAATTATTAATGTAATTTAGGATTTACTTTGCTCGTGTAGTCTCACAAAAACATCGTAAAAAACACAAGAAAAAAAGAAATCCTGCTAGTATCAATGGCTGCTTTAGCGGCCGCCTCTTCATTCGTCGAGGCTGTCATGTGTCGTACAAACCTAAAATTAAGGATGAAATTTCAAGTTTGATTATAAATATTTGGCCAATTGAAGGCTGAATTGCAAGGCCGAGCTATTATTCGAGGCTTATATCTGGAAATTAGATAAAAAGAAACGACCTTTGAGTTTGAGGGCGGAGACTTGATTGGGAAGAAGAAAAAGCAGTGATGCTAGAGATCGCCAATGGCCTTACCAAACGAGAAATCCTGCTAGTCAAATCAAAAAGATCAAAATGTTAGCTTTCTTCTTCGTCGTTCGTAAGATGAGAGAGAGAGAGATAGAGAGGACCGGAGAAGAGAGAAGGAAGAGGTGAGGGAAGCGGCAGCCATGGTCGCTGGTTAATCGAAGAGGAGGGAGTGCCTGCACCGCCGTAGAGATCAAACTTGTGCGAAAAAGTCAAGGCCGAACTGGCCGCCACGACGCTGCAGAGTCGTCGTCACGGGAGTCGCTGGAGAAGACGCTGGAGAAGACGCAGGTCGCTGGAGAAGACGCAAGTCGCCGTCACGAGAGCCGCTCTAACATGGCGAGACGTTGGATCACGCTTGTCGTTGGAGAAGACACAGGTCGTCGAGAGCGAGAGCGAGAGAGAGACAGCACGGGGAGGGGAGAGAGAGAGAAGAATCGACTGAGAGAGAAGGCGAGGGTGGTCTGTATCGTGAGGGGATGGTTATATTTACAAAAAGGTCCCTCCGCTTCGTGAATTTAACAAATTACAAAAAAAATCCCTCCGCCTGTTTGTATTAATTTATAGGTCCTTGAATTCGTTTTGTGAATTCTTTTTGTGGATTTTATTTAGCATTTCTCCATATATATATATATATATATATTTAGTAAAAAAAATTATGTTTATATTTAATATTTGTAACATGTTATCTTTCACTTTCAATTAATTCATTAATACTTGTATATGCTTTTTATTATGAAGCATTGATTTTTCTGATTGTATATTTCAACACTTGGACTTACATATAATGCTTTTTTATTATTATCGAACTTAAGACTTAGATACTACTATATGTATGTGAATAATATATGTCCATAACTTATTATAATACTTGAATGGATTACGATACCATTTTATGAAAACACCCAATAATGATATTATAATATTTGTTTGAAAATTATATCATTTACAATATATTTTTTTATAATATAAGATAATTTATAATATAAGAGATTTAAAAAAATTTCAAACTAAAATAACAATACATTATTGGGTGTTTTCATATGATTTCAAATGAAATTTTTTTATGCTATTACTATATCATTTAAACACCCAATAACTTATTATTATAATACATACATGATTCGTATTTCTGGCTTCCCAAACACATATGCTTAAAATCGTTGATTTGTAATATTAATTAGTTTTATTGAAGGAAATACAGTTTCATGATCAACCGTAAAAGTGTACACAAGGATAAACGAATGTAAACGTACATTCGTGGTCATATCTTTCAGTAGGAAAATCCAATTTGAATGGTTCAAATTGGGTTAGATAGATAATAAGATTATCTACAACCTTTCATATAGAAATATATTTCATATGAACGAAGTATTAGTGTCGTTTATATGAAATACCGAAAGGGTGCAATAGTTTGACATACAGTTAGTAAAACAGCCATAACTTTTGCATACGAACTCCAATTGGGCCGGGCCAAATTGGGTCGTGTAGATAATAAGAATATCTACAACTTTCGTGTTGGTTGATTTTCTGTCAGAGGAATTTACCAATTTCGTATGGACAGAATACTGGACAGATACATGCAACTTTCTGTGTGAAAGAGTGTATATTGGATATACATATCTTTGGGCCCATCCTAATCCTATGTGATATAAATAGGATAATTCTCTCTCATCTGGCATGGTTAATTCAGTTAATTAATTCAGAATATTCCAGAGAATTGTAAGACAACTTTCTAGAGAGAGAAAGGGTGTAAAGAGAGAGAAACCGTGAAAAGGTCTTTTCCGGCATAAAGAATCAAACAATCAAGCAAGTTCGCCGGTGCATCGTCTAGACAGTTGCACCCGTGACCGACGCCTTACGAGTCAAGGTGGATACACGTAGAGGAGTCACGATTGGGGCTCTTTCGGTTGTGATCGATTCGAACGAGTAATTTCTGTCGGAGACGAAATCGAGTGAATCGGCGACGTTAACGAACGGTGAAAGACGCGTGGTGTGGGACGCGCGGATTGTCACCAACGTGATACGGAAACGAAGAATAGCAATCAACCCTTCGTGTGCAATCAATTTTGCACTGGTATGAATCTAATCTTCTTATTTGCATCGTACCCGTCGAAGTCATGGCGTGATCTCGGGAATCGGGGAACCGGACCGGGCCTACATATCCGCTGTGCGGGCCCGGGGCCGGGTAGAATCCCCAACAGTGGTATCAGAGCGATCGCCATCGATTCGAGGGTCGAATCATAGTCGTATATTCGATATACGCACGGGTTATCAAAGTTCGTACCCGTTTGCATGATGATAGATATAGAGATTCCAATTTCGTTAAAAATCACAAGTAGAATTCACTAGAGATCAATCAAAAGTTGATTGAGAGTATCTAGGAATTATCGTGAAAAGGTTTCATGATTTATCGTTTCAGAAACGAGCGAAAACGGAAGAAACGGCAAAATCTGCAGAAAATTAGAATACGAAACAGTGAGTAAAACTAAGATCATGTTCAGTGGGAAACTCCAAATGGATTGGATCAAATTGGCGTTGTTAGATAATGAGATTTTCTATGACTTTGATACAGAAAGTTTTTTCATTTGAATGAATTATCAGTGTCGTTTTTATGGAATACTGAAAGGGTGCGACTGTTTGACATACAGAGACTAAAACGTCCGTATATGTCGCATCGAAACTCCAATTGAGTCCAATCCAATTGGGTTAGTTAGATAATAAGATTATCTAGAACTTTTGTTCACGTTCAAAGTCGGTTGGAACAATTTAATATTTTCGTTTCAACAGAATACTGAAAATGTGTCTGTAGTTTTCTGGTTGGAAAGGTGTCTATTGGATATACTTACCTTTTCGTTTGTTCGTATTTTACTAAAACTCGTATAACTTTCAGTAGGAAACTCCGATTGGAATGGTTCAAATTGGGTTAGTTATATAATAAGATTATCTAGAACTTTAATGTTGTAATATATTTCATTTGAGCGAAGTATCAGTGTCGTTCTAATGAAATACCGAAAGGGTGCGACAGTTTGACATATAGTCAGTAAAACGGCCGTAACTTTCGGGTCCGAACTCCAATTGGGCTGAGCCAAATTGGGTTGGAAAGATAATACGATTATCTACAACTTTTGTGTAGTTGATTTTCTGTCAGAGGAATTTACCATTTTCGTTTTGACTGATTACTGAAAGGGTGTATGCAGTTTTTTGTTTGAAAATGTGTATATGAGATATACATATCTTTAGGCCTATCTTTATCTCTAATCAATTAATTCAATCATACTAGCATATATATTAGTATTTATTTAGAATAATTAGTCTCCCTAAATAATCAATTAATTATCTTATAGTAACATCTTATTTTTTATGTATGTGGATGCATGTTTTTTTCATTACCTTACAATATCATTTAACTTTTTTGTATGTTGATTTAGAGTACTAAATAATTTTTAGCATTATGTCATATTAGAAAATAGTATAACGAATTTTATCAATTATCAAACTTATTTAAGCAACGTAATATTTTTAAATTCGAACACTAAATATAAATTATTTATTAATTATTTGATTATGAATGATAACTCATAATTATGAAAAATATATGATAAAACAAATGAAATAAATCAGTCGCGAAGCGCCGGTAATTTTCTAGTTAAAGATAATAAACGAGTTGTCTCTTTTACATAATTTAGACAATAAGTCACGGGATAGGACTAAACGAAGATTCGAGTAACAAAGATAAAAAAAAAAAAGAAGAGAATATTAAGATAATAAACACATTGTCTCTTTTACCTAATTTATAAAATAAGTAACTAACAAGATACGACTTTAAACTTCCCAGCCAAATTTCGAGTCGCGTGGATTTGTTGGTTAGCACGACTTGATAATTTAGTAACCTTTTACATGATGTCATTGTGGATCTTTCGGAGCACAATATATATTCATGGAAAAATTTCACTATTAGACATGCACAAAATAAAAAATGCTAGTCAATCATCTAACTTTTTTCTGCCATTATTTCATCAAGGATGCATTTTTTAGTTTGTGGGGACATAATATATTTTTCCTGTGTCATATATGTCTTTTCTCATTGAATTTAAAATGATTTACTGTTCACTTTTTAATTCGAAGATATAATTTATCTGAGTATATTTATCGTCTGATGTAGGTTTTTGCTGACTTTGTGATCATAACATGATAAGAAAAGAGCATTTCTGTATATAAGCTATTTTAAAATAGAAATTCAAAAAATAATCTCTTTCTGAAAATATTCAGGAAATGATTCATAACTGATTTGTAGATCTCGGTGGTACCGGGTTTTAAAATTTCGGTGGTTTAAATTCTTTCTGACACGAGATTATAAAAACAATTAGAATTTAAATACAATATATGATATATTTTCCCATATTTTATCATAACGTCATCAATGTTCTAATTAGTATATATTTAATTAAAATGATAACTAGTACATGTTAGATATTAACTTAATACATAATTAATATTTGTTCTAATTCATAAATTTGAATCAAGATTAATGAATATTTAATAATGTATTTTAATTATCACGTTAATTAAATATAATATTTCGATAATGGAGGATTCGATGAGTAAATTTTGGACGAGAGAAATATTTTTTTTTTTTAAATCAGGTTTACTGTTCACGTTGAAAAAATTATGATAAAACAAATCCGTCGCGAAGTGCGGGTAATTTCCTGTAAAAGATAATAAACGAGTTGTCTCTTTTAGAGAATAAGTCGCATGATACGACTTCCAACGAAGATTCGAGTAACAAAGATATAAAATAAGAGGATATTAATTATTAAGATAATGAACACATTTTCTATTTTACCTAATTTATAAAATAAATAACTAACAAGATACGAGTTTAACCTTCCCAGCCAAAATTCGAGTCGCGTGGATTTGTTTGTTGGCACAACTTGATAATTTTGTAGTCTTTTACATGATGTCATTGTGGATCTTTTCAAGCACAATATATATCCATGGAAAATTTTCACCGTTAGCTGTGTTGCACGGATACGCTGATATGGCGATACAGCGACGCGTATCGGATACAGCGTTATGACAATTTAACATATGATTTAAGATACGATACGGATACGGCGATACGGCTAAATTCGATTTTTTTGAGTATCCACGCAACATAGACCGTTAGACATGTACAAAATTATTATTATAGCCACTCTACAAATTAAATCATAAAAATAACAATCACCACCTTTCAAAGATCTGTTATGTAATGAATGTATTATTATTATTATTATTAGCTTTATCATGACACAACCCATGGTATTATATCCATGGTATTGTGGGCACAACCCATGGTATTAATATCCATGGTATTGTATATTGTGGGCACAACCCATGGTATTATATCCATGGTATTGTATATTGTGGGCATGGCCCATGGTATTACATAGGAAACCATGGTATTGTGTAGGCTATATATACCCCCCCATTCTCATTGTAAATGATATGAATTCAATGAAATGAAATGAAATATTCATCTCTTCTCTTTCTTTCTTATATTCTCTCTAGCTTATTTGAGTGTTAGTTCTTGAGTTTTGCTTCTAGTTTTACAACACGTTATCAGCACGAAGCTCTATGCGATTCCTGATTAAGGTAAAAAAAAATATTTATTGTTCTTCCATTTTTCTTTTCTCATCTTATAAACAAAGTTACAAACAAAGTTTGTATTACTTTCACTTTTCTCCTCTTACAAACAAAGCTGGTATTATGGCAAATCTAGCAAAGCTAGAATTTGTTGCCTTGGACATATCAGGCACAAATTATTTATCATGGATTCTTGATGCGGAAATCCATTTAGAGGCTATGGGTCTCGGAGACACCATAAAAATTGAAAACAAGGCCTCAAACCAAGAAAAGGCAAAAGCCATGATTTTCTTACGTCATCATTTACATGAGGGGTTAAAACATGAATACCTCACAGTTAAAGAACCTGATGTTCTCTGGCAGAATCTAAAAGAAAGATATGACCACCAAAAAAACTGTATTTCTTCCAAAAGCTCGATACGAGTGGATGCACCTAAGGTTGCAAGATTACAAATCAGTGCTCGATTATAATTCCGCAATGTTTAAAATTACATCACAAATGAAACTTTGCGGAGAAAACATCACTGATGCAGATATGTTAGAGAAAACATTCTCTACTTTTCATGCCTCGAATATGCTCCTGCAGCAGCAATATCGAGAACGTGGTTTTAAGAAATATCCTGATTTAATATCATGTCTGCTCGTAGCAGAACAAAATAATGAACTTTTGTTGAAAAATCATGAATCTCGTCCAACTGGTTCTAGTCCACTCCCAGAAGTGAATGCTACCTCTTTTAGAGGTCGTGGCCGTGGACGTGGTCGCGGTTGTGGACGAGGCCGAGGCCGAGGTCGAGGTTACGCTTGGAAAAGAAATGATGAAATTAAGAAACCAATGCATGAGAAGAAGAAAAATCAACAAAATACAGTTTATAATGGATCCGAAAGTCCATGTTTCATATGTGGTGTAAAAGGGCATTGGTCACGTACCTGTCGTACACCGAAACACCTTGTTGAGCTTTATCAAGCTTCACTGAAAGAAAATAATAAAGAGGTCAATTTTGCTTGTCAAGATAATGAAGACCATTCCAATATGCCCACAAGTGTGACAAATTTAAGTGTGGAGGATTACCTCGCCCCATGAACGAAGATGACATTTTCAGATGATCATAATTTAATCTAGTTATTTTTATAAAATCTAGTCTTTATCATATGTGTTATGAAAAGTTTATGTTAGTCGCATGTGATGTATTTTGTTGTCCTTTTATATATCATTAAGTTTTTGTATCCAACATGTTATCTTTCAATTTAATTTATTTTTCTTTTTCTTTCCTTAATGGTATTTTTCTTTTTCAATAATGAAGACACTTTATATATTTCAAAATGGATATCGAAGATATATGCTTAGCTGATAGTGCAACAACGCACACTATACTTAGAAAAACGAAATATTTTTCTAATATTATAGAAACAAGGGCTAATGTAAATACAATATCGGGCACTACAAATATAATCGAAGGCTCTGGAAGAGCAATTATTTTGATGCCTGGAGGAACAAAGTTTATAATAAACGATGCCTTGTTATCTACAAAATCAAAACGAAATTTGCTAAGTTTTAAAGATATACGTCAAAATGGATATCATATTGAAACAACAAATGAAGATAATGTCGAATACCTTCAAATAACAAGTATTGTACGTGGAAGTAAATGCATACTAGAAAGATTACCTGCATTGTCCACTGGTTTGTACTATGTACATATAAGTACAATTGAGACTCATGCTATAGTGAACCAGGAGTTCAATAGTTTGAGAAATCGTTTTTCAATTTGGCATGACCGTTTAGGCCATCCTGGAGCCACAATGATGCGAAGAATTATAGAGAACTCGCATGGACATTCGTTAAAGAACCAGAAGATTCTTTTACCAAATGAGCTATCATGTACATCATGTTATGAAGGGAAGTTAATTGTCAGACCATCACCAACAAAGGTTGGAAATGAATCTCCTTCTTTTCTTGAACGTATTCAAGGAGATATATGTGGGCCCATTACTCCTTCATGTGGACCATTTAGATATTTTATGGTGCTGATAGATGCATCTACTAGATGGTCACATGTATGTTTATTGTCTTCCCGAAATATAGCATTTGCTAAATTGCTTGCTCAAATAATTCGATTGAGGGCTCAATTTCCAGATTATACAATTAAGACCATTCGTCTGGATAATGCCGGAGAATTCATATCTCAATCATTTAATGACTATTGTATGTCTATCGGGATTAAGGTCGAACATTCAGTGGCCCACACACATACACAAAATGGTCTAGCAGAATCTCTAATTAAGAGAATACAATTAATTGCAAGACCCCTGATTATGAAATCAAATTTACCATCCTCAGTTTGGGGTCATGCAGTTTTGCATGCTGCAACTTTAGTTAAATTAAGACCAACTACATATCATAAATACTCTCCTCAACAAATTGTGACTGGCCAGCAGCCAGACATATCCCATTTAAGAATTTTTGGATGTGCGGTATATGTTCCGATAGCTCCACCACAACGCACAAAAATGGGCCCCCAAAGAAGGTTGGGAATATATGTTGGTTATGAGTCTCCATCAATTATTAAATATCTTGAACCAACAACTGGAGACCTTTTCACAGGAAGATTTGCAGATTGTCAATTTGACGAGATTAATTTTCCACCTTTAGGGGGAGAGAAAAGAAAGCTGGAAAAACAAGAAATTACATGGAATGCATCACCAATGGCTCAATTTGATCCTCGAACAAGTCAATCTGAACAAGAAGTTCAGAAAATCATTCATTTGCAACAAATTGCAAATCAGTTACCTGATGCATTTACAGATGTAAAAAGAATAACAAAATCACATATTCCAGCAGTAAATGCTCCTTCTCGTATTGAGATACCTTTGGATAGTCAGAATAATGATATACGCCAGAAGCGTGGCCGGCCACTCGGTTCCAAAGATAAAAATCCAAGGAAGAAAAGAGAGCATGATAAGAAAGTTGGCAACACCAAAGATAATGATAAAATAAATCCTTCTGAAAAGGATAATGAGGATAAAAATGTAGAGGACATAAATGAACAAATAGAGATTCAGGTACCTGATAACATTGAAAATGTTAATAATGAAGAAATCTCAATAAATTATGTCTCTACCGGAAAGAAATGGAACCGAAATAAAACTATAATTGATCAAATTTTTGCATATGCTATAGCAGCTGATATAATAAATGAACAAGAGGATCTAGAGCCAAAATCTATTGAGGAATGTCGACAAAGAAATGATTGGCCAAAATGGAAGGAAGCAATTCAAACCGAATTGAATTCACTGGCAAAACGTGAAGTTTTTGGACCTGTAGTCCAAACACCTGAGGGTATACAACCTGTAGGCTACAAGTGGGTGTTTGTAAGAAAACACAATGAAATGAATGAAATCGTACGATATAAAGCAAGACTAGTAGCCCAAGGTTTTACTCAGAAGCCGGGAATAGATTATGTAGAAACATATTCTCCGGTATTAGATGCGATTACATTCAGATTTTTGATTAGTTTGACAATTTTTGAAGGACTCCAAATGCGACTCATGGACGTTGTAACCGCATATTTATATGGATCACTTGATAGTGATATTTACATGAAAGTCCCCGAAGGACTAAAACAGCCAGAAGCATGTAATGGAATACATCGAAATATGTATTCTATAAAATTAAAAAGATCTTTATATGGATTGAAACAATCTGGAAGAATGTGGTACAACCGTTTAAGTGAATACCTAACAAATGAAGGATATCAAAATAATCCCGTCAGTCCATGTGTCTTTATCAAGAGATCAAATTGTGGATTTGTTATTATTGCAGTATATGTAGATGATTTGAATATCATTGGAACTCCCGAAGAGCTTGAAAATACTGCAAAATATTTAAAACGAGAATTTGAAATGAAAGACCTTGGTAAAACCAAATTTTGTATTGGTTTACAAATTGAGTATATAAAAAATGGGATATTTGTTCATCAATCCACTTATACGAAGAATATACTAAAACGTTTTAGTATGGACAAATGTCACCCATTAAGCTCGCCTATGGTTGTTCGATCTCTTGATGTAAAGAAAGATTATTTTCGTCCCGGAGACAATAATGAAGAAATTCTTGGTCCTGAAGTACCATATTTAAGTGCAATTGGTGCATTGATGTATCTTGCTAATAACACACGACCGGATATAGCATTTGCTGTTAATTGTTTAGCAAGAAATAGCTCTGCACCAACTCGAAGACATTGGAATGGTATTAAACATATTTTTCGTTATCTTCGAGGAACACTTGATATGGGATTATTATATATAAAAACCAATGAACCAAAATTGGTTGGATATTCAGATGCTGGATATTTATCGGATCCACATAAAGCACGGTCACAGACCGGATATGTATTCACATATGGTAATACTGCTATTTCTTGGCGTTCAACCAAACAAACATTAGTGGCTACATCAACAAATCATTATGAGATTGTAGCGCTTCATGAGACGAGCAGAGAATGTGTATGGTTGAGACTAATGATTCAAAATATACAAAAATCATGTGGTATTAAATTAATCAAAGAGAATCCAACCGTAATATTTGAAGATAATGCTGCTTGCATTACTCAAATAAAGGACGGTTATATTAAAGGAGATAGAACCAAACACATTTCTCCAAAATTCTTTTCGACACATGAACTTCAAAAGAATGGCGAGATAGATGTTCAGCAGATTCGTTCAAGTGATAATGTAGCGGATCTGTTTACCAAGTCATTACCAACTACAACCTTCAAGAAGTTGGTCTACAAAATTGGACTTCACCAACTCAAGGATATTTGTATAAATCAGGGGGAGACTTAATACGCACTGCACTCTTTTCCTTGATTAGGATTTTGTCCCACTGGGTTTTTCCTGACAAGGTTTTTAATGAGGCAGATTTTTTTTATGCGTACAAAATCAAATACATTCAAGGGGGAGTGTTATGTAATGAATGTATTATTATTATTATTATTAGCTTTATCATGACACAACCCATGGTATTATATCCATGGTATTGTGGGCACAACCCATGGTATTAATATCCATGGTATTGTATATTGTGGGCACAACCCATGGTATTATATCCATGGTATTGTATATTGTGGGCATGGCCCATGGTATTACATAGGAAACCATGGTATTGTGTAGGCTATATATACCCCCCCATTCTCATTGTAAATGATATGAATTCAATGAAATGAAATGAAATATTCATCTCTTCTCTTTCTTTCTTGTATTCTCTCTAGCTTATTTGAGTGTTAGTTCTTGAGTTTTGCTTCTAGTTTTACAACAAGATCGACATTTGTGAAAAAGTTGATTTTTCTTGTTATACTTTCTCACATTGCACACTTATTTGTAATCAATATTTGTATTATTTAAGAAAATAGCAAATATTTGAAAATATAATTAATATTTACAATTCTTACATCAATGATGAAAATATTATAAATTATTTCAATCGCTATTAATTTTTAAGAATATTAAATCATAATGTATAAAAAATATTTAATTTTTTTTTCTAATATTTTATAGATATATTGCGATTATTGTGATTGATTATTTTTTTGTAAATAAACACAATGAATTTATAATTGATACCTATAATTCAATGTAATATTTTCATGTGTACAAAATATTTGCAAAAAAAAAAAGTACTTTTGGATACATCATTTTATAAAATATGAAATAATTTTTAATAGGCACATATAATTTTTTTAAAAATAGACATGGTTTTATCAGATTCAATAATGAAATATAGTTTTGTTTTGAGATTTATTTTTTGTGAAATAATATACATTGGGAATTTTTTTTGTAATAAATTTTGTTTGTAGACAACTAGGAAACAATAATTACAAAAATTGACACATATCAAACAAAATACCACTCTCGATCTTTCAAAGGTCGAGATATGTGTAGGGATCTCAATGGGTCGGGTTCGGGTCGGATATAGGCGCATCCATATCCTTATCCATCTTAATCGGGTAATATTCGTACCCGACCCGTCAAAATTTTACCCGCTCTGTTTAGTATCCGCAGGTTTTCGGGTACCCACGGAAAATTTTACCCACACCCGAACATATACAAAATATTAAAATATACTAACAAAAAATATATATTTTCGAATCAAAATACATCATAGATTCATATAACATAATAATATCAAAAAATAAACAAAAATATTTTTAAATATAAATTATGGACCGTGAAATAATAGAAATTGTATAATAATGCTAAAATTGATAGAAACGTAAAATAGCAGTAAAAACAAAAATAAATAAACATAAATCTAGAAAATTATATATTTAAGTTTATTTACTAAACAAATTAAAAAATAAGTCGAATAATAAATAATCAGTAGAAAACACATATTAAAAGCAATAAAAAATCAACACAAATATGAAAATATTAATAAAAATCCTTTTCAAGAATAAATACGAATGATATTTTCTTGTGTTAATTTAAGAAATTAATCAAGCACAGTAATCGAACAAAGAAAATAAATATTTAAATATTGATTTCTTATACATAATGTTTTAATTTTCTGAAATATTAACAGTAATTTGTGTTGGGAATTCACCATAACCCGGGCCCGCGCAGCGGATATGAAGGCCCGGTCCGGTTCCCAAAATCCAAGATCACGCCATGACTTCAAGGGTACGATGCAAAAGAAGGATAGATCTTTACCGGTGCAAAATTGATTGCACTCGAAAGGTTGATCGCGTTTCCTTCTTTCTCCTGTCACGTTGGTCACTAGCTGCGCGTCCCATACCACGCGTCTCCCACCACTTCGTCGACGATTATCAATCCTCCGGGTTGATCACAACCGAAGAGCCACACGTGTCGCTCATCTACTCGTATCCACCTTGAGTCGTAAGACTTCGGTCGCGGGTGCAACTGCCTAGACGAAGCACCGGCGAACTTGCTCGATTGAATTGATTCTCTATTCCGAGAAAAACTCTTTTTCTCGATTTTCTCTCTTCGCACTCTTTCACTCTCTGAAAGATCACTCTCTATTTCTGGATTAATTTCCTGGATAGAATGAATTGGACTGAATAGAGGAGAGAGAAATATCCTAATTATATCACATATGATAAGGATGGGCCAAAATGTATGTATATCAAATATACACCTTTTCAAACAGAAAACTGCAGACACCCTTTCAGTATTCTGTTGAAACGAAAATATTAAATCGGTCCAACCGACTTCAAACCTTCACGAAAATTGTAGATAATCTTATTATATTTCCAAGCCAATTTGGCCTGGCCCAATTGGAGTTCGGATACGAAAGTTAAGACCGTTTTACTAACTGTATGTCAAACTGTCGCACTCTTTCGGTATTCCATTAAAACGACACTGATACTTCGTTCAAATTGGAGTTTTCCACTGAAAGTTATGACAGTTTTACTAAAACTATTTTGTATGCTTACGAACGAGTACGTTCGTTTATCCTTGTGTACACTTTTACGGTTGATCCGAAACTGTATTTCTTTCAATTTGAAGTATTTTTTTTTCAATTTTTATAATATTTATAAATATTAATTATATTTGAGAATATTGTGTTTTTTCTCAAATTTTATTACTAATTAGTAGAAAATCGTAAATTCGTAAAATATAATCCTT
The DNA here is from genome assembly GCA_946800325.1 of Luzula sylvatica. Lineage (NCBI taxonomy): Eukaryota > Viridiplantae > Streptophyta > Magnoliopsida > Poales > Juncaceae > Luzula > Luzula sylvatica. The sequence continues at coordinate 2,135,277 of OX326961.1, forward strand.
ATTTATAAATATTATAAAAAATGACAAACGATTAGAAAAAATTTCTAAATATTAGAAAAAATCAAATTTAAAATATTGTTTGTTATTTTGTTACATTATTGTGATTGATTAGCTTCTTATATTAACACAATGAAAATATAATTTATATTCACATTTAAATGTAATATTTTTTGTGTGTACTTTTTATTTTTAAAAATGGTTTTTAATCTTAAAATAATACACTTATATATATATATTATTTTATAAAATATTAAATGTCTTTAAAAAAATACACATTATGTAAAATATCTAAAATCTAATAATGAAATATAACATTATTTATTTTCTTAAATAATATATATTTTTGATAGATATATGAGTGCAGTATGGGTTGGCATATCATTGAAATGTCGAGAGTGGTATTTCTCGAATTTAGTATCATATGTGTCCATCTTTGTAAATACCGTTTCCTAGTTGTTTATAAACAAAATTTTGCCTTAAAAAATTAATCAAGCACAACAACCGCAAAAAATAAATAAAATATTCTAATCATTGATTTTTCATAGTAATTTTTTTTTTACATTATGTTTAAATATTCTTGCATGTTTTTTAACCTCAAAATTTTTGTTACAAAGAAGGGTGCAATGCGGGGTAGGGTAACAAGAAAATTCTACATTTCACAAATTTCCACATTTGATCGGTCGAGATTGTAATTTTTATAATTTAATTTGCTTATAAATAATTGTTTTGTTTTTGTCTTACGGTGAACATTCTCCTATATTCTTTACACAATAATGACAGAAGTCATTTTCTATCATTCCGATATATTTAGTTATGGGGCCTCAAATGATTTTTCCATTCCTTTTCATTTTCGTGAATTTAGTCCAGACCTCAAACGATTTTTCCATCTCTTTTTATTCGACCGGTCAGATCTTTCCTTTTTTTAATCAGAGCGGTCTAATTTCGGAAGCATGTGACGAAAATATCAAATATCACGAGATCTAATTTATTTAATTCTATAAAATATTTAGGCTCCAAAAATTCTTAATTTCTTATCAATGAACGAGAAACGATTCATTGCCCTTAATTTATTTTCATCTAAATGATTTCAAACTTAATTACCCAGTCATGTAATCTTTGATGAACACCAGTATTACCAAATTTTCCCAAGACAAAAGCATCCACATCAGTCCTTATCTTATACGAGTAATTCTACACAACATATTTTTACTGTATGATTGGAAACGAGACGATGAGTTGTAGGGTTTGGATTAAAATAAGTGAAACTAACTATAAAATGTTGATATAATATATAACGTATGATCAACATCATGTTGCCAATCATACATCGAGATCATGTTATGTATAATTACTCATCTTATACGTGGTTTTCGATTGGGATGGAATAGAGGTATGAATGTGATATTCCATTCTATTCCTATGCCGAACAGAGATGAAATATCTTGGTTTAAAGTCATAAAATATTTTTGAAAAAGAATTGAAATTTCCTTATGTTAATTTTTAATTACATAATTTTTTTTAAAACTCAAAGTTGAGCATTATGCTTGTTTTAAACATTATTTTTGACATTTTATAGAAAAATATAATAATTGATTTTTTTTTGCAGGCGTTAGACTTCAATTTTTGTATTTTTGCGAAATTTTCGAAAAATAGAATTATGCATATGTTAGTATTCATTTACGGAGTTTTGGAGAAAACATGAAAATTGAGAATTGTGTTTGTTTTAGACATCAATTTTTGCATTTTCTAAAAAATATGATAATTATTTTTTTAAGAAGTTAGATTTGTTTTTTTGCAATTTTGTATTTTTTTGAAAAATAAATAAATTTACATGAGTTAGTCTTCTATTATCGAATATTTTTTAGAAAAACATGAAAATTGAGTATAGTTAGAAAAACATGAAAATTCAGTATAGTGTTTGTTTTAAGACACTAATTTTGAAATTTGTAGAAAAATATGATAATTGTTCTTTTTTTCATTACTTATTATTTGAAAATTTAAAATGTTTTAATATAATGCCGTAACATATTTTATCAAACTTTTTAACTTGTACATATTTCTCTCGTGTAGTATGTAGTGTATATTTACATTTTTTTTCATTGGACGACAAATATTTAAATTTAATATTTTGTTCAATATTAACTGCCATTATATAAACTAGTTATTTATCACGTACTTAAATTGTCATCTCCTTTAAAAGAACATATACTTGCACACATTCTTAAATTATCAACTCCAGAGCAAGACCATGATTATGTTTATCTTTCTCTCTCACTGAAACAATTTCACATAAGAAACTTGCAATTTAGTGGATAAATAAACATGTCAGAAAGGTCTTTAACCAGCTAAAAACGTATGCACATGATGTGTTTGATGAAATGCGTGACTCATATATTTAATGGGTTCAGATTCAAACCCGTTAACTGGATCCAATCATTTGAATCTTGACTATATCTTCTGTGGCATCTAAACTATGTGGCCTCCACTGAGTGTTAAATAACATAAGCTTCTTCTGTTTTACACAAAAGGAAACACATAATTCCCACATAAAATCCGATGAGTTTGTCCTTGCCCAACGGCTCCTGTCCCTTCTCCTGATCCATATCCACTGGAAACGTCCAGTCAGAAGATTTCTCAAGAAAATAAGTAGCTCTCAAACAAACAAACTCATTGCTTCTTGATCCAACTGAAGGTGACGGTAATGGCACTTTCTTTGACGGGAATCAGTACATCTATCATAAAATACCGTAGTCGATTCGACAACACTACCGTGCAATTTTCAAACATAATAATAATCCGCATTTGGTTAAACTAAAAATATCTGGGTTATTTAACAACAAATACGTACAAATCTTTAGTTAAATATTTAAAATCAGATAGCATTTTTTATCACGGCAAGGATATCTGAGCGATGACGACGACCGAGTCGAAAGCGCATCTTGAGCACTGGCCATTCTCCAATGAGCTTCGACAAGAACATAAGAAAGCTCGACAAGACCAATATACAAACTGCTAGCCACATGCTCTTCGGTGCTAAAACAGTGTACAGGCCGGTCATAAATGCCGTCGTCGTCCCACCATACGCACACCACAACATGAACCTCGTTGATTTCCTATAATTAAGTAAGAAATCCAAGTCCTGCCAAGTTGCCAAGATGCAAAGGAATGCTACGGCTAGAGAAGAACACATGGCTATCGTGTCCGAGATTAAGAAAATCTGAAAAGCTATTTTCCTTGCGAAAATGGGATGACCTACATTGGACGGGTCGCTACTGTATCCGCCTGGCAAAGTGAAAGCAGCAGCGAAGGTGATAGTGGCGAGTAGAGCTGCGACTAAAGAGGTGTTGGCGGTGTACTTTTGGGTTAGCGACTTGATCTCTTCTTTGGCCTTTTCTGTGAGCTCCTTTTTTGTTTCACCTGGTGCTAAATTCAAGATGACGGATGGGATCACACTAGACAGCAACGTGAAAGCCTCGATCTGTGTTGTAATAATTTAAATATATAGAATTAAAAAGTGTCTTAATAGAAATGGAAGAGAAAGTAGACTTACCCATTTCAATGTTTTTTGTTCTAGTTTTTCGAAGATTACGTTCAAGGCAGTCGAGTTTCTTGAATTAACAGCGGAGTAATCTTGCCTTTCGTGCGATATCAGAGAAAGAAGAATCTCTGGATTGCACTTTTCAGCACCATAGTGAAGGGGTGATTCGCCTTCCTTGTTTGGTTGATTAATTAGCCTATGAAGCTTCGGGGTCCTGAGAATAAATTTAACAAATTCAGATTTCTCATTCTTGATAGCTACGTGAAGAGCGTTTAATCCTTCATTTTTGGTGGTACAATAAACAGCATCTGGGCATTGACGCATTATTTCTTCCGCAATGGACACGAAACCTCGGAATGCTGCTGCTAGAAAAGGAGTATACCCGAGATACGCATATGTATAAGCTTGATCAGAATTATGGACTAGTAGAATCTTTGTGATGTCTAATTGGTCATGAATTACCTGTAACAATATATAAACTGAAATAAATTATAATAATCTAATTGCAATTTGTGTTTTCCTAGAATTTAATGCAGAACAGAAAAGTACGTAATATTTTCATTTGCCATTAAGCAAATTTACTCATGAATATATTCATTCATTATTCTTATCAAAGTCTAACTAGTGTTACGGCACGAAAGATCGCATGCTTCTTAAATCTGTGTAATGTCAGTAAGTCGACGGTAATTTCAGTCCAAAATTATAATCCGAAACTGTCATACCTTTTTTATTCGATTACCAGTAATCTAAAAAAGTCATAAATAAATTGTTATTAAATCGGTATTGTGTATGTTAGCTTTGATCGGATGAATTGACATGATATTGGTATAAAAAATTGTTCCAAATGATACCAACTTTGTTATGTACTATACTAAATTCATCAATTACATCAATTTTATTTAAAATGAAATCCCATCAGTTAATTCCTACATTTTTCTCTTCCCCTATTGGGTCTCTCTTCGTAATATACTCTCAAGTGTTAGGATTTGGTCGAAAAGGAAGCGACCAGAACGACGTAAGAGGACAGAAAAGGGGCGGTGAAATGATAATAGAGAACAAGAGTAGGGTTAACATGAGTAATGCTACATAACAGGATACTGCAACATAATTGATAGCACAATTGACAGCATGATGTTGAGTTGGAATAGACACGTATGAAATCTCATCCAATCACACCACACCATATCAAAAAAATACAATTCCAAAAAGACACTATGCTTCTATCATATAGTGAGAACATGTTGTGCATATTTACTTGGGTTAACAATATTTATATATTTCCATCGAGTAATTAGTCCAAGTATATAGTTTGAAATTTGTTGTTTATTGAACAACCATGGGAGAAAATGGCCGGTAAAATGGATTAATTGAACTGCGCAATCTTTTTAGTTGTTTTAAAATATCAAAACAATATCTCATAAACTTTTTGTCAATGTAAGTGCCGTTATTGATGAAATATATTAGATATAACGCAGACACAAAGAGCCGTGGGAGAGCAAAAAGAAGACTTAAAAATAATAATAATTTATTAATATTTTAAAGGGGATTTGTCAGCGGACCCATAACCCACTTGGTTGAGTGTGAGACACAAAAAATCATATTTGATGAGAGGTTGTAGGTTCAATCATAATTGATGAAGCAAATACAGTTACAAATCAACTAATAGATTGTACACATGAGGGTAGATGAACGTACGCGTTCATCGAAACGGTTGGATGCATAATAAGATTATGCAAATCTGGCAGAAAGTACATAGTCCGTCATGACGCACCATATGGTCCGTCATGACACACACTAGTGTATTTCTGTGCAGACCAATCTGTGAGGATAGCGTCGTGACGCAACATTCAGTGCGTCATGACGGAGGTGCGTCATGACGAACAATTCTGTCCGTCATGACGAAGCACGTGTATAACTGTTGGACTCAGTAATAGTGACTGGTCCGTCATGACGCACCAAGTTGTGCGTCATGACACACGGTGATCCGAATTCTGGATTGACAGTTTTTGACGGAGGATTTGATTATAAGATCTGAGCAATTCCTCTCTCTTTCTCTGGCTATTCCAGATCTAAGAAAAGAAGAAAACTTGTGAGACAAGTTGTGAGAGAAAGCTCCATTGGAGATTAAGGAATTTGAGCAAGTTTACGGTGATTTTAGGGGAATCACGCGTGGCCGAGAGACGCTAGCTCGAGGTGGATACGAGTAGAGAAATCTCACGTGAGATTTTCTGGTGTGATCAATCAAGAGCAAGGTCGAGCAAAGTCGGAGACGAACCGGAGAAATACAGGTTGTATACGACAAAAAGACCTTCGGGCAAGGTGTTGAATCGCGCGGGCGTGGGACGTGCGTGTCGCCGGAGTCGAAGCAATGACAACAGCAACTAAGCAAGAATCAACCCGTCTCCGTGATCAATTTCACGCGGTATGATTTTCTATGAAATAAGAGTTAATTTTATAGGATTTAGTCGCATTTCATGATTCATACTTTTGAGTCGTCGACATGATCCTTGGGATCGGGTCGGACCGGGCCTCACAATCCGCTGCGCGGGGCTCGGTAGTGACGCCAATACCCAACAATTGATATCAATGGATGAAGGATATACGAGACTTCTCCATTTATTATTAAAAAAAATTTAAAAGGAAATTCTGAAAGAACCCTTAACTTTTTTTTAATTTGTAAAAAAAACCTCATTTTATGGATACTACAAAAAAACTCTCCAAACATGAATTCATTTTCATTTACCTTTCTATTTCCTATAAGGATTAACCTTAACATTTCGTGGTGTAAAACAATTTTGGACCAAAATACCCCTCTATTTTCCATATTTAATTTTATTAAACATATTTTGTATTATTTTATTAATTTAAAAATCTCCACAAATATTTTTTTAACATATATTAATTTAAAAAACTATTTGTCAAGTACATAATTTTAATATTTCATTTATTATATATTTTGTCATACAAAATTAGCACTAAATAATAATAATAATAAAAAATAACGATATACAAAAATATTCCGAAAAATATCTTCACAAAATAATACTATTTTAGAATTTATTTTAATGTTCATTAGTTGTTAATAATATCAGATGTTGAAATCAAACTACATGCTGAAATCAAACTAGCTGTTGAAATTAAAACTAGCGACAATCATAATTAATCATTCGTGATACGCGAATAATACGGTACGTAATACGTTCGTGTATAATTCGGACCAAACGTTTTTCAAGTCGGTCAAATAAAACGCAATACGCTAATAATTCGTCAATTCGGTTATTCGTCTATAGTTATGTTTATTTTACATAATACGATGCAATAATTCGGTATATAAAAGTATATAAATGTACATTTGTTTGTCCATAAATAATTCAAACTTATAATTATTTTATTAAACAATATTCTTTTTAGTTCAAAATCATAATTTTATATATTATTGTTGATATTTTCATTTTCTTAATCATTTTTCGAAATTTATGTTGTTTTATTTATTTAAAAAAAAAAAAAATTTCTTATAAAAAACGTATTATACGGAAATACGTGTATTATTCGTGATTTTTAAAAATTATTGTAAAATACGCGAATTATTGATCAGGTTGAGTACGGGAACGTCAATACATATATTATTCGTAATACGTAATTATTCGTAAATTATACGCGTATAATTCGCGAACTGAACAACTATGGCGACAATACAAACTTTGAGAAGAAATAATATTTTAGCAACGATATTTTTATCAACAAATATTGTGAATTAAAAATAAATGTTAAACTAGTATTATTTTGTCAAGATATTTTCAAGAATATTTTTTTATGTCGTTTATTTTTTTATTTAATGCTTGTTTTTTTATGACAAAATATATAATAAATGAAATATTGAAATTAATATATGATCTCTAGTTTTTTTAAATTAGTATATCTTAAAAAAATATTTATGAAGATTTTTAAATTAATAAAATAATACAATATAGGTTTAATAAAATTAAATAATAAAAAATAGAGGGGTCTTTTGGTTCAATTTTTTTTTGAACATCATGAAATGTTAACTCCTATATGAAAGTAAATAAAATGAAATCTTGTTTGGAGGATTTTTTGAAAGATCCAAAAATGAGAGGGTTTGTACAAATTCAAAACAAAATTAGGAATTTACTTGAGAATTTCCCTAATTATCATATAGGCATCATCCTTCAACAAGCCTCAAATCAACACACACACACCACAAATCATCACCCCCTCCGGTACTAAACCGAAATAAGTACCAGTACCAGCTGTATCCTCATGTACAACCTAAAATGGATTCTTCAAATTTGATGAGAGCAATCCAAGGGGATGCATAAGAAATATAGTCAATATTACACAAATAAAGCAAAACAACACAATTATACAATTGTTAATTAAGATTTCAGAAAATCTTGACGATATAAAGATAGCAGTCAAGAGAATCGAGGCGAAAGAAACCCAAGCCAAACCAGAGGACCTCACGTTGGCAATAGACGACCTCCAGAAGCAACTCGAAGGGTTAGACCTCGGAACGAGCAAGCCTATTAAGGCTACGAAGGGGCGATTGTACGTATTTAAGAATCCGCAAGATATCTTCGACGAAGAAAAACGAAAAGCGAGACTACAATGAGTATAACCAGAACCGAAACAGCCCGACCATCGGTCACCAGAGAAGCAGTAGAGAGACGACCAACAATCGATGACCAGATCAGAGGTTATCGGTTAGGAAGCCGTCTACGGTTCGAAGCACAAAGAAGACTGACCGGGAATAACCCCCGGTACCAGAGAAGTCTAGAATCACAACTCAGCCCCGAGGCCGAGTTGGACATTTCTCAATATAGACGAGCCCAACAAGTTCCTGCGGAAACACTTTACCAAGCAGGATGGTCCGAAAGACAGCATCGAGTTTATCAACACTACTCTGACGAACGAACGTTGGTAACCGAGGGCATGCAAGTAGAGTTGCCGTTTATTACGGATGAAAGTTACCAGTTATTGGTGCGAGAAGGGTTGCAGCACCTACATATCGGCATGATAATGGTGCGGCTCTATACCCTACATCGGCGAAACGCCGGTACGAATGCATTGATCCTAATACGAGATACGCGATGGAGTGATGACAGGAGTGTCATAAGCTCTATGGAGATAGACTTATCAAGCGGGTCGCAGTTAGCTTATACTGCACCAAATATGACAATTAGTATCCATGATTTTAGGAACCATATTCAACTGGTTCTCCAAACTCATGGCTATGACGGATGGCAAGGAGGAGAAAGTAATTTGTTACTTTCCCGGTCGTTGATTGGAAGATTATCAAATACCAGCCATACGAACTTCAGGTACAATGTGCAGAACGTAGCAGATCATTTGACAAGTCGAGGTGTTCAGGCAATCCCTGGACATGCACACACGACAACGGAGTTACAAGGGCGGCAGTGGATCATAAGACCACCTACGAATACAGCTCCGCGAGTACCTCAACAGGCCAGAGTACGATCCCGGACAGATGGATCACTGACCATAGCATTTGCAGATTATGCTGTAAATGCCCCGGCGAAAGAAGAAAACAGAGGAACAAATGATGAGGAAACGTTAGAAGAAACTATCCTCTTACTAACTGAGGATGAGGATGAAGAAGATGAGTTTGCGACTTTACGAGTCTTGATGGCTCAAGCAAACGACGTAGCACCCGTGTGGGATCATTACGAAGAATCGGACGAAGAATTTATCAATCCTTTCGGAAACGATGGTAGGAGAATCGAAAACGTGATGGCTGCGAGTGAAATGGATTATCCCATGCTAAGGGAATTGATGTCGGAAACGGCATTCTCGACCGGAGAATCATCGCTCTCGAGACAAAATGAACCCATAATGGGACCAGCCAATTACCCTCCAGCAAGAGGAGGGCAATCATTCGACATACCTGAGATTAAGGCTCGGGTACAGAATTTTAGAGGCGGTTTTGCTAAACAAAACAACGGAAGGTTTAATTTACCTTCAGCACAAGCAGGCCAAGGCGCAATTCTTATATTGCCCGACGACATCGGTCAATATGCAGAAATAATTGCTAGATGGGAATCTATAACCCTGAACCTGGTTAATGAACGAAACTGGGAAAATAATAAGGCAAAAGTCATCTACATCGAGAACTTACTCGGTGATATGGAAAAGAAGCTATGGACACAATGGAGAATGGCTTTTCCAACGGAGTACGAAGAAATCGTTAATATAGCCGATGACCCGCAGAATGTTTTATCCCAAATCAGGCGGGTAATTCTCTTAGAAGACCCGGCAACAGGATCAACTGAAGAACAAGATAGGGCATATAACGACCTGGAAAGGTTGTCATGCCACGACATGAAAAACTTGTTTGATTACATCAATGACTATAAGATCTTAGCAATAAGATCTGGTAGATTGTATGTATCCCCGGAACTTTCAATGAAGTTTTTCCGGAAGATGCCACCGCTAATTGGTAAAGAGTTGGAGAACGCATTTCAAACCAAGCACCCTGGGAACACCCTTGGGGTCTTACCAAGAATTCACTTCACCTACCAATATCTTGCTGAAATGTGTAAAAAGGCGGCATTACAACGGAGTCTGAAGGACTTGTCCTTCTGTGGAAGAATTCCTATCCCAGGTTATTATCAAAAGCAAAAGAAATATGGTTTGCGTAAAGCGCAATCATACAAAGGAAAACCACATGACTCACATATCCGAGTATTCAAGAAAAAGTATTCGGATCGAACCCGAAAATGCAAATGCTTTATCTGTGGTGAAGAAGGGCATTTTGCGCGGGAATGCCGAAAGAAAACCGGCAACCTGGCTAGGGCAGCAATAATTGAAAACCTAGACCTAGCAGAAGACTGGGATGTACTCTCAGTCGACATAGGAGAATCCGACAGCGATGCGATATGCTCGTTCTCGGAAGGAGAAACCGGTGCCAACCAAGTTACCATGAACTTGGATGAACTTCCATACGAAGAAGTGTTAATGCTAACAACCGAGTCGACAGGGTGGCGACAACAAATTACGCTACCAGAGGCAATGAGAAATTGTATACACCAATGGTTGGATAATGCGGAAGTTGAAACCGGCGATGAAAGATGTACTTGTTGTAAAGAAATAACAAGTAACATGTTTAGGAGTCATTGTAACCAATGCAAAATGACTACCTGTCCAATGTGTTCGAGATTTTATCTCGGAAGGAAAATCCAGAAGAAACAACAGCCTATGAGGCCATACGAGCGAAGAGAAACTTTAGTACAGGAACTATTATCGTATATTAGTTACCTACTAGAAGAAAACGACAAACTCAAAGAAGAACTCCTTGAGTTAGAGCTCAAACTGGATGAGCAAGCCCTAAAAACTCCTACACAAGAACCAAAAGGAAAAGGTGTTTTTGAAGACGAAGATTGTATGAAGGAGTTTGAGTTTGAAAGACTACCAGGAGGGGTAGTTATTCGAGAGCATGCCAACATGCTAGAGGAAGATCTTCATACGACAGTGCCTGACCCGTTAAGAGGAAGAAGAATTGTCAACAGGTTATATAACCTAGAGATAACAATGGAGATACCAGGCATACCTGTATTCAAGGTACAAGCGATACTTGATACTGGTGCAACAGTTTGTTGTGTAAATGAAGAAGTTATTCCCAAGGAAGCACTCGAACCAAGTGCTTACCCTATCCAGATTAATGGGGTAAATTCACAGCAGAGTGTGAATAAAAAGTTGAAAGGGGGGAATATGGCGATAGAGGAAAATCGATTCCGAATCCCTTTCACTTACGCCTTCCCTATGGGAAAAAGAGAGGGTATCCAGATGCTCATAGGATGCAATTTCATTCGAGCGATGCAAGGAGGGCTACGAATAGAAGGACAAGTGGTCACATTCTACAAAAACGTGACCACTATCAACACGAGAGAGGATAGACTTGCTAATGTAATGGATACGGACCTAACAGACCTCGAGCTAATAGAAATCCAGCAGCTTGTTGCGTATAACTGTGGAGAAGAGTCTGAAGGATTTAAACTAAGGTTTAGCAAGGTCTTCAAACGACTCAAGCACCTGGGCTATATCGGTGAAAACCCAGTCAAACATTGGGTTAATAACAAGATCACCTGTAAACTCGAGATTATAAACTCGGACCTTACAATCCAGGATAAACCATTGAAACATGTCACGCCAGCAATGAAAGAGCAATTCGACAGGCACACGCAAGCCTTGCTCAAGCTAGGAGTAATACGACCTAGTACTAGTCGCCATAGAACTATGGCAATAATGGTTAACTCGGGCACCTCAGTCGACCCAACAACAAAGAAAGAGGTGAAAGGCAAAGAAAGGATGGTATTTAATTACCGGACACTAAACGATAATACTCATAAAGACCAGTATAGCCTACCCGGAATAAATACTATTCTCAAGAAGATCGGAAAAAGTAAGATTTACTCGAAATTCGATCTAAAGAGCGGGTTCCACCAAGTCGCCATGGACCCAGATTCAATACCCTGGACAGCTTTTGTAGTTCCAGGAGGATTATATGAATGGTTAGTGATGCCTTTCGGCTTGAAAAATGCACCAGCGATATTCCAACGAAAAATGGACAATTGTTTCCGCGGAACTGAGGAGTTTATAGCGGTTTATATCGATGATATACTAGTATTCTCAGAAAGTGAACGAGAACATGCGGAACACCTGTCGAAAATGCTGGGAATATGTGAGCAGGAGGGTCTAATACTCTCCCCGACAAAGATGAAGATTGCGGTCCAAGAAGTTGAGTTCCTTGGAGCTGTAATCGGTAACAGGCGTATCAAGCTTCAACCTCATGTAATAAAGAAGATTATTGAGTTTGATGAGGAGAAATTAAAGGAGAAAGCAGGACTCAGAGCATGGTTGGGAATTCTCAACTATGCAAGATCGTATATACCAAAGCTAGGTACCCTTTTGGGTCCTTTGTATTCAAAAACCAGCCCTCATGGAGATAAACGCCTAAAAGGTTCTGATCTCGAACTTATTAAAACCATTAAGAAGGAGGTCCAGCATCTTCCAGACTTGGAACTCCCACCCACGGGCGCATATATCATCCTAGAAACCGACGGATGTATGGAGGGATGGGGAGGAGTCTGTAAATGGAAACCGATGAAAAACGACCCACGAAGCATTGAACGGGTCTGTGCATATGCTTCGGGAAAATTCCCGGTTATTAAATCCACTATTGATGCAGAAATATATGCCTGTATGGAAACATTGAAGGCATTGAAAATCCATTATCTTGACCAGAAGGAAATAACCCTCCGAACGGACTGCCAAGCTATTATTAGTTTCTATAACAAGACGGCCGTGAATAAACCTTCGAGAGTAAGATGGATCAATTTTGTGGATTTTGTTACAGGAACAGGAGTACAAATAAATTTCGAGCATATAGAAGGAAAAAACAATGTGCTCGCCGACTCATTATCCAGGCTTGCAGCGAGGATGATGGTAGTAAATACAGACTACCAAAGCTTGGAAAAAAATGGAGAAATCCACAAAATTTATTTCCAAGCTTTGGTAGTCTGTATTTACTACCATCATCCTCGCTGCAAGCCTGGATAATGAGTCGGCGAGCACATTGTTTTTTCCTTCTATATGCTCGAAATTTATTTGTACTCCTGTTCCTGTAACAAAATCCACAAAATTGATCCATCTTACTCTCGAAGGTTTATTCACGGCCGTCTTGTTATAGAAACTAATAATAGCTTGGCAGTCCGTTCGGAGGGTTATTTCCTTCTGGTCAAGATAATGGATTTTCAATGCCTTCAATGTTTCCATACAGGCATATATTTCTGCATCAATAGTGGATTTAATAACCGGGAATTTTCCCGAAGCATATGCACAGACCCGTTCAATGCTTCGTGGGTCGTTTTTCATCGGTTTCCATTTACAGACTCCTCCCCATCCCTCCATACATCCGTCGGTTTCTAGGATGATATATGCGCCCGTGGGTGGGAGTTCCAAGTCTGGAAGATGCTGGACCTCCTTCTTAATGGTTTTAATAAGTTCGAGATCAGAACCTTTTAGGCGTTTATCTCCATGAGGGCTGATTTTTGAATACAAAGGACCCAAAAGGGTACCTAGCTTTGGTATATACGATCTTGCATAGTTGAGAATTCCCAACCATGCTCTGAGTCCTGCTTTCTCCTTTAATTTCTCCTCATCAAACTCAATAATCTTCTTTATTACATGAGGTTGAAGCTTGATACGCCTGTTACCGATTACAGCTCCAAGGAACTCAACTTCTTGGACCGCAATCTTCATCTTTGTCGGGGAGAGTATTAGACCCTCCTGCTCACATATTCCCAGCATTTTCGACAGGTGTTCCGCATGTTCTCGTTCACTTTCTGAGAATACTAGTATATCATCGATATAAACCGCTATAAACTCCTCAGTTCCGCGGAAACAATTGTCCATTTTTCGTTGGAATATCGCTGGTGCATTTTTCAAGCCGAAAGGCATCACTAACCATTCATATAATCCTCCTGGAACTACAAAAGCTGTCCAGGGTATTGAATCTGGGTCCATGGCGACTTGGTGGAACCCGCTCTTTAGATCGAATTTCGAGTAAATCTTACTTTTTCCGATCTTCTTGAGAATAGTATTTATTCCGGGTAGGCTATACTGGTCTTTATGAGTATTATCGTTTAGTGTCCGGTAATTAAATACCATCCTTTCTTTGCCTTTCACCTCTTTCTTTGTTGTTGGGTCGACTGAGGTGCCCGAGTTAACCATTATTGCCATAGTTCTATGGCGACTAGTACTAGGTCGTATTACTCCTAGCTTGAGCAAGGCTTGCGTGTGCCTGTCGAATTGCTCTTTCATTGCTGGCGTGACATGTTTCAATGGTTTATCCTGGATTGTAAGGTCCGAGTTTATAATCTCGAGTTTACAGGTGATCTTGTTATTAACCCAATGTTTGACTGGGTTTTCACCGATATAGCCCAGGTGCTTGAGTCGTTTGAAGACCTTGCTAAACCTTAGTTTAAATCCTTCAGACTCTTCTCCACAGTTATACGCAACAAGCTGCTGGATTTCTATTAGCTCGAGGTCTGTTAGGTCCGTATCCATTACATTAGCAAGTCTATCCTCTCTCGTGTTGATAGTGGTCACGTTTTTGTAGAATGTGACCACTTGTCCTTCTATTCGTAGCCCTCCTTGCATCGCTCGAATGAAATTGCATCCTATGAGCATCTGGATACCCTCTCTTTTTCCCATAGGGAAGGCGTAAGTGAAAGGGATTCGGAATCGATTTTCCTCTATCGCCATATTCCCCCCTTTCAACTTTTTATTCACAATCTGCTGTGAATTTACCCCATTAATCTGGATAGGGTAAGCACTTGGTTCGAGTGCTTCCTTGGGAATAACTTCTTCATTTACACAACAAACTGTTGCACCAGTATCAAGTATCGCTTGTACCTTGAATACAGGTATGCCTGGTATCTCCATTGTTATCTCTAGGTTATATAACCTGTTGACAATTCTTCTTCCTCTTAACGGGTCAGGCACTGTCGTATGAAGATCTTCCTCTAGCATGTTGGCATGCTCTCGAATAACTACCCCTCCTGGTAGTCTTTCAAACTCAAACTCCTTCATACAATCTTCGTCTTCAAAAACACCTTTTCCTTTTGGTTCTTGTGTAGGAGTTTTTAGGGCTTGCTCATCCAGTTTGAGCTCTAACTCAAGGAGTTCTTCTTTGAGTTTGTCGTTTTCTTCTAGTAGGTAACTAATATACGATAATAGTTCCTGTACTAAAGTTTCTCTTCGCTCGTATGGCCTCATAGGCTGTTGTTTCTTCTGGATTTTCCTTCCGAGATAAAATCTCGAACACATTGGACAGGTAGTCATTTTGCATTGGTTACAATGACTCCTAAACATGTTACTTGTTATTTCTTTACAACAAGTACATCTTTCATCGCCGGTTTCAACTTCCGCATTATCCAACCATTGGTGTATACAATTTCTCATTGCCTCTGGTAGCGTAATTTGTTGTCGCCACCCTGTCGACTCGGTTGTTAGCATTAACACTTCTTCGTATGGAAGTTCATCCAAGTTCATGGTAACTTGGTTGGCACCGGTTTCTCCTTCCGAGAACGAGCATATCGCATCGCTGTCGGATTCTCCTATGTCGACTGAGAGTACATCCCAGTCTTCTGCTAGGTCTAGGTTTTCAATTATTGCTGCCCTAGCCAGGTTGCCGGTTTTCTTTCGGCATTCCCGCGCAAAATGCCCTTCTTCACCACAGATAAAGCATTTGCATTTTCGGGTTCGATCCGAATACTTTTTCTTGAATACTCGGATATGTGAGTCATGTGGTTTTCCTTTGTATGATTGCGCTTTACGCAAACCATATTTCTTTTGCTTTTGATAATAACCTGGGATAGGAATTCTTCCACAGAAGGACAAGTCCTTCAGACTCCGTTGTAATGCCGCCTTTTTACACATTTCAGCAAGATATTGGTAGGTGAAGTGAATTCTTGGTAAGACCCCAAGGGTGTTCCCAGGGTGCTTGGTTTGAAATGCGTTCTCCAACTCTTTACCAATTAGCGGTGGCATCTTCCGGAAAAACTTCATTGAAAGTTCCGGGGATACATACAATCTACCAGATCTTATTGCTAAGATCTTATAGTCATTGATGTAATCAAACAAGTTTTTCATGTCGTGGCATGACAACCTTTCCAGGTCGTTATATGCCCTATCTTGTTCTTCAGTTGATCCTGTTGCCGGGTCTTCTAAGAGAATTACCCGCCTGATTTGGGATAAAACATTCTGCGGGTCATCGGCTATATTAACGATTTCTTCGTACTCCGTTGGAAAAGCCATTCTCCATTGTGTCCATAGCTTCTTTTCCATATCACCGAGTAAGTTCTCGATGTAGATGACTTTTGCCTTATTATTTTCCCAGTTTCGTTCATTAACCAGGTTCAGGGTTATAGATTCCCATCTAGCAATTATTTCTGCATATTGACCGATGTCGTCGGACAATATAAGAATTGCGCCTTGGCCTGCTTGTGCTGAAGGTAAATTAAACCTTCCGTTGTTTTGTTTAGCAAAACCGCCTCTAAAATTCTGTACCCGAGCCTTAATCTCAGGTATGTCGAATGATTGCCCTCCTCTTGCTGGAGGGTAATTGGCTGGTCCCATTATGGGTTCATTTTGTCTCGAGAGCGATGATTCTCCGGTCGAGAATGCCGTTTCCGACATCAATTCCCTTAGCATGGGATAATCCATTTCACTCGCAGCCATCACGTTTTCGATTCTCCTACCATCGTTTCCGAAAGGATTGATAAATTCTTCGTCCGATTCTTCGTAATGATCCCACACGGGTGCTACGTCGTTTGCTTGAGCCATCAAGACTCGTAAAGTCGCAAACTCATCTTCTTCATCCTCATCCTCAGTTAGTAAGAGGATAGTTTCTTCTAACGTTTCCTCATCATTTGTTCCTCTGTTTTCTTCTTTCGCCGGGGCATTTACAGCATAATCTGCAAATGCTATGGTCAGTGATCCATCTGTCCGGGATCGTACTCTGGCCTGTTGAGGTACTCGCGGAGCTGTATTCGTAGGTGGTCTTATGATCCACTGCCGCCCTTGTAACTCCGTTGTCGTGTGTGCATGTCCAGGGATTGCCTGAACACCTCGACTTGTCAAATGATCTGCTACGTTCTGCACATTGTACCTGAAGTTCGTATGGCTGGTATTTGATAATCTTCCAATCAACGACCGGGAAAGTAACAAATTACTTTCTCCTCCTTGCCATCCGTCATAGCCATGAGTTTGGAGAACCAGTTGAATATGGTTCCTAAAATCATGGATCCTAATTGTCATATTTGGTGCAGTATAAGCTAACTGCGACCCGCTTGATAAGTCTATCTCCATAGAGCTTATGACACTCCTGTCATCACTCCATCGCGTATCTCGTATTAGGATCAATGCATTCGTACCGGCGTTTCGCCGATGTAGGGTATAGAGCCGCACCATTATCATGCTGATATGTAGGTGCTGCAAACGTCCCAAGAGTATTTCAAGGTGAGAATGACAATGTTTCATTGCAAATACGAGGTTGAAACTTGGTTTCAAGGCCTTCATAACAATAAACCTACCATACCATATCATGGCAAGAACTCTGTGAAGACTAAGAGGCCAAGAGTATATATGAGAGTCCAGTGCAAATAGTAATATTATAAAATATAAGATATATAAGACAAATGGGGCGCGATCATAACGGGACGGGTAATAATCACATAACGGGTAATAGTAAAAAAAAAAAATTGTCCATACCGGCTACGGAGGTAGTACTTGCGCCGATGATACCCTTATTCGTACCCGATTTCCAAATTTTCGAAAATTTTAGATTTGAATAATATCTAAATTTCGATAATTTTACTAAATCATGCATTTTAATGGGTAACGGATATATCCGTGGGTACGAATTTTACCCGTGGTTCAGTGCAAGGGATACAAAATAATGTTATGATTTCGGGTTTGGGAACGGGTAATACTAAAAAAATCGAGTATAGAAGAGTCTTAGGGCGTGTTTGCTAGCACAGTTTTGTACAGTTACAGGAAACTAGTAGTTGCAGGAAGCTAATAAGTGAATATCAGGAAGCTATGATAACAGGAACATACAAAAACTATGGTCGTAGGATATTTAGAAAATGTTTGATAGAAATCAAAGAATTAGATGTAGCAAGTGAATAAAATATTCTAGAAAATATATTATTTCTGATGATATTTCATAACAATCGTATTCAATTCTCAGTCATATCAAAATATTTTAATTATGTGACATTAATAAATCCTACCAATAATTTATAATTAGTACATTTTAAATAATACCAAAGGAAGAAAAATAATTTGACACATAATTTCAATAAATTCTTCAATAAAGACCAACACATATTTGTAGATCGAAATTTGTCAAATGTATTCTTCTCATATTTACCGATCATTAGTATTAGTTATTAAAAATAATATTTTAGAACTCGATATTTAATTATTTACTCGTGATTTTTTTGAAGAAAAAAATATCGAATTTTTTTTATTTGTATATACTACTTAAGTCCAAAAAAGTAATGCAGAAATTATAAAATTACAAAAAATATATAATTCTTTGTTTGTACAATATAATTTTATTTTGTTTTAGTTTCATGCACACCAAATTAGATCTGGTAAATTTAATCACTTTCATGTATACCAAAGGTTAAGTTTATAAATGATAATACATATATGATTTTATTTTGTATTATTTTCATTTGAAATTTTATTCAAATTGATTTTCAAATTCAATGTCTGTACAATATAATTAAAAATATTAAAAATAGCATCATTGAATATGTAAACAATGTTCATTTTTTAAATATTTGATGTTTGTTTTCTTTAAATTAGTGTATGTTACAAAACATTTATAGATAATTTTAAATTAATAAAAAATGCCAAAATGATTTTATTAAAATTTAATACAAAATTCAGAAGAACAAATGATTTTGATAAAAAAAATTCAAAATTATCAAATTTATTAAGCAAATGTTCTAAAATATATGAATAGCATCATTGAATATTATTGTCAATAATAAAATATTTAACTCATGATTTAGATATCATATTAGTTTTCTGATATTTCATACCATTAAATAAATGCAACATTAAATTATTATCTGTTGACGTTGTCAATTGCCGAAAAAACAAGTAAACAAGAAAAAAGGGTGAATATCGTGACATTACCGCAGTATATAGTGCACAGCAACCATAATCGTTTGGTGTAGAAGCCAGCACGGGGCACACTCCTAGCAATTCCTCGACGACGACTGAAGATAAATCACAAGATAGAATTAAGTTTATTAAAATTAAAATTGTCAATTCTCACTTCTTAATGAAAAACAAAATTCATGAGGTACACTTACGCTTGTGATTATATTTTATAGCCGCGTCTAGAGCCGACTCTCCTTGTGGGCCGCTATACGGCGAGTCTTCTATTCGAATCAATTTACGAACCACTTCAAGGTATCCTCTTCTACAAGCCATATGCAAAGGTGACTCCTTATTACCATTGATTTGCATTGATAGGCGTGATTCGAGCGTCAAAAGATCGACAGCAATATCATCAAATCCATTTCGTAATGCGTGGTGTAACGCGCTATCTTTACTTTTATCAACTGTCAGAATCATGTTTTTTGAAGTCCTTTCATCAAGCTCCAAATCATCGTCGATGACTTTGGAATAGAACTTGATCAAAAAAGAAGCCAAAGAAGCATTAGCCGCCACCAGAGCCGCAATCAACGGTGTCTGGCCTTCTAAATTGGTCTTCAAAAGAAGCGATAAGGCTCTGTTAGATTTGCATACCTCCTTGACAAATCGATCATGCCCGAGCATCACACCTATGTGAAGACAATTGTTCTTATGAGGAGTCGCTGAAAATAACAAATTAGGGTCTTCGATAATCAAACTTTGGAAACTGGTGACATTCCCAGTATTAGCTGCAATTATTAGACGGCGATCAGGAGGTGTTCCATTGTTGGTAGCCATTGCGCGTCCCGATGCACTTAGACACCAGTTTGTCGGAAATGGTATACCCAACAATTAGACGAGATCTGCATTAAAAAAATAATAATAATGAAATCAATAGCGTCGAAGCAGTGTATATCATTTTTTTATATGAATCGTAGCATGAGCTATACTACTACACTCTTGTAGCATTTTAGTAATCTCAATTCTCAACCATCATATATAATTAATGATCGAGTTACAATTTGGCAAAATACAAAGACTATATGTTTGTGGATCATCCTTGTATGTGTGCTGGTAGAATTATTATTATATTAACAAAAAGAACAAAATCATAATATTTAAATATTAAACATCGTCTACTGTCAAGATTTCAACTAGCAAAACTAAGATAACGCCGAAAATCAAAATTATAACACTAAACAAGAATCTAACAATTAGTTACACTAAATTATATATTGAGATTAAAATATGAAAAATTTAATTGTACCACAATCGGAGAAGCCGGTTGTTTTGATCTTCAAACCGCTCTACCTCGAGAAAATATTTCGATAAAGCAGCAAAAATCTGTCAAAACTTCCACGGCAAAGAAAATGTTACAGTCATCCATCATCTAAGGGTCCTTAGAACATATAAAGGAGAAAAGAGAGTAAACGGTAAGATAAGAAAATAACATCTTTCAATATAGAATCTTGACAGGCAATTGTCTGCCAGTAAAAAAAAAAAAAAAGAATATCTTTAAAAAAGAATAAAGGAGAAAATAAAGTCCCACTACAAAATATTTTTTTTTTTGAAGTAATAGAATAGGTTCAAAGACCTACTTCTATTTTATATTGATAAACTGAATTTTACAATGCCTTAATCTAAGGGTCCTTAGAACATGTAAAGGAGAAAAGAGAGTAAACGGTAAGATAAGAGAAGAACATCTTTAAATAAATCTTGACAGTGTTGGAAATAGAAACTTAGTGGAGAATTATTTGGAGACCAATAGAAAGGGGAATCAACGCACAATGCACATGCACATGTACACGAGGCAAATAGAAATTTGTTGGCCCTTAATCAACAGGCACTTCGTTGCCTTTATAAACTCTTTTTTTTATTACACTCACTGTCACGTGAGAGAATAGACACAAGAGAACAAAGCCTTTTTTATTATCTTAACTCTGTTGAAATTTCGTACGGGTTACATTGGTTTATATAAGAACCTTATTCATCCCCTTACACACATCTTTTCAACCGTATATCCTATCTATCTAAATTCTAGATACTTCTATTTGAATAGACACATATTTATTACAAGATACATCCCCTTAATTAATCTAGACACTTCTAATAATTATCCTAACTATCCTGCCCATTAATTAAATATATTATTATTAATTAATTTATAAAGCATTAAATTTAATACTCCCCCTTAATGCTTTTACTCGTCATTCCCATCGATGCTCGAAAGCGAATAAACTTCTCGATCGGAAGTGCCTTGGTTAAAATATCCGCCAATTGATTTTCGGATTTGACATGCTTGACGATAAGTTCGTTATCTCCAACCACCTCTCGAATGAAGTGATGCCGTAGCTTGATATGCTTCGTTCGACTATGGAAAACGGAATCTTTTGACATGGCTATCGCGAATTGATTATCGCAAAAGAGAACCGTTGCGGTTTCTTGTTTCTCCCCCATGTCTTCTAACACTTTTCTCAACCATTCAACTTGTCTCGCGGCTTCATTTGCCGACACGTATTCCGCCTCCGCCGTTGAAAGCGCGACTCGTTCTTGCTTCTTCGAGGCTCATGAAAATATACCCGACCCAAGGGTAAATGCGTAATCGGATGTGCTTCGCATGTCATCCACACTACCGGCCCAATCGCTATCACAAAATCCAACCAACTCTATTTTCGCTTTCTCATTCTTCTCATACATAAGTCCAAAATCGTTGGTACCTTGTATGTATCGCAATAAGCTCTTTGCAACTCCAAAGTGTAATTTACTCGGGTTATTCATGAACCGAGATAACAAACCCGCTCCATACATAATGTCGGGTCTTGTAACGGCAAGATATAATAGGCTACCTGAAGGAAATACAGTTTCGGATCAACCGTAAAAGTGTACACAAGGATAAACGAAAGTACGTGTTCGTGGGCATAAATATTGTGTATATTAGATGCACATATGTATATTGGATATACAAGGTTAAATTGATAAGAAACGGTTTTTATTAAGAAAACCAGAAAATTCAGTTTAAGCCGTTTTAGTAAAACTGGCATAACTTTCAGTAGGAAACTCCAATTTGAATGGTTCAAATTGGGTTAGATAGATAATGAGATTATCTAAAGCTTTCATGTTGTAATGTTGTTCATTTGAGCGAAGTATCAGTGTCGTTCTAATGGAATACCGAAAGGGTGCGACGGTTTGACATATAGTTAGTAAAATCGCCGTAACGTTCGCATCCGAACTCCAATTGGGCCAGGCCAAATTGTGTTGGAAAGATAATAAGGTTATCTACAACGTTAGTGAATGTTCAAAGTCGGTTGGAACGATTTAACATTTTCGTTTCAATAGAATACTGAAAGGGTGTCTGTAGTTTTCTGTGTGAAAGGGTGTATATGAGATATACACCCCTTTTGGCCCATCTTTATCCTATGTGATATAAGTAGGATGTTTCTCTTTCTCTCTCTAGACTTCTAGACCAGATTATTCAGTCTAACCTGTTGGATTATTCAGAATATTCCAGAAATATAGAGAGACATCTTTCTAGAGAAAGAAATGGTGTGAAGAGAGAAAGACCGAGAAAAAGGAGTTTTTTCTTGGTGTAGAGAATCGATCTAATCAAGCAAGTTCGCCGGTGCTTCGTCTAGGCAGTTGCACCCGCGACCGACGTCTTACGAGTCAAGGTGGATACAAGTAGAGGAGCAACATATGGGGCTCTTTCGGTTGTGATCGATTCGGAGGAACAAAATATGTCGGAGACGAAAACGAGCGAATCGGAAACGGGACGCATGAAGACAACCGGAGGTGTGTCAAGACGGTGGGAGACGTGTGGTATGGGACGCACGGGCTAGTCACCAACGTGACACCGAAGGAAGAGAAGGATGCGAGCGATCAATCCGTCGTGCGTGATCAATTTCACGCTGGTAATCGTCTATCCTTCTATTGCATCGTACCCTCGAAGTCATGACGTGATCTTGGATTTAGGGAACCGGACCGGGCCTTCATATCCGTTACGCGGGCCCGGGGTCGGGTGAATTCACAACAGTGGTATCAGAGCGATCGCCATCGATTCGAGGGTCGAATCGATGGTCGTATATTCGATATACGCACGGGTTATCAAAGTTCGTACCCGTTTGCATGATGTTACATATAGAGAAAGTCAAATTCCGTTAAAATCACAAGTAGAATTCGCTAGAGATCGATCAAAAGTTGATTGAGAGTATCTAGGAATGATCGTGAAAAGGTTTCATGAATAATCGTTTTGGAAACGAGCGAAAACAGACGAAACAGCAGAAAAATCGCATAGTCCGTTATAACGGACTGGTTGATCCGTTATAACGGACACTGTAGGAGATACAGGAAATTGGGAATTTCTGCGAAAATCACATAGTCCGTTATAACGGACTTGGAGTTCCGTTGTAACGGACCCTGTATATGATGCAGGGATGTGAGGAGGACTGTGAATAAACGTATAGTCCATTGTAACGGACATGGGTTCCGTAGTAACGGACCTTGTGAAAGAAAATATGGCTTAAGAATTAACTTGGAAGAATTTATATAGGCAAATCTGCAGTCAGAATTGGGCCAGTTCATAAATGTGGGCCCGTTCAGAACTTAGGGTTTTAACCTAATAATTATGGTTTAAACTTTTCGGGCCTATTCTGATAATTAGGCTTTTAACCTAATTTCGGCCTGTTAGGGTTTAACCTAATTTTGGTTTAACCTAATCCTGCCTATATATATATTCTGATTTTCATTTTTCTCTCTCTTGCTCTCCATTTTTCTGAAACCCTAATTCGGCCGCCGAATTTTTCTCTATTTCACACAGAATAAAATTGAGATTTGGAGAGTTTTGAGTAGATAAATCTGAGCAAGTTCTTGAGAGAAATAATCATGACGTCGACTAGAACGGCGTTGGCGGTTCCGATCAGACGAACATCAAGGTGGACACGAGTAGAGGGACTGCACGAGCAATCCTTGGAGAAGGTTCACGAATTTGGAGAAGAAGTCGACACGTACTAACTTGTACGAGGTAAAATTCTAAACAACTCTTCCTTTTTCATGGTTTTTCGAACGTGATCCAGGTAGAATTATGTTATACATGTGTAAAAATTCCGCTGCACACATAAATAATCATATGTATAACCCTACACCTTGTATATGATACGAGGATGCGGGGATGCCTATGGTGTCTTATTGAGTCCGTTGTAACGGATATGATCCGTTGTAACGGAGTAGTTCACGAGTTAGTCCGTTGTAACGGACCTTTGGTTGCGTTATAACGGACATGTTTCTGGCAATTTGGACAAAGGTTTGCAGAAAATAGCGTTGTAACGGACCTAGGTTGCGTTATAACGGACATGTTTCTGGCAATTTTGGCCAATCTCCGGAATAAATAGCGTTGTAACGGACTAGTGTTCCGTTGTAACGGAGTGAAGAAAACTGGGGTTCCTTTGTAACGGACTAAGGTGCGTTACAACGGACTAGTTTCCGTTTGCTGATTTTGTTTTCGTGATAACTTTGGCTACACAACTCGGAATTTTGAGTTCTTTATATCGATTTGATCGGCATCAATCATTCTAGCATATTAGATAATTAGTTATTTAGAATAATTAGTCTCCCTAAAAAAATCATATGCATTTAGAAATCTTGTGATAGTGATATAATATGATTATGTCACGAATTATTTAAACATGAATGTCATGATCCCTCATAATATTTAAGTCGTGGAAATACCTTCCATGTCCACATCCATCGAGATTGGTATGACATAATGCGTGGTTTCAGGCCATAGTCGGGCACGTATTATTGTATGTATTGATGCGGGTGGTAAACGTTAATTGGGGACTCACGTGGGTTCAGGCCATAGTCGGGCACGTGAGTAGTTCAATTGAACGATACGTTGGATATGGTTATGACTTAACCGTCCAAGCTAATCCGATTAGAGTTCGGGGCATAGATAAAATGCACACACGGAATTGAGATTGTATATGATACAATCCATCACCGAAATTCTATAAAGGTTCAAGAGTCGTATATGATACGATTGGATAATAATCCTACCTAAATAAGCGAGATCTCATTTGTCGGCCATAGTCACTTATGGGAGGATTGCGAAATATGGATCTTGAGTGTTATGGACTTGGAGTCCCGTTTCGGTATGAGGGTTATCGATTCGATAAAAATAACATATTCATATATTCATCATGTAAGCATATAGATTAAGTACGCACGGTTAGGAGTTTAATCTTCATCATCCATTTAGAATAAATAAAATAAATGTTATTTGTTTTTGAGAATGAATAAAATAAATGTTAAATAAATGATTTTATGAAAAGAAAATCCTCCCACGTAATTATCAAGTAATTTGCCTCCCAAAGTGGAACCTTCGAAACTAGTGAAAGAAAATATAGCTTAAGAATTAACTTGGAAGAATTTATATAAATAGGCAAATCTGCAGTCATAATTGGACCCGTTCAGAATTATGGGTTTTAACCTAATTTCAGATAATTATGATTTAATCTAATTTCGGGCCCATTCAGATAATTAAGGTTTTAACCTAATTTCGGCCCAATCCGAAAGCTAGGGTTTTAACCTAATTTTTGCCTATATATATATTCTGATTTCAACTTTCTCTCTCTTCGAGGCTGCCATTTTTCTGACCTAATTTTGGCCGCCGAAATTCTTCTTTCTCCCACAGAATTTCAAAGTGAGATCGAGAGAGAAATAGAAGAGAGATCTGAGCAATTTGTTGAGAGAAATAATCGTGACACCGGCTAGAACGGCGTTGACGGTTCCGATCGGACGAATATCAAGGTGGACACGAGTAGAGGGGCTGCACGAGCAATCCTTGGAGAAGGTTCAACAGATTGGAGAAGAAGACAACACGTACTAACTTGTACGAGGTAAAATTCTGATTACTCTTCCTTTTTCGGTGTTTTTCGAGTGTGATCCAGGGTAGAATTAGGTTACGCATGCGTGAATAATTCCGCTGCATACTCTAATAATCGTATGCGTAATCCTACAACTAGTATTTGTTTATTTGTGTTGCATGGCCATAGTCTGACACAGATTTACACGTACGTAGCAAGGAAGGCATGCATTGATTAGGAGTTGACGTGTTGCACGGCCTTAGTCTGGCATGTCAATTCGCTAATTGAATGATACTCCATTTGTGGTTTGGACTTGACCAATTTGCTAGCTAGACTAGTATTTGGGGCAAGGAGTGAGGTACACATACTATGGTTTTGAGTTGGACTCAATACCGGACCTCACGAATAAAGCAAGAATCGTCTTGGAGATGATTGGACGCTGTCCTACCCGACGTGACGTATTTTCTGAGTGGTTGGCCATAGTCACCTGAGAAACACGTTAAATAGAGATCTTGTCCATTATGAGATTTAAGGTATGAAATCTCCGTTTCAATAGTGGGGTCTATTTGAAATGATAAAATAATGGGTATTTCAAGTTGTTTAAAATGAATTTTAATATATGAAAGACCACGTTATTAATTACATTATTTTTAAATTGTAAATTTCATGGCTTTACCAAGTAATAATTGCTTTAGTTTGCGTTCCATTTTGGAAAGGGAACGAATGAATGGAAAGAATTTTCTCGACTGGCAGAGGAATCTGGGATTCGTTCTGAAACAGGAAGGAAAGGCACATGTCTTGGAGACGCCTATCCCTCATGTGCCAGGGGATGACTCAACTGGGGATGCCATATTCGAATATACGACCATGATGGACGATTCGAATGATGTCACATGCCTCATGTTGGCTACTATGACTCCTGAATATCAAATCCAGTTTGAGAAACAGGTTGTATACGAGATTATGAAACAACTCAGGGAGATGTTTCAGGTTCAAGCAAGGGTGGAGAAGTATCAAGCTCTTGGCAATGCGACGCAGTGCAAGATGCAAGAGGGTACACCCGTTAGCTCTCATCTTCTCAAGATGAAAGGATATTTCGATCATCTTGAGAGGCTTGGCATGAAATTCGAGTTGGAGTTACAAACTGATTTGATCATGTTGTCACTGCCACCGAGTTTCGATTCGTTCATTTCGCATTTCCACATGTCAGACATGAAAAGGACCATTCCCCAGCTTTTCGGAATGCTCAGAACATTCGAAAGTGACAGGAAACCGCGGTACATGAAGTCTAGGACTTCGGAGGTATTGGTGGTTGAAGGGAAGAATCCAAGCAATGGGAACAAAAACAAGAAGAGGAAGGCAAAGGGCAACAAGGTTGCGCCTAAGCCAGTGAGCAAGAAATCCAAGGATGACAAGAAGTGTTTCCACTGCCTCAAGGAAGGGCATTGGAAGCGTGATTGCGAGATCTTCCTGAGGGAGAGCAAGCAAAAGACCGCTTCCTCGGACACACCGGCATCAGGTATTTCTGTTATCGATTCTTATTTCTTTACTTCATCATCATGGGTGTTGGACACTGGATGTGGGACTCATATTTGTAATAATATGCAGGACCTAAGAAGTAGAAGATCGTTGATTCGTGGCGAAGTTGATTTACGTGTCGGAAATGGAGCTCGAGTAGCAGCATTAGCCGAAGGGACGTATGATTTAACTTTGCCAAGTGGACTTATTTTAGTTTTGAAT
The DNA here is from genome assembly GCA_946800325.1 of Luzula sylvatica. NCBI lineage: Eukaryota > Viridiplantae > Streptophyta > Magnoliopsida > Poales > Juncaceae > Luzula > Luzula sylvatica. Next base: position 2,163,168 of record OX326961.1, read on the forward strand.
AATTGTTGTTATGTACCTACTTTGAGTAGGAGTATTATTTCTGTTTCTAGACTTATTGCAGGTGGATTTGAATTAGTTATTGGTACTAATGATTGTTTTATTCGCAAGAATGACATTTTCTTTAGTAATGTTCTAGTTGAGAATGGTCTATATGTCTTGGATTTAGAAAATAACAACAAGAATCAGTCCATTTATAACATAAATACTACTCAAACTAATGAAACATACTCATGGTATTGTCGTCTCGGACACATAAACGAGAAACGCATTGCTAGACTCCAAAAGGATGGAATGCTAGATTCTTTTGACTTAGAGTCAATAGAAAATTGCGAATCTTGTTTGATGGGTAAGATGACAAACACACCTTTCTCCAAAAAGGGAGAAAAATCAAAAGATGTGTTGGCTCTCATACATTCCGATGTATGTGGACCGATGAGTGTCGAGGCTAGAAATGGGTATCGCTACTTCGTGACTTTTACTGACGATTATAGTAGATATGGATATCTATACTTAATGCGTCACAAAAGTGAAACTTTTGAGAAATTCAAAGAGTTTCAACACGAGGTAGAACTTCAACTGGGCAAGAATGTAAAAGCCATTCGATCGGATCGAGATGGCGAATACTTGAGCTATGAGTTTGAGGACTATCTTCGAGATTGTGGTATAGTATCACAATGGACTCCACCCGGTACACCCCAATGGAATGGAGTGTCCGAGAGGAGGAATCGGACTTTGTTAGACATGGTTCGCTCGATGATGAGTCGAACAAATTTGCCAAAGTCATTTTGGGGTTCGCGCTTCAAACGGCCGCTCATATATTGAATAGAGTTCCGTCCAAATCGGTTGAAAAGACACCATATGAATTATGGTATGGCATGGTGTCATCATTGTCTTATCTTAAGATTTGGGGTTGCGAGGCATACGTCAAAAGGTTATTGACGGAAAAACTCGAGCCAAGATCAGACAAGTGTTTATTTGTGGGGTATCCTCAAGAAACAAAAGGATACTACTTTTACTTGCCTAGCGAAAACAAGGTTTTCGTGGCTCGACGAGGATACTTCTTAGAGAAAGAATTCCTAGATCGTCAAGCCAGTGGGTGTAAAATTGATCTCGAAGAAATTCGAGAACCACAAAGTGAACAAATTGATTTGGAACAAGATTCTGAGTTACCATTGGATGGTGAACCAGAATCTAGTACACAAGCTATACGTAGATCTGGTAGGAATCGTCAACAACCTGAGAGATATGGATTTCTCATTAGTAATGACGATAATGAGTTCACTCTAGATGATGAGCCAACCTCCTACAAAGGTTTGAGGATGTAAGTAAATTTCGAAATTTGTTTCGATTAAACTCAATCCCAAATCTGAAAATTGTTCGTTTATGATATATCCTTAAGGAAACTAATGGGTATTAGGTCTAACATCCCGACGAAAATGAGATTTTCATGGCTCGAAGAGATGCCTTCTTGGAGGAGGACATGATGCGCACAAGTTTGGAACTTGATGTCGCTTATCTCTATGCGGGCTAGTGGGAGTAAAATAAATCTCGAAAGAGTTCGAGATCTGAAAATGAACATTGTACCGATGAAAGTTGACACAACTTCATCAAGAGTTGATGAATACGAGTCGAACACACAAAGGAATTTTTCATAGGTGAAGTAGGCTATATCATAAGCCGGTAAATACGAATTTATCGTGGCTAATGATGATAGATCGAAATCATATGATGATTCGATATCCTACAAGGATGCTATGAAAAGTTGATTCCACATGACATGGTGTCATGAAATCTGAGATTCAATCCGTGTACATTATCAATTTTGGAACTTGATTCAATCGCTTTCTGGGTTAGACTCATGAAATGTGAATGGGTTTTCAAGGTGAAGAACCTACATGGATAGGAATTTGCATATATGCAAAGCGAGGCTCGTAGCGAAGAGTTTCAAGTAATTCGTAGTTGGACTATGAAGAAACGTTTTTGCATGTTGCCATGCTTTCACATTCTCGAAATTCTGCTTGCCATGGTCACGTATTATGAATACGTGATATGGAAAATTGGATGTCAAAACCGAATTTCTTGACATAAATTTTATAAAAGGATGTGTACTTGACACAACCTTACGATTTTGTCGATTCATAAGAATCGGGGAAAGGATATGCACGCTTTAACGATCCATATGACACTACAAGAAAATTAGTTTTTAGTGACGATTCTTTGGTAACGACGAGCAAGTCGTCACTAGAAAACACACTTATTGTGACTATTTATTGCGTTGTCACTATTTGTACAAGCCAATAGTGACAAATGCATGCCTGGTCACACAAAAAATTATTAGTGACGACGAAATAATGACCAATTTGTTTTTGTCACAAATGCAATGACTTGTTGTGACAACTATTGGTTCGTCACTTTAAAGTGTTTTTTTGTGACAAATATTATTTTGTCACTTTAGAAAGTGTTTAATTGTGACGACTTTCGTTTGGTCACTTTTAAAGATGGTTATTTGTGACGACATTTATACTATCACAATCATGATATTTATTGTGACAGATAACTAAGTCACAGATATTAAATTTTCACGACGAATTGATGTTCGTCACAATTGTATTAAAAGTTATTGTATATATAATTTAAAGAAAATGATTGTTTTTTGAGAAAATTATAAAAAAGATATAAGTGTTTGCTCATTATGATATATAAAAAAATAAATTGACTAATTATTAACAAAAACTAAAGACAACAAACATTAGTTAATTGAAATTTATTTCATCACAATCGTCATCAATATGAAATTTATAGATATATTCTCATCTAAAATCTTTAGAAATTATATTCAATCAACTCGAGAAATTGAATTTAAAAATTATTTTGCAATGCTATTATTATAAGATGTCCTACCAATATATCATTTACTATATGTATTCTCTTATTTATATATTTCTTCATTTTTTAATATATATTTTCTTGTACGACCATATATATTTGATATTTTCAATTGGTTGGACATAGTTTGATCAGCTGGCACATTAATTATGTGTTTTTTTTTAACTCATTATCAATATGAACATTTACATGTTATTATTTTACACAAAATTTAAAAGAATATTCTTAAGTAATATTGTATTGTTTTTAGTTACATTTTTATATCGATATGATCATTTACATTATCACTTTGAACTAAAAAAAATATTATATAGTGAAATAATATTTCTCCATTGATCATGAATAAAAAGTTCATATTCATAAATTTTTATATATCGATATGTTATATCCGTGTTATGGAAAATAAGTGTAACTACACAAGAAACTATGATTATTAATTCTAATAACAATGATCATCAATATATTTGTTTTAATGTAATATACAATTTTATTTTTATTTTTATTTGTATTTGGTCAAGTGCTAAATTATTTGAGCAACGTGTATCGTCGAAATATAAGGCTAGATATGTTTATTTGGTAAATTGCTAATTTTGTGTATGCCAATTTATTTGTATTATGCAAAAAAATATATTGCATCGATAGCCAAATTACATTATTTGATCATTGTTTACCATTCATAATATTGAAATTGAAACTTCTAGTCCATAAACTCACATAAAACTTTGTTTATAGTCATAATTCTTTCATATTACAGTTAATAAATTATTTGATCAATATTTATAGTCATAATTTTTTCATATTAATTTGTATACTACAAATGAAATATAAACTGTAAACAATAATTCTCTTAAGTTCATATCCATTTTTCTTTTCTCACTTTTTTATTAATCTAATATAAAATATTTATATGTATTTATATTTCTCTAATGAATAAGAATGGCAGCCGAGCCATTTTTTGTTTATGGTTATATATGTTAATTTCTTTCAATTAGGTATAAAGGCAACAAATAATTTATGTTTCCATTTATACTAATGTTTGGAAAAACTATGTACAAAGGCAACAAATATTGATATCCATTTCTGTTCTTTTCTTGTTTGGTCAAGACAAAAATGGAATGTTATGTAATGTTTGGAAAAAAGTTTTGAAGGAAAGAACCAGAAATATATTGCTTTGAAAATCATACTTATTTTATAATCAATACACTTATCGGGGAAGGAAGATTAATAATTTAGCTTCCATTGAAATTTCAATGGCGATTTTGAATATTTTGTAAATGCGCCAAAAAAGCATTATAAAAGACCTCGATCGATGTATTCGTTTATTGTCCCATAATTACATACTATGTCAAATATTTTGAGACGTAGAGTTTCAACAAATTTAGATGAAATCAACGAGAAATCCTAATGAAAAAGAGGAACAAGGTATTTTTTATCGCCTGAATACAATTTGATTATGTTTTTCTTTACTGTTTTGCTTGATTTAATTTTTTTTTTGCTGGATCTTATTGATTGCTTTTTTGTAGGCAATTTGGAATTAACAAAGAAGAGAGGTCGCGGTCCTAGAATAAATTCCAAACTCAATAAAAAGAAAAACAAAGGAAATGAACTTGATATTTAATTTCCTGAACCTTTTCATTAGGTATGTGGAAAACATGCTAATATATTCAAAGACGAGGTAACGGTATGTGTTCGGCAATTATGTCCATTAAAAGTGGATAGTGGGAAAGACATAGATGTTGAAGATATTAAATTTTTTTTTGGAAAGAACTGATTATTTACAAAATATAAAACTGATTTTTTCTTTTTTTTTTTTATTCGCAAAATCCTAAAAAGAACAAATAAGTTGTTTTTCTTAGAAAATAAAGAGCGGTGAATTTAGGAAATTTCATTTTTGTATTATGTTTCTATAATTTATCTTTTTTTGTTTTGTATCATGTAACCTAGATCTATTGAATATGAAAATTAATTTATTGTTTTATATTATCTTGGCTGTTTTTTGAATAAGATTTTCATCGTGTTTAATTTTGCAAATATATGCGACATGTTACTGAATTGTATAATTATGAACTATGTAATATTTATAATTTTCATTTCGATTTAATAAAGACGTTATTTTTGTCACTAACATAATAGTGACTACTCGATCACAATCACTTTCGAAGACTATAGTGATGACATATAATTTGACATATTAGTATTAATTCGATACATTGTCATCATTATTTATTATGAATTTGTGACAATATTATCTTCACGAATATGATATAATTGTGTCATACAAATTCGTCACTAATAATTATGTATTTGTGAGTAAGTTCATCGTCACAATAATTTTATATTAGTGACAGGTGTATGGTCACCAATAACAAACCTATTAGTTACGATACGTTTTCGTCACAATTATTGAAGTTTTTAGTGATATTATCAGTTGTCACAAATGTTGATTTTATCAGTGACAACCATATAACTCGTCACTAATACATTAGTGACGCTCGTATTAGTGACGACTAGTGACAACCAAAAAGTTTGTCACAATATCTATTAGTGACATAATTTTATGTTTTTAATTACAAATTTGCTCGTCACTAAAAATCTTTTTTCTTGTAGTGTGATGGATTAGAGAAAGCTTCTTGGAATTGGAACATTCCTTTTGACGAAAGTATAAACTGTTATAACATTGTCGGAACGAATGGAAACTTTGTGTATACATGAAGGTTAGTGGGAGCCGCGTTATATTTCTTGTAACGACAAAGGATTTAGGCGAGACCGCTTATGAATTAAGCGTGAAGATCTATAGGATAGATCTAAGAAGTTCCTCATTCTAGATTACAACACGTATATCGACATAATGTTGAAAATGGTTTTCAACATATAATTCCTTGGAGGAGTTACATCGAAATGTCGAATGACAGAAATTTTCTACGGCTCGGTGTGCGACATCAAGCAGGGCGAAAATTAATAATATGATGCTTTACATTTGATGTGCGACATCAAGCAGGGCGAAAATTAATAATATGATGCTTTACATTTGATGTGAAGATCTATTATATATGCCATGACATGTATGTGGCTATACGTTGTACACATAAAGCGTCTAATTCACCGTCAATAAAATCCAAGGAAATCGCACGAGTTTGAATGTAATGAGATTACACGAGACTAACTCTTGTGAATGTATAATGGTTATACATATATATACATAATGGTTATGTATATTTAGACCCATCGGGATTTGTATTGATAATGGTGAAGTTTATCCTTGAATACTTTGCGAAAGAATTCAGGATTTTATTTTATCTATAATGGTATGGAGGACGTGTTGGTTATAAAGAGTTATAACAACAACAGTTTCCAAATATGGCACGTCCAAATATGTAGCACGACTTTCGATCACAAAGTGTGTACATGATTTGCTTAAACGAAAACATGGTTATGTGGAAAGGTTCCACATGACCAATAATTAATGATTCTATTTACGGAGGCGATTATATTGTGGTTATGAATCACAAAAGGAAGCGGTATGGATCAAGGATACCTGACCAAACTCGAGTAGTCACGAGTTATCGGATTTATGGTTGTGTATTGCATGATACGCAATAGTACAAGCAAAAATGCCGAGGTCACAACCACTTCTAGTCAATACTCAGAAAATTTCATTTGATCCATGAAATTTTGTGAAAAGATGTGATCGTAGGTCTATGGAAATGTTCCAAACCTTATGAAGATTAACACTAGCGGCAACGTGCGGACCCGTTTACAAAACCGCTCTCTCTAGTCGCGCGTGACTGTCATGCGATGACTATGGCTATGAGATACCTAGAGGAGGAAGAAGAGAATAGAGTGTAGTTATCTAATACGATAGTCCTCGCATGTTGTGGGTATGGAGATACCCATAGGTAAACGTTGCATCACCCAATACTTAATCCATATGAGTGCATTTTAAAATATTTGTTTACTTAAATTTTTATGCATTCACCTTATATGAAAACTGTGTGCGGCTTGTGTAATTTGATTACATGAACCCTTATTTGAACTTGTGTGGACGTCGACATAGTTGAGGACTATGTGCAGCGAAACCGTCACACTTAAAGTTTCATTTCTAAACATCCCTAGTCATGATTCAGTTTGCTTAAGAGTGAAGCATTTACATTATCAGATAATAGACTGAACATGTACACTATTACGTTAGCCGAGGAGATGATTATGTTTTGCTAATCATAGGACAAAGGTGTTTGTCGAATCGGGAACGTAGATATATGATAGGTGACATATATTAGATTTGACCGAAGCCGCGAGACCATGACATGGTTTAGTCATTATAGATGGACTTGCGACGAGTAGGATATTAGGTTTTTCATACTTGAGGGGACCATTGATTGCGTTACGTGCGTAACACAATGCTTTGATATGACCTTACGCTCACCGTAACAGGGAGTTAAAACGGCCATCATTGGGTATTGTCCGAAACACGGAATTCAATGTGAGTCTCCAAGATAGGAATTGTTTATTCCGAAAGGAAGAGATATCTCTTTGGCCACTCGATGAATTGACTAAGGAAAACTACGGCCGTAGTCAATGATATTAACGGTTAATATCGATTGAAATTGTTAAATCAGTTCGGAAACGAGGAATAAGTATAGTTAATCAAAATATAAGGATGACTACCACCATGCCTTTTGATTAACGGATATCGCTAACAAGAAAACTAATAACCGCTATTCGAGATAGGCACAATGATCACAATAATTCTTCGTGTTAACATGGGTAGCCATGATGGAGTGACTAGATCCCGCTCATGGGCTTGTAGTGCTTTGGAAACAGTCTACTGCCATCGTTAACCGAACCTACATGGTCATACAACGAGTCGTACTAAGTCGGGCTTGATTATAAAATTATCACATAAGATGTGCATAGCTTGGTATTTGATACACGAGCTATATTCTCTAAAATTGTTCATATTGGATATGCATGAGTACCTTTTAGGTAGATCTGAAATTGAGTGGGAGACTGAAGGAAATACAGTTTCGGATCAACCGTAAAAGTGTACACAAGGATAAACGAACGTACGCGTTCGTGGGCATAAATATTGTGTATATTAGATGCACATATGTATATTGGATATACAAGGTTAAATTGATAACAAACGGTTTTTATTAAGAAGACCAGAAAATTCAGTTTAAGCCGTTTTAGTAAAACTGGCATAACTTTCAGTAGGAAACTCCATTTTGAATGGTTCAAATTGGGTTAGATAGATAATGAGATTATATAAAACTTTATTGTTGTAATGTTTTTCATTGGAGCGAAGTATCGGTGGCGTTCTAATGGAATACCGAAAGGGTGTGACGGTTTGACAAACAGTTAGTAGAATCGCCGTAACTTTCGCATCCGAACTCCAATTAGGCCAGGCCAAATTGGGTTGGAAAGATAACAAGATTATCTACAACTTTCGTGAATATTCAAAGTCGGTTGGAACGATTTAACATTTTCGTTTCAACAGAATACTGAAAGGGTGTCTGTAGTTTTCTGTGTGAAAGGGTGTATATGAGATATACACCCCTTTTGGCACATCCTTATCCTATGTGATATAAATAGGATGTTTCTCTCTCTCTCTCTAGACTTCTAGACCAGATTATTCAGTCTAACCTGTTGGATTATTCAGAATATTCCAGAAATATAGAGAGACATCTTTCTAGAGAAAGAAAGGGTGTGAAGAGAGAAAGACCGAGAAAAAACTTTTTTTCTCGGTGTAGAGAATCGATCTAATCAAGCAAGTTCGCAGGTGCTTCGTCTAGGCAGTTGCACCCGCGACCGACGTCTTACGAGTCAAGGTGGATACAAGTAGAGGAGCAACATATGGGGCTCTTTCGGTTGTGATCGATTCGGAGGAACAAAATCTGTCGGAGACGAAAATGAGCGAATCGGAAACGGGACGCATGAAGACAACCGGAGGTGTGTCAAGATGGTGGGAGACGTGTGGTATGGGACGCACGGGCTAGTAACCAACGTGACACCGAAGGAAGAGAAGAATGCGAGCGATCAACCCGTCGTGCGTGATCAATTTCACGCTGGTAATCGTCTATCCTTCTATTGCATCGTACCCTCGAAGTCATGGCGTGATCTTGGATTTAGGGAACCGGACCGGACCTTCATATCCGCTGCGCGGGCGCAGGGTCGGGTGAATTCCCAACACTACCAACTAAACTTCTATAGATCGATTCATCGACATCACCACTTCCATCTTCATTCATCATCTTTTCATTCACCAAAATCGGTATCGTCACCGGATTACAATTCCCCATTTTAAATTTAGCGATAATATTTTGGGCATACTTCATTTGCGAAATAAAAACTCCATCTTCTCTTTGATTAATCTCGATACCCAAAAAGTAATTAAGTAACCCCAAATCATTCATCTCATATTTCTTCAACATATCCTCCTTGAATTCTCGCACCATCTTTTCATCACTACCGTCACAATTAAATCATCGACATATAGAGAAACGTTAATCATACCGATTTTGCCTTGCTTGATATAAATGGTTGGTTCACTCAGACTCCTTTTAAACCCTTTTTCGGTGAAGTAAGAATCGATATTGCTATACCATCTACGGGGTGCTTGTTTCAGCCCATACAAAGCTTTCTTCAATGTGTACACCTTGTTGTCGTCTTCGTCAACCACAAACCCTTGTGGTTGCTCCACGTAGACCTCTTCTTTCAACACACCATTTAGAAAAGCCGATTTCACATCGAGTTGGTATAGTTTCCAACCTTTATGCGCCGCCAATGCAATCAACAATCGAATCGTCTCGTGTCTGGCCACCCGCGCAAACGTCTCTTGATAGTCGGTACCGGATTGTTGAGAGTATCCTTTCGCTACTAGTCTCGCCTTGTATTTTTGAACCGATCCATCCGGATTCGTCTTCGTCTTATAGATCCACTCTAACCCGATTACACCTTTCTCGTTTGGTTTCTCGACTAACTCCCAAGTTTCCTTTTTCTAGATCATTTTTATTTCTTCTTCCATCACGTTTCTCCAAACCTCCTCTTGAACCGCTTGCTCGAAACATGTCGGTTCTACGACACAAAAATTACAATTCATATAAATATCACTCAATCTTCTCATTCTTACCGGTGTTGGTTTCCGTGTTGAGGGACTCGGCACGATATTTGTCGGAGGGGATCGCGGAATTTCTTCTTCTTCTTCACTTTTGTCTTCATCATCATTCTTCTCAACTCGCGGCTCGGGTTGTTTTTCTTCTACTACGACGGGGACATCGTCAACACGTTTTCCTTTCCAATTCCACTTATCTTTTTCATTGAAAATCACATCGCGGCTCGTTATTAATTTATTTATTTTCAAACTAAAGAGTCTATAACCCTTTGATTGTGAGCTATAACCCACGAAGACACACTTTTCTCCTTTTTCTTTCGGAACATGCGCATAGCAAATAGATCCAAAAATTCGCAAGTGATTGACCGATGGTTTTCTGCCACCGGACCATACTTCAAACGGAGTTTTATCTTTCACCGCTTTTGTCGGACATCGATTTAACAAATAAACCGAGGTACACGCTGCCTCGGCCCAAAAATTAGTCGGAAGGCCCTTCTCATTCAACTTCGCTCGTGACATCTCAACGATTGTCCGATTCTTCCTTCGGCAACACCATTTTGCTCGGGTGTATACCCAACCGTCAATTGTCTCTCTAAGCCAATATCTTCACAAAATTTATCGAACTCTTTAGAGTTGTATTCGCCGCCTCGATCACTTCGTAACTTCTTGATGAAGCATCCAGTTTGCCTCTAAACCATCCTTTAAAACTTCTTGAAGATAGAAAACGCATCGGATTTTGGTTTAATGAAATAAATCCAACACATCCTCGAGTAATCATCTATGAAGATAATGAAATATCAGTTACCGCCTTGTGAAGGTGTCTTCATCGGACCACAAACATCGGTATGCACTAGCTCCAACGGTTTTGTCGCCCTCCATGCATTTTCTTTCGGAAATGATTCTCGATGTATTTTGCCGAGAGCACACGCCTCACACACATCATCCTTCTCCTCAATATTCGGTAAACCGTAGACCATATTTTTCTTACTCAAGAACTTCAAACTCCCAAAATTCACATGACCGAGCCTTTTATGCCACAACCACGACACATCTTCCGCATCGGCTGCCAAAGCGACAAGTTTCGATGCTTTTAGAGTGAGGGTAAAATTTCGATTTTTCTCCATTTTAATATTCGCTATTACTTGACTTCCGTTTTTCGCCTTCTCAAAATTTTTGCAACAATCGCCTTCAAAATGAACCGTGTGTCCATTCTCTATCAATTGCCCAACACTCAACAAATTTTACGCCAACTCCGGAACAAACATCACATCTCGAATGAACATCCGACCTTTCTTCGACTCAATCGCAATCGTTCCTTTTCCTTTAGATCGAACAACTGCACCATTTCCCATGGTAATTTGAGTAGTCGCCGTCTTGTCGATTTCGCTAAAGACCGATTCGATTCCGGTCATATGGTTGCTACACCCGCTATCGACGTACCATACATCATTCTTCTTCTCAAAGGTTGTTCGACACGCGTAGAAAATATTTTCGGTGTCGACTTTTTCTTCGGTATAGTTGGCTTGTTCATTCTCTTTAACTCGGCAATCCTTTTTCATATGGCCGAACGTCTTGCATTTGTAACATTGGATCTTCCCTTTGTTAAAACAATATTTCTCGGTATGAGTTGAACTTTTGAACACACCAGTACACCATCGCTCTTGATTATTTTGGTAATTGCTTCTACCTCCTCCTTTTCCAAATCCTCCTCGACCACGACCTCTACCGTTTCGACCACCACGAAATGATTCTCCCTTGGACGAATTTTGGTTTGATGATTCGGTTACGGCAGTTTTTTATTGGAATGCACTCTCCAAAGATTGCTCAGTATCTCGATTTAAGCGTTGTTCGTGCCTCTCTAAAGAACCCATCAAGTCGTGTACACTAAGAGTCGCTAGGTCTTTGGTTTCTTCGATAATACACGCCATGTTGTTGTATCTGGAAGAAAGGCTAATAAGTATTTTTTCGCAAACCGATTTATCGGTCAATTCGTCGCCAAAAACTTTTATTTGGTTTACCACTTCCAAAATATTGGAGAAGAAATCTTTGAGCGTATCGTTTTCCTTCATCTTCAAGTTTTGGAATTCCCTCTTGATCGTCAAGAGTTTAACCGTCCTCAATTTTTCGTTTCCTTGAAATTCTCGTTGCAAAATCTCCCACTCTTCCTTCGAAGTTTTAGCGCCAATTATTCTCGGAAATAATTTATCCGAAATTACTTGTTGTATCAACCATACATCCTATCTATCTAAATTCTAGATACTTCTATTTGAATAGACACCTATTTATTACAAGATACATCCCCTTAATTAATCTAGGCAATTCTAATAATTATCCTAATTATCCTGCCCATTAATTAAATATATTATTATTAATTAATTTATAAAGCATTAAATTTAATAGACAGGCAATTTCCTACCAGTAAAAAAAAAGAAAAGAACATCTTTAAAAAAGAATAAAGGAGAAAATAAAGTGCCACTACAAAAAAACATAACGTCCCCACTACAAAAAAAATAAAGTGTCATGATGGTAGTAATTGTTGTTCTTAGGTATAATGTTTTTTTTTTTAATTTGCAAAATTAACTTTCGTTTGGGTGAACTTGAAGAACCAATTGTTTCGTCTTCTAAGATTTGCCATCTCATATATGTTTTGTCATCTCATATAAGATGGCAAAACACATATGTGTTTCACCATCTGAATGACGAAACATATTAAATATTATTTTGGCTGTTTTAAGTGGGCCAAAAATTAATTTAGTCGGGTTTGCCGTCTCAATTGGCGAAACAAGTAAAAAAAATGTGTTTCTTTTTCTAAGATTGTGAAACAACATGTCCGTGCACCTGTTATGGCGTGATAACATATGATGCTTCACCATCCTTAAATGGTGAAATAATACGAAACAAAAAAAATCTTTTTCGCCAACTAAGGTGACTGAACAGACTTAATTAAAAAAAATTACCTTTGACCTAATCAAATCGGTTTTAACCATTGATGGCGAAACAAGCCCCTGTTTCGTCATCTGGGCTTGTTTCGTCATCTTAGATGACGAAACGGATGCAAATCCATCCAAACGAACGTTATTGTTGCAAACACAGATAACAACGCTATGCATCAAAATATTACGAATACTTGTGGCAGAGGGTCCCTTTGCAAATAACACAATTTTTATTTTTTAATGAAAATTATTGCGAGGGAGACGTAGTCCGCCAATCTATGTTGCAGTCATATATATACTTTCAGCGTATCTGATACGATACAGATACGACGATATGACAATTTTCAAAAACTCCGAATACTTTCATTATATATTATATTTCATAATTATAATTTATGTACTGAGTTACTTTTATATATGTCAAATATTATATATTTAATGTAATAATTATTTAAATTGCATTATAATTAGTACATTCAATTTTTTTAATTATTTGGTCATATGTATCAATTTTTTTATTTTAATTTATTTTGAAATTATATTGTTCATGTCAAGTATCAGTGAAGTATTCGAGAAATATTTATTATTAGTTCATAATAAAATAATCCGATATAATATGTGAATAATCCGATATGACATGTCAATTTTATTATTATTTCATTATAAAATTTACGCTTTTATTTTGAATACTAGTGAATATTTATTACAATAAAAAATTTATTCTTTATTCAATATATAATCTTCAGAGGCAATTGCCTACCAGTAAAAACAAAAGAAATGAACATCTTTAAAAAAGAATAAAGGAGAAAATAAAGTGCCACTACAACAAAATATAACGTGCCCACTACAAAAAAAAATAAAGTGTCATGATGGTAGTAATTGTTGTTTTTATGTATAATGTTATTTTTTTTTTAATTTGCAAAATTAACTTTCGTTTGGGTGAACTTGAAGAACCAATTGTTTCGTCATCTAAGATTTGCCATCTCATATATGATTTGTCATCTCATATAAGATGGCAAAACACATATATGTTTCACCATCTCAGATGACGAAACATATTAAATATTATTTTGGCTGTTTTAAGTGGGCCAAAAATTAATTTAGTCGGGTTTGCCGTCTCAATTGGCGAAACAAGTAAAAAAAATGTGTTTCTCTTTCTAAGATTGTGAAACAACATGTCCGTGCACCTGTTATGGCGTGATAACATCTGATGCTTCACCATCCTTAAATGGTGAAATAATACGAAACAAAAAAATTCTTTTTCGCCAACTAAGGTGACTGAACAGACTTAATTAAAAAAAATTACCTTTGACCTAATCAAATCGGTTTTAACCATTGATGGCGAAACAAGCCCCTGTTTCGTCATCTTAGATGACGAAACGGATGCAAATTCATCAAAACCAACGTTATTGTTGCAAACACAGATAACAACACTATACATCAAAATATTACGAATACTTGTGGCAGAGGGTCCCTTTGCCAATAACACAATTTTTATTTTTTAATGAAAATTATTGCGAGGGAGACGTAGTCCGCCAATCTATGCTGCAGTCATACATATACTTTCAGCGTATCTGATACGATACAGATACGACGATATGACAATTTTCAAAAACTCCGAATACTTTCATTATATATTATATTTCATAATTATAATTTATGTACTGAGTTACTTTTATATATGTCAAATATTATATATTTAATGTGATAATTATTTAAATTGCATTATAATTAGTACATTTAATTTTTTTAATTATTTGGTCATATGTATCAATTTTTTTATTTTAATTTATTTTGAAATTATATTGTTCTTGTCAAGTATCAGTGAAGTATTCGAGAAATATTTATTATTTGTTCATAATAAAATAATTCGATATAATATATGAATAATCCGATATGACATGTCAATTTTATTATTATTTCATTATAAAATTTACGCTTTTATTTTGAATATCAGAGAATATTTATTACAATAAAAACTTTTATCCTTTATTCAATATATAATCTTCACAGGCAATTGCCTACCAGTAAAAAAAAGAAATGAACATCTTTAAAAAATAATAAAGGAGAAAATAACGTGCCACTACAACAAAACATAACGTGCCCACTACAAAAAAAAAATAAAGTGTCATGATGGTAGTAATTGTTGTTTTTATGTATAATGTTATTTTTTTTTTAATTTGCAAAATTAACTTTCGTTTGGGTGAACTTGAAGAACCAATTGTTTCGTCATCTAAGATTTGCCTTCTCATATATGTTTTGTCATCTCATATAAGATGGCAAAACACATATATGTTTCACCATCTCAGATGACGAAACATATTAAATATTATTTTGGCTGTTTTAAGTGGACCAAAAATTAATTTAGTCGGGTTTGTCGTCTCAATTGGCGAAACAAGTAAAAACAAATTGTGGTTCTTTTTCTAAGATTGTGAAACAACATGTTCGTGCACATGTTATGGCGTGAAAACATTTGATGCTTCACCCTCCTTAAATGACGAAATAATACGAAACAAAAAAAATTATTTTTCACCAACTAAGGTGACGGAACAGACTTAATTAAAAAAAAATACCTTTGACCTAATCAAATCGGTTTTAACCATTGATGGCGTAACAAGGCCGTGTTTCGTCATCTCGGATGCAAATTCAACCAAACCAATGTTATTGTTGCAAACACATATAACAATGCTATACATCAAAATATTACAAATACTTGTGGCAAAGGGTCCCTTTGCCAATAACACAATTTTTATTTTTATTTATTTATGAAAATTATTGCGAGGGAGACGTAGTCCGTAATCTATGTTGCAGTTATACATATACTTTCAGCGTGTCTGATACGATACATATACGACGATACGACAATTTTCAAAAACTCATAATACTTTCATTATATATTATATTTCATAATTATAATTTATGTACTGTGTTACTTTTATATATGTCAAATATTATATATTTAATGTAATAATTATTTAAATTGCATTATAATTAGTACATTTAATTTTTTTAATTATTTGGTCATATGTATCAATTTTTTAATTTTAATTTATTTTGAAATTATATTGTTCATGTATATGGCCATAAGCACTCCCAGAACTTGACATATGAATTCAAATATGAATTTCTAATAAACAAAACTCTCTCTTATAATTATAATAGGTTTTTACAACTCTTTCTCTGTTTTCTAATTAATATTTTGATATATTATTTTCAATGTGATTAATTCCTAAATATCTAAGGCCTATTTATAGGCTTCATAAACTAGGAATACAAGGAATTAAACCTTGTCTTAAACTTATTACCTAAACTAATTTCCTTATTATAAAGCTTTCCTATAATTATTTCATAAATTTCTTTCCTTAAAATAACTTTCCCTAAACTTATATGGACTAATTAAACTTGATTTATTATTTCGGGCTTGGACTTATCAACAAAAGCAGGGTCAATTTTCCTTAAATAATGTGAGTTAACTATGTACTTGAGTTTTGGTATGTGAGTTTCAATTTGGTGTAATTTTCATTTCAGGCTAAAAAATTTCATTTGGGAAGAAGAAGACTAAATTTGGTGTTTCGTGTTGACTAAAATAATGAGATATTACATAGTACACATCGTAAATTTCAGCTTGATTATACGAAATTAAGCTATGAATCCGAAAATGTAAGAAGTAATCCTTTTGTGGATCGCACAGAAGGGGAAACTCGACTCTAATGTAGGATGTGTTCTCGCCCTTGATCATTCTTCTTCTTCTTCTTCGATGTGTATAAAACAATTTTCTACTTCAAATTCAAATTCTGAGAACATAGTAACCTTTAATTTCTCTGACCTAAAAAACTGAAAATAAAACACTAATTTAATTTATACATTTGAAGAAAAAAATGGTCAAGAATTTTCAGGTGCATTTATAATTTCATTTATACATTGAATAAAATCTAACTAGGCCTCTGGAAATTGAAATGATGAAAATTATAATCTTCACGTTAGATAATCGAAAATCCCAAATTAACTTAAAAACACCCATTTCAATTAAAAAAACACTCATTTCGGTAAAAAAAAAATCCTAATTAAGTACACTAATGAAACCTAATTAAAAGCATGGTTCTGAATATCGGACTCGGACTTGGTTGGCTCCGGAGACTCGGGACTCGGTCGACTCGGACCAGACTCGGACGAGTCAAAAAAAAAACTCGGACGACTAGTAAAAAAATCGGAAAAAATAGAAAACATGAGGAGGAAAATACATTAAAAATTACACACAAATTCAACTAATATTTTAAAAATAGATAAACATTCATAAACATGATACACACAAATTCAACTAATAAAACCCAAATTACTACATTAAAAAAAATTACATTAAATAACAAAATTAGTACATTAAAAATTTATACTGCCAAAAACTATGACGAGCGGGTTGCATTGTATAATCATCATCCTCATATTGATCATGAGGAGGAAAATACATTTGTAAATTTGTATTGTCGAAAATGTTCATCATTGAGTCGAAGGGTGATCGGTTTTCGTGTTGTGTGTTACTAATATATGGATCGGAATAGTTTTCATTGTTCGCGCTTGCAGTTGAACTTATATCCATTCCTGAAAAACTAGATCCCTCACTATACATGGTACCATAATTAGATTCACTTAACCCTGCGACGCCGTCATAATTGTATGGTGCCTGGAGGTTCCTGTGCATATCAGGATTGTCTTCCCTTTGCCTAACCCGATCTCTTTCATACAACCTTGTGAGGCTCACATTGCGGCGTGTACCATGTCCATGGTTCCCTCCAACCGGATTGGAAATATTATCATATTCTCTTACTACTTCCACATCAGGACACGGAACTGTATCATTACCACCTGGATCGTCATTGCCGGAATCATTACTACTACTTATTGGTTCTTCTTCTTCGGATGGACAATCGCTCAACCACTCGGTATTATCTCTACCGTCGAGTACACTATCTTCCGTTTCTCTGATCCAAGGTTGTAACGGATCATCATCGTGGAATATCTCATCTAGATCAATTAATTTCTCAGTCTGACGCCTCCTCAGATTTTTTTCTCTAAGCCTCATGTTATAATGACAATACACAAGGTGCATAAGCCGATCCATTTTCAACCTATTTCTAGGTCTTGTATGGATCAAGTTAAATGTGGTCCAGTTTCTCTCACAGTTGGAAGCGGACACGGTTTGGCTTAATATTCGGGCTGCTATTGGGGCTAGGTTTGGGCATTCTTCTCGCCCATATATACTCCACCATTCAGCCAGAGTGCAAAGTTTAATTGCTTGTTGTATTTTTTGGCTCAAAAATATGCCTCTCTTTCTACGATACGTTTCAACCTACAAAAAAGAATACTTGAGTTAAAAAATATGACAATTACAAAAAAGACATCAGTCTTGTATGAATTAATTACCTCCCTGTCAGTTTGTATTTGGAAATTCCAATCTGTTTGTAACTTCTTAATGAGTCTCCTCATTCCCGTCATAACTTCAATATCATTGTTGGTGTTGGAATATTGAAACTTGGGATTTAAGAAATAGCCTGAACAAAATGACATCAATTAAAACACATAAACACATAATTAATTAATTTTAAAAAAACATCAATTAGAAAATACATACCAGCGGCATGAATATGTCGATGTAGCTGTCTGTCCCATCGTGTGTCGATAATATTCCACCATTTCCTGTAACCTCTTTGACCTAGGTTTGTTTTGATCTCTTCCTTGGCTCTATCGAGTGATTCATACAAAAATCCCATTTGAGGATTGTCGTCGTTATCTACTAGTCGTAGTACCTTTACTAATGGTTTAAATAACAACATTGTCTCCCCAACCGTGATCCAAAAATTGTTACCAAATAAAAGAGTACGCATCTCCTCGGCATTTTCTTTTTCTTTTCTAACTTTTAACCGCGCAACGCCATTAGTCCATTTGCGATCTAGACACATTCGTTGTAACACATCTCTAAATGAGTATAGGTTTTGCAATGTTAGAAATAGTGTGGCAAAACGGGTAATTCCGGGTCTTAATATCTCATGGTTTTCGGTTGCCTCTCGCATGGCACTCAGTGCCCACTGATGATTATACATAAATTTAGTAATATGTTGCGCATGTGCAACAACTTTTTTTATACGAGTATCTTTACCTATATATTCTAACATTAGATCGATACAATGCGCGGCGCAAGGCGTCCAGTATATATGGTTATACTTTTCCACTATTAACTCCCCTCCCTTTTTGAAATTTGCGCCATTATCAGATACGACTTGCACGACTCTCGAAGGCCCGATTTCTTCGATTACTTGGGACATCAAGCTGCAAATGTATCGGGAACTTTTGAAATGGTCGGTTGCATCTACGGATTTAATGAACGCTGTTCCTATAGGAGAATATACTAGAAAGTTAATAATGTTTCTATGGGTTTTTGTCGTCCAACCATCGCACATGACGGTGCAACCAAACTCGTCCCAGTGAGGGTGCATTTCTTTTATTATTTTGGTTTGATTTTCGAGTTCCATAGGTAAATATTTATTATATATATCATGGACTGTGGGTGGGGCAAGACTTGAAGTTATTTTATAGACTCATTCTCTGTAATACGAAGTTGAAGTTAATTGAAGATTTGGATGTGTCCCCATAGTGAGTGGCCAGTATGGCTAGTATTTTATCTTTGTGCACTATACGCATGTTTTAAAGTTGAAATAAAGACTTGTGCGTACTGTAATTATGAAGTTGAAGTGAAATAAAGAATTGTATGTACTGTTTTGAAGTGAAATAAAGACTTGGATGTGTCCCCATAGTGAGTGGCTAGTATGGCTAGTATTTTATCTTTATGCACTATACGCATGTTTTAAAGTTCAAACAAAGACTTGTGTGTACTGTAAAATAATGTTGAAGTGAAATAAAGAATTATATGTACTGTTTTGAATTGAAGAAAGTGTAAAATAAAGACAATTTTTATATAACTACGATCCATTTTGATATAACAATCTTAAAAAAAAAAAAAATCGGCATATCGGATCTGATTTATCCGGGTCATTATCGGATCGGGTATGGCCGAGTCCGAGTAAACTCGGCCGAGTTTTTTTTGACTCGGCCGAGTCTTAGAACCATGCCACTAATGTCAAAAAATAATAATATGTATGAATGTTAACAAAGCTGACACATCTGCATGCTGTACTACCGATTGACCTCAATTGAACTTTGTATTGCGCAAATAAAGGTATTAATTTAATAGATCAGGTAGAAATATAATATGTAACATGAATAAATGTATATAGGGTAAATTTGACCATACATCGCTCAATTTTATGTTTTTCACCAAATATGTTATCGAACTTTCAGTTGTCTCTTGCTTCGAATTTTTAGTCCATTGAACTTTTATTGTACCTTTTAGGTCATGTATAGTCCGGGTCGTCGAGTTCGATTTGGGCTTGGCTTGGGTTTTAATCGTTGATTTTTCAACATTTTTTTATTCAAATGTGGGTCATGATTCGGACGGGTCAGACAGTTCTCTTGGTCCGACAAATTGTGCGTATTGTACCAGGGATACAATAAAGTTCATTAACCTTCTTTAATAAAGTTTTGAACATTGTATAAATATTTTAGGTCCAACAAATTTCATGTGTTATGATAGTAAACTCAAATACAAAACACCACACAATAACAAAAGAACAATGTGTTCAAAATATCACAATATTCAAAAAAAGACTCGCACCACAACACATCTTCTATTCCCAACTTTCAATAGATCATTCAAAAAAAAAAAATGATACCTAAATAAGACAATAAAAGAAAAAAAAATCAATTGTTCGAAGGCTTAGGCATCAGTGAAATTTGATATTTCTATCACATTTAGTTTTCTCTCTATATTCTAATAAAGAGACTCATCTTACACGGAAATGTTCTCTTTTGAGAAGGGGATTTGGGATCAAAATCGTTCTCTGTGAGACAATCAAAGGTCCTCTTATTTGTGCGAGTAATGGTGGGTTTGGTTTTGGGTTTGGGTTTCGGCCACCCGTCCAATTTGGAACTCACGTATGGCATGATTGATGGTGCTTCTCATAGGATGAGGTAAGTGATGAATTCATCTATTACCACCTCATTACGAATTGGAAAGATTCCATCTTCTTCTTCTGATTGACAAGCTTCCTCCTCCTCCTCCTCTTCTTCTTCCTCCTCCTCCTCCTCTGACGAGTAATCTTCTTCTTCTTCATCTTCTTTTGACGAGTAATGCACTTCTTCTTCTTCTTCTTCTTCTTCTGTGAGGCAAGGTTCTTCACGTTCTTCGTCATTATTTCCACGACCAACAGGCAAGTTACGAAAGGCTTGGATCCCTTGGGAAAAATATGGAGCTTGAACAACTACAATCGACATTATTGGTTATGAAAGAGAAAGGAGAGGTTTCTTTTTTACTTTTCTTAGTAACAATGATTATGACTTGTTTTATAATTGAATAGTGTTTTGGACGTGATGAGACAGTGATTGGGATATGAACAAATTTTATTGTTGCAGGAATTAATTTCATGCGACCATAAAAAACGTTCATGTCCGAATCACTACCCTTTGGCTTCAAAAATAGAAACAATTGTGCATTCACTATTCTTAGTTTCCTAATTTACGCTATTAAAATCGGAAAATAAATTCCAATCACCAATTCCGAAGCATCAAATCAGATTTATTGCCTAATTTTTATTTCAATTTATGAATTCAATTAAAACATATCATTAAATATTCATTAATAATTATTTCAATTTATGAATTCGAACAATTATTAATTATGTATTAATTTAATACTAACATGTACTATATATCATTTTAATTAAATGTACTAATTAGATCATAGATGATGTTATGATAAAATTTGAGAAAATATATCATATTTTGAATTAGAATTCTAAATTTTATAATCTTCGTGTTAGATCGGGATTTTAAAATCCGGAGCCACCGAAATTTAAAAATCAGCTGTGGATCATTTATGGAATATTTTCAGAAAGAAAATTATTTTTTGAATTTTTATCCTAAAACGGGTTACATGCCGAAATGCTCCGATAAAAACCCAGATTAATTGAACCGCCCCACAAAAGCAACATTTGATACATTTGCAGCCACAAATATCTTAAAAAAAAATAAGCGAGAGAGAAGGAACACTGGGTCTTCATAATTATATAATATCAAAGGCCTGTAAATACCCAAACAAATGACATCAAAATCCAGTCCAAACTTCAATTCTAAGTCTGAACTATGATCTCCAGCAAAGTGATGGTGACCGGGCACGGTGGTGCGACTTCTAGCCGGCGCCTTCTCGCATTAGTGTATGGGATCCTAATCAGCATGATCCGAGCCGTCTCCACCATTGCAAGTTCGGGTATGTGAGTGATGCTTATCGTGAGGTGGTGTGTTTCATATATGAATACAAGATTGTCAAAATCTAGATTTTACTATGAATCGTTCTAGAGTAGAATCAAATCGGGTCGTAAAATAATATTTCAAATCATAAAATTTTATGAAAAAAAAAATGTTAATTAAAAAATCAATTCAACGAACACTGAATTATGCAAAATTCAAATGCCGATTAATCAAACTAAAATAAAATAAAACATATACTATAATAATATACATAACATACGTTAAGTAAACAAAAAATAAAGATATATGAAAAAATGAAGTTTATTTTCGTATTATAAGTTACTGTTATACCTCAAAATATAATATCAAAATTTAGGGGTAAATTTTCTAGTATCAAGGAACCATTTCCCAGATTTGTATCATTCATTTCATTTTGTAATGGCTTAATTTCAAGTCCAATTCTTAATTTCGATTTAATTTCTTAGACTTAATTTCGATTTAATTTCTAGTATCAACGAACACTGAATTATACAAAATTCAAATGCCGATTAATCAAACTAAAATAAAATAAAACATATACTATAATAATATACATAACATACGTTATGTAAACAAAAAATAAAGATATATGAAAAAATGAAGTTTATTTTCGTATTATAAGTTACTGTTATACCTCAAAATATAATATCAAAATTTAGGGGTAAATTTTCTAGTATCAAGGAACCATTTCCCATATTTGTATCATTCATTTCATTTTGTAATGGCTTAATTTCAAGTCCAATTCTTAATTTCGATTTAATTTCTTAGAGGAAAAATAATATTGTCAGATACAGAATAGAAACTTCGACATTTTATTTTCAAAAAACTTTAAACGTATGATGCTCGTTTTGTCTACTCCTTCCATTTATACTCTCTCTCTCCAAAAATATGCTATTAAAGTGAAAATATTAACATTTGAGGGGTATTTTACAAATTTATCATTTAAGGTATCGTCTTAAAAGGGCAAAATATACTTTTCCCAAACTCATCTCAATATTTTTGATGAGGTGATAAAAAAGAGTTAAGAGACTTAACTAACATTTATAATTGACTCAATTAAATATTAATTCACACATCAATAATTTATAACATGTTAATATTAATAAATGTTAGTTGACGTATCGATTCAATTAAACGGTCAAATCAATCGTTAATCGAGCCAATTCATAATATTAATCAACCTAGTTAATTATGTTTTATCACCTCATAAAAAATGTCTTTTTGAGTTTGAAGGACACCATATCAAACCTCGCCTTAAATGCTCCTTTACATGTCCGACTTTATGGAAAAAAAAATGAAAGATATCATCCCCTCCAATTATATATTGCTTCCAATCAATCTTATTTTTTTGCGAGTCGGTCCAGATTTTGATCGAGTAAATTTTGCTAGGCAATTCTCTTGATCACCGTTTGGTATAATTAATACGGTAGTTAGTCATTCGTGCTCATAGTTAGTCATTCGTGATACTCAAATAATACGGTACATAGTACGTTCGTGTATAATTCGGATCCAACGTTTTTCAAGTCGGTCAAATATTCGGTCAAATAAAACGCAATACGCTAATAATTCGTCAATTCGATTATTCGGTTTATTTTACATAATACGGATGCAATAATTCGGTATATAAAAGTATATAAATGTACATTTGTTTATCCATAAATAATTCAAAACTATAATTATTTTATTAAACAATATTTATTTTAGTTCAAAATCATAAATTTATATATTATTATTGATATTTTGATTTTCTTAATCATTTTTGGAAATTAATGTTTTTTTATTTATTTAAAAAAATTATATTTTTTCTTCTAAAAGAACGTATTATACGGAAATACGTGTATTATCCGTATTTTTTAAAAATTATCGTAAAATACGCGAATTATTGATTAGGTTGAATACGGGAACGTCAATACTTATATTATTCGTAATACACAATTATTCGTAAATTATACGCGTATTATTCGCGAACTGAACAACTATGTGCGTGCTAACGAGAATCCAAAAAACGAATCCATAAAAAGAATCCATATGCGCGGATCGGACCCGTTATAATTTATGCCGTTCTTTCTCTTTCAGCTCACGATCTCTTCTCAACACAAGATTGAAACATGAGCGACAAGAACCCTTAAAAGGCAATGCTTGTATATTTTTGTAACAATATACTTCTTTTACATACAACATATTTGTAACTATACCAGAATAGATACGATCCTAGTTAGAGCCACATGTGCTGCGAATAGCAAAAAAGTAGAGCAGCCACACGTACTGTGAATAGCAAAAAGAGAGAGAACATGATAGAATGAACTCATCTATTCCTTTCTTTCATTATCAGCCCTACAAACATGGCCATGATGAATCACTAAAACGTTCATGAGTTGATAACAATAAAACGATGATGAGTTGAGGAGGTTCAATGCAATGCAACACTAAAAACTTGTAAATAAAATTCAACCTAATAATCCTAAAAAATACTCTTGAATTTGGCAAAAAAAAACTTTTGAATCCAACAAAAATATATTGTTAAAATTAGCAAAATATATTAATAAATTAAACAAAATATATTCTTAAATTTAGAAAAAGATACTCTTGAATTTAGGAAAATATTATATTGAGTATAGCAGAATATATTGTTGAACATAGTAAAATATACACTTGAATTAAACAAAATAAACCATAGAAATTTGAAAATATATACTATTAAAATTATAAAAATATACTATTGAATTCAGAATAAATATTGTTGAATTAGGCAAAATGTATTGTTGAAATTACACAAATATACTCTTGAATTTATCAAAATATATTATTGAAATCAGAAAAATAT
Organism: Luzula sylvatica; assembly: GCA_946800325.1. Lineage (NCBI taxonomy): Eukaryota > Viridiplantae > Streptophyta > Magnoliopsida > Poales > Juncaceae > Luzula > Luzula sylvatica. The sequence continues at coordinate 2,188,315 of OX326961.1, forward strand.
ATTGTTGAAATTGGGAAAATATACTCGCGAATTCGTCAAAATATATATTTTTAATAACAAAATATATTGTTGAGAAATTAGGAACATATACTCTATAAATTACCCAATTTTCTGGACATCTGTAGTGACAATATATTTTTCTAATATCACCAATATATTTTACTCAATACAAAAGGATATTTTGCTAAATTAATTGTATATACTTTCAATTTGAAAAGTATATTTAGCTGAATTGAACAATATATTTTGCTAAATTAAATGATATATTCTGCCAAATTATATGAACTTAATGATCATGTTTATCGGAATATTAACTATATTTTGCTAAATTCAGTCGAATATTTTGCTAAATTCAATAATATATTTTGCTAAATTCAGTCGAATATTTTCCTAAACGCAGTTTTATTTATTTTTATTTTTTCTAAAAATATTTTTGCTAAGATTAAAGGGTACATTTTGTTTAATTTCAGCAGTATATTTGCTTAATTCAATATATATTTTATTAATTTAGATCGTATATTTTTCTAAAATGAAGAGTTTATTTTTCTAAATTCAAATAATATATTTACCGAAGAAATTGAATTATTATCAAACATGATGCCAAAATTAAAATGTACTTAATTTAGTGTGCCCTGATTGAATGACTATCAAACAGATAATTAAATAACAAATTCAAAAGACAGAACCCTCAAGGATAATTGACCCACAAAAGAGTATATGATAATTGACCGAATGAGAATTTCCATATTCTAAGATCACAACATTGCATGACTAACGCAAGCCAAAGATATATAACATACCATATTCGTTGTGTGTTCTATGCATGACTAACTCAAGTTTTAAGTTCAAATTCAAATCACAAAGAGTCTCATAATTTTCCAAACTCAACAATATAATTGAGCCAATGCAGAATCTAACTTGTCACAATTAAATGTGCAATAAACTATGAATCATGAATCAAATTTCCAAACTTTTTTCACAGTAAGATCAACAATAATCCAAGTTATATTCAAAATTTCAGAGTTTATTAATAAACAAATTAATTTCTAAAATTCATCAAACAAGCAGTGTTCAAAATCTGGATCGCAAAACAAATCTCAATTCAACAGTTTTTACAGCTCAATTCACAATTCCAAATTTTTTTTTTTTTGAAATAGGACCTAGAGCACGAAACGTGCTCTTTCGGTTCTAATTTTTATTAAAATTAAAAGCATTACAATACACATCTTACAGCACAAAGACTTTGATGTCATATTCTACACTAAACCATTATTACTTGAGCTTATCCTAAAGGATTAAATTTTAGCCATTCGCCAAGATTGAATCGTATTGTGACATAATGCTTGGATGAGAATCGGCATCCGTCCTTGTTTCTTGAAAATCCTATTATTTCTTTCCTTCCAGATGCTCCATATGCAGGCGGCCCACCATACCGGTGGGTTTGTCGAATCAATTTTACGGAGAGAGCACACCTTTTGAAGATATCGGACGAAGGAGTCTTCAATATCAGTCGGGAGTTGACATAGCGCAAAACACCGGCGAGTATAATCACACTGAGTAAACAAATGGTCAGCTGTTTCTAAAGTAGCATAGCATAGAACACACAACGAACCATGTGGCCAACCTCTTTTTGACAGGTTTTGTTGTGTCAAAATCCTGTCATGTCCTACTAACCAAAGGAATATTTTTATTTTTAATGGAATTCGTAGTTTGAAGATGATCTTCACCCATGGAACTTCAATTCCCAGATTCGTGATAAATTTATAACTTTGTTGTGCGGAGAATGTTCGTGCAGTGGAATCTATTGGGTTTATTGGTGGGTAAATAACATTATAAACTGCTATCAGCTTTTTAAGATCTTTGATGAAGTAAGATATAAAGGGTCCATTGAGTCCTTGTAATCCCACTGAAGTTTGAGTACCATACAGTTCTTTTACGTATATTGTCCATAGTGTCTCGGTACTTAAATTTAGGTGGAAGAGCCATTTCAAGAGGAGACTCTTGTTTTGAGACTCGAGATCCATAATCCCAAGACCACCATGAGAGGTTGGAAGGCACACCTGTCTCCAACTTGCGAGACATTTATCATTGGTAATTTTCTCCGTTCCTCCCCAGAAGAAGGAGCGAATAATTTTAATGAGTTCTTGAAGTAACCATTGCGGCAACAAGAATACTTGCATATAGTAGGTCAGAAGTGCACTAAGCACCGCTTTAATCAATGTGGCTCTTCCTCCTAAAGACAGCAAGTTGCCTTGCCAAGAGTTAAGCTTGGATCTTATTTTCTGCAAGAGAGGGCGAAATGCAAGTGTATTCGGCTTTTTGTAAGGAAGTGGGAGGCCAAGGTGACTAATTGGCAGGTGTTTTTGTGAATAGCCTAGTAAGGCTGACACATTATTACATGCCGTGTCTGGAATTCTAATGGCCACAAAACATGATTTGTCCCAGTTAATCTCTAATCCTGATAGAGAGGTGAAGGTTTTGATGGTTTGTGTGATAATTCTCAGGTTATTCGAAGAGGCTTCTACAAATAGAAGTGTATCATCCGCATACTGCAGTATTTGTGGTGCAAATAATATAGGCGAGGTGAGCATTGGATTTATATTGAGGAGTACTCGATGGAGTACATCCGCCACAATATTGAAAAGGAGTGGCGACAGAGGATCCCCCTGTCGAAGCCCTCTCATGTGGATAAAATATTGTCCTCGTAGGTTATTGGTTAATGTTGGTTAATTCTAACCTAGAGGGGGGTAAATTTGGTAATCTACCGTACAATTACTTTTGCTAATTACCTAATTTACTATGCGGAATTAATAATAATTTAAATAAATGAGATGATACCGTAAACACTTGAACACAAGATGTTTTTTAACGAAGTTCGGTAGGTGGTTGCTATGTAGCCTTAACTCACCCTTTACTCGCTTAATTGACCGACTCAATTAGTTGCGAGTACCTACGTCTCCGGGAATGCCTTGCGCCTCTTTTTGGCTTTCGATTGAATTCCAACTCACTCGATTACAAGGTTTCGCCTAGATCGATTTACACGCTTTCTATCGATCTATAGCTTATGCTCTTTACAAGTAATTGCACTAGCCTATTATAATTTTCACTAATCGAGCTACAGCGTGATCGGTCACGTGAGTGGGAAACGATTAGTGGAGGATATTGAAAGTAGATCAATGATCTAAAGAGGGTTTCTCAAGCTATCAATGGATATAGATAATCACAGCTTTAGGGTTTCTCTCTTTTGAGTTTGAATGTCTGAAAAATGAAGAAGTGGGAGAGAAAGGTCCTTGAAGGATTCTATTTATACTCTCTATAGAAATCCTTCAGAAAACTGCAAGTCCGTTCGAACGCACAATGTTCGTTCTGAACGCACTTGTAATTTGTACTAGCCGTTTCAAAATAACGCACAAGTACATTTGTCAGTCCGTTCTGAACGGACAAAGTACGTTCAGAACGAACTCAATTATGCATTGTCTTTTGTTTGTTCAGTGATGAAAGTCCGTTCAACGCACTCAAATTGGCTGAACGGATTCTAAGTGTCCGTTCGAACGTACATGTTTGTTCGTTCGAACGCACACCATCCTGTGACAAGGGTGGTTCAATCAAGAGATGGTATTTTGATATGTGGTAAGTCCGTTCTGAACGGACTTGGAGTTCGTTCAGAACGCACTTCTTCCTTGATTAAACTCTTTGTTATTTGAACATGATTTTACTTGAGATCTACTTGGTTTCTACCTATGGTTTATTTGTGGCGAATCCCACTCACGGAAGGCTTCGACATCTTGATTCTTGATCTGCTTCAAGGGCCTTCCTTCTAATCTTCTTTTGTTGTGCTTCTTTTGACTTCGAGACTCTTCGTCATCTTTGTGTCGTACCTGTGTTATCCTACACATTTTCTCGATGTAAACGTTAGTAATGACAGTGTTTTGAAATAATCAAACCATTAGGAAATTTGAACCAACAAACTCCCCCTTTTGATTAATTTCAAAACACCGTCGAATTGGAGAGTTTCGACCTTTCATCGAGAACTTTTCGTTTGATCGTTTTCTCCCCCATTTTGGAAGTGATCAAAAGGGTCAATGAGACTCCCGAAAGGGATGGCTCCCCCTGAGTACGAGCTCCCCCTTAATAAACGAATTTTATGAATGTATGGGCTCGTTAAAAAAATCACATATTGTTGCAAGAAGATGTGAGTGCGTTCGGAACGAACAGTGTCGTTCGTTCGAACGCACTTGGTTCTGTGATGATACAAAATAACTGATCCAAAAATGATTTTACTAAAATAAAAAAATATCTTAAACTTCTCAGAATAGGATTATTAAAATTATTTCTAAGTAATCATAACACAACCACATATTATCCTAAATATCCAAGGCATACAATTGCCAAACAAATCACTCAAAAACTTACGCACAACAACAAACAAACAACAACAAAAAATATAGACTTCTACGATCACATCACATCCCTAGATAGCCGTTTGCTCTATTCGTAAGGACCGGGGTGAGAGTTCGGATCGGCCACGAAGAAAGTATCGGAGTTGAATTGTCCCGAGTTGGACCTCGACGGATGGTCCGCTGGAGGAGGCGATGGAGGAGGTGGGTTTTGTTGACGAGGATCCTGGTACGGCCCAAATCGGTTTCCAAGGTGAACATAGAGGTCGGCAAATTTTTGATTCACGTTTTCGATAACCCTTGCTTCGGATGCACGCAAATCTTCCCGAACCGAGTCCCGAATCATCTGTCCATTTCTCACCGCTCGCTCGTCCATTTCTTCGAACAACGTATGTATGTACGCGTACCTCCTTGCATCCCGGTCCTCTTGAGTGTTCGAGCTTTCGGCACGCTCCTTCTTCTTTCTCTTACGCGTCGGTTGTTCAGTGTCTGGTTCACCACCTTGCCCGGTATAGGTGGGATCGGCGTTTTCATCCTCCTCGGAGTGGGTGTCACCTTCTGCCCAGCGGATCGGATCGCGGGGAAGATGGAACGACTCTGCATCCTTCTTTGAATCAATCGTCCATCTGCGAATGCGTGCCGAGTAGCAATATCCGAGACGGAGGAGATTTTCTTTCGATGCGAGGTTGATGGGTGACTCCGGTCGAAAATCCCAATCTTGCACCGGAATTGTCAATCCATTGAGTTCCAACATATGGGCGATCAACGTACCGTATGGGAGCGACGCATTTTTCTGACTCAAGACACTTTCCATGTGACTTAGAATCAGATTGGGGATATGCATAATTAGTTGGTCCGGGTACCACATGCGATATAAGAGCATGATATTCCTATTTTCGAGATTTGATTTTAATTTTGCAACGGGAGTGAGAATATTGTTACCGATGGCCCACACGAATTTCTCGGGTGCGGCAAGATGAGAGGCTGAGCTTTCAGATTTGTAGTTGTTTGTTACCACTTTCTTCATGTGATTGATGACTGCCGGGTCCGGTCTCCCCTTTCGAGCATTGTAGACTTTTTCTCCATCATCCTTGAACCCCAAAAAATCGCACAAGTTGCTCACTTAAATCTCGAAATCTTCACCGAGAATATATGATGTTACCTTCTCTTCGTCATGGTGAAATATGGCGTTGGCATAGAAGAGTCGCGTGATGACGTCGTAAGATTGGCAATTGAGACATGCGAGATTACCAAATCCCCACCGTCGCTCGATTTCCTCAACTTTGTCGTAAAGGTGAGGAATGTTAGGTGGGAAAGCGTAGTAATAGCACTTGGAGACAGCTTTCTTGGCGACGATTTCCTTAAACCGGATGCATGCCTCTGGATTTCGGAAGAGATGTTCGTTTTGAGGATTATCGAAGTTGTAATCATCTTGGAGACGCTCACTCCGATTGCCTTTCTTAGCAGCCACCTTCTTTGTGACTGCCTCCTTCTTCTTGCCTTTGATTCTTGAGGAGGACGACATTGGAAATCTTGAGATTTGGGAAAGATAGGTCATGGAGAGAAGAACAGTTTGGGAAAGAACGGTATTGAGATCTACTTGGTTTCTACCTATCTTTCTCTCTTTGTTAAACTCTTTGTTATTTGAACATGATTTTACTTGAGATCTACTTGGTTTCTACCTATGGTTTATTTGTGGCGAATCCCACTCACGGAAGGCTTCGACATCTTGATTCTTGATCTGCTTCAAGGACCTTCCTTCTAATCTTCTTTTGTTGTGCTTCTTTTGACTTCGAGACTCTTCGTCATCTTTGTGTCGTACCTGTGTTATCCTACACATTTTCTCGATGTAAACGTTAGTAATGACAGTGTTTTGAAATAATCAAACCATTAGAAAATTTGAACCAACAGTTAAGATCTAGAACTCTGTAAGATTGCTCGAATCCAGCCAATCCATTTGTTCGAAAATCCTCTATATTCAAGAACTTTGTATAGAAAGTCCTACGGAATAGTGTCAAAATCTTTTTTGAAATCTATCTCGATCATTACTGTTGGAATTTTCCTGCGGTGAAAAGCGGTCAATAATTATCTGGTGGCAAGATAGGTTTCTAGGATAGATCGTCCTTTAATGAAAGCCGTTTGACAACTGCTAATAAGAATGGGCATAAACAGCTGGAGACGTTGTTGCAGTACTCTCGTAATTAGTTTGATTGGAGCAGATATAACGTTTATTGGCCAAAAGTCGGTTAGGTGTAGTGTGTCCTCAACTTTAGGGATTAGAGAGATTAAGGATTTATTTAAACAGAAGAGAGAGAAAGATTGGTGGTAAAATCCATCAAAAATGTTTAATAATTGGGGCTTCATGATATCCCAGAATTGCTGCAAAAACTCGAATGTCACACCATCGAGACCACAAGTTTTACCCTTTTTGAGAATATACACATCAATTTTAATTTCATTTTCAGAGAAAGGATCCGTTAGTATACTGAGAACTTCATTACAATTTTGTATATTAGGAATGTTGGACAGATGCGAGCAAGAGCCAAGGCCCCTTGTTCTTAAGAGATTCTTGTAATAGTCCGAGAAGGAGGAATTTATTACCACATTATCAATTAGTATATGCCCGTCTATTTGGATCGTTCTAATGAAGTTTTGATTTTTACGTCCAGAGGCCAAAGCATGAAAATACTTAGTGTTATTGTCGCCATTTTTGAGCCATCGACAGGAGGATCGTTGTTGCCATATATCCTCCTGCATCGAGGCAAGGAGACAAGCCTTTTCCTTGAGTTTGACATGTAAACTTAATTCAAACTTTTATCACAGATAACAATTCCAAATTTCTTGAAACTTTTATCACAGATCAAAACCAAAACAAACAAGCTATCATATTTTTTATAGAATTTTTTATGCAATAATGAATTAAATAAAAATAAGAGATTAAGCACTGGACAGAAAAGTTAGAGACTCATAAACTAAATTTCAAAAATGCATAACAAATCAAAAATGAAAGGAATGAGGTGAAATAAATTTGTACACAAACTAGGAATGATCTAGAGTTAGAAACATATTTTTATGGGATTTTCTATGCATATATGAAATAACTAAAAATGGAAGAGTGATTACTGGACAGAAAACTCAGAGAGACACAAATTAAATCCTAGAAAATAGGAAATGAATGCAAAAATTACCAAATTCGACATGGATGATATATAGTATTTAACATACCTAAATTGAATTTTTATGGATTTTTTCTAGATTTAAAACTATTTTATTTACAATTCCTAAACAGAAACTCAGAAATTCATATCTTAAACTTTGAAAATGGATAAAAAATTGGAAAATTTAGAAATAACATGAAATAAAATCCTACAAAAACTAGACATCATCAAGATTCAGAAACATATTTGTAGGAGATTTAAATTGATCTAAAACTATTTTTAACCTAATTTCTAAACAGCACTAAACAGAAACTCAGGAATTCAGGATCTCAACTTTGAAATTGAATAACAAATAGGAAAATTTATGAAATGCTATGAACTAAAATTCTACGGAAACTAGACAGTATAAAGATTCAGAAAAGCATTTAAAAGAGATTTAACTAGATCTATAACTATTTTTTAACCTAATTATCAAAACTGATCAGAATTAAAAGCAATTTCACAAGAACAAATATTATAAAATTTCTAAATGAGAAAATGAGTGATTCTGTCACTAAACAAGATTCAAAAGTTCAACAAATAACAGGAATAACAAGAAATTCATGAACACAAAACTGAAAAATTATAAAAATGTCCCTACAAAGAAAGATAATACCAAAATGGAGAGAGATGCATGGAATGGAGTGAAACCTTCTTGATCCCTTCTTGGCACTCCAAGGAAGCTTGAGAAACACCAGGTTGGATCTTGAGAGGCGTGGGACCCACTGAACCAACCTTAGTGACTGATGTACATATACATAAATTTACGATACTATATATGATTTGATAATACAGATGAAAATTAAAATGTGAAAAATGATTTGGTAATATAAATATAGCATGCTTGTTTTATTTTCAATAAACATGATACACCATAACATAATGATACAATAATCACTGATAGAGTGATAGCACAACTTTGAATACACGATTCCATCATGAAATAAATTAAAATATTGACACAAATGCTAAAGCAAATAATATCCACCTGAAAGATCATAAATAGTTAGCACAAACCAGAGGTACAACGACCATAGATCAAACAATTAATACGACCAGGTCCATAGATCAATCAAATAATAGGGGATTCATGATATTTTAAATTTAGACTGGGTTATATTATAAAAAAAATCCTACGAATAATACACCATGAATAATCAATTTTTATTTATACAAAAAAACAATTTTATATTTATCAAAATTACACCATACATACACCATTTTCAAATATATTCATTAACAATCCATATTTACTGGGCCGAAACTCGCTTCGAAGAAGGAAAGTGGTATGGAAGATAGGGCATAACAAAAATACTTTGGATATGGTATAATTTACCATGGGCCTGGTATTTTCGTAAATATTTTGGATATTGTATAATTCAAAAACACTAGAATTACAGAAACAATCTACAGAATTAGCACCGAAGTGTTAAAATTAGAAATTAGAGGAGATTAAATAGGTGGGTCCCAGTTATATTTTACATACAAAATTTAAAATCGGGAGGACTTCGGTGATTTGTGTATGGGACCCTATCATTTTTGGGTATAATTTATGTCTTTGAGGCGAGACATTAATGATTACTCGAATTTTTTTCAAAAAAAATAAAAATAAAATAAGTTACCCATTGATACCCTTCTTTTTATCTTGTAAGAAACCCCGATTAAACTCTCCCCAAAATTCGCAATTTGAGATGCAATCACACACATCACCACTTGTTTCAAATTGACCTGTTGATAAAATACGAAATAATGTAATCGAATAAAATAAATATTTTCAAGCAATTGATTGAATCTGAATAGTTATAAAAAAGATTAATTGATTAAAAAAAAAAAGCAATACTAGCAAGAAGAATCGAAGCAAATAAACCAGCTATGGTTCCTTCGACACTCACTGCCCCTTCGGTACCTCTCGGTACCACTTTAAAATTCCTCACAAAATACCTGCTCTAAAAACTAATAGATCTATATATTATTACAATTTCATAACTAATAAATGTAAATGAAAATTGGTACGAATAAAGCTCACGTAGTATTGCCATAGGCCTTGCCATTTTCACTCGAAGCAGTGTCGCTCAATTTGGTACCAAATCTCGCAACAAACCCTAATTTCCATAATGGAGAGAAACTCGCTCCTCCAAATGAAGAGAGTGACAGGAAAGCACACACCGAACCTGCCACACCGGACCCAATCATACTGCATGGTCCTCTTCTTCCTCTTCGTTTTTCAGCTACGTCCATGGCTTCTTTTTGCCCTATTTTCACCTTCGTAGCTGCTGTTCCCCGTTGATTGAATGTATCTTCTCATTAGTGGTGAGAAATAAACGAGGGGATTTAATTGAACTGATTTCCACGTCGTAGGGGAGTTAGGCCGAAAGCACGCGATGTCATGAATTTATCTTCTCATGAATGTATCTTCGTAGCTACTAGAAGGAATCCAGTTAGGCCGAAAGCACGCCATGTCAGCGTTCCGAGGATAAAAGCGGATCCAATGCCGGAAATTGAGAGTCCAGTTGCGAGGATTGGAGATCCGAGAACGAATATCAGGAGATTACTAGCCAGAGCCGATTTCCATGTCGGAGGGGAGTTTGGAAGAGATCGTTAATGGTCGTCCCCAGTTCCGGCAGGCCAGAAAGAGGGAAAGCATCTAATGACAGAGATCGTTTTGGAAGTGAAGCGAGAGAAAGAGTGGTCTGAGTGGACTGGAGAGAGAGGGACGAAGGGAACGCCATTAGAGTATTTTTTCACAAAGAACCCTAACATTGTATGAAAAGCAAAAATAACCCTTTCTCAAAATAAAAAGTATACTCCCACAACCCGAAAATTGATTCTCGGTTATTATTAAAGCAGGCCCAGTATATATACGTCAAACAAATCAAGGATTAGATTAGAATTCGAATTCGAATTTGAATTATCGGATCATCTATCTAGTTAAAAGCCTTGTTCCGCCTTCTCCATGTCGTTTTTCCCCCCTTTTAGCCGCTAGGTTTCACTTTGCTGTAACAACCCTAGGTGGATTATTACGAATAAGTCCTCGATCAATTCAAGAATCGTACACAGCGGATTGAATTGGTATTAGAGAAGAGAATTTAGGGAAAAGAAGATTGAATTTCTCTATCAAGAAATTCAATATCTCAGATCGCTATTACACTCAAAAGTGATTCATTACAACGATACCCTCTCTCCTCTGTTACAGACTATTTATATGTCTTATAATAACGACAAAAGTCATTATCTATCCTTCATCTAATTAATTCCCTACACCTGGTACACGAACTCTAGCTCCTAATATTAGCTTGGTGTACAGAACCATATCTGCATACTCCTTAGTTCTCCTCTTGCAATCTGATTGGTTATTAAGGCATTTATGCATAAATGCCCCTCCTTTATTTATTATTACTACTGTACTATGATCAATCTTATTGATCATTACATTTGCTCTCACTATTCGTTCTTCAATGTTCTCCTAAATTTCTGATGAAATTGTTTAAGCACACTTTATTCTTTGGTTTGATTCGTGATGTGCTTGATATTTGAGCCCTTCTTCCTTCGATCTGTTTGTTTTTCTTAGATTTTATAAAAAAAAAAATGAAAAATTAGATTTTATAAATTTATTTGTACAGTAATTATGATTTATCCTCGTCAATTAAAATAACATCCATTTGAAAATTATTTTCAAAACAATTATATGTCGATTTTTCTTTCTCTCTAATTTACTCTTTGAAAGTTTGATTTTGGGCCAAATGATGTTGGAATATTGCGCAAGGGTTTTGAGCAAAGCTTTTATACTAAGCTGCTATGAAACGAATATCATGAATAAATACCATCCTGATGGCTCTTTAATTGCAAATAACAGTTCAATAGTTTTGCAAATTTTGGAAAAAATTGTTACTGAAGTTTTTAACCATTTTGATAGTATTATCAAGATATATTCTTCTTTCATCAAAATGAATTCCTCCTAGCCACACTACATTACATATTATGAAATAATTACTTGGTTGTTTAAAAGAGCCTAAAGAAAGAAAAGGACCAAGATTAAGATAAAAGGGACATGATAATAAGTATTCACAATTTTTCATCTTTGTTTAATCAATTCTGAAATTGGTGCCACAATTTTGAATGAAACTAGTGAGTCTGTATTACGATTTTTCATTAATTTGAATGTCGAATTTGAAATGCAGCGTTTTTTTAAAACGATTGTGACTAAATCCTGTGATATGTACATTTGTAGTTACGGATTTGTGTGAAGTTGCACCGAGACTTGATTTGAAAAAGAAAAATTGAAACATTTTGAATTTAATCATTCAAAATTCTGAATTAGAACGACTGCAAAAACTATTGGATTTAATCTTTGTGTGATACAATTTGAACTTCACGAAAGGTAAATGTATTCAAGTTTTATTCATAAAGACATTTTTCATTTTTTATTTTTATTTTTAAATTTAGGGATGGATGGAAAAAATGCAGAGTCATTGGATCATATTAGTTTTGATAATATGAATTTATTGGGCGATTTGTGAAGAACGCGAGTTTACTCAGTGGAGATGGATTTTAATTGGGCAATCGAAGGATCCATTAATTCATTAGCTCTAGATGTTAATGTAGAATCGCATGCTACTACTACTAATGTTATAACAACTTTGATGACCCCTATTCATCGATAGGTACTTTCGCGTTTTCATTTACTCCTCTAAAATATTTCCCAAATATCACATGTATCCTTCAAAAAAATGAAAATACCTTATTTAGTAATTTACCTTTTAAAATTTACAAATATATGTATAAATGCGAAAATGTGAGTACCTTTTGCTTTCTAGCGTACAAGCAATCCAAAAACAAAGAAAGATCATTTCCATGTAAAGCTTGTTTAAGCAACACGTGTACTGAATCAGTGCTCGAAGGAATCGGAATCGGGTTCGGGCTTTGGTTATTATCGGTAACCATGACAGGAGAGAGCTCGTTATTAGGGTTTTGGGTTTTAGAGAGAGACAGAGATTCGGCCCCAAATCGTGTAAAGAAGCAATTATGCATTTTGCTGATGCACAAAGTTAAAATTCCATAGTATCTTAATTAAGGATGTTCATTCGGTCGGTTCGGTTCAAACCAAACCGAATAAGGCCAAACCGATTTAAACCGAACACCAAACCGAACCGTTTTAACTTTCGAACCGATTAAAAACCGAACCGAATAAATCGAATTCTTATTCGGTTGAACAGAATAAGAAATATTATAATTTTTAAATAAAATTAAATTTATCAAAATAATTATATTTTATTTATCGAAAAATATGAAAACATATTATAAAATATAATTACATTATTTTATAGAATTATTATATCAATTTTTTATATTTTAACATTAACATATTAAAAATTACGAAAAATGAGATGTTATTCGGTCGGTTTGGTTTAACTGGTTTTCGGAACATCAAAACCGAATTGAACCGAATAAATCGAACAATACAATTTTTTTAACCGAATCGAACCAAATAATCCGAAAAACCGAACCAATTAAACCGAATTCGGCCGGTTCGGTTCAGTATCCGAATAAACCGAACCGTTTGAACACCCCTAAATTCTTAATTACTTCAAATCCTACAAGCAACATAGAAAAAAAAAAAAATCCAGATAAGTTAAAATAAAATGGCAACCTATATTTCTTATCTTTCACATTAATTCAAGAGAGAGAACTCATCATAACTTGAAATTTTATCTATTGCTACAATATAAAAGTAGTAACTACAGCTCTTAGCATATTTCACCGGATCCTCAAGCCTAGACCTCCTGCTTGCCAAACCTTTACTATAAACTAATTCAAAAGCAAACCTGATTTAGAAGGACTTTTTTGCGAGAAAAAAAAATATATGTAAACATAGGGGCTTTTTGCAACTACCGAGTTACGGAGATCACAAAACAAAACCATATTTTTAAATTTGTAAAATATAATTAATTAAAACATATTTTTATTATGTAAATTTTTTATGGGTACTTACTGTTACAAAAATGACATCAACGCATATGCAAATTGCTACAGTACAGAGATCACCGAACCAATTTCAAATAGAAATCCAGGGAAAATATATGCACTGATTTCCTTCGAATATATACAAAAAAAATAACTAATAATTGAACCATATCAATTTGGAACTGACAAATATGAATAGAATAAAAGAAATTAAACTAAACTAAATTATAATTTGTAAAAGTAACAAATCTTATTATCTAATAATATCAGTAACGTTAACAAAATCAAATTTCAAAATCAAATCTTATTAACAACGGTAACAAAATCTTTAATATTAACGTTAATCTTTCGATATTTATACAAAACGAACTCGGTCTACTGTATAATTGCCACGCCGTACATGATATTCTCCTTTGGTGCACATCTCATTCTGTGTGCCGAGTTTAGGGAGTAAGTAGCACCGCCAGTTCACCTATCCTATATATCTATTCTCCGTCGTCTTCTGCATCTTATTCATTCATTCTCACCAAAGCAAATCCCCTCTATTCTCCTTTCTCTCTTCCAAGTCTTCTTCTCTCCTCTCCCTTGTTCTCTATTCCACAAAAGAAAAGAACCATACAGATACTCTCAGCGAAGACCAATGTTCTATTCCGTAGATTATTCAACTAGGAGACGAGATAAGAAATCGAAACTGGAGAAGACACGAGAATGATGTATTTTCGGACGATCAGACCTCTTCAATGGACGAAATTCATGGTTAACGTGAGATTGGTTACCAAACAGACAAGAGAATGTAAGTGTTTGTCCTCAATTTTTTGGTTTTGAGATTCTTTGATTAGAATTAATGGTTTTGAGTACCCCCAAATCAAGAAAGTAAAACATTTAGCTTTGTTTTCTGTTGTCCTTTCTTTGATTTGTTCTAGCACGAGCCTTTTCTATGTTTGACTGTGATATTCGATTTCGATTTTCACTTAATTTTTGTAGTGGTTTTGAATACCCCCAATTGCCTGTCTTATGTCTTAGTTTTCTATCCATGAGGAGTTTGTTATCAATTTTTCCATGAATAGACACATGTCTGTCAATTAATAGCATTTATTGCCAATTTTTTAATTTATAGACATGTTTGATTTCTTCACCTGTTAATAACTGATAAAATTTTGTAAATTTTTGGAACACCTTTTCATTCTCTTTTTTTTGGCCTGAACATCCTCACAATTTTAATCTTTAAATCTGCAATATTACTTCATCAAAAATCCTAAATGATTTGTTTGTTGTCTTTTCAGTTCCATCAAGAATTAAAGTTTGGCACGTCCAACTGGGGAGAAGATTTTGTATGTTGAAGTGAGTTCCATCATTCAAAGAAATTAACTTGAAGGGCTGATTGTTAATTGTTAAATAAAAAAAAATATCTTATACCAATTTCAGAGATGATTTTGAAGGGCTGATTTACTACTAAATTCTGATTTTCAGAATGGCGAAGCAGCTCAACCCCTGGACGATCCCGAGCTCGGAACTATCTTCTTAGCAATGTAAAAATTCATTTCTCTTTTTTTTTTGTCACGCCATCAAGTTGATTTTCTTGGGAAATTTGCATAAAAGCCCCTGCTACAATACCCCTGCATTATAATTATTTTTTAAAAAAACCCACCATTCTACAAAACATCTAGAAACAGGTCCCTGCATTTTTTTTGTGATACAGGGACTTTTTTGCAATTTAGTAGTAATGCATGGACTTTGTCGTAACTTTCTCATTTGTTTTAACCTGCATATTTTCAATTATTTGATTTTTATCTTATATTTCTTTTTTCAGGCAATTGAACAAGCAATGTCAGAGTTCATTTATCTTCAACAATGATTCTAACAAAGAGAACCAACAAATAATGAAGAAAAAACAACATTTTCATCATGCATTGGGTTAAATGGCATGAATAAGATTTTCAAAATTCACTTAATTTGAAGTATGTAACTGTGTATTGTGTGTGCATGATCTGTATGTGTGTGTTTGTGTGATCTCTTGTGTGAGTGATGTGTGTGTGTGTGTGTGTGTGTGGGGGGGGGGGGGGGGGGGGGGGGTGTGTGTGTGTGTGTGTGTGTGTGTCATCTGTATGTATGTGTATATGGTGTTGTATATACACTATTTGTATTTTGCAGGTGTACGCCAGGAGAGGTGGGGTCCGGCCCAAAGAGGGCCCGGGCCCGTGGGTAGGGAGTGGGTCCGGCCCAAAGTCGGCCCGGACCCGTGGGAAGGGAGGGGGTCCGGCCCAAAGAGGGGCCCGGTAGGCCCGGTCCGCGGAGGGAGGGGGCTCCGACCCAAAGATGGGTTGGGCCCATGGGGGTCCGGCCCAAAGATGGGTTGGGCCCGTGGGGGTCTGGCCAAAGAGGGGCCGGGGCTCGTGGGGGAGGGGTCCGGCCCAAAGAAGGTCCGGGTCCGAGGGGGGAGGGTGGGTCCAGCCCAAAGATGGTCCGGGCCCGGGCCCGCGGGGAGGAGACACCTCGGGGGGTGGGGGGGTTCGGGTCGCGGGGAGGAGGCACCCGGATCCGCCCCGGGGGGGAGGGTCCGGGTCGGGGGACCCGGCGCCCCTGGGAGGGGGGGAGGGTCCGGGTCGGGGGACCCGGATCCGCTCCGGGGAGGGGGGGGAGGGTCCGGGTCGGGGGACCCGGATCCGTCCCGGGGAGGGGAGTCCGGGTCGGGGGACCCGGATCCGTCCCGGGGAGGGGGAGTCCGGGTCGGGGGATTCTTTTAAATGTATGGTAGAGAGTTTTTTTGGAGTTTCCAAAAATATTGAGATTCTTTTAAAATTTCCTTCATTTTTTTGGAGTTTTTTTGAAATTTTTCCTTCATTTAATTATACAATTCAGAATTGAGTGCAGATAAAAAGAATATTTAGGCAGCGTATGAACAACTAAACAAGGAAAAACATAAATGATGAAAGAAATCCTATTATGAATTATGCAAAAATATAGTTTCTCTCAAGTGCGAATCATAAAAACATTCTAAATGTTTCAAAATAAAAAATAGTTGCTGATAAAAATAAGAGAGTATAAATTTTATTTCATTATATTGTCCCAAAACATATTGCCCGAGTAATTTTTGCACTTCAGTTTTTTGGATAACTCACTGCAAATGCCAAACCCTTGGCCGATCTCCCTGTCCCGAAATTTATCGATCTTTTCGAGGCAAGTGAGTCCTTGCTTCCAGCCTTTGATGGCTTTATCACTTCACTGGCCTGTCAAATCTCCAAGCAAGACTCTCTATGCATCATCGTTGATATGTTTCTTGGATGGACTGTACAGGTGGCACACAAACACAGAGCCTTCCACTCTATTTTTCTCACCACCGGAGCCTTCGGCGGAGCAATGTACTTCTCTTTGTGGACGAATCTCCCTCATACTCAGACTAGTAATGATCCATTTCCTCTGCTCAAATACCCAGAGATCCTCATTTACAGATCTCAACTCACAAAGTTTCTTTTAATCGCCGATGGGACGGATCGACTATCTGTTTTTCTTCAAAGGCAATTATCCCTTGGGCACAAGACCGATGCAATGATAGTCAATACCGTTACGGAGTTCGAATCTTATGGACTCGAATTGTTAAGAGAAATGCTCAAAATCCCAATTCGGGCCGTGGGTCCTTTACTTAGTTCCCACGATAAATCACCATTGTTATCGAAGGAAGAATGTGGAGTTATGAAATGGTTAGATTCGCACCAAACCGGGTCTGTCTTGTACATATCGTTTGGTTCTTGGAACACGATTCTTCCCAAGCAAATGATGGAGCTTGCGATGGGTTTGGAAACGGGTAACCACCCGTTTATTTGGGCCATTAGACCACCGGTCGGCTTGGATGTGAAATGCGAGTTCGAAGATGAATGGCTACCTCCAGAATTTAAGAAAAGAATGGAGCAAAAAAACAAGGGGCTGTTAATTCATGGATGGGCTCCGCAATTGAGGATTCTCGGCCACAAATCTACCGGAGGTTTCTTTAGCCATTGCGGTTGGAATTCGGTACTCGAAAGCTTGAGCAACGGCGTACCCATCATTGCTTGGCCACTCAGAGGAGAGCAATTTTTTAATGCGAGGATGTTGGTCGAGTTGGTAAAGAGATGGTGGAGATGGTGATGGGACGAAATGCGAAGGCGAGAAAGATGAGAGAAAAGGCGGAAGAGATTGGGAAGACGGTGAAGAAGGCATGGCAGCGTCAACAAGGCTCGTCAGAGAAGGGTTTGTTAGATTATCTCGATTCGGCAAGAGCTCGCATCACTTAAATGGACGTTTTTTTTTCTTTACATTGCCGTTAAAACTTAAAACTATGTATCTATCTTTTTTTATTTCTAACATTATTTTGATCCAATTGATGCTTACCATTTTTTTACTGAAACAAACGCAAATGTTCATGTCTTACAAACCTGATACAGAATTGTTATAAATTTTAATTTTTGTGGCTAGAATGAAAGTGAACAAGCCTTGCAAAAGGATAATTTCCAATTGAGATTTGGTTTTAACTCCAGTATTCCCCACGCCGAATGCATTCCGGTTCATTTAACACAGCCCAATCTTCGTCACGCGCCCACTCTTGCTCACGTGATATCTCGGCCCTCTTTATGCTACGATATGTAAACACGATCTCGGCCCTCCCTCTGCGACGATCTGGAATCATGATTTCAACAAAACGGATGCTCGTTTACAAATTTTATTCGGATCCGAATAGTATTTGGATCCCTCAAAAAATTAACTCTGATAAGCAGACAATCTTTCATAATTCCTTCCATATCTTCAAAAAATACATGATATACTGAATTTTAAGTTAATTTTTGTATATATTCGAAAGCAATCGATGCATATAATTTCCCTGGATTTCGATTTGAAAAACGCCCCTCTATTTATATTTTTTGTTTGCAAAAAAGTCCCTCTGAAATCTAAATCACTTGTCTTCGAATTAGTTTATATAGGTTTGGCAAGCAGGAGGACTCGGCATGAGTATTTGCCTATTTGGTGAAATATGCTGAGAGCTGAGCTCCAGTTACAACTTAAGTTATTATGAGTTGTCTGGAATTATATAGGAAAAATAAGGAAAATACAGGTTGCCATTTTATTTTATCTTCTCTCCATTATTTTTTCTAGGTTACTTATAGGATTGAATTAATTAAAGATATTATGAACATTTTCTTTGAAATTATAGCTTGATGCATTAGAGTATATATTGTTGTTCACTTGAGTATATGTTTGGTTGTTTCTACAAAAAAATTGATAACAGGAACACCTTATTCGTTATTACCGCCTAATTTGGACCCGGCTCATATCACAAAAATTTCATGCCTATTAAAATCTCGGAATTTCATTCCTAATTTGGACCCGTCTCATAAAGAAGTAATAGAAATTCAAAATTTACATTCCCCTTCAATCTCTGTACTCTATGGCCACTTCCTTAGCTCTATGGAGATGGAGAAACATGGTTTTTGTTGCGGTCTCACTCAGGTTATTACTTTTATCTAAGCCTAATTTCGCAATTTAACCCTCAATTATTTGTGTAATTATTTGTCTGGTTTTTGTTGGGTTGCCTTATTCGTTAAAAGCACAAACCTAATTCAAATATCTAATCTGGTATTTGAAACATCAAAACTAATAGTTTGGTCTAAATAATTCATTACTCATATGGTGTTTTTTCATAATAATTGATTTAAATTATTTATATATTTGATAAATAGATGATAGCAATGAGATATGGTTGATTGGTTCTGTGCCAATTGTTAGAAAAACTGACGGTTTGAATGACAGGTTTTTTTTAATTATTTTATCATAACCTAAAATTTACTTATCAAACCATAATAATACTCTTAATTATTTGTATTTTGGCTGTGTATTTGATTTGGATGATAATTCGATTCCACTTGAATTACAAAATGGCTTCACTTTCTTAATCTGGACGAACAGGTATAAATAAAGAAAAAATATTAAATAAAAATAAAATCAACTAAAAGATAAAAAGTAACATCGGTGAAATATTTTGGGTTTTTTAGGGTTTGAGTGGTGCAATGGAGAGAGCATTTAATTACTAAAAAAAAATCACAATTCATGGCGAGAATTGGTTAAGAGAGACCTGAGATTTGGTTTTAGTTGGGAATCTTCGGCTTCGAATTTGGTTGCTAGAGCCAGAGCTTTTGCTCATTGGTAATTTCAAATTTTATTTTACTCCCATTTTATCTTTAATTTGGTTTAAAGGTCGTATTTATACGTGTTGAATATTGTTATTATTATGACATCGTAAATAACAGCCAGCAATAATTGGTCAATGCAAAAAAAAAATATGACATCATGTTTAATTACTTTATGTTTCAAATCATTGTAAATATATTTTTGTTTTTTTATAAAAGTACAAATATCATTGGTATTTCTTCAAAAAAAAAAATAATTGGTCAATGCAAATTATATATATAAATAAATAAATTATTTAGAAAAAAGCTCACTTTTGCCCCCGAATTATACCGAATTGTGCAACTTGCCCCCCAAACTCTAATTTTGTTCATTTTGCCCCCTGAACTCTCGATTTTGCTCACTTTTGCCCCTTCCATCGGTTAACTGCACAGTCAGCAGTTAACTGATGACGTGGCTGTGATGATGTGGCAATTTTTGATGATTGTACTGCTGACGTGGCAAAATTTATATTATAAAATTACATACCCAATAACTAAGAAATTTATCCAATAACCCATTATTTAATCAAACCCAATCCATTAACCCAAATATTTGAACCCCTCTCTCAATCACTCACTCAGGTCGTGGTCTCTCTCTCCCTCTCCATTACACTCGCCGAGCATCTCTCTCCCTCGCCATTAGAATCGCCATCGCCGGTCCGTCGCCGGTCAGTCGCTTCTCACCGTCGGTTAGTTCCCCTTTCTCTTTCTCTTTCTCTTTCTCTTTCTCGGTGGCTTTCTCTTTCTCTCTCGCGAGTGGAATTTTAGGGTTTTCTGAAATTAGGGTTTTGAGTGGAATTTTAGGGTTAATTTAAGCAAAAAAAAAGTAAATTAGGGTTAATTTCAGCCAACAAACAGCAATTTTCAGCAAAGTAGGGTTTATTCAGCAAAAAAACAGCAATTAGGGTCAATTTCAGAAAAAAAACAGCAAAATTAGGGTTAATTTCAGCAAAAAAACAGCAAATTAGGGTCAATTTCAGCAAAAAAACAGCAAATTAGGGTCAATTTCAGCAAAAAAACAGCAAATTAGCATATTTATTTGTCCAATTTCAGCAAATTAGGGTTTTTTTTGTCCAATTTCAGCAAACTAGGTAATGGTGAAAGAAGGTTTCAACAAAAAGGCGAAAAAGGCGAAGAATCTCATTCAAGAAACGTCGATTCGGAAGTTCAACAAAAAGGCGAAAAAGGCGAAGAATCTCATTCAAGAAACGTCGATTCGGAAGTTGAACAAAAAGGCGAAGAAGCTCATTCAAAAAGGCGAAAAAATCGATTTTCATGGTTTTGTTTATGAAATTTGTAATGCTTTAGTGATTAAAAAATCGATTTTAATGGATTGGGTTTGATTAAATAATGGGTTATTGGATTTATTTCTTAGTTATTGGATATGTAATTTTATAATATAAATTTTGTCACGTCAGCAGTACAATCATCAAAAATTGCCACGTCATCACAGCCACGTCATCAGTTAACTGCTGACTGTGCAGTTAACTGATGGAAGGGGCAAAAGTGAGCAAAATCGAGAGTTCAGGGGGCAAAATGAACAAAATTAAAGTTTGGGGGGCAAATTGCACAATTCGGTATAATTCAGGGGGCAAAAGTGAGCTTTTTTTCATAAAAGAAGTCTAAACATTTGCATAAAATGTAAAAAAAGAGATACAAATCAAGCAATTCATTGTTTTAAGGTTTGAAATTAGGGTTAGCAAGGCCAATTACAACGGCACCTAAGTTGGCCTGCAACGTGAGCACAATAACCTGTGGCATCTTCTCCTTTATTCTCCTTGCATCTCACTACACAACCCAAATTCATGCACCCAATTGTTTCGTCCAAGAATTCATCACAATTTTCTGCTTCCACTTTTTGCACCAACATTTCCACTACAAAAAATAATAAAAAAGTATTATCATATTTTCTTTGCGTAGTGGTGAATGGTGACGAGGGGATTTGAGGATTTGAGTACCTGAAATGGCCATGACAAGAACCAAAAGAATAGTGGTGGTAATGGAAAGTTTGGCCATTTTTTTTCTGATCTATAGAGAAGAAAGGAGGGTAATATCTTGTATTTATAGATTCATCATGAATGAATTTCTTTTGGCCAAAACAATATCTTTTGTTTAAATGTAGATTCATTAATTTTGCATTTTGTATTTTCTAGTTTTAATGTTGATCTATGACATTGCATTAATTAATTTATTTACTATATCTTGCATAAATTAGTATGTCTAAAGTAAAAACAATCATTGATTAATTTATTTTCTATATCTTGCATAAATTAGTATATCTAAAGTAGGAACTTTCATTAATAAAAATAAAAAAAATCCAATAATAATACTTTTGAGAAAACTAATTTAATTCACATGAATATTATTTTTGGTTTATGAACAAAATAGTGTTATTGAATTTAGTTGATTTGCATTGTTGATGAGTTCTTTTTATGTGTAGTACTATTGCAAGAGCTAACATTACTTAATTAAAAATAATTTAAAATTTTTGCTAACAAATAACCTTTATACCACTAGTTATTTTGGTTGCTATTTATTACACTCATATATTAGCGTTATTATACTCCTTCGATCATGCAAAAATATATTTTTTAATATATGAAGAATCAAATATAATAAATATAGAAATATAAATAAGTCAAATTATTCACACTTTTTGTTTTTTTTTTTCTTAATGATCTCCATGATTTAAACTTCAACTAGAAAATGGTATTTAGTCTTCGGATGTGTAAAAACGTCTAATTATTATTATTATTATTATTATTATTAAGACATGTCATTTTTACATTTCTCAATTCTAATAAAAATTTATGGAAGATAATTGCATTAATCAATCATCATTAATAGGGCATAATGGTCATTTGATAAAAAAAAATTAATTGTTCTTAATTAAGTCATGTTAGTTCTTGTAATAACATCATCCTTTTTTATATATGTGAGAAACAAATTACGAAACATTATTTTTAAATGCATACCATAATTAATCAGGGATATTTGGTAAAATCATGAGTATGAAAAATTGATATGATCACCCTACCTTTAATCATATTCCTAATTATTAATAACCAAAATTTCTTAATGAAACATAATATTATTTCATTGGGAAGTGATATTGATCGAAAAAGTAATAACTATATGCAAATAAATGAACTTTTAAAGTTGAAATATATTTTGAGTATGAATTTATCATTTGAATTTTAAAGTGTTGACGTTCCTTTCCAAATTATTTTTTTTTCTTTTTTAAATCAACTTAATTGGACTTAGAAAGTTAGAATTCAACCAATTTGGTCCTTATTTTGGTCAAAACTAAAAGGCCACATTTTACATATTCTATCTAGATGGCATTGGATGTTTGTATGTGGTGATGTAATAGGTTGAAAGATATGCATGATCACATTCACCAAATTGAACTTTAGTGAGCAAATTCAAATTGGTCAAGTTAAAATGAATAAATTAATATTATGAGGCATGAGTCGTGACTCATGAGTGCATCTTGACTTGCAAGATTAGAATTAGAATTTGGAATCCGAATCAAAAGAACATTGTAATCCCAATAAATCATATTCCAAACAAGTACTGTACAAAAAAAAGAACACAAATATTAAGGAACCCACCTCATGAAACACTTGTACAGTTTCATTATTCTCTAGAATATATGCTAGTCTCTTTTTAAGTTAAGTTGCATCATGCTGTTTTAGCTCTTGTTTGCTTTTATACACGTCACACAAAATATATTAATGTCATTCATGAATACTGTATACCAATATTTGTAAAATACAAGTCGAATACGGGTCATAGATATTTCACGTATCAGTTTCATTGTTTTTTATTATGTAGCAATAATGAATACTTCTCATATATTTCACCGATACATATGGATATTTCTAACGTACATAAAAAATATATAAACTCGAAAATAAATTTTAAATTTTAAATCAAATAAAAAGTTGATACGTGTAAATAATTAAATATAAGAAATGTTCTATTTTATAACATGATAACAAACTTTGAAGTATACATTAAATATATAATATATACTATTCGGTACACTAATAATTATTAAATATATAAATTATAATTAATAATATATATTCAAGATTTCTGTATCGTGGGATTTGTATCTACACAAGAGTTGTAATAATTACCTCTCTGTAAATTGTATTTAGCATGTCGTCAACATTTTTAATAATAATAATAATTTTGCCTCAATTTCATATTTGATAATTTAAAAATACAAATCAATTAGATTTCATGTAAATAACATGAAATACTTTCATTCGTAAATTTTACGTTTGACCAATAAATCACATTCCTGCATATAGTTCTCTAGAATTTAGGCTACATGCATTTCTGCATTGTAATCACCAATTAAAATCAGTTCCAGATTATTTTTGGAATTTTCTCAAAAAGAAAATTAGTTTTTGAATTTTTATTCTAAAAGAGGCTACATGCACAAATGCTCCTCCCAATAAATCACATTCCAAACAAGTACTGTACAAAAAAAAACAAATATTAAGGAGCACACCTCATGAGAGTTGAGACACTTGTACAGTTTCATTATTCTCTAGAATATAGGCTCGTCTCTTTTTAAGTTAAGTTGCATCATGCAGTTTTAGCTCTTGTTTGCTTTTATACACGTCACACAAAATATATTAATGTCATTCATGAATACTGTATACCAATATTTGTAGGATACAAGTCGAATACGTATCAGAAGAAAGGAATGTAATGTCGTATTTATAGATTCATCATGAATTAATTTCTTTCTTTTGGTAATGTTTTAATGTGTCCTCAACAATATCTTTTGTTTAAATGTAGATTCATTGATTTTGCATTTTATGTTTTCTAGTTTTAATGTTGAGTTATGACATTGCATTTTGAGATTTAAATGTTTGATCTATGACATTGCATTCATTAATATAGTAGCATAAATTAGTATGTCTAAAGTAAAAACCATCATTGATTAATTTATTTCCTTTATCTTGCATAAATTAGTATATCTAAAGTAGGAACTACCATTGAATCAAATAAAGAAAAATCCAATAATAATACTTTAAGATAACTAACTTCATTTACATGAATATTATTTTTGGTTTATGAACAAAATAGTTTTATTGGTTTTAGTTTATTTGCATAGTTGATAATGAGAAACAAATTACGAAGCATTATTTTTTAAATGCATACCATATTTAATCAGGGATATTTGGTAAAATCACGAGTATGAAAAAATTGATATGATCACCCTACATTTAATCATATTCCTATTAATTGATATGATTTCATTGGGAAGTGATATTGATCGAAAAGTAATAACTATATGCAATAAATGAACTTTTAAAGTTGAAATCTATTGAGTATGAATTTATCATTCCTAGTGGTGATGTTCCGTTTCACATAAATTTATTTCTATTTTCTAAATGAAATTAATTGAACTTAGAATGCAACCAATTTGATCCTTATTTTGGTCAAAACTAAAAAGGCCACATTGTTACATATTCTATCTAGATGATATTATTGGATGTTTGTATGTGGTGGTGTAAATGTGTAATAGGTTGGAAGATATGCAATATGCATGATCACATTCACCAAATTAAACTTTAGTCAGCAAATTCAAATTCAAATTCAAATCCCAACAACTTCCTTCCTCGCCTACAAAACCGAATATTCCAATCCTTATTCCTTCCAACCACACAGCGGTCCCAAACTTTCCAAATCCTTCAACTCCGTTTCTAAATTAATGGAGACATCCATTATTTAAATATTAATGTTAAGAGCAGAGAGCCGTTTCGTCTCTTTTTACCTTTTAACTGGATAATAAATAATAATAATTAATAATAGAGGAATACTCGCGTGTTATCCACCAAAATTCAAATCGATGCGAATATTCCCACTTATTCCCTCGCGCCTCCATTGTTCTCTCCAGAGCCTGCTTATTCTCCAACTTATTCCTGTTCCAAAGAATATGGAATAATCACGGAGTATTATTAATTTATTATTAATTAACATCCACTAATACATCAACTTATTCTCCCACTTCCTTTACCTCTTAAATGAAACGACGCATAATAATATTCTTTGGCATCTTCTTCTTTTCTTCTTCTCTCCACCTATTTAAACTCCCCTTCTAATCCACCATTTCCCACCAAAAACCAACAATTCAATTTCCCTCTGAATTCTTAGTCTTACTGCGAATTTCTTACGGCAATTTGAAGAAAATGGCTGGAATTGTAGTGGTGTTTGATTTCGACAAGACGATTATTGACTGCGACAGTGATAATTGGGTCGTAGATGAGCTCGGCGAGACTGAATTGTTCGACAAACTTCTCCCTACAATGCCATGGAATACTCTCATGGTATATTTCTTTTGATTTAGGTTTCGTAAATGTTCTTCTTTGGTATTTGTACAAGCTTCTAACGCTTCATAATCTGAAAATATCACAGGATAGAATGATGAGTGAATTGCATGCAAAAGGCAAATCGATTCGAGACATAGAAGAAATCCTAACAAAGGCCCCAATTGATCCGAATGTAATAACTGCCATTAAAGCAGCTTATGCACTGGGCTGTGATTTGAGGATTCTGAGCGATGCGAATACATTTTTCATCGAAGCGATTTTGAAGCACCATGGATTGAGAGAGTATTTCACTGAAATTAACACGAATCCTAGCTATGTGGATGAAGAAGGAAGACTCAGGATCTTTCCTCATCATGATTTTCACAAATCGAGTCATGGTTGCGATTTGTGCCCTCCTAATATGTGCAAGGTAAGAACTTAACCATGTTTTCATAATCAAATAACCAAATCTCTTTCAATTAGAGATCAAAAACTCATCTTTCGAATTCTTTCTAAATTCACAGAGCAAAGTTTTCGAACGAATGAGAAATTCGGCAATGGCTGAGGGCAAAAAACACTTCATTTACTTAGGCGATGGTAAAGGGGATTACTGCCCATCTCTTCGCCTGAGCGAATCGGACTTTGTAATGCCGAGAAAAGAGTACCCGTTATGGGAATTGATTCGAAGCAACCCGTCATTGATAAAGGCAGAGGTTCACGAATGGACGTACGGGGAAGACGAAGCCAAGAAATTATTGCAATTGATTAGTTATGCCATTGAAGAGATTCGTTTCGAGGAGATGAGGAGTTGTATTCCTAATTTGGTGCATAATCAAACTCCTCGCCCTCTTAGGGTTCCTAACTAATTGTAACTCAATTATAGAGGAGTGTAATGTCTCGTATTTATAAGATTCATCATGAATTAATTTCTTTCTTTCGGCAATTTTTTAAGAGGGCATGTACCGTGTCACCAGATTTCAACACAACATCCTCAATTCTCTAATTAACCCACTTAATTAACTTATGGATTAACACATATAAATTAATTTAACCCATTTTACGTAATAATTAACATCTATCTCAATTAATAAATGATAATTAATATTTAAAAATTATTAATTTAATGTTTCTTATTAATTGGGATGTTAATTAAGTGGGTTAATTAAGAAATTGAGGATGTTGTGTTGAAATCTGGTGGCAAAGTAGAATTTCCCATTTTTTAATGTGTTTGTTCTTAACAATATCTTTTGTTTAAATGTTGATTCATTGATTTTGCATTTTATATTTGGGAGATTTACATATTCATCCTTTCTTAAATTTAAAATTACATATTTACCCTTCTTAAAATTAAAATATCACATTTACCCTTTCATAAATCTAAAATATTATATTTGTCCAAAAATTAAAAACTATCCGATTTCTCCGTTAATATTAATTGCCAACAATTAAAATTACTATTTTACCTTTTACATATTTACCCTTATAAAAATCCAAAATATCATATTTACCCTTTCAAAAATAAAATTATCATAATTACCCACACCACGCATAAACAGTCTTTCACCAATACCAGAGAAACCAAAGAAGAGCTATTAAGTTGCACCATGATTAACAAGAACTGCCCTGAATCTTCTCATGAGGCGGTTCGGTTCGACCCAACATGCCAGTCAGTGCCACGTAGCCGGAGAGGCGTAGCAGCACCATCAACGCCCAATTTGGAAAAATGATCCGCATCTCCACCGTGGCCAAGACAAGCATGGAAACAGTTAAAACAGGAGCTTTTTCTTACCATTTCGACCGGGTATTTTTTCTTAGTCTCAGTCTCGAACAGGTCTTTTTTCTTACCGTCAATTTAAAAAGTTACAATTTACAAATCTCTTCCTCTTTACAATTTTTTTTGTTAAATAAATTGTCATGAATCATAATTTAAATGCAAAAATAGAAGTGGCTTGAACCAGAAATTTACAAATCTCTTCCTCTTTACAAACTTTTTGTTAAAAAACCTAGTTTCTCTCCCCAATAAAAAACTAGGCATCCAATCAAAAAATATTCAAAAATAAAAAAAAAATTCAAACCCAAAAGAATATAATACGATATGCGGAAACAAAGAGCAATAAAATCCTGATTTCAAATTCCAAGAATCCAAATCCCAGTTTCTCTCCCCAAATTTCAAAATCCACATCATTCAAAGTCTTGACCACATCAGACACGAAACCCAGTATCGCAAAATTCTCCACTAATTCAGATCCAAAACCCAATAACTCAAAACATATGTATAACATCAAATTGTTATCTTGGTTTTACATTGCCCCTTAAATATAATGGTATTATTTTGTGAATTTTCTAATTTAGAATTTTGTATGATACTATTATGCGAGAGTTATTGCGTTTTGGATCTGAACTAGAGGAGACTTTTGAGTTATTGAGTTTCGGGTCTGATGTGGTGAAGATTTCGAAGTTGTTGATTTTTAAATTTTGGGAAAAAAACTGAGATTTGAATTCCTAGAATTCGAAATCGGGGTTTTATTCTCCTCTTTGTTCCCGAATATTGTATTACATTGAGTTTCATGTCAATTTATTTTACCAAAAAATTGTAAGGAGGAGGAACTGGAATTATAATTTGTAACTTTTAAAATGATTAATAAAAAAAGGTATCTAATCAAGATTGAGACTAATAGAATATACCACCGGATGTTTCAGGCTGGCTCCTCTTTTAATTGTTTCCATTTTTGTCTTGACTACACAAACTTATTCAAATTCCTTCATAATTCCCACGAGTCTATTTACAAAAATTAAAAAAATTAAAACAGTTCAGTTATAAAAAACAAATCCAACATGAGAGAGAGAGAAAGAAAATTGGTTCTATTTGTTGCTTATTTTGCTTTATGTTGATTGTTTACGAATTAATTTGACAAATTTGCCAGGATTGAGGCTCAATTGAAAAAAATGAGGACAAATCGAGCTGCATTTATGTCAAACTGAGGGCCAATTGAGGTAAATTAGGGTAAAATCGAGGCAAAATTGCACAAGTAAGGGCTAAATTGAGTTAAATTAGTCTTACTAATCTTCCCATAAATAAGGGCTAAAATAAAGAGATTAAAAGAAAATAACCTCGAGTTAAAAAATATTCAATAATGTTATGCACCTAGATTTTGCACCTAGATTTTATCTAGATGTATACGTGGCAAATCACAGTGCATCCACCTCAAATAATTAAAAGGAAAGTACATTCTGAAAATTCCAAATTTAATCGCCACGTGTACTTCTAGGTGCAAATCTAGAAAAAATTTCTAGGTGCATATCATTGTTGAAAAATATTCCCCTTCTTTCTCTCAGATGAAAATTCACCTTCGTGCCTCCTTATAACTGAAACAAGGTAATAAATTCTGCAAACAAGTCCAAAGTTTAGCGATAATCGCAGAAAAGGTACAAACCAACCTTAGCTCAGTTGGTAGAGCGGAGGACTGTAGTGTTGCAGATAAATCCTTAGGTCGCTGGTTCGAATTCCGGCAGGTCGGATTTTTTTTTTTTCTGCTGAACTTTTCTAATAAAAACTTTTTTGCTGAAAAGCTTCTGGTAGTACAATGGTAATACAAATCATAGAACCTCCCCGGCTTCTCGCCTGTTAAATCGCCTCCATGTGAAACTGCGCCGAAGTAGCGGGTACAGACACTGGTACCGGTTCAGTAAGGGCATCGCAACCAGCCGGGGTGTAGAAAGGGCGAAGAGGGGACAGGTGTCGACTTCTCATTGATCGAAGAGTTCAAGCAAGGAGAGAGAAGGTTGGCCGGTCTATAAATTCCCAACCAAAATTGAGGAATTGAGATGTTGGATCCTCGATTCTCCAGGATTCACATGCATAAATAAAAATCGGAATTTAGAGTCTCGAGTTGTAAGCTGGAACTTGTATTCCCAATTAATGCAGGATTATTGTCTTTTCATTAAGTACATGGTAATAGTCATTAAATTCATTGTTGAATTTTATCATTCTAATAGGGATCGGGTCTTGCCCAAAGAGCTTTGGACAAGATTCCGTCCAAAGCTCTTCATAATTTTAAGTTTTTTATCTGATTTCAATAAAAAATTTATCATATTTGAATAATGTAAGATCAAATTAAATAAATCATCCACTTTTCACAAAAAATTAAACAATTTGATATGATTTTTGTTGATATTCGAAATTTTGTGTAATTTGAAAATAATGCAAGGATTTTAATGTAAATTTGCATTTTAAAAATTATCAACGTTAAATTAAAAATCATGTGATTGTGAAGACGCTTTGGACAAAATCTTGTCCAAATCACTTTGGGCTAGACCCGCCCCCTGATGCTTCAATCGAATGTGTTTCAATGGATTGATTAGACCATGAATTAATGGTTAAATTGATTGATTCAATTAAGAGTTGATTAATTCAATTAAGAAGTCTAACCAGTCGAAGAAAGACTCACAAAGAGAGAGGGACCGAGAGTGGCTCATTTTCTCTGTTGAGTAAAGTAGAAAAAGTGAGACGAAATGAACGTTTCATATTCATTATCTCCTTATATCTTAATCAAACGATTAAGAAATAAGTTACGTGGCTCATTGCGATACCTTGGTATTGGAAATTTAATAAGAGGTTGTTAATGTGATTTTGAACTTACAACTGAGAAGTATAAAGGCGGAATTTTGGCAAAAACCTAACGCGTCATGTTCTTGTTCACGTATTTCAAGTTCAGAAACATACAATAAGAAAAACCTAACTCGTCATGTTCCCATAACTCGCAATTACATAGTTTTTAGAATCTCATTTTTATTTAAATAGACAAAGCAAAAACCAAAGAAGATAAAATACAAGGACTAACCCAGCGCCTTATTTATTATATTTATTCAAGAAAACACATAATTAACATATTTATCTGTAACTACGATACAAAGGCGTATACATGCAGCTCTCAGCATATTTCACCAGATCCTTAGGACGAGGCCTTCTGCTCGCCAACCCTATATAAATCAATTAAATAAACAATGAATTTTAGTAAAATAGAAATATCGATTATTTCTCAAATAATGAAAATAGAGGGTCTTTTTATGTAAATTACCGAGTTCATAAGCCTTGGCAGCTACATTGGCTGCAATATGGGCTGAGATTTTGCGGATATTCGTGAAAGGAGGGTAAATTAGTCCTTTCGCAAAGTTCTCTTCGGACACCTGTGCTGCTAATGCCTCAGCTGTTCAAATAATGAAATAATAATTAATTAAAATATGACTAATTAAATAAATATATTTCTTATTATTTCGTTTTTTTACTCACCAGCTGCAAGGAGCATATCATCATGTACACGAATCGCACCGGAGATAACCAAACCAAGACCCAATCCAGGGAAAATATATGCATTATTTGCCTTTTGAATAAAAAACAAAATAAATAATAATTATTAGTTATTTATTTCACGAATATAATTTAAAATTTGGATAGTTACCTGGCCAGGCACGTAGGTCTTGCCCTCAAATTCAAATGGATCGAAAGGGCTTCCACTAGAAAATATAGCTTTCCCCTATTTAAATTATTAAATAATATATTGCTAAGAATATTTAAATAAATGACATATTTAAATTCAAAATTCGATTTAAAATAGTTTACCTTGGTCCAAGTGTATGCTTGCTCAGCAGTGCACTCAGCTTGGGAGGTCGGGTTTGAAAGCGCAAGAATTAAAGGTTTCTAAATTTTCATAAAGTTTGGGTTTTCAATTAGTACAATATTTTTGGTCAATAATTATTATAATTAATTGTATTACCTCATTAAATTCAGCCATTGCTTCGATGACCTCTTGAGTGAAAGTCTGGCCTACACCTGAAGTCCCTATCAACACTGTTGGCTTTATCGCCTTCAGTAAAAAAATATATATATATATTATTTTATTATTATAAATAATTATACGCTGATTGAGTTTGTATAAATATTTTGGTACCTTAACAGCTTCGAAGAGGGTCTTGACAGGTTCATGCTCATGAGCCCAAGGTTGCTTAAAGTGTTGGAGCGATTCCATGCGTGAACTCACAACCAAACCCTAATTTCATTTAATTTTTATTTTACAATAACAAAATATACAATTACAAAAAATTAAAAAGTTAAAAAGACTTATATTGTTGATATATAAATATATAATACAAACCTTTGAATCGACGAGCCAGAGTTTCTTTCTCGTCTCCTCTACTGGAATCTTCGTCTACAAAATAAACGTTGTTGAATCAAAATAATTTTATTAATATGCAAATTAAATGCTATAAATATAAAATATTAAAAAATATGAATTAGTTATAAACCTTCGTTGACATTTCAAGAGCTATGAGCTCAGCAATACCCGTTCCAGCCTACACTTAGCAACAATACAAAAATCACATATTATCAATATTTAATATATATAATATTGTATCAATATACTATATTAACCTCTCCAGCACCAAGGAATAAGAAAGTATGGTCAGCTAAAGTTCCTCCAATTAATTTCAAAGACGCAACTAATCCTGCAAGCACAACCGCAGCCGTTCCCTGAAAATTAAAAAAATTAAAGAAAAACTCGTTAATTAATCGAAAAGTATTAAATTAGGATTATAATTTCTATGATAATAATATTATTTCGATTTATTTTTATTAAAATATAATATTTACCTGAATATCATCATTGAAGACAAGATGAGTGGTGCCGTATTTCGCAAGAAGCGTAAACGCGTTATGATTCGCAAAATCCTCAAACTGCAAGAAAATAGTATATTAGGAAATAATTAATAATCATCATTATGACTTATAAGTTATTATCTATATAATGTGTTGTGTGAAACCTGAATGAGAACTTTTTCGCCGTAATTCTGCTTCACGGCAGTCATGAATTCTTGAAGAAAATCAGCATATTCCTAATTAAATTCATAAAACAAAATCAGACACAAATAAATATTAATAAAAATAATAATTCATATAATCCAAATTAGCATATTATTAAACCTGTCCAGTTGCTCTTTTTTGTTTCAAGCCAATATAAAACTCATCATTCAATAATTTCTCATTATTTGTCCCCACATCAAGTGTGATTGGTAAACACTGTAATTTAACAAAATGATATAAACATGTTAGAAACAGAATATTGAGAAGAAATTTTCAATATTGAATATTAGCAAAATTAGTAAAGTTCTTACAGCAGAAGGGCGGACCCCACCAAGTGCAGTGTACAAAGATAATTTACCAACAGGTATCCCCATTCCCTAATAACAACAAATAAATATATTTAATATTAATATTAATTAATATTAATATTAATAATAATAAAGCTGACCTGGCAACCAAGATCACCGAGTCCTAAAATCCTCTCTCCATCAGTGACAACAATAACCTGAATGCTCCTCTCGGGCCAGTTCTTCAATGTCTCTAGAATCTTTCCCCTATAATTCCATACAATTGAGTACAAAATTGAAGATATTTAATATAAATTATAATGCAGAATAAAATAGAATATTACTTTTCGTTGAGACTGATATAGAGTCCTTGAGGACGTTTAAAAATGGACCCGTATTTCTGACAAGCCTCTCCTACAGTTGGAGTATATACAACTGGAAGTAATTCCTCCACATTGTCTATGAGTAATTTATAAAAAAGCCTCTCATTCCTCTCCTGCAATTTCAAAAAAATAAAAAAAATAAACATATTTTTAATAATTCAAAATAAGATTAAATAAAAATAAAAAAATATTTTTTATTTTTTTGGTTTTACCTGGAGGTCCATCATGGCCGTGTAACGCTGGAGCGGAACTTCATAGGATCTTAAATTGTGCATAATCTTCCTCTCCTAATAATTTAAAAAAATAAATAATAAGTTTTGAGGGGCATGTATGATATTTTCAAGTTTTTATAGGGGTTGATAAAAAAAAATTTGAAAATTGGACGAACTTGGAGGTCTTGAGTGATGATAGAAGGAGGCAAGAGGCCTCGCAAGTAGTGTGCGTCTCTCTCTTTCTCAGTGAAAGCGAGTCCTTTGTTGTGACGTGGATCTCTCAATAGTGTGTGTCCACTGAAGATCAAAATGCAAAAATTATTATTATTATTATTATTTTATTTTTTTTTATATTTTTGACTCGTACTAGTGATATTATTTAGGGAAAGAATGTAAATTTACATGATGGAGATGGACCATGACAAATAATCAAAGCAAAGTGCCCCACAAGTAACAATTATTGATATTAACAAGAGATCATATTCTTAGGATGTGACCACAAATAAATAAAAAGTCATGAATTTGGATTGATACAATGACTAACCATTTTAAGGTTTATTACTTCACTAGATTTTTTTTTTTTTTTTTGGGGGATTTTCCTAAAAAATAATTGAGCAAAAATAAAACTCCTCATGGTTCTTAAAAAAAACGAGGATGGAGACTTAAATCAAATTAACAAAAAAGATCAACATAACTAGACCAGAATCTAAAATTAACTAAAATTCAATCTTAGTGTTTTTTTTATCTATCAAAATAATAGCATCAAACTGGTAACATAAACTACAAAAGCTTCTGAATTTTGTATGAACTTATTATAATTAACCAAACAGGCTTTTCTAAGACCAAAAAAAAAAAACAGATTTTTGAGAAAAAAAAAAGAGAAGTGGGGAACCTAGCAACAGAGACAGTCCAAGGAGTGACGAGTTGATCCTCGGTGGCTTGATCCTCGCCGTAGAAATCCTCCACACCTCCGCCAATGGTGTGGGTCGGATCCATATCCAAAACCGACGGTCCTTCGCCTCTTATTCCTTTCATCGTGCTCTCCATTGCAACGCCTTCTCTCTCCTCTTCTTCTTCGCTCTTTCTGGTCTCGGCGAGTTGTGATAGCTTGTCTCTGAGGTAATGGAAGTGTTGGTTCTTCTGAGAATGATGTTGGAGTTGGAATGAGGAGGAGAGAAGGGGAAGATGGTAATATAAGGAGAAATGTTGGGTCAAATTGAATAAATGTTTTGGAATATTCTTTCTATTGACCATTTTTTATTTTTTATTTGCTCTTCTTCTGTGTGTTTGAATTTTCAATTTGGGTGTATATACTCGGGGTCCCTATTGTATTTTTCAAAATCAAATAAACACTTGTTTAATTTTGAATACATTGTTTTTTTGGTAATATGAGAAATCTTGTAATAATAAAATTAAATAAAATCAAGTAGGAACAAAACAAATATGGTGCAATCTTGAAAAAAATCATTATACATATTTAAATGGCATTTGATAAAAAATAAAAGAATAATTTATAATATTCATGGACGGAAATGTTGATGGGTACAATGATCCATGGATTATACTAAAATAATATCTTTTTTACAGTATATCAGAATTAAAAAAATAATAATAAAGACCAACAATTATACATCACATTTACCATTGTACAAAAAATATATTTATAATGGAATTGAAAATTATATGAAAGTAAATTTCCAATCTATGGTGGATATGTAGAGAATCTTTGATTTATCTATAAGGAGCCCAAAATGTCAAAAAAGACGAGACACAAAGAGTGGAATTATAATGCTGTCACAGTCCAATCAATACCACAAAAATATAATCTTCTTCTTTTGATAAATTACCACAAATCTCATCTTATATATTAATTAACAAAATTATTATTAATTAGTAATAGTCCTGAGTGGATGTAACGTATGATGGTTGTTAATATTCTTCGGGGGTTAATTAATAAAAGGGAAATTTTCAAAAAACCTCCTATCTTTTTTGGATATTCTAAAAAACCCCCTATTTTTTTGGAAACTCCAAAAAACCTCCTCTACCAAACTTTTATTTTCAAATATCCCCTATGAGATTAAAATTAACTATGGATGGTGTTAAATATTTTTTTATGACCAAAATATCCTTCTTTTTACATATTTAGTAATTAAAATAATATTTTTGTTATTTATATTAATTTTAAAAAAGTCCTAATTTTTTTTTAGCTTATAATAATTTTTAAAAAATAATTATCATATGTTATATTTATATAATTTTAATATTTCCTACATTATATATATTTGACTTTCATATTTTTTTTACTGAAAAAATAACATAAAATAATAATAAGATGAACAATAATATTAAAAGAACACCTTACAAATATTTAAAAATTAAAATATCATGAATCTATTAAAAACATACATAAAAGAAGAACGAAAATAAAAATAAAATAGATGTTTAAAGAAATATTTTTCTATCATTATATTTTCAAGGTGTTTATTTTATTATTATCTGATGTTAATTTTTCATGAATAATAAATGAAATATTAAAATTATACATACACAACATTTAATAATTTTATTTTTGCGAAATCATTATATGTTAAAAATTATTTATGAATTTTCTTAAAACTAATAAAATTAATGAAAAAATAACAAAAATATACATATGAAAATAGAAGGATATTTTGGTCAAAAAAAAATTTAACATCATCCATGGTTAGATTTAACCCCCATAGGGGTATTTGAAAATAAAACTTTGGTAGAGGGGGTTTTTTGGAGTTTCCAAAAAGATAGGGGGTTTTTTAAAATATCAAAAAAAAATAGGGGGTTTTTTGAAAATTTCCCTTAATAAAATAAAGTGTGTGCTGTGTTTATTGGGAGCACGGAAGAAAAGATGTGAAAGTGGCAGGAATTACGCAACGACTTTCTATTCTGTACAGTCGGCACTCCCCCATACCAATCTTTGATTCATGTCTCCCAAAAGAGTCCACGGAAATATTAGCCGCCTTTGTCCTGTACTGGCCAAGAGAACATGCAAGTCTAAATTTCAACGAAAGAGTTAAAAGAGAAAATAATTGTTATTGGTAAGTTGTATTTTTATTTCAATTTTAATCGTATTATATGTAGAGCACACAACGGTTATTTATATAATTAAAAAAAAAAAAAAACTCGCTAATCGTGATGTACATATTTAATTTATTAATACAAAATGAGTGTGGGTTAACCCACCTCATAGAAAATTCAAAAAAAAAAAAAAATGTCATATCCAATTAGAATCGATTCTTTCGATCAAAACCAAATACGAACAGGCCTTAAAAAAAAAAAAATATATATATATATATTTTTTAGTAAAACAGCGGGAAAGAGGAGAAATGGAGAAAATAAAAAACACACACAGCGAAAGATAAATGGGGAGAGTCGAACTGGTTAATCGATTTTTGGGTTGAAAAGATATTATTCACACTCAGACAAACATTATAGTTTTTAAAAATTATTTTCAAAAATAAAAAATAAATAAATAGTTCTCAAAAATCATACCTATCTGGCTGGTATGCTTTTAGAAGACTATTTTAGTCATTTAAAATTATTAATATTATTGTTATAAATTTCACTAGAGTTTAAAAGATTCAACCATTGAGTTTCGGGTCATTCGGATTTCGGTCGCTCGAGTTTCGGATCATTCGGTTTCGGTTCGGGTCGTTGCATTTTTAACATTTTTCGGTTCGGATCGAATTCGGGCGGGTCGTGTCACATTTTGCCAGCTCTAGCCGTACATTAAAGGTTTGGAAATTTGATATTTTGACAAGTTTAAGTGCATAAATTTGATAAAAACTGATTTTGAAAGGTTAAATTTGATTTTGACAATTTTAAAGGTTCAGATTTGATATTTTGTGTTTTAGAAGGGATATATATGAAATTACCCTTATTTTATTTATTCTCTCTGTATCACTGGACTATAAATGGACCTTCAATTATTTTGAGGTTATTGGCCCAAGCATATTTCATCTAATTATTTTATCATTAATACCATTTACATATTATATTTTCTTCCCTAACAATTGTTTAATGTTATTTTCATATTTATTTCCCCTATCTGATGCATTTCATTTCACAAAAGAAATAAAAAAATACAAAATGAAGGTGAAGAAAAAAAAGGGGGGCGCGGGATAATTTACAAAAGAAATACAAAATATGATAATTATTTTTTTGTAGATTAAAGAAAAATCTTGAATTGATTTAATACTATTCTTTGTGAACATGCAATGAATTTTCTTGCAAAAGAGGAAATGAAGTTTACATGAATGATCACTAATTAGGAGTTAGGAACCTCATTCATTTTGTTCTCAACAAGTCATGCATTTTATATGATATGATACCCAATATATATATACAAATTCGTCTTGTATTTTAAGACATAAAATGAAGGTGAAGAAAAATAAAAGATTATATATTGCCACCACTAAAGCCCTACTTATTATTATTTCACAATATACTGAATTTTCCATTAACGAGATGCTGGTGGAAACAGAATTCGAGACCGTAATTTGTATTTCGGAATACTATATCAGACTTATTTCTCTACGAATCACATTGCAATCGATGATAAATTTATCATTGCTTTTCAAAAACTCGTAAAATAACTGCTTGAATTATATAGCGACTTGTGGAATTCGGGACTCACGAGCACAATCAATTTAAATATAATATCTCTAAACTAGGAGAATAATTAAGGAGAACAATATCTACGGGCAAATATGATAAACCCGAGCAAAAGAACATGCTGGCAGTTTAAAAGCGAAGCAAGTATAAACAAAACTATCAATTGGACGTCCTATTTAAATCTCCATCTTCGTATTTTATTTTTCGATGTTGTTATGCTTAAAAGAAAAAAATAATGAAAGAGATATAACAAAATATCACATTTTGACAAAAATAACAAACCAAACAAAGTTCGAAATTTATATCCAACAATTTTCACCCCATAATAACAAAGAGAACAAAAATTCCTAATTCTCCGCCTCTTCAAGCATATCAAAAAACCCTTTTTCATGCACTCTTTCAAAAACGCCCTTATCAAAATTCAACGGACCCGTTGCCTCAAATCGAGTCCACAATTCCCTTTTCAAAGTCTCCTCTCCTTTCTTACGAGCCGTGCTCTTGAACAAATCTCTCTCCAAATTTTCGTCCTTTTTATTTCGAATTGTGTTATAACGAGGCGTAAATGCCAATTCTACGCGGTTCGTTTCGTCTCCTGGTTCCATTACCACACAAGTCTTTGGAGGAGATAAGAACCATTCGAGAGTCTCGCTAACTTCTTTCTTTCTGTTAATTATTTCGTACTTGCGTTCCAGATTCTCCAAAACCGGATCTTGGAATTCCTCTAAATCCGGTTTTGATTTACCGGGTTTCGATTTGGGGGTTGGATGAACTTGAAACCCTGGAAAATCTGAAACCGTGCAAGGAAATGGGTTTTTTTTGGAGGGAGCTGGTCTTGATTTGGGGGGTAACGGAGTGAGGAGGAATAATTGTTTGCCTGCATCGATAACCGTGCAGGGTCCGGGACGCCAAGAGACGAGAGGAGACGGAGATACTTGCAAGTCGATGTGTGAAAAGTCGGTTTTGTCCTCGAGTTGGTTTTCTTCTTTTTCTTTGATCTTTTTTTGAGAAGGGTAAGGTGTAGAACGAATTTTGCTTTTGTCTTTGGAATTGAATGCTTGTTGGAGTCTCGAGAACCAAGGCTGTGAACGAAAAAAGGAATTAATGAAATGAATAGTCGCAAAATTGATTTGGGTATACCTTTAAAGAGGAATGCATCTCAGATAAAACATCGGTGAAAGATTCGATCTCTTGGCTTCCTTTCTTTGTTAATTCTTTTTGCTGAGCTACCAATTGATTGATCTGTGATAACTAAAAAAGGAATAAAAGCGTGAAAATTAGATTACAAATTACATAATGACCATAAAAATTGAACAAAGAAAAGACTTGATTTTTCATTGTATTACGAAAATAATGAAAACAAAAAGGCTCAATCCATATTATTACGAAAATAATTGAATTTTATACAGAAAACCAACTCAAATTTAGGGTTACCCTAATAATATTACAAGAAGGCCAAAACAAAACAATTCTGGTATAAGACACGGAGCAAACCCTAACCTCGGAAATGAGACCTGACAGATTGGAACTAACAACCGAAAGCTGCTGAAGCGGATCCTTTCTCTCAACGATCGTGATGCTTTCCTTCTTGATACAGGGAGTTTCGGGCCTATTCTGACAAATCGACTTATCTGAGAGTGGCCGCCTGAGCGCTGATTTCGCTCTGGACTGAGTTCGATTCTGCATCATTCAGCAATCCACTTGACTTTCCGACTTACTTCTGGTTCTTAAGATTGATGATTAAGAAAGAGTAATTTGAGAAGAGAAGAGAAGGAGAAAAGCGAGAGAGAAAGCTAACGGTCGAAAAATGAACGCTATGATTCAAATTTAGGGAAGGGATCCACTAACCCTAGAGGATGACAAATGCCGAGCCGACGAGTAGTCAGACAATCAGGAGTACAAGTTCTGTTTTTATTGAAAACCGGGAAATGTATTTCAAAGCTGGGACCGGGATTCTGGAAACAACAGAGGGATGCTAACTTCAGTTTTTCATAAACCGGAAATTCGATTCTGAAATTTCAATAATATCAGGGATTAGTAGGAACGCTGCACTCAAAAAACAAGAATTTATTCCTTTGCAATCTTGAAGAATACTTAAACCAACAAAAATTCCTTAGTTTATTTCCATCTTAAATCCTTTCAAATATTAAAACCCATATTCTAAATAAAGATCTTATCCTCAGTGCATGTATTCATTCCCTTTCAAGAATGGAATAAAGGCACGAAACCTTCACCAAAAGAAATAAAAAGGCACGATATATCGTCCGTCGAAATTATTCCGTCATTTTCATTCGAACCCCTCACTAGTTATAGTTAACATATCCTTCAAGAAAACTAAATTGGAAACTATAATAATTCTCTGAAATTAATCGAAGAATGGGTTGTTGTGGACAAAAGAACTTCTCGAGGTCGAAAGCGATGAAAGAAGAAACGATCGTTCGAGTTCCTGGCGCTTCGGTCCATTTAATGGATCAAAATAACGTGTACGGGCTCGCAAAAGGCGATCTAACTATTGTAAACATCACGAACGGAGAAACAAATCTCGCCACGATTATGCGAATCGGGAAAGATTTAGGTTGGCCCCTAACGAAAGACGAGCCCGTCGTGAAGCTCGATAAACTCCATTATTTATTCACCATTCCTGATAAAGATGGACGATTTTTGAATTATGGAGTTTCGTTCGCCGTGGAGAATTCGTGGTTGGCTTCGTTGGATATGTTTTTGAAAGAGCATGCTTGTTTTTCGACTCCTTCGAGTATTAAGAATGGCTCTTCTTCTTCGTCGGTGAAGGATAAGGAGAAGAATTCTTATGAGGTTTATTGGAAGGAATACGCGCCTAAAATCGAGGGTTATAATGGGGTTTTGGCTAAGGCCATTGCTGCGGGAACCGGAGAGATTGTTAAGGGAATTTTCATGTGCACTAATACATATACAAATCAGGTGTGTATTATATTTATGAATAATAAAACTATTATATTATAATAATTGTTTTGAATTATCATACAGGTACAGAAAGGCGCAAATTTGATTCAGACTCAAATGTCTCTTAAAAAAACTAACACGAACCGTTTCGATGATAAAGACCGATCCGATAAAACTAATCAAACCAACATAGTTAATGGAGAGATCAACAAAACCATCAAAAGGTACTTCTAAATACTCATTCAAACTAAATTCAGAAAAGAAAAAAATTACTCATTCAAACTAAAATAGTATTTTTAATACTTTTATGAATTTCATAACAGGGTGAGGAAATTAACAGAGATAACCGAGA
The DNA here is from genome assembly GCA_946800325.1 of Luzula sylvatica. Lineage (NCBI taxonomy): Eukaryota > Viridiplantae > Streptophyta > Magnoliopsida > Poales > Juncaceae > Luzula > Luzula sylvatica. The sequence goes on from OX326961.1 coordinate 2,230,058, forward strand.
AGATGAGTGCTTCTTTACTTGACGTGGTCATTTCCGTAACGGGTTCTATAACCGCTCCGCTATTTAATTCCAAAGCTGGCAAATCTTTTCTCACTATGGTTCCTGGAGAAGTTCTCCTCGCGTCTCTCGATGCAATAAGTAAACACCATTTTCGCGAAAATTTATTTAATAATTAATAAATTATCTCTCTTTTATTTTCATAATTTTTATATTTTTGGTATCGTAGATAAAGTAATGGATGCAGTTGAAACTGCCGAAAGGAAATCATTAGCTGCCACTTCCGGTGTAGTTTCCGGCGCTGTTTCTAAAAGGTATAATTAATTAAAATCACGAAATATCGAAATATCACGTGTACCCCTATAAAGCATGAGAAATACTAAATTATTATTCATTTTAAAATAAAAAACAAGAAAATGATGGTAGTTTCAAGATATTTGAATATTTTTATATTTTGTAGGGGCAATTATGATATTTCATATGTTTGTATATTATATAGGTTTGGAGAGAGTGCAGGAGAGGCGACCGAAGATGTATTCGCAACGACCGGCCATGTAGTCGGAACGGCTTGGAATTTATTCAAGATCAGAAAAGCGGTCACTCCGTCTTCTTCGCTCCCTTCTTCTATGCTAAAAAACGCGGTCCGCAACAAAACCTCATCATGATCTCCAGTAACATGTTGTATGTTATATTGCTGGAGATCTCCAGTAATCTGAATTATGTTGTATTAATGATTATGATAAGTTAAATGATTTGTATTATCTCAATTTAAAAGCAAAGAAAAAAACAAATGCAAAAGACATACCGAGTTCGTTTCCTACTATGATGTAAACTGTACGATTTTTAATATCTTGATATTTCGCAATATTTTTTTTTATTAGGAATCATCTGATAATATACCATATTTCTCAACTCGCTTCACTTGAATTTATCAAACAATATTTTACTGGTAATATTTCAGCCTCGATTGCTTCGATGGTACCATTATTTGTGAAATTTACACTTACACTCGCAAATAATTCGTTTGCACCTAGTTCCGTCACTTGTATAATCTCCATGGCAAAATCCCCAAATCATTTGAAAATTTATTGTAATTTTAATTTTCTTGGGCAGAGTAACAGAAGTTTAATTCTCGATTTTTCCTCCAAGAACACCATGTCATTTTCTTTTTCTCGTGTTGGAGTGATTTCAATCCAAAGATCTAATTTTGGGCATAGTTCATCCTCTTCTCTTTGCACAATTGTGATGCGACAAATTGACTCTTATCCTTTCACACTAATTATTGTCCTGATTAACAAAATTTTAAATTATAAAGTCAAATGAAGAGGCTCAATAAGCTGCACGTAAGTATAAACTTCTCCTTTCATATAAATAATGTTGTTACATCGCCAAATAAGGACCACAAAATTGGCTTTTAGGTAATTTCAGCAATTGAAATGAAATTCAGCCTCCGTCTTCGTAATTGCGATCCATTGGTGTCACAAAAGAGACCAATTCGAGTTAATTAAGAGATAAAAAAGAAATTAAATAGACCAATTCGAACTAATTTAGAAAAAAAAGAAGGGAGAACTGATCAGGCCAAAAATGAGACGGAGAGATAAAAGAAATAGACCAATTCGAGTTAATTTAGAGAAAAAGGTAGAATTGATTAGGCCCAAAATCCAACAGAGTGAAATGCATAACGGGGAACTCTTCAACGCAGCCTTTACGTCGTCTCAAACACTGCTTTAGACGGGAGGGCTACATTGTTTCAAACAATCCGACTGCCGAATGATCTTCCTTTTGAATCCAAGAATCGCCATCGGCAATCAAAGAATTGAAACAAGGATAACGGATTAAAAGAGAAGAGAAGAAAGGTGAGTTCTTGTTTGTGTATTCTGAGGAATAGCCTTGTTTTGCAAATGGACTGATTCAATTTCTTGAGCTCTTCTGTTCTCCTCGTTATTATATTGGGCCTTGGGCCTTGCTTTGGATGTTTTTCTAATATTAAAAACACGAGGGACTTTATTGCAAAAATTCCATAATTGAGCTTTCCGAAGTTTTTTGTTGTGAACTATCTATTAACCCGAGTTCAAGTCTCGGTGGGACCTTTTCAGCCCATCGGCTTTAAACTTCAAAACAAAACAAAACAAAAAAAAAACAAAAAAGTTGTGAACTATGTATTTGCCAAAAATGAGAAAAGAAGAAAGAAATTAATTGCGTTGTTTCTTGGTGTTTGAGCATTTATGTCTTGCATATGTTAATTGGGTGAAGTTTAGGATGTGTAATTGAAGTGTTTGAGCTAACCATAAATATTGTAAGCAATTTGTTCGAAATTCTCGTGCAGAAATAATTGGCGATATCACATCTATTTTTTTGTAACACATTTTAGAGAAAATCTTTTTTTTTTAGTTTGTTTAGATAAAATCCCTGAACCAAAATAAAGTTAAATTACTAGCAGGCAAAATTTAATGTCTATCCTACAAAATATCACGAATACTCCTACAAAAAATAATATATCACGGATGTCGTTATATCCAAAATTAAAAAAAAGAAACATAAATTATGGGAAATTCTATCATACAATTTTTTAAAAATGTACTTTAGGTATTTAAGCAATTAATTATATTTGTAAAATATTTATCATAAAATTTATTTTTTATGAAGATTTGTTCTTTAATTGAACAACAAAGAATTTTAATTTAGAGAATGTGTATCGTAAGGAAAATAAATAATTACTCAAAATATTCTTGAAAATAAATATATCGTAAGAAAAATGGTGTATGATAGAAGCTTCCGTATATATTTTTCTCACCTACAACATGTATACCCCTCCAATATTAAAATAGAATTAAGATTTTTTTGGGGAATCTTTAAACCTAAAAAATAAATAGATGAGGAGTGGTATAATTAAAAACCAAATATTAAAATATATCGTTATGTTTTTTACCGTTGGGATAAAGTTTGATGATTAGTGAGCTTGCCGCCGAAGAAAATAAATATTACAGTGACGTTTCAATAATAATAATAATTATGTTGGGGGAGTATGTGGGATATCTTCCATGTGAACAAGAAAATAAATTGAAAAATTGAAAAATATTGAAAATAATATGTATTTTGCTCACATATAAATCACCCGCTTTGTATCTTGTATCAAATATAAATCACCCGCTTTGAATAATTGTATTTTGCTCACATTTGTCTTTCTCGGGACTTTTAGTTTTTTATATATATATTTTTTAATTTTTCGATTTTTTAATAGGATAATACATATACAATAATTATTTTTCATAAAATGGATGAAAAATGAGTCGGGGTTATTTTTTCCAGAATCGAAGTAAAAATTTGTCCAAAAATACATTGCTTTCATTGTGTCTTCTTTACAGTGTTCCGCAGGTACACTAGAACGTGCACTCTGGACTTGACCGTTGAGACTTGGAGAGTAGAGCCGGAGAAGCAGGTACAGTATACTGCATACGGATTAGATATTGTCTCCATTTTTCAAAACTTATATTCGTCAGTCAATAGAAATTAATGCTCCTCCAACGTCTCCAGTTCTCAAGAAATGTAGATATTATGAACCCAGAAATATCTTAGTTCCCCCAACGGTCGAAAAAAATATTAATTAAATAAAGGATAAAATCTTCCCAAATTCAAGCAATGGAGATACGCCTCCTCCACAAGCTTTACACATATAACCCAAATTTCTCTCGTTCTGCTCTCTCACTCATCTCTCCCAAATTTCTCTCGTTCTGCTCTCTCACTCATCTCTCCCAAATTTCTCTCGTTCTGCTCTCTCACTCATCTCTCCCAAATTCTCTCGTTCTTCTCTCTCACTCATCTCTCTCTCTCTCTCTCTCTTCAACCAAGAAATATTTGCAAATTCGGTCCTTTTTCTTTTTCTGGAGAAGTAAAGCGAGCTTATTTCATACTCGAGACTCGATAAATCTTCCCAAATTCAAGCAACGCTGGTAATTAATTCTCTTCAAATCGTTTTCGGTTTCATTTTGTACTTCATTTACCATCTAATTGTGCTTCAATAGATTTTTTGTTTCACGTCCACATGCTATTTTTTACTTATTTTGTGTATTTCGCTTACAGATCATCAAGAAGAACAGAAGAATCCAAGGGGAAAATCTTACAAGAAAAAAAAGGAAACTCGTTCAATTCAAACAAAAACTCGTCTTTTCACGCTCAAATTTCAAAATCAGAACCCAAAAGCTCGAAATCACCAAACATGTCCCCATATTCAAAGAAAAATATCTTTGCTGAGAACAATCAACCCAATTCATATACCGAACCAACCTTTCAAACTGAACCCAACAACATAATACCCGTTTACAACCTATCTTTCACCTCAACCGGGTCCGGACCCGATTCAACAATGCCTTATAACCCGTTAACAAATTACGCTTCAACAAGACCTGAGTTTCTTAGGTACAATCCAAACAGGAAAAAAGAAATCTTTTCAAGTATAGATCAAGGGATGAAACTAAATGATGAAGAAGGCAGGGAGAAGAAGAAGAGTTGTTTAAAAAGAACATTTAAAATAATTATTTTATTCGCTTGTTTGGTGTTTTCGGTACATTTAATTGGTTCCATTAGTTCCCAAGATGGGTTTGAGTTCGATTCTAAAGAAATTCGAGTGAATAAAATTGGTGAGAATCTTTTAAGTGAGATATTTGGGTTGTCATATACTTGCTTGAATAGAAATCAAATAGATTTTACTTGTGGGATTGAAGAAAAGGAATATTATAAAGAAAATAAACCAATTATAGAGATTATTCCAATTGATTTAAGTCGTTTCGCATCGATGGAAAATGCGAGTTTAACTTCGAGCGAATTGGCAGTGGAGGAAAAAGAAATTGTCAAAATGTTCGTTGATATTGGCTTGTTGGCTCAAGAGAATATAGAAGAAGAATCATCACTTGTTAATTCTCCCAATTCAATATTGGAAGAATTGCATGAATTAGAAGACGCGGAAATTCTTTCTAATAAACCGGTTAAATTGAAAACACAAGTCTACTTGCTATACTCAATGCAAGCTTTAGCGTGTTTTTCGATTCTCATAGCATTCGTTACTTCTTTGCAGAAATGCATTATAAAGAAATTACGCAAGAATCGTAAACGGGTCAATGCAATCACTTCTAGCGAAAACGAAGAAAAGAAAAACATCATGGATTTGGATTTGATAAATAAAGTAGTAGTAAACGAAAAGGAAAGCGAGGAAATAATTGAGAAAAAGAAAGAATTTAGCGGTTTTTTACCACCGCAAGTAGAGTTACTTGCCGAGTTCTCGTTTGGCGATACTAATAAGGAGTATGCGAGTTTTGTTAAAGGTTTGCGAGGAATTGGGGTTCAATCTACTTATGACTCGCCCGTTTCAAACCAGAGAAATAAAATACCATTCGAGGCGACTAAAGAAAACGTGCCTATTGAGTTCTACAATTCTTTGTCCAAGATGCAAAATAAAGAGGTAAATTAATTTACTAGTTCGATATTACAATTTAAGTACTTATATTTATTTCTTGATGATTTTGCACAAATTTGATTGAACTTTTCGTTTTTTGTTTGTTTGATTATAGGAAATTAAGGAGCGAAAAGGAATACAGAAGACAGAAGAAATGACTCCTCTGAGACGGTCGAGCCGGCTTCGCACTAAGATCACATCTCCATGAGAGCATCTTTGTCCAAGATGCAAAATAAAGAGGTAAATTAATTTACTAGTTCGATATTACAATTTAAGTACTTATATTTATTTCTTGATGATTTTGCACAAATTTGATTGAACTTTTCGTTTTTTGTTTGTTTGATTATAGGAAATTAAGGAGCGAAAAGGAATACAGGAGACAGAAGAAATGACTCCTCTGAGACGGTCGAGCCGGCTTCGCACTAAGATCACATCTCCATGAGAGCATCTTGTTGCATTATTAATTGGTTTATTTAATTATTCTATCAATTTTTAGAGAATTGAATTTTTTATTAGTTAGGTACTGATTATTATAATTTAGGGGGTAGTATTTTTTTGATGAAACAGCAAGATACTGTTTTGCTTTAGATTTTGGGGGTAATCTTAGTATCAAGTACTTACAATTCATTTGGTTTCGTTAATTTTTGGTGTATTTTCTTGTGTCGCAGTAATTTAATCAGTAAGTTAAGTATACCACCGAGCAGAAAATTAAAGAACATTAGTATGCAAACAACATGTTTGTAGAAATGCTCAAATGACACGAAATGCAAAAAAAATGCATATTCCAAATTAATCAATAACTTGAGAAAGAAACAACACATCCTTAATCCAATTAATGACTTTTCTTGACCACGAGAACCATGAATTGGGGGGGGGGGGGGGGGGGGGGGGGGGGGGGGGGTATTTGGCATGCAGATAAGGTGTATGGTGAAATGCTCAATCACTTCCATTTTCCATCTTCTTCATCCTTCAACACAACCACCAATTTATCGTCATCATTGGAATGCGACGCAGCATTAGTACGAGTGCTATAATTGGAAGAATTGGGCGCCGCTGAGTCTAATTTGGCGATCTCTTGTTGTGCTTGATCGAGATAAGATTTGAATCCAATTCTGAAGGAGAGGTATCCAAACGCCACGGCTCCTATCACCACCATTCCTGATCTAATGGCATTCTGGATCGCCCTATTCCTCCTCATCTTTCTCTCTCTCTCTCTCTCTCTCTCTTCTCTGAGTTCTCTCTTTTTGAGGCCAGATCTAAAAAAGATCGGATTTCAAGAGTCCATATTATGGGCTTCATCTTTGTTGATGTAACACAGGCCTTCTTGCTATCATTGAAAAATAACAAATATCATGAATATCCTACGAAATCATAAATATCATGAATGTCCCTGCAAAACATACGAGAGATATCACTATACTCCCACAAAAGATAAAAATGACCATTTATATTTTATATACATCAATACCTGTTTGAAAGTATTAATGTTTTCTCAGGGCATATATAATTATTTATTTTTTTGTGGGGGTTCATCAAATGATGCCAATTTTCTACAAAATAACCTAATATTATACTTGGCTTAGTAATATTAATTATTAATCATGGATATTCTATTTTAACTAAAACGAAATTATAAATGCTTAAATAATTTACGTACTAATTCCCCCTCCCATTAATTTTTGGATACAAAGAATATGGTGAGGTCACATCATCGTTACTGTTCACCCATCAATGTCCACTACTGTTCACCGGATACTGTTCATTCCTTGTACTGTTCATTCCTGTTACTGTTCATTCCTTTTGCTGTTCATCCATGTTACTGTTCATAGTTTTTTTTTTAATTTTTCATCGTATTAATAAATATAATTGACATATGTCTTGTGTTCTAAATAAAATATTTGAATTTTTCATCATATTAATAAATATAATTTGTATACTATAATTTTACCGCTATTCACACAAATACTTTTTGTTAATAAAATACTATTCACATAATATTTTTTTTTTGCTTATTATAACAGTTTTGATTGATACCAAGCAGTATTTTTTTGTGCTTATTATAATATTTTTGATTGGTACCAAGCTGCGTCTTTTATGTTTTTTTGTTTGTCTTTTTCAGAATTTTATTTTATTTGACATGTTTTGTATTCTAAATAAAACATTTGAATTTTTCTTTTCGAACATATGATATGTTTTGAGGAGGAAAAAAATTTGCATTTATTGCATAATACTTGTGACACTATTTAATATCAGATTTTTTTTTTAAAATTAACATTTATGAAGATTACTTTTGTTTTGCACTTGTAACGTTTTTGATAAAATTATTATTTTATGATTATAACAGATTTTGAAAAATTGCAGCGAAACGCGAGAAATATTTCTATTTTCTTATCAAATAATATATCAAATAATATATCCCGCAACGAAATAATATATCAAATAATATATAAAATTATTACTTTTGCTTACTATATTATTTCTTATCAAATAATATATCCCGCAGCGAAGCGCGGGCTATTTTCCTAGTCTTGAAAAACAGTCAAACCGTTATTCCTAGGGTTTTTCATTCGGTCCGTTCGGTACAAACCGAACCGAATAAGGTCAAACCGATTTAAACCGAACCGAATAAAATTCAAACCAAACCGAACCGCTTAACACTTGAACCGATTAAAAACCGAACCGAATAAACCGAACTGTTATTCGGTTTATTCGGTTGAACCGAATAAGAAACATTATAATTTTAAAACAAAAATAAATTACTAAAAAGTTTACATTTTATTTATCAAAAAGATATAAATTAATATTATAAAATATAATTATATTAATTTACAAGACTATTATATGATTTTTGTTATAATTAAACATTAACATATTAAAAATATATAAAAATTGGATGTTATTCGGTCGGTTCGGTTTAATCGATTTTCAAAATTTCAAAACCGAACCGAACCAAATAAACCGAGCAGTACCATTTTTTCAACCGAACCGAACCAAATAGTCCGAAAAACCGAACCAATTAAAACGAATTTGACCGGTTCGGTTCGGTATCCGAATAAACCGAACCGTTTGAACACCCCTAGTTATTCCCATTCATTCCACAACACTGTATACTCATCTGCTTTTAAATATTCATATCCTGAAGAAAAAAAATTTAGTTAGACAAAAAGTCGGTGCAATTACAAAAAATCACCAATTAACCACTTCGATGTTTCTCGATCGGCTTCAGCCTACCGTTATCATGAAAGATAGAGTAGTTCTTGCTAAACAATACGAGGCGAGAGAGTACTTCGAGGCCTTGTTGGGTTTTCCGTCCAGTATGTTGGTTCAAATTTCCTAGGGTTTGATTATCTCAAAATAATGTCGATCCACTAATCCATTTACGGGAGTGATATTTATAGAGATAGAAGATGTAACTCACAAAAGAATCAAAAGAAGAATCAAGACATCGGAAGTCAAGACTATGAAGAAACGATGACACGAAAGCGCATGATCAAGATGTCGAAGAATCGCGAAGATACACATATATCAAGACATCGAAGATTCCGCAAGTTGGGATATCACACAAATCACCAAAACAATTTATAGGTATCCCTAAACTTGTTTATGAATTATTAAGCCCAAAATTAGTCAAATTAATATATTCGAAATTCATCAAAATGATGAAATAATAAATCAGGCTGATAGTAGGATGTCCGTTATAACGGAACTCATTGTCCGTTACAACGGGCATGCTCGTCCTATTCAAGATTGGAAAACACAGTATAGTCCGTTACAACGGATCAACCAGTCCGTTGTAACGGACACCACTTAAGCGTTGTAACGAAATAATGTCCGTTATAACGCTAATTAAATCCAAACTTGAAGGGTGTCACAGAACTATGTCCGTTACAACGGACATATATGTCCGTTATAACGGACATTGAATTCACTTCAGTATAACACTTTCCTCTCCATGTCCGTTGTAACGGATCAACCAATCCGTTACAACGGAAAGCCTTTCAACGTTGTAACGGAGTATTCTCCGTTACAACGCAAATTAAAATCAAAACTGAAGTGAAGTCACAGTATGAGGTCCGTTGTAACGGACTTGTCAGTTCGTTGCAACGAACTTCCTAACACAGACTTCCGTTATAACGGACATGTATTCCGTTGTAACGGACTGTGTAATAATTCGAATATAACAGCCGTAACGGCTAGTTTGACTTATGGTCCGTTACAACGAACTTGAAGTCCGTTGTAACGGACTATGCAGAAAAAGCAAATTAAGGGAAGGGTCTATGTGTTCTATAAATAGAACTCTTCCCTCATTCTCTCTCATCATCTCAACCAATATATTTTCCCAATCAAAAAAGAGAATCATAGCTTTAAATCTTGAGCTTAATCATCTAAACATTCTTAGAGATTATTAGATCCAATTTCAAATCCACTACTAAACGATTCCCAACTTGCGTGACCGATCACGACTAGTTCGTTAGTAGTACAATTGTAATAGGCTAGTTACTATTTGTAAAGCCCGCCATTGATCGATCATTTCGTGTAAATCGATCAAGGCAAAACCTTGTAATTGCTTGAGTTGGATATTCAATCGAAAGCCGAAAAGGCGCAAGGGCATCCCGGAGACGTAGGTACTTGCAATCAATCGAGTCGGTCGATTGAGCAAGTAGCCGGTGAGTTAAAGCTACAAAGCAACCACCCACCGAACTCCGTAAACAAATATCGCGTGTTATTTGTTTCGGTATTGTATTTCTTTATCTAATTTATTTACGCTTCCGCACCAAATTGTATTTGTATCCATTACCGCAAAAATTGGACCTTAGGATTACCTATTCACCCCCCTCTAGGTCTCAATTAAACAACAATTGGTATCATAGCAAAATACTAACCGTCCTTTTTAGTAAGCGACAACTTGTATAACTATTATGGCCTCAATCGGTAATAGGACCCAAATTTTATACCCAAATAAATTAGATGGAAAAAATTGGAATCTTTGGAAGAGATGCATGTTAAATGTATTCACTATCCAAAAATTGAGATCGGTGGTGGAGAAAGGTTTCGAGATTTACACGGTAAGCACTTCCGAAACCAACCCCACACGAAAAATATGCCACGGCACCGATCTCAATGTGACCGCCGATACATATGCTCAAAACCTCATTCTCACAAATATCGACGAGTCACTTTCCATACTTGTGGATGGATGTACCACATCTCATTCCATGTGGCGAGCTCTCCTAGACCGATTTGAAGGAAACGATAGAATGAAGAGAACCAAATTGATGGGACTCGAACAATCATTCGATCGATTTTAGATGATCGAGAATGAATCCGTTGATGACATGTATTCACGAATGACACATATCAAAAATGGATTCATCGCTCTAGGAGAATCACTAACGAATTCTCGAGTTGTAGGTAAGCTTATTCGAGCAATGCCGTCAAGTTGGGAAACTCTTCTCGTCACCTTGGAAACCATGATGACCACCCAAGACTTCACTCCGAAAATTCTTGTGAGCCACCTCCGAAATTTCGAAGCACGCATGAACCAACAAAGCAACGCTATAGCAAATACCTCACATTCCGAGCTTCAAACCAAACTCGTTATCGACACGAACCAAAACGGGAATGAAATGTCTTTGTTGGTTAGAAGACACGAGGACTTGAAGAATCAAGAGCGAGAATTCAACGAGGACCGGAAACGCCAACACTTGAAACCTATGTGTTTTGAGTGCAAGAAAATGGGTCACACCACCGACACGTGTTGGACCATACATCACGAAAACGCTCCTTGGAACAAACGCGAGGAAAATCCAAAACACAAAAAGAAGGTAAGAGATCTAGGCAAAACCAAGGCGTTAATGGTTGATTTGGATCCATGGGGAGATTCGGAGTGCTCAAGCACATTCTCCGACTTGGAGTGCAACCTCGAGCACAAAATCACCAATGTGACCTTAATGGCGGAAACCGACTATCCAATTGACGATGTGGTTGAACGAGCTATTCAAGCGATGATCAGTCAACAAGCGTCACAATCGGAACCGCAAGAAATCGAGATTCCGAGTATCACATTTCCTCAAGACGATCCACATATCTCCGACATCGAAACTTCACATGATTCCGATCATGAGGTACACCTAAACTCTAAATCAAAAACTATTTCGATAAAGGAAGATTCTAGCTCATCCGATGAATCGGAATTTGAGTTAGAATTTGAATCTCACAAAAGTCTAATGAAAGAAATCAATAGACTTCGACAAATTGAGATTGAAAAAGAGAGAACAATTCTAAATCTCGAGGTTAAGGTATCTTCTCTTGAGTTGTCGGTCAAGTCGTATAAAGCACAATTAACCGAATTTAATGGATTTTCAAAATGCGAATGGCAAGCCCTAAAAGGTGAGACATCCTCTCTAAAAGTCGAAATCCAAAATTTAAAATTTGTGAATGAGTCCTTGAAGAGTGCGTGTGTATCACTTACACCGAGCACTCCGTCATTGGACAAAGTCTTAGAGGGACAACGTCCCCATGATAAGACGGGTCTAGGATTTAAGAAGACTAACGGTCATAAACCCGTGTCTTCCAAATCTCAAGATCAAAAAGGAAAACGGGAGTACAATGCGAATGCAAATCGCGGAAATGCTTTCATGTACCGCGATTTCAACAAGGGTAAAAGTGCTAAAATTAACCAACCTAAAAATGATAGAAACTATGATAGGGTTAATCACTATGCACCTCACTCATCGTATATAAATAACCATACGGAGCGAACCGAATGTTTATACAAACGGGGATCAAATGGTTATTTCTATAAGGTGAGTTCACCACATGTCGCTAACTATCAAAATCGTACTCCCAAACATTTCACAAGCACACAACGATTTAATAAATCAACGTATAATTGTGCTCAACCGACAAAACCGATAACTCAACCAAAAGATTACACAAACCATTTCAAATCTCATTTTGTCAAGAGTTCGGAAATTACCAATAAACCGACTCGCGCATTTTGCAACTATTGTTGCAATTTGGGACACATCTCAACGGGGTGTCCTCTTCGAAAACCGCAACCAAATTCAAATTGGTTGTGGCTTCGAAAAGATCGAAACATGGCGAGCACGTCCACCTCAAATGGGGTGTGTCCTAAAGGTACTTAAAGTCATGTTTCCGCACTCCCTCATCCATGTTTAAAATTGGCCACAATTTGAGGGGGAGTGCTAATACAAGTATTTGCATCACTAAAACTCGGGTTTAGTTGATTCGGATATCTTGACCATTTTTTTTCTTGATAATTCAATCATATATACACTTACAAAAAGACGAGAAAGGTATTTTGACTAGTATGTAGGTATGCTAAATGGAAAACGAATCGGGAAGACGCAATAATATGTTAAATAAATATGCGTACCAAACTCAACATCATCACCTTGCACTATCAAGGGAGCTAATGTCTCGACATAGATGGATGTTGAGAAGTGTCACTCGAGGAGTCGTGTGTTTTAGATCAAGACTCGAGTCCATGGCTCGAGCTAGGTATGCATACTCTTGAGAATTACAATTGAGTTTCAAAATTTATTACGTTTTCGACTATTTTTGAATACATCGCAAATGTTGAGAATCTTTGTTAAAACCTATTTTACACTAAAAATATTTTCATACATATTTACAAAATGAAAAACTCAACATCAATTTGCGAAATTCATCTATATACAAGCCTAAAATTGCAAAAAGCAACGATTCAGGGGGAGCTTCTCGTATGATTACGCTCTATTCCCTTTTGATCCTTTTCAAAAAGGGGGAGAAGAGAAAATCATATGGAAAGTTACTCGGTAATCGATTCAACTCTCCAAATCGACATTATTTTGGAATGAATCAAAAGGGGGAGTTTGTTGGTTCAAATTTCCTAGGGTTTGATTATCTCAAAATAATGTCGATCCACTAATCCATTTACGGGAGTGATATTTATAGAGATAGAAGATGTAACTCACAAAAGAATCAAAAGAAGAATCAAGACATCGGAAGTCAAGACTATGAAGAAACGATGACACGAAAGCGCATGATCAAGATGTCGAAGAATCGCGAAGATACACATATATCAAGACATCGAAGATTCCGCAAGTTGGGATATCACACAAATCACCAAAACAATTTATAGGTATCCCTAAACTTGTTTATGAATTATTAAGCTCAAAATTAGTCAAATTAATATATTCGAAATTCATCAAAATAATGAAATAATAAATCAGGCTGATAGTAGGATGTCCGTTATAACGGAACTCATTGTCCGTTACAACGGGCATGCTCGTCCTATTCAAGATTGGAAAACACAGTATAGTCCGTTACAACGGATCAACCAGTCCGTTGTAACGGACACCACTTAAGCGTTGTAACGAAATAATGTCCGTTATAACGCTAATTAAATCCAAACTTGAAGGGTGTCACAGAACTATGTCCGTTACAACGGACATATATGTCCGTTATAACGGACATTGAATTCACTTCAGTATAACACTTTCCTCTCCATGTCCGTTGTAACGGATCAACCAATCCGTTACAACGGAAAGCCTCTCAACGTTGTAATGGAGTATTCTCCGTTACAACGCAAATTAAAATCAAAACTGAAGTGAAGTCACAGTATGAGGTCCGTTGTAACGGACTTGTCAGTTCGTTGCAACGAACTTCCTAACACAGACTTCCGTTATAACGGACATGTATTCCGTTGTAACGGACTGTGTAATAATTCGAATATAACAGCCGTAACGGCTAGTTTGACTTATGGTCCGTTACAACGAACTTGCAGTCCGTTGTAACGGACTATGCAGAAAAAGCAAATTAAGGGAAGGGTCTATGTGTTCTATAAATAGAACTCTTCCCTCATTCTCTCTCATCATCTCAACCAATATATTTTCCCAATCAAAAGAGAGAATCATAGCTTTAAATCTTGAGCTTAATCATCTAAACATTCTTAGAGATTATTAGATCCAATTTCAAATCCACTACTAAACGATTCCCAACTTGCGTGACCGATCACGACTAGTTCGTTAGTAGTACAATTGTAATAGGCTAGTTACTATTTGTAAACACTACAACATATATGGGTATCAGCGACGGGGGAAGAGCTTCAGCGACGGGCCGTCGCTAATAAAACGTGTTTTCTGCGACGGGCCGTCGCAGAAAGCTATTACCAACGGTTTTATTTAGCGACGGCCCGTCGCTAATACTGAAATTTCAGCTACGGCCCATCGCTGATATGGATAACCGTCGCAGAAAGCTATTACCAACGGTTTTATTTAGCGACGGCCCGTCGCTAATACTGAAATTTCAGCTACGGCCCATCGCTGATATGGAAAACCGTCGCTGAAGCTCTGCTACGGCCCGTCGCTGATTATAAACCCGTCGCTAATAGTTATCAGCGACGGGCTTTATTAGCGACGGCCCATCGTTGATTCGTTTAGGGTTTTAGATATAACCCCCCGCGCCAGACCTTCTCTCTCTTCCCACATTCACAGCCCCCTCTCTATCTCCCTCTCTGCCGCGCCCTCATCACGTCTTCCCCTCTTAAACCCTAACCCTCATCCCGCCCAACTCTCTCTCTCTCTCTCTCTCTCTCTCTCTCTCTCTCTCTCTCTCTCTCTCTCTCTCTCTCTCTCCCTCTCTCGCCCTCTCTCGTCTGTAGACCTTGGCGTTCTCTCTCTCGGCCGCACCTGCTACGAGGAACTCCAGCGAGGAGGCGCGAAAGGGCGCCAAGTCCTTGAGGTTCTGTCATGACGAGCAAGGCGATTTCTGGCATTTGTGCGGCCAACCCAACGAGCACGGCGGTTCCTGGGGTTTGCGCGTCCGACGAGCACGTCCATTTCTCGGGTTTGCGCGGCCGACGAGCACAGCGATTTTTAGGGTTAGCACGGTTTTCGGCTCAGGTGAAGGTAATCGTTTTTGATCTGGTAGTTTCCTGCTGGAACATCTTTCTACGGAACTGGAGAAGCTAGCGGCCCGCTTGAACGGACTGGAAAACGGGTATTAAATCTATCTAATCAAATATCTTCATTGTTTAATTTTTCGTTAATCAGTGTTTATGTAAAATCAATTTGTTAATTTACATATAAATGTTCGAGAATCTCGGTTTTTATTGAAATTTATTTTCAATTTCCTTAATGTTAATCAGATTTTTACATGGAACACTGCTGCATGGGGTTTTGGGCCTAGAACTGTGTCGTTATACCAATCACACCCTTGGATTTTAGCCCTATTACCAGATGGAAAATCTTTCGGAATTCTCGCCGATACCACTAGGCGCTGTGAGGTATACCATAAACCCTAATTTTGACATAATAAATTCTAATTTATTTATTTATTAAATAACAGGTTGATCTAAGGGAAGAAAGTGTCGTGAGAATTATATCCGCAGCCACTTATCCTGTAATTACATTCGGTCCATTTGATTCTCCTAATGAAGTTATTACGTGTCTTTCACGAGCAATTGGTTAGTCCATAATAAATTCTTCTTATTCCACATACCAATTATACACAAATTTAACTTAGGATTATTATTATAATAAATATTTATATATAGGTACCGTGTTCATGCCTCCGAAATGGTCTTTGGGTTATCAGCAATGCAGGTGGAGTTATGACACTGCTGAAAGAGTACTCGAGGTATAGAATTACTATTTCCAGATCCAAAATCGATGGTGGATAAACTCCACGCAAATGGATTCAAAGCAATCTGGATGCTCGATCCAGGAATCAAAAAAGAAGAAGGTTATTTTGTATATGATAGTGGGTCCAAATTCCTAGCGAGGACCAAAAAGTAAATTCCCCCTTACCTGATAATGACCTCATTCTTCTCGCCATTATTGGCATGAAGGTATTCTATACTTTTACATGTACACCCCTGAATTTATAACAAATTATATATTCTAATTTTCTAACCTTTTAATATTTTTGTAGGATCCATGTAGGCCAGGTGTACAAGACGCCGTTAGATTATGCATCGAAGCAGGAGTGAAGGTATCGAAACTTGTTACTTTTCATTTAATATTTAATATAACATTTAATTTTATTAATCATAATTATGAATAATTACAGAAATATTTTCATCACCCTTTGTGATTAACTTTGTGATTTCATTATTGTGCAATTTTAGGCATCATAATTTTTAGGCATCATAATTTTTTGAATTGTGTATTGTGTAGGAGATGCCTCTCGGTGATGCCTCTCGGTGAGCAAGGAAGATGGAGTGATGATGTAGCATTTTCGTAATTTCCATATTTGTATTGTTTGTATTATTTGTATTATGTATTGTTTATTTAAATATTTGTATTGTTTTGTATTATTTGTATTATGTTTGTATTATTTTATTATTGTTGAATTTTGTGATATATATATATATATATATATATATATTAATTTTGAATTTGAAATATGTGTGTGTGTATATATATAATATGTAATAATATAGGCAATTAAGTAATATTTTTTACATTAATAGAATATTATTATACTATTATAATAATAATATATATAACAAATTGCGGCACACATGTATTTCGATCAAAATATTAATAATACAAATTTAATATTATTTAATTATTTATTAAAATAAATTTATTATTATTTAATTATTTATTTATATATTATTAATATATTAAAATAAATTTATTATTATTTAATTATTTATTTATATATTATTAATATAAATTTAATATTATAAATATTAAAATATTAATAATACAAATTTAATATTATTTAATTATTTATTAAAATAAATTTATTATTATTTAATTATTTATTTATATATTATTAATATATTAAAATAAATTTAATATTATTTAATTATTTATTTATATATTATTAATATAAATTTAATATTATTTAATTATTTATTAATATTATAAATATTAAAATATTAATAATAGAAATAGTGACATCAGAGTTCTGCGACGGCCCGCCGGAGAAGAGTTCTGCGACGGCCCGCCGGAGAAGAGTTCTGCGACGGCCCGCCGGAGAAGACTGCTGCGACGGCCCGCCGAAGAACACAAACCGTCGGAAATAGTGACATCAGCGACGGCCCGTCGGAAATAGTGACATTAGCGACGCCCCTTTCAGCGACGGGAGATTAGCGACGGGTTGCCGTCGGTAAAACTTTCAGCGACGGTTTTTACCGTCGCTGATGTGCAGATCTGTTGTAGTGAAAGCCCGCCATTGATCGATCATTTCGTGTAAATCGATCAAGGCAAAACCTTGTAATTGCTTGAGTTGGATATTCAATCGAAAGCCGAAAAGGCGCAAGGGCATCCCGGAGACGTAGGTACTTGCAATCAATCGAGTCGGTCGATTGAGCAAGTAGCCGGTGAGTTAAAGCTACAAAGCAACCACCCACCGAACTCCGTAAACAAATATCGCGTGTTATTTGTTTCGGTATTGTATTTCTTTATCTAATTTATTTATGCTTCCGCACCAAATTGTATTTGTATCCATTACTGCGAAAATTGGACCTTAGGATTACCTATTCACCCCCCTCTAGGTCTCAATTAAACAACACAGTATATCTCTGCAAATGAATACATGTTAGATGAAAAGCCCTAATTTCACAATAACTAAACACTAATTTTGAAATATCAATAACTACCCCCCAATTCCATAATACCTAAAATTTATTTCAACAGAAATGTTGAATTGAAAAAAAAAGGTAAAATCCTAATTGGAAAGCTGAAAATTTAAAAAACAGGTAAAATCCTAATCCTAATTCTAAAAGTCCTGAATGGAGTGATATTGGAAAAATGAAATGAAATCATATTTTGATAATTTGTAGGATTATGTATGAAATTGGGGCAAATTGATAACATTTCATGCTTAATTATGAACAATAGAACCAGTAATTTGTCTATTTGATCACGAATCATTTATTTAACTTGGATAGTCAAATGACTTGCTAGAGGCAATTATGATTTACA
This sequence comes from Luzula sylvatica, assembly GCA_946800325.1. Classification (NCBI taxonomy): domain Eukaryota; kingdom Viridiplantae; phylum Streptophyta; class Magnoliopsida; order Poales; family Juncaceae; genus Luzula; species Luzula sylvatica. The sequence continues at coordinate 2,248,448 of OX326961.1, forward strand.
TATTTAAATGAAGATTTAATATGTTACTAACATTAAATAAACCTATAAGATCATACACAAAGACAATTTGGATTGAATACATAAAATTAAATCAAGATGAAAAGCTTTAAGAATTATATGCTACACGCATATATGCAAGCATGGGATTAATAATCAGAATTAATTCATTTGGGAAAATAAAAGATTTGAAAAATCTAGGATTTTCACCTGATTATAAATACCCACCAATCTCTTCATAAAAGGTAATATTTTTAGTGGTATTCATTCTCAATATTCAGAACAGAGAGAAAGAGAGAAACTCTAGCCGTAACTTAATTTCTTGAGAAGAAAGAGATATACGACAATAGATTTTCTGAAGGGAGGAAGGATCCGACTAGCATCGGAGGTCTTCACATCCAGTCTAAACGAGTCTCGTGTGGATACTGATAGAGAGTGGTGCCAGATCGAGCATCCCTAACGTGATCTCTGCAAGCTTTCTTGAACCAGATTTGAACTAAATTTGAGGTATAATTTTGAAACTCTTATTTCGTATCTAGTTGGCAATACACATATCCATAGCTTTAGGGATTCGGCTAAGTTCCGCTGTGTAATAAGATTGTCCGAAATCCTAACACTTCGCGGCATCCTAGTATATATAAAAATGAAATTAAAGCCTCTACAAAAATGGGCTCAACACAACAATTTATTTTCAAATGAGGTTCTGTTTTGAAGAAAAACACATACCAGCTATATAAATCTTCACACAAATAATAACAGTACTAAAACAAACACACAAAAATACAAATAATATCATTTCTTGTGGAATAAAAAAAAATGTAAAAATAAAAACAATCTCATTTGAAGCCTCCATATTGATTATGTTGCCCGTAACCAGAAAAGTTACTGGACCCTCCAGTCGAACCCATATAAAATGAAGAAAATTTATCCTTGTCATTATTATCGTCGAGGCCCCCTACTATACCAATATCAGCCAGATTCACTTTCTTAGCTGCATTTAAATAAAAATAATCCAATTAATATATTTAAAAATAGATTTATTAATTAATTATTATTTTATTTATTGTAAAGAAGAAACTTACGAACTGTAATATTGAGATCAATCAAGCCTTTACTGAGCGAATCAGCCCAAATACCAGATTTCACTTGAAAACCACTCTTCGTACTGGTACCGGTACCACTATTCTTACTACCAATACTCATACCGGAACCGGAACCGGTACCAGTACCGGCAGAAGTAAACGTACCGAAACCATCGTCAGAAAGAGGCTCTTGTGGCAAGCTATTGATTCCATTTAGGTTTTGTTTCAGCGAAGAAGAGGAATTTTTAGTGAAATCCCCAAAAGGGTCCGAGGTGAAACTGCTCGTCATTGGAATTGATGCAAACGGATCAAACGGGTCCGTGCTTACCGGGTCGGGTTTGGTGTTAGAACTTAAAGCAGGTTGTGGTGTGGAGAATAAATCAGCCGTTGATGAAACCGGTGCAAAAAGATCCATTGGATCCTGTAAAAACAAAATTTTGACAAAATTACATATTTACCCTTACAAGATGAGAAATATCATTAATACCCCTCCTTTCAAACTACCCTTGCTTCCTTATATTCTATTCGTACGAGTATAACAAAGAAAGAAGGATAATTTTGCAATTTGTTTTTGAAAAACTAGAAGAGGGGTATGGATGTAAATAAAAAAATGAGGGGCTAAAATGTAAATAAAAGGAAACCTGAGGTTTGGGGGGAGGAGGAGGGGCAGATTGAAAATCTGCATCTGCAAAAAGGTCCACTTCTTCATCTAATTTTATTTCCTCAATTGGTTTTGCTTGAGGCGGCGAAGAAGTATCCAAGAAATCATCCATTAAATTCGGTCCAAAAAAATCCACCTCGATTTTCGCACTCTCTTTATTAGTATCATTAATTGTACTTGCATTACTCCCTGTTAAAAGAAAAATCATTATTATTAATTATTCAAGGGCCTTTTTGTAAATTTGTCAAAGTATACATACCGGATTTAGCGGATCCGCGCGGGTCAAAATCATCGAAATCGTCATCGTTATCATCGTCAATAGTTTTCGAAAAAGAACTCAAATTCTTATTTGCATTTGATTTTTTTGGAGTGGTTGCCTTTTTTTTGGCACTTGATTTTTTCCTGGAATCTTCTTTTTTGTCATTGAATGATTCTGATTCTCTCGTACCGCCAGTTAGTGTACCGTACCGGTCACTGGAGCCGAAACCACTATATTTTGATGATGATGATGACGATGAAATGCTCGATTTGGACGTGATTCCACTTGAAGATAACCCCACATACCTAATTATATTACACATGAAAAGAACTTAGAATTTAATAACTTTATAAAATTAGGGGTATATGTGATATTTTGAGAATTATTTGATTACTTGTCTCTGTTAGCTGTAGCTTTGTCTCTGACAGCTTTGATTTTGTCTTTATCGTTAATTAAACCAATTATCGTTTCGACTTTTTTCCTCACGTTAATTCCCGTGTCCTTTCCATTTGGCTCCACAAATTCGAATTTTGCAAGCACCTTTCAATAATATTCCCAAAAAAATAAATTAAATAACTTTGTATTTCGAAAAATATTAATTTTAGTGAGTTTTAGGGTTTTGAAATTTGAACTGAACTGAAATTTGAGAACTGTGTTCGAGAATATCATCAACGGCTCGTTCTGACCCGTTTGCTATTAAGTACTCGATAACAGTTAAAGCCTGTAAAAAAGGGGGGAAAAAGTTTAGGTAAATGAACAAAATATGAAATTATAATTATGAGAAGAATGAAATATGGACCTTGTATGCATGGCGCCACCTGGCGCTTCCTTCAGTGAGCCTTGTCCATAATACAGTCATTATCAATTGACACTCTGAACTGTAAGAAGTTTAAGCATCATAAAAATGTTGGGATTAGTGGAAATTTTGATTGATGATTATGATAGAACGAAATTTTTAAGCATACAATTTCTTTGTTGCTTGAGCAATTTCTGAAAGAGCAGATCCGTGTGGGCCCCATGGTTCATCATCTGTTGCATCGAGGACCTAATTGCAAATATTATTAGAAGAATTATTTAGCAAAACAAAACCTTTTTTTCAATCATGCGGATCACTAAATCTCAATTACGAAATCATGGATTGAGGAAAGAGAGAGAAAGAATTCGAATGAAGCAGCTCAATTATTGGAATTAAGCGTAATTTAGGTCTAATTTATTATGGAATTTGCATTTTGTGGTTCAATTTTCGAGCTGAAAGTGTTAAAATATATCACAAAAACAGCATCTAGGCCAAAAGTACATTATATTTCTCACAAAAAACCACATTTTGCAAATATTTTCAACGAAATTAGAAAATTCGAACAGATTCATGTTTTTATATAGTAAAAACATCGAGATCTGATGAAAACAGATCTGAAATTGGGATTAGAGGACGCACCTTTTGTTCGATCTCAGGAACCTTGAGCACTTTCAGATTTACTTCCCTTTTTCTGCCAGAATTAAAAAATTACAGTCAGATCAGCTAAAATCCTTCAACAAATTACCAAAAAACGAAAAAAAAAAATCAATTAAGAAATCTTACATTTCGCGAACAGTCTGATCGAAGACCTTCATGAAATCCATTTCTTCAAAAATCAATCAATTCCCTCAATTAAGCGCTTTCCTTCTGTGTGGAGATGAGAACGAGATCTCTAGTCTAAAGCCAAGAGTGAGTTGTAAATTCGGTAATGGAGAATGGTCGAATGGAGATTGGATTTTGGTCTGGAGGCGACCTCATTTGTTCTGTTCCCCAAAACTGGAGAGTCCATTACGGATATTGGGCTGAGGTCGTTTGTACTGGGCTAATGTTTATTATTATTTCGACTATTTTAATATTTGGACTCTTATGCTTTATGTGGATTGTTATTTTTCATAAGTTTGTTGGGCTTAAGCTTAAGATATAAATATGGACCAATTGTTGGATTTTTTGATTTGGGATTGTGTTTACAAAATATAGCATTTAGTGTCATATATTTTGTAAATTTTACATTTATTTTTTGTGTAAAAATTACAAAAGAAGAAAACAACTTCAGCATGACATTGTAGCAATATCACAAATTAATTGATTTGTGTTTTCTACTTCTATTTGATGTTCATATTGAGCTATTTTTCCATATGAAACCTATGTGTCTTCACAATTCATAAAGAAGTAACAATAAATAAATTAGCAAAATAATATTTCTTCTTTAACAGAAAAGAAAGAAAAAACCCTCTTAAAGTGAATTTTCAAATTAAAAACCTTTGAAACTAACTTTTTTCTAAAGACCTACTTAATTGATACCGGAAGGGGATGCGTCTTCCTCGCCGCCCAACTGCTGAAGCGGCGGTTCTTCAACCAATGCAAGTGGCTCGTTGTTCGGTTCGGCGTGGTAGAAAAGCTCTCCCGTCACCATGAGCTGCACGAGCTCAGCCCTCGTTGTACACTCAATGGGGTAGGCATTAGGGTCGAACGTGGGGGCGGTCGGCCCTGCGGTGACGGGAACGACCTTCCCGTGAAGTTGTAGGCGGTGAGCGTCCCGTTTCTAAAGTTGTATCCATGATAATGACTTTTTATTTTCTATTTTTAATATGATTTTCTCCAATGTCTTCTAACTATTGTGGTTTAGTGTTTTATAACGAAGTAGAAAATATTTCATAGAAAAAAAATATGTGACTATCCTTTATATATACTAGCATTACCCCCGCGCAATTGCGCGGGGCTGTTCGGGTTTATAAGTAATGTAGTTGAAAAAAATTGTTGTTCATTTTGTGTATGTGACTTTCTTTTTGTAATCATTATTATATGTGTAATTTAGTGTGTTGTGTGCGAGTGAAATTTTGTAGCAAAAATCGTTTGAATATTTTAAGAGCCGGATTTCTTGAATAATTCAAACGGTTATTGCTAAAAAAATTATCTATATTTTATACTTCATAAGTAAAATAAGGAAAAAGAACGAATGAGTCGTCATGAAATTTATTAAGAACATAATAGTTCAGAAAACATTGCTGAAAAAAAGAGTGTTTTTAATTTCACAAATCCTTAATTTCGCTACATATTTAGAACAAATATTTTTCGTCCTTTGTGTGGTCAGCCAACAACAAAGTTTGACGATGTCATCGCTAACCGTTTCGTTCGAACCTTTAATTTAAATTATGTCATGATTATTCGCACATCTATGATTTGGTATATTTTTAACCCCCTAATTTTTTTTTGATATTATAAAAAATTCTCTATCTTTTCGTAAACTCCAAAAAAAAAAAACTCTTTACCAAACTTTTATTTTAAAATACTCTTTATGGATGATATTAATTTTTTTTTTCCCAAAATACCCTCCAAATCTCATATGTAATAATTAAAACTTATTTTTGTTATTTTTTATTAATTTTAAGAAAATTCATAAACACTTCTTAACACGTAGTGATTTAAAAAAATTTAAATTATTACATATTTTGTTTATATAATTTTAATATTACATTCTTTATTCATGAAAAAACTAACATTAAATGATAATAAATAAACATCTTGCAAATATATTCATAGAAAATATCTATTTAAACATCTATTTTTTATGTTAGTTTTCTTTTTATGTATTTTTTAATAGTTTTGTGATATTTTATTTTTAAATATTTGCAAGATGTTCTTTTATTAATATTGTTCAACTTGTTATAATTTTATTTTAGTTTTTCAAGAAAAATAATAAAGGACCAAAATGTAAATTTTAAAATTTCGAAGGACCAAAATGAAAATATAAAGGACCAAAATGTGAAAAAAGGACCAAAATATAATTTTTTTAAAAAAATAGGACCAATTTGAGGCCCCTGGACTAAAATGTAAATTTCAAAACTTCGAAGGGCCAAAATGCAAATATAAAGGACCAAAATGTAAACAAAAAAGGACCAAAATGTAATTTTTTTTCGAAAAAGGACCAATTTGTAAATAAAAAAGGACCAAAATGTAATTTTTTTTTTTTTTTTTATAAATAGGCCCCTGGTGACGTGGCAGCACAAGGCAAGAAAAATAATAAAGGACCAAAATGCAAATATAAAGGACCAAAATATAATTTTTTTTAAAAAATAGGACCAATTTGAGGCCCCTGGACTAAAATGTATATTTCAAAACTTCGAAGGGCCAAAATGCAAATATAAAGGACCAAAATGTAAAAAAAAAGGACCAAAATGTAATTTTTTTCCAAGAAAGGACCAATTTGTAAAAAAAGGACCAAAATGTAAAATAAATATTTTTTTTCAAACCTTCGAAGGGCCAAAATGCAAATATAAAGGACAAAAATATAAAAAAAAGGACCAAAATGTAATTTTTTTTCGAAAAGAGGACAAATTTGTAAATAAAAAAAGGACCAAAATGTAAAAAAAATATTTTTGTTTTACAAATAGGCCCCTGGTGACGTGGCTGCACCAGGCAAAAAAATAATAAAGGACAAAAATGTAAATTTTAGAACTTCGAAGGACCAAAATGCAAATTTAAAGGACCGAAATGTGATAAAAAAGGACCAAAATGTAATTTTTTTAAAAAAACAGGACCAATTTGAGGCCCCTGGACCAAAATGTGAATATTAAAACTTCGAAGGACCAAAATGCAAATATAAAGGACCAAAATGTAAAAAAAAAGGATCAAAATGTAAATTTTGTTTTTAAAAAAGGACCAAATTATAAATTAAAAAGGACCTAAATGTAATTTTTTTTTTTTTACAAATAGGCCCCTGGTGACGTGGCTGCACCAGGAGGCAGCAAATCCCCTTGCATTAGTATATAGTATAGATATCAAACACTGAGTAATTATAACATATACATGAATATACATGAGATCATTCAACTTGCATTTGGAATCGACTTCCAATCATCTAAATGATACCATTAAACTGACAAAAGGAAGTTATGCAGTTTTGCTTGGTTTACGAATATTATAAATTACTATTAACTAGTTTTTTTCCCGCGCAATTGCGCGGGAGTCTTCGAGTTTGTCATGATTTAATTTTTCCTAATATGTAATTGGATTCTATGTTTTTTTGTCTGATTGTTCGCACATCTGTGTTTTGGTGTAATTTTAACCCCTAACTTTTTGGATATTGTAAAAAAAATCTCTAACTTTTTGTAAACTCCAAAACAACCTCTCTACCAAACTTTTATTTCCAAATACCCCTCTATGGATGATATTAATTTTTTTGACCAAAATACCCTTCAATTTTCATATGTAATAATTAAAAATATATTTTTGTTATTTCTTATTAATTTTAAGAAAATTCATAAACATTTTTTAACATGTAGCGATTTAAAAAAAATAAATTTATATAATTTTAATATTTCATTTATTATTCATTAAAAACTAACATCAGATAATAATAAAATAAACAATCATATTGATAGAACGATATCCATTTAAACATCAAGTTTTCTTATTTTCGTTTTCTTTTTATTTTTTTAATGGTTTCATGATTTTTTATTTTTTAAATATTTGCAAGGTGTTATTTTAATATTGTTTTTCATCTTATTATTATTTTGTGTTAGTTTTTCAAGAAAAAAAATATAAAAGTCAAATATATATAATGTATGAAATATTAAAATTATATAAATATGACACATAATAATATTATTTTTTTACTTATTATATGCTGCAAAAAAAATTAGGATTTTTTTCAAAATTAATAAAAAATAGCAAATTTTGTTAAATTATTATATATGTAAATTTAAGGGTTTTTTACAATATCCAAAAATTTAAGGAGTTTTTTGAAAATTTTTCATATTTAATTGAGACAAAAATATGAATGAACTTGGTCCATGATGGACCAAGCTTCATGTAACTTTTTAAATTAGTTGGTTTATATAGACCATGTTCAAATGAAGAACCAAATATTTTGGACCTTTTGATCAAGATCAAATAGTCCTTATTAAAGTGATGATGTGGCATTCTATGAAAGCAAGTATTCCTTATCCATATTTAATTGAGACAAAAAATATGAATGAACTTGGTCCACGATGGACCAATGTTCATGTAACTTTTTAGTTGGTTTATATAGACCATGTTCAAATGAAGAACCAAATATTTTGGACATTTTGATCAAGATCAAATTGTCCTTATTAAAATGATGATGTGACATTCTATGAAAGTAAATACTTCCTTAAAATTATATATATTAATAATATGTCGATCAAATTTTCTTAATAGTAATGATAAGTTTGTTGTTATTCATAACTGAAGTTTTTTAGATATTCATCAAATATATTTCATCTAATAACAAAGATAGATTATCTTCGAAATCAAAGAGTATGTCTATTTGAAATATATATATTTTTAAACTTGTCAATGGACCCATAGTCCAGTTGTTTGGGTGTGAGTCACAAAAAATCATATGTTGTGAGATGTTGTGGATTCAAGTCTCAATGACATCAATGGATGGAGGACCATCGAGACTTCTCCATTTACTCTTTTTTTTCTTCTTCATATTTTCTTAAACTAATTTTATACTTCTAAAAGATTGTAAAATTTATAAATATGTTACCAATTTAAAATAACTATGTACTTTTATGTTTGATTGGGAATAAATAAGGATGTCTAGTTCTAAAGTTATTAAAGCTTTCTAGAATCTAACGTTATGTTGAGAATTTAATAATGTATATATGAGGTAAATAAATACTTAGTATTAGTATTAGTATAAGAATAATAATGCAAATAATTATTTGTTAAAATTTTCAATTGGAAGCAAATATTGAAGAAATTTATGCTATTGATTACATAATTGATTGATTGATATTTATAAGTTATCAATTATGAAATAGGAGTAAAACTATCATTATGTTATTAAATAGGGGAAATTTCTCCTATGTCCCTTCAAGAATCCAAAATAACAAATTTATCCTTCTAAAATAATCAATTACATATTTATCCTCTCTAAACTCTATTAATATCGTATATATCCACTAAAAACTTAGAAATATCAAATTTATCCCTAATGTTAAGTTTCTGTTAAATCTCTGTTAAACAAACTAGTATTTCAAATTTTAATTTTAATTAAACTAACAAATAAAAATATTAATGACAAAAATACCCTTCTATAATTCACAAAACCATCAAGCATTATAACTGGAGAGCCCAGTATGGCCTTTTTTTCTTCTCTTCTTCTGCGTGAGCTCTCCAGTAGCTCATGTTCATCGTTCCTCGTGATTTCTTCATCGCCAAAATTATAAGTCCTCTTCTTCTTCGTCAAGGATTGGTCGCGCCAAGTATTGGTTGTCAAGGAAAAGGTTTCTTCTTCCTGAGCTCTCGGCGAAGCAAGGAGTGTCTGCCTCTAGTCTCTTCGCCAGGAGAGGCACTGGCTCAATCGTTCTTCCCCTTCTTTCTTACTCTTCGCCAGGAGATAAAGTACTTTCTCTGAAATAACCCTCGATTGCAGCAAAAATCACCCTCGATTGCCCGTCTATAGTCTTTCGTGCTGTTGTCCTCAATGAAATAAATAACCTCAATTACAGCAAAAATCATGAATTTTGAGATAAATTTGGAGGTTGAAGAATCTCATAATATTACCATTAAAGATTGCGACAAATTTAGTTGGGAGAATATGACCGAATCGTCCAATACCGAGTATGTGATTTTTGTGTTTCTTTTCTTTTCTTTATTTTGTCCAGATCTTCATTCATGAGATGTTAATTTTATTTTTTCAGCCAATATTCTTGTTATAATAGTTACAATAGTAGAAGTGATGATGAGATTTAGAGGAAAGTTAGTTAATTCCAAATTTCCTAATGTAATTGTATTTTGGAGAGATTTGAATCACCATGCATTGATGGAAGAATTTGAATATTTAATATAGAAAAGTGATCTGAAACGTGGCACGGCGAGGTTGTGCATGGAGAATTCATGCTTCTACAAAATGATACTACATTTGAGGTTAAAATGATACTGCATTGTTGTAATTTTGATGTCGTTTTGGAATTCATGTGATTTTGTTATGTTTTTCATTTGAAATTATTGTTGTTTGACATATGATTTTGTTACGTTTACATATATTGTTGTTTTTGATATGTTATGGAATTCAATTCAAAACATTACAACATGATTCAAAATAATACACATGATTCAAAACATTACAACATGATTCAAAAAATTATACATGATTCAAAAAATTCTCGAATTGTCACATGATTCAAAAATGTCCAAATAATTGTAAATGTACAAATATTACACATGATCACAAATTAGATTACAAATATTACTTCCCAATTCGATCACAACATGATTACAAAGATCACACATGATCCAAAATAACTTCCTGACTCGACCAAAACACGATTACGAAGATAAAAACATTATTCGAAATTAACTTTCCGACTCGATTACAAAGATTACACACACGTGAGTTTCGGTTCGGGTTTCATCGACTTCTCGTCCGGTTTCCTTATTTATTATTATCTATTATGAATAATCCTCTCAATGCAATTCCATGTTATTTTATATAATATAAATAATATTAAAATCATAATTTAGAAGAATAAATCCCTGACCAGCAATTAATATGCTGTAAGATTTGGAAATGAATTTGGTGATGTCGGAGATGAGAGGATAATCGAGTCACCGCGTCCTCCTGATATTCTATTTGTATGAACCCATGCGAGGTGCGAAAAATCGCCATTTAAAAAAAATTATATTTAATGTTAATTAAATAAATAAATTATTGATGAATTGTTTTGAAGGAATTTGTTTATGAACCACGCTGTCGAAGGAGACGCCGATAATTGCGTACCACCCTGTCGACAGAGACGCCGATAATTTGGGTATTTATGCTCTCGAAATCTGAATAACGGTCACTGAAAGCAGTAATTTCTGCGCAAATTGGAAAGAAATTGAGTTTCATGAAAGATATAAATATGGAAATTTAGTAGTAAAAGGAGAATGGAGGTACCAGTAGGGCAAACGGAAGTGAAGTCGAGCTTGACTTGAACCATTAGATTGTGTAACAACAAAATGAGAAATTAAATACATATTAAAGAAAGGTGAGTTTTTGTTAATGGAATTAGACTAACGTTGATGAATTCCTGATCAAAAACAGTTTCAGACGCGAAATCTGGAGCAATACTTCCAACCAGCTTCACCAGCTTCAACAGTCAGAGCTTCAGCCATGAATTCCCGACGAAAATTAATCGAGGCGGTGAGCTTCACCATTGCTTCGTGAGTGCTTCAACGGGCCTGGGAAGATAGGTCGCTAGTGCTTCACAAGTGATTCAACGAGTGCGTCGCCAAAATCGCTCCTGCGCCAACGTCGCATGGCGTCGCCAAAATAGGTCAAGTCGCGAGAACGCCATTGTTGTTCTGGGTTTTCTCGGATTGGGTCTAGGTTTATTCTTAATGGGTTTGGGTTAATTCTTAACGGGTTGAGGTTAGATTATTAAAGGATTCATATTAGGGGTAAAATTGTCAATAAATTTATTTTCTGTTAATTTTAACTTACAGTTAAGTTTTGGTAAATTTGAAATAAATTAAGTTTAGAAGGGATAAATATGTAATTGTTTATTTTAGAGGGATAAATATGTTATTTTCAACTCTTAGAAGGACATAAAAGAAATTGCCCCTATTAAATATTATTGACTGGTCTGTTAATAGTAATTATATAGATACGTAATTATCACCATGATTCTTGATATCCACTTTAACGATTTTTTCCTCATAAATACTCGAGACTAAAATCATATAAATCCTTTTGATTTTCGAATTTTGTAGGGCGGGTCATCTACAAATTCTAAAATGAATCTCACTACTAGGGGTGGGCAAATGGTTTGGTTTATTTGGGAACCGAACCGAACCGGTCGAATTCGGTTTAATCGGTTCGGTTTTTCGGTTCATTCGGTTCGGTTCGGTTCAAAAATTGATATTATTCGGTTTATTCGGTTCGGTTCGGTTTTGGTATTTTTAAAACCGATTAAACCGAACCGACCGAATTAGTATTATTTTTCATGTTTTTATTATGTATATTTAAAAAAATAATATTTCATATTGTAAAATTATAAATAATAAAATTATATTTTATATTTTGTTTGCTAAATATAATTTGAATTTTATCATTATAAAGCTTCTTATTAGGTTCAACCGAACAAACCCAATAAGAAATTCGGTTTAATCGGTTCGGTTTTAAATCGGTTTAAATTTTATTCGGTTCGGTTCGGTTTGAATCTAGTTCGGTTCGGTTTGATTCGGTTTGGTCTTAATCGGTTCGGTTCGGTTCGGTTCGGCCGAATGCCCACCCCTACTCACTACCAAATATTTTTTCTTATCGAATCCAGCATTAAAATGTGCAAATAATAGAGAGCTTGAAAAACATTATCCCATACTGTATTTAAAATAAAAGTTTCATGATTTATAAACTATAATCAAATAATAATTATTTTTGTAAATGTGGGTATGTTATGCAATAAACAAATAATTATATCCTAACGTTAACAATTATATTTTAGCATACAAATAGTTGTTTAGTACATAAAGAACAATTATATGTGTATATTTTATAGAAAAAACTCATTTTTGCCTCCGAACTCTTCAAAAAAGTACAAGTTGCCCCCAAACTTTAATTTGCTCATTTTTATCCCCCGAACTCTTGATTTTGCTCACTTTTGCCCCTTCCATCAGTTAACTGTCTAGTCATCAGTTAAGTGATGACGTGGCATCGTGACGTGACATTTTTTAGATAATTTCAATGATGACGTGGCAAAATTTTGAATGTAAAATTACACACATGAATATTAACCCAAACCCAAACCCATTATTTTAACCCAAACCCATTATTTTAACCCATTCATATAAACCCGTGCGTCGCACAACACGTGTTATTGCTCCTGCTCCGTTCTTGTTATTGCTTCTGCTCCGTTCTTCGACAACACGTGCGTCGCACGCCAACACGATTCGACACCGTTGATGAAGCTTTGCCTTGTCGTATACAACCGGAACGCATCCGGTTAGTCTTCGATCTTGTTTTTACTCTCGTTAGATCACAACAAACATCTCAGTTGAGATATCTCTACCCGTTTTCACCTCGAGTTATCGTCTTTCGGTTACGCACATATCTTCCTAGTAAATTTATCGTAAACTTGTTCCGATTCGATTCAATAGAGAAACTCTTTCTCTTTTCTCAATTCTCTCTCATGACTTTTTCTTGAGGAAGAAGATGATGGAATGAATCCACTTTTTAGATCTGAGAATTGTCTCTACTAATTAACAGATCCAAATCATAATTAAGGATCATTAATGGAGAGATATTACAAAACTGCCAACACAGAATTCGGAACACAGTCCGTTCGAACGGAACATACTGTCCGTTCGAACGGAAGTATCACTGTTACTTGTTTGAGTTTCGTATCCTTCCGTTCGAACGGAATAACCAATCCGTTCGGACGGAACATCTCTTTCCGTTCGAACGGAACACACTGTCCGTTCGAACGGAACCTCCACTAGTTTCTGAATTTGAAGTATCATTGTTACTTGTTTGAGTTTCGTATCCTTCCATTCGAACGGAATAACCAATCCGTTCGGACGGAACATCTCTTTCCGTTCGAACGGAACACACTGTCCGTTCGAACGGAACATCCACTAGTTTCTGAATTTGCACAATCTCATTGTGCACTCAACCATTTCAACAAACGCGTACGTTTGTCTATCCTTATTTGTATATCCTTCTAGTTGATCCAAAACTGTAATTCCTTCATGAAGAAATCAAGACATCAAAGATTTCCGCAAGTTAGGATATCACACAATCACCAAAATAACCCATATGTATCCCTAGACTTGTCTTTGAATTATTAAGCTCAAGTTTAACAAATAAATATATTTGAAACAATGAAAATGAAAGAATTAGAAAATAGGCAATCAGTGAAGCTTCCGTTACAACGGACCATTCCTCCATTGTAACGAAACTACACGTACCTTCCATTTGGTTTTGCAATCTCATGTTGTCCGTTATAACGGAATCACCAATCCGTTACAACGGAATCACCAATCCGTTGTAACGGATCCACCAAGTCCGTTGTAACAGACCATTCACAGTTACAACGGAACTACATGAGCAAAACTGATGTGAGGCAAATAAGACACAAATTTAATGCTTAATTTGGGGATTTTAGCCCTTGTGAAGAATAATTCTATATACTTTATTAATCATATTTGAGATAACATGAATATTTCTTCACTAAGTGTGTTTTATTGCTTAATCACAGAAATTAGAAGGAATTTCTGGGAATTTGGAGAGTGTAGTTGTCTCCAACACATCAAGAGGAGTGAAAACGATATATTATACCGATATATTCGGTACATGAATGAGACGGGAGACAAACAATCATCATGATAGAACTTACACAAAAGTCTACACGAAAACCACTCAATCCTTAGCCCTTATCCTTCCCACATACCTTTGGTGGAAATTACCTCATTACCCTCAATCCTCTCCACCAACTCGTGGCCAATAAGAAGACTCCATGAGTGCTATAAATAAGACAAAAATGGCCACGAGTTTGACACGCTCTTTTTACCCTTTTTGCTCACTCACTCTCTCTCTCTCTCTCTCTCTCTCTCTCTCTCTCTCTCTCTCTCTCTCTCTCTCTCTCTCTCTCTCTCTTAGCAAGTCCAAGAATCTTTCAAGAACACGCAAGAATTGCAAAATCGAACGATAATTCTCTAAGATCGATCACCGAATTGAAGCTCACTTCATTCGGTGAATTGGTCTACACTTCGACGAAGATCGAGTTGTGGGGGTTTGGTTGGATCTTCCTTCATCCGAATCCGCGCAAGCAAGGAGTCGAGCTTACTCTAAATTGATTGGGAGCTTCCTTCCAATTGATCCCTTGCAAATCTCGAGTTCACTCAACCGGTACGGAGCTCACTTCGATTGGCGAGTGGATTGGTACGAAAGGAACGAGTTGTGCGAGGTGTCTAGCTCACTAAGCATCTCTAAGCAACGAGGAAGGCATCCAAGACGAGACTCGAAGCTCACTTCATCTCTCTAGGTGTTTTCTTTCCTTTCTTGAAATTCTTGTAGTTTTAATTGAATTGGATTTGTGTAAAGAATTCGTGGTTTAATGAATCTTTTGCTTTCGAAATCTTCTTTGTTTGTTTGTGTGATCTTAATGCCTGTTACTTAGTTTAATTACTTTTCAATTTGAATCCAAAACAAAGCCTTAATTCACCTCTTCAATCCAAACTGCAATTTCAATGCAATTTCAAAATCCAGAATAACTTTCGTTATAACGGAACTCAAACTGCGTTGTAACGGACATTTCGGTTTGCACCTGACTTTCAGTCTGTTGGCACTCCGTTGTAACGCACTAGAATTCCGTTGTAACGGACTTGTGAGGAACAACACTCAAGAGCACTCGTATCAGTGCGTTATAACGGACATAGCGGTTCGTTGTAACAGATTAACCAATCCGTTACAACGCTATCCCAGTTCGTTGTAACGGACTAGTATAGTGCGTTATAACGTCATCCGTTGTAACGAACTTTCATCTCACACTCAACGTTAGCATCTCAAGCAACTCCGTTGTAACGGACTCTCTGTCCGTTATAACGGACTATCTTCTGTGACTCCTCTTTGTTATTTCTTGTCTAGTTTTGATTAAATCTTTGACGCACTTACTCCTCGTGGAACGAACTTGCATATTTTCCACTATACAACTATATTTTCCAACTTGTTGATTGAATTGGGTTTTCGAATGCAACGATAATTTTACACGCCAAAAATCCGTTAATCAAAAACCAAGTAAAGTCACAGAACTTTGTCCGTTACAGCGGACACAACTCGTCCGTTGCAACCGACCATTTACACTGACAGTCTGTTACAACGGAGCCTTCCTCCATTGTAACGGAGGAAGTCTCCGTTGTAACGGAGTATCATAATATCAAATATATTTGTCCTAACGGCTAGTTTGACTTTGGTTCCGTTACAACGGATCCTTACTTTCTTCGTAACAGACCATGCATAAAATGTCTGAAATAGAATGGGACTATGTGTTCTATAAATAATACCCCTCCTAGTTTTCTATCTTCAACTCTTCCATTATCTTTCACACATTAAAAAAAAAAAGAACACTAAGCCTTGATCTTGAGCTCAATTCCTCTGGACAATTTCCTAGATCTAAGATCTACATTCGAATCCTTTTTTACCAACGATTTCCAACTTGCGTGACCGATCACGTGTAATTCGTTCGTAGTTTGTAATAGTTCAGCAAGTTGTAAAGCCTGTCATAGATCGATAAAAACGTGTAAATCGATTTAGGCAAAATCCGGTGCTCAATGATTCGGGAATTCAATAGAAAGCCGAAAACGTGCAAGGAATCTCCGGAGACGTAGGTACTTGCAATCAATCGAATCGGTCGATTGAGCAAGTAGACGGTGAGTAAAAGCTACAAAGCAACCACCCACCGAACTCCGTAAAGAAATATTTTGTGTTATTTGTTTTGGTATTATTTTTATTTCTCTAAAGTATTTACACTTACGCATATACCTAAAATTATATATCATTACCGCGAAAATCGGACTTTAGGATTACCTATTCACCCTCCTCTAGATCTAGATTAAACAACAAGAACTACCATGTTGTGCGGATACTTCAAAATACCGAATTTACATGTATCGTCGTATCCGTATCGTATCATAAATCATATGTTAAAATTCCGTATCGCCGTATCCGATACGCGTCGCCGTCTCGGTGTATCCGTGCAACACATCAAAGAAGAGATCTAGATCTATAACAAAGTGTTTTTGATTTAATTTTTAGAGTTCTATAAAGTACTCGAAAAATTCAAACAAAAGCACAAGAAATATGAAAATTTCAGAATTTAAATCCAAAAATTAAATCCTGAAATGATTTTTGGGGATTTTTAACCGATTTAATAATGATCACAATGAGAAACTATTTACACAGACTTCAATTAATAAAAATGGTTGACCAGCTCATATTTTTAAAATATTTTTAACAAATGTAAATTAATTGTTATAGCAGTGACAAAATAACTTCATAAATTAATTAATTAATTGAAACAATGAATAAAAAAATTCAGAAAAAATTCTAAAAATTCAGAAAAATATGAGATTGATTCTAAACATTCAAATAACTTTATTTTACACAATGAAACAAGAATCATCAATTTTCACAAATAAATAAATTTAAGAAAAACAAAAACCTAAGAAAATAACAGAAAAAGAGAAGTAACCAAATGGACCTAGGATTTGATTGAAGATGGGGTTCCTTGAGCACCACCTTTCAAGTACTTTGTAAAATATTATTTTATTGGAAAAAGTTGTACCTCCCCCCAACTCTCCCCCACAACCCTTGATGTGTCATCGTAAGGCTTAACGCCTTCAAATTTAACATCTTAATTATGATTTAACATCTTAATTTATTTTTTAACATCTTAGTTATGGTGTTAAACTATAGATTAAGATATTAAATCATGATTTTAAGATATAAAATTTGATGGTGTTAAACCTTCCGGCGTACATCCCGAGGTAGGGGAGAGATGGGGGAGAGAATGGGGGGAAGTGCATCATCACTCTTTTAAAAATGACAAAATTAAAAATGACCATATAGTTAGATATGTAAATAGTTACACAATAATAATTAAGTTTAGAAATTCAGCATATACCCTATTCACTCTCCTCTAGACCATCTCGAAACAACAAGGGGTATGTTGTTAATCCGTGGACTAAGTTTTACATCCAAATTTTCCATCGAATTAATGAAGTTTTTTAATTAACAACTGACTATAATATAATTAACACTCCAATCAATACATTCCAATTAACAATAATTACCAGTATTTTATAATAATTTATAGTAATTAATGAGTAACCTTATAATGCTGTGCCTAATTTACAGTAGTTAACAATTTTTTTCCTGGTTTTTTGGTAATAACTTTCGAATGACATCTATGGCCGACTTAATAATTTTATCTGTATACCAATTTAAATTTTAATGAGTACCCTTATAATGTTGTGCCTAATTTACAATAATTAACAATAACAATTTTCCCCTGATTTTTTTTTAATAGCTTTCGAATTAAAATGACAGTTAACGATTATGGCCAAATTAATAATTTTATCAGTATAACAATTTAAATTTTACTATTTGCACCTCTTCAATTTTTTTGTTATGTAATTTTAATAAATGTTTTTTATTTGTCCCCGAGAAACCGGTCAAGCAAATTAAAGTATTGACCTTGAACTCTTCCATTAATAAAAAAACATTGACCTTGAACTCTTCCTGTGCAGCTAACTAAAGCTCGCATAGACGTGCTATCATTTTGGTTGGATATATTTTGTCAAACAAATAAACCTACGTGCACAAGCCTAAGTACAAACAGTACATATTAGACGTGCACTAGCTTATAAAAGGAAACAAGGTTTTCAATTCGGCTATGACATGAATGATCATGAAACATCATAACAGCTCGAGGCTAATGGCTTTGTTTTGCCTGATTTTATTTCTCACAATTTTGGAGGTCTCCATCCATGTTCAAAGCCAGACTGATGCTACTGGTAAATTCATTGCAATATATTTTTGTTTTTTATTCTTTATTTCTTTCATAATTCAAAATTTTCCGTTTCTATTTCAGGCTTTCTAAGCATAGATTGTGGACTTGCAAGCAATACCACGTACGCAAATAGCGTATCAGGGTTAACGTACGTCTCCGATGATAATTATATCGACACTGGAGTGAACTACAAAATTTCGAGCCAGTACTCAATCGACGAAAATACGTTCAAATATCTTACGACCGTCAGAAGTTTTCCTGACGGAACCAAGAACTGTTACACTCTAAATTCATTAACCATTGGATCGAAGTATCTCGTACGAGCTATTTTTATGTATGCAAATTACGACTCGAAGAATCGCCTCCCTACCTTTGATCTTTTCTTCGGTGTTAACTTTTGGGCGACGGTTAATATAACGACTCAAGATTATTATTACTTTCACGAGATCATAGCTATCGCAACTGGTGATTATGTACAAGTATGTCTGGTAAACAAGGGAGAAGGGACTCCTTTTATCTCTTCTCTCGAGTTGAGGCCACTTAGTAAAACTCTTTATCCTCAATCAAGCAAAACCCAATCCTTGGTTCTTAGCGGAAGATGCAATTATGGATCAGATAGTACAACATTAATAAGGTCAGATAATAAAAAACAATAAAAATAATAATTCAGTTTAATAAAATCAAATCAAAAAAGTTTCGATACTCGTCAGAACCAGCACAAATTCCTATAATGATTCTTAATTGTTTTTGAAATCATAGGTTTCCTAAAGACAAACACGATAGGATGTGGCCCAACTGCAGCGCTTCACCATATTCGCCGGTATCCACCATCTCGACGGTGCAGAACTTACCAAATGACCCCTTTGAAGTCCCCAGTGCCGTGATGCAAACCGCAATGATCGGCACCGATCTTAATCCCTCCATTGAATTTTCTTGGAATGTTGATGATTCTTCCGACAAGTACTTGATCATATTATTTTCATCAGAGATTGAAAAATCATCTTCGACCAATGTGCGAGAGTTTGATGTATTCTTCAATGATGTTAGTCTGTTCAAGGAACCGTTCGTGCCCGATAATCTTTACTCGAGCTCTTTCTACTTCACAAGAACCGGATATTGGTACGGTTGGAAATAATGAACTTAATTTAGCAAGTTATTCTTTTTGATAGTTGCACGATGAAAATGTGCTCTGATATTTACGTCTCTAGAATATTGCTTTCACAATAGATCTAGACTGTGAAAAAAGAATTTTTATTTTATAGTTTTGTACTAAAGAGAGAGAATTTATTCAATTGTACTTTCTTTCTTTTGTCAGGTACAATATATCGCTCCAGAAGACAAATCGGTCGATACGCCCCCCTATACTTAACGCACTCGAGCTGTACTTGATCCAGCCTACCTCCTTGGTCCCGACAGATAGTGTTGACGGTAAGCTATGATATTTAAGCAAAATGGATTGAAATATTTTACGAGTTAAAATTTCAAAATGTAGTTACCGCAATTAATGGAATCAAGGCCAACTACCAACTGAAGAAAGGGTGGAATGGCGATCCGTGCGTTCCATCGAACCTCACATGGCCTGGATTGAATTGTTCATCTTCAAATTCATCCAGCCCTCCTAGAATCACAACAATGTGAGCATATGATTTTAAATTTAGTTACTAAGAAATATATTCATAACAATGTTTGTTAGTTAATAATTATAATTGATTTTATTATTTTCGCAGAAACTTATCGTCGAGTGGTTTGACTGGTCCGATTGTTTCTCAGTTCGGTAATCTAAATGCTCTGAAGCACTTGTAAGTTTGTTCAGATACATAAAAACCTCAATAGACAAATTAATTGATAATTAAATTATTGCTTTGTAAATTATCAGGGATTTATCTAATAATAAGTTATCTGGGTCAATCCCTAGTTTTCTGGATAATTTAACTGGACTGATGTACCTGTAAGTCTTGACATTATATTGTAATATGATTAAAATATCTTAATTATATTTCAACTAATATTTGATTATTTGTTGATGTGAATTCGCAGGGATCTATCAGGAAACAATCTGGTCGGTTCACTTCCTCCCGGTCTCCAACAGAGGGAAAAACAGGGTCTTCTAACAGTGAAGTATACTTTTTACTATCATTTCATTATTCAACTAATAGAACTTGAATTTTTTTTTCTATAAGTTCACTTTTTGTTTATGTATCAGCTATCAATAATGATCTCAGTTGTTATGTTTGCTAATTTTTATCTTGGTAATGGTAGGAGTAACGGAACAAGCAAGAAAAGCAACAAAACAATAATTATCATTGTCATTGCTGTGGTAGTTCTGCTGATTTTCGTAGCCGCGTCTACATTTGTTATAATACACTTGAAACGACGCAACAGTATTTTTTCTAATATATCATTTTTTTTTGTTTTAAGTTATGTTTTCATACAAAATCTCTGTATTTGTAGAAACATATTCAGTCCAAACCGGTAATGAACCGTATCAAGGAAATATGCTCAATGGGAACAATCTAGCAAAGGGAGGTTATCAAAATGTGCGCCAAGGAAATTTGGACTTGGATCAGAACCGACATTTCACATATAAAGAGATTTTGGTGATCACGAAAGACCTTCAAAAAAATATCGGCACGGGAGGGTTTGGTAGTGTTTATGTGGGCTATCTAGAGGATGGAAAAGAAGTTGCTGTGAAATTGCGTTCTTCGCAATCGAAGCAAGGAGAAAAAGAATTCCTCGCAGAGGTAATTATATCGTTGCATATGATTGTGTCGTAGCTTTTGCTTACCATATACTAATTAATTCTATAAATTGAATTGCTTGTAGGCTCGAAATTTGACAAGGGTTCATCACAGGAACTTGGTCTCGCTCGTCGGTTATTGCTTGGATGCAGATCACATGGCACTTGTTTATGAGTACATGCCTGAAGGAACTCTACAAGATAAATTGAGAGGTGATTGATTACTTTCTAGTGCTAAGCAATTGCTTGATTCTGATTTTAAAATAACATTGAACTTAATGATATTCTTATAGTATTTTTTCTTTCTTTCTAAATTATGTATCAAAATGATATAATTTGGGATTTTATTTTGATCAATTGATTCATAAAAAAATCTATTCAAAATATTTTATATCCTCAAATGCAGATAATGCAAAACCTCTTACATGGAAACAACGACTCAGAATAGCACATGAATCTGCACAAGGTACAAGAACACTTCGATTTCCTATCATTTTGTTTGTTAAATACATATAACAATACCTCCATGATTATAAATGCAGGATTGGAGTACCTGCATAAGTCGTGTAATCCGCCACTAATCCACAGAGATGTCAAAAGCAACAATATTCTGTTAAATGCTAATCTCGAGGCAAAGATTGCTGATTTTGGGTTAGTCAGGGCTTTTGATGGTGATACTGCAGACACTCACGTCTCAACCCAAATTGTCGGTACTCCTGGTTATTTGGACCCCGAGTATGTTCGATACCCCCTTCTTATTTTGTCAATTCCCAAATAATACTAGTAGCTCGATTTACTTATGGAATTTATTTTGCACTGCAGTTACTTTACAACATCGCAACTTAGCGAAAAGAGCGATGTTTTTAGCTTCGGAGTTGTCCTACTAGAAATAATGACAGGACTACCACCTATTATTGCGGGGCCAGAAGGCGGCCACCTGACACAACATGTTCAGCAAAAACTATCAAAAGGAAACATAGAGAGCATTATCGATCCAATGATGCACGGTCGATACGACCTAAACTCCGTGTGGAAGGTGGCCACTTTAGGTCTCAAATGCACTGGTCAAGCCACTAAAAGGCCAAATATGCCTGAGGTAGTTGCGGAACTGAATGAAAGCATGGGTCTAGAAATGTCTTCTCAGGGGACATATGATACGGTTTCTGGGACAACGAGCCAGTACAACTATTCGAGGAATGATAATTTTGTTAGTGATGTTGAGATGGCTTATACGGGTGGTGCGCCGCCGGCACTAGGTCCTAGTGCGAGATAATGGCCTTGTAATCCGGCATGCTTCTTAATCGACTTGTTACAAACAAGTCCAAGGGTGATTTGTTACTGTGTTGAAATATTTGTCGAACTTCCATTATTTATCACACATTATTTTGATTTCTTTTTTTTTTTTTTTTTTTTGAGGAATATCGAGTTTTTACTAAACTCATTATTGTTTCTACATAATTTCTCACGTTAATTGTGTGTCCCTTCCGTTTGCCTCCAGAATTTTTAATTATCATTTTAGTATCCGTACAGTTAACTTTAGTTTTTTCAGCTCCTCATATGTAGATGGAATGTAAACTATTCTATGTTGCATACGACAAACTGAAGCAATAATGGATACGATATAATTGTTATATTTTAGAATTTATAATTAGAGATATATCTGTTAAACATAATATTTTACAAAAAATATAATAATAATTAAATATTTAATTATGTTTCAATTTGTTAGATTTTATACGTCCGGTGTACTATTTAAAGTCATCACGTTGTAAGTAAAATGTTAGATATATATTCATATTTTTTTGAAGATGAGCCAAAAAATACGACGTGTTTTTTTTAGCCCATACATTTTTATAAAAGATGACAGGTAATTACAAGTGGCAGGGGAACAGAAGATCCTTGCAAAACATAATAATAGAAAAGCTACCTAGCCAACTCTTACTAAATTTATTGTAATTATCAAAACACAAATAAATCAGGACTATGAACGCAAACACAAAATATCAACGTATCAACGTCGTTAATACAAACCATATATTGTAATTATCAAAACAAAAATAAATCATGACTATGAACGCAAACACAAAATATCAACGTATCAACGTCGTTAATACGAATCATGTATTGTAATTATCAAAACACAAAAAAATCATGACTATGAACGCAAACACAAAATATCAACGTCGTTAATATGAACCATGTATTGTAATTATCAAAACACAAATGCATTTACACATGAAAACGCAAACACGAAATATACAAACAAAATAGAAACACCAATAAGAATATGAAAAAAACATTGTGACATACAAACATCAAATAAGAATACAAAACACGAATACAAGTGTGAAATAAAGATACAAAATACAACTACGAATATAGACACAAACACAAACTCTACTAACAATCAAAAATGACAAACCAATACGAATATCAAACTCAATTCCAAGAAAGTACCAATACGAATTTCAATCTCAATTCCACGAAAGCAATAAGATGACAAAAATACAAATATATATATACAAAAAAAAAACATAAATACATACGCATAGATAGAACAGAAATTAAAATGTCAATATGAAATACAATCACGAAACACAAGTACAAATTAGACGCACAAACACGAAATAACATTCTAAACCCGAAAGTAACAAATCCGAACATGACGGGCAAAATGTGAAAGCTTGAAGAATAAAGCATCATCGTCACCACAACATCATCACTGTCAGCATCACCATCATCTTCATCATCATCATATCATCATCATTAGCATAATTTTCATCATCCTCATCATCCTCATCAATCTCATCATATTCTTTCGATTTTGCCGATGATATAAAAAATAGACAAATTTTACAACAATAATCGTTTGAATTGTCAAGAAAACCGGCTCTTGAACAATTCAAACGATCTTTGCTGTTGAATTTGTAAAAATCATGATTCACTGAGACAAATACATCAAAAAATAATTGAAGTCTGTGTTTGTTTTTATGAATGCATTTGATTGTGTAATTTTTTAATAACTGAATTAATTAAAACTTGATATTATTGTAATTGTTATATTTCTTTTATTATTAAAAGTTATATAATGTTATATGTTTTTTTAGTTGTAAAATATTCATATTTTATGTATTATAATCTTATATGTTACGTCAAATATATCCATCGTTCGTCAATATAATGCGCGTATCCAACATATACCATATATTTATTTAAATCGCATAAGCTATATTTAACTGTAGGACTCCACCAAAAAAAAATTAAACATCGCAAAAAAAAACAATAAAATAAAATAAAATATTAACATACAAAAAATATAATTAGTTACAAACGTGAAAACACCCGCACAATCGCGTGGGAGAAAATGCTAGTTTATAATATTTCTTTCATATGAAATAAATATAGTAAAACAATTATATACGTTGTATTCGTGTTTTATTTTTATTTTTATTTTTCTTTTGAAAAGCTCCAATGCTGGATTATCCGTGTTTTAGAAATTTCTTTGTTGAAAATTTCCAAAGCTGTATTCGTTAGAAGTGCAACTTATATTTCAAGATAAAAAAAAAGATAAAAAAGCGACTTCATTGATTGGGCATGAACGGGATATCAAGAGAGCGAGGGGTCATCGAATGGTCTTTTTGAAATTTCCCAAAAATTTCCTTACACTTTTTAGAAAACCCCAGATATTTTAGATTATCATTTGAGGGTGATTAATGCGCGTTCTTGTTGTTGTGAATGCCGGTACGTCAAGATGAATCCAGGCACGCCACGCAACAAATTTTTTTATTTTTCAAAAAATAATATTGGGAAATTCTAACTTGAACTCATATTTCAACACAACATCCTCGATGGACTAGGCAAAAACCTAATTAACCCATTTAATTAACATCTCGATTAATCAAAAACATTGAATTAATAATTTTTAAATATTAATTATCGTTTGTCAATCCAAATAGATGTTAATTATCACATTAGGTGGGTTAAATTAATTCATGTGTGTTAATCCACAAATTAATTAAGTGGGTTAAGTGGGATTTGGTGAGTCATCGAGAATGGGGA
Source organism: Luzula sylvatica (assembly GCA_946800325.1). Classification (NCBI taxonomy): domain Eukaryota; kingdom Viridiplantae; phylum Streptophyta; class Magnoliopsida; order Poales; family Juncaceae; genus Luzula; species Luzula sylvatica. Next base: position 2,273,779 of record OX326961.1, read on the forward strand.
AGGGGCAAGTGGGTTTCACAGTATATGCCCTCAAATGTCAATAATATTTTGGCATTTTTGCCGCATATCTAGGAGTGTAAACGGTACAGATATTATCCGAACCGATCCGAATCCAACTAGGATCCAAATGAATCTGGGTCCGATCCGGATCCATTTTGTGGATCCGGATCCGGCATGTCAAATATTATCCGGATCCGAATAACAATAAAAAAAAAATATGCGTTTTTCATAATTTATTTTACATTTAAATTATTATGATTTCATGAACCTAATACAAATTCATATTCACATGACTCACGATTTATGAACCAATTCCATTTTTTTAAAAATACATGAAATATATTTTTAAATCCCTAAATTATTTTTCTCCTCTCCAAAACTTTTCCTCTCTTTTAATTTTTTTTTTTTAAGTTTCATGAGTGATTTTTTTCTTCTGTAAATCCAGATTTTCTCAACAATTTTTAAAAAATTATGATGTAATTATTTAGGTATTATTTACATATTATTTTCATTTTATTTGAATGTTGAAGATAAAATAAATAGTTATGTTACGTATCAAATATCCGTTTTAACTATTCAGAAAATATTCATATTCGTGTTCGTACCCGATTCAAAAGTCCATGAAATCATGACATTCATTTCGAAATATATTCATATTCGTATTCGTATTCGTTTTCATACCTGATTAGAAAAATGTTCATATCCGTTTTAATTTTTCGGATACAAAATATACTAAATATTTGTCTTCAATAATTTTCCTATAATTATCATGACATTCATTTCATAACAAGAATATACAAAAATTAGGATTGTTTTTTGGATCTTCTGAAAAAGTCGTGGTTTTTGAAAATAATTCCCTTTTTCTTGATTTTTGGAAGGGTTGTCGTGCTCATTAAATAACATGTTTGATAAGCTTATATGAGAATAAATCTATCAGAAATTATATAGGGTTTATCTTATATTCCATTGGAAGAACATTGACCTTGAATCCTTCCTGTGCAGCCGATTGACAGTTCGCATTACAGCTCATAGAGGTGCCATCAATTTGGATATTTAAGACGTGCACTAGATTAAGTACCGAAAGTACAAATTAAATTAAATGTGCGTACAAATTAGACGTGCATTAGCTAATAAAAGGAGATAGTTCTTTCACTTTGGCTACCATACGAGATATCGTACCAACAACTTGAGCAGAATGGCTTTGTGGTGCTTGGTTTTGTTTCTGACATTGTTTGGAGGTCTCCATTTGTGTTCAAAGCCAGACTGGTGCTGCCGGTAAATTGATTGCGATATATTTTGTTCCATTAAATTCTTTTTGTTTTCTTTTTCAAAATTATCTGTTGTTATTCAAATATAATCCACATCAAGAAATGTATGCAAGGAAGATCGAATCAGACGATTCAGGTCTTGTATTATATGATAAGAAATGATCATACTGAAACTATAATTTCTTTCAGGGTTTATAAGCATCGATTGTGGAATTACAAGCGGTACCACCTACAAAAATAGTTTCTCAGGGTTAACTTATGTGTCCGATGACCAATATATCGACACGGGAGTTAACTATAATATACCGAGCCGGTATTCAATAAGCCGAGAGTACAAAGATCTCGAAACCGTCCGAAGCTTTCCTGATGGAACCAAGAACTGTTACACAATAAATTCTTTAACCATAGGATCGAAGTATCTCATAAGAGCTATTTTTTTGTATGGAAATTATGATTCCAAGAATCGCCCCCCTACTTTTGATCTATACTTTGGTGTTGACGTTTGGGTTACTGTGAACCCTAAAATTCAAGATTCATATTACCCTTTCGAGAATATAGCTATCGCAACTGCTGATTACGTGCAAGTATGTCTTGTAAACAAGGGACAAGGGACTCCTTTTATCTCTTCTCTCGAGTTGAGGCCACTGAGTAAATATCTATATCCTCAATCAAATGTGACACAATCCTTGTTTTTTGCTGCAAGATGCGATCTTGGAATAGGTCGTAAAAAAGTAATAAGGTTAGTAAAATAAAAACGTAGACAACAACAACGACAACAACAATATTATTAATAATAATAATAATATATTTAAGAATAAAATTCGAGGATTCATTTTGGGAAATCAAATTATCCGCCACTGTTAATCAAGATTTAAATATGAAAATTTACTACAGTTTACAAGATGATTCATTGTCTACCTATATAATTATTCTGTCTATTTCTTATACCATAGGTTTCCTGATGACAAACACGATAGGCTGTGGTTGAACTGCTCGGACGGGTCACTCTCGTCAATCTCCACCGGCTCAACCGTTCATAATTATCGAAATGACATCTTTGAAGTCCCCAGTGATGTAATGCAAACTGCAATTATTGGCGATGCTCTTAATCCTTCCATTGACTTCTCAGGGACTACTCGTGGTTTTCCGGGCTTGATCATATTACATTTATCAGAGATCCAAAGGCTATCTTCCACTGATGTGAGAGCGTTCGATGTTTTCTTGAACGAGATTAAGTTGACTGAGTCACTGAACAACCGTATACCCCCAAACTTCTTTACTCGGATGCATTATAAGTCGAAGTGTCTAGAAACGGGTATTGTTGAACATCTTGAACTTGATTGGAAAATTATTCTTCAGTATATATGCCTATTGAATTTTATATTGAAATTCTTCATCTACATTAAATGTACTAAGAATTATTGTAAAAAGTCCGGACAATGAGAGTCTAGAATTTAAAGTTTCAATTAAACATTAATTGTAGATAGTAATATTTGGTCAGAGGTGAGACAATTTTGAATTTTACAAAATATCAATATTTTCCCCTTCCGTCAGGTACAAAATGTCGCTTCGGAGGTCAGCAAGATCGACGCGCCCACCTATACTCAATGCATTTGAGGTGTTCACGATGTGGCCTGTCACGCTGGTTGCAACAGATAGTGTCGACGGTAAGTTTAACACGTCTTGACATTCTTACTTTTAATGTGGGATTATTGCGTTTTATGTTATCAATTCTTCGAGTTAAATTGTCGAAATATAGTTACTGCAATCAATGCAATCAAGGCGGCCTATCAAGTGAACAAAGGCTGGAGTGGCGACCCATGCGTTCCATCAACCCTTACATGGCCCGGATTGGAGTGTTCCTCGTCGTCTTCATCCAGCGCTCCTAGGATCACAACAATGTGAGTTTATATTGTTACAGTACTTAACCTTGAATTGTGTTAATAATAATGGTTTGTATTATTATTTATTATTTTATCATTTCTGGCAGAATATTATCATCTAGTGGTTTGACTGGTCCTATAGTTTCTGACTTTGGAATTTTAAAAGCTCTGAAGTATCTGTAAGTGGGCTCAAACGCAAATTTCAATATACATATCGTTAGCTCCTACTATGTAAATTCATTTGTATTAATTAAATTCGTAAATTTTTAGGGATTTATCTAAAAATAAATTATCGGGGTCAATCCCAAGTTTTTTGGATAATTTAACTGCACTCACATACCTGTAAGTATTTACATTACATTGTGATCTGATTAAAATCTTATAATTTTCTTTACGAAAATTGATTATTGCTAAATTTGAATTCATAGGGATTTGTCAGATAACGACCTGGTTGGTTCAATTCCTCCTGGTCTGCAGCAGAGACAAAGCCAGGGTCTTTTGACAGTAAAGTACATATATATTCTAATTAACTTCTCTGATTCAAGTTCAGTTATGTTCACGTTGCATTGATTAATTATTTTTTTATGCTGATGAAATTAAAATTGATTCGGTTAAAACTGGCTCGAGACATGCAAGCCTATATCTAGATTTTTATTCCATTCAAGATTTAGATGTTTTATTCTTCTAATCAATCCTAATTGCAGGACGGGGAGTACATCAAACAAAAAGAAAACAATAATTATCATTGTGATTGTTGCGGCAGCTGTGTTGGTGCTCATCGTCGCATCTATAATTGTTCTGCTGATCTGCTTGAGAAGACGTCACAGTATTTTGTTTTCCTCCTCTTCGTGTCATTCCTTTTTTTATTGAAGTTCCAATCTCAATCTAATAAATTTATCTTATGCTACTCTTGATCTATTTATCAATTTGTAGATAAAAATGTAGCCCAACCACATAATGTGCAAAATCGAGGAAATACGCCAAACATTCACCATAACACCTTTGAAATGGGTTATACGAGTGGAGCAGCACCGGACCCAGGTCCCACTCCGAGATAAGAATTTACAAAACCCTCATCTTCTTAATGTTTGTGCGACAAATTGAAGTATGATTAATTCTTTGACAAGATTTGTAGTTATATGATGATGCTACGATTATTTGTACTGCTTATGTTATCCAGAGTGCTTTTGTTTTTTCTTCTCTTTATTTTGGAAATGTTTGGCAAGTGTGTGCTTTTATTTGGTTAAAATAGAGATGTTATTTGAGAAGATTTCTGATTCCGAGACTCATATTTATCATGGCCTATAAGGCTACCTCTTGTGTTATATGATACATACTTGAAGGTCTGAAAACAAAGGGAAATTTTACTCTCAGATAATCATATTGTTGTATTATTTATTAATAATACAATTAAATTTAAAACTTTGATATTGATTATTATACTAATTATTTGTTTTGTGATCAATAATTAGATTAATTGATTATTTGCATTTTAAATGCATAATATAATATTTGGTAGATATTTGAGTCATAATGAAATATAGCTGTTACAAAATAATTGAGGAGAGATACTCGGTTTTAATACCATAAATATTTTGGTTGTAATTGAGGAATATTAAACATTCTACCAAACAATTTCACGTATGTAATCACCTCTTCGGACCTATCTCTCTTTGATAAATTATAAAAGACAAACATAATGGTTTTTTTTTTGTCTTCCTTCTCTCAAGTTACACACAGAAACAATTTCACTCTACCAAACAATTAAACACGCTCTTCATAATACATATTAGAATTTGATTAAAAAATTTGGTGCAAAGCTTCATATCTTTTCGAGTGAAGGCTTCCGATCTGCGACTGTGCAACCAGAGGGATACGAAACTTTTCGGGGTGAGAACCTTGGAGGCAGATAAACGATAATTCCTACACAGAAGGACGTAAATCTACCTTTAGGGCAGCAGTGGCTGGACCACGCGACTACACTCAGATTTGTTTCATCTTTCTCTTATTATTATTATTATTATTATTATTATTATTATTATTATTATTATTATTATTATTATTATTATTATATTAATAATTTGAATTTTCAGAAATTTATTACAACAATCTAAAGGTAGATTTATAAAAACTAATAATTATAATAATAATCTGAAAATTCAAATTTTGTTTAAAATCTGACAAATTTATTTTATTGAATTAATTATCTAATACCTGTTGAATCTTAATTATTTTAGATCTATTATTCATTAACCTAAATTTCGTTTTGCAAGGCTGATTTATTTGGAAGGAACAAGGAAAATTAAGATGGCTGACAATAGTCTTTGCCACAAAGCAAACAAGTTTTTCAGTTTGAATACTCAAGCCAATGTAATTGAGTCAAACAATATGGCTATAAGGCCAGAGTCCAAAAGTTTGGTTAATTTAATTTATACCTCTTTTGATTGGTGGTTTGATTCAGGAGCTAATGTTCACGTTTGTGCTAATCGCTCCTATTTCTCCACCTATAAAGACTCGAATGGGGATAATATAACATTTGCAGATGGTTCGTCGATACAAGTTCTCGGTCGAGGTCGTGTAGACCTCATGATGTCATCTGCAAAGATACTTGTATTACACGATGTATTATATGTTTTCGGTATAAATAAAAATTTAGTTAGTGGCTCTCTTTTAATACAAAGAGGCTACAAATTTATTTTGGAATCAAATAAGGTTGTTATTACCAAAGAAGACATATTTATTGGAAAAAGTTATGTTGTGAATGGCTTATTTAAGTTAAATACTATGTCTTCTGTTAATAATGAAATAAATAATATCTCATCATTATCTAATTCAAATTCAATGATATGGCATTCAAGACTTGGTCATGTACATTTGCATAGAATCAAAGAAATGATGGATTTGGATTTAATTTCAAAAGCTAAATTAGATTTCTCATCAAAATGTGAAATTTGTGTTGAAGCAAAACAACCTCGCAAGCCTTTCAATAATGTTAAGCGCGAGACTAATATTTTAGAACTTATCCACACCGATGTGTGTGATTCAACAAAAATTCCCACTAGAGGGGGTAATCGTTATTTTGACGATTACTCAAAATATTGTTATTGTTATCTTCTCAAAACAAAAGGAGAAGTTTTTGATAAGTTACAAACTTATAAAGTTGAGGATGAAAATCAACTAGAGAAGAAAATTAAGATCATTCGATCTAACAGAGGAGGTGAATACACCTCAAATGAATTTAATAGGTTTTGTGAACAAAATGGAATTATTCATGAAACAACCCCTCCATATTCTCCACAATCTAATGGAGTAGCCGAAAGAAAGAATCACACTTTATTAGACATGGTTAATGCCATGCTTATAAGTTCAGGATTATCTGAAAATTTGTGGGGAGAAGCATTACTTACATCATGTTTTATTCAAAATCGAGTTCTCTCGAAGAAACACAAACAAACTCCATACAAATTATGGAAAAACTGAACTCCAAATTTGAATATCCTCCGTGTATGGGGTTGTTTGGCCAAAGTAAATATTCCAGGACCGAAAAGAAATAAAATTGGTCCTAAAACTGTTGACATTGTATTTATCGGCTATGCTAAAAATAGTAGCGCAAATAGTTTTTTAGTTGTCAATTCTAGTGTTAGTGAAATATCTAACAACACTATTATCGAAGCCAGATGCTTCATTTTTTGAAAATATATTTCCTTTCAAAATAAAGGTTCCAAATAATGTGATGGAGAAATCATCATCAAATTCTCAAATTTCTACTAAAACCAACTCTGACTTTGAACCAGAGATTGAAATAAGAAAAAGCAAAAGACAAAGAATTGAGAAATTTTTTGGAAATGATTTTTATGTCTATCAATTAGAAGACAATCCTCTTTCTTATTTAGATGCAATATCTTCACAAGAAGCACCATTCTGGAAAGAAGCTATAAACAGTGAAATTCAATCCATTTTGCAAAATAATACTTGATTCTTAACCGATTTACCACCAGGGAACAAAGTTATAAAAAGAAAATGGATTTTTAAAAGAAAGCTAAAACCTGATGGATCGATTGATCGATATAAAGCCAGATTGGTAGCTAAATGTTTTAGTCAAAAGAAATGTATAGATTACTTTGACACTCATGCACCAGTGAGTAGAATCTCAACTCTTAAGAGTCTTGATTGCTCTAGCATCTATTCATAATTTAATAATTCATCAAATAGATGTTAAAACTGCTTTTCTTAACGGTGATCTAGAAGAAGAAATTTACATCGATCGAACAACCTGAAGGTTTTGTCGTTAAAGGACAAGAACACAAGGTTTGTAAGCTTGTTAAATCTTTATATGGTTTAAAACAAGCACCCAAACAATGGCATATGAAGTTTAACAAAGTTGTTTCTTCATATGGATTTAAATCAAATAATTTTGACAAATGCGTTTATTCAAAGGATTTCACGAGTGGTTTTGTGATCTTATGTTTATACGTGGATGATATCCTAATTTTTGGATCATCATCAGCACTTATTAATGATGTTAAATTATATTTGTCAAGAAATTTTGATATGAAAGATTTGGGTCAAGCACATGTTATTTTGGGCATGAAATTAATTCGTACTGAAAATAATATTTACCTAACACTATCTCATTTTACTGAGGCAATGCTCAAACGATTTGATTATTTTGATTCAAAGCCAGTAACATCTCCGTTTGACTCTAGCATGCATTTGACTAAAAAATTGCATTCACCTATTTCACAAAATTCATACTCACAACAAATAGGTTCTTTGATGTACCTTGCAAATTGGACCCGACCCGATATAGCTTTTGCGGTAAGTCGACTAAGTCGATATACTATCAATCCTAGTGAAGAACATTGGGAAGCCCTCAAAAGAGTATTTTGATATTTAAAGGGAACAATTAATTATGCACTTGTTTAGACTGAATTTCCTAGTGTGTTCGAGGGTTATTGTGATGCAAATTGGATCACTGATTCTATGGATGTTAAATCCACATCTGGATATGCCTTTTTAATTGGTGGTGCAGCCATGTCGTGGAGTTCGTGCAAACAAACAATAATTACTAGAAGTACAATGGAAGCCGAATTAACGACGCTTGACACGGCTTGCTTTGAAGCCTAATGGTTAGGAATTTACTTAGTGAAATTCCAATTGTGTCTAAACCTTTGCCATCTATTTCGATGCAGTGTGATTCAAAGGTAGTAATTGATCTGATCAATCAAGAAACTACGAATCGTAAAATGAATAGACACATACCTGTTCGATATAAAACCGTACGGAAAATGAATAAAAAAGTGATATCACTAAATTTTATTAGATCGGAGAAAAATTTGGCTGATCAACTTACAAAAGGTCTTCCGAGATCTGTAATATTAGTTTCATCGAGGGGGATGGGATTAAAGCCCATATAGTAGTTACCAGTGGTGGGATCCCTACAATTGTGACTGGTTGGTATAGACAAATGGTTCAATGGGTGAACGAAACGACTGATGTGACAATTTTGAAGCACTATTTTAGACTATAATGTCTATGCTCATTCCTATGGTGAAGTAATTTAAGGTGATGGTTATGTTGAATTTTATTATTCTTAATAATTCCTAAAAATAAATATATACATAATAATAAAAAACAAAGTATATATATTATGTTCAAATAATTTAGCTGAGTACATTTCCACATCGTATACTCTTCGAGGAATTACCTAAATGAGAATCGTCGTGGGCCGCGACTATGAGATAAGGGCAAATCTTTAAGTATTCTCATGATAATCAAGGATAGCGCATGGCCATAAATAGCACACATCCGCATAACACACCAATAAATTTTTCATGCTATGTGTGTGGTTGTAGAAGATCGGTAGAATGACGCATGATTCAAGACCTAGTTCACCATGATGTCTCGATCTAATACAATCAACACTAAGTGTGGGTTCAAGGCTACGTCCACTCATAACTATGCATAGCATATATATATATATATATATATATATATATATATATATATATATATATATATATATATATATATATATATATATACAGGCGTGCCAAGGAGAATCCACGAATCGAATCCAAAAAACGAATCCACGAGCGGAGGGGGTTTTTTGTAATTTTGCCAAAAACGTTATTTTCATCTCCTTCCTCCTCGATCCCCTTTTCTCTTTCTTCTCTCGTAGCGATCCCCTTTTCTCCTTCCTCCTCCCTTTTCTCCCTTCCCCTGACACAGTAGCGGGACCACGAGACAGCAGCGGCGCTGGCGCGAGCGGCGACGGACTTCGACGGAGCCGTGCAGGCGTTGCAACGGATCTGCGTCGTGCCTTCCTCTTCCATCTCTGATCTTCGATCCTCTTCTCAAAGACAAAACAAAGCGAGAGTTTGGCGATGACGAATCCACAAGAACCGATTCGAAGCCCTCCCCTCCCTCATGGCCTCTCTTCACAAGCCCCCCTGCGAAGGTACACCTTTCGCCTCAACCTTCCCCAAAAATATTCGATTATCTCCTCAATTTCTCTTATTCTCTTTGCGTTTCTCAAATCTATCGAAATACTTTGATTTTCACTTTTCTCTTCTATTTATTTTCAAAATATGAAGTATATTTTTGTTTTGGTCTAAAAAATTTCTTTGAATTTACAGCTAAGTTAATTTCTCGATCGATAACTTTATTTGAAATGAAAACTGGAATATTTGTGTTCATTTTATCATTGATTTGATCTGGAATTTGTACTCTATTTATTTTGTTTTTGTAAAGTCTGACAGTAAGGAAATTCCATTTTTCATCAATTTTCACTAATTGCAATTTCCCTGTACTGCAATCTAAGTTCATTTTTGAACTGAAAATTGTGATATGATTCATTCTTTGGTCCTAATATTTTCTGTTTAATGCAGGTACAGTTGCAGACCAAGAGTGCCGCTTACCCTAAGGTTTTACCCCTCTTGAAATTAAATTGGACTGCTGGGTGAATTGAGTTTTAACATAAGCTGAATCGTCATCTCCATTAGTAGACGATCGAGCAGGAGACGTCAAAGCAGAGTCGTTAAACGTGGCATTTTTTTTACAACCGCGCTTATTTAGAGGACCGCTCGAAGGACCGCTGTAAAAAATCCGATGATCTCCGGCGGAGGAAGAGGTGCCGGCGCCGGTTAGTTCCGCCTCTATAGACGATCGATTGGTAGAATTACCATTCCGAAGAAAGAATCTCAAGTTATGCAGAGTAGGTGTTGGAAGAATACTCAAAATCGGGGACCAAATGGTAATTCTAACAATCGATCTTTGTATCATCATTGTCATTCCCAAAATCAGGGACCAAATCGTAATCTTGATAATTCGTACCAGGGGCGAAATGGTAATCTTGATAATTTTTCCTTGCACAACAAAATGATGGACCAGGGGGGAATGGTAATTATGCGAGCACGTCGTAGGAGAACAAAAAGACGAAGCAAGGGCAAAAATGTAATTATGCAAGCACGTCATGGAAGAAAAGGCATATTGTGGCGGTAGAATTAGGTAATTCATTATCATTATAATTTTTATTGCGAATCCACCATGTTTACTTTTGGCAAATGCAACAGGGGCTATTAGTGCAAGAGAAGAAATGATAAGTTTGAAAAAAAAAATATGGTACTCTATTTAAAAAAAAAAATTGTTAAATTTTTTTGTGAAAGGTTTCTTTGTATGAGATTGTAGGGATATTTCTGATATTTTTATGTTTTGTCAGGGTGTTTCTTGTAAGTTTTGTATGTCCATATGAAATGATTTTTTCATATATAGTAAAAAAATACTCTGTGTGTGTGTGAGTAACTTGCATTTTATTATAACCAATGTATTAATGTCCTCTTCCAAAATTATTATTTAGTTACAAAAAAAAAGTTTGTCTTTACATAGTTTGCTTTCCTTATTAATTGTCTTACATAAATAATAGTCACGAAAAGTAATTTCTTTATGAATTCAACAAAATATACTGTAACATATATTGTTGAATTGAAAATATATAAAATATATTATTTTTCTAAATTAAAACAATTAAATCTCCAATCATATATTCTGTTAAATTTAATCATATATTCTGTTAAATTTAATCATATATTCTGATAAATTTATTCATATATTATGTTAAATTTAATCGTATATTTTGCTGAATTATATGAAATTAAATTTAATCATATATTTTGTTAAATTTAATCATATATTATGTTAAATTTAATCATATATTCTGATAAATTTAATCATATATTCTGATAAATTTAATCATATATTCTGTTAAAATTAATCATATATTCAGTTAAATTTAATCATATATTCTGATAAATTTAATCATATATTCTGTTAAATTTAATCATATATTATGTTGAATTTAATCATATATTATGTTAAATTTAATCATATATTCTGATAAATTTTATCATATATTCTGATAAATTTAATCATATATTCAGTTAAATTTAATCATATATTCTGTTAAATTTAATCATATATTCTGTTAAATTTAATCATATATTCTGTTAAATTTAATTATATATTTTGCTTATTATATGAAAATTAATGATTGTGTTCATCGGATAATTAATTATATTTTAGTAAATTCAATCATATATTCTGTTAAATTTTATCACATATTCTTTTAAATTTAATCATATATTCTGATAAATTTAATCATATATTCTGTTAAATTTAATCATATATTCTGTTAAATTCAATAATATATTTTTCTGAACAACCCGTGTTTCTAATAACTTTAATAAATAACATGACAATATTTCGCTGATTTCGTAATTATTGTCGGTACAAACCATAAATTTTGCTAAGTTTTTCTCATACGATGTTTCATGAATTAAATTAAATGACTATACCATTCTAAAACAAAATGCTAACCACGAAATTTCATTTTTTATTTATTTTTCTCTAGTCTCTTTTGTATCATTTACATCTGGAATACAAGTTACAAGAATGCAAAACATAATAACAAATTTCACAACAAAGAAATTTCAACCATATCATTTATATCCTTGCAATGCATATATAACTCAAATCAAATACACAACAAACCCACAGCGGCCAATCGATACCCGTTAGCCTCTCATTTTGACATCCCGCAGCCATTTACCCCTCTTTCTCTCACCTCGCATTCTCTCCAACCCAGTCTCTCCTCTAGCCTCTCCCTCTCATCTTGATGCAACGAGACCAGCAGCGACGCGACACGACAAACCCAGCTCACTTCGTAGAATTTCACCCTCTCGCAGCCTCGCAAATTTCACCCTCTGCCAATACTTCCGTTCTCGGCCTTGCCGCTCCAAAAGGGTTCTAACCCTTGTTATCCTTCCCAGTGGATACACTCACTCTACAAAATTTAGAAAATCAAAACAAAAAAGTAGTTAATCAAACTTGATTTCGATCAATTGTTGTATTTTCAGTTAATTACCAGTTAGTCATTTTGTAAATTTTTGTACCTATTGAACATAAAATTAGTTCACTCAAATAAGATTTTGATCAGCCCCAAATCACCGAAAGCATTCTCAATTTGGCCAAAATCAGTCCCAATTCACGAAAATCAGACCCAAATCACGTCATTGGGTTAGATTAAGGCTTCATCGTATCACCACAAATAAAAAAAATCACTATTTTATAAAAGGGAAGAAAAACATAGTTTCAGTCAATCAGTACCCTGAATTTGAGTAAATCGGAGACCAAATCATAAGCCTCGACAGACACCTGGCGATTCTGGGTTCGTTGGAAGTGGTCGCGGACCCAGAAGAAGAGGGATAAAGTGGGTTTGGAGTGGTTGCGGAGTCGGAGAAGGATTTGGGTAAGAAGGTCGTCGGAAAACCCAACTCGGCTTAGCTGAAGAGGGGATTCGGAATGGGGGAAAGGATTGTGGTGAGTGATTAGTAAGTGAGAGAGAGTATCGGCGAGAGGATATGACGTCAGTGGCGGTGGCGTAGGTTTTGGAGACGACACAGAAGATGAGAAGTATAGTTCCTGTTCGGGCTCAGAGGTGACGGAGAGGAATCGGCAGCGGGTGGTTGTAGTGAGGAACTTCCGGCGCAGCATTGAGAACGAGAGAACTTCCGGCGCAGGTCGTCGAGAGCGAGAGCGAGAGAGAGACAGCGCGGGGAGGAGAGAGAGAGAGAGAGAGGAGAGAGAAGAAGAATCGTGAGGAGGGTGGGGAGAAATGAGCAGGTCATTTACAAAAAGGTCCTTCCGTTACATGAGTTTAACAAATTATGAAAAAAGTCCTTCCGCCTGTAAATATATTTAATTTTAATCCTTGGATTCGTTTTGTGGATTCTTTTTGTGGATTCTATTTAGCATTTCTCTATATATATATATATATATATATATATATATATGTATATATATCAAAGTTTAAAATTTTGAGGGGGATTGTTGTATTATTTATTAATAATACAATTAAATTGAAAACTTTGATATTGATTATTATACTAATTATTTGTTTTGTGATCAATAATTAGATTAATTGATTATTTGCATTTTAAATGCATAATATTTTGTAGATATTTGAGTCATAATGAAAAATAGCATTTACAAAATAATTGAGGAGAGATACTTGGTTTTAATACCATAAATATTTCGGTTGTAATTGAGGAATATTAAACATTCTAAAAAACATATTGTCACATCCCAAAATAAAATGGAAAATGGTGCAGCAACCCGCCAGTATACAACTCGTATACCACATGCCCTTATATGACAATTTCACAAAAACATAAATTCCACAACTCGAAAACAACGACACACATATATATACATGCATCACCATAACATATACAAACATACATAAAGAAACCTAGCGGAAGCATATAAACACATATACAACATAAACAAACACGAAACTAAATAAGATGTCGCAGCAACAAAATGCTCGCTGGCCAGAAACGGAAGTAAACTAATATACACAAGATGGAGGTTCCACGATGAAAACGAAACCATCGTACTCACACTCTAGATACCCGCTGTCCCGGATGATCTGTCCACCATACCTAGACTAAAAACATTCAATAAAATGGTTAGTCATGGAAGTGACTAAGTGAGTGAGTTTTGAGCCTAGCTTATTAAGATCGACCTCATACATGGCTAGTCAAAAATCTTGCTCCAAAATAATCATAATCATAATTCATATTATGAAATCATATAGTATATAAATACTTCTCAAAGTACTTGCCCCGGCTTTTCGAAATCAAATTCACTTACCTTCATACATAATCATATACATACTAATTATTATACTTTACCGGGGTGAGGGCGCTAATAACTCTCGACTGAAGTGCCAACCCGAGCTGATAGCGAATCATAAACGGGCTGGAACAAAACAAAAGGGGAACACATTCACCCGACGACTGGATATCCATGCGCCATAGCAAGACCCCTCATGGGTCGGGACTTTGCACTACATCAAGTTAGCTACGCCTTTCCCTCAATAGAGTCCACCGGAGACCCTTTCTAAAATCGCAAGTCCCAGCTTACGTTTTAGACAAAATCAAATCATACATATAGAGAGCCTCCCGGAGAACCTCACTAAAATCGTTAGCCCGGCTAACGTTTTATCCTAATAAAATTTTACATATATATAGATGATCAAATCTACATAATATACATTTTGTTGAGGTAACACGGTTTTTAAAGCAAAATACGGTTTTTAATGCAAGAACCCTAGACTATCATGTAAGGTCTAGAAACGATCGTAATTGAATTCTTAATAAGAGGAAAGTGAGAGTGTCACTCATATAATGGAAAGAAACTCGACAAACAAGAGATTAATCGAAACGGCGCACAAGATTGAGTGAAAATAGAGAAACTCGAAACTTGGATGGAATTCTTCTTTTGATCTTGCCAACTCGCACAACTCAACCTCCTGAAGATTATGACACTTTTCGTTTTGCGAAATCTCCTCTTTTCCTTGATTTTTTTTCTCCTTTTCTCTCTTCTTTTCTTAGGGTTTCATGAATGTTACTAACGGATGTATGGAGGGTTCAATGGGGATAAGGTGGTCGCCAAAGTCATGCATGAGGTGGTGGCACCCAAGCCATGCATGTGATGTGCTAGATGGGCACATTTCATACATACCCACAAAACTATCATATTTGTAAACTCTTGGATTTACAAGTATACGGAGGTTTATTTTAGAAACTCTATATTTAGTATTGTTAATGGTTTGGTCATTTTTGCAAATAAGACCCTATAATATATTTATTTAAATAACCCATAAAAATAAAATTACGATTATACCCTTTCGAGAACTTTGACACATAAGAACTCGGTTTTGATCGTTGGATGAGTTATATATTTAATATGGGTCTTATATTCTGAAATTTTAGGAATAATAATCTACAAATATCAAAACTCTATTTTTCATTTTTTTTTACACGTATGCAATCACCTCTTCAGACTTGTCTCTCTTTGATAAACTATAAAAGACAAACATAAAGGGGTTTTTGACTTCTTCTCTCAAGTTACACACATAAACAATTTCACTCTACCAAACAATTAAACACCCTCTTCATAATACATATTAGAATTTGGTTAAAAAATTTGGTGCAAAGCTTCATATTTTTTCGAGTGAAGGTTTCCGATCTACGACTGTACAACCAGACGGATACGAAACTTTTCAGGGTGAGAACCTTGGAGGCAGATAAACAACAATCCTTACACATAAGGACGTAAATCTACCTTTAGGGCAGCAGTGACTGGACCACGCGGCTACACTCAGATTTGGTTCATCTTTCTATTATTATTATTATTATTATTATTATTATTATTATTATTATTATTATTATTATTATTATTATTATTATTAATATTAATAATTTGAATTTTCAGAAATTTATTGCAACACATATTTGGTTACTATTCAATGAATTTGGAAAGTTAGAAATGTTTATAATAACAAAATGATGAAAGCTGGTCTCTATATTTCATGGTCAATCTGTTATGGTATGAAGACTTTTATGGCAACCCAAATAATTAGGAAATTGATAAATGGAGGGGTAGGATATTTTCTTATATTCTTATTGCCATGATTGAAAGGCAATGGTTATTTCAATATAATATTTTCTTGTATTGTGTAGGGGCTTAGCTAAAAATAGAGGGGCCAGACTAGAGTTTTATTCATTCCAAAAATTACCAATAATTGTATTCTCTCTTTCTCCAGTATAGTAAAATAGTTTGAGCGCCGGCGGTCGTGGATTTTTACCTTGGGGGTTTCCACGTAAAAATCTTTGTGTTCGTGTGTTGTTCATGTGTGATTGTTTGCGGTAACGACCCTGTATCATATATAAAATGATTATTCTTATTGCTCGCTACAAAAGTGTAGCTTCGATATATCGCACGCTATACGCTGTACGCTAAAAAAAAAATCACGACGGCGCGCCGCGCTAAATGCTATTTGCAACATTGGTCACAACTATTCACAAGATTGTAGAAACATTGTGGAAGTTTGTTTAAATCGCAATAGGCAGTGTTAAACATCTATTTATGAGTTAGGAGTTCAATAACGTATTTTGAGAACAATTGAATCGAAAGTTTTACATCACAACTATTCACAAGATTGTAGAAACATTGTGGAAGGTTGTTTAATTAGCAATATGCAGTCTTAAACATCTATTTAGGATTTGGGGAATTCAATAATGTACTTTTGAGAAATTTTGAATCCAAAGTTTTACGTCACAACTTTTCACTTGTTCGTAGAAACATCACCAAAGTTTGTTTATTCGTATTTGGCGGTTTTAGCAATCTCTTTTGGACTTGGGAGTTCACTGACGAATTTTTGAGAAAATTTGAATCAAAAGTATTGCGTCACAACTATTCACAAGATTGTAGAAACATTGTGGAAGTTTGTTTAATTCGCAATAGGCAATCTAAAACATCTATTTAGGAGTTGGGGAGATTAATAACATATTTTGATAACCATTGAATCGAAAGTTTTCACGTCATAATTTTTCGCAAGTTTGTAGAAACATTACCAAAGTTTGTTTATTCGTATTTGGTGGTTTTAGCATTCTATTTCAGACTTGGGGAGTTCACTAACGAGTTTTTGAGAAAAATTGAATGAAAGTATTATGTCATAACTATTCACAAGTTTGTAGCGTGGAAGTTTGTTTAATTCGCAATAGGTAGTGTTAAACATCTATTTATAAGTTGGGGAGTTCAATAACGTATTTTAAGAACAATTGAATCGAAAGTTTAACATCACAACTTTTCACAGGTTTGTAGAAACATCACCAAAGTTTGTTTATTTGTATTTGGGGATTTTAGGAATCTATTTTGGACTTGGAAGTTCACAAACGAGTTTTTGAGAAAATTTGAATCGAAAGTATTACGTCACAAATATTCACAAGATTGTTGAAGCATTGTGGAAGTTTGTTTAATTCGCAATAGGCAGTCTAAAACATCCATGTAGGAGTATGGGTGTTTAATAACGTGTTTTGAAAACATTTGAATCAAAAGTTTTACGTCACAATTTTTCACAAGTTTGTCGAAACATTACCAAAGTTTGTTTCTTCGTATTTGGCAGTTTTAGCAATCCATTTTGGACAAGGGGAGTTCCCTAACGAGTTTTTGAGAAAATTTTAATGGAAGTATTACGTCACAACTATTCACAAGATTGTAGAAACATTGTGGAGGTTTGTTTAATTCGCAATAGACAGTGTTAAACATCTATTTATGAGTTGGGGTCTACGTATTTTGAGAACATTTGAATCGAAAGTTTAACGTCACAACTTTTCACAGGTTTGTAGAAACATCACCAAAGTTTGTTTATTCGTATTTGGGGGTTTTAACAATATATTTTGGACTTGCGTGTTCACTACAGAGTTTTTGAGAAAATTTGATTCGAAAGTATTACGTCACAACTATTCACAAGATTGTAGAAATATTGTGGAAGTTTGTTTAATTCGCTATAGGCAGTCTAAAACATCCATGTAGGAGTATGAGTGTTTAATAACGTGTTTTGAAAACATTTGAATCGAAAGTTTTACGTCACAACTTTTCACAAGTTTGTTGAAACATTACCAATGTTTATTTATTCGTATTTGGCAGTTTTAGCAATCCATTTTGGACATGGGGAGTTCCCTAACGAGTTTTTGAGAAAAAAATTAATGGAAGTATTACGTCACAACTATTCACAAGATTGTAGAAACATTGTGGAAGTTTGTTTAATTCACAATAGGCAGTGTTAAACATCTATTTATGAGTTGGGTCTTCAATAACATATTTTGAGAACATTTGAATCGAAAGTTTAACATCACAACTTTTCACAAGTTTGTAGAAACATCACCAAAGTTTGTTTATTCGTATTTGGGGGGTTTTAGCAATCTATTTTGGACTTGTGAGTTCACTACAGAGTTTTTGAGAAAATTTGATTCGAAAGTATTACGTCACAACTATTCACAAGATTGTAGAAACATTGTGGAAGTTTGTTTAATTCGCTATAGGCAGTCTAAAACTTCTATTTAGGAGTTGGGGAGTTTAATAACGTGTTTTGATAATATTTGAATCGAAAGTTTTACGTAAGTTTTCACAAGTTTGTCGAAACATTACCAAGTTTTGTTTATTCGTATTTGGCAGTTTTACCAATCTATTTTGGACTTGGGGAGTTCACTAACGAGTTTTTGAGAAGATTTGAATCGAAAGTATTACGTAACAACTATTCACAAAATTATAGAAACATTGTGGAAGTTTTTTAATTCTCAATAGACAGTGTTAAACATCTATTTATGAGTTGGGGAGTTCAATAACGTATTTTGAGAATATTTGAATCAAAAGTTTTATGTCACAACTTTTCACTAGTTCGTAGAAACATCACCAAAGTTTGTTTATTCTTATTTGACATTTTTGGTAATCTACTTTGGACTTGTGGAGTTCACTAACGAGTTTTTGAGAAAAAAATGAATCTAAATATTACGTCACAACTATTCACAAGATTGTAGAAACATTGTGGAAGTTTGTTTAATTTGCAAACATGCGGTTTTAAACATCTATTTAGGAATTGGGGAATTCAATAACGTATTTTTGAGAAATTATGAATCGAAATTTTTACGTCACAACATTTCACTGGTCCGTAGAAACATCACCAAAGTTTGTTTATTCGTATTTGTTGGTTTTAGCAATCTATTTTTGACTTGTGGAGTTCACTAACGAGTTTTGAGAAAATTTGAATCGAAAGTATTACATCACAACTATTCACAAGATTGTAGAAATATTGTGAAAGTTTGTTTAATTCGCAATAGGCATTCGAAAACATCTATTTAGGAGTTGGGGATTTAATAATGTATTTTGATAACATTTGAATCGAAAATTTTACGTCGTAACTTTTCATAGGTTTGTAGAAACATTACCAAAGTTTGTTTATTCGTATTTGGCGGTTTTAGCAATCTATTTTGGACTTGCGGAGTTCACTAACGAGTTTTTGAGAAAAAAAATAATGAAAGTATTACGTCACAACTATTCACAAGTTTGTAGAAGCATTGTGGAAGTTTGTTTAATTCGCAAAAGGCAGTGTTAAAACATCTATTTATGAGTTGGGGAGTTCAATAACCTATTTTGAGAACATTTGAATCGAAAGTTTGATGTCACAATTTTTCACAGGTTTGTAGAAACATCATCAAAATTTGTTTATTCGTATGTGGGGGTTTTAGCAAACTATTTTGAACTTGGGAGTTCACTAACGAGTTTTTGAGAAAATTTGAATCGAAAGTATTACGCCACAATTATTCACAAGATTGTAGAAACATTGTGGAAGTTTGTTTTATTCGCTATAGGCAGTATAAAACATCTATTTAGGAATTAGGGAGTTTAATAACGTGTTTCGAGAAATTAGAATCGAAAGTTTTGCATCACAACTTTTCACAAGTTTGTCGAAACATTACCAAAGTTTGTTTATTCGTCTTTGGCGGTTTTAGCAATCTATTTTGGACTTGGGGAGTTCACTATCGCCGATAAGTACAACCGGTATCATCCGGATTATTGTGATACTAATTCACTCTTATGTATGGCAATTATGATGAATGAATCGTCTACGGGTTTGAAGA
This sequence comes from Luzula sylvatica, assembly GCA_946800325.1. Taxonomy (NCBI): domain Eukaryota; kingdom Viridiplantae; phylum Streptophyta; class Magnoliopsida; order Poales; family Juncaceae; genus Luzula; species Luzula sylvatica. The sequence continues at coordinate 2,293,975 of OX326961.1, forward strand.
GCTTAAAAAAAAGAAATTAGGTATGTGTATTGTGTACAAATCAATCAACCTTGAAAGAGACTAATCCAGCGAAATAGATACACAGAAAGAGAGTTAAAAGAGCCAGATTAATTTAGAGAAAGAAAGTGAGTGTTGTTTTGTAAAGAAAGTATGTATAATAATAATAATAATAATAATAAAGTATATCATGTCTCTCAAATTCTCCTCCACACTTTTTATATCTTTAATTAACAATTAATTAACATGATAATTAACGAAAAATATTTCATGAACGATTAATTGGTATTCATTAAGAATTGTTAATTCATATATATTTTAATTCTATATCAATTAATTATCAATGAAATATCTTAATTTGTCTAAGTATCATGTTAATTAATTGTTATAGATGATATATAATATGTTGGGGAAATCTCATGGACACCAAATAGATTTTTGGGATTGTTTGTTGTATAATTTCAAACGGAAAGGAGTTGCTTCAAGTCAGTTCTCTCCAATAGATTCTATTACAAGAGTTATCTAGTAATTTGTTAGTAGCTACTACAGTAATATATGTTTTTATGTTTATTGTCACATCTGTTGTTACGGGTTTAATTGGTTTATTTGGTTCGATTCAGTTCGATTCAAAAGTGATATTTATTCGGTTCGATTTGGTTTTGAAATTCTAATAATCGATTAAACCAAACAAATCGAATAACATCTCATTTTTCATTTTTTTTAATATGTTAACGTTCAAATAAAAAAAGAGTTATATAATAATGTTATAAACTTATGTAATTATATTTTATAATATATATTTATATATTTTTGATAAATAAAGTATAAAAATAATTTATTTTTATTTTAAATTATAGTGTTTCTTACTGGGTTCAACCGAATAATTCGAATAGCAGTTTCGGTTCGGTTTTTAATCGGTTTAAAATTTAAACGGTTCGGTTTAAATTTTGTTCGATTCGAATTAAATCGGTTGGATCTTATTCGGTTCTGTTTGTACTAAACCGACCGAATGAACACATTATAAGGGGTATCTTATATTTTTTATGTATGTATGATACACATTATAAGAGGTATCTTATATCTTTTTTACATTAATACTATTTTGTTTAATTATTTTTTATTAGATTTGTATATTTTGTATAATAATTTGTATCTTTCGGAGTGTGTTAAGCATCCAACATGAAAAAAAATACGACCTATTGATGCTCTCATGTTTATTTTGGCGATCACAATAGTCGGTCTCATTTAAAAATTATTGATTTTGTTATTAAACTGATTTATTATATATTTCTCGTATTAAATAAACAATGTAAAAATAATTATATAGGGCTGTTTTCTTGTTTTAATTGATTTATTGTTTTTGAAAATTTCCAATCCAGGATTATCCGTGTTTTAGATTTTACTTTTAAAATTTCGAGTGCTGTATTATCCGTGTTTTAAGAAATTTGTTTTTTGAAAATTTCCAATGGGTACCAAGAAAGCGAGAGAATTCATTGATTGGGCATGAATGGCCAGTATCAAGAAAGCGAGGGGTCACTGACTATTTTATTATTTTTTTTCCCCAAAATCTCGTTACACATCTTAATATTTTAGAAAACCCTGATATTTTAGATTATTAATGGAGGATGACTAATGCACGATGTTGTTGTGCACGACGGGGCGTGATGACTTATCTCAACACGTAACTCGATAAAAATAATATTTTGAAAAAAACAATTTGTTGTCAGTTTTGTCGTTGTTTATGTAACGTCGACAAAAAAATATATCTCGTTACTCAAGTTAAGTACCTCAAAATACCACATGCACTTTTATAGGTAGATGGGTAGACGATATCTTCTTCTTCGTCCGTGGACAATTTTAGTCCAATTTCAACCGCAGTAGCTCGTTTACATTTTTTCATCATGAAACTTTTAAGAATCTATTTAGCAAATCTTTCTTGAGAAATATGTATCCTTTCTTCAATTTGTTTTACTTCAATCCCAAAATAGTAATACATGAGATTGATATCGGTCGTCTCAAGTTCTCTTGTTAATGTTTCCTTGAATTTACCAAATATACAAGGATTGTTGTCCAAAAATATCAAATCATCTACGTGAAAGACAAACATTTAAAAATGCCTCCATCATTGTGATTCTCGAGGCATAGATCATGCTCCTGTTGGTATTATAAAACATGTTCTATTTGATTGGTGTACATGAATCACATTGAATCTTATCAATCAACTCACACAATTATCCAAGTACATGATTCATGTTTCTAGATGAAATATATATGTATTACTACACACACGCACCCACATCCGCACGGGCGGGTGCACGCACGCAAACACGCACGTGCACACACACCTAATTTTATATGAAGTAAAAAGAGAATTTGCAAAAGTTAGGAATGTTTTTTAGATCTTCTGAAAGGTTGGGGTTTTGAAAAATAATATATTTTTGTTTATATTTTGAAAGGTTATTGTGCTAATTAAATAACGTGTTCGATAAGCTTCCATGAGAATAAATCTATCAAACTTTATATTAGGGTTATATTCCATTGGAAGAACATTGACCTTGAATCCCTCCCGAGCAGCCGATTCAAAGTTTGCATTACAGCTCATAGGCGGGCCATCAATTTGGATATTTAAGACGCACTAAAGTACGGAAAGTACAAACTAAATGTGCACTAGTCTAAGTACAAATTAGACGTGCATTAGCTTATCAACGGAGGAAGTTCTTTCACTGTGACTACCATATGAAATATCATACCAACTTGAGAAGAATGGCTTTCTGGTGCTTGATTTTGTTTCTGACATTGTTGGAGGTCTCCATTCATGTTGTCAGCCAGACTGGTGCTGCCGGTAAATTGATTGCCATTATTTGTTCTATTATCATTTCTTTTTGGTTTTTTCACAATTCTCTTTTCTTCATTCAATACAATTCACATCATGAAAATGTATGCGAGGATGATCAAATTATCGGACGATTCCGGTCTTCATATTATATGATAAAAATGATCGTCCTGAATTTATAATTTCTTTCAGGGTTTATAAGCATAGATTGTGGAATTACGAGCCGCACCACCTACAAAAATAGCTACTCGGGATTACCTTATGTGTCGGATGATCAATACATCGACAGTGGAGTTAACTACAAAATACCGAGCCAGTATTCACTAAGCGGACAGTACAAAGATCTCGGAACTCTCCGAAGCTTTCCCGGTGGAACGAAGAACTGCTATACATTAAATTCTTTAACCAAAGGATCAAAGTATCTTATAAAAGCTTTTTTTTTGTATGCAAATTACGACTCCAAGAACAGCGCCCCTACTTTTGATCTATATTTGGGTGTTAACATTTGGGCAACTGTGAACCCTATCCTTCCAACTTATTATTACCATTTCGAGATCATAGCTATCGCAACTGCTGATTACGTACAAGTATGTCTGGTAAACACGGGACAAGGTACTCCTTTTATCTCTTCTCTAGAGTTGAGACCACTGAGCAAAACTCAATACCCTCAATCAAATGAGACGCAATCATTGGTTCTTGTTGGTGGAAGATGTGATTTCGGATCAAATACAAAATTAACAAGGTTAGTAAGATAATAATAATAATCATAATAATAACAATTATAATAATGATATATTTAAGAAAATACAACCGAGGATTCATTTTGGTAAATCAATTGATTCGTTTATTAATGTTTAATTGTTAATCGACATATGAACATGAAATTTTTACTGAATTTTGCAAAATGATTCATGGTCTACGTCTAATTAGTAATTATTTTGTTAATTATTGAAACCATAGGTTTCCCGATGACCGATACGATAGGATGTGGCGAAACTGCTCGGAGGGATCATTTTCATCAATATCCACCGTCTCAACCGTTCAAAATTTAAAAAATGACATCTTTGAAATCCCCAGTGTTGTAATGCAAACTGCAATTATTGGCAATGCGCTTAGTCCTTCCATTGACATTGACTTCCAAGGGAAAAGCCTAATTGGCTTTACGAGCTTGATCGTATTACATTTATCAGAGATCCAAAAGCTATCTTCAACCAACGTGAGAGCATTTGATGTATTCGTGAACGAAAATAAGTTGACTCGACAACCGTTTATGCCCACATATCTTTACTCAGATGCATTATACAATGAACAGTATGGAGAGAGGTATTGTTGAAAATCTTGAACTTGAAATTCTTCGTCTAGACTAAATGAACTAATAATTATGAGAAGACACATGTGGTATGTAATTCTGGTAGAGCTAGATAATGAAAACAAAAAGGATAAATATTCTTGTTTGCATCAAAGGACAGTCAGTTTATTTATTATTTTTTTGAAGGAAAAGAAAATTTTATTTGAGGTAGTGTATGAATTGACAAAATAAGAGAATTTTTTAAATATCAAAATTTCCCCCTTCTGTCAGGTTCAACGTATCGCTCCGGAGGTCAGCAAGCTCAACACTCCCACCTATATTGAATGCAATTGAGGTGTACATGATCCAGCCTGTCACGCTCGTCCCGACCGAAAGTGTTGACGGTAAGTTTAACACATCTTGACGTTCTTTCTTTTTTTTTTGAAATAATCTTGACGTTCTTTCTTTCAATCTGGATTTATTATGTGTTATATTATCAATACCGCGAGCTAATTTCTCGAAATATAGTTACGACAATCAATGCAATCAAGACGACCTATCATGTGGACAAAGGCTGGAATGGCGATCCATGCGTTCCATCAACCCTCACATGGTCAGGGTTGAATTGTTCCTCGTCGTCTTCATCTAGCGCTCCTAGAATCACAACACTGTGAGCTTATAATGTTGCAGTATATAACTATGAATTATGCTGATAATGTTCTTTTTATTATTTCTGGCAGAAAATTATCATCTTTTGGTTTGACTGGTCCTATAGTTTCTCAGTTTGGTAATCTAAATGCTCTGAAGTACCTGTAAGTTCGCTAAAAACAAATCTCAATATATATTCTTGATCTGTGACTATACAAATTCACTTGTATTAATTAGATTGGTAATTTTTCAGGGATTTATCTAAAAATAAATTATCTGGGTCAATCCCAACCTTTTTGGATAATTTAACTGCACTCACATACTTGTAAGTCTTTACATTTGTGATTTGATTAAAATCATTCAATTTTTGTAATAAAATGGAAAAGACTCTTTATCTTCTGTTCATTATTGTTTGATGCCAATACAAATTAAATCCATGACTCCAAACATTACAATCTTTTAATTTTCTTTACAGAAATTAATGATTATTTTGAATTTGTAGGGATTTGTCAGGAAACGACCTGGTCGGTTCAATTCCACCTGGTCTGCAGCAGAGAGAAAGCCAGGGTCTTCTCACAGTAAAGTATATATGTTTTTTATTTAACTTCTCTGTTAGAACTTAGATATTTTATTCTTGAGATATGCAAGCAAATCTAGGGATTTATTCCGTTCCAACTTTAAATGTTTTATTCTTTTCCATTCTAATTGCAGGATCCCTCATCTTCTTAATTAATGTATGTGGGGCAAATCCAAGTATGATTAATGCTTTGACAAGATTTGAAATTATTATCGTGCTCCAGTCATTTAGTTATGTTATCGAGTGTGGTTTTGTTTTTTTCTCTCTCTTATTTAAGAAATGTTGGGCCAGTGTGCTTTTATTTGGGAAAAAAAAGGTTTTGTTTGGGAATATTTGGTGATGAAGAAACTGTCATGTTTATCATGACCTATAAGGTTATATCTTTTGTTTTATGATATCTACTTGAATGTCTGAAAACATGGCAAAAAATTCGCACTCAGATATCTACTTGAATTTAAATAGTTCAAAATGAAAACTATCACACGAAAGGAAATATCACTACAGAAAAAATATCGTATAGTGGCAATTTGCTCTGTCATTAGTGCCGGTTTTAATTTGCTTGGACAAAAAATATCGCATCACTACAAAAGTCAGATACACCAACCCACCTCCTAAACGCCCTTCAAGAGCATCACCAGGCAAATTTCTCTGGGGAATCTCAAGGGGTGTGGGGGGGGAATCTCAGGGAATACTAAAATTTCCCAATTTCTCTTGGGCTCTCTTAACCAATAGAACACCTATTGCTCCCTTCTCCATCATTATATATACCTAGTAGGAAGCACACACACAAAAGCCAACCACCCCACCGTAACATTAATGGACCGTTACCCTAGAAAAGGAAAGGCTCCTATTATAGTTGAGGTAACAAGGATCCCACCACCAAGAAAAAAAAAACAGCCAATCATGTTCAGGCATACTAACCGTCCCAACATCCCACCATCCTCTTCCCGTGTGCAACAACATATAATGATCCCCACACGGTCGTCAAACAGAGCCTCATTACTCAACAATCTCACAACTGTGTGAACACATAGAACTTCACTTCTCATGCCAAAAGAGAAATCTGGCCAGAGTCTCTGGTCACCCGAACTGGGATGGAAAATGTCTTTCCTACTATCATGTGACAAAAGATTGCAGAAACAAATGTAAATACCTAATTTGTCGTAACTTCGGCCACAAATCCAACGATTATCCTCACAAGCCCCTATTATTCAGGCGAGCTCAACCACCGACACTTGATACGCCTCAGACAACCTTTCCTTCACTCTCACAACAAGGTAACAAAGTCATATCCTTTGACCCTCTCATTCCAAAAGACATTTTAGGAGAGGACTGTCTACCGAAGGATAAACCTGACATTATGCACATCTACCTGAAGCAAACCGCCAAGCATCTCCATTGAAGTAGAGAGATGGAGAAGGGATGTGGTATTATATGCGAAGATGGTTGCAAATCACACTCTTCAACCGATCAGGATCCTCTTAATTCGGATTAATTAGTACGACCAACCGGTTGAGCTAGTGTACCTAGGAAGAGGTAGTTATGCGGTTATTTTACGGGAAGACGCCAACCAAATGGACTACATTTGAGAGTGCTCTTACTTCATTCAAAAGAGTTGGATTCGTAATTTATCCATATAAGTGATAGATTGACGCTGTTATGGTATGGAGACTTCTAGAAACCCGAGAATTTAGTAAATTGGAAAAAGGAAAACCTAGTGGAGATAGGAAAGTTCTCTATATATTTTTATTGATTGAATGATTCAATGGTAATTAAGGCAATGTTTATTTTCTTGTATTATTTCTTTATATTGGGTTGGGACTTACTTATAAATAGAGGTGGTAAATCCGGTCCGAACCCGAAAAAACCGTCCGACTCCCCCGTGACCCGAAAAATTTAGAAAATTCAAACGACCGAACCCTTCCGACCCGAACCCGAGAAATCCGACCCAAAATTGACCTGGCATGACATATTATAATTATTATTCCAACCCAACTCGACCCGAATCTGAATTGTCCGAAATCCGATAAATCCGATTATGACGAGTCCGAACTCAAATAGTCCGAACCCAAATTGATCCGGTGTTATCATTTTTTTTTAATTCAATCTATTAACTAATCTCTGTAATATTATATTTATTACATTTTTCGAGAGTGAGATGACACCGGTGCTTTCAAATAAAAAACAGAGACCTGAATTTGGATAATAGTTTATTTTTATATCCAATATTTTGACAAAATTGATTTATAGAATCATTAAAAAAAATCCGACACAACCCGAATTTGGCTAATCTGAATTCCGAAAGAATCCGAATCCGAAACAAACCGCGTCCGCGAATTATCCCGAACTTGAAAACCCGACCCGACTATAATTTTCAACTCGAAATTGATCCGACCAAATATGATCCGATCCGAACCAAGCTTGATCCGAATTGACTTAATCCGATGAGATCCGAACCCAAAAATTAGCCTGAAACCTGTTGGGTTCAGCCCGAAACCGCCCAAACCCGCCTGTTTTCCACCTCTACCTATAAATAGAGAGGCTAAACTACAATTTTCATTCATTCCAATAAGTACCAACAATTGTATTATCTCTTTCTCCAATATAGTGAAATAGTTTGAGCGCCGGCGGCCGTGATTTTTTTTTCCTTTGGGCTTTCCACGAAAAAATCTTTGTGTTCGTGTGTTGTTCTTGCGTTTTTGTTTGCGGTAACGATCTTAACACCAATTTGATTCAATTATAACATATCTTTCTTTTTCTTTTTTTTGAAGGAAATTAGGGTTGTTTAACCTTTTCATTGATTAAAAGCTTACCTCTTACAACATCGTTTTATTAATTACATGAATGTAAAGGTAATGTAATTGAACTATATTAAGATTTCTAACTTAATTGTCATTGGGTCTCCATCTTCTTTTTGTAGGCCTCTTATCAGCTTCTCTGTGGTCCTTACTTCCCTACTTCCACGAATTAGCCATGTACTCTGCTTTTATTATACATGTTCGCAGGTTTATCCTTTCTTCTCGAAAAATTGCTTTGTTTCTCGCTAGCCACATAGAGTACTTTGATGCCCACCACCATGCATCGAGGTTGTTTGGCCATCTTTTCCCTGCTTTTTTCGTAGCTCTTGCCAGAAGAGGGTATCGGTTCCTTTGTTCACCCAGTTATTGATCCTGCAACACTCACTCCATATGTTTTTGATGGTCTGACAGTTTGTGAATAGGTGTTCATTCGATTCGGTCGTTATCTGGGTGCAGCACATGGGTATTGTTGCGATTGGCCAGTTTTTTTTTGCCACGTTCTCTTGGGTTAAGAGTTTATCATTTATTAACAGCCACGCAAGCAGTTTTATTTTCTGGGGTACGTTCATTTTCCATATTTCTTGCATTCGTTTGTTATCAATCCCTCTATCGCCCATTATTTTATATGTATTACCCGAATCGTAGGTTCCCTTCCCGTGCCATCTCCATCTTAGTTTATCCACTTTTTCATTTGGATGGATCATGTCTCCCAAGCTTGTTATTGTTGAAATTTGCGCAGCGATTTAACACTCAAATACTAATTTTATTAAACAAAACTTACTATTACAAAATGGCTCTCTTTCACTTTCTCTCTCTTAATATTTTTCTCACTCTAAAGCCCCGATCTCTCTTTCTTTTTATTTGACCAGATGGTCTTCTCTCTTTCTATTTTCTCACTTGCTATCTTACTCACTTTCTATATCTCATTACAATTGAGATTGAGTCCTATTTATAGGATATGAAGTTGGTTTAAGTCAAACACAACATCCAATCAAAATTGCTTACTTAAACCGACTCAACTCAAGAAATATCTAGATAAATGGATACTCTTCATGAACCGACCCTAATGAGTCGGTATTATACTCATCCAAATCTTTCTAAGTATCTACTAATCTTACTCCTTAAGCAAAATGAATTAATAATTCAACACTCCCCCTTAATTCATTTTCTTGGATACGCCAATCAGATCGCGATTACGCACAAATTTGTCTTTCGATAACGCCTTCGTAAATATGTCAGCCAGCTGTTCATCAGTTCTGCAAAATTCCAGTTGCACTTCTCCTCGATCCACTGCCTCGCGTATATAATGGTATTTAATCGCAATATGTTTTGTCCGATCATGATTAACCGGATTCTTGCTCATAGCGATCGCGGATTTACTATCACAATAAATCGTGATAGGATCTTCTCGTAATTCTCCAATATCCGTCATTATTCGTTTCATCCATACTGCTTGTGCAACTGCCCTGGCTGCTGCCACATATTCGGCTTCTGCCGATGATAATGCCACGATACTCTGCTTCTTCGATGACCAAGCACACATACCTGATCCGAGAGAGAAAGCATAACCCGACGTACTCTTCATGTCGTCTTGGCATCCGGCCCAATCACTGTCTGTATACCCAGTCAGGCTCGAATCCTTCACCGGCTTGTAACAAATGCCGTAATCCGCGGTTCCTTTTATGTACCGCAACACCCGTTTAGCTGCTGTATAATGTAGCTGACTCGGGCTTTGCATATATCTCGACAATAAACTTGCAGCATACGTGATATCCGGTCTCGTCGCAGTCAGATATAATAGACTGCCTATCAAACTTCTATAGACCGACTGATCCGCCTTTTTCTCCTTATCATCGGCTATCAGCTTCTCGTTCGGCATCAATGGAGTCGTCACCGACTTGTAGTCACTCATCTTGTATTTCTTCAAAATACTCTTGGCATACTTCTCTTGAGAAATGGAGATACCGTCATCACCTTGATGTATCTCAATATCGAGAAAATAGTGTAGCGAACCTAAATCACTCATCTCATACGTTTTCATCATATCCTTCTTGAACTCTTCTACCATTTTCTCGTCACTTCCCGTGTAAATGAGATCATCCACGTATAACGAGACTATTAAAATATCAGTACCTTTTTTTCTTGACGTACAAGGTAGGCTCGCTTTTGCTATTCTCGAATCCTTTTTCGATGAAGTACTTGTCGATTTGACTGTACCACGCTCTCGGTGCTTGTTTTAGCCCGTATAACGCCTTCTTCAGCTTGTACACTTTGTTTTCTCCCCCTTCAAATATGAATCCTTCTGGTTGTTCGACATAAATATCCTCTTCGAGATAACCATTCAGAAACGCCGATTTCACATCTAGCTGATATAACCTCCACTTCTTTTGGGCTGCTAAAGCGATCAACGTCCTGATCGTCTCTAGCCTCGCGACTGGAGCAAATGTCTCGTAATAATCAATTCCATGCTTTTGTTTAAACCCCTTGGCAACGAGTCGTGCTTTGTATTTTTGCACTGACCCATCTGGATTTAACTTGGTCTTGTAGACCCACTTGACTCCAATTATATCTCTATCTCTTGGTCGTTCCTTCAACTCCCACGTATTATTCTTCTCGATCATCTGGATTTCGTCCTCCATCGTCTTGATCCAGTTCTCGTGCTTCTCAGCTTCTGCAAAACTTTGCAGCTCTACAACCGAGAAATTGCAAGATTCATAAATATCTCGCAAACTCCTCACACGTTTTGGTGTTGTCTCTGGCGTCGTGTCTTCATCTCTCCTTTCTTTGTTCGGACTTGGACTCGAATCCGGAGTTGAACTCGAGCTTGATCCATTTCGTCCTGAAGAACTTCCTTCTCCATGTGGCTCGATAATCGGCATTCTCGGCTCACCAAGCGAGATAATAGTCGGTGCTCCTCTAACTTCTTGCACTTTATTTTCTTCCCAATTCCAAGAAGAATTCTCGTCGAAGATAACATCTCGACTAACAATCAACCTTTTCTTCTCCAAATTATATAGCCGATAACCTTTCGTCGTATCGCTATATCCGACGAATATACACTTCTCGCTCTTATCATCAAGTTTTCTCCTTGTCTCGGATGGTACATGCGGATAACATATACAACCGAACACCTTCATGTGTCGAACTGACGGTTTCACGCCACGCCATGTTTCTATAGGAGTTCGATTCATCACCGATTGTGTTGGACTTCGGTTTAGAATATAAACCGCCGTACCAACAGCTTCCGCCCAAAATGTATTTGGCATACCCTTCTCCTTCAACATTGAACGCGCCATCTCCACGATCGTTCTATTCTTCCGTTCGGCAACGCCATTTTGTTGTGGGGTATATGCAGTCGTCAACTGCCTACGAATACCGCTATATTCACAGTATCGGTCGAATTCTTTCGAGGTAAACTCACCGCCCCGATCACTCCTTAGCGTCTTTATTCTCCGACCACTTTCATTTTCGACAAGAGCTTTGAATTTCTTGAAAGTCTCAAACGCCTCAGACTTCTCTTTCAAGAAATAAACCCACATCATCCTCGTGTAATCATCGACAAAGAGAAGAAAATACCAATTTTGGCCTTGCGATGGTGTTTGTATCTTTCCGCATATATCCGTGTGCACTAACTCCAACGGTGCCTTAGCTCTCCAAGTTCCACTCGGAAATGATGCTCGATGTTGTTTCCCTAGAATACACCCATCACATGTATCCTTCTTTATCTCGATATATGGCAGTCCTCGCACCATTCTTTTTGCTCTTAACAGCTTCAAGGCCATATAATTCAGGTGACCGAATCTCTTGTGCCACAAACCCGAATCACTCGTCACCTCGCTTCGCCATGCTAGTTGTGGAGCATAACTAATCTCCAGGGGAAAACTCCTTGACCGCTCCATATCGAATTTCACCAACACCTGATTCTTATTATGCCGATCATAGATCTCGCAGTAGATATTTTCAAAATGAACGACATAACCGTTCTGAATCAGTTGCCCGACACTCAATAAATTCTGCTGCAGATCCGGGACCAGCAATACATCTCGCATAAATTTCGACCCGTTTTTCGTCTGAAGAGCGATACTCCCCTTACCTTTGGCTTCGACTAGATCTCCGTTACCCAAATGAACCTTAGTCTTGTATGAGGTGTCGATATCTTGGAATATTTCTTCTTTACCCGTCATATGATTCGTACACCCGCTATCCAGATACCATACATCATCTTTTTCTTCTTTCGCCGTGTGACATGTATAAAACATGTTTCCACGATCTTCTTTTTCTTCCGTAAAATTTGTTCGGTTACCTGTATGAGATCGGCAATCCCTCGCAATGTGACCAAATCTCTGGCACTTGAAACACTGTGTTTTATTCTTCGACCAACAATTCTCCGTCGTATGATTATTCTTCTTGCAAATACTGCACCACCGTTTCGAATTATCGGTATTCTGCCACCGTCTTGGTTTTTCTTCTTGCGGATTATGGAAGTTACTTCTCGGCACGTCCTTCTTCTGTGAACCACTTTCTTCTTGATTCTTCGGGTAATATCGAGGTTTGAAGCTCAGTTTCGATTGAAAAGCACTTTCAACCGAACTATTCCCTCGTTGCAATTTTCGCTCCTCATGCGACTCTAACGAACTCATCAGTTGTTGTGTCGTCATGGTGGAGAGATCTTTCGACTCCTCGATCGCCGTTACAATATACTCATATTTCTCCGGCAAGCTGATCAAGATTTTCTCAACTACCATCTGATCAGTAACATTTTCTCCATACGTTCGCATCTGGTTTACTATCTCGATAACTCTCGAAAAATACTGCTTTATTGTTTCGGTCTCCTTCATGTTGAGGTTATGCTTCGCAGCGTCTGCATCTTAACCGCGATCACCTTCGCGGACCCCTGAAACTCCTCTTGCAGTACATCCCATGCTTCTTTCGCCATGGCTGCGCCCATTATTCGCGAAAATAAACTTGCCGCAACACCTTGTTGTATCAATAACAGGGCTCTAGCGTTCTTCACTCGATTTTCCGACAACACCGTCTTTTCTTCGTCGGACTGATTTTGTCCAGGCAAAGGTTCGACATAGCCTGTTTCGACAGTCTCCCACAGACCTTGAGATAACAACAACGTTCGCATCTTTATCTTCCAGACATCATAATGCTCTCCCGTAAATACGGGTACCATCAATTGTGCCATACTCGCTCCGACACTCGAAGCCATCGACTATTTCGAAAAATGCCCGTTAATCGAACCTCGGTCGCTCTGATACCACTTGTTGAAATTTGCGCAGCGATTTAACACTCAAATACTAATTTTATTAAACAAAACTTACTATTACAAAATGGCTCTCTTTCACTTTCTCTCTCTTAATATTTTTCTCACTCTAAAGCCCCTATCTCTCTTTCTTTTTATTTGACCAGATGGTCTTCTCTCTTTCTATTTTCTCACTTGCTATCTTACTCACTTTCTATATCTCATTACAATTGAGATTGAGTCCTGTTTATAGGATATGAAGTCGGTTTAAGTCAAACACAACATCCAATCAAAATTGCTTACTTAAACCGACTCAACTCAAGAAATATCTAGAGAAATGGATACTCTTCATGAACCGACCCTAATGAGTCGGTATTATACTCATCCAAATCTTTCTAAGTATCTACTAATCTTACTCCTTAAGCAAAATGAATTAATAATTCAACAGTTATTAGCGTTTGTAACTCTCTCTGAGCCGTGTTGGATAGATCTTCTCATAGTGACATGTTCTTCAATTTCAGTAAGGACCACAAGGACCACAGAGAAGAACATTCATACTCAATACTTGGAACATATCTTCAATTTCAGTATCAACAATCGGGACAAATGGAACATCATATATAGAACATTCATACTCGAGGAGGTTATAAGAGTTTCATTTGTGCTTTTTCTATTAGCGATGAATAAAATCATGTTCGCTTTGATTTCAATCTTTTGTACTTCTCATCTGCTCTTCTTGCTGATTTTCCTAGGTTACATTTTTTGTTTCTCTCTGAAATTTTATTTTTGTTTTATTTGTTACTTTTTTCCTCCCCTTTCTTCTCCTCTATGCTACTGATTGGATCCTGATATATTTGTACCTGCTCTATCAGTTAAATGTGTGGGTAATAGAATGCCATGACATTTTTTTTTTTTTTCAATTAAAAACAATTCAAAAAAATAGAATGCCATGACATTGAATCATTAAATCACTTTACTCAATACTTGTGATCAAAGGTTATTGAAGTTAGAAAAACATCAATTACAGGTTTAAGAAAGCGAAATCCATCTATATATCCTTGATGCATCACTCAGTTAAACATTACAGATAAATTCTGCCTCGAATTTACATGCAAAAGGATGTTCAAGCATAACAAAATATGCATCTGAAAACCGAACGAGAAGATACAAAAATGAAAATATCTTTTACAAAAAAAGCATGTCATCTCGCAGTCGGACCGGCCACCATATTATTATCTAACCTTCCAAATTGTTCCGTCTCAAATGTCGCACTATTCTGACTAACTTCATTACCATACGAATACGTGTTATCAATTTTCCCCGATGTAAATGCACTACTACTATTTGCAGTTTTTGAGCCGTATCCTAATTTCTCATTTGCGTTCTCTAACTCCAAGCATTCTTTGAGCTCCATAACTACATCTGACATAGTCGGTCTTTGAATAGCAGTCTGCGCAACACATCGAAGCGCCAAATCAGCAACTTTCCATGCAGAGTTAACATCATATTCTCCTTGCATTCTTGAGTCTACAACATCCTCGATGTCCCCTTTTGAGAGCCTCTGACGAGCCCATTGTACGATGTGACCTCCGTCTGGTCCTGCAATTATAGGGGGTTGACCCGTTACGAGCTCTAATAGAACAACTCCGAAGCTGTATACATCGCTCTTCTCGCTGAGCTGGAATGATGTGTAGTACCTAAAGTACAATAAGTTGCAACAACATAATTTAATGATGTTTTAAAATAACTAATCTTCTAATACACAATAGGAAATATCAACACAAATTAAATGAGGAGAAATTTCTGATCATACTCGGGATCTAAGTATCCTGGGGTGCCAACCACAGCCGTGGAGATATGAGAATGAATGTCGCTATTGAAAGCCTTGGATAGACCGAAATCAGCAATCTTGGCCTCCAAATTTGAACTCAAGAGAATATTGTTGGTCTTAACATCTCTGTGAATTAGGGGCGGCTTGCATGCTTTGTGCAGATAATCTAGTCCTATATTTCGCAAAAAAAAAGATAAATAATTTGTAATATCCACTAAATATCTGTAGAACAAAAATAAAAATAGTCTAGAACTCCAGATTACACAAAAAAAAACGTATTTACCTTGTGCAGATTCCAGTCCAATTCTGAGCCGATTTTTCCAGTTCATTGGTTTCTCATTCGCAGCTTGGCCTATAAAGTTTTCAAAAAGGATCGTTTAACATTAAAAATTTCATTTATTTCTTTTAGTACTTTAAAGAGATATATATATATACCTCTGAGTTTACCCTGAAGATCCCCTTCAGACATGTATTCGTAAACAAGTGCGGAATATTCTCCATCCTTGCAGTAGCCCATTAAAGAAACCAGATTCCTATGGTGAACTCTTATTAAGTGTTGTGCCTACATTACAATAATTCTTGAACTTTTAGTGCAAAAAAAAAATCATACACTATTTTTTTTTCAGATTATAATTTTTTTATTAGAAAATTATTTGCAACATACCTCGCCAAGGAACTCATTAATTCCTTGTGAAGAAGTTTGTGATCTCATTTTCACCGCGACTGGAGTTCCATCTTCTAAGTACCCCACATACACTATTCCAAATCCTCCTCTCCCTATAGCTTTCTCAAAATTATTTGTGATACTCTTCAATTCCTTGTAAGTAAATTGCCGATTATCGAATTGTAACGAATTATCTTGATCATAATTTCCGTTCACATTGCTACTGCTATGTGGCCTCACATATGAACCTGCAATTATAATTATCGTAATTGATGATGAATTACTATAATGTGATTGTTTGATGAGAAATATGAAATTGTGTAGTACTTACCGGGTCGTTTCCTAGTTCTTAAAACAAGAAATATAGCCACGAGCGCAATTATTATAATGGTCACTATTATACCAGCAATAGTTACTGATTTGTTGATCTTCTTTGGTTTACTTGAGTTTCCATTATCAACTGATGGACCATTACTGACAACGGGACTACTGTTTCCATTATTGTCAGTCCTGAAATCATGAAAAATTGGAGTTGTTAATGTCAAATTCATTTTCATCTTCAATTTATGGCTTTATTTTGTTTTAATTTTTGTCTATATATCTAATATAATATTAATGAAGTCATAAGAATAGAGAAAAACCTTAATGTTAGTGTCCCACTTTTTGATTTTTTTAGAAGATTTGGTGGTACTGATCCGCTGAGCTTGTTACTTGACAGATCTCTGGACAAAAATTGAGAGAAAAGATAAGTTCCAGATAGATTTGAAATTTTTTGTTGCATCTAAACTAAATCCAATTTTGATTTCAAATCGTACAGAAAAGTTAGTGCTGGCAAGAGTGCTAAGAAATCTGGTATTGATCCTGTTAAACTGTTGTGAGACAAATCCCTAAAAAAATGCAAGGCCCTTGGTGATTAATTGAATTATGTATAATAATCTATCATATAGTTTGGTCATAAATGTAATTAGAAAAATACAATAGTTTCAACTTTCAAGACAATTTAAGCTTACAAGGATAGAAGTTCGGTAAAATTTGCAAAATCAGTCGAAATTTCGCCACTCAATCCTGTGTAAGACAAGTTCCTGCAGACAAACAAGAACATAAAAGAAACAATGAATGTTTGAGTAGTTTTGAATTTGATCTCATTGTTTTGTGTCGAGCAAATCGTTGAACATAAACTTTTATGTCAGCTAAAACTCACAGAGCGGTGATACGTGGAGGTGTAGCAATGCCATAATTGCAACTAACTCCAGCCCATAAATATACTTTGGGATTACATGGATCTCCTGTCCAGTTTTTCTTCAGTTGGTACCTTTCTCTAATTGCCATCATTGCGCTAACTGATATAAACGATGAATAAACAAAATATTAGATATGTACTGTAAACGTGCTAATTTATGATCAAGACAATATAATGTAATTAATGTCAATATTCAGAAAAAATACAAAGAGAGAAAATCTTACAGTCGCCACTCTCAGTAGGCAAATCAGCCGTGGGCAAAACGACAAATATCTCAAGTGCATTCAGTATTGGAGCCAACGTCGCATTATCGGTGGGATAAAGCATCACATTATATTGCAAAGAAGCAGACTTAACATATCCATAAATGGCATCAGACTTCAAATAATCAGGCACAAATGGCAACGGGTACCAGTCATGGTTATTAATGCTGATATCAAACTCCCTAAATTGCTTGGTGGTTGTATCCGTAGATCCCTTCTTGGGATCTTTTTTTGGATCCTTGGTTTGATTATTTTGCGGCGGTAAGAGTTCTGAGAAGTACATTATGAGGTAGTATGATGGGGATTTGTATTCCGGTTCGGGAACCCAATAGAACCGGATTTGGAAACCTGCTTCGGTTGTGGCTGCGGTTTGCATGACCATTGTTGGAGCCTCAAATGCGTCGTTTGGAAAGTTTTGAACCGGCGATGTTGTGTTTAGCTGGTCCCAATCTCCTGGACTGTTAAATGGCTCCCATATTCGGTCGTGTTGGTCGTTTGGGTATCTAAATGCATTGTTAAGTTTTAGTTATAATAATGAAATGAAAATATAATTTGGTTGATCATCAAAGATTCAAAATCCTTCGCAAGTCATATGTGTATATGAATCATATTAAACAAAACAAATTGTGAATAATATTTACCTAAGTAACACACTATCATCTACTCCGGCATTTAGGCGGCGATGAAGAGACATCGAAAGGGAAGCATTTGACACAGCCGGATAGAGACCAGTCTTTAGTGGTCTCAAATCAAGGCTAGAGATAAATGGCATACCTGTTCCCTTGTCCATTAAACAAACTTGTTCATAATTATTTGGCACGACAACAATAACTTCGGCTATATAAGCATTGGATGCCTCGCTGATATTCACTCGTCTCCAGAAATTCACCCCGATATAAAGATCAAATATAGGGGGTCTGTTCAAGCCATCATAATTTGCATACATGAATGTTGCTCTTATGAGATATTTTGATCCCGTAGATAACGATCGTAATGTGTAGCAATTTCTTGGACCAGTTGGGAAACTCCTTACGTCCCAATAATGTTTAGATAACCCAGAAGTGATATATTCACCAGAGACATTGTGGTTCATTCCTGTGTCGATGAATTGTGCATCTGAGACGTATGTTAATGTGGTGACTTTGTCGATGTAAGTCGAGTTCGGTGGTAATCCACAATCAATGCTTATAAAACCTAACCAGAATGCATTAGATATTTTTTACTACATTTTGTATTTATGTTTTACTGAATTGATAAAATCAAGAATAAAACTCGAAAGAATTTCAATTTAAAAGGAATCTAGAAATTAATTTCAAGGAATATGTACATAAAATTGAGATATCTAAAACAAATGCTTATATAGATTCAATGTTACCGAGAGAATCAGGCTGGCCTTGAACAAGAACAGAGAAGACCAGAAGGAACTCCAACCAATATAAGACCCTCAGCTCCATTTTTGCGTACTCTCTTGAGAATAGTGATTAGGTTTGTACGGCGTGGTGCTTAAAAGTTAAAAGTAAAGGTAATGCTGGCCGTTTATGTCAACTAATTATCTGAAGGGTATTTTTGGGTATATAACCCTATGAAATTCCATATTTAAGCCCTTCCAGAGGTCAATGGTATCTTTTATGAGACAAAAAAACAGAAGTCAATGATTCCTGATGGGAAGTGCAAAATCAGAGAATTAAAATGTTGTACCTGTAAATGTGTAATAATAAAGTTATGCTTCTTTGAAGCTGATCTAGTTGGCACGTCCTTAATTTTTGTGATTATTGTAACATTAATAATATACATAACTAAACAGAAGCGGCTTTGCACGATGGTGGAAATTTAAAGTCTACTCTACAAGAATAGGGCTGGGACGATATTTAAAAAAGAAGAGAGAAAATCATCATTTCCTCATTGAGCAATAGCATGGCCCAATGTATTTTTTTTATTTTTTTTGCGATTTATTTAATTTTGTCTAACACATTTTCATATTTCGGTTGAACATTTCGTCCTTTCAAGCCAGATAATTAGCAACGACTATTATCAAGCTTCGTTTTTTCTCTGTTTTTTAGGAGTTTTTTTTTTTAACGTAACCAAGTGTAAAAACTTTCTCCCAAAAATAACCAAACGTTGAAGTTAATACCATGAATAATCAAGGACGGAGTTTGAAATCCCGCCACGTTCAATATTAGCGAGTTTGAAAGCCCGCCAGTTGCTAACTATCGTTTCATTTAATCAGATTATAATTTCTTTGATTAATTGATTTAAATAAATAAAAACATAAAATATTTGGGGGAGTTTGGAATTTCGTCAATAATTGACTGATTAACAAATCCCGTTATTTCACCAATAATTGCTGATTGATCAATGATTGCTAATCATCTGAACTGATTAAATAATTATGGTTCAAATTATAGTTGATTTTATGTGTTTAACTCCAACAATACTTGCATTACAATTTAGACAATATTTTGGACAAAATTGAATTAAGAAGTACACAAATAATAAAATAAAAAAATTGTACATCTTTGTATGTAATATAATTTGGATTTGTTTTTTCGGGGAATTTTAAATTATAACATTAGTTCACAACATTCGTGACAACCAAACAAAGCCTTTAAACGGATACACCAATTATCGTAATTTTCTTTCGTAAGACGAGAGAATTGAAACGGAAATCTCGAATTGTCCATTGCCATACTAATATCGTTCTGATACCAGTTTGTTGGATAATATGACTATATTTTTTGGAGAAGAGGAAGAAGAAGAAAGAAATTTGTAATACTTGTTTTATTTTTATTTCTCTTATTTCTTACAAACACAAATATGTCTCTATTTATAGCCTAAGTGGTTCATATATACATGAATCACATTAACTTCTAGTTATAAATTCACACTAATTTCCAAGTACATGATTCATAATTCTATGCAATGTTTACATGTATTACAACTCTCAAAGTGAACATGACATTTCATACTTACATAATAAATACTAAAGCATCCATCTAATTAATATTAAGTTTATATTAATATTCAACCCGCAGTACCAACACGTTCCTTGATCCTCGTCATTGCTAAAAAATGTAGGCCTCAAACCAACCACCACCGATCCAATCACAATTACAATGGAAAATGGCGAGCGAGTACCTTCAGCTTTTCATTGCATAATTTCAATGGAAAATGCAACGAGAAATCATCGCATACAATTGCCGGTCCATGGAATTAGCAACGGTCAATACGATCCTTGGCTCGGATTGGATGGATACGGTGAAACCCGGTTTCAATTTCGACAAGATATCCGTATGGATTGTTCATGACGGACGCGTAATTCAGTTAGAGGAACGCTGCATTTGAAGTGCGGAACATGAATCTGTTAACTCCATTAATAGATATGAACTTGCGGTGCTCATCCAAAAAAAATCAGATCTCATGACTTGCGCATGTTATGAACCCGGATTCTAACTTCCCTCCTTCAAAAATCCAAGAAAGTAATTTCCTTGAGCTCTATCACACTGAAGAGTTCAGCACGCTCACATGAAAACCGGAAATGGAGTTACTTCTCGACCATTATTCCACGGTATCCCAGGAACCAAATTCCTTACCTCCATTAAGAATTTTCGACCATGAAATTTCCCTGCAAGAAGGGTCCAATGATACATTCATTTTCACCGAATATTAAAAAACAGTCCTTACAGATACAAACAAGCATCACTCTTTTTTCGACAAATATTAAAAACAGTCATTTTTCACCTAATAACACATCATTTCATTAACATAATATAAATGTAAGCATGGCCGACCCGACGATTTTAGAAGTTTTTGACAAGATATAACAAAATTAACAAAGACATAATTTTTTATCAACAAAGTATAAAATATCTACTAAAATTAATACAAAATATAGAAAAAAAGTTCATTTTTGTCTCCGGAACTCTTAAAAAAAGTATAAGTTACCCTCAAAATTTAATTTGTTCATTTTTACCCCCCGAACTCTTGATTTTGCTCATTTTGTCCCTTCCATCAATTAACTGATGATGTGGCATGTGACGTGATATTTTTTTTAGTTAATTTGAACGATGACGTGACAAATAAAAAGAAATATTAACATATTCATTTAAATCATATCCATTAACCATTATAACTCAACCCATTAACCATTAATTAATGTCAAATCCAATAACAAAAAAATAAACCCAAACCCAATAGCCAAACCCCTCTCTCTCACCAGCCCCCTCTCTCTCACGAGATCCCTCTATGGACTCTCTCTCTCTCTCACGCCCCTTCTCTCTCTCACGAGTTGGGTTTGTTTCTTCCATTTATTCCTGCAATTCGAACAGAAACTCGCTGGTCTGCTTTTCCTTACCACGAAATTCTCAAGGAGATGATAATGTCTCGATTCTGAAAGTGTATCGCGCAGTTGGTCTCCGTTTCCTCCGGACGCCTCGTAATTAGTGGTACGTATACTTCAATTTCGAAATTACATTGTTTAAAGTTATAGTTTTTATTCAATTGATTCGTTTGTTTTTGAATTCAAACAAATGGGGAAAGGAATATTACGAGTCCTTTGATGGTTTTTTTTTGTTCAGAAAAATAGAATAGACTCTTACGTCCTGCTTCTATTATTTTATATATAAAGTTTATGTTTTTACAATTTGATTTTTGGGGATATTTGCCCTATTTCTAACTAAATATCCTTTTTCTATTTTATAAACTTTTATAAATCAGATCCTACTTTCCCTTGGAGAAATTCCGGATTTATATTTCCCAAATTCATCAAAATCAACCAGGTTCATTGAAATTGGAGAATCAACCAGGTTCATCAGAGAGATTTGAGTTGTGAGCCATTAATGGAGCGCTGCATCTGCCTCATCTATTTTAACCTAGAAATAGGATGTAGGCACTATAATTTTGAGTGTGTAATATAGGAGGGGTTTCATCAATTTCTTTCTGCCTTTTTTTTAGTTATACTAGAATTTCTTGTTTTCGTCGCTCAAAATATTCATCGAGAGAGAGAGAGAGAGAGAGAGACGTGTTAATGGCATCTCGACAGAGAGAGGCAGAGAAGGTGAAAATCACGAAAATGAGGTAGGAAAGACGGACCAACGAGTCAAATTTAAAAAAGACAAATCAGTCTGCCCAAAGCAATCATCTCATTGATCAAACACATCGATAGAGAGTATTACTTCGGCGTGGAAGCCCCCGGGCGCTGTGCAACAACTTCTATGATTGGCTTGACATCTCGTTGTTCGAGTCATACCTCACTCTTGTCTTCAATGGGGTCTGCTCTTTTTTTTTAGGGGAGTATGCCAATATGATCTTAATGAGGTGCGGGACTTTGCATCTGAAAAATAATGGGTTTGGATTTAATTAATTGTTAATGGATTCAATTTAATGAGTTAAATGATTCAATTTACTTGTATAATTTTATATTCTAAAATGTGTCACGTCATCGCAATAATTAACTAATGCCACATCACAGTGTCACATCATCAATAACTGATGACTAGGCAGTTAACTGATGGATGAGGCAAATATGAACAAAATCAAGAATTCAGGAGATAAAAAGGAGCAAATTAAAGTTTGAGGGGTAACTTGCACTTTTTTGAAGAGTTCAAGGGACAAAAGTGAGTTTTTTTTCAAAAAATATTCAAAATACTACATAATTCACGACTATCACTTAAAAAATACTCTTTTTGAATTTTTAGAGGTGAATACATCAATTAAATTTGAATAATCTAGATTTTCGGAAAAATCATTTTCAATTGATTGAATCGCTAATCCATTTAGTCTTTCTTGAGGCATGCTTGATCGAAGGTATTTTTTTATTAATTTTAGTTTTAAAAACTTCTTTCTCCCGATGCAATCGTAACCGGACTGGTCAAAAGAATTCTATAGGCAATCCAAGAATTCGGATAACACAATTTTCTAGTTTGTAAATAATTGTGAATTTCGATTGGTTTGTTCACTTCTATCGGCAACCCATTCTTCAAAACTTTCAATTCCATATATAATTCTTCTCCATCGATCTCCGAAATCCCTTTGAATTTTAGAAAATTTCAAGGTTATCACACCGTGTCGCCAAGGATTGATCGGGGGATTTATTCAATTTAAATAAATGGTCTCATAAATTTTGAATTGTTTGAACCTATTTTGAAGTGAAGAAAGAGCCACATCAACGATATTCAAGAAATAATTAATCATAAAATCTTCTTCGGCCGAGTGAGTTATTTCTTCACTAACAATCTCATCGTGTTGCCGTTTTCTACGACGATATCGTTTTCCAACAAATATAGGGTCAATTCCAATTTCGTTTGCTAATTCTTTGGCTTCATCCATTTCTTTCATGAAACCATTTTCTTGACAATTCTCAAAAAAATTAACAAGAATACCGAGTAGATCAACGACAACTTCTATATCCATATCTTCACTTTGGAGAAGTTTGCTAACCGAGTTTACATGCTAAATAAAAACTCGAAATTCTCAAAGTCGTTGTCTACTAGAGATTCAGCTTCACTCTTCGCCATCGCATCCTTGGTAGTGCTCGCTAATTCAATTAAAACATGTTTAATTCTAAAGCATGTAACCGCAACGGTTTAATACT
Source organism: Luzula sylvatica (assembly GCA_946800325.1). NCBI lineage: Eukaryota > Viridiplantae > Streptophyta > Magnoliopsida > Poales > Juncaceae > Luzula > Luzula sylvatica. The sequence continues at coordinate 2,317,951 of OX326961.1, forward strand.
TTCAATCCGACTTTCCCAACGTGTTTGTGACAATGGTTTAACCGTTAAACCTTTCACGTTATCTTTCAAAATGGCCAACCTTTGAACCAAAGAAGAAAATAAAGCATATAGACGTTGTACCACACCAAAAAAAGGTTTTTGCTTTAGCACACGAATTAGCCATATCGCAAAGCACAAGATTAAAATTGTGACAACCGCAAATTGTATATAAAGCCCTATGATTAATTTCAAGTACTCGAGATTGGACGTTTTTATGTTGCCCTTTCATATTAGAACCATTGTCATATCCTTGTCCTCTTAAATTATCAAATTCAAGTTAAAACCGAATTAACACTTCTTTAAGTTCATCAAAAAGTCCCTCTCCTGATGCATCATCTACGTTTAAAAATTCCAAAAAAAAATCTCTTTCACTTTGATTGGACTCATCGAGGCATCGACGCATCGCAAAACATGGGACATTTGTTCTACCAGAATTAAACAAATTAGTACTTGGAAGAGGGATCGAAGATGTGAGCCGTGGATGGCACAAATTATGTTCTACCAGAATTGTACAATTTGCAAAATAGTACCTGGAAGATTTCGATTTCAGGTCGCAACTCTAGATTTTTATTATACAAGTCACAAAGTCGTGACAAGCGAAATTTGGAGGGAATCGATATGCGGTGCTTTCTCTTCATAGGTTCCTAAACCATAGAGAGAGAGAGAGAGAGAGAGAGAGAGAGAGAGAGAGAGAGAGAGAGAAAAGGCTCAATGAAAACATCATCGTCAAAGAGATAGAGAGTCAGGAGACTTTGGTTCTTGCTTGATCTCACGACGAAGGTAATTCGATTTTTTACCCATTTTTTCTTGATTGACTCAAATAGACGAGTATTATCTTCAATTCAATTCTAAGTGATTTTTTTTGCAATTGTAGGTTCATTTAGGGTTTTCGATTTTCACAATATATTTTTTTCTTCTAATGATTACTACTATCACTTTACTATCACTTTCTTTTACTGTGAATTGAGAAGGGCACAAAACGAATTCATCACAATTCGCAATACGAAGATGAGGGATGTGAATTTTCAGACGACTTCCTATGTGGTCTTATCATCGGCATCAAACAACCAAAAGTTAGGTTACTTACTAATTGGTTTTTTTTTTGGAAACATTTTAGTTTCGTTCATATTAATTAACATGAATAAATATTCATGTAATGTATAGTTATGCGAACTGTTTTGTTGTAACAAGATATGTTAACAATGTGCGAAATATTTTGTTATTTTTTTTTTCGCCACAACTTAGCATCAACAATATACTTATCCCCCAGGTATGATTTGGATGTGCTGATACTGCATTGGAACGTGTCGATACTCGAATGGTTGTGCCTACACTTGACCAGTACATTTGAGCTCATGGCGCAAGGTGTTGAAGAAGGGTTGTTGAAGTTATGGGAAGAGTTATTTTGCATATTTGTAACGCAAGAAAAAAATATATGTAATTATATTGGTATGGATGTAGTATATTTATAGGATAATTTAGATGTTAAATCATTCTTTTATATCTATTTTGTAATTGTTGATATATATTTTGTATAATAATTATTAAATTTAGTATTGAAATGTAATGAAATTTTATATTTTAATATAATATTTTTATTTTCGTAAAATAATAAAATTATAAATATACATGATTTGTATAAATGTCGGCAATTGAATATTGATTACATTTTCAATTGTTGTTGATTTTTACATTACTAGGATTTTGATGTGTTGTCTATTCATACAATACAATGCATTTTTTTTTAATGCTATCAATTTTCATTATCGAAGCATTCGGAAAATGCAATTATTTGTCCATGCCCATGTCCATGTCCATGCATTGGTAAATGCTTTTATTGTTACCATTAGATGCATTTTTTAATGTTGTCATTACATACTCGTTAATGCTTTTATTTGTCACAATTCAATTCATTTGAGCATATCACAGCATTTATAAATGCATCATTTTTAAAATATTGATGGCATTAAAAAATGCTCTTGATGTCGTATTATCATTGGCGGCATTAATATATGCTATTGAGTTAACAATTACGTAGCATTTTGTAAAATGCTCTCATAACTTTAGAGGACACCACTCCGGAGAGCATTTCAGTCTAATGTCGTCAAATGTGCGAGACAACATTAAAACATGCATTTAACTGCATATATAAATGCATTCATACCTTGACATTGTTGTAGTGTGATGACTTACATCGGGAGTACAATCAAGAATTATCGAAAAATATTTCGCTTCTTTAATTTTTGACAAAATTATACTTTTCACTTCACTAGCTAATATTTGTATTAATTCATTTTGAATTTTATGACTCAAATAATGATATTAAATTTCACATTTTTAGCGCGTCTCAAGTGTTCTTGCATTGTTGGATCAAACTCGGCAATTATTTCAACCACACTTAAAAAAAACCCATTGCTCTATTGATACAACTTCTCATTACTTCCACGAAAAGGAAAATTATTTTTTGCAAAAAAATTCACAATAGAAATTAACATCAATAAAACTCTTCTGCATTGTTCTCTATCTTTGTTAACTAAATCTTGCGCGTGCTTATCAATTGTTTGATTTTTACCCAATCTATTCCCAGGATCAATCCATTTACTTATACAAGTGATATGTTCATTACTACCTTCATGTAATTTAAGCCGTCTAGCAATATTTTTCCAATCGTTATATCCACTTGTAGCCGATTGAGTCATATTTTCATCTTGCTAAAACAACTTGCAACAAAAAGAAAAAAATTTATTCGATGATTTTGAGTAAATTAACCATTTTCTTTCAACTATTTCTCCATTCGCCAAATGTCGAATTTAATTATTATGAGAAAATCGCCTACCACTATCGTCAATATTGAATTTGACATTACAATTTCTATCTTTATTTATAGGACCTCTTTTTACTAATAAATCCCGTAAACTTTGACTAATTTTATCCCAATTAATGGGATCATCAATATTCAAATGGTCACATTCCATATTCATATTCTCCTCTTGATGATTTTCATTTCTTTCTCCCTCTCCACTACTCACATGTTCATTTCCTCTCTATTAATTAAATTCTCGTTTACTTCTTCATAAACCAAATTTTTGATTCATCTTCACTAACCAAAGTATCGTCATTTTCTAACGCCTCGTTCGGACTCTCAATTGTTCGACTACTACTCGTAATAAATTTATCCATAGCTTCTTTTTGAGATTGTATAAAATTCTCGATTGTTTCTTTCTTTTTTCTTTTTTCATGTCACGAAACATGAATTCTTTTTTTTGAAAAATTAGAGAGGGCTCGAGAAGTCCCCCATCTAATGTTTTTTTATATATAATCAAGATTACTGTTTACATGTAAAATAGTTCTTATCATCTAATTATATACAACAAAACTACCCTATCTCATAAAGATGCAAAGAAAAAACTTTGTAAAAAAAAAAAAAAAACATGAATTCTTTTAAGCGGCATGATTACTACAATTACAAAATAATTTACACAATATAATAATTTCAATACTAAATTATATGAATCAATTATGAGTCAAATTCATAAATTAGTCAGTAATAAAAAAATTCAGAAATTAGAGTTGAAGCCAGTGCCAGAAAACCATGCCAGTAAATCCGCACCAAAAAACCGCGCCAGAATTCCTAAACACCATGCCCAGAATTTCGCGTTGCAGTCGCACTCTTTCCAGTCGTGCCAAGACGTCTCTTTCTTCAGTTCTTGGGCACGCACGGGATGGGGGATGAAGTCCTCTTCCTTCTTTCCTTGAAAAAAAAGTTTGTTTGGGCCAAAATTTTTTTGTACTCGACTTATATACTTTATACTAAATTTTTTTTTATGACATTTTCAAATTTGGTGATTTTTGACATTTTTCTTTTGGGCCAACATAGTGGGTCGGTCCTGGATGTAAGTATTCATATTACACAATTCTAAAGTGCGCACATGATTTCAAAATAAAAAGGAGAACATACATATAAATAAATTGAGCATATTTTTATAAAAACAAAAGTGAAAAAGAAAACGAAAACACACATGATAGCATTAGCACAATCAACGCCAATCAATCTCCCAATCGGATGCCATATGAAAGCAACACAAATAATTAATAGAAAGATTTCTTCATATTATTTATTTATTTTTATTTATTAAAGATTCCTTCATGTTATTTGATATTTATCTTGCGCTTGGTCCAGGAGCCACTGCGTCTACTCTGTGCATATAAGCCATCTCGAAACCACTGTTCTGGCTAACATTACTAACCAGGTTATCCTTCCTAGAATAATTGTACTGGTTGGTGTACTGGTTTGTATATGTTGTGCTTGTAGTACGAGTTGCCTCTGTGGAGATCTCCAGTTGAAGGCTTTCATGAAGCTCGTCGACGATCATGTTCATTGTCGGCCTCCGACTAGAGGAATGATCAGTGCACTTTTCGGCCAATGTAGTAACTTTCCAAACGGAGTTTATGTCATATTGACCACGCATTCTTTGGTCTACGATACTTTCTATGTCTCCTTTGGAGAGTCTTTGCTGCACGTATTTTGATATATGGCCGCCTTCTGGACCATTGATAATCGATGGTTGGCCAGTGACTATCTCTAACAGAACTACTCCAAAACTGTATACATCACTCTTTTCGCTAAGTTGGTACAAGGTGTAGTACCTAAACAAGTGTAAGAATTATTAATATCAAGCCTAACTGCAACTCTCAAAAATAGTGTAATGGAAAATAGTATTATCAATCGACGGATTAAAAGGGGACAAAAATCAAGGTAAAGAAAAAGAAAATGAGAGACATACTCAGGGTCTAAATAACCAGGGGTTCCCACGACTGCTGTTGAAACATGGGTGTTAACATTATTATCGAAGGCCTTCGAGAGCCCAAAATCAGCAATTTTAGCCTCAAGATTTGCACTTAGGAGAATGTTGTTTGTCTTGACATCTCTATGAATTAGTGGTGGATTGCAGGCCTTGTGAAGATAGTCCAGTCCTATGTTTGTAAGTAATTAGCAAAGAAAATAAATATTAAATTGTCAATAAATCAAGACTCCTATAAGTGTTCGGCTTCTCGACTAAGAATTTGGCAGTTTACCTTGCGCAGACTCGTATGCAATACTTAGCCGATTTTTCCATGGAAGAGGCTTAGTATTATCTGCAATTATTTTGTGTGGGATTGTAATATGACAGTTTCTCTTTCAAATTATTAAGTACATTGAAGGAACTCGTAAGACATTTATTAATTCTTAAACCATCATGCAATAACGAGTACTTGTGCTGAATTCATTACCTCTCAGTTTATCCTGAAGAGTTCCTTCCTTCATGTACTCATAGACTAGCGCCATGCAGTCTGTGTCCATGCAATAGCCAATCAACGAGACCAAGTTCTTGTGATGAACTCTTGTCAAATTTTTAGCCTATAAAATAATCAAATTATATATTCGTTAGTAAGAAGGATTAGTAAATAAATACAACTACACTAGTATCAAATACCCCATCATTCGAATATCTTTTTTGTGGTAAATCATAATGAAAACAAATTACCTCAGCTAGAAACTCTTTAACCCCTTGTGAAGATGACTGAGCCCGCTTCTTCACTGCAACTTTCTTTCCATCCTCGAGGTGACCCACATACACGCATCCAAACCCTCCAGTGCCAATATTATGTTGGAAATTATTTGTAATCATCTTGAGTTCCTGATAAGTGAATTGACGGTTCTCAGAAATATGCCCACCCTTGTGGATGATTGCATTGTTTCCGCCATAACTATTTCGAACTCCAATTGGTGTCTTTGGGCTAGGAACATAGTTTCCAGCATTGTTAAGGGGTGTATGGCCGGAATTTTCATTTGTTTGTCCTTTCTCGTTGGTATCTACAGTTCGTGTTAAAAGATATACAAATTCAAGTTGTCCATAAGAAATTTAACTTTGTTAATGAGCAAATTCTTCAATTTACTACTATATAGTATTTAAGTGATATCATTACTCTTAAAAGATAAAAAAAAAGGGAACGATGAAATTACATGTTCTTCTTTTCCTCGAGCACAAGAATATTGCTGTACCAACGCCAACAATCAACACCAATAGAACTACAACGACAATCACGATAATTACCCAGCTTTTCTTTTTGTTACAGTTGCTAGTACAACGCAGAGGTGAATTTGAATTTCTAACAGTGAAGTGAATAAGATATCAGATACTCCTTTAAAAAAAGAATAAAAATTCGAAATGAAAATAAGATACAACGGGAAAACGTACATCACCGTGAGAGCTCCACTTTCTCGTTTTTTCTGAAGGCCAGGTGAAAGCGTTAGGTTATTGCCGGATATGTCCCTATATAGTATTACCCAACCTTTTACTTGAGATTTAGAAAAATAATAGATCTGGAAAGAAGTAGTAACAAGTTTGGAAAACCTTACAGTAGTGTTAGTGTTGTTAATTGATCCAAAGACCCCGGCATAGGTCCCGATAAGTTGTTCGAAGACAAGTCCCTAAAATATTATGTAGAAGTAATTATATATGTATGGGGCACAAAAAAATGTACCACACATAAGTGAGGGGTGTAAACTGTAATCGACATAGACACAGTTCCAATAGTGATCATACTATATACGTATACATTTTGTTGTTTTTTAATACGAATAACATATCGATGCGGACTAATTTAGGGTTTTCTAGGATACTGAGATGCTTCAGATATTATACGGTTAGGAATAGGTACAAAAAGTCCTATTCATTTAAGATATAGAAAACAAATATTGCGCCCTAATTCATCAATACTACTTGAATATTAACAAAAGAATAATTATAATAATAAATATTAATCTTTATCATAAATATTAGATTATACAAAATACAACTGCACAAAATATAAATATTATTAGAATATAAAATTTCAGAACTTTTTGAACCATAAAAAATAATAGCACAAAGATATTAATATGGATATGGTTAATATATGTATTCTTATATGATAAAACCGATACCCTAATTTTGTTTTTGTATCCGCATTCGGATATCGATCATAATGCCAAAATAGAATAACATCTCAACATTTTACATCATTACATGTAATCTGCTTGATAAAAACTTACAGTTTCTTGAGAGCTGTCAGATCACCAAAAGCAGATATCATAGCACCAGTTAATCCACTAGACGATATGTTTCTGTGAAAACAAGCAAAACATATATGTTATTTTCTTCTTCTTCTTTTTTTCAAAGCAAAAGAAAATGCATCTTATCTGACTTTTAAAACCAACTTTAATGATGGACTTGAATACTTTAGTAGTAAATTGATGGTTCAACAAATAAATAGTAGAGGTGTGCATTGTTGAGGATTAATAGTCGATTATTAAAAAGAAACGCCAAACATAATTCAGTTTTCAGCATAAACAATCTAAAACTGTAAAACACTGACAAGCCTGTAATCCTCGAAGCACCGGAAGAATTGGATGCACAACTGACTCCACTCCAAGTGAGGGTTGTAGGAGTACATGGATCACCATTCCATCCTTTGTTTATTTTGTAAGTAGACTTGATTGTGTTAATTGCAATTACTACAATTCGAGATGAACAATTTTGTCAATAGATAAAAATGTAACACATGCTTCAAGTAATATATATGTTCTATTGATTGATTAGAATAGGTATCACTGTAAGTACGATTAGGGGTGTCAATGGGGCGCATATTGCCCGAACCGATCCAAACCGTATCCAAAGAAATATCTTGATCTGAAAAAAAAAATCCGGATCCGGATGAAACCGGATTCGGAACTGCATCCTATTTACGGGTATGGATCCGAATATAGGAGCTCATTTTGTGATGGATCCGAAAACTATCCGGATTCGAGTAAAATTTGTAAACGGATACTCGTTTTGTTGAAAGCATGATCTAATTCATAGTAATATCTAATAGACCAATAACTATATTTTAAATCATAGTAATAGTAATCACTTTATATATATATATATATATATATATATATATATATATATATATGGCTAGGTTCAATGGCCAACACTTTTGTTTGGCCAACGTCGGCCAACACCACTTATTATCCTAATTCTAAATATTAGAATCGAATTTTGACCGTATAGATATGATTTATATCATTTAAGAATATTGTAGATTCAATTTCACCAAAAATAGAAATTTCTATCATACTCATCATAATACTTAAAAAAAAATTAACGGTCCAAAATACTTACAACATGAATCACCATTAAATAAATTTTGAAATTCGAATTTTTTGCTTTGGATTTAATTTAAATCATATAGATAGGCTTAGGATGAATTTTTACTAGGTTTCGAATTTTCATTCATGTAAATCTAAAAATTTCCCGAAATGGACGGTTGTGAAAATATTTTATCAATTTTGTTAGATAGAAAAATGAAAATTGTACAAAATTTATTCTACATCATATCTAAATCATATAGATCATATCTATACGGTTGAAATTTGATTTTAATATTTAGAATTAGGATAATAAGTGGTGTTGGCCGACGTTGGCCAAACAAGAGTGTTGGTCATTGATCATATCATATATATATATATATATATATATATATATATTAACAAGAATCCATAACAAGAATTCAAAGACCAAAATATACTGTTGAAATTAGCAATATATATATTCTTGTATTTATCATAATATACTCTTGATAATATATTATTTTATTCTCAATTTTAACCATGTTAACATACTGAATTCATCAGTATATTTTGTTAATTTGAAAAGTATATTTTGCTAATTTCATCAGTATATTTTGCACGCGTGAATTCTTTTCGGATTTTTATTTTTGGATTCTTTGTAAGCCTTATATATATATATATATATATATATATATATATATATATATATATATATATATATATAATCAAAACATGAATTCTAAAAATAATATTATATTATTATATCATAGTATCCGTTTTAATATCCGAAAAAGATCCGTATCCGACAATACCCGAATTGTATCCATATATGTTTAAAATCCGAAATCGTATCCGGATCCGGGTAAAACCGTATTAAGATTCATATCCGAAAAAAATATGGATATGAATCTGGTACGACCACTATCCGAACCGTATCCGAACAGTCGACACACGTAAGTACGATACCTAACCTTCTTAACACAACAAGGAGCATACAGAAAAGTATTGATTAACTTGTCTTGTCGTAGATCAGCATAAGTCCATTTTCTCAACAACAACAAAAATACACTAATCCGTTGGTTTGAATAATTTCTTATAATAATTATACCAAGAGAACCAATTTATTCCTTATTAACTGTGTTGACAATATATTTATAATATACGGTAAAAATCTTACCATCACCACTATGAGAAGGGACCAAGGTAACAGGCATGACCATGAAGATCTCAATAGCATTTAGTACAGGCGGCAAAGTTGAATTCGGTGTACGCATAAGAGACCAATCATATTGTGCGATATCATGCCTCAAGGAGTAACTCCAATCCGATTCGAACTTGAAAGGAACATAGTGATTCGAGTACAAACTAACTCCATTCAGAATAATATCAAATTCTCGTAGACTTGTTGAGGGAACATTCTGGATTTCTGTCATGTGAAGTACTGTAAAGTATGATGCCGAACTGTCATCTGGAGTCCATGAGAAATTGAGGGAAGGCGAAGCAGTAGAACCAATAACAGCAGTTTGTAGAACGGCTGAGGGGATCGCGAATGTTTGGTCGGTAGTAACTTTACTAGTTGTGGAGATCTCTGTCCAAGTTGACTTGGAATAGTTTTGCCAGATTCGGTCGTAAGGATCATCTGGATACCTATTTTTCATATTTATTTACAGAAAAAAGAAAATTTAGTAATCATATAGGTCTTGTATTCATTCACAACTGAAGCATATATAAAATAAACTAAAATCAAAATCAAATTCAAATTATTGTTGAGCAAACACCTTAAATAGGGGGTCTGACTTGCTCCCACATTGCGCCTAAGCATAAGACGAAATGATTGAGATGCATTTACTCGGGGATAGACACTGGACTTCAACGGTCTCAAATCTAGCTGAGAGATGAAAGGGGTGCCAAGTCCTTTGTTCACCAAACATATTTGTATGTAATCCGCAGGAGCAACAGCGATAGTTTCAATGAAGAAAGCGTCATCCGAAGTGGTGCAACTTGCTGTGGTCCAGAAATTGACACCGAAGTGCATGTCAAATGTCGGGGGCTTATTTAAGCTGTCATAATTTCCGTACATGAATTTTGCTCTGACTAGATATTTTGATCCATATCCTGAGGAGTTAAATGTGTAGCAATTTCGAGTTCCGTTCGGAAAACTTCTCACGTTTAGATATTGTGGGTATGGGGCATCAGATGCATATGTGCTAGAGATTGGATAATTTGCACCGGTGTCGATAAATTGGTCATCTGATACATAGGTTAACTTCGTCTGGCTATCGACATAGCTAGTGCCAGGCGTAAGTCCGCAATCAATGCTGATAAAACCTGTAAAAAACCATAAACATTATTTAAACAACCACCAATTGATATTGAAATTTTAGTATACTAATGCTAAATGGGTGGTTCCGGTTCTTTTGTTCTGTTTGGGACATTTTTGCTTGTCTATATTTATTTTTATTTTCAATTTAGCATTGGCTAAGGTGTATAATTATCGGCATTAACCACCATTGGCTAAGGTGTATAATTATCGGTGCTAATATAATATTTTGGTCATAATATATCATTTTTTAGTGATATAGTGTTGTTACCGGCAATTTATTATATTTATTATATGCATTGAATTTGAGGGACAGGTCACAGAACGTCTCTTTTCAAATTGTTCTTATTGTGTAATTGATCTGCTAATTTTGGCTGAGAGCGCCAATAAAATGGTTTAGACGAGGTTTTTCTAAGGGGCGAAGCAGCAATGTTTTTTGCTTGATTCTTTCTATATGTTTGAGGACTCATTGTAAAAATGGAAATCATGTGTTGTTATGTCAAATTGAGGTTAAAATTATGTTATTTTATGATTATATCAGGGAAAATTGCAATTCATTTGAGTTCGTGTCATTCAGATTGTGAATAACTCTCTTCATGTGTCAAATCAGCAACAAACTGTCATACATACAAACATACAGGTAGGGGTTATAAGAAATTCCAGAAGTGATCATACCAGATCCATATTCATATTTCTTTTTGAACACCAATCCGGACAGACACCAAAGTACACAAGAAACAACCAAGACTCGGACACGATTCGGACATTATTCGTGCACGGTTTAGGATTTAAGGTTTAGGATTTAGGGTTAAATCCTAAACCCTAAACTCTAATCGTGCATGGTTCGGATATGGATATAAATACGAATTTTTTTCGGATATTAAAACTATTAATGAGTAGTTAAATAAACATTAAAACTATTAATCGTGTATGGTTCGGATATGGATATAAATACGGATTTTTCGTATATATATATATATATATATATATATATATATATATATATATATATATATTGCCTTTGGTTTTGCTCCAAAATCTCCTGTTGGTTGGCACCAACAATATAAATTATTATATTTAAATCTAATTTTATGTTGGTAAGTTTGAATCATTAATTTTATTTTGTGGTCAATAAATATTAATGAGTAGTCAAATGTCCAAGAATATAAGTTTAGTCTACTTCGTCATTTACGCGTTGAGCACATGCAGTATTGACATATTGAAATTTTGGAAGCAGAGTACTTGTAGATATCTTATGGGAAAATATATATTACTCTCACAAACTCGTTCCAAAATTCTTTGACGAAGTGACAAAAAAAATAGATGGATTGATTAGCATTTCTAACGGACTAATTTAAAATGATAATTGACATGTATAGTTGACACGTCAATAATTTATAAAAAAATATACTTGTTCCTTTTAATATTTCCTCAACATGTTGACGTATTGACAATAATAAATATATTAAATATAAAATTATTTAAGATAATAAATCATGATAGGTGACAAATCATATTAATTATGTGGTAAACTACATTAATTAGGTGGTAAACCAAATTGATTATGGTGTAAATCAATTTATTAAAAAATGATTTGTTTTATTTAATTTTGTTATTATATTTTATTTAACACATGATAAGTTATATTTATTGGAACAAATTTCATTTTTTATAAAAGGAAAGTATTTTCATTTGTAATTTGCAGATTTTGCGCAATTATTATTTTTATTTACGTTGTTATTTTTTTGTTTAGTTTTTTTATGATAGTTTTAATTATGTGTATTCAATTAACATATGTTAAACAGTGTATTAGATCAACCCAATAACTTATTTTTCAAATTTATAAATTTATAATTGATTAAGTATGGCCGTTGGTAAACAAACTTATTAGAAATATAAAATTCATCAATAATGTATGAAACAGTACATGTTTTTCCTCTTTTATCTTATACATGATGACAAAAATTAAATATTTATGATTTACAACTAGCATTTAATTCGGTGCCAAAACATCAATTATGTTAGTGGATTCTAAAGAGGGTGTATATCACCACTCTAATTTATAATATGTTATTATCAGTACATATTAATTGATGTGTCAATTAATTTAAATGATAATTTAAATCGTTAATCGGGTCAATTAATAATACTAATCAATCCACTTTTATCACGTCATCAATGATGTTTTTTTGAGTTTGAGGGACACCATATCAAACGCCATATCATATTGTGGCTTCGCATATATGCCAATGATGTACGAGAATTTTTATTTATTACGGAGAAAATTATAAAGTTAGCAATTTATTTCTTAAAATTATTTTGGTAATTTATAATATTATAGATTTGTTTTTTTCTTTATTAGCGAAGAAGATTTTTTTTCTCCGTATTCATTATTATTAGTTGTCAATGATAATTAAATTCATGACTTGTAGCTTATTGTGATCTTCATTCAATCACTCCAATTATTGACCCGTTGTCATAATATTATAAATAGAGTGATGATTGAAGTCTTCTTACAATCTCTTGATGATGTGAAATTTTGTAATTTAGTGATTAGTGTTACGTTAAATGAATATGTAATCAAAGAATAAAAAAGATCTGATTTAACACATGATTATGTTTAAATGTGTATATGTTAAACGAACATATATTAAATAACTAAATAAGTTCGGGTTAACACATAAAATATCGTAATTTAACATATGATTTTGTGTTATTTGTTTGATTAATCGCCAATTGTTAACCCATCAATTGATGGGGGAGATATTAGAGGGAACAAGTATATGTTTCATTATAAATTTGTAAAGGACGTATTGTTTCAATGAATTGCTAGACCTTTCTGTTTAATTTGTAAAAAGAAACCATTAACTCAACGAATTATACTAGGACCACTCTCCATGAGCATATATTAGAGAAATAGGAAGAAAACCTCCACAGTCCTTAGACCATGGCTAAACTATTAGGATTTGAAACAGAATTTGATGAACTGTACATACCGAGAGCGTCGGTCTGGCCACGGACATGAACAGAGATTACTGATAAAACCGATAGAATTATCCAACAAAAAGCAGTTCTTCTTTTGGTGCTGTAGTGGACCATATTCTGCATAACTTTCATATATGCTTATCTCTGATTAAAACATGATCGATGACAACAACGACCACTGCACCTATTTATACTAAATTTAAGTTCTCAAATGATGTAAAAATAAAATTAATTAGTCAATGGCTTCCTGTGGGAGTTTTTGACCAGTTCTAAACGTTGATACCATGTCCCCATGCAGCATGTGAGGCAAAGTGAGAAGGAAAAGCTCAGTCTTGACTAATTCATTCAAATTCTTAAATAGAAAAAAAGAACACACACACAAGAGGTTTAGGTACTTTAAAATATAAAAAACAAGATAATAATAATAATAATAATAAATATTAGTTCCACGACATGTCATAATAATCGAATCACACCATCACAAAACAATTGTCATTTATTAATGACATATGATCATATGATCATATGATGACTTCTCCACACACTCAAGCCGGCATGATTGCGTGCCGATTTTGCGCTGCAAATGTACATCCTTATCTTTGTAATTAAAAACACAAAAGTCAACCTCTATATTTAGAAAAGTAAGATTAAGATGAAGGAATAACAAGTTTACGATGATAACAACAAGTTTAGGGTCTGTTTGGATAGTTGTATTAAGCATTACATATGAAATTAATAATTCAGCAGATGGATCTCTTGTAACAACAAGTTTAGGGTCTATTTAGGGTCTGTTTGGATGTATAAAATTTGAAGTCATTGTGGTTGCAAATCAACTGTTTGGATTAATGTAATAAGAGCAAACAAAACAATACATGTAATAAACTTTTAATCTTTCGTAAAGGTTTAATTCAAGTATTATGTTTTATGTTTGGATGTAATAAAAATATTTCAGCATAAAAAATTCCAAAACCTTATCGATAAATTATTTTATTTTCACTGAACTTTTCTTTCACAATTGTCATTTACTAGTATAATACTCGCGCTACGCTGCGAGTATTTCAATTATATATTTTTAATTTTGATATACTTACGAGATATAATAAAATTAAAAAAAAAACTTAATATGGCAATATAACATGAAAAGAATGAAATATAAATTTGATTCTTTTTCCTGGCAACTATAAACAAGTAGTTACTCGAACAGCATAAGATGAAAGAATGGTTTCAAATCTTCCGAACAATTTTGTCAAAGGTATTGTTATAGACTCTTTTGTTCGCTTGGTAGTTATATACTCCATGAATATGATTAAACATGAAAATAATTATTAATATATTTTTTATTAAAATATTTTCCATTGAACCATACAAATAGATAAGTAGAACAATTAATTTATTATTTAAAATTTATTACAATCAAATTTTCAAAAGAAATAAAACATGCAAAATATTTATTTTGAAAAAACAAATTTTAATTTCAGTAAAATAAGTTGTAAACAGAAGAAAGAACTTCATTTGTTCATGTGAAGTATAATACAACTAATAATCAACGTATAACGAAATGAAGAAAATATTTTGACCAAGCTCTGTAATTTAGTATTATTTTGCTAATTAATATCTTTAGGCTTATTATCATATAACAATTTAATTGTTCTGGGTACATTAATACTTGAAATTTGAAATTGAAAAATCATTAGCCACAGGCTGCATAAGTTCAATTATTCTCTTTGTGCTGGTACAACCTCTTAATCTCCTCAAGTACCTATCCAATATCACAATAAAAAAAATATGGTCACCATTTAATTTTCAAATACAACCTCTTCTTAATATTGCAAAAATCTTGTTCAATCAAACTTCTATATATCCATCCATTCATAATAGAAGGTGGAGAGGAAAAGAGTATAATCAATGAGAGCTTCATCAAGTACTAACAGAAAAACAATACAAAATTTATACAAAAAAGAATTTTAATGTGAATAAAATATTTAATACAACCTTTGTCGAAGCCGAAGGACAAAATATAGAGTTAGTAAATAGTTTTCAAATATAATCGGTCTTTGAAGATTTAGCTTCTCTCAGTCCCTCTCCTATGTTAGCTATTTCAAAGTTTGAAGTTCAAATACAATGCCTACATAAAGATAACAAATAATTCATCATAAATTATTGAGTCAAAAAATATTAAATAAAAAAATACTCAAAAGGAATTTGTTTAATTACCAGCCTGCAGAGTAAACATCTAGAACTATTCGGAAAGTACACTATCGCTGATTATAAACTCGGCAACATCTGAAAATCATTAATGAATTAGTTTCACATGACTTCATAATCTAGGTTTCAAAATAAAAATTAGTTACACAACTGAGAAAGAGTAGCATTGGAATATGGTTAGTGACCCTAGTATTTCATGTAACAATTGGTGGGCATGACTAAAACATTTCATCGAACAATTGATGTGCGTCATTAATCACTCGAGCAATATAATTTTTGTATATGCAACTATGATTGTTTCTTGATTTTTGTGACTGCTAAAACATGTCAAATGCATAACAAAATTTCAATCAAATGCTAACATGTTTACAGTAAAAATGGAGTGGGTCTAGATTTAGCATATTTGATTCATCATAACAATTTTGAATTATTCCTTGATGTATAATATGCACGTTGGAACATTATTTCAACATTGGACTTATATGTAAAATATTATGTATTGTAATATTGTCATTTATATGAATATTAATAGAGTGATGAATTTTAGTTATAAAATTAAGCATTAAATGTGTCAATTAAGTTGTGTGCCTTTTGATGTGTAGAATATTGTGGGTGGTGCTTCTATTTTTCTATGATGGGCTGAATTAGAAGATCCACATTAGGTAGCCCAAAATGTATGTCTTTGTGAAAAAATATCTTGTGGCTATAAAAGCAAATTGGTCCCAAACACATATGATATTCTGCCATTCTCTTTTCCATCCCATTAAGAAAAGAGAGGGATCCATAGGAGAAAAGAAACCGAATGATTCTTCAAATTGGAGATCATAAAGTGCTTGAAATTCCAAATCTTTGCGACTAAGACTTCATGAACGCAACGACGATGATGACGCGACATCAATTCGGACGGATTTCATACGTTTCCGCATACGGTTAAGGTACGGTTTTATTTTGAGATAATTCGGTTGAATTCACATAGTTAGTATGGTCCGTTTGTACGGACAAAATTAATTTATTATTTTATTTGCGGGACGGTGCCGGATCGTTGCCGCCCCAACAATTGGTAATACTTTATTAAATGGCGGTGCCGGATCGTCGCCGCCCTAACAATTGGTATCAGAGCGAAACTATGTTGAATCGCAGTTTATATGGAAGAGAAACGACGGATATAGGGTTTATCACGATTTCTCTTGTCCAATTTCTGTTAATTTTGGATAATTTCGTTTTTTTATCGAAACGGGTCACGAACGGGTCACAAAATTAGAGAGAAAGAAAAGTTTTTAGGAAATTTGTACTCTCTCTCTATACTCAGTGGATAATTCCGGACACATCTATGGTCTCCGTTTTGTCAACGGACGCAGGTGACGGAGAGGCCCGCCCGTTCATCAGACGCGAGACCAGAGAGAGAGGGGGAAGCCATTACGTGAAAGGCACATTCACCTTCTGGTCGTAAGAGTGTGTTGTTTTGGAAGAGACGGGATTTGGAATGATCCTGACTTTTATGTTAATTAAAAACTTGGATTTGACATTCCGGTTTTTTTTTTAAGTTTGTTAAAATCCAGAATTACAAATTCTACTATAGAAAATCAGGACATGTGATTCCGGATTTTAAAGTTTGGATTTTGAAAATTAAGAAATAAAAACTGGGATATAAATTTAGGACTCCATATTCTGGTTTTGTCAGGATATGTAAAACCTGGAATCTGTAAATTCTGGACAATACAATTATGGAATCTCAAATTATGGGATACAGAAATTCTAGATATTCAAAGTCTGGAATCAGGCATTCCGAATCTGGAAATTCAGGATTTTGAAATACGGAGCTGGAAAATTCCGAATTTGGAAATTCTAAATATGGAAATTTTGAATATGGAAATTATGGATATTAAAATTCAGAATATTAAAATTTTGAATATTAAAATTAAGGAAATTAGCCATATTACGGTATAATTTAAAGATTAATTAAAAGGTTGAAGGTATATGTGTTTTAAGATTAATTAAAGTCAGCAACATGTCGCCAAAGTGTCCTCTCTTGTTGAAATTAATTCTATTTTAAAATATAAAAATATATGTGTTTGATATTATTTAAATATTGATCGGCCCAAAAGAAGGCAATATTTAATATAATTTCATATGCATCTGTGGTAATAAGCGTGTGATAATTATTTGATTTTACGTGTGACTTATTTAATCGGCCCAAAGGAAGGTTAATTTGTTGACACGTTAATTTATTATCAATTCTTGATTATGGAAATTCCGAATTTGGAAATTCTAAATATGGAAATTTTGAATATGGAAATTATGGATATTAAAATTCAGAATATTAAAATTTTGAATATTAAAATCAAGGAAATTAGCCATATTACGGTATAATTTAAAGATTAATTAAAAGGTTGAAGGTATATGTGTTTTAAGATTAATTAAAGTCAGCAACATGTTGCCAAAGTGTCCTCTCTTGTTGAAATTAATTCTATTTTAAAATATAAAAATATATGTGTTTGATATTATTTAAATATTGATCGGCCCAAAAGAAGGCAATATTTAATATAATTTCATATTCATCTGTGGCAATAAGCGTGTGATAATTATTTGATTTTACGTGTGACTTATTTAATTGGCCCAAAGGAAGGTTAATTTGTTGACACGTTAATTTATTATCAATTCTTGATTACTACGCCAAGATATTAATAAGAAGTTAATATGATTGGCCAAAGTCAAAATATTAACGGAAAAGGAATATCTTGATGATGGAGATAAACTTTAATTGAATTTATTATTATTATTCAGTTATTTTGGTGAGCAATACAATACTTGATTATAGTTTTCTATTTAACGTTAATTCGGTGCTTGCATTTATGCGATTTATGATTATTGAAAGATGTCTTGTTTGCGGGGGAAAAATACGGCTACAAATTTTGTTTAGCCGAAAAGACAAAATTTGACATCTCCAGAACATTGACATTGGTATATATATTTTTGGTTTTATAACAAAATCATCTTATTTGGTGTTGAGATGGATTTTGTTAATTATTAAATATATCATTACTTACGTGAGAGAAAGTAAAGAAATTCAGAGTAATATTTATCTATCATATATTTTTGTACAAACTCCAATAAGGTATAATTACCCAAAATGTTATATAAGCAAGACGTTGCTTATATGGGTGTAATTTCGGTTAAGGATATTCAGTTATAGTGAGAGCAAATATTTGTACAATTATTATGATATAGACACGTGATATAAACATATGTCATAGACATATGATACGGTTATAAAGTTTTTCAAGTTTATTCGGTATTATGGTTATTCTGCAGAATTAAAATTATATTTATCACTTTACTCTGATTTAAATTAGGTTCGTCTCAATACGGTTTAAAGGAGACGGTTTGTCTCATAAGGTATTCAAGGAGACGGGTTTGTCTCAATACGATTTTAAAGGAGACGGTTTGTCTCATTAAGTTATTAAAGGAGACGGTTTTAAGGATCTCACTAAATTTATTTTTTAGGAGGACCAAGTTGGAAATAGGCATGTTAAGATCACATTACATGAAATTTCCATGCTACACATCCACATCATGATTCATGTCATTCAGATGTATTAGTGTATAGGACCATTGAAGGTTTAGTTGCGTTAAATGTGACGAAAGCCGCTTTGATCCTACGTTGATATTATTGATGGACGGAATTGGTTAGGGACACATAAAGTTTTTATGACAAACAAGTACGCGTATTTCGGTTTATGGTCAATACGTAATAATAAGGAATTACATATAGTCCAAGTGGCAGATTGTTGGAACATTATTCCAACATTGGACTTATATGTAAAATATTATGTGTTGTAATATTGTCATTTATATGCATATTAATAGAGTGATGAATTTTAGTTATAAAATTAAGCATTAAATATGTCAATTAAGTTGTGGGCTTTTTGATGTGTAGAATATTGTGGGTGGTGCTTCTATTTTTCTATGATGGGCTGAATTAGAAGATCCACATTAGGTAGCCCAAAATGTATGTCTTTGTGAAAAGATGTCTTGTGGTTATAAAAGCAAATTGGTCCCAAGCACATATGATATTCTGCCATTCTCTTTTCCATCCCATTAAGAAAAGAGAGAGATCCATAGGAGAAAAGAAACCGAAGGATTCTCCAAATTGGAGATCATAAAGTGCTTGAAATTCCAAATCTTTGCGACTAAGACTTCATGAACGCAACGACGATGATGACGCGACATCAATTCGGACGGATTCCATACGTTTCCGCATACGGTTAAGGTACGGTTTTATTTTGAGATAATTCGGTTGAATTCACATAGTTAGTACGGTCCGTTTGTACGGGCAAAATTAATTTATTATTTTACTTGCGGGACGGTGCCGGATCGTTGCCGCCCCAACAATTGGTAATAATTTATTAAAGGGCGGTGCCGGATCGTCGCCGCCCTACCAATGCATTATTGAGATATGATTGAAGTACCAATGAAATGAGTTTGATATTTGAATCTAGAAATCTGCATAAACTTCAAACATGAATTTCATCGAACACTGGACCCTCACAAGGTTTTGTCTTCAAAATTGTTATAGTCTATTTTTGAAATTGAAAAAAAAAACTAGGGGACTTTATTAAATTTCAATTATTTCTTGATGTATAATATGCATCAAATTCTCATGGTTCAAAGTTAATTTCAATGCAATTTTAAAATAAATTGAAGAAATTGCAGAAAGAATAACGATGAAAAATTCATACCTTGGTTTCTTCCAGTGCCATTTGAATTTGGAGGCTGGGACAGGGCAGCGGGGGACAACCAACTCAGCCGGTACCACCTAGATCCGTTTTATTCTTCGCTTCTCTTCCGTTAGTAGAAATCTGGAGAACAAAACGACCTGGCGTTGTTGGGGACAGGAAAAGTGGCGAGAGAGAAGAGAGAAGAGGTGCGGCCTGCGGGGCTCTATTCGAGTGAGGCGATGCGAGTGAGGGGCGTTAGTGAGGCGGTGTGATGTGAGGGAAAATAATGCATGGGAAGGAGAGAGAGTATTGTTTTAGTTAAATTGTAATATAATATCTGACGTGGCACACTGAGAAATTAGAGAAGTGTTTGTAGAATATTATAATTATAATAGAATTAATTTTAGTTAAATTGTAATATAATATCAGACGTGGCACACCGAGAAATTACAAAAGTGTTTGTAGAATATTGTAGTAGGATTAATTTTGATCTCTCTCTCTCACTCTCTCATGCAAAATCAGTCATTAGCTAGCACAAATGAATTTCACCCTCATTATTCTAAACTTTCTTTCTCAATGCAAAATCACTTAGTAGCTCTCACTCTCTCATTTTAGAAATATTTAACTTTATGCCAACCGTGGCCGCAATGCCAACCCACTTTATGCAAACCATGAAACTACCTTCTTGGGTAATTAATGAAATTAACAAGACAATTAGAGCCTTCTTTTGGAAAGGAAAAGATAAATGCAACCCAGCAAATTGCTTAGTGGCATGAAATAAAATATGTCTTCCGAGAAAACATGGGGGTTTGGGAATTCCAAACTTGAAAACGAAAAACGACACCCTTCTCTTAAAACACATATGGCAAATAGACTCTAACAAGGAAAATATTTGGACAATTATGCTAGAAAATCTATACTGGGTGCAATGTGCAAACCAATTAACCGAAATCCCTTTAGCAAAACGATCTTTCTTTATAACCCAATTAATTTCCCTAATGGAAATATACAAGATGTCGACAACAAATGACCCGCAAACAACTACGATCACTTGGAGATGGAATGGTAATGGATCGTTCACGAGTAGTTCGGCGTATCAATTCTTAATAAATCCAGGCATAACGGTCTTTTGGCAAAAGCCTCTTTGGAAACTAAAAATTTCATTCAAAATTAAAATGTTTCTTTGGTTGGCACTACAATCAAAGCTCAATACATGCGATGTATTAAGATCGAAAGGATGGACGGGTACAAGCGTGTGCACCCTATGTGCAAGAGAAAACGAAACGGCCGATCATCTTTTTTTGCATCGCAACTATACAAATGTGGTGTGAGCGTTAACGGAGAGAATGATGGGGCGCCCAGTTAAAAGACAACCAAACATCTCTCAAATAGATTCGTGGTTAGTTAATAGAGAAACATATAGAACTCAAAAACCGAACTTTTGGGATAGAATTTGGGCGGCGATTACGTGGAATATATGGAAGGCGAGAAATAAATGCATTTTCGCCTCCGTTAAGGCGATTCCGGCTTCAACGGCGACAAGGGCTTACAACGAAATAAAAGCATGGACATGCCTAGATAGGATCACGTAAGCGGGAATAGAACTTATTCCGGATCTCAAACGCTTATGTCTTTCTTCTTTTTCTTTTATTTATATTTAACAAAGATATGTACATATTTTTTCTTTATTTATAAAAGTACGAATACCATTGGTATTCCTTCAAAAAAAAAAAAAACTTTATTTACGTTATAACGGTACTATTTAAATAATAAGAGTTTCTTTCATACACCAACAATTTTTTCTTCTTTCAGAATTGATCTAATCTTGACCATTGATTCTTATTTTTGGAAACTTTGTTCAACGAGTTATTTTCATAATATATTTCCCTATTTCCAATGTGTCATTATTTCACTCAATCAACTCTTTAATCTAAGACATTATCCTCGTAAGTGGTGATACTAAAAATTAGATTTCATATAGACATTTAATTGCATGTTTATAATCTCATTAATATTTATTTATACAGGAAACAAATTTTCATATGTACCTTTAATACAATTTTTCATACTAATATATTTACACCGAAAATCATTTATTTACAATTAAAATAATGACAATATTAAAAGGAAGGTTGCGTATACTGAACCAACCAAATAAATTTTCTAATTTAATTTTAAAAGAATGATGTTGGCTTAATTTTTTCAAACAATTTGATTAAAATAGAAGTTCGAATTACGAAGTTGCAAAAAGACAAAGTGTTGACATTTTGTAAACAAAAAATGTTATGTATTTTAGTTTAGGTTTAATATTGCATTTTAACAATTTTAGTCATTTTGTATGTTATGCATAAAAAACATTATCAAACTTTAGCATCATCATTTTTTTAAACATCAACGTTGATTTATTTCTTCAAAACTTAAGTTTCTATTAAATTTTTTAAAATATACAATTTATGACTTTTATTATACTCTTTAAAAATATGTATTATTAATAATGTTCACAAATAATTAATTTTGACATATTAACATAGTTTAGACATATTGTTGTTCCGAATATGAATTTGTAAATATATTATGTAAGAAAATACAATGTGAAAAAATGATATTTACAAAATAAAATAGAATTTTTTTGTATATACAATGCAAAAAAAATCATATTTAATAAGTGTCAGAGAATTTGGCTGACTCTCCAAGTCCGCCAAATATTTCTTGTTAATTCCTATTCCACACTAACTACTGATTATTAAATAATGTAATTACCATCTCGTTGATACCCTAACTCCGCCAATTATAACATCAACGTACTCTCCAATTTCGTGTTCGGTTATTTTTGAAATTAACTCCAGCGTTCGGTTATTTTTGAAATAAACATATATAACTTGGTTATATATGAAATCTTACCTAAAAATAACATGCAAGAACCATATGGATCGGAGTTCATTCACAATGTCCACACTTTCTCCCTCGAAGGCATTTTCGGCACTTCTAGGGTTTCGACTCTCTCTCTCTCTCTCTCTCTCTCTCTCTCTCTCTCTTATATATATATATATATATATATATATATATATATATATATATTCAAAATAATCCACAAAAAAATCCAAGGTCTAAAATATACTATTGAAATTAACAAAATATATTTTTGTATATAGCAAAATATACTGTTGAAAGTATATTATTTTATTCTTAATTTTAGCCATATTAACATATTGGATTCAATAGTATATTTTGTTCATTTAAATAGTATATTTTGCCTGCGTAGATTCTTTTTGGATTTTTTTTTTGGATTCTCCTTAACAGACATATATATATATATATATATATATATATATAGAGAGAGAGAGAGAGAGAGAGAAATGCTAACTAGAATCAACAAAAAGAATCCACAAAACGAATCCAAGGACTTGAAAATAATATAAGGACACACGGAGGGGGCTTTTAATAAAATTTACACACGGAGGGGCCTTTTAATAAAATTTACCCTCCAAATGACATTCTCCCGTCTTCTTCACTTGAGCTCTCTTCGATAAGTGGAAACAAATGGAGATTAATGGAGGGTTGAACCTTGCGACGCCTCCTCTGAGCCCTATCCACTCAGGCGACGGCTGGATCCTGACGGCGACTGGATCCTGGCGATTTACGAACCCTATTTCTCAGTTCCAACGATCTCTCCGGCGACTCATGAACTCTATTTCTCAGATCCGACGATCTCTCCGACGATTTCGACGATTCACGATCCCTCCGGCCATGATCTCAAACTAAATAAAGCATTTTGTTATAAGAAACACCTTTTCAAGCTAATTTTGGTAATCGGTCATCCGTAATTTACAAGCTTTTCAAGCTTATTTAGGTAATCGATCCCTCCGGCATCAATTATACGACTACCCTAACGATTACCTTTTCAAGCTTTTCAAGCATCCTGTGCCTTTCCCTTGCCGAGTAGTTTTTTTTTTTTTCATTTTTGTCGGTGAAATATCGTTGTTTCAGTGTCTTACTTTGACCCAAATGATTTTTTTTATATATACTCGTATATAATCATGATATAATTAGCTTATTTTTGAATTGATATCTACGATTTAATATTTAATATATAGTATAAATTAATCGATGCCAACTTTAGGCCAGCTTAGTCCTACGTGTTGACTAACGTGAAAGAGGAGCCTAAACTAACCTCATGCTTATTTTTATTTTATTTTGCTTCTTTATATTATGGCAGAATTTCACTTGTGTCCTTACAAAACTTTAGAATATCACATGTACCCTCCAAAGTTAATGTGAAGGAATATCATTCAATACATAAATTCTTTGAATCGAATATCTAAATTACCCTGTTTTTTTTTTTTTTTTATTTCTATGTAAATACAAATTATACAAGAATAATTAATTTTAGAGATATCTCCGAAACAAATATACGTATGACATATTCAGGTGTTAGTTTTGTAGGGGATTTATGATATAATCTTTTAAAAAGAATATTTTTGAGCTTTTTTAATGAATTATATATCTTTTCTGACAATTAATTTTTAATTTGAGCATAGTATTAACAATCAATTGAAATTCAATTTGAAGAGAATCGTCATTTCATATTATTTCTCATTTTGTAGGGGCATATATGATATTTTTGAGATTTTTTTGTAGGATTTCACATGAAATTTTCATTTTTTTTTGTAGCTCACACCTAATTAAATTGCAAATTAATAGTTTTGGATCGAGCAAAGAGTATCAGCACGATTACCCTAACGACTGTAAAGACGAGAGACGAAGACCGGCGTTGAGAAGGGGGCAGCTTAAAATCACAGTCGTCAAAACCGTCCTCAATGCTTGCGTACCGAGAAAACCAGAAAGTTCGAAACGAGACATTCGCTATTAATTAGATATGTAATTATAGGGCCAGGTTTATGATATCCATTAAAATTAATCGCTTGAGTTGATAAATTATGTATGATATGGATTTGGTCACTAATTAATAGAGTGTGCTTGTTTGGTTTTGTTACGTTTATATAATGTACTCTGTTTTTAAGGTCAATCAAGATAAGGATGTTTAAAACTTTAATTTCCCACTTATTAGATCAAACATTGATTAACTAAAATCCTCCTTCCCCTTAGATAAGTATATTCGTTTATTACGTATAATAAAGTGTACCCCTACGAAATATCAAAATTAAACATATAATATCTACAACACAAGATTATACCCCCTGTGCTTAAATTCTGACAAATAACCGTTAAAATTATCTTCCATGAACACGATCATTAATTTCATATAATCAGCAAAGTATATTATTGAAATTAGCAAAATATATGATTAAATTTAACATAATATACGATTGAATTTACTAAAATATAGTTAATTATCCGATGAATACGATCATTAATTTCATATAATTCAGCAAAATATATGATTGAATTTAGCAAAATGTATGATTAAATTAACAGAATATACGATTGAATATATTAGAATATAGTTAATTATGCGATGAATACGATCATTAATTTCATATAATTCAACAAGATATATGATTGAATTTAGCAAAATGTATGATTAAATAAACAGAATATACGATTGAATATATTAAAATATAGTTAATTATCCGATGAATACGATCATTAATTTCATATAATTCAGCAAAATATATGATTGAATTTAGCAAAATATACAATTAAATTTAACAGAATAAACGATTGAATTTACTAAAATATATTTAATTATCCGATGAACACGATCATTAATTTCATATAATCAGCAAAATATATTATTGAATTTAGCAAAATATATGATTAACTTTAACATAATATAGGATTGAATTTACTAAAATATAGTTAATTATCCGATGAATACGATCATTAATTTCATATAATTTAGCAAAATTTATGATTGAATTTAGCAAAATATACGATTAAATTTAACAGAAAATACGATTGAATTTACTAAAATATAGTTAATAATCCGATGAACACGATCATTAATTTCATATAATCAGCAAAATATTTGATTGAATTTAACAAAATGTATGATTAAATTTAACAGAATATACGATTGAATTTACTAAAATATAGTTAATTATCCGATGAATACGATAATTAATTTCATATAATTTAGAAAAATATATAATTGAATTTAGCAAAATATATGATTAAATTTAACAGAATATACGATTGAATTTACTAAAATATAGTTAATTATCCGATGAACACGATCATTAATTTCATATAATCAGCAAAATATATTATTGAAATTAGTAAAATATATGATTAAATTTAACAGAATATACGATTGAATTTACTAAAATATAGTTAATTATCCGATGAATGCAATCATTAATTTCATATAATTCAGCAAAATATATGATTGAATTTAGCAAAATATACGATTAAATTGAACATAATATATGATTGAATTTACTAAAATATAGTTAATTATCCGATGAACACGATCATTAATTTAATATAATCAGCAAAATATATTATTTAAATTAGAAAAATATATGATTAAATTTAACAGAATATACGATTGAATTTACTAAAATATAGTTAATTATCCGATGAATACGATCATTAATTTCATATAATTCAGCAAAATATATGATTGAATTTATCAAAATGTATGATTAAATGTAACATAATATACGATTGAATATATCAAAATATAGTTAATTATCTGATGAATACGATCATTAATTTCATATAATTCAGCAAAATATATGATTGAATTTAGCAAAATATACGATTAAATTTAACAGAATGTACGATTGAATTTAGTAAAATATAGTTAATTATCCGATGAATACGATCATTAATTTCATATAATTCAGCAAAATATATGATTGAATTTATCAAAATATATGATTAAATTTAACAGAATATACGATTGAAATTACTAAAATATAGTTAATTATCTGATGAGTATGATCATTAATTTCATATTATTCAGCAAAATATATTATTGAATTTAGCAAAATATATGATTATATTTAACATAATATATGATTGAATTTACTAAAATATTTTTGGAATTTCTTTTTAATATTATAAGATATGTTGCTAGTGAATATTCATATATAATGTCCAAAAAGAACACGACATTAAAGTTTAAACAATATAACAGTATTTAAAATTATCTCTTCTTAAAGCATTAAAACTAAAATCATAATTAATACACAACAAAACAAAAAAAACTCCAACCTAAATAAACTACACAGAAATAAAGCTAATTAAATCAAGCAGCGATTTTCGGCTGTACCGATTCGCCTCGAACCAATTCTTTCCTCCGTCGATGGATACGTCGACTCTCTCTATACCTCGTCCTCCTCCCGATACTGCGTACCCTGCAATCTTGACCTACAATTGTACAATTTTGTTATATTTAGGGGTGTGTATGCAAAATTAATACTGACAAACCTTTCCTTGCTTTATCAAGTCCACATCTTCTAGAGAACAAATTGCACTCTGTCCGTAGAGAACAATTTAAATATCAGATAAATATTTTTTGAAATAAAAAAAAATGATAAAAAAATGATTAAAACATAAACATGAACAGGGAAGTCCATCTGAGGCCTTCTAGAAGCCCAATTAATATTATCCCAATTCACCGTAGGAGGAAACATCTTATAATCTTTTTGCATAAGGAAACCCTAAATTTATACAATCTCTAATTCACAAACTTTATTGGACTAAAAGGTAAAAACTCATTTTTTTTAACAAACCTGGCTTTCGTTCTCAATAATGGTGATTCTATCCGACCACTTAACGGATCTCGCACCAATTACGCCCGGTACGATAACCCGTAATGGGTTTCCATGATCACGATTAAGAATCTACAAGAAGACAAAATAATGTACCAAATTCTGAATTCTTATTAATGGAATTCAATAAAGTTAAAACCTCTCCGTTCATTTCATAAGCAAGTAACACATCGGCATCGGGATTTGTTGCATGCGTCAAAGGTATCCATGACTTGTAGGGCCCACCATTTTCCTCCTTAAAAATCGAAAATATCAAATATTTATGGGCATATATGCAAAAAAAGTATTGATTTAACTTACTTTGCACTTGTCGACACTGACGAACTCGACGTGTTTTCCTCCTTTTGAAACATTAATTAGTTGTAGAATATCTGACAATTTCGGCCCTCCTTTTGAAATATTAATTAGTTGTAGAACATTAATGCGTCAGAGGTGGATTTGGTCACTTACCTAACAACAAATTGCAGAAATAAGGACCACATAATTATTAATCGAAAATCCAATGTGCTCAAAATCAGCAAAATTGAACAAAAAGAATAAAATTGACAAAAAAACCGCACTTAGTAGTTAGTCAGCAAGGTTTGACATGAAAACATCAAAATTGAACTAAATTTCAGGGAATTGTGAATCGATTCAGTCAAATTCTTGCGAAAATGCAAATAAAATTAGATCAAAATTCAGCAAATAAAATTAGATCAAAAAACGAATTAACATAAAAATAACTAAAATAGTTAAAACTAGGTTACATCCCTTACATATTAAATACTTTGAAATGTGACAAACTAAGAAGCTTTTAGAAAACAAATACAGTAATAAATAGTTCATAACTGATCAATTTCTCATAATTTAGAATTCTGGAACTGTCAAATGTTCAAATTTCACCAACAAAATTATTCGAACAAAGAAACTGAACATGGACAAACCTGGAGAAGATCAATCTGGACTCTTTCTTGAACTGAAATTTGAGGTAAAAATCGAAAGAGAAACTCAAGTTAATCAAAACAAAATTGTTGTTTATATTAAAAAAAAGACCAATACTAACCAGACACAAAATGGTTCAAAATCACAAGCAAATTGAACATTACTAACCAAAAATACTCACCAATTCCGTCAGGGAATCAAAGCCAGGAGAGAGGAATTTATAAACGAGATGTGGGGGTAATCCCAAAATTGGTCTGATTTCGGAGTGGGGGGGAATGGAATGGCGCCCAATTTTCGTTTTCATGAAAAAACCCTCGATGACGGCACTTTTCTTCTGCCGTAGTAAGGTTCTCGTATTCGTAGATTAGGTAGGCGTGAGGTACCATGTGTGATGAGGTGAGGGGAGGGGTGGGGTGAGGTTCTCGTATTCGTATATTCTGTTAGCAAAAAACTGTTAAAAAACTAAGAAAGTAGAGGAAGGTGAGTTGTAAGTAAGTTTGAGAGAGAGAGAGAGAGAGAGAGAGATCTCACCAGAGAGAGTTCATGCGAGAGAGAGAGGTCAGATCTTCACTGACAGATTGCGAGGAAGTTTTGGCAACCCACGACGAGGCTTTAGCCGGCTGCAGCACCTAACGCAGCGCCGGTTAGGGTTTGGATGCGATTGAGAACGTACGAAGAGCAAGCGCCTCCGCTCGAGAGGAGTTTAAGGTTTAACAGTGAAGGAGAAGGAGCCGAAGAGAAGGGAGAAGGAGCCTCCCTTATTCACAATCGCCACCGATGTTTTCTTCGCCTGTGACTCGCCGGAGAAAGGAGAACACGAGAAGCGAAGGAAGAAGATGAGATTGGAGACTGAGAGAAGGAAGTAACGAAGAAGAAAGCGCGTGAATGAAATTGGATAATTATAAAAATACCCCTCCGTGTGGTGGATTTGTTTTTTGGATTCGATTTGTGGATTCTCCTTAGCACGCATATATATATATATATATATATATATATATATATATATATATATATATAGGCATTCTAAGGAGAATCCACAAATCGAATCCACAAATCGAATCCACCAGACGGAGGGGTATTTTCGTAATTATCCAACCTCATTCACGCGCTCTCTTCTTCGTTCCTTCCTTCTCTGGCGGAGTCACAGGCGAAGATCTCATCTTCTTCCTTCGCTTCTCGCTTCTCCTTTCTCCGCTGACGCTGGTGCTCCTCTCTCTACGCCGACACCCTCTCTTTTGCTTTCCGCCGACTACTGGTGCTGGAGGAACCTCTTTCCGCGGACTACTCGTTGACCCTAACCTCTTTCCTTTCTCTCAAGAGATAATTGTTCGTAGCTCAGTCACCTTGAAGCTCTTCCATTTCCACTCAGTTCCATCTTCTTTGACAAGCTTTAATGGAGCAACTCCCTAGTAACTAACGATCTCTTTCTCCTCCGTCTTTCGGCCGGCTAAATCTGCATCGCTGGCAGGGATCTTCGAGGCTAACACGGTGGAAGCTAGCCTGAACGTGCCTAAAGGAAACGCGTGCCAGATAACTGGAGATCTTCCAGGTACGGCAGTATTGGAGAGGAAGCGGGTGCCGAGTTGCCTCAGCATGGATCCAGCCACCATTGATGAACTCATTTGAAAATTCAACCTTTTGATTTCTTCTTTGCTCGTATGTATGACGGATTGTGAAGCAAAACTGAAAGGTTTTTATAGTAGGGAAGAAGGAGAGAGAGAGAGAGAGAGAGAGAGTACCCTGAAGCTCAGGGGGTTGGCTTCGTCATCACTTCTTTCTCTCAAGAACTTGTAGGTTTAATTGTTCTATCGAACCGTACTAGATTAGACAGCCCACATTGGCGTTAATTGACTGAATTGGAATTAATTGTGACTTCATTTTCATTTGTGACCCATTAATCAGCTACAACTCTTCTCCACGATTTCCCTAAATGGTATATAAGATTGAAAGATGAAATCTTTCTCCTCCTTTCTTCACCTTTTCCCCCATGGCGCCCACATTGGCGTTTCTTCTTCTTCAGAGAGGTAATAGTTCTTCAATTCAATTAGTCCAACTATAACGAATCCTTTAATTAAAGCAAAAATAAAAGAAAACTTGACTTGATTTCAAATTGCCGGAAGGAAAGACCACTGTTATCCAGTGCCCACTCAACAAAGTAAAGAAACCTCTTTTATGAACGAATTCATTTCAAAATTCAAGGAAAACACACCCAATTAAACCTAATTTAAATTCAAATTGCAGGAATGATGATCTATCTTACCTCAAATTATCAACAGAACCTATCGCCCCAATTGTTGTGAATCCACCCATACCTTCAGATCTCCGATTCAATCAATTACAGCCCTCCGATCAAGATCTTGATCCATCACTCAAACGAGAATTTGGACGATTTACTGCCAGATCTTGGTTAAATTCAAGAGTGAGATATAATGACTATTCATATTCTTACAAAATGTACGATTAAATTCAATCATATATTCGGTTAAATTTAATCATACATTTTGCTAATTTCAATAATATATTTTGCTGATTATATGAAATTAATGATCGTGTCCATCGGATAATTAACTATATTTTAGTAAATTCAATCGTATATTCTGTTAAATTTATTCATACATTTTGCTAATTTCAATAATATATTTTGCGAATTATATGAAATTAATGATCGTGTTCATCGGATAATTAACTATATTTTAGTAAATTCAATCGTATATTCTGTTAAATTTAATCATATATTTTGCTAAATTCAATCATATATTTTGCTGAATTATATGAAATTAATGATCGTATTCATTGGATAATTAACTATATTCTAATATATTCAATCGTATATTCTGTTAAATTTAATCATACATTTTGCTAAATTCAATCATATATTTTGCTGAATTATATGAAATTAATGATCGTGTTCCTCGGATAATTAACTATATTTTAGTAAATTCAATCGTATATTCTGGTAAATTTAATCGTACATTTTGCTAAATTCAATCATATATTTTTGCTGAATTATATGAAATTAATGATCGTATTCATCGGATAATTAACTATATTTTAATATATTCAATCGTATATTCTGTTAAATTTAATCATACATTTTGCTAAATTCAATCATATATTTTCCTGAATTATATGAAATTAATGATCGTATTCATCTGATAATTAACTATATTTTAGTAAATTCAATCGTATATTCTGTTAAATTTAATCATATATTTTTCTAATTTCAATCATATATTTTGCTCATTATATGAAATTAATGATCGTGTTCATCGGATAATTAACTATATTTTAGTAAATTCAATCGTATATTCTGTTAAATTTAATCATATATTTTGCTAAATTCAATCATATATTTTGCTGAATTATATGAAATTAATGATCGTATTCATCGGATAATTAACTATATTTTAATATATTCAATCGTATATTATGTTAAATTTAATCATACATTTTGCTAAATTCAATCATATATTTTGATGAATTATATGAAATTAATGATCGTATTCATCGGATAATTAACTATATTTTATTATATTCAATCGTATATTCTGTTAAATTTAATCATACATTTTGCTAAATTCAATCATATATTTTGCTGAATTATATGAAATTAATGATCGTATTCATCGAATAATTAACTATATTTTAATATATTCAATAGTATATTCTGTTAAATTTAATCATACATTTTGCTAAATTCAATCATATATTTTGCTGAATTATATGAAATTAATGATCGTATTCATCGGATAATTAACTATGTTTTAGTAAATTCATTCTTATATTCTGTTAAATTTAATCATATATTTTGCTAATTTCAATCATATATTTTGCTAATTATATGAAATTAATGATCGTGTTCATCGGATAATTAACTATATTTTAATATATTCAATCGTATATTCTGTTAAATGTAATCATATATTT
Source organism: Luzula sylvatica (assembly GCA_946800325.1). Classification (NCBI taxonomy): domain Eukaryota; kingdom Viridiplantae; phylum Streptophyta; class Magnoliopsida; order Poales; family Juncaceae; genus Luzula; species Luzula sylvatica. Next base: position 2,350,945 of record OX326961.1, read on the forward strand.
TGCTAAATTCAATCATATATTTTGCTGAATTATATGAAATTAATGATCGTATTCATCGGATAATTAACTATATTTTAATATATTCAATCGTATATTCAGTTAAATTTAATCATACATTTTGCTAAATTCAATCATATATTTTGCTGAATTATATGACAAGAATATTGAAGAATAAATTTTGCATCATAACTCTAAATAAAACATTAACATGAACAAAATAAAAAAAAAATTGTTTTCACAAAGTATTAGAATAAATTTTGCATCATAACTCTAAATAAAACATTAACATGAACAGAATAAAAAAAAAATTTGGATGGGTAAGGGATTGGAGACATATGGAAATATAGTATGATTAAACTAGAGTATTAAAACTAGAGTATTAAACCTTATGGTGGGCACAACAAGTATTAGAACATTAAACCTTATGGTGCAACCTTATGGGTATTAAACATGTTTGCCTTTCAAATTAGGCTTAATTGAGTCATATGCCCAAATTAACATCAGTTCTTCTACTTCATTAATCTTGCCAATATGCCCCAAATTAGCATCAGTTAGCTTCAATTAGCTCATGTAAAAATTGATTCAACCAATTTAAATTCAAATTCTTCGCACTTTATTTTTATATTCTTTTCATTTAAGTACAATTCAAGAAAACTAAACCAATTTAAATTCAAATTCTTTGCAAGGACTCGCCACCTGTTTGCAACACCTTCTGAAATGTCACCTTCCTCTGATCCGCGTGCCTCGCGTACAGTATCTTATTATGCGAATCTATCCTCGCCTAAAAAACCCCAAAAATTAAATCTATTTCCAAGGACTAAACTGCAAAAGTTATTACCGTACCTGAATTTGGTTGTTGGTGATTAACGCCTCCAGTTCCTTCTCCAGTCCAGTGACGCTCGTCTTGAACGCATCGGCCATGTTGTGTAGATCCCAAACACAACATGAATGGAAGAGTGTATTGAATTATCGCCTTGTGCCTTATGTCCGTGTATAATGTCTCCACATGATTGTATAAATGGATGTCCAGTAATAAATTCGGCTTCAGTTTCTCCAAGTATCCCAAACACGACGCATATCGACTGCAAATTTTAATAAAATTATGTAAATTTGCAAAAAGGTCCCTGTATTGTTTTAATATAGCAATAAAGACCTTGCGTAGAAGTCGTTTATGAGTTGTCGCATTTCCGGTACCAATTCTAGAAAGTTTCGGAAGCTACTGTTGTCGATGACTTTGCTCTGTTCAAAATAGATTATTAATAATATTTAATTAAAAAAAGGAATTCATTTAAATGGAAACCTTTAATTCGGTTCGATCGAAAGAGGCGAGAGCACAGAGTCCACCATAAGTGCCCACATCTTGAGCGGAGATAATTTCAGAGTAATTATTTCCCAATTCATATCCCGTTTCGATAAACTGCGCCGAAAATACAATTCATTATTTTCAACGGGTATAAACGAAAAATTACAGTAAAGTATTTACCTTCCTAGCGGCGAGCTTGTACTTCTTGGTACCGAGAAAAGCTAAACCAACGACGCACTTTAATTTGGAGGCGGTAACCGGGTCCAGCGGATCTGGTGTCTGCTCGGCCTTGCTGAAGTAATTGGTGATGTGACTGTACTGGCCTAGTTCCATGCTGACGAGGATCACGTTGAGGCACATCCGAACTATGTGCTTCGAAGTCGTGCATTAATCTCTCGTAATCTCTCGTCCTGACGTAGTTCTTGAATGCTTCGGAGAGGTTGCCGTGGGAATAGTAGAAGTCGCCATAGTCGTTGTACCCCATTCTTATGCTCTCTTTGATCAGATTAGTCTGAAAGATCAAGAAATTAGATGTAATTGTGAGAGAAAATGAGATCTGAGAAACGTACGTGATATCCGTTGAGTTCGTTTTCGAGTTTCTCGCGTTTTAAATCAGCTTTTCTTTCAATGGATCAAAATTGCGTGTTTTCTGGAACAATCGCCCTCATCTCTTACCGCATCGCACTAGAGTTCGGCCAGAGGGATTCATCCATGGCGAGTGCGAGAGAAAGAAAGAAAGATGCCGTCGTCCTCCTATTTCGCCGAGTTCGCCTCATAATCGCCGCCTAGGGTTGAGATCATGGCTTGAGGCATCGTGAATCGACGGAATGGACAGAGAGATCGTCGGATCTGAGAAATAGGGTTCGTAAATCGCCGGAGAGATCGTCAACGTGGCTTTGGTTACTCTTCTTGATCTGGCCGCTGGTCTGGTGGCGTGAGAGAGATGGTGAGGAACTTTGGTCCGTGAGAAAATGGATAATTAAGAAAAGCCCCCTCCGCTTAAGCTCTATTTTAATTTGATCCCTCCGTGTGTGCTTTTATTTTTTTTAGGTCCTTCGCGCTTGTACATTTCTGAAAGAGCCCCTCCGTGTATACATGAATTATTTTTGGTCTTGCAAAATTACAAAAAAATCCCTCCGCCTCTAGTTGTATTAATTTTTAGGTCCTTGGATTCGATTTGTGGATTCTTTTTGTGGATTCTATTTAGCATGTCTCTCTCTCTCTCTCTCTCTCTCTCTCTCTCTCTCTATATATATATATATATATATATATATAGGGAGGCTAACCTACTTAATTAAGTACCGAAGATTTGGTACTTAATGTTTTTTTACCGTTGTATTTGCATTGAGATTTTTATTTTTATTGATGATCATGAAATTTTGTGCACATCATTAAATGCATATATCTCAATGCAAATCATATGGTTAAAAAGCATTAAGTACCAAAATCTTTGATACTTAATTAAGTAGTTTAGCCTCCCTCATATATATATATATATATATATATATATATATATATATATATATATATATATATATATATATATATATATATATATATATATATATACATGTTTGTTAAGGAGAATCCACGCGTGCAAAATGTATTGATGAAATTAACAAAATATACTATTCAAATTAGCAAAATATACTAATGAATCCAATATGTTAACTTAGTTAAAATTGAGAATAAAATAATACATTTCCAATAGTATATTTTGCTAATTTCAATAGTATATTTTGGTCTTTGGATGTTGTCTTAATCATTGTTCGGAATTAAAAAAAATTTATTATCTATTTTAATTTTTTTTTCTGAAAAATGTATTATACATCAATACGTGTATTATACGTGTTTTTTAAACAAATATAATATATGCAAATTATTGATCACAATGGATACGGGAATGTCAATTCGTATATTATTCGTAATACGTAGTTGTATGCAAATTGTATGCGTATTATTCGCAAATCGAACAACTATGTTGCACACATTACTCATAAATAAGAAGAAAAAAAAAAAGAGAAAATATATGCAAGAGAATTATAGCATACTTTTATGTAAATGAAAAGTGAAAAAGAAAACTAAAGCACACTAGAAAGCAGAATCCACACCAATCATTTTCCCAATTGAATACAAGATGGAATCAAAACAAACAAAAGATTAATTCATTCTTAATGAACACCAATCATTAAATCAAGAACTCCTCAACCATCTTCAGTGAGCCAAATAACACAATCATCTCCAGTTATCAATATTTCCCAATCATCTCCAGTTCTTTACAGCCACAAATCTCAACAAAAACCACCCATGCCATTGGCCATAGAATATCATTCTACAACTGATAACTTAGAGGAAACCATATCAGTATCCGAAGACACGGAGTTGGGGTCCCAGAATGAATGCGAGAAATATGAACTAAGGAGAAGTAAAATAATTCAAGATAAGAAACCAGAAAAGTATATCTCTGTAACTGAAAAAGCTCAATTGACTCAGTATAATGAAATTACGCAAGGTTTTGGAATAAGAAATCAGAGGAGAAACGAGGAGGAGGATGGCTCAGTCAGGATATCATCATTGCCACCCAAATACATCCAAGAGGAGGATGTTTATAAAATATTAGAAGAGGTGGGAATAGAAATCAATGAAAACATAAAAGAAATTATTGGCTCTTTGGCCAATAACTCATGTTAAAACAAAAATCCAGTAGAGAGAGAAGAAAACAAAGATTAAATGAATAAAAATAAAACAATTTCAATAATCTCCTGGAATGTTAGAGGACTAAATTCCAAGGAAAAAAGATTAATGATAAAGGAATCATTATCTGGCAAACATATGGATATAATAAGTGTTCAAGAGACGAAGATGGAAGATATTAATCCGTCCATAATTAGAGAAATATTAGGCAACAATCTATTTGATTTTGAATTCCTACTAGCCCAAGGTGCAGTTGGAGGAATATTAATAGCATGGAACAGGGACCTCTATGCTAAAAAGCAAGTAACCTCAAATAACTTCTCGTTAACAATTTTGTTGCAGTCTCAATGAGACAACTCTTTCTTTCAGACAACTGGGGTTTATGGTCCAGCAAGTGGGGACAAAAAACCCTTCATAGAAGAATTAACCTATATAGCTCAAAGCATGAATCACCCATGCATAATATTGGGGGATTTCAACCTAATTGCTCATGTTAAGGAGAGAACTGGAAATAGTAAGAGAAATTGGGATGAGGCAACAATGTTTACACAATTCATTGATTCCAACAATCTAATCAACCCACCACTGTCAGGCAAAAGCTACACATGGTCGAACTCTATATCAAGTGCTAGATTAGATAGAATTCTTATAAATTCAGATTGGGTAAACAAATTCCCCAATTATAGCCAAACAACCCTATCAAATCCGTGCTCTGATCATCATCCAATTCTATATCATGCTGAAACAAACATCCCAAGCCACCAAAAATCCAGGTTTGAAAATATGTGGATCAAAAACAAAGAAGCAAATATCATCATAACAGAACATTTGAGCTCTATTCAGACAAAAACAATGAACGAATTCCATGAAAAACTCCATGAATTAGGGAAAATACTCAAAAATTGGGATAAAAAGATAAAACAAAAATCAAGAGAGCATTTGGAGAAATGCAAAGTAATTCTAGACTAGATAGATTTGCAAGCAGAGCAAAGGAATCTATCAGAACTAGAAAAATGGATTAAAACAGTAATAAAGAAAAGATTCTTAGAGTTGGCACAAGAAAAGGAAACATATTGGAGGCAAAGAGCCAAATATCAGTGGACTGTTGAGGGGGACAACAATACCAAATTCTTTCATAAATATGCCACAATCAGGAAAAATGCCATGATGATACCAGTTCTTAAAAATAATGAAAATGTAGAGTGTACTCTGCATAATGATAAAGCTGAGATTCTCTTTAACTTCTATAGAGATCTCATAGGTAAGGTACCAGAAAGAGATACCCTCAAAACTTAACTGGATATATCCAGTCTGTACAAGCAAGGAGAGACCCCTGATCTATCTCATATGGATTACCCCATTGCAATTGAAGAATTGGATATGGTTGTAAAGAAATGGAAAAGAGATAAGTCTCCAGGCCCATATGGGTTCACTGGAGACTTTTTTTAAGAAATATTGGGATTTAATTAGGGTTGAGATATGGGAAATCATTAGGGATCACCAGCCCTCTCAAGGCTTGGGACCCTTTGCCACCTCATACATAACATTAATTCCCAAAAAAGAAGGATCAGTGTTAGCAAAAGACTTTAGACCAATAAGTCTTATCTCATCATTTCAAAAAATGATCTCTAAAGTATTAGCAAACATGATGCAAAAAATCATTGATAAACTAATCATCCCCAATCAGTTAGGGTTTATAAAGGGTAGAGAGATATCAGATTGTTTTGTGTATGCTAGAGAATCAGTGAATTATGTCCAGTCTCATAAAGAGCCAATGCTCCTCTTTAAAGCTGATATATCTAAGGCATTTGACACAGTCACTTGGCCATTTATAACTCAAATTATGCAATCTAAAGGATTTTGTCCCAATTGGACCAATTGGATCAATCACTATGCATTCAATGGGGCTGCAAAAATACTGCTCCATGGTCAACCAGGGAAAACAATCTATTTAAAGAGAGGGGTCAGGCAGGGGGACCCACTATCCCCCTACCTGTTTATTATAGCAATGAATGCACTGGCACGAATGGCAGAGCACTTTGCAAAAAATAACTTTATAGAAAGACCAATTCAAGGAATATTTATATCCCTAATGTATGCTGATGACACATTATTCATGATAAAACCTAATCTGGTTCAAGCAAAAAGATTGAAATTCATGCTTAATGTATTTGCTGAACATTCGGGTTTAATCATAAATGTGGACAAGTCAGAGTTCACTGTGATACAAGGAGAAGAAGAAGAGATTAAAGAAATAGAGGAAGAGTTGGGATGCCCCTATGTGAACTTACCCTTTAAATATTTAGGGTACAATTTACACTATAAAAAGCCCACTAAAGAGGAGTTTAGAAAAATCATTGAGAAAATGAGAAATAAACTAGCTGGTTGGCAAGGATCCCTTCTCAGTATAGGAGGAAGATTGGTACTAATCAACTCGGTATTATCCACAATTATTCCCATTTACTATCTACTGGTCTATAAAATTCCCAAATGGGCCATTAAAGAAATAGATAAAATCAGAAGAACTTTTCTCTGGAAAGGCAACGAGGAAAAGGGGCTCAACTTAATCTCATGGGACAATGTATGTAGACCCAAAGAAGCAGGGGGTCTAGGGGTAATTAACATAGAGACTTTTAATCAATCTCTGTTGCTAAAGTGGATATGGAAATTCCACAACAAATCCCAAGGGCTTAATTGGAAACCTTTAGTCTCTGATTTAAACAAAGTAGATTGGAGAGAGGGAGGAGTAAATAAGTATGATTCATATTTTTGGAGAGAGATAAAGAAACTCTATAATTTCTATAGTGTAAATTCTATCTGAAATGCTGGAGATGGTACCAATACCAGTTTCTGGTACTCAGATTGGGGCCATGGGAGACTGTTCGCAAAATATGAAAACCTCTTCAGTTACTATGAGGGGGGAGGAATTACCCTTGATCAGGGGGTAAATAAAAACATAAAACACATGATCAGAGAAGAAAGATCGCTAAAAGCAAATCAAGAGCTAAATCTGCTCATAAAAATCATCGAAAATACCCAATTAGAAGATAAGCAAGATGTGCACATATGGAGATTAGAGAATAAAGGGAAATATTCATCTAAAAGTGCATATAAAAGCCTCGCAATGGGAGTACACACGTACTCAGAACTAAAACATGTGTGGGATATCAAGATCCCTTTGAGAATGAAAGTGTTCACATGGCTTCTAAGACAAAATCGAGTGCTTACGATTGATAATCTGATCAAGAGAGGAATGGCCATACCTAATAGGTGCCCTTTATGCAAATCAAACTGTGAATCAGTGTTCCACCTTCTAGTCGAGTGTGATTTTGTAAGGCAAGCTTGGTCCTACTATCGAACTGATCTCAACCTAGAAGACACAACCCCCCCCCCCCCCCCCCCGAATTCGTAACTGCAGTTGACTCCATCTTTCAACCAAATTCAAACTGGGAGAGAAAGCTATTTACGGGACTTTTTCTTTTTGTGCTCTGGAGATTCAGATGCAGGAGAATTTTCACAGATGAGGTGAAAGGGGTGATCGATTTAATTAAGGAGGTCAGAGTAGAGCTTGATCTTGTAAAAAGATTGAGTAAACGCTTTGGAAGTGATAGAGAGGAAGAGTTGTGAGTTTGGTCGCTGCCTAGGGTTTCAGCTTGAGAGACACGACCGAAGCTTTGAGATAGAATAAAGGAGTTGAAGAGACGGGAGACAAGACAAGAGGATGGAGGATCTATGCATTGTCTCTTGGCTTATGGGAAGAATCACATGGCCCAGCATCAAGCCTATTTCGTGTTTTTATTTTTATTTTTTTATTATTTTTTTTATATGAGATGGTTTATTTTGTATATATTAGCATAATAGAATGTACAAAAACAATTGATAATATAAAAATATATATATATATTAGAAGGGGACCCTGAACCCTCTCTAATTTATCAAAAAAAATATTGTTTGTTTGATATTTATCTCGGGCTTGGTCCAGGCGCTCCTGTACCCCTGTGGACATAAGCCATCTCAAAACCACTGTTCTGGCTAGCATCACTAACCAGGTTATCATTCCTAGAATAATTGTTTTGGTTGGTAGACTCGCTTGTATATGCTGTGCTCGTATTACGGCTCCCTTCAGTGGAGATCTCCAGTTGAAGGCTTTCCCGAAGCTCGGCAACAATCATGTTCATTGTTGGCCTTTCACTAGATGAATTCTCGGTGCATTTTTCTGCCAAAGTAGTAACCTTCCAAACGGAGTTTATGTCATATTGACCAACCATTCTTTCGTCTACGATACTTTCTATGTCTCCTTTGGATAACCTCTGCTTCACCCATTGCGATACATGGATGCCTTCTCGACCCCCAATAGTTGGAGGTTGTCCCGTTACTATCTCTAGAAGAACTACTCCAAAGCTGAATACGTCACTTTTTTCGGTGAGTCGATATGTGGTATAGTACCTACACAAGCATAACAATCAAATTGATGTCAAGCCTACCACAATTTATGAAAAGAGAGAATGAATAATTCAGAATTAGAGAATCGAATTGGTTGTAAATTTAATTAAAATTAGTAGATAGAAGGGAAAGTATTGCTCGATCAACAATTGAAGGGATTGAAATCAAGGTAAAGAAATTATAGGGTACGTACTCAGGGTCCAAATAACCGGGGGTTCCGACGACTATTGTTGATACATGGCTGCTGCCATCATTATCAAATTCTCTCGAGAGCCCAAAGTCAGCGATTTTTGCTTCGAGATTTGAATTCAAGAGAATATTGTTGGTCTTGACATCTCTATGTATTATCGGTGGACTGCATGACTTGTGTAGATAATCCAATCCTGATAATTATTAATAATAGAAAGAAAAAAAAATCTCAAAAAAAAAAAATAGAAACAAAATAAAATCGTCACTCAGAAACAATTGGAGCTACATTTATAAAGATTAAAGTAAGAATTTGCTACCTAGCGAGGACTCGTATGCAATTTGAAGCCGTTGTTTCCAAGTAAGAGGCCTTGGAGTATCTGCAATTAATTCATTTGTGATGTCAATATGAAAAGTTAATTCAAGAAACCCATAGGTAATTTAATCTTAAACCACCAAGCAAGAAGACCTAGAGAGAATTGATTACACTTCTTAGTTTATCCTGAAGAGTTCCTTCATGCATGTACTCGTAAACTAGCGCCATGCATTCTCCTTCCATGCAGTAGCCGATCAATGATACCAAGTTTCTGTGATGAACCCTTGTCAAGTTTTTAGCCTAAAAATAATTGAAATTTATACTTGAATCATCTTTCACATATAAAAAGGATTAGTACATAACAATATTGATGTGAAATAACCTCACATTAAAATCCTAATTAATTATGATAGAATAACAACCTCTGCCAGAAACTCTTTAATTCCTTGAGAAGATGAATGAGATCGCATCTTAACTGCAACATGAGTTCCATTTTCGAGACGGCCCACAAACACACTTCCAAATCCTCCAGTTCCGATATTATTTTGGAAATTATTTGTAAGCATCTTGAGTTCTTCGTAGCTGAATTGCCGGTTTTCGAAATTTATCATCCCGTCTCCACCTTGGGGTGCATTCGGGTAGTTTCCGACAGAGCTATTTCGAACTGGCAATTGTACATCTGGTTTTGGGGCATACTTTGCGCCATTGTAATTTACAGGGGATGTACTGCCGTCTTGGTTTGTTTGTCCGTTCATACTGATATCTGTAATTAATTTTAAAAACTCAATTTGTTACAGAAGAAAAGAAATTGAAATTTGTACTATTAATTATTGGACTCGATTTTAGAACTTATTAGTCTCTGGTTCAGTTATAAACTCCCAACAATTATTAAAGCATTGGCTGCTTTTGGCATTGTGTGGCTAATATTACCTCTAGACACGCACATTAGGGGAGCTTCTATCATAGACCCATTTTCTTATCATGGACCCTTTTTCAAAAATTTCTTATTAGTACATTCAGAATCTAACAGTAATACCACTACTCTTAAAAGATAGAGATCGGTGAATAATGAGAATTACTATTTCTTCTTCTCCTGATCAACAACAAAATCATTGTAACGGAAAAGACGATCATGACCGAGACAACTGCCACAACAATCGCAATAAGTATCCAGCTTTTCTTTTTGTCACAATTACTGGTGCAAGATGGAGCTGAATTTGAATTTCTATCAGTGGAATAAAAAAAAGAGTATTAGAAATAAGAACACTCTTTCTTTATTCAAACAAAGAAACGCAGACAAATTGAAGTTATGTCACTTATGTGAGTAGTATGATAAATAAAATGGCAAACCTACATCACTGTAAGAAATCCACTTTGTTGCTTTTTTTGAAGACCAGGCGAAAGCGTAAGACTATTGCCTGATATATCCCTGCACATTAGAAAAATCATTATTCAATTTACAAGAGGAATTGGAAGTACAAATGATAGGTACACATAAACCGACCACAAATTTGACACAAATACATAAGTTCATGTTTGATTTATAATACAATTAATGACACAAACTTATGTATTTGTGTCAAATTTGTGGTCGGATTTTGTGTACCTATGAAAGGTACACATAAATCGACCACAAATTTGACACAAATACATAAGTTAATGTTTGATTTATAATACAATTAATGACACAAACTTATGTATTTGTGTCAAATTTGTGGTCGGATTTTGTGTACCTATCATTACTCAATTGGAAGTCCAAAAACTTAATAAATATTCTGGGAAACATTACAATAATGTGAGTACTGTTAATCCATCCAATGATGTAGGCACGGAACCTGATAATTTGTTCCACGACAAGTCTCTGAATAATAAAGTTTATAAGCAATGTTAGATTAATCTGCATATGAGGGGCATAAATAAATATTCTATAAATTAATTTTATAAAAGGTTACAACTTACAATGTCTTTAGTGATGTTAGATTGCCAAAAGCAGATATCATTGCACCAGTTAATCCAATAGATGATACATTTCTGCCCAAAAAAAAACAAATCAGAATTAGACTATTAGAAGAAAAAAAAGAAAAACAAACGAAGCATAGAGAGATGCTTAGTTGCAATTAAACCGTGTAAAAAGGTAAAATACTCACAGGCTTATGATCCTTGAAATGCCTAAAGAATTGGAGTTACAACTCACACCACTCCAAGTAAGGTTGGTAGGAACACAAGGATCACCATTCCAGCCTTTGTCTACTTTATAGTTTGCTTTGATTGCGTTAATTGCCGTAACTACAAAGAAAAGTTAAAATAAGATTGAAGATTATCACTCGATCACGACAGGTTTGTGAACCTGACTGAACGAATTAACTTACATACCATCTCCTTCATCTGTTGGAACCTCAAGTATGTTGGTAATACGGAATTCGAATATGGATTTCTAATAGGAATTTCTAATAAACAAAAAACTCTCTCTTATAATTCTAATAGTCTCTTACAAGTCTTTCTCTCTTTTCTAATTGATATTTGATGATTTAATTGCTAACCATCCAAGTCCTATTTATAGGCTCAATAAACTTGAGATACAAGGAATTAAACATTGCCTTAAAAACTATTTCCTAAACTAATTTCCTTATAATTAAAATCTGTCCCATAATTATTTCCTAACTTTCTTTCCTTAAAATAATCTTTCCCTAAAATTATTTGGGCTAATTAAACTTGATAAATATATGTATGGGCTTGGGCTTATTAACAAATTCCTCCCTTAAGCTCAAGCCTATTCTTCATCCCAATCATCGTCTTCAAGTTCTCAAACAGCGCTGTCGGAAGCGGCTTCGTGAAGATGTCTGCTACCTGATCCTGGCTCGCCACATGAATCATTCGCATATCGCCTTTCTTCACCTGCTCTCGAATGAAATGAAAACGCACATCAATGTGCTTACTCCTCTCATGATGGACCGGATTCTTTGCTAGCTCGATTGCGGATTTATTGTCGACTCGTATCTCAGTCGCATCGTGTTGCGTCATCTTCAACTCGTGCAACAAGTTCCTTAACCATGTCGCATGGCACACACACCACGATGCTGCCACGTATTCCGCCTCGCACGTCGATAGCGTCACTATTGGCTGTTTCTTCGAAAGCCACGTAAACGCAGTATCTCCCATGTAAAACACATAACCTGCTGTGCTTTTTCGATCGTCAACATCTCCACACCAATCACTGTCCGAGTAGCCCACCAGCTTGTATTCGTCCGTCCTCGAGTAATATAGCCCGAGTGATTCTGTACCTCGAATGTACCGAAGAATCCTTTTTATCGCTTTCCAGTGTGAATGTCTCGGTTCCTCCATGAATCGACTCACCACCCCAACACTATACGCAATGTCGGGCCTAGTACAAGTAAGGTACCGCAAGCTCCCAACCAAACTTCGAAATTTGCTCGGATCAACTCTGTCTCCTCCCTCAAATTTAGAGAGTTTCGCACCGAGCTCCATCGGGGTCGCCACTGGGTTGCTGTCCTCCATCTTGTACCTCTTCAGGATATCCTTCGCGTATGCCTCCTGCGATACAAAAATTCCTGACTCACCTTGTTTAACTTCGAGGCCAAGGAAGTATTTCATCAGACCCAAATCTGTCATCTCGAATTCTCGCGTCATCGCTTCTTTGAATTCCTTCGCCATCTTTTCATTACTCCCCATGAAAATCAGATCATCAACATAGAGAGCAACAAACAACACATCTTTTTCCTTCTTCCTCACGTACAATGCATGCTCGTATGGGCACTGTACAAATCCGGTCTTCTTGAAGTATGTGTCGATTCGGGTATTCCATGCTCGAGGTGCCTGTTTGAGCCCGTACAACGCCTTTCTCAACTTCAACACATTTCCTTCTTTTCCAGCTTTCACGTAACCAGGTGGTTGCTCGACATAGACTTCTTCTTCGAGCACGCCATTCAGAAATGCTGATTTCACGTCCATCTGATAGATCGGCCACTTGAATTGAGCTGCTTGAGATATGAGAAGTCGGATCGTCTCCATTCTCGCAACAAGAGCGAAAACCTCGTCGTAATCAATACCGGCCTGTTGCCGATACCCCTTCGCCACCAATCGAGCCTTGTACCTTTCGATCTCGCCTTGAGCATTCATCTTCTTTTTGTACACCCACTTGACTCCTATGGGCCTGCATCCTTTTGGTAACTCGACCAAGTCCCACGTCTTGTTTTTCTCGATAGCCCCAATCTCTTCATCCATCGCGGCTTGCCATTTCTTGTTTCTCACGGCTTCTTCAAAGGAAATATTCTCCGCATCTGCCAAACGACAAACAAGATGTACCTCACTAGTTGCATCATACAACTCTCGTAAGCTCCTCGTGCGTGTCTGTCTCGGCTCGTCTTCATCATCAGGTAATTCGGGGCTAGTCGGTACAACAATTGAGGATTCTTCTTTCTCGGACACTTCTGACTCGGCCTCCTCATTTTCCATCTCACACTTCTTATTCCAGTCCCATGCGCTCTTCTCATTCACATGGACATCTCGGCTCACCACAACTTTTCTTTCAATCGGGTCGTACAACTTGTATGCCTTCGTTTTCTCGTCATATCCAATGAACACGAACTTCTTGCTTTTATCATCGAGCTTCGTCCTCCTTTGATCTGGTACATGTGCATACGCCACACTTCCGAACACCTTGAAATGCGACACCGTCGGTTTCATGCCGCTCCACGCTTCTTGAGGTGTTTTCTCGCCTAATTTCGCATGAGGACATCGATTTTGTACATACACCGCACACTGTACCGCCTCGGCCCAAAATTCTTTTGGCACTCCTTTGCTCTTCAACATCGATCGAACCATGTCGAGAATGGTCCGGTTCTTCCTCTCGGCCACACCATTTTGCTGAGGCGAGTATGGCGCAGTCAAGAATCTCTTAATCCCTTGCTCCTCACAAAAGCTCGTAAATGCGGTTGACGTGTACTCACCGCCTCTATCTGACCGCAAAGCTTTGATGTATCGCCCGGTCATTTTCTCGACAAGCACCTTGAACCTCTTGAACACTTCGAATGCCTCGGATTTTTCCTTCAAAAAATAAACCCAGGTCCTCCTAGTGTAATCATCAACGAATGTAATAAAATACCTTTTCTCACTGAACGATTTCGGTGTGATCGGACCACAAATGTCGGTGTGCACCAGCTCGAGAGGGTTTACTGCTTCATATTTTGCCTTCTTCTGAAATGGGACTCTTGCATGTTTACCGAGTACGCAACCTTCGCAAAATCTGCTCGTGTAGTCCATATCTGGCAGACCGTGCACCATGTCCTTCTTTGCCAACTCTCGCAAGCCTCCATAGTGCAAGTGTCCAAACCGCAAATGCCAGAGCCAAGCTTTATCCTCCATGTCGACTCGTAAGCACATTCTCTGCACACTTCTCAGGTTGAGCTTGAACATTCGATTCTTTGCCATCTCAACACGCGCAACTAATTGACCTTGCTTGTCCTTCAGCTGCATCGTTCGATCTTTCATGAAGACCGAGTATCCTTTCTCCAATAGTTGCCCCATGCTGATTATGTTGCTCTTCATCTCAGGCACGTAATAGACATTTTCGATATGTCCTTCTTTACCATCCTTCTGATAGAATCGAATTTTACCTTTACCCTTTACTTGGACCTTTGACGCATCTCCAAATGACACGTGTCCATCGTCTAGCTCCTTCATCTCTAAGAAAAGGTGTTTGTGCCCGCACATGTTGTTGCTTGCGCCGGTGTCGAGGTACCAGATCGTATCGCTCTCCGATGTGGTGTCTTTGTGAGCCATCATGAGAACGCCATCATTTGCCTCCTTCTCTACTAGGTTGGCATTTTCTTTTACCTTTTTCTCGGACCAGCACTCCTTCGCGTAGTGTCCAGGCTTGCCGCAGTTGTAACACTCGACACTTGCTCGACTCGACCAGCTTCCTCGTCCACGACCTCGTCCTCGGCCGCGCCAATTTTGCTGATTCGGTTGCTTCTTTTCTTCGGAATTATAGTTTCCGCCTCTGCCTCGACCACCAAATCGACCTCCACGGCCGCGTCCTCTTCCTCGATTGTTCTCAGCGTACATCGCCTTGTCTTCATCTATGGTCGTCTTGACTTGCAGAGCTTCTTGGTGTGCCTCGTTCTCCTTCTTTTTCTTTCGCTGCTCGTGTGCCTCGAGTGAACCTGCCAATTCATCAACGGTCATTTGATCTAAATCTTTCGACTCTTCAATAGCGCACACCACGTTTTCGAACTTCTCGGTCAGAGATCGTAGAATCTTCTCAACAACTCTTGCGTCGGTTAGAGCTTCTCCGTTGCCCTTTAACTGATTCGCCACTGCTTGTACACGCGAGATGTAGTCGGATACTCCCTCTGATTCCTTCATCTTCATGGACTCCAATTCGACTGGCAAAATCTGAAGCCTTACTTGCTTCACTCGGTTGGCACCCTTGAACACCCTCTCCAAAGTGTCCCATGCTTCCTTCGAAGTTTTCGCGCCGACAATCTTCTGAAAACCCGACTCGTCTACAGCTTGGTACAACAGGTACATGGCGGTCTTGTCCTTCACTCGTTTCTCTTTCATTGCTTTTAATTGGTTTACCGTCTGCTCCGTTTCGGCAACCGGTTCCACGTAGCCAGCTTCGACTATCTCCCAAACATCTTGCGCACCGAGTAACGCCCGCATCTGGATACTCCATACTTCGTAATTCGTCTTCGTCAATCGCGGTAGCGGTATATGGCCAAAAACACTCCCAGAACTCGCCATCGCTCTGATGCCAATTTGTTGGTAATACGGAATTCGAATATGGATTTCTAATAGGAATTTCTAATAAACAAAAAACTCTCTCTTATAATTCTAATAGTCTCTTACAAGTCTTTCTCTCTTTTCTAATTGATATTTGATGATTTAATTGCTAACCATCCAAGTCCTATTTATAGGCTCAATAAACTTGAGATACAAGGAATTAAACATTGCCTTAAAAACTATTTCCTAAACTAATTTCCTTATAATTAAAATCTGCCCCATAATTATTTCCTAACTTTCTTTCCTTAAAATAATCTTTCCCTAAAATTATTTGGGCTAATTAAACTTGATAAATATATGTATGGGCTTGGGCTTATTAACAAAGTATGGGCCTAATGATATACACTTCAATTGCGTTGAGTAAAGGGGGTAAAGCACTACTAGAAAACAGTTTTTCAGCGGCGGGTTAAAACCTATCACCGGCGGTACCCTCGCTGATAATATTTTCAGTGGCGGTACCGCCCTTAAAAAAAACAACCCCCACTGAATATTTACTATCACCGGCGGTACCGTCACTGAAAATGAATACCCCCACTGAATAATTAACTTTCACCGGCAGTACCGCCCTTGAAAGTACGAACTTGTCTAGAACGCTCACTTTCACCGGCGGTACCGCCCTTGAAAAAAAAACCCCCACTGAAGATATTTATTATCACCGGCGGTACCGTCGCTGAAAATGAATACCCCCACTGAATAATTAACTTTCACCGGCGGTACCGCCCTTGAAAGTACGAACTTGTCCGTAACGTCCACTTTCACCGGCGGTACCGCCCCTGAAAATAATACCCCCACTGAAGATATTTATTACCACCGGCGGTACCGCCACTGAAAAGGAATACCCCCACTGAAGATATTTATTATCACCGGCGATACCGCCACTGAAAATTAATACCCCCACTGAAGATTTTTTACATTCACCGGCGGTACCGCCGCTAAATATAAAACACCCCCACTGAAACACTTATCGCCGGCAGTACCGCCACAGAAACTCGAATACCCCCACTGAATCAAGTTACTTTCACCGGCGGTACCGCCACTGAAACCAATACACCCCCACTGAAAATCTCAAAATTGTAATAAACAATAATATTAATAATCTTAAAATTAATTCAAACCCGTAACATTCTGGTCGCTTTGCGACTCATTTTGATTCCAATCTCGATGAATTGAATCTTCTTAAGAGACAATTAATATTAAAACCATAATCATCATCATATTTTGATAATAATAATTAATATCATCATATTTTGATTCCAATCGTCATATTTTGATAATAATAATAGTAATATTAGTAATTATCGTAAAAATTATAATAGTAATTAATATTATTAAAAGATATATTGATTTAACACTCGATTCTACATATTCACTTGTAGTTTTGTCTACCGTAATAATCATAATCATAATAATTGTAATCATCATATTTTAATAATAATAATTAATATTAATCATAATAATATAATATTATTATTATTGTTATTAGGCAATTTACTTGGTTGAATAATCGTTATTTTCGAACTTTCTCCAAATTTCATAAAATAATAATAATCATCGTCATATTTTCATAATAATAATAATTAATATTAATCATATTATTATAATTAAACATATCGATTCTACATTTTCGCAAGAAGCCTATGTTGCGCGGATACTTCAAAAATCAAGCCGTATCGTATCGGATACCGATACTCGTCGGATACTCCATGTGGCGTATCCGAATATTTTATTCGAATATAATTATGGATACTTCCGGATAAATGTCGTATCACCATTTCCGTATCGTGTCGGATACGATACCCGTACCCGTATCCGTGCAACATAGCTAGAAGCCTTTGTCTATCACAATAATAATAATAATAATAATAATCATCATCATATTTTCATAATAATAATTCATATTAATCATATTATTATTATTATTATTATTATTATTATTATTATTATTATTATTATTATCGATTCTACATTTTCGCTAGAAGGCTTTTGTCTATCATAATTATAATCGTAATAATAATAATAATAATCATCATAATACTACTTATAACAATCATCATCATATTTTCATAATAATAATTAATATTAATCATATCGATATGATTATTATTATTAATAATAATAATCATCATCATCATATTTTCATAATAATAATTAATACTAATCATAATATCGATTCTAATAATAATAATAATAATGTTAATCTTAATAATTATACTAATGATATAATTATCACCGGCGGTGGGTACAATTACCGCCGCTGATAGTAATAATTACAATAATAAATATAACTATCACCGGCGGTAGATGTCTTTACCGCCGCTGAAAGTCTTCAGGTGCATGCAACCTTGATTATTTTATTCGTTTCACCGGCGGGGTCACATATACCGCCGCTGATAGTTAGTTTTCACCGGCGGTATAACATACATACCGTCGCTGATAGTCTCATTAGTTATTAACCCTCCAGCCGCTCACACGAACACAAAACCCTATCAGCCGCTGAGTTCACATCGCGAGCCCTTCTTCTTCTTCGCGCTGAAGTCAGGGGGCCTTCCGAGTCGTCTTCGTCCGAGTCGTCTTCTTCCTTCTTGTTCGAGTCTTCCGAGTCGTCTTCTTGCTTCTTCTTCGAGTTGAGTCGTCGTTCTTCTTCTTCGCTGAAGTCAGGGGCGTATTTCCTCCTTCTTCTTCTTCTTCGAACCCGGGGCTTCTCTCTCAGGTGATCCCTCTCTCTCTCTAGCTCGCTCTCGCTCTCTTTGTGTGCTGAAATCGATTAGGTTTTTTTTGTGTGCTGAAATTAGAGTTTTTTTTGCCGAAATTAGGGTTTTCTGTGCCGAAATTAGTGTTTATTTGCTGAAATTAGGGTTATTTTTGGTGAAATTAATGTTTATTTGCTGAAATTAGGGCTTTTACGAAATTAGGCAGAAATTAGGGTTTTTTTTATCCTAATTTGCTCAAATTAGGGATTTTGATTTTACGAAATTAGGCAGAAATTGAATTTCGAAAATTAGGGTTGACTTGGGGTTTTCCAATCTGCGATATCTCGAATTAGAGTTTTTTTTCCGAAAATCAGGGGCTATTTTGTAATTTGTAAAATCAGGGGGCTATTTCTGTAATTTTAAAAATCAGTTGAATTTTGAAGAATATGAATTTATAATAATAATTTACTATAAAAATCAAGGGGCTATTTTTGTAATTTCAAACCCTAAATTCGTTTCTTTTCGAAAATCAGGGGCTATTTTGTAATTTGTAAAAAACAGGGGTTTTTTTTGTAATTTTAAAAATCAGGTGCATTTCGAAGAATAATTGATTGGGCAGAAATTAGCGATTTTGATTTTACGAAATTAGGCAGATATTGAATTAGGAATTAATTTTAAAATTAGGGTTTTTTTCGAAAATTAGGGATGACTTAGGGTTTTCCAATCCGCGATATTTTGACTTGGGGTTTTTTTTCGAAAATCAGGGGCTATTTTTGTAATTTGAAAAATCAGGTGCATTTCGAAGAAGATGAATTTATAATAATTTATAATAATTTAAAATTAGTGTTTTATTTGTTAGGGGCATTTTTGGAAATTAGTTGCCAAACTACCCGAATTTGCGAAAAATGAGGGGTATTTTTGGAAATTAGTTGCCAAACTACCCGAATTAGTGTTTTATTTGTTAGGGGCTTTTTTGTAATTTGAAAATCAGGGGATTTTGTATTTTGAAGCAACATTTAGGGTTACTTTTTATTACCCTAAATTTTGAATTAACACACTTTCCTTGATTAGGGGCGTTTTTGAAAAATATTGGTGAGGGCTCGTTGTAGAAGACAAACGAAAAAGCCATCTTCGACCAGGTTTTAATTTTTATCCTTTTTTTTGTTATTGAAATTACGTTTTTTGTTATTGAAATTCATTTTTTTTTACGAAATTAGGCAGAAATTAGGCCGAAATTAGGCAGAAATTAGGGTTTTTTTTATCCTAATTTGCTGAAATTAGGGATTTTGATTTTACGAAATTAGGCAGAAATTGAATTTCGAAAATTAGGGTTGACTTAGGGTTTTCCAATCTGCGATATCTCGAATTAGAGTTTTTTTTCGAAAATCAGGGGCTATTTTGTAATTTGTAAAAATCAGGGGGCTATTTCTGTAATTCTAAAAATCAGGGGATTTTGTATTTTGAAGCAACATTTAGGGTTACTTTTTATTACCCTAAATTTTGAATTAACACACTTTCCTTGATTAGGGGCGTTTTTGAAAAATATTGGTGAGGGCTCGTTGTAGAAGACAAACAAAAAAGCCATCTTCGACCAGGTTTTAATTTTTATCCTTTTTTTTGTTATTGAAATTACGTTTTTTGTTATTAAAATTCATTTTTTTTCGAAAATCAGGGGCTATTTTGTAATTTGTAAAATCAGGGGCTATTTTTGTAATTTTAAAAATCGGGTGCATTTCGAAGAAGATGCATTAGAATAATAAAAAATTAGGGTTTTATTTGTTAGGGGCATTTCTGGAAAATCAGGGGCATTTTTTTTCGAAAATCAGGGGCTATTTTGTAATTTGTAAAATCAGGGGTTATTTTTGTAATTTTAAAAATCGGGTGCATTTCGAAGAAGATGCATTAGAATAATAAAAAATTAGGGTTTTATTTGTTAGGGGCATTTCTGGAAACTAGTTGCCAAACTACCCGAATTTGCGAAAAATCAGGGACATTTTTGTAATTTCGAGAATCAGGTTTTTTTTTTTCAAATTTCAAAAAATCAGGATTTTTAGGTAATTTCAAAAATCAGGGGCTTTGTTTTGTAATTTTAAAAATTAGGGGCATTTTTGCGTTAATAATATTTTAAGTTATATTTTATGCGTAGATAAATAAATATGTCGAATAATCTGGATTGGATGTACAATCGGCTAGAGAGTGACAAAACAATAAGTTTGATGTATTTGGAAGGAGTTGGAGAGTTTATGCAATACGTTTTTTCGCGTGAGGGGAATGTAAGAGTAAAAAGTAATGTCGAGCGTGTTTTGTGTCCATGCAAAGGATGTCAGAACATACTTTATCGTAATAGAGATGAAATATCTCTTCATTTAACAAACAAAGGGTTTGTCCGGGATTACAAAATTTGGCACGTTCATGGCGAGTCCGTCGAAATGGAAGGAGGGGATGGAGAAGAAATGAGTGAGGGTGCGGATATGGAACAAATGATTTTTGATGCGGCGGGTCAGAATTTCGATCATAGCGAGCCTCCAAATGCCGAAGCGCAAGCATTTATCGAGATGCTTCAAGCGGCGGATGAGGATCTGTGGGATGGCGCCGAACGTTCAAGGGAGAAAAAATTGTCCGCAGTTAGTTTGTTGCTGAATTTGAAAACGGATTTTGATATGAGTGAAGTTTGTTTTAATCGAATGATCTCGATTATGAAGAATAAACTTCTTCCACCAAATAATCGGCTTCCTTCCAATTATTACGAGTCAAAGAAGCTTGTTAAATGTTTAGGTCTCGGGTACGAAAATATTCATATGTGCCCAAAAAATTGCATATTGTATTACGGCGAGAACCATGATAGAGTTCAATGCCCTATATGCCAAGAACCTCGATACAAAGAAACTGGATCGAGGAATAAAAGACTTATTCCTCGCAAAGTTTTGCGATATCTTCCCATTACTCCGCGGTTGCAAAGACTTTATATGTCTCCGAGAACTGCGGCATTCATGACTTGGCACGAAAACGGTATTCGAGATAATTCTAATATGATTGTCCATCCATCTGACGAGGAAGGTTGGAAGCATTTCAATGAAATCCATGATGAATTTGCTTCTGAGCCGAGAAATGTACGTCTTGGTCTCTCAACAGACGGTTTCACCCCATTTAATATGACCGCAGCCTCATACTCTTGTTGGCCGGTATTTCTCGTTCCGTATAATTTACCTCCTGGAATGGTTCATAAAGATGAAAATGTGTTTCTCTCTCTTGTCATCCCTGGTCCTGAATATCCCGGTAAGAATTTAAACACTTTTCTTCGACCTCTAATAGATGAGTTAAATTCTTTGTGGAATAACGACGTGGTTACTTTTGATTGCTCACGTCGTCAAAATTTCACAATGAAAGCTGCTCTAATTTGGACCATAAATGATTTTCCGGCATACGGTTTGGTATCCGGTTGGTCAACGCACGGCAAATTAGCATGTCCAATATGCATGGAACGAACCAAATCATTTCGTTTGACTCACGGCAAGAAAAATTGTTGGTTTGATTGCCATCGACAGTTTTTGCCAGAAAATCACAAGTTCAGAAAACAACGTCAAAAATTTATTAAGAACCGGATTGAAAACGCCCCCCCCACCCAAACGAAAAAGTGGTTTAGAGATGCGTGAAATAGTTGAGCAATTGGACGAAATACCATACATAATGAAAGATGGTAAACAACAATTCGAGGGATATGGGGTCGAGCACAATTGGGTGAATAAAAGTATTTTTTGGGAACTTCCTTATTGGCATGATAATTTGGTGAGACATAACTTAGATGTAATGCATATTGAAAAAAATGTATTTGATAATATATTCAATATCATCATGGATATTCGTGAGAAAACCAAGGACAATCCAAATTCCCGTCTTGATTTGGCTTTGTTTTGTAATCGTCCGGAATTAGAAATGCAAAGGAAATCTAACGGGAATTTCAATAAACCTAAAGCTATTTATTGCTTAAATAAGGACCAAAAAATATCTGTTTGTAATTGGATAAAAGATTTGCGATTTCCAGACGGTTTTGCGGCCAATTGGTCGCGGTCGGTTAAGATACCAGAATGCAAGTTTCATGGGTTAAAAAGCCATGATTGTCATATTTTCATGCAAAGGTTGATGTCGGTGGCATTTCGCGATTTTATTCCGGATGCTTTTTGGGAACCAATTACGGAATTAAGTAATATTTTTCGGGACTTATGCGCCACAGAACTGGATGCGGCGCATTTGGTAGAAATGGAAAAAAACGTGGTTGTCACGTTATGTAAGCTTGAACAATTTTTACCGCCGAGTTTTTTTGATTTTATGGAACATCTCATATGTCATCTAGCATATGAGGCAAGAGTAGGAGGGCCTGTGTCATATCGTTGGATGTATCCATTCGAGCGGTGTTTGCGAAGGCTCAAAAAGAAAGTTCGAAACAAGGCACGAGTTGAGGGCTCTATAGTGTCATCGTACGTAATTGAAGAAATCTCGATTTTTTGTTCTAACTATTTCGCATCAGATGTGAACACCCGATCTAATCGTCCTGATCGTCATGACGATCAAGGTTCCACAATAAATAACTCTGCTTGTTCTGTATTTAACTATCCCGGACGATCATTCGGACCTTATGTTGTAGATCTCAAAGAAGACGAGATTAATGCAGCACATTATTATGTGTTGATGAATACTCCGGAACTCGAAGAATATATCGAGTAAGTATATCCTTAAATTTATTCAATTGAAATGTTCATAACTGACACTATAATTCATTATAATTTCTTAGTGAGTATGAAGAGGAAACTAAACGGAACATTCGAGGCATATCAAATATTGCATTGCTCAAGAGAAGAGAAAAAGAATTTCCGTTATGGTTTCGAAATAAAGTTATTTACGGTCGTCATCACGTGGTTTCCGAAAATGTGAGAAATCTCGCATATAGACCCTCTGGACGTGTAAAAGCATACAATGGCTATTACTGTAATGGGTATCAATTCCATCCGCAATCTCGCGAGAAACACGTGAGTACGACGAATTCAGGAGTATGCGTGAAAGGGGGTTCTTGGAATGCCGTTGAAAATGATTATTATGGAATTATTGAAGAAATTGTGGAATTGAAATATTCGTTTTGTTTGAACAACAAAATAATATTATTTAAATGTCGTTGGTTCGATAACGTAAATGGTATAAATGTGGACAATATTCACGGATTGGTGGAGGTTAAGCACATGTCTCGTCTTAAGAGTTTTGATCCTTTTGTGTTTGCTCATCAAGCAACACAAGTGTATTACATGTCTTATCCTTCGACGAGACGAGAAAGACGTGATTGGTGGGTCGCGACAAAAATGAAACGTAGGCTTGATTTATGTGACAAACCTGATTTTATACCGGTAAATAATGAGTCCATGTCGAATCCATTTCAAGAGGAAGATACGGTTTGCCCGTTCAATGTTTTAGATGGAGATGACGATGATGTCCAATTGAATGAAGATGGTGTAGTTGAAGAAATTCCTGCGAGTGAGGTTCAACTCAATGGCGAGAGCGATGACGAGAGCGATGAGGAGAGCGGTGAGGAGAGCGGTGAGGAGAGCGATGACGAGAGCGATAATGATGTCGACGATGATAATCTTGTTTTAGATGATTCAGATTAGTTAGTATGTAATATATATATTCAAGTGTTATTTTTTATATTTTAATTAATATTTTTCTCCACTTATTTGCAGGTTTTTTTTTTGCTATGGACAGAAGAGCGCCGAGACGACGACCCACGAAATCAGCACCATTACCTACACCCGAGCCGACAGAAGAAAAAATAGCGACGCCGGAGGTTCATGCTACTAGACGTAAAGGAAGAGGCCACAATGTACTTCCTGACTTGCCTCCTACGGCCGAGGCTCGACCGATCGTGGTTGCTAGTGGGGACAGGTATATTTTATTCTTATTTATTATTAATTTTCTTTATTGAATGTATTTGTTAATTATTTGACACAAATATTTTAGCGGATTTTTATTGGACGGTCAAGGGAATGATAGGCGTATCTCATCTCTGATTGGTTCACTTGTGCGCAATATGTCAACTGGACAGCTTAGTTGGAGTAAATGGAATAAAGATGATAAGGATGCGCTTTTGAACGCTTTTTTGGTAAATTTAATAATATATTTAATTTTTTTAATTAAATATTAAATTTTGTGTGTTATATGACTATTGAACAGATGCATTATCAGTGGACCAGTGAGCTGGACGATATCGTTAGAAAGATCGTGACAGATCAAAATGAGTATACGTTTTACAAAATTGCGTGAAAGCTCTACAACGACGCACTTAGCGATGCGCGAAAATACGCAGAAGGTAAATCTGGATCAGACAACCCGATGGATTGGATTCCGTATAAACCATGGTGGATACAAGAGGATATCTATTGGCCGCCGATGTGTCAGTATTGGTGTACCGATGAGTGGGTTTCGAGGTCAAAACGCAACAAAGCGAATCGATTCGTAAATCCTAGTCGTGCGCATCATGTCGGTGGATCGGTGTCTTTTGCGGGGCATATGAAGAAAATGGTAGACTTCATTTCTTAAAAACATTAAATTTCATATCATAAAATGAATTAATCTTTGTTTGTTTGTTGCTATAATAGGAATTGGCACAAGGTTCGATCCCCACGACCTTGGATTTGATGAAGAAAATCAAGGTACGAAAAAACGGTGAATGGGTCGACGAGAAATCTGCAAGAATCGTGGTTAGTTTGTCATTTTTTAAATAACTATATATTTTTTTCTCTTTAATTTAATAATTTAATAAACCTAAATTGTAGCAAGAATATTCGAGTCGAATGAGTGAGAAATATGGTGATAATTGGGAGGAGGATCCGGATTTTTCCGACGATAACGGTGTGTTTGTCCAATCGTCTGGAAATAAACCGCACGGTCGATATTACGCCTTGGACAGTGTTCTGAAGTCATCTGATGTATGTATACAATATATTTTTCAATCATACTTGTGTAATTCATAAATTGTAATTTTGTAATTTTTTCAGATGCGGCCAGCACACACATCGCATTCTTCTGTCGATGGTTCTGTTGACGGAGGTAGTCGTCGTCGTATGTACTCCACGGATGAGTTGCAGCAAATTATGGAGCAAAATGTGCAGGAGAAGGTGGAGGAGAGAGTGACGGGTATGAAAGACGAGATGAGAGCCGAATTGAGAGCCGAAATGAGAGCCGAAATGGAAGTCGAAATGAGAAAGCAAATGATGGATATGTTTGCGTCGATGAGAGAATCTGGATCTGTAAGTTTTTAGATTATATTTTTTAATTTATTCTATTACCCTAAACCCTAAAACCCTACCCTAAAACCCTAACCCTAACCCTAACCCTAAACCCCTAACCCTAACCCTAAAACCCTAACCCTAAAACCCTACTCTAAAACCCTAACCCTAAAACCCTAACCCTAATCCTAAACCCTGAATTAATTTTATATTTGTTAATTTTGTTATGACAGGCTTCTAATGCATCGACACCGGCGCAAGTTGGGGATGGAAACGACGCCGGAGTTTGATTAATTGCTTTGTTAGGGTTTCGTGTTTTTTTAGGGTTTCGGGTCAGGATTTCGGATTATGTTATTAGCGTTTCGGATTATGTGGATTTCGGATCATGTTATTAGAGTTTCGTATGGATTTGTGCTTCTCGAGACTAAACGTTTGATTAAATTTTTCTGATTTTTAGATGTGCGAGAATTTTATTTTTCTGATTTTTTTGATTTTTTTGAAACTAGCTGAATTCTGGAAATAATTCTGAAATCTGGAAAAAATTATCAGCGGGGGTACCGCCGGTGATAATATCCCCGCCGGTGATAATTTTCGAAGGTGATACCGCCGGTGATAAGTACACCGCCGGTGATAACTGTCGACGTTGAAAGTAATAATACCGCCGGTGATAAGTACACCGCCGGTGATAACTGTCGACGTTGAAAGTAATAGTACCGCCGGCGATATGCACACCGCCGGTGATAACTGTCGACGCTGAAAATAAATGTACCGTCGGTGATATGCACACCGCCGGTAATAACTGTCGACGCTGAAAATAAACGTACCGCCGGTAATAATTGTACCGCCGGCAATAATACTACCGCCGCTGAAAAGTCTTGACGGTGATAAATGTCACACCGCCGGCGATAATCTCCACCCCCACTGAAAAGTCTTGACGCTGAAAGTTTCAGTACCGCCGGTGATAAATATTCACCGCCGGTGAAAACACCGCCGCTGAAAATATTCAACCTGATTTACTTATTTTCAGCGGCGGTATTCCTACCGCCGGTAAAACAAAATAATACCGCCGCTGAAAATCTTTACCGGGGGTACCGCCGGTGATACTAGTTTTTAGCGGCGGCTTATCTGTGGCGGGTTATCAGCGGCGGTTCCCCGCCGGTGATAGTATCAGCGGCGGTATTTGTGACTTTCAGCGGCGGTAAGGCACCGCCGGTGATAGTGCTGTTTCTAGTAGTGAAGTCGATCTTGAAGTTCTTGTGAACGAGAAATTATAATCACGGTTGAATTGATGTGTGTAGGTAAACCCACCCGAAGTCAAGAAACTCGGGACGACTTTCTGAAAGGTAACCTTCCCATTGGTATATATATCAAACTCTCTCAGATCAGTGCTCGAAAGTGCTTGAATTTCTCCAATATGAAGAACGACATAATATTCAGTGTTTTCATCATCAGAGGTCCATGAGAAGTCGAGCGGGGAAGTGTTATTCAATGGGACTATTGCAGTCTGCATAACTGCTAACGGGGTCTCGAATTCAACGTCGGTCGTCACTTTGGAGGTGGTGGAGATGTTTTTCCAATCTGGATTGACGTAATAAATCCAGTATCGGTCATGTGGATCAGAGGGATACCTATTATTTTCAATGAGAGGAAAATAAAGAGTTATGCTCAATTTGAAAGAGGTGAATTTTCTGCTATATTCAGAGGATGTTATCAGAATATATGAATTGAATAATTCAAATGATGTTGTAGTGTTATCAATAAAGTGCATATTAATGTTGAGGTGCAGTTTGTAGTTGTAGTACTCACTACTCACTACTGTTGAAATTTGCACAGCGATTTAATACTCAAAATACTAATTTTATTAAACAAAACTTACTATTACAAAATGGCTCTCTTTCACTTTCTCTCTCTAAATGTTTTTCTCACTCTAACTATCCCTAGCTCTCACTTTCACTTTAACTCACGACTCTCTCTCTCTCTCTTTGACTTTCTATGTTCTCACTCTCTCTCTTGTATTAATCTGATGGATTGATTCATGCAACCCAACTTACTTCCTATTTATAGTCTTCACATGTCGGTGCAATTTCTAGAGAATACATGAACCAAACACTGTGTAGAATACTCTAGTAAGATAGAGTACAATTTCGTATATGATTATTTTTACTCCTAGCAAGTTCTAGACCTCTCCATTTAACATATTCAGAAGAGTCTCCAATTTTCTAGAA
Source organism: Luzula sylvatica (assembly GCA_946800325.1). NCBI lineage: Eukaryota > Viridiplantae > Streptophyta > Magnoliopsida > Poales > Juncaceae > Luzula > Luzula sylvatica. The sequence continues at coordinate 2,378,877 of OX326961.1, forward strand.
TGGTCAAGAAAATGAATTAATATTTCAACACTCCCCCTTAATTCATTTTCTTGGATACGCTTATTTCGCATCGAGCTGATATAGCCTCCACTTCTTCTGTGCCGCTAAAGCGATCAACGTTCTGATCGTCTCTAGCCTCGCGACTGGAGCAAACGTTTCATAATAATCGATTTCATATTTTTGCTTGAACCCCTTGGCAACAAGTCGTGCTTTGTATTTTTGCACCGACCCATCTGGATTTAACTCGGTCTTATAGATCCACTTGACTCCGATAACATCTCTATCTTTTGGTCGTTCCTTCAACTCCCACGTATTATTCTTCTCGATCATCTGGATTTCATCTTCCATCGCCTTAATCCAATTCTCGTGCTTCTCTGCTTCCACAAAACTCTGTGGCTCGACCACCGAGAAATTGCAAGACTCATAAATATCTCGCAAACTCCTCACACGTCTTGGTGTAGTTTCTGGTGTCGTATCTTCTTCTCTCATTTCTCTATTCGGACTTGGACTCGAATCCGGAGATGAACTCGAACTTGATCCATTTCGTCCTGAAGAAGTTCCTTCTCCATGTGGCTCGATAATCGGCATTCTCGGTTCACCAAATGAAATAATAGTCGGTGCTCCTCTAACTTCTTGCACCCTATTTTCTTCCCAGTTCCAAAATGAATTCTCGTCAAAGATAACATCTCGACTGATTATCAACTTTTTCTTCTCCAAATTATAGAGCCGATATCCCTTCGTCGTATCGCTATACCCGACGAATATACACTTCTCGCTCTTATCGTCGAGCTTTCTCCTTGTCTCCGACGGGACATGCGCGTAACATATACAACCGAACACCTTCATGTGTCGGACTGACGGTTTCACGCCACGCCATGCTTCGATAGGAGTTCGATTCATCACCGATCGTGTTGGACTTCGGTTTAGAATATAAACCGCCGTAGCGACAGCTTCCGCCCAAAATGAGTTTGGCATACCTTTGTCCTTTAACATCGCACGCGCCATCTCCACGATCGTTCTATTAATCTTCTGCTCGGCAACGCCATTTTGTTGTGGAGTATATGCGGCCGTTAGTTGTCTGCGAATACCGTTATATTCGCAATATCGATCGAACTCTTTCGAGGTAAACTCACCTCCTCGATCACTCCTAAGCGTCTTTATTTTTTGGCCACTCTCATTTTCAACAAGAGCTTTAAATTTCTTGAAAGTCTCGAATGCCTCAGATTTCTCTTTCAAAAAATAAACCCACATCATCCTCGAAAAATCATCAACAAAGAGAAGAAAATACCAATTCTTCCCTTGCGATGGTGTTTGCATCTTTCCGCATATATCCGTATGCACTAACTCCAGTGGTGCCTTAGCTCTCCAAGCACCAGTTGGAAATGATGCTCGGTGTTGCTTTCCGAGAATACATCCTTCGCATGTGTCCTTCTTTATCTCGATATACGGAAGTCCTCGCACCATTCTTTTTGCTCTTAACAACTTCAACGCCATATAATTCAGGTGTCCGAATCTCTTATGCCACAAACCGGAATCGCTCGTCACTTCGCTTCGCCATGCTAGTTGCGGAGCATAACTAATCTCCAGGGGAAAACTCCTTGACCGCTCCATATCGACTTTCGCCAACACCTGATTCTTATTATGCCGATCGTAGATCTTGCAGTAGTTATTTTCGAAATGAACGTCATAACCGTTCTGAATTAGTTGCCCGACACTTAATAAATTCTGCTGCAGATCCGGAACCAGCAATACATCTCGCATAAATTTCGATCTGTTTTTCGTCTGAAGAGCGATACTCCCCTTTCCTTTGGCTTCGACTAGATCTCCGTTACACAAACGAACCTTAGTCTTGTACGAAGTGTCGATATCTCGGAATATCTCTTCTTTTCCGGTCATGTGATTCGTGCACCCACTATCCAAATACCATACATCGCCTTTTTCTTCTTTCGCCGTATGACAGGTATAAAACAGGTTTCCTCGATCTTCTTTTTCTTCCGTAAAATTCGCTTGGTTACCCGTCTGAGATCGGCAATCCCTCGCAATATGCCCAAAATTCTGGCACTTGAAACACTGCGTTTTCTTCTTCGACCAACAATTTTCCGTTGTATGATTATCCTTTTTGCAGATAGCGCACCACCGTTTCGATTTATCGGTATTCTGCCACCGTCTTGGTTTTTCTTCTTGCGGATTATGAAAGTTACTTCTCGGCACGTCCTTCTTCTGTGAACCACTTTCTTCTTGATTCTTCGGATAATACCGAGGTTTGAAGCTCAGTTTCGATTGAAAAGCACTTTCAACTGAACTACTTCCTCGTTGTAATTTTCGCTCTTCGTGAGACTCCAATGAACTCATCAGCTGTTGTATCGTCAAGGTGGAGAGATCCTTTGACTCCTCAATCGCCGTCACGATGTACTCGTATTTCTCCGACAGGCTGATCAAGATTTTCTCTACTACCATCTGATCAGTAACAGATTCGCCATACGTACGCATCTGATTCACAATCTCGATAACTCTAGAAAAATATTCTTTTATCGTTTCTGTCTCTTTCATATTGAGATTGTGCAGCTGCCTCCGCAGCGTCTGTAATTTGACCGCGATTACCTTCGCGGACCCCTGAAATTCTTTTTGCAATACGCTCCATGCTTCTTTCGCCATGGACGCGCTCATTATTCGCGAAAATAAATTTTCAGCAACTCCTTGTTGGATCAAGAACAAGGCTCTAGCGTTCTTGACCCGATTCTCCGCCAACACCGTCTTTTCTGCATCGGTTGGAGTTTGTCCAGGCAACGGTTCGATATAGCCGGTTTCAACGATCTCCCATAGACCTTCCGATAACAACAACGTCCGCATCTTTATCCTCCAGACATTATAATGCTCCCCCGTAAATACGGGTACCATCGACTGCGCCATACTCGCTCCAATACTCGAAGCCATCAATTACTTCGAAAACGCCCGTAATCGAACCTCGGTCGCTCTGATACCACTTGTTGAAATTTGCGCAGTGATTTAATACTCAAAATACTAATTTTATTAAACAAAACTTACTATTACAAAATGGCTCTCTCTCACTTTCTCTCTCTAAATGTTTTTCTCACTCTAACTATCCCTAGCTCTCACTTTCTCTTTAACTCACGACTCTCTCTCTCTCTCTTTGACTTTCTATGTTCTCACTCTCTCTCTCTTGTATTAATCTGATGGATTGATTCATGCAACCCAACTTACTTCCTATTTATAGTCTTCACATGTCGGTGCAATTTCTAGAGAATACATGAACCAAACACTGTGTAGAATACTCTAGTAAGATAGAGTACAATTTCGTATATGATTATTTTTACTCCTCGCAAGTTCTAGACCTCTCTATTTAATATATTCAGAAGAGTCTCCAATTTTCTAGAATGGTCAAGAAAATGAATTAATATTTCAACAACTACTCAGTAAGAAAAATATATTACATATTTGTAATAAAATAAAGCCACGAGAAATACTTAAGTTTCTATCGTCTTATCATTTTTTGAAAACGTTTCATGTTTGTCTCACCTTGTTATATCATTTGCTCCCAAATTAATAGATCCAAAATAAGATAGAGATTGCGTGGAATTTGCATATTCATAGATAGTCGACTTCAATGGTCTCAAGTCTAGCCAAGATATAAAAGGAATGCCGAGCCCCTTGTTCACGAGACAAACTTGCATGTAGTTTGTAGTTGCAAGAGCAATTATCTCAGTAAATGATGCATCCGCTGCAGTATCGATGATGATCGTGTCCCAGTAATTAACACCCAAGTATAGATCGAAGGTTGGCGGCTTATTCAATTCATCATAGTTGCCATACTTGAACCCTCCTCTTATTAGATATCGTGACCCCGGAGTCAAGGATCTAAGTGTGTAACAGTTCTTCTTACCATCGGGAAAGTTTCGAACATTTAGATAAGTCGAGATTAGGTTTGAGGTGTATTGAGAAGAGATTTTGTAGTTTATACCAGTGTCGATGAACTGGTCGTCGGATACATAAGTTAAACCTGTGTTCTGATCAATAGAGGTAGAATTTGATGACAATCCACAGTCAATGCTTATAAAACCTGTAAAAAGATTCATGATTGATACAACAGTAAAAGATTCTTAAAAAGTACAGTATATGAATCATGGTTCTTAAACTCGTCCGAGTTAAAAAAATATCGCCCGAGTTGACTCGGACTCGGCCTGACCCGAGCTGAGGCTCGGCCGGATATATCGCCGGCGAGTCTCCGATTTTTTTTTCTTTTTTTTATTTAAGAAAAGATGTATGCATAGCCTAGGTCTGTATATACGAGGGATTCAATTTTTTTGTCATGCATTTTTGAACTGTGTGGGGAAGATAAAAATGTGAACTCGTGATAATGAAAATGAAGTTTGTAATTGTGAAGAACAAAAGAAGAAGACAACGAAAGCTTGTGAAGAAGAAAAGATGAGGACAAGTGATATTTTGTGAACTTGGTAGTGCAATATTTCGTGCATTCACTTATTTTAGTAATTTCATGAAAAAATACCAATTATTTTGAAAAGAGTCACAAAACATCTAAAAGATGGGACCCATAATTTATACATACACTGTCTGTCTTGGACCCACATCATCATGCCACCTCCTTATTTAAAATGGTTATGATATGTAAGGCTCAATTTGTAACATTGACATTTATATTATCATGTTTAATTATTTAATTTTTATATATATTTTTTAATATATATATTAATAGATATGATATGTTATTTAGTATAAAGAGAATGTTGGGTCGAAATATTTTAATTAACATCATGGCATAGATACCTATATGTTAATTAGCACGTTAATTAACATGATAACATTAATATCAATTTTGAAAATATTTTTCTATTTTTTTTTTTCTTTTTCTTACTCGGCCGAGTCTGGTCCGAGTCGACCGAGTTCCGAGTCGACGGAGCCGGCCGAGTTCGATATTCAGAACCATAATATGAATGAAGGTAAATTAGGAAGGGGAGTTCTACGATACCACCTTTTTCTTATGATCAATTATTTTTGATATTTGTCTATTTAATGATAATATTCAAACGTGTTTTGATCAAAAAAATGAAATCCTGATATTTATTTTATTACAATTAAGTTTTGTTGGGCTGATTTGGCGAAGACACAAATAAATTGAATCAAAATTTACTTAGAAGAATTGTAACAAGAAAAAACTGAAAGGAAAAAAATTAGAAGAATTGAATCAAAATTTACCAAGGTTGGTTCAGCCCAAAAATTAGCATAAAGGAAAAAAAAAAGTCCCAAGAGAAGAATTGGATCTGTATGAGTCAATGTTTTAAATAGCGTGTAGCGGCACGTAGCGTTTTGACGTTTAATTTAGCGGTTAGCGTTAGCGGGCGATATAGCGCCGCTTCACCATCGTAGCGGTTTTTGATCAAAATTATCATTTTTATAATACTACATATGCATATAAATATAAATTAGCGGCCCAATATTATAAATAAAATTATATTGAATGCTTACTTATATCAACCTCACAAACTAACATAAATAAAAGTTCATCTCTAAAAAAAATATATTATTATTATTATTATTATTATTATTACTATTATTGTTATTATTTATTATTATTATTATTATATTATTGTAATTATAATAAGGCTATTAATAGTTGTTGTTGTTGTTGTTATTATCTTATTCTTCTTATTATAATAATAATAATAATAATAATAATAATAATTATAATAATTATAATAATTATTATTTGTACTATTACTATTATTATTACTATAATTATTTTATTGTTATTGTTATTATTAGTTTTAACATTATTATGATTTTTATAATAATAATAATAATAATAATAATAATAATAATAATAACGCTATAGCACCGCTACGGCCGATATATTTGAACGATTCATGCTATAGTGGTCCGCTATAGCGTTGCAGCGGAACAAAATGCTACATAGCTAAATTCCGAAGCGATGCAGTGTTTACCTTCACAAATCCGTTATAGCACGCTATAGCGCCGTTACAGCGCCGCTATTTAAAACACTGGTATGAGTACAAAATAGTAAAATACGAAAAATAATTGGATTTTGAAAAATATTTCAAAATTAACACAAATTGGATTTTAAAAATTCAGTAACACCTGATTTTTAAAATTTGGTGGGTTAATTAGATCTAAATGAAATCAAGATCAAAATAAAAATTCGTGCTTACCGAGAGAATCGGTTTGGCTTTGCACATAACCAATCAGGAGAATCACGACAAAACACCAGAAAGCCATTATTTTGAAGGTTTAAACCAAAAAGAACTCTGATTTTTGTAAGTAGTTTTTTTCTTCTTTCGATAGCATAAGGAAGATAGAACGAACACTTTATGCACAGCAACTACTTGTTTAAATTATAAATAAAGATACATGTCAAATACTTGTTAGTATTTGACCACTTCAAAGATTGAGGTTCACATGTTAATGTGCTTAATTAATAACTCTTTATAGAGCTGCAAATATATATTTTCTCATGTACAAAGACTTTTTTGGGGGGGAGGACTTTATATCTATTTTTATATGTTTTTGAAGCTTGAAGATATGTATTACAACTCTCAAACTCATGATTTAACAGCTCAAAATGTTTAGGCCAAATTATCATTATATAACACGAATGAAATTTATCTGGATATCTTGATTCTTGGCTGCTTCTGGATATCAATTACATGATTTCTTTTATGCTGGTTGGTGGCCTAATGTAAATTAAACAGATTGACAGATTCTCGATCTAATGATTAATTGGGATAACAGAGTCTTCTGTTTTGTTTAGGACGTGCAAGTCTATACCCACGGCGATTTATTCTTTAATTTGTTAGGATTTGCAAATTTTATGTAGTTTCTAACAAAAGTACATATTACTACACGATGATCGTGCAATGGCCTAAAATACTCTTGCGAGCAGATAGAGCTAGCAATATATGATAGGAAGGGAGCTTTGATCATAAGCCGATTTCTATAAAATAGTAATTTGGGTAACACAAATATCATTATGTATTACTCGTTTCAACTCTAATTTCATTAATATTTATTTTTTTTGGTTCAATTGTTTCTTGTATTTATCCTTGCCTCTCCTGAAGGGAGCGTTTATGGGGTGTTAGTTTGTGCTTTAATTTTTTTTAAGGGGACATATGGGGTTAAATCCCCGTTTTTTCAAATATAATTCAGTTTATAATAGTTATATTCATATTACATCAGTTACGATTCTTTCAATTCTCTCTCTCCGCACTCGTTACAGTTTCCTACTGAAGCCTAAATCCTAAAAACTAATTGCTAATTGCTTGTTGGTTTTAACTACAAAAATTGCCATTCGTTTCTGGAGCTGTGCATATTCTCTTCTTAACGTGCCACTTCGAGAGTAGAGTTTTGGAATGTGATTGCATTTCCTTGTCTCCATACTGCCCAACAGTAACTTCACCACTTCCTATTTTTTATTCTTGGTGACCCTTCGGTTCCACCATAGCTCCAGTATGGAGCGGTTTCGGTTCTGATATTGTCCGAAGTTTAGCATCCTTTGTCGTAGGGGCTCTGTGGTTTGGCATTGAACAAATAAGTGTGTCATCGATTCTGTTATTGAACCACAGAGAACACACTTGTCCGCCGTTTGCTGGTGTCGTTTTAGTAGATTTTATTGCGTTAGTATTCGGTTATGAATTACCAACTACGCAAAAACTCTAACCTTCTCCGGCAGTTTCATCTTCCATATCGAGTGTCCATATTCTCTTACTATTCCTGTGCCTTGCATTATCTCGTACGCGGATTTGGTCGAGAATTCCTCGTTTGTTGTCCATCTCCAACAGATCGAGTCGGGATTATTCGAGAGTGTAATAGCATTTGATCCCTCTTCATCTCTTCTAGTTTTCTCTCAATTGAATTTGATAGGTCTGTTTCTCGTTGTATTTCTCTATCGTTCAGTACCAGTTGATGGATTGTGGTGTCGTGGTTCGTGCATTAAATTAGTATGTCTTGTCATTCTTCCAACTTTGTTTCATTCATATATGTTTTGTTTGACAATGGATAATAAAATAATTGCCATCCACCATGTCATGTATGGCATATTTCATGATAATAAAATTACCATCAAAATTGACGAATTTTCTTTATTTTCATGGACACTCTTTCTCTTTCCAAATACTAAATGGTCAAATTATTCCATAAAAATCATTTCCTTCACACAGTTACTAAATTTATAGGAAAAATACTATAAAAATAAATGATCAACCGAACATGAATATTATATATGTTTTGAAATAATATTTATGCAATGAAATTCCTTGACACCTAATGTTCTCATATATATTTCAAAACCCGAACCAAATGACCCATAATGATTTACACTATTGAAAAAATAGTTTGTTATGACGAGAAGTTTTGGGCGGGCCATGTGTATTGTGTAGTTAATACACTATGAGCTCTCTCTCTCTCTCTCTCTCTCTCTCTCTCTCTCTCTCTCCATGCATGCAACCTTTCTCTCTCTCTTATCGCCTCTCTCGAGCCATCTCACCTGGTCATTGTGATGCGCTCCTACGAGTTCTCTCCGCCTGCCTCTCTCTTTTCGGCCACCTCCCTCTTTTTGTGTTTTCCATTTCTCGGATAAACATCATACTTGCGATCTTTTGTCTCCTCTTTCTTCGCGTCCCATCAATTTCTCATGCTGTACAATCACTCGTAGTTCTGAAAGCCGGAATCCGAATAAGGATCATTCGATGTCAGTGGAGTAAGAATCGGCCGAGTCAGATCGAAATCGGCCGAATTAGATCGGAGTGTCAGATTTTTCTTTTTTTTTTAAAAATTGAAAAAATAATAAAATTATTTTAGGAGAAAACTATTGAAAAATAAAAAAATATGCTGACAAGAAATAAACCAAAAACGAAATATTATATATATATATATATATATATATATATATATATGGGGAGGGTTCCGTTGAGATTTTATTTTGAGTCCTTATTTTGAGTCCAGATCTAAATCGTTGATCAAAATTAGATGAGTGAACCAGATTTAATTAAAAACGTTGCCAAAATTAACAATAAAACAAAATCTGCCCAAACCAAAATCTTGCCTCTTTCCATTTAAGTATCTCTTCTCCAAAATGAATTATCTTTTGAAGAACTTGGACATTCTTTGTCCCACCATGATTATCTCACATCATGAATTCAAGATGCTCTTCTCTCTCTTGTAGAACTTGGATATTATTCCATCTAACTCTTGTAAATCTGAAGATTATTCAATCTAATCCTTATAAAACTTGAATTTTGTTCAGGTGTGGATATTGATAGGTATAAAATATAATTTTCTGGTAAGCTATTGCATTTAATTTAGCTTTTCAATGGATATGTTTTCTCTACTTGCTGATTAGTTGAAGAATACAAGAATTATAAAATTCAGTACTCCTTTGCTAAAATTATAAATTCATATTGTAATTATAATTAGAATTCAAATAAATTTATGTCAAATTGTAATTATAATAATAATAATCCTATCAATAATACTTAATTTCTTATTGAATGCTAATCCCTAATCCAATGGATAATCCATATCATATAATACAGTACTCTTTGATTATTTGGTTAACTTGAATAAGAGGAATGCGAGGCATGTGAGGGACTTAAAATAAGAGATTGATTATTTGGTTGAAAATGAGAAGCTCGGTTGCATGATAAATATTCTACAAGAGATGTTAAAGAAATAAAGAAAAAAGAATGATAGTGTGCAAACAAGAAATTTTGTATAAGTCTGATTTTTTTTTTTGGCCAGTCAACAGAAAGACACAAATAGATATCGTGCAAACATGAATATTTAAGAGAAATCACATTTTTTTGGTAAGTCAATACATTACGAAACACACTGAAATCTCGGGCAAGAAAATAATAGGCAACAATCCGGGCAGGAAAATAATAAGAAACATCAATTTGAATTAAATATCAGCCACTCATCTAATTTTGATCAACGATGTAGATCTGGACTCAAAATAAGATCTCAACGGAACCGTCTCCTATATATATATATATATATATATATATATATATATATATATATATATAAATAAGATCTCAACGGAACCGTCTCCTATATACTAAAGTACTTAATTAAGTACCAACATTTTGGTACTTAATAATTTTTTCACCATTGGATTTGCATTAAGATTTGTGCATTTAATGATGTGTACAAACTTTCATGATCATCATGAAAAAATACAAATCCCAATGCAAATCAAATGGTGAAAAAATATTAAGTACCAAAATGTTGATACTTAATTAAGTAGTTTAGCCTCCCTCATATATATATATATATATATATATATATATATATATATATATATATATATATATGAAGATTAACCTACTTATTAAGTACAAAAAGTTTTGGTACTTCATATTTTTAAATTATTGAATTTGCATTGAAATTTATGAAGTATTTAATTAAGTAAGTTAACCTCCATATATATATATATATATATATATATATATATATATATATATATATATATATATATATATATATATATATATATATATATATACAGAGGGGAGGATCCTTGACATCAATATGAAACTCCCATATTGGACTCCCTAACTTCAATCGTTGATTTATTAACGAAGGGTCGAGATCAATCCAAAATTTTTTCCCGTGAATTAAATCCTTCCCCCCTCTCTCTTCGTGGGAATCAGAATGAGTTCTCCTCTCTCTTCGGTGGAATAACATCCTTCTTCTCTTCGATAATGATAACGGAGTCGATAATGGAGGGTTGGAACCCGGCGACGCCCCCTCTCCTCTCTGGCTACGGGTGGTACCTGGCGAAACTCCCCCTACCTTCTCTCGCGACGGCCATTGCAGGTTATTTTTGTTTTTAGTTCGTTTCATTACAGTTGTTTTTTTTTTGTGTTAAATTGTTGAATTAGGGTTTTCATTGTGATAAATTGTTGAATTAGGGTTGCAATTAGGTTTTATTTTACTGTTTTTTGTTGATTTCTACAGTTTTTTGCAATTAGGAATCCAGTTATAGTTGTAGGGTATTTAGGATTCCAATTGAACAACTTTCTACGACCCAAAAGACAGGTCTCGATTTTGGGCCATGAGAGAAGATTTCAGTGTCGGAGATCTACTCGTTCATCAATTTTAATTTTTTCATGAGGATTTCATGTCGTGAGAATGCCCTCACATCCATTGTTTCAGGTCTCAACTTTGCTATAATTTACACTCTTTTCTATGAACAAAAAAACCCAAAAATGTTCCTTCCTCCTCCGATGCAACCACAAACCCAAATTCAATTTCGAATGTTATGACTTGCAACAAGAAATGATTTCTCGAGGATATAACAGGATTGATGCTGAATTTTATGACATGATTTCCTATATATGGTAAATTTTGCATTTTACCCCTCCTATGTTTCAAAATTACGAAGACACACCTTGAATGATGCAAATATATATCTAATAATATTTTTTTATCAGGTTTTGCTCGAAGATAGAATACTCGAAGTTAGAATGCTTGAAGTTGGAATCAGAATTTTGCAAATTTTAGGTCGCTTTGGTTTTGCTAGCTCTGAGCAAAAGGACTTAATAATTTTGCTGGCTTTGGAGGTCCCGTATCGAGGTCTTGATAAAAATTAGGGTTTGCAATTTATAAAATGGACTTAATTGTAATTTGTATGCTTCTGTTCTGTGTGTTCTCTAGTATAGTGTAATTATAATTATAAAGTTTTTACAATTTATAAAGTTTTATGGACTTTTATTGAAGTTATATTGTATTTGTTATGTTTTTCATGTTGTTTGTGGGTTTTTTTTCTTCTAATTTTTATGTTTTTATAGACTTTTTTTGTAATTGTAGAAAAAAAGTTCTACGTAATGTCAGATTGTCCCGTGTATTGGATTTTGAACAAAATCCCTACATTTTGAAAAGAATCCACGACTCGACGAATTTCAAAGTGATTAATGATCCTTGATAAAATCCTTTCACAAAAATAAAAAAATCAGCAACAGAAATCCCTACATTTAACTTGTACAACAATCTTAGAGATGTTCAGAGTGATTAAAAATGTCATTACAATCATACCACATCAATCTATTAACGATTATAACCTCGACTCAACGTAATTCTCATTCTCTACCTCGAAATCCTAACCTCGACACAATATAAATCTAATCTCCAAATATTTATCAATATATACACAAGACATAATCATAATCCAATTTACAATCTCTACTTCGACTTTGAGTAAAACTTAAACCTCGTGCTTTTGTAATTCAGCTTCGAGTAAAACCTAGAACTTGAAAAAGAATGAAAACAAATTGAGGCAAAACTGAAAATGAGGGAACCTCGCACTTTAGTTTTGGTATTAATAAAGAATTGAAAAGTTAATTAGGAAGAACAAAACTATGAGAGAAGAACAATTTATTATTTTACAAAAATTACTATGAAAATAAGAAATTGAACAAATAGAAAGCAAATTGGGTTGATCATAAATTGAAAATCGATTGGGAGAGAGCGGGCTGCTGGTACCTCGACAATTGATTGGAAGAGAGGGGGGACCTGGCGACGGCTAGTACCTGGCGAACCCCCACTCTCTGGCGACCCTGCCTCGACACTTCAACACAGAACCTGGCGACTCTCACCCTCGACATGATTTGAGCTTTCTCTATGTATCATGGGTCATATAACAGTGGAATTGCTTCGTGCTTATTTCGACTTTAAAAAACATTGAATTTCAAACCCTATTCCTGCATAAATTATGGAATAAACATTATCTGACATCCAAAATTATGCATTTCAAACTCTATTTCCAAAATTAAGGCTAACCATAACAAATCATACATTGAGCTTGTAAAAGCAAATTCATCTTCAATTAACCAAATCGAACCCTCAATTCATTTTGAAATAGCAAAATTGAACACCAATTGAGTCATGATTAGCCTAATCGATCCTGTATCCAGTCGTAATAAACTTAATTTAGAACAAATACCAGAGATATTGCTCACCATTAGTGAGATACGACTGTAGTTTGTGTGCAGTAGTGACTGAAAGGTTTGACACTGTCGTGACAACAAGGCATCTGTCAGTGAGCGAGAATGATGCTGGCCATGAGAGATGCTGCTGGCCATGAGAGAGAACGAGCAATCTCCTAGTGATCAGTTCGGTTCGTGCATATATAGAGAGAGACAGAGAGATGGTGTCCGCTTTCCAGAAGAGGGGGACGTCGCCAGGTCCAGCCGTTCATCGAAGATGACTCATGCAGATGTGTTTTCATTTCCAACGAAGAGAGAGAGGGAGAGAGGGGAGAATGGTTCAATTCCCGTGTGTAATTGTTTGAGTTGATCTCAGCCGTTGGTTGAATAAATCGACGGTTGAAGTTAGGGAGTCTTATAATAAGGGAGTCCCATATTGATGTCAAGGAATCCTCCTCCAATATATATATATATATATATATATATATATATATATATATATATATATATATATATATATATATACATGATAAATTTGTCGAAAATAATAAAATATTGATAGAAAGAAACTAAAAACAAATATATTTTGAATATGGATATTTTGTGACTATCTTAAACTTATAAATAAAACAAAATGACTATAAAAATGCAAAAACATAAAACATCACAAATTTCATGCCACACAAGATTCATTTCATCTCTCCCAGTCAGATATTTCTTTCTCTTGACGATTCTTTGTCGATGAAAAATAAAAACGAGAATGAAAACATCAATTCTTCTTCGATGAACATTTTTTCACGACTCTTTTTCTCTAGTCAGTCATTTCTCGTGCAATTTCACTTTTTAATCACTGGTGATCATTTGCGAGAGACACTCTCCCCCACACTTATCAAAATCGCCGAAACACTCTCCCCCACACGTATCAACTCATCTCCTTTTGTCTTTCTTTTATTCGTGCACAATGCCTTGAGATATTTTGCCAAACGAGACACTTCTTTGATTGCTTCGAGTAGAGGAATGTTTACCTCCACTTTCTTTAAGATGGCAAGCACGTCGTTGTTCGATTCGATTGGCTTTGGGAGATGACTCGGGAAAGGTGGCTTGACTTGAGTCAATTCGGTTTCTAGTTCTTGAGTTGGTAACGTCGCGGCTTGAGTTGGACTCTTCTTCGGTACCGGTACCTCGAGCTCATTTTCTTCTTGTACCTCCTTGCTCTTCGAACTTTCGCCCACCTCTTTACCGCTTCGGAGCGATATTGCGTTCACATGCCTTTGCTCGGAAAGAGCCAAAGATTGAGATTGGAGTCGAGATGTACCTTGGGTCTCGAGAACATTGAGTCGAGTAGCCATTTGATTCATTTGAGTCTCCAAGTTCCCCACATGGCGATTCGTGTTCGCAATTTCGCTCTTAAATTCTTGCTTCAATTCTTGCTTCATCGTTTCCATGTTTTTATTGACCCCTCCGATTTCTTGCTTGATTATAGAGGTTATACCGTCCATCATCGCCTTCATATCGAACTCTTGTCCTTGTACCGGTTTTGGTATCGATGGTTGGCGATACGGATCGGGTTGAGCGTTGTTCGTGTTTGACCATGAGAAGTTCGGATGATTGCGAAGGTTGGGATTGTACGAATTGGAGGGCTCGAACTTCTTGTACGCGGCGTTTACGTCTTCGACTAAGCTCGGGCACTCGTCCGTGTAGTGAGCACTAGCATTACAAACCCCACATTTCTTGGTTTCTTCCTTGCCCAAAGCCTTCATTATGATCTCGAGTTTGTCATTAAGCACGTCGACATTGAGGTCGGTACATGCGTTAACTCGATATTCCACGTTCTTCCTCGATTGCGAATTGGTTGCCGTGATCTCTAGCAACTTCTTAATTTCTTCGAGATCCTTGTTGGAGATACTTCCCCCCGCGGATGCGTTGAGGAATTGACTTTCCGAGTAGCCGAGACCGTTAATGAATTGTTCGTAGAGGAATTGCGGTTCCACACTATGGCTTGGGCATTCTTCTTTCAAGCGCATGAAACGATCGTAGTATTCATGGAATGCTTCGTTCGGTTTTTGCGTTATTGCCAAAAGTTCTCGCCTTATAGCCGCCAATCGAGAGGCCGAATAGTACCTCTCCTTGAAGAGGTTTGCTACTTCGTTGAATGCGAGAGGGCCTCTAAGCGTGTAGAACCAATCCTTGGGTCCTTCACCGAATGAGTAAGGAAAAAGAAGAAGAAGAATGTCACTAAAAGCTTCGTAATTCGAATATATGTTTAGTTGAATCTTGAAATCCTTTAAGTGTTTATGAGGGTTTTCCGTGGCTTTCCCGTGAAAAATAGGCAATGAGCCTATAATGCTCGGATCCGCTTTGAAATTCGGTATATTGGGCCTAATAAAATTATAGTTATCCTCCACATTGCTAGGTGCTACTAATTCTCTCAAGGTTTTTGGCCTTGGAGCTCTTGTTTCATCACCCATATTGAAAATTAAAGGAGTAGAGAGAGAAGAAAGAGTTTGAGTTTGAGTTCGAGGCTCTTCTTGATCTTCTTGTGTTTGTTCCTTTCCCTTTTTAGAGCTCTTGTTCCTTCTTTCGATTTCCTTGACAAACGGAAGTAATTCGCCTTTTCGTGATCTTGTGTTGTGCATAAAGCTTCTTTTCTTCACACCTAGATTGTCACAAAAGAAACAATGAAGTGAGTAACAAATTTATGAATTTAAATCTCAAATTTTGATCTAAAATATTGACTTAAACACCGCTCCCCGGCAGCGGCGCCATTTGATGAGCGGGATTTTGGCGTGTTTTATGTCGTTGTGTTAAAACCCCGAACAATCAACAAAATTTGTAATCTATGTTTGTATAGTGGCAAATGTATAGATTCGTTCCACGGGGAGCAATTGCGTCAAAGATTAAATCAAAACTAGGAGAGAAATAACAAAGAAAATTCACAGTCCGTTACAACGGAAGTAGGTTCCGTTATAACGGACGTGAGGGTAATGTTAACGCAGGAATTGATGTGAAGGTCCGTTACAACGGAGGAAGTTCCGTTATAACGGAACGAGGTAGTCCGTTGTAACGGATAAGAGTAGCGTTATAACGGATTGGTTGATCCGTTACAACGGACCCTTATGTCCGTTACAACGCACTAGTATGAGTGATATTGAATGTTTTTTCTCGCTAGTCCGTTACAATGGGACTAAGGTGCGTTACAACGGAGTACCAACAGACTGAAAGTCAGGTACAAACCGAAAGGTCCGTTGTAACGCAATTAAGGTTCTGTTATAACGGAGTAGTTTCTGGAACTGAGTTTGAGTTTTTGATTTGAGGATTGAATTAAAGGTTCGTTTTGAGATTGAATTAATGGGATATTAAACTAAGTTCAAGACAGTAATTAAGAACAAAAGGATCAAGTAAAAGAGCAAGTTAAAAACAAAGATTCATTCTTTACACAACAAAATCCAATCAAACAACAATTAATCAAGTAATTAAAAAGGAGTACACCTAATTGAGAAAGCCTCGAAGTGAAGCTCCTTATCTCCTTGCCTCGCACCGAAAGATCCTTGCTCCTTGTCTCGAGAGTGATGGATTGTACCGAAAGGATGAAGCTCTGAGTCACGGATCGCAATCACTTCGAAGAAACGCGGATCGAGTCACGGCACTTCTTCTCAAATCCACCGTAGGGAATAGCTCCTTGTCACGGCCCGATCTTCGAAGGATGAGAAGGATTCGTCGAAGGGATGAGCTCCCTTGTCTCGACTAGTCCTTGAGAGATTTTTCTTGATTGATCTTGAAGTATCTTGAAGGTTCTTGATTGTGCGTGGAAGAGAGAGGGAGTGAAAGAGTGTAAAAAGGGTAAAAAGAGCGTACCAAACTCGTGGCCCTTGTGGTCATATTTATAGCACTCATGGAGTCTTCTTATTGGCCACGAGTTGGTGGAGAGGATTGGGGGTAAGGAGATAATTCCCACCAAAGGTAGGTGGGCAGGATAAAGACTAAGGATTGAGTGGTTTTCGTGTAGACTTTTGTGTAAGTCTCTATCATGATAATTGTTTGCCTCCCGTCTCATTCATGTAAAGAATATATCGGTGTAATATATCGTTTTCACTCCTCTTGACGTGTTGGAGACAACTACACTCTCCAACTTCCCAGAAATTCCTTCTAATTCCTGTGATTAAGCAATAAAACACACTTAGTGAAGAAATATTCATGTTATCTCAAATATGATTAATAAAGTATATAGAATTGTTCTTCACAAGGGCTAAAATCCCCAAATTAAGCATTAAATTTGTGCCTTATTTGCCTCACATCAAATACCCCCACACTTAAATCCTTGATCGTCCTCGATCAATTAGAGTATAAAAGTCAAACATAAGAGAGAATTGCATAAGATTTTGTTGAAGTTATATTGTTGGTTCGAAAACTAATTTCACAAGGCAAATTGGTTTACTCTCATTTCATAATGATTACTAATATTTAGAGAGATATAGGTCGATCAAATATAGAATCTATTTCAATAAATTGCACAAATTCGAAGAGTTTACTAGAGCAAATGATCTCAACCGAAAAAAAATGATTAAACACCATTATTCAATTCTTTTCACTCCACAATTCACAAGGATCTTCATGAAAAAGTATTAATGAAAACCAATTTTTCCGTTTTGCAAAAAAAAAAAATCGTTTCTTAAATGTAAATTGTCACTTTTAAACCGTTCGGTATGTTAGTACTTGGTTCATCTTCGATTTCTACTAAATTTTCCCAATTTGCGCTCGATTTTTGAACTCATTTTCTTTTCTTTTTATTCTTTTAATTTCTTTTCTTTTATTCTTCATTGCTTTCGATGGTCCCCATGTGTGTCCTTTGGTACATGTTGTAATTTTCTTTTAGGTGTTTCATTGATTTCTACTTAATTTTTGAACTCATTTTCTTTTCTTTTATTTCATTGATTTCTACTTAATTTCTTTTCTTTTATTCTTCATTCCTTTGGGGATTTCTACTAAAATATATTATCCAATATATTAAAATAATTAATTATGATAATTATAAGTAATATTTAGTAATTTTCTTTTAATTTAATATTTTTATAGTAAGAACATTTGTTAGGTACATGTTGTAATTTTGGCATAGAGTCTTTAAAAATGCATGACCGGTCCTGCTGCCCACCTCTGCCGCCCCCACCCCTCGATCCTCAAACACATCTCCTCTTCTTGCAACACCCCCTTTTTAGCCGGGACTACTTCATTCTCTTTGTGTCCATCATCTTCTTTTCTTGGGGTAGGCCACCATTATGTCTTGGTCGAGGTCGTCGTTTCCTTCTCTTGACCAAGCCTTCGGCGACCTGTAGCTTCTGAATAGCAATCGGTTGTATTCTTTTGTCGTGCTTCTTGACCAAGCCTTCGGCCACCATTATCGTGCTTCTTGACCAAGGTCGTCATCTTATCTTCTTGGCTCAGCTTATGCCTCCTCTTCTTAACCAATCGGTTGTATTCTTTTGTTGTCGAGATGGAGCATATTTTGTTGTTGATTTCTTTATTAAATGACGGGTATCGTGCTTCTCCTTTTTAAATTAATAATACATGGTGATGACTTCTTTATCTAGCGATGGCTGCGACGACTTCTCGACAACCAACTTCTTAGTAGGTAGCGCCAACCCTAACCCTATTATGTATTTAGGCCGTGGCGGGTGCAGAGAGGGGGGGGGGGGGGGGGGTTCGAGGCCCCCACCCCTCCTATGATTTCTAAAATTTTATTCATACTGCTATGTTTGAAAATTTAATTTTTATATACTAATTTTACTCATACTACCATGCATCCTGTAGATAATCCCGAACCCGAATTAATAATGATCAAGTTTAATTAGTCCAAATAATTTTAGGGCAAGTTTTACTCTAAAGAAAAAAATATTAGGGAGTAATATTAGTGAGTAATTTAAAGAACAATTTAATGGCAAGTTTTTATTCTAAGTAAGAGAGTAACTTAAGCGCCGAGTAAACTTGACAAGCAAGTTTTCTAGTACCTTGTAGTCTTGGTTTAGTGAGCCTATAAATAGGTATTTGACGTTGAGCAAATAATCAATTCAACAAAATACAAAAAGAGTTGCAAGAGCTTATTAGAATAATAGAGATAATTGTTATTTGAGTGACACTAGAAATTCTATTTGAATTTCATATTTGAATCCGTAGACCAACAAATTGGTATTAGAGCGATGACGAGTTCCAGGAGTGCGAGTATGAATAAAAGTTTGTTCTTTGGTCATATACCGTTGTCGCGATTGACTAAGACAAATTACAATGTATGGAGTGAAAGAATTACAGTTTTGGATCAACAAAAAGGATGTACAAATAAGGATAGAAAAATAAACACGTTTGTTGAAACGGTTCAATGCACAATGAGGTTATGGGCCTGTTTGATTTGGGAGATTTTGAGATACATGGATAGATAAAATACATGGATATCACAATACATGTATTTCACAATACACTTGAGTTGTTTGATTAGTTGGATTTTAGTGTCATGTAAACTAAAATATGTTGTTTGATTTTTCGTTGGAATCCATGAATTTACATGTTAGTAAATAAGATGAATGGTATTATAATTTTTAATCCATCAAATATTTATTAAATATTTGAAGCAAATGACCAATAAAATTGTAATATCTTAAATAATAAAATATTAATGAAATATAAAAAATAAAAAATTATCTTAGACAATTACCACAGATATATATAATTATCCAAATAAGATTCAATCCATACCAGACAGTAATATATAATTAACAAGGCAGTAATATTATATCATTCGCAAAACATTGTGCATATACAAAATAGTCAATATTAACATCTAATAATTTAAACATACTCAAAATACCAATATATTAAAAATACTACCATACACTACATCATGATTCATCGATTAAAAAAATGTCCCATCACCTCCACCCCCGATACCACCCATACCACTTTCACCACTCGTACCCATCATACCACCCACACCACCGATACCGCCCATACTGTCCCTACCATTCGTACTATGGTGAAGCATAAATTCATCCATCCATTTAATTTTTTCATTTGTACTGTATGAAATGAAACACGCACCGTAAACTTCATTTTGTACCAAGTAGCATTGTGCAAGACGTAATACCGAAGATGGATATTGGGACGGGATTGTCGCAATTTCCGCCTTGATATCTTTTGCAAGAAGAACTAATCTATTTGTATTCAAATCTTGAAAAATCTCTTTCATTTATGAGAAATATTGACCAAACGAGTCTTCCTCGTTGAATCTCCGTTTCTTTGACGTTGAATTTATGAGTGTGGCAGATTCGGCACGAGGAGTTGTAGATTCGGCACCCGAGGTTGTCGGTTGTACGTCCTCATCGTCGATCTCATCTCCATTCGAATGAATAATAGGAGAAGGCGAATCACGATTCCTAACACGACAAGCATCAAGAGGCCTAGAAGTATGATGTAATGCTTTTGCGGATGCTCCGGTGGCCAACTCATTTCCACAAATGATTTCCATCTCGTTATAATAAGTGATTGGTTTGTATATGAACTTCTCTTCATTCCGGTGGCCAACTCATTTCCACAATCTTTTCCGAACATTTTTTAAAAATGCAAAAACTGAAGTCTAACACCCTAAAAAAAGCAATTAATATATTTTTTAAAAAAAAGATAAAATTAAAGTATAACACAATAAAAATAATCAATTTTCATGACGTACTGAACATACTCCGTAATTGAAGACTAACCCGCACAAATTTCGTAAAAATGCAAAAACAGATGTCTAGCACCATCAAAAAAAATTCAATGATGATATTTTTTAAAACATGTTAAAATTTAAGGATAACACAAGCAAAATACTCAATTTACATGTCGTACTCAACATACTCCGTAATTGAAAACTAACACACACAAATTTCAATTTTTTCAAAATTTTTTAAAACTTCAAAAACTGAAGTCTAACACCTACTAACAATTAAATGAATATATATATTTTTTAAAAAAGTTAAAATTAAAGTATAACACAATCAAAATAATCAATTTTCATGACGTACTCAAAATATTCCGTAGTTGAAGACTAACCAACAAAAATTTATTAAAAATGCTAAAACTGAAGTCTAACACCTCCAAAAAATTCAATTAAGATATTTTTTAAAAAATGTTAAAATTTAAGTGCAACATAAACAAAATACTTAATTTTCATGTCATACTAAAAATACTTCGTAATTGAAGACTAGCATAAACAAATTTCAATTTTTTCAATAATTTCGTAAAAATGCAAAAACACAAGTCTAGCACCATAAAAAAAATTCAATTATCATATTTAAAAAAAAAATGTTAAAATCAAAGTATAAAACAATGAAAATAATCAATTTTCATGACGTACTGAATATACTCCGTAATTGAAAACTAACCAACACAAATTAAATTTTTTCAAAAAATTCGTAAAAATGAAAAATCAGAAGTCCCAGACCTTCAAAAAAATTCAATGATGATATTTTTTAAAAAATGTTAAAATTGATGTGCAACGCAAGGAAAATACTCAATTTTCATGTCGTACTCAAAATACTCCGTAATTGAAGACTAACACACACAAATTTCAATTTTTTTCAAAAAATTAATAAAAATGCAAAAACAGAAGTCTAACACTTTCAAAAAAAATTCAATTATGATTTTTTTTTTCAAATGTCAAATCTGAAGTGTAAAACAAGCATAATACTCAATTTTCATGTCCTACACAAAATACTCCGTAATTGAAGACTAACACACACAAATTTCAATTTTTTTCGAAAATTTCTTAAAAAGGCAAAAACAAAAGTCTAACACCTTCTAAAAATTCAATTATGATATTTAAAAAAAATCTATATTAAAACTGAATTGTAACACAAGCAAAATACTCAATTTTCATGCCGTACTCGAAATACTCCGTAATTGAAGACTAACACACACAAATTTCATTTTTTTCAAAAATTTCCTAAAAATGCAAAAACTAAAGTCTAACACCTTCAAAAAATTCAATTATGATATTTTGGAAAAAAAATATTAAAATTGAAGTGTAACACAAACAAAATACTCAATTTTCATGTCGTATGCGAAATACTCCATAATTGAAGACTAACACACAAAATTTTTAATTTTTTTCAAAAACATCTTAAAAATTCAAAAACTGAAGTGTAAGACCTTCAAAAAATTCATTTATGATATTTTTAAAAAAAAAATGTTTAAATTGAAGTGTAACACAAGAAAAATAATAAATTTTCATGTCGTACTTAAAATACTCCGTAATTGAAGTCTAACACCTTCAAAAAATTCAATTGTGATATTTTTTAAAAAAATGTTAAAATTAAAGTAAAACACAATGAAAATAATCAAGTTTCATGACGTACTGAAGATACTCCGTAATTGAAGACTAACCCACAAAAATTTCAATTTTTTAAAAAATTTCGTAAAAATGCAGAAACAGAGGTGTAGCACCTTAAAAATTAAATTCAATGATGATATTTTTTAAAAAATGTTAAAATTGATGTGTAACACAAGCAAAATACTCAATTTTCATGTCGTACTCAAAATACTCCGTAATTAAAGATAAACACACACAAATTTCAATTTTTTTCAAACATTTCTTAAAAATGGAAAAACTGAAGTCTAACCTTCAAATAATTCAATAAAGATATTTTAAAAAAAATGTTAATATTGAAGTGTAACACTAGCAAAATATTCAAGTTTAAGGAAGTACTCAAAATACTCCGTAATTGAAGTCTAACAAACACAAATTTCAATTTTTTTTTAAAATATCTTAAAAATGCAAAAACAGTAGTCTAACACCTTAAAAAAATCAATTATGATATTTTTTTTCAAATGTGAAATCTAAAGTGTAAAAGAAGCAAAATACTCAATTTTCATGTCGTACTCAAAATACTCCGTAATTGAAGACTAACGCACACAAATTTTAATTTTTTTCAATTTTTTTTTTTAAAATTCAAAAACTGAAGTCTAACACCTTAAAGAAAATTCGATTACGATATTTTATTAAAAAAATGTTAAAATTGAAGTGTAACACAAGAAAAATACTCAACTTTCATGTCATACTTAAAATACTCCGTAATTGAAGACTAACACACACAAATTTCAATTATTTTAAAAAATTCTTAAAAGTTCAAAAATAGAAGTCTAACACGTTCAAGAAAATTTAATTATACTTTTTTTCTAATGTTAAATCTGAAGTGTAACACAAGGAAAATACTCAATTTTCATGTCGTACTCAAAATACTCCGTAATTAAAGACTAACACACACAAATTTCAATTTTTTCGAAAATTTCTTAAGAATGCAAAAACAGAAGTCTAACGCCTTCAAGAAATTCAATTATGATATTTTTTTTATAAATATTAAAATTCAAGTGTAACACAAGCAAGATAATCAATTTTTATGTCGTACTCGAAATTCTCCGTAATTGAAGACGAGCACACACAAATTTCATTTTTTTCAAAAATTTCTTAAAAATACAAAAACTGAAGTCTAACACCTTCAAAAAATTAAATTATCATATTTTTGTTAGAAATGTCAAAATTGAAGTGTAGAAGATGCAAAATACTCAATTTTCATGTCGTGCTCAAAATACTCCGTAATTAAAGACTAACACACACAAATTTCAATTTTTTTCAAAATTTTTAAAAAAATGCAAAAACAGAAGTCCGACGCCTTGAAAAAATTAAATTGTGATATTTTTTAAAAAAATATTAAAATTAAAGTGTAACACAAGCAAAATACTCAATTTTCATGTCGTACTCAAAATACTCCTTAATTGAAGTCTAATACACACAAATTTCAATTGTTTTTCGAAAATTTCATAAAAATTCACAAACGGAACTCCACAACTTCAAAAAATTGAATTATGATATATTTTTTGTAAATTTTAAAATTGAAGTGTGACACTAGAAAAATACTCAATTTTCATGTCGTACTTAAATAACTCCGTAATTGAAGAGTAACACACACAAATTTCAATTTTTTTAAAAAATTCAAAAATAGAAGTCTAACACCTTCAAAAAATTTCAATTATGATATATTTTTTTCAAATGTTCAATCTGAAGTTCAACACAAGGAAAATACTCAATTTTCATGTCGTACTCCAAATACTCCGTAATTGAAGACTAACACACACACATTTCAATTTTTTCGAAAAATTCTTAAAAATGCAAAAACAGAAGTCTAACGCCTTCTAGAAATTCAATTAAGATATTTTTTAAAAATATTAAAATTGAAGTGTGACACAAGCAAAATACTCAATTTTCCTGTCGTACTCGAAATACTCCGTAATTGTAGACTAACACACACAAATTTTCATTTTTTTTCAAAAATTTATTGAAAATGCAAAAACTGAAGTCTAACACCTTCAAAAAATTCAATTATGATATTTTTTAAAAAAATGTTAAAATTGAAGTGCAACACATGCTAAATACTCAATTTTCATGTCGTACTCGAAATACTCCGTAATTGAAGATGAACACACACAAATTTCTTTTTTTTCATTTTTTTAAAAAAAATGCAAAAACAGATGTCTAACACCTTCCAAAAATTCAATCATGATCTTTTTTTTAAAAAAAGTTAAAATTGAAGTGTAACACAAGAAAAATACTCAATTTTCATGTCGTACTCAAAATACACCATAATTTAAGACCGACACACACAAATTTTAATTTTTTTCAAACATTTCTTACAACTTCAAAATCTGAAGTCTAAACCCTTCAAAAAATTCAATTATGATATTTTTTTAAAAAATGTTAAAATTAATGTGTAAAACTAGAAAATACTCAATTTTCATGCCGTACTTAAAATACTCCATAATTGAAGATTAACACACATAAATTTCAGTTTTTTTTTAAATTTCTTAAAAATTCGAAAGTAGAAGTCTAAGACCTTCAAAAAAATTCGATTATGCTATTTTTTTTCAAATGTTAAATCTGAAGTGTAACACAAGGAAAATACTCAATTTTGATGTGGTACTCGAAATACTCCGTAATTGAAGACTAACACACACAAATTTCAATTTTTTCGAAAATTTCTAAAAAATTAAAAAACAGAAGTCTAACGCCTTCAAGAAATTTAATTATGATAATTTTTTAAAAAAATACTAAAATGGAAGTGTAGGACAAGAAAAATACTCAATATTCATGTCGTACTCCAAATACTCCGTAATTGAAGACTAATACAAAAATTCCATTTTTTTTCAAAAATTTCTTAAAAATGCAAAAACTGAAGTCTAACACCTACAAAAAATTCAATTATGATATTTTTTAAAAAATGTTACAATGGAAGTGTAACACTAGAAAAATACTCAATTTTCATGTCGTACTTTAAATTCTCCGTAATTGAAGACTAACACACAAATATTTCTTCAAAATTCAAAAATAGAAGTCTCACACCTTCAAAAAAAAATTCAATCATGATATTTAAAAAAAAAATGTTAATATTGAAGTTATACAAGCAAAATACTCAATTTTCATGTCGTGCTCAAAATACTCCGTAATTAAAGACTAACACACACACATTTCAACTTTTTCGAAAATTTCTTAAAAATGCAAAAACAGAAGTCTAACGCCTTCTTGAAATTCAATTATGATATTTTTTAAAAAATATTCAAATTGAAGTGTTACACAAGAAAAATACACCATTTTCCTGTCGTACTCAAAATACTCCGTAATTGAAGACTAACACAAACAAATTTCAATTTTTTCAAAAATTTCATTAAAATGCAAAGACAAAAGTCTCACGCCTTCAAAAAGTTCGACTATGATATTTCAAAAAAATATATTAAAATTGAAGTGTAACACATGCCAAATACTCCGTAATTGAAGACGAACACACACAAATTTCATGTCGTACACGAAATACTCCGTAATTGAAGACGAACACACACAAATTTCAGTTTTTTCAAAAATTTCTAAAAAATGAAAAAACTGAAGTCTAACACCTTCCAAAAATTCAATTAAGATATTTTTTTTAAAAATGTTAAAATTGAAGTGTAACACAAGAAAAATACTCAATTTTCAGGCCGTACTCAAAATACACCATAATTGAAGACTAACACACACAAATTTCAATTTTTTTTTCAAAAATTTCTTAAAATTTCAAAAATGATGTCTAACCCCTTCAAAAAATTCAATTATGATATTTTTTATAAAAATGTTAAAATTGAAGTCTAACACAAGAAAAATACTCAATTTTCATGTCGTACTCAAAATACTCCGTGATTGAATAACACACACTAATTTCAATATTTTCGAAAATTTCTTAAAAATGCAAAAACAGAAGTCTAACGCCTTGAAAAAAATTCAATTACGATATTTTTTAAAATATGTTAAAATTGAAGTGTAACGCAAGAAAAGTACTCAATTTGCATGTCGTGCTCAAAATACTCCGTAATTAAAGACTAACACACACAAATTTCAATTTTTTTCATAAATTTCTTAAAAATGCAAAAATAGAAGTCTAACACCTTCAAAAAAATCCAATTATGTGAAGTGTAACATAAGCAAAATACTCAATTTTCATGTCGTACTCAAAATACTCCGTAATTGAAGACTCACAAACACAAATTTCAGTTTTTTCGGAAATTTCCTAAAAATGCAAAAACAGAAGTCTAACGCCTTGAAGAAATTCAATTCTGACATTTTTAAAAAAATATTAAAATGAAATTGTAACTCAAGTAAAATACTCAATTTTATTGTCGTACTCGAAATACTCCGTAATTGAAGATTAACATACACATATTTCATTTTATTCAAAAATTTCTCAAAAATGCAAAAACCTATTCTAACACCTTCCAAAAATTCAATTAAGATATTTTTTTTAAAAAAATGTTAAAATTTAAGTGTAACATAAGCAAAATACTCAATTTTCAAGTCTTACTCAAAATACTCTGTAATTGAAGACTAGCACAGACAAATTTAAATTTTTTCAATAATTTCGTAAAAATGCAAAAACAGAAGTCTAACACCTTGAAAAAAAAATTCTATTATGTTATTTTTTAAAAAAAATATTGAAATTAAAGTGTAACACAAGCAAAATACTTAATTTTCATGTCGTACTCTAAATACACCGTAATTGAAGATTAACACACACAAATTTAATTTTTTTTCAAAAATTTCTTAAAAATACGAAAACCAAATTCTAACACCTTCCAAAAATTCAATTAAGATATATTTTTGTAACAAAATGTTAAAACTGAAGTGTAACACAAGCAAAATACTCAATTTTCTAGTCGTTGTCAAAATACTCCGTAATTAAAGACTACCACAGACAAATTTATATTTTTTCAAAAATTTCGTAAAAATACAAAAAACAGAAACTAGCACCTTCGAAAAATTCAATTATGATAATTTTCTTTTAAATGTTAAAATTGAACTTTAACACAAGAAAAATTCTAAATTTTCATGTCGTACTCAAAATACTCCTTAATTTAAGACTAACACACAAAAATTTCAATTTTTTTTAAAAAATTCTTAAAAATTCAAAAACTGAAGTCTAACACTTTCAAAAAATTCAATTATGATATTTTTTTTAAAAAATGTTAAAATTGAAGTGTAACACAAGTAAAATACTCAATTTTCTTGTCGTACTTAAAATACTCCGTAATTGAAGAGTAACACAAACGAATTTTAATTTTTTAAAAAAATTCTTAAGCATTCGAAAATAGAAGTCTAACACCTTCAAGAAAATTCAATTATGATATTTTTTTCAAATGTTAAATATGAATTGTACCACAAGCAAAATACTCAATTTTTATGTCGTACTCAAAATACTCCGTAATTTAAGACTAACACGCACAAATTTCAATTTTTTCGAAACTTTCTTAAAAATGTAAAAACAGAAGTCTAACTCCTTCAAAAAATTCAATTATGATATTTTTTTTAAATATGTTAAAATTGAAGTGGAACACAAGAAAAGTACTCAATTTGCATCATGCTCAAAATACTCCGTAATTGAAGATTAACATACACAAATTTCATTTTTTTCAAAAATTTCTTAAAAATGCAAAAACCTAATTCTAACACCTTCCAAAAATTCAATTAAGATATTTTTTTTAAAAAAATGTTAAAATTTAAGTGTAACATAAGCAAAATACTCAATTTTCTAGTCGTACTCAAAATACTCCATAATTGAAGACTAGCACAGACAAATTTAATTTTTTTCAAAAATTTCGTAAAATTGCAAAAACAGAAGTCTAACGCCTTGAAAAAAAAAAATTCTATTATGATATTTTTTAAAAAAATATTGAAATTAGAGTGTAACACAAGAAAAATACTTAATTTTCATGTCGTACTCGAAATAATCCGTAATTGAAGATTAACACTCACAAATTTCGATTTTTTTCAAAAATTTCTTAAAAATGCAAAACCCTAATTGTAACACCTTCCAAAAATTTGATTCAGATATTTTTTCTAAAAAAATGTTAAAACTGAAGTGTAACACAAGCAAAATACTCAATTTTCTTGTCGTAGTCAAAATACTCCGTAATTGAAGACTAGAACAGACAAATTTAAATTTTTTTCAAAAATTTCGTAAAAATGCAAAAAACAGAAGCTAGCGCCTTCAAAAAGTACAATTATGATATTTTCTTTTAAATGTTAAATTTGAAGTGTAACACAAGGAAAATACTCAATTTTCATGTCGTATTCAAAATACTCCGTAATTGAAGACTAACACACACAAATTTCAATTTTTTCGAAAATTTCTTAAAAATGCAAAGCCAAAAGTCTAACACCTTCAAAAAGTTCAATTATGATATTTTAAAAAAAATATATTATAATTGAAGTTTAACACAAGCCAAATACTGAATTTTCATGTCGTACTCGAAATACTCCGTAATTGAAGACTAACAGTCACAAATTTCAATTTTTTCAAAAATTTCTTAAAAAGTCAAAAACTGAAGTCTAACCCAATAAAAAAAAAAATTAAATTATGATATTTTTTTAAAAAATGTTAAAATTGAAGTGTGACACTAGAAAAATACTAAATTTTCTTGTCGTACTTAAAATACTCCGTAATTGAAGACTAATACACACAAATTTCAATTTTTTTACGAAATTCTTATAAAGTCAAAAATAGAAGTATAACACCATCAGAAAAATTTAATCATGATATTTTTTTGAAATCTTAAATTTGAAGTGTAACTCTAGCAAAAAACTCAATTTTCATGTCGTACTTTAAATACTCCGTAATTGAAGACTAACACAAAAAAATTTCAATTTTTTCGAAACTTTCTTAAAAATGCAAAAAAAGATGTCTAACGACTTGAAAATATTCAATTATGATATTTTTAAAAAAATATTAAAATTAAAGTGTGACACAAGCAAAATACTCCATTGTCATGTGGTACACAAAATACACTGTTCTTGAAGATTTACATACACAAATTTCATTTTTTTCAAAAATTTCTTAAAAATGCAAAAAAAACCTAATTCTAACACCTTCCAAAAATTCAATTATGATATTTTTTTAACCAAAATTTTCAAATTGAAGTGTAACACTAGAAAAATACTCCATTTTCTAGTCGTACTCAAAATACTCCATAATTGAAGACTAGCACAGACAAATTTAAATTTTTTCCAAAATTTCGTAAAAATGCAAAAAACTGAAGTCTAGCACCTTCAAAAATGTTCAATTATGATATTTTAAAAAAAATATATTAAAATTGAAGTGTAACACAAGCCAAAAACTGAATTTTCATGTCGTACTCGAAATACTCCGTAATATAAGACCAAAACAAACAAATTTCATTTTTTTCAAAAAATTCTTAAAAATACAAAAACAAAAGTCTAACACCATAAAAAAAATTAATTATGATATTTTTTTGAAATGTTAAATTTGAAGTGTAACTCAAGCAAAATACTCAATTTTCATGTCGTACTCAAAATACCCCGTAATTGAAGACTAACACACACAAATTTCAATTTTTTTCAAAAAGTTCTTAAAAATTCAAAAACTGAAGTTTAGCCCCTTAAAAAAATTCAATTATGATATATTTTTTGAAAATGTGAAAATTGAAGTGTAACACTAGAAAAATACTCAATTTTCATGTCGTACTTAAAATATTCCGTAATTAAAGACTAACACACACAAATTTCAATTTTTTAAATAAATTCATAAAAATTCTAAAATATAAGTCTGACCCCTTCAAAAAAAAATTCAACTATGGTATTTTTTTTCAAATGTTATATCTGAAGTGTAACACAAGGAAAATACTCAATTTTCAGCTGGTACTCAAAATACTCCATAATCGAAGACCAACACACACAAATTTCATTTTTTTTACAAAATTCTTAAAAAGTCAAAAATAGAAGTCTAACACCTTCAAAAAAATTCAATTATGATATTTTTTTTCAAATGTTAAATCTGAAGTGTAACACAAGGAAAATACTCAATTTTCTTCTCGTACTCGAAATACTCCGTAATTGAAGACTAACACACACAAATTTCAATTTTTTCGAAAATTTCATAAAAATGCAAAGACAAAAGTCTAACGCCTTCAAAAAATTCAATTATGATATTTAAAAAAAAATATTAAAATTGAAGTGTAACACAAGCCAAATACGAAATTTTCATGTCGTACTCGAAGTACTCCGTAATTGAAGACTAACACACAAAAATTTCAATTTTTTTCAAACATTTCTTAAAAAGTCAAAAACTGAAGGCTAACCCCTGAAAAAAAAAATTAAAATATGATATTTTTGAAAAAAATGTTTAAATTTAAGTGTAACAATAGAAAACTACTCAATTTAAATGTCGTACTTAAAATACTCCGTAATTCAAGACTAACACACACAAATTTCATTTATTTTACAAAATTCTTAAAAAGTCAAAAATAGAAGTCTAAGACCTTAAAAAAAAAATTCAATTATGATATTTTTTTTAAATGTCAAATTTGAAGTGTAACACAAGGAAAATACTCAATTTTCATATCGTACTCGAAATACTCCATAATTGAAGACTAACACTCACAAATTTCAATTTCTTAAAAAGTAAAAAACTGAAGTCTAACCCCTTAAAAATTTAAATTATGATATATTTTTTAAAAATGTTAAAATTTAAGTGTTACACTACAAAAATACTAAATTTTCCTTTCGTACTTAAAATACTCCGTTATTGAAAACTAACACACACAAATTACAATTTCTTTACAAAATTCTTTAAAGTAAAAAATAGAAGTATAACACCATCAAAAAAATTCAATCATGATATTTTTTTGAAATGTTAAATTGGAAGTGTAACTCAAGAAAAATACTCAATTTTCATGTCGTACTTTCAATACTCCGTAATTGAAGACTAACACACACATATATCAATTTTTTTGAAACTTTCTTAAAAATGCAAAAAAAGATGTCTAACGCCTTGAAAAAATTAAATTATGATATTTTTTTAAAAAATATTAAAATTAAAGTGTAACACAAGAAAAATACTCCATTGTCATGTGGTACTCCAAATACACTATTATTGAAGATTTACATACACAAATTTCATTTTTTTCAAAAATTTCTTAAAAATACTAAAACCTAATTCTAACACCTTCCAAAAATTCAATTATGATATTTTTTTATCCAAATGTTAAATCTGAAGTGTAGCACAAGGAAAATACTCAATTTTCATGTCGTACTCAAAATACTCCGTAATTGAAGACTAACACACACAAATTTCAATTTTTTCGAAAATTTCTTAAAAATGCAAAAACAGAAGTCTAACGCCTTCAAGAAATTCAATTATGATATTTAAAAAAAATATATTAAAATTGAAGTGTGACACAAGCCAAATACTAAATTTTCATGTCGTACTCTAAATACTACGTAATTGATCACCAAAACACACAATTTTTTTTTTTTCAAAAAATTCTTAAAAATGCAAAAACAGAAGTCTAACACCATCAAAAAAATTCAATTTTTATATTTTTTTGAAATGTTAAATTTGAAGTGTAACTCAAGCAAAATACTCAATTTTCATGTCGTACTTAAAATACTCTGTAATTGAAGACTAACACACACAAATTTCAATTTTTTTACAAAATTCTTAAAATTGCAAAAACAGAATTCTGACGCCTTCAAGAAATTCAATTGTGATATTTTTAAAAAATATATTAAAATTGAAGTGTAACACAAGCAAAATACTCAATTTTCATGTCGTACTCGAAATACTACGTAATTGAAGACTAACGCACACAAATTTCATTTTTTTCAAAAATTTCTTAAAAATGCAACAACAGAAGTCTAACACCATAAAAAAAAATTCAATTATGATATTTTTTTGAAATGTTAAATTTGAAGTGTAACTCAAGTAAAACACTCAATTTTCATGTCGTACTTTAAATACTCCGTAATTGAAGACTAACACACACAAATTGTAATTTTTTTGAAACTTTCTTAAAAATCTAAAAACAGAAGTCTAACGACGTGAAAAAATTCAAATATGATAATTATTAAAAAAATATTAAAATTAAAGTGTAACACGAGGAAAATACTCCATTTTCGTGTCGTACTCCAAATACACTGTTATTGAAGATTTACAAACTCAAATTTCATTTTTTTCAAAAATTTCTTAAAAATGCAATAACCTAATTCTAACACCTTCCAAAAATTCAATTATGATATTTTTTAAAACAAAATGTTAAAATTGAAGTGTAACACAAGAAAAATACTCAATTTTCTAGTCGTACTCAAAATATTCCGTAATTGAAGACTAGCACTGACAAATTTAAATTTTTTCCAAAAATTTGCAAAAATGCAAAAAACTGAAGTCTAGCACCTTCAAAAAATTCAATTACGGTATTTTTTTTCAAATGTTAAATCTGAAGTGTAACACATGGAAAATACTCAATTTTCATGTCGTACTCAAAATACTCCGTAATTGAAGACTAACACACACAAATTTCAATTTTTTCGAAAATTTCTTAAAAAATGCAAAAACAGAAGTCTAACGCCTTCATGAAATTCAATTATGATATTTTTTAAAAAAATATTAGAATTGAAGTGTAACACAAGCAAAATACTAAATTTTCATGTCGTACTCTAAATACTCCATAATTGAAGACCAAAACGCACAAATTTCATTTTTTTCAAAAAGTTATTAAAAATGCAAAAACACAAGTCTAACACCATCAAAAAAATTCAATTATTACATTTTTTTGAAATGTTAAATTTGAAGTGTAACTCAAGCAAAATACACAATTTTCATGTCATACTCAAAATACTCCGTAATTGAAGACTAACACACACAAATTTCAATTTTTTCGAAAATTTGTAAAAAATGCAATGACAACAGTCGAACGCCTTGAAAATTTTCAATTATGATATTTTAAAAAATATATATTAAAATTGAAGTGTAACACAAGCCAAATACTGAATTTTCATGTCGTACTCGAAATACTCCATAATTGAAGACTAACACACACAAATTTCAATTTTTTTCAAAAAGTTCTTAAAAATTCAAAAACTGAAGTTTAGCCCCTTCAAAAAATTCAATTATGAAATTTTTTTTAAATGTTAAAATTGAAGTGTAACACTACAAAAATACTTAATTTTCATGTCATACTTAAAATACTCCGTAATTAAAGACTAACACACACAAATTTCAATTTTTTAAATAAATTCTTAAAAATTCAAAAATTGAAGTCTGACGCCTTCAAAAAAATTAAATTATGCTATTTTTTTTTCAAATGTTAAATATGAAGTGTAACAAAAGGATAATACTCAATTTTCATGTCGTACTCAAAATACTCCGTAATTGAAGACTAACACACACAAATTTCATTTTTTTTGCAAAATTCTTAAAAAGTCAAAAATAGAAGTCTAACACCTTCAAAAAAATTCAATTATGATATTTTTTTCCAAATGTTAAATATGAAGTGTAACACAAGGAAAAACTCAATTTTCATATCGTACTCGAAATACTCCGTAATTGAAGACTAACACACACAAATTTCAATTTTTTTGAAAATTTCTTAAAAATGCAAAGACAAAAGTCTAACGTCTTAAAAAAGTTCAATTACGATATTTAAAAACAAAAAAAAATAAAAATTGAAGTGTAGCACAGGCCTAATACGAAATTTTCATGTCATACTCGAAATACTCCGTAATTGAAGACTAACACACACAAATTTCAATTTTTTTCAAACTATTCTTAAAAAGTCAAAAACTGAAGGCTAACACCTAAAAAAAAAATTAAATTATGATATTTGTTTTATAAATGTTAAAATCGAAGTGTAACAATAGAAAAATACTTAATTTTCATGTCGTATTTAAAATACTCCGTAATTGAAGACTAACGCACACAAATTTCAATTTTTTTACAAAATCCTTAAAAAGTCAAAAATAGACACTAGAACACAACAGCTTTTTAGGGTCGGGCCGCCCCTAAAATATGCTCATTATTGGGTCGGCCAGCTCTAATAAAGCAGTTGGGTCGGTTGAAACAGGGTCAGGCCGACCCTGACAATTCGAATTCTTAGGTCAGCCCGCCCCAACAGCCCTCTACCGCCCCAATATCCCTTTTGGGTCGCCCAATTATTGGGTCGGCCCGTCCCTTCATACTGGGTCCGCCCGCCCCTATAAGCCTGCCCGCCCCAACAGCTTTAGGGTCCGCCCGCCCCTATAAGTCAGCCCGCCCCAACAGCTTTAGGGTCCGCCCGCCCCTATGAGCCTGCCCGCCCCAACAGCTTTAGGGTCTGCCCGCCCCAATGAACTACCCGCCCCAACAGCCTTAGGGTCGGCCCGCCCCAAAATCTACCCGACCCAAGACCTGCAACCCCGTCCCCTCCCTCTTCCCTCTCTCGCTCTTTTTTATAACCCCCCTCCCCCGTTGAACATATCTTTTTTCCCCTTTGCTTCCCCTCCTTCCCTCTCTCGGCAGCCCCCAAATTTTTCCCTCCTACTACCTCTCTGCTGAAAATGGGAGCTTGAAAATTTTTAGTCAACACACTTTCGATCTGAAAATGGCGAAGAAGAAGGTTTGAAAATGGCGAAGAACAAGGTTTGAATCTCTGTTTTAAGGTTTGAATCTCTAGTTATTCTTTGTGCAAGCTCGTTTATTTTTGTTCTATAGTCTAGTTTCCTAGTTTATTCTTTGTAGATTTCGATTTTTACTTTTATTTTCAGAAAAATTCTTGATTTAAAATCGATTTGGGGGGGCATGCATAAACTTTTACAAGTTGTTTTTAATTCGATGTTTGAAGGTTTGAAAATGGGAGTTTTCGATCTATTTTTGCTTTCTTTTTTTCCAATTTTCAGAAAATAATGTTGGAGTTTTTTTAAATTCTGTATATTTCGAGTAATTTTCAATTCGGTATTTTTGATTTCGGTTTTCTGAAAAAGATGTTTTGTGCAATTTTTTTTAATTCGGTTTTAATTTTTTTTAATTTCTTGTACTCATACATTTTTTTTTTAATTCTGTTTGTGTTACATTTTTTTTTTTTTGGTTTTAGCAAAATCTAGTTGTTTTTGTTTGAACTATTTTTTTCAAATTTAACTTAATATATTATTTGTTTTGAATTTTTTCAGAAATCAGATATGCAAATGAACTTGTTTTTTCGAATTTTTTGAGAAATCAGAATTGTTTAAATTAATTGTTTTCGAATTTTTTTTGGTAATGTAACATTTTTTTGGAAATTGAAAATTTCTGGACATTTTAGAATTTAAAATTGTTGTGCTTTCAAATTTACAGGTTCAAATCTGACAGGATATAAGGACGTTTTCAAATTTGCAAGATCAATTTCTGGACGTTTTTGGTAAACTTTATATTTGTTATGTGTTAGAAATAAAAAAAATTTAGGGTTCATTTTTTTTTTCAAATTTGGCAGGGATATATATATTCGGGAAATTTGTGGAATCGAGAAGGAGTCTACATTTTTGGAAATGAGGATAGATGAGGCTTGAAGAGGAGCCGATTTAACTTTTCGGAAGATTTCTTTGGCCTAAGGTTAATGATTTAAATTTGTTTATCTTGTTTGTATTAGTATAAAATAGTTGTCATAGTATATGAGTTGGTTTAGTTTAGGATTTAAGGCTAAGGTCACATAACGAAATAGTAAAGGATAATATTGTAAAATTTTATATAATTTTTAAATATGAATTATTTGATATGAGTAATGATATATTTTCGTTCATAATAATTTAACAATATATAATATTGTTTAGTTAAAGGTTGTTAAGGATAAATTGCTAGATTTAAATAAAGAATAATTTAAGAATCTATGATAAATTTATTGTTGTATTATTTAATATTTTAAATATGACATATTGGAAATATGAATTATTTAATATTTTTAAGTTTGATTTAATTTATAATTTAATATTACATATGATATATTTTGAATTTAAATTATTGTAGAATTATTTTGTTATAATTTAAGAATAAACGATATAATATTATAATGTTTTATATTGTTTAAACCATGATGTATCCAATTCTAGTTATCAATTTATTTAATATATTTAAGAAATTATATTTTAGAATATTGTTCAACTATTGTGGAATTTTTTAGTAGTATCCAATTCCAGTCATCGATTTAAATTAATTTCATTGTATAAAAATAATGTCCTTAGGTTGTATATTTATGTAAATATTTTAATAATTTGTTGGTTGGTCCACATATGCCCTACGATATCTCCTAACATAGAAACTATGTAAATTATTCTTATTTAGAAAATTTTCATTCATGGAGCTTGAACGTTCCTGGATGTACGAACGTATTGTGGATAATACAATTAGTAATGTATTTTGGGAGGGAATGAGGGGATTTCTAGGTACTGTTTTCAACCGTCCTAGCGTTGTCCAAAAAGATCCGTACGGAAATAAATGCGTTCGTTGTCCGTGTGTAAAATGTCAGAATGGGAATTTTCTCTCGGAAAATGATATTGCGCTCCATCTGACTTCTTTCGGTTTTACTCCTAATTATTTCGTTTGGACGTGGCATGGCGATTCGACACAGACGTCATTTTCTCCAGGAATTTTCAATCCGATGGGACAGATGGTTCATGATGCAGCGGGTCCTTCTTTCGATTGGAGCAGTAATGAACCCCCCAATCCGGAAGCATCTCGATTTTTTGATATGCTTCGTGAATCGGAACGTACCCTTTGGGACGGTTTTCGTGATTCTAAATATTCTCTAATGTCGATAGTTTCCATGTTGTTGAGTGTAAAATCCGATTGTGAAGTAACTAAGGATGCTTTCGATAGGATCATGAATATAATCAAAACCTATATAGTTCCTTCAGAAAATCGGTTTCCTGGTAGTTTTCACGAATCAAAAAAGTTGGTTAAGAATTTGGGAATGCAGTATGAAAAAATCGTTGTTTGTCCGAATAATTGCATGTTATTTTACGGAACTAACAGTTCTAAAACCACGTGCGATATTTGTGATCAAAATCGATACAAACCAATTGAAGAAGGGAAAAAAGGAAAAATGGTCCCTAATAAGGTTTTACGTTATTTACCATTAACTCCTAGATTACAAAGGTGTTACATGTCCGAGCAAACCTCGAAGCACATGACGTGGCATAACGGAACTCGTGAAAAACCTAATTTGATGATTCACCCTTCCGATGGAGAAATGCGGAAGAATTTCGATATCACATATCCCGATTTTGCTTCCGATCCTCGTAATATTCGTCTGGGCTTGTCAACGAATGGTTTTTGTCCGTATACCCTCTCGAGCGGTAGGCCCTATTCTTGTTGGCCTGTTTTCATCGTTCCGTACAATCTTCCTCCTAGATTGTGTTTGAAAGATCGTCATGTATTTCTAACGCTTGTTATTCCCGGACCAGATCATCCTGGTGACAAAATCGATGTTTTCTTGAGTCCTCTAATCGATGAGCTCAAATTGTTGTGGGAGGATGGAGTTCAAACATATGACTCGTATCGAAAGAACAATTTTAATATGAGAGCTGCATTGTTTTGGACCATAAATGATTTCCCGGCTTATGGGATGATGTCGGGTTGGTCAACTCACGGTAGATTGTCGTGTCCCGTGTGTATGGAATACACGAAATCGTTTAGGTTAAATCATGGTAGAAAAAATAGTTGGTTTGACTGTCACCGACAATTTTTACCCCAGAACCATCCATTTCGATATCAGAGAAATTCATTCACCAAAAACAAAACTGATCGTAGTTTGCCTCCCCCGCGTAGATCCGGTTTTGAAATTCGCGATAAATTCGATCATCTCATTGTGCTCCCAAAGATCGTTGTACGAAGGAATGGAGTTGAGAAAGAGAAGATTCCTGGTTTCGGACAAACACACAATTGGACCAAACGGAGTATTTTCTGGGATTTGCCATATTGGTCGACGAATTCAGTTCGTCACAATTTGGATGTGATGCATATCGAGGCGAATGTGTTTGGTAATGTGTTCAATACTGTGTTTGACGTGAAAAATAAAACCATAGATAACGCAAAATCTCGATTGGATCTATCGTTGTTTTGTTCTCGTTCTGAATTAGAGCTCGTGTCACAGGACAATGGTAGAATTGGTAAACCAAGAGCCAAATATTGTGTTGACAAGAATGAAAAAATGCTTGTGTATAATTGGTTGCGAGAATTGCGTTTTCCTGATGGATGTGCAGGAAGTTGGATAAGATGCATAAATATGCAAACCTTGAATGTCCACGGATTGAAAAGTCATGATTGCCACATATTCATGCAAAGGCTTTTGCCTGTGGCTTTGAAGGGTATACTTCCCGATTGTGTCTGGGAACCTCTAAATGAACTCAGTAGTTTCTTTCGTGATATATGCGCCACTGAGTTGGATCCGAACCATTTGCTTGAAATGGAGAAGAATATCGTTGTGACTCTTTGCAAGTTGGAGAAGATATTTCCTCCAAGTTTTTTCGACTCAATGGAACATCTGGTGGTTCACTTGGCGTACGAAGCCAGAATGTGTGGGCCCGTCTCGTATAGATGGATGTATCCATTTGAAAGGTGCTTACGTAGATTGAAAAGGAAGGTGAGAAACAAAGCACGAGTTGAGGGTTCGATTGTCGAGAATTATTTAATAGAAGAGGTTTCGAATTTTTGTTCTTTGTATTTTGATCACGATGTTCCTACCCGTGCGAATCGTCGATCTCGACATTTTGATGTTACGGACGTCTCGAGTGACGAGCACACGATATTCGATTATCCTGGTCATTCAATGGGGATAGGAAGTCTTGATTTGGACGATAAGGATATCAATGCGGCACATATGTATGTCATATTGAATTTTCCTGAAATGGAGGAACTTGTTGAGTAAGTTTAAAATTTGTACTTAAATTCTTTTATATCAAGTATATTTTTAGATGATTTCATTCATCGTCCAAACCAATTCGTAATGTATCAGCGAGATTACAGTACCAGATACGAGAAAAAGAGTTGCCCGCGTGGTTGAAATCTAGAGTTATTTCGAATGTTGATGGATTTCCCGATGTGGTGTGCAATGTTGCTTTAGGACCCGAAAGACGTGTGAAAAGGTTCAAAGGATACGATTGCAATGGATTTCGGTTTCACACACAAGCTCACAGTAGGCATGTACGTACAATCAACAGTGGAGTTTGCGTAAAAGCGAGTTGTTCTGGCGATGATGCAACTGATTTTTACGGCATAATCAATGAAATTATTGAGGTCTCGTTTCCTTGCATGATGCATAACTCGGTTGTGTTGTTTCATTGCAAGTGGTTTGATCCTGTTGGTGGTGTGAGAGTCGACAAGAAACACGGGATTGTAGAAGTGAATCACACCTCAAGCATTAAGTATTACGAGCCGTTCATTTTCGCCCACCAAGCCACACAAGTATACTACATGGATTACCCTTCGCAAGCGCGTGATCGGCGTGATTGGTGGGTGGTGACGAACACCAAACCACGACTTGTCGTCTCAGAAGTGGAGGTTGCAAGTACCGAATATTTTCAAGAAGATGTGCAAGTTAGACTTGAGCCGGGTGAAGAACTTTTAGATGTCGGTGAGTTGAATGTACCAGGAGAAATCGAAATAATAGACGAGGACGACATAACTTCTGTTCTCCCCGAAGAAGCTACATTTGTGCGCGATGTCGATGATTTTTTGTTGGACTAGGTTTTCCTTATTTGTGTAGGGTTTTAGTTTAGTGTCGTATTTTGTATTATTTTGGATTTAAGTTGATCAAATACAATTTTTGAAAGTTTTTTATATGTTTTCCTTATATTGTATCATGATATATGTTGTAAAATATTTATGAAGTTTTTTATTTTTTAGATCATGGTTAGTACCCGTACAGGACGCGGAGGAGGACGCGGAGGACGAGGACGTGGCCACCATGCTATTCGATCTGAGGAGCCCGATATGGAGGCGCCTAATATGGAGGAGCCGTATCAGGACGAGTCCATGCATAATGCGAATATCGAGGAGCCGAATATTGAGCCGAATGTGGAGGAGCCGAATATCGAGCCGAATATTGACCTGAACATGGTCGATGACGATGACGATGACGATGACAGTACCGAGCAAGATACAGCTGCAGAAGAGGATGATGCCGAGGCGAGAGCCTTGCCGGTACGCCCCACTCGTTCACGATACATTTGTACCCAGATTAGCGAGCATACACTGCCACTTCTGCGGACTGGGAAGACGTTTATGGTTCCGATTCCAGGTTAATATGTATTATTTGATTATTGAATTTTTTATTTTTTGAATACTAATGAAATATGATTTCTTTATTCAGGTGACTATTGCACGAAACCACCTCGGGACTTGTCTTATTTTTTGAAGAGTTTCAATGAGGGGGGTTGGATTCGTTGGCCGTTGTGGCCCGATGATCACAGACGTATGGTTATAGGCGAGATGATGGTATATATATATATTAATTACATTCGTTTCTTGAAATATTTTTAAGTTTGGTTGATTATATTTAATTTTTGAAAATAAATAATGTAGAAACGTTATCACTGGGCTCCAGGCGAGGATGCAGTTCAATGCGAAATTCATTTAAATTCATGGGCAGCAAAACGTTGGAGGCACATCACGACGCGTGCGCAAGATCATGCAACGGAGGTTCTTGGACCGGACAAGAGGAGGTGGATCCGGTCGGATGCGGCTATAAATCGGTCCAAGCCGATTTGGTGCACGGCTGTTGCTTGGGTCAATATGGTGCAAACGTGGATCAACGATACGCGATGGGTACAGGCATCTGCTCGGAACATGATGAATAGAAATACAAGTTCCGAACGAGGCCATAGCACTGCCGGTTCGATTTCTCTCGCCGCGCACAAGAAGAAGATGGTACGATTTTGTCAATTATTTTTGGTATATTTAATATTAATATATGAACTGTGAAATAGGAGGAGCAAAATCCGGGATCGAAAATCGGATTCCTCGATGTACTTAAGAGGGGGAAGGTTCGTAAACAGCGTACTCCTGGAGGAGAAGTTCAGTACGTCGATGCGAAATCGCAGGCAATAATGGTAAATTATTTTCTTCTATTTTAATTATAATTTTAAATTTCATTAATACAAGTATTTGATTTTTATTATTTAATAGAATGCGTATGATGCACGAATGAGGGAGAAGCACGGTCCGGATTGGTTTGAGCAACACGGAGACAACCATCACGATTGGATGGCCGTGTCAGGAGGGAGGGCTCACGGACACTTCTATGGGATTGATTCCATCGTCGATCCGAATTTGTATAAAACACCGATAACACCAAGTTGGGGCACAGGAGGATCTAGCTCGTACGGACCGTCTCCGGAAGATATGGGGGAGTTGCGTAGTCAGCTCGCCGAGGAAAGAGAGAGGACTAGGAGGCTTGAGGAGCAAATGATGGCAATGCAGGGTTCCATTGCTCACCTGATGTCTCAGCAGAGTCGTCAGCAGGTAAGTAGGTTTTGCTTGTAAATACTTTTATATTCAATTGGTTTCATATTGAAATTATACTATGTTTTTAAGGGGCAGGGATCGGGATTATCTCCGGCAGGATCGGGTGCAGTACGGCGCGACGGATCGGGACGGACGAATTATTCGGTAGCGACGGACCTGCAGAACTTGATAATGTCTCCACTTTCACACCCGATGAACATGTCCCAGATGGATCGGATGCAGTCGCAAGAACTGCATCACACTCCGACGAGATATCAGCTGACGTCCTCGTCACAGCAGAGGCGGTACCGCCCCATCCCGTCATCTTCGCAAACGAATAATTGGACGGTATATCTTCCAATTTAATGTTTATATATATATATATATATATATATATATATATATATATACTTTCAACATGTCATTACAATTTTGTGTATCTTCTAATTTTAGGGCATGTTGGGATGTCCGTTTTTCTCGCCCAATGATGACGAAGCTATGAATTTCTAGAGCTACGATTTGGTTTGTAAAATTGTGCGTTGGATTTTATGTTTGTGTATTTGGTTGTATGTTTGTGAATTTGGTTGTATGTTTTGTGCGTTGGATTTGTGTGTGAATTTTCTGGGATTTGTGTTTGTGGTTGAATTTGCTCGTAGGATTTATGTTTGTGAGTTTGTGTATTTGGTTGTTTGTTCAATTTGCGCGTAGGATTTATGTTTGTGAGTTTGTGTATTTGGTTGTATGTTCACTTTGCATGTATGATTTATGTTTCTAAGTTTGCGTATTTGGTTGTATGATGAGTTTGTATATAATAATATTAATTATTTATATAATTAATAATTAATATAATTATATAATTATTTATATAATATAATTAATTATGAATTATTTATATA
Source organism: Luzula sylvatica (assembly GCA_946800325.1). Lineage (NCBI taxonomy): Eukaryota > Viridiplantae > Streptophyta > Magnoliopsida > Poales > Juncaceae > Luzula > Luzula sylvatica. The sequence continues at coordinate 2,421,585 of OX326961.1, forward strand.
ATAATTAATTATTTATATAATATATAATTAATACAATAGATAATTAATAATCAACAGAATTTTAAAATTAATATTATATATAATTAATTTATATAATTCATAATTAATATTATATATGATTAATTATTTATATTAATAATCAATAGCAGCATTATATTCATTAATATAATTTATCGAGTTGTAGGGTCGGCCCGCCCCAATAGGGATGCTAGTTGTAGGGTCCGCCCGCCCCAATAGGGATGCCAGTTGTAGGGTCGGCCCGCCCCAATAGGGATGCCAGTTGTAGGGTCGGCCCGCCCCTTTAAGCATCTGCTATTCGTACTGACACCATCCAGATCTGACACCCTTGTAGGGTCGGGCCGCCCCTTTAATACCCGCCCCAAATTTCTTATAGGGTCGGCCCGCCCCAGACAGGAACGCAGTCTTTAGGGACGCCGTTTTTGGGTCGCTTGGCTGCCCCAAAATCCTTTAGGGATGGTTTTCAGCCCTTATTGGGTCATCTTTGGCTGCCCCAAATGAACAGATGTGTTGTAGTGAGAAGTCTAACACCTTCAAAAAATTTCACTTACGATATTTTTTTTCAAATGTTAAATCTGAAGTGTAACAGAAACAAAATGTTCAATTTTCATGTCGTACTCAAAATACCCCGTAATTGAAGACTAACACACAGAAATTTCAATTTTTTCAAAAATGTCTTAAAATTACAAAAACAGAATTCTAACGCCTTCAAGAAATTCAATTATGATATTTTTAAAAAATATATTAAAAGTGAAGTGTAACACAAGCAAAATACTCAATTTTCATGTCGTACTCGAAATACTACGTAATTGAAGACTAACACACACAAATTTCATTTTTTTCAAATATTTCAGAAAAATGCAACAACAGAAGTCTAACACCATAAAAAAACAATTATGATATTTTTTTGAAATGTTAAATTTGAAGTGTAACTCAAGTAAAACACTCAATTTTCATGCCGTACTTTAAATACTCCGTAATTGAAGACTAACACACACAAATTTCAATTTTTTCGAAAATTTCTTAAAAATGCAAAAACAGAAGACTAACGCCTTCAAGAAATTCAATTATGATATTTAAAAACAAAAAAAATAAAAATTGAAGTGTAACACAGGGCAAATACGAATTTTTCATGTCATACTCGAAATACTCCGTAATTGAAGACTAACAAACACAAATTTCAATTTTTTTCAAAAAATTCTTAAAAAGTCAAAAACTGTAGGCTAACCCCTAAAAAAAAAAAATTAAATTATGATATTTTTTTTAAAAATGTTAAAATTGAAGTGTAACAATAGAAAAATACTCAATTTTCATGTCGTACTTAAAATACTCCGTAATTGAATACTAACACACACAAATTTCAATTTTTTTACAAAATTCTTAAAAAGTCAAAAATAGAAGTCTGACACCTTCAAAAAATTTCAATTATGATATTTTTTTTCAAATGTTAAATCTGAAGTGTAACAGAAACAAAATGCTCAATTTTCATGTCGTACTCAAAATACTCTGTAATTGAAGACTAACACACACAAATTTCAATTTTTTCAAAAATTTATTAAAATTGCAAAAACAAAATTCTAACGCCTTCAAGAAATTCAATTATGACATTTTTAAAAAATATATTAAAATTGAAGTGTAACACAAGCAAAATACTCAATTTTCATGTCGTACTCGAAATACTACGTAATTGAAGACTAACACACAAATTTCATTTTTTTTCAAAAATTTCTTAAAAATGCAACCACAGAAGTCTAACCCCATCAAAAAAATTTAATTATGATATTTTTTTGAAATGTTAAATTTGAAGTGTAACAGAAGCAAAATACTCAATTTTCATGTCGTACTTTAAATACTCCGTAATTGAAGACTAACACACACAAATTTTAATTTTTTCGAAACTTTCTAAAAAATGCAAAAACAGAAGTCTAACGCATTGAAAAAATTCAATTATGATATTTTTTAAAAAAATATTAAAATAAAAGTGTAACACAAGAAAAATACTAAATTTTCATGTCGTACTCGAAATACTCCGTAATTGAAGACTAACACACACAAATTTGAATTTTTTCGAAAATTTCTTAAAAATGCAAAGACAAAACTCTAACGCCTTCAAAAAGTTCAATTATGATATTTAAAAACAAAAAAATAAAAATTGAAGTGTAACACAGGTCAAATACTCAATTTTCATGTCGTACTAGAAATACTCCGTAATTGAAGACTAACACACACAAATTTCAATTTTTTTCAGAAATATTTTAAAAAGTCAAAAACTGAAGGCTAACCCCTAAAAAAAAAATTAAATTATGATATTTTTTTTAAAAAATGTAAAAATTGAAGTGTAACAATAGAAAAATACTCAATTTTCATGTCGTACTTAAAATACTCCGTAATTGAGGACTATCACACACAACTTTCAATTTTTTTACAAAATTCTTAAAAAGTCAAAAATAGAAGTCTAACACCTTCAAAAAATTTCAATTATGGTATTTTATTTCAAATGTAAAATCTGAAGTGTAACAGGAAGAAAATGCTCAATTTTCATGTCGTACTCAAAATACTCCGTAATTGAAGACTAACACACACAAATTTAAATTTTTTCAAAAATTTCTTAAAATTGCAAAAACAGAATTCTATGGCGTTCAAGAAATTCAATTATGATATTTTTAAAAAATTTATTAAAATTGAATTGTAACACAAGCAAATTACTCAATTTTCATGTCGTACTCGAAATACTACGTAATTGAAGACTAACACACAAAAATTTCATTTTTTTCAAAAAATTCTTAAAAATGCAACCACAGAAGTCTAACACCATAAAAAAAAATTCAATTATGATATTTTTTTGAAATGTTAAATTTGAAGTGTAACTCAAGCAAAATACTCAATTTTCAGGTCTTACTTTAAATACTCCGTAATTGAAGACTAACACACACAAATTTTAATTTTTTCGAAACTTTCTGAAAAATGCAAAAACAGAAGTCTAAAGCCTTGAAAAAATTCAATTATGATATTTTTTGAAAAGAATATTAAAATAAAAGTGTAACACAAGGAAAATACTTAATTTTCATGTCCTACCCGAAATACTCCGTAATTGAAGACTAACACACACAAATTTGAATTTTTTGGAAAATTTCTTAAAAATGCAAAGACAAAAGTCTAACGCCTTCAAAAAGTTCAATGTTGATATTTAAAAAAAATATATTAAAATTGAAGTGTAACACAAGCCAAATACGAAATTTTCATGTCGTACTCGAAATACTCCGTAATTGAAGACTAACTCACACAAATTTTAATTTTTTTAAAACATTTTTTAAAAAGTCAAAAACTGTAGTCTAGCCCCTAAAAAAAAAATTAAATTATGAAATTTTTTTAAAAAATTGTAAAATGGAAGTGTAACAATAGAAAAATACTCAATTTTCATGTCGTACTTAAAATACTCCGTAATTGAAGACTAACACACACAGATTTCAATTTTTTTACAAAATTCTTAAGAAGTCAAAAATAGAAGTCTAAGACCTTCAAAAAAATTCAATTATGCTATTTTTTTTCAAATGTTAAATCTGAAGTGTAACACAAGGAAAATACTCAATTTTCATCTCGTACTCGAAATACTCCGTAATTGAAGACTAACACACACAAATTTCAAATTTTTCGAAAATTTCATTAAAATGCAAAGACAAAAGTCCAACGCCTTCAATAAGTTCAATTATGATATTTTTAAAAAAATATATTAAAATTGCAGTGTAACACAACCCAAATACTGAATTTTAATGCCGTACTCGAAATACTCCGTAATTGAAAACTAACACACACAAATTTCAATTTTTTTCAAAAAGTTCTTAAAAATTCAAAAACTGAAGTTTAGCCCCTTCAAAAAATTCAATTATGAATTTTTTTTTTTAAAATGTTAAAATTGAAGTGTAACACTAGAAAAGTACTTAATTTTCATGTCATACTTAAAATACTCCATAATTAAAGATTAACACACACAAATTTCAATTTTTTAAATAAATTCTTAAAAATTCAAAAATAGAAGTCTGACGCCTTCAAAAAAATTCAATTATGCTATTTTTTTTCAAATGTTAAATCTGAAGTGTAACACAAGGAAAATATTCAATTTTCATGTCGTATTCAAAATACTCCGTAAATGAAGATTAACACACACAAATTTCATTTATTTTACAAAATTCTTAAAAAGTCAAAAATAGAAGTCTAACCTTCAAAAAAAATTCAATTATGATATTTTTTTTCAAATGTTAAATCTGAAGTGTAACACAAGGAAAATACTAAATTTTCATGTCGTACTCGAAATACTACGTAATTGAAGACAAACTCACACAAATTTCAATTTTTTTAAAAAATTTCTTAAAAAGTCAAAAACTGTAGTCTAGCCCCTAAAAAAAAAATTAAATTATGATATTTTTTTAAAAAATTGTTAAAGGGAAGTGTAACAATAGAAAAATACTCAATTTTCATGTCGTACTTAAAATACTCCGTAATTGAAGACTAACACACACAAATTTCAATTTTTTTACAAAATTCTTAAGAAGTCAAAAATAGAAGTCTAACACCTTCAAAAAATTTCAATTATGATATGTTTTTTCAAATGTTAAATCTGAAGTGTAACAGGAAGAAAATGCTCAATTTTCATGTCGTACTCAAAATACTCCGTAATTGAAGACTAACACACACAAATTTCAATTTTTTAAAAAATTTATTAAAAATGCAAAAATAGAATTCTAACACCTTCATGAAATTCAATTATGATATTTTGAAAAAATATATTCAAACTATTCAAATTGAAGTGTAACACAAGCAAAATACTCAATTTTCATGTCGTACTCGAAATACTACGTAATTGAATACTAACAGACACAAATTTCATTTTTTTCAAAACATTCTTAAAAATTCAACAACAGAAGTCTAACACCATCAAAAAAATTCAATTATGATATTTTTTTGAAATGTTAAATTTGAAGTGTAACTCAAGCAAAATACTCAATTTTCATTTCGTACTTTTAATACTCCGTAATTCAAGACAAACACACACAAATTTTAATTTTTTCGAAACTTTCTTAAAAATGCAAAAACAGAAGTCTAACGCCTTGAAAAAAATTCAATTATCATATTTATTAAAAAAATATTAAAATTAAAGTGTAACACAAGGAAAATACTCCATTTTCATGTCGTACTCCAAATACACTGTTATTGAAGATTTACACACACAAATTTCATTTTTTTCAAAAATTTCTTAAAAATGCAAAAACCTAATTTTATCAACTACCAAAAATTCAATTATGATATTTTTTAAAACAAAATGTAAAAATTGAAGTGTAACACAAGAAAAAGACTCAATTTTCTAGAAGTAGTCGAAATATTCCGTAATTGAAGACTAGCACTGACAAATTTAAATTTTTTCCAAAATTTCGTAAAAATGCAAGGACAAAAGTCTAACACCTTTCAAAAAGTTCTTAAAAATTCAAAAACTGAAGTTTAGCCCCTTCAAAAAAATTAAATTATGATATATTTTTTAAAATGTTCAAATTGAAGTGTAACACTAGAAAAATACTTAATTTTCATGTCGTACTTAAAATACTCCGTAATTGAAGACTAACACACACAAATTTCAATTTTGTAAAAAAATTCTTAAAAAGTCAAAAATAGAAGTCTAACACCCTCAAAAAAATTCAATTATGATATTTTTTTTCAAATGTTAAATCTGAAGTGTAACACAAGGAAAATACTCAATTTTCATGTCGTACTCGAAATACTCCGTAATTGAAGACTAACCCACACAAATTTCAATTTTTTCAAAAATTTCTTAAAAATGCAAAGACAAAAGTCTAACGCCTTCAAAAAGTTCAATTATGATATTTTAAAAAAAAAATATTAAAATTGAAGTGTAACAAAACCAAAATACTGAATTTTCATGTCGTACTCGAAATACTCCGTAATTGAAGACTAACACACACAAATTTCAATTTTTTTTAAAAATTTCATAAAAAGTCAAAAACTGAAGGATAACACCTCAAAAAAAATTTAAATTATGATATTTTTTTAAAACATGTTAAAAATGAAGTGTAACACTAGAAAAATACTCAATTTTCATGTCGTACTTAAAATACTCCGTAATTGAAGACTAACACACACAAATTTCAATTTTTTAAAAAAATTCTTAAAAATTCAAAAATAGAAGTCTGACACCTTAAAAAAAAAAATTCAATTATGCTATTTTTTTTAAAATGTTAAATCTAAAGTGTAACACAAGGAAAATACTCAATTTTCATGTCCTACTCAAAATACTCCGTAATTGAGGACTAACACACACAAATTTTATTTTTTTTACAAAATTCTTAAAATGTCAAAAATAGAAGTCTGACACCTTAAAAAAAAATTCAATTATGCTATTTTTTTTCAAATTGTATATCTGAAGTGTAACACAAGGAAAATACTCAATTTTCATGTCGTACTCGAAATACTCCTTAATTGAAGACTAACACACACAAATTTGAATTTTTTGGAAAATTTCTTAAAAATGCAAAGACAAAAGTCTAACGCCTTCAAAAAGTTCAATTATGATATTTTAAAAAAAATATATTAAAATTGAAGTGTAACACAACCCAAATACTGAATTTACTTGTCGTACTCGAAATACTCCGTAATTAAAGACTAACACACACAAATTTCAATTTTTTTCAAACATTTCTTAAAAAGTCAAAAACTGAAGGCTAACCCCTCAAAAAAAATTAAATTATGATATTTTTTAAAAAATGTTAAATTTGAAGGGTAACACTAGAAAAATACTCAATTTTCATATCGTACTTAAAATACTGCGTAATTGAAGACTAACACACACAAATTTCAATTTTTTAAAAAAATTCTTAAAAATTCAAAAATAGAAGTCTGACACCTTCAAAAAAAAAATTCAATTATGCTATTTTTTTTTCAAATGTTAAATCTGATGTGTAACACAAGGAAAATACTCAACTTTCATGTCGTACTCGAAATACTCCGTAATTGAAGACTAACACACAGAAATTTCAATTTTTTCGGAAATTTCTTAAAAATGCCAAGACAAAAGTCTAACGCCTTCAAAAAGTTCAGTTATGATATTTAAAAAAAAATATATTAAAATTGAAGTGTAACACAAGCAAAATACTCAATTTTCATGTCGTACTCGAAATACTCCGTAATTGAACACTAACACACACAAATTTTAATTTTTTTCAAAAAGTTATTAAAAATTCAAAAACTGAAGTTTAGCCCCTTCAAAAAATTCAATTATGATATATTTTTTTAAATGTTGAAATTGAAGTGTAACACTAGAAAAATACTTAATTTTCATGTCATACTTAAAATACTGTAATTAATTAAAGACTAACACACACAAATTTCAATTTTTTAAATAAATTCTTAAAAATTCAAAAATCGAAGTCTGGCGCCTTAAAAAAAATTCAATTATGCTATTTTTTTTTCAAATGTTAAATCTGAAGTGTAACAAAAGGATGATACTCAATTTTTCATGTCGTACTCAAAATACTCCGTAATTGAAGACTAACACACACAAATTTCATTTTTTTTGCAAAATTCTTAAAAAGTCAAAAATAGAAGTCTAACACCTTCAAAAAAATTCAATTACGATATTTTTTTTCAAATGTTAAATATGAAGTGTAACACAAGGAAAATACTCAATTTTCATATCGTACTCGAAATACTCCGTTATTGAAGACTAACACACACAAATTTCATTTTTTTCAAAAAATTCTTAAAAATGCAACCACAGAAGTCTAACACCATCAGAAAAATTCAATTATGATATTTTTTTGAAATGTTAAATTTGAAGTGTAACTCAAGCAAAATACTCAATTTTCATGTCGTACTCAAAATACTCCTTAATTAAAGACTAACACACACAAATTTCATTTTTTTTACAAAATTCGTAAAAAGTCAAAAATAGAAGTCTGACACCCTAAAAAAAATTCAATTATGATATTTTTTTTCAAATGTTAAATCTGAAGTGTAACACAAGGAAAATACCTAATTTTCATGTCGTACTCGAAATACTCCGTAATTGAAGACTAACACACACCAATTTCAATTTTTTCGAATATTTCTTAAAAATGCAAAGACAAAAGTCTAACTCCTTCAAAAAGTTCAATTATGATATTTTTAAAAAAAATATATTAAAATTGAAGTGTAACAAAACCAAAATACTGAATTTTCATGTCGTACTCGAAATACTCCGTAATTTAAGACTAACACACACAAATTTCAATTTTTTTCAAACATTTCTTAAAAAGTAAAAAACTGAAGGATAACACCTCAAACAAAATTGAAATTATGATATTTTTTCAAAACATGATAAAATTGAAGTGTAACACTAGAAAAATACTCAATTTTCATGTCGTACTTAAAATACTACGTAATTGAAAACTAACACACACCAATTTCAATTTTTTAAAAAAATTCTTACAAATTCAAAAATAGAAGTCTGACACCTTCAAAAAAATTCAATTATGCTATTTTTTTTCAAATGTTAAATCTGAAGTGTAACACAAGGAAAATACTCAATTTTCATGTCGTACTCAAAATACTCCGTAATTGAAGACTAAAACACATAAATTTCATTTTTTTAACAAAATTCTAAAAATGTCAAAAATAGAAGTCTAACACCTTCAAAAAAAATTCAATTGTGCTATTTTTTTTTCAAATGTTAAATCTGAAGTGTAACACAAGGAAAATACTAAATTTTCATGTCGTACTCGAAATATTCCGTAATTGAAGACTAACACACACAAATTTCAATTTTTTCGAAAATTTCTTAAAAATGCAAAGAAAAAAGTCTAACGCCTTCAAAAAGTTCAATTATAATATTTTAAAAAAAAATATTAAAATTGAAGTGTAACACAACCCAAACACTGAATTTGCATGTCGTACTCGAAATACTCCGTAATTGAAGACTAACACACACAAATTTCAATTTTTTTCAAACATTTCTTAAAAACTCAAAAACTGAAGGCTAACCCCTAAAAAAAAATTAAATTATGATATTTTTTAAAAATTGTTAAATTTGAAGGGTAACACTAGAAAAATACTCAATTTTCATGTCGTACTTAAAATACTCCGTAATTGAAGACTATCACAGACAAATTTCTATTTTTTAAAAAAATTCTAAAAAATTCAAAAATGGAAGTCTGACACCTTCAAAAAAATTCAATTATGCTATTTTTTTTCAAATGTTAAATCTGAAGTGTAACACAAGGAAAATACTCAATTTTCATGTCGTACTCGAAATACTCCGTAATTGAAGACTAACAAATAGAAATTTCAATCTTTTCGAAAATTTCTTAAAAATGCAAAGACAAAAGTCTAACGCCTTCAAAAAGTTCAATTATGATATTTCAAAAAATATATATTAAAATTGAAGTGTAACACAAGCAAACTACAAAATTTTCATTTCATACTCGAAATACTCCGTAATTGAAGACTAACACACACAAATTTCAATTTTTTTAAAAAATTTCTTAAAAGGCAAAAACTGAAGGCTAACCCCTAAAAAAATTAAATTCTGATATTTTTTAAAAAAATTGTAAATTGAAGTGTTACAATACAAAAATACTCAATTTTCATGTCGTATTTAAAATACTCCGTAATTGAGGACTAACACACAAAAATATTTAATTTTTTTAGAAAATTCTTAGAAAGTCAAAAATAGAAGTCTAACACCTTCAAAAAATTTTAATTATGATATTTTTTTTCAAATGTTAAATATTAAGTGTAACAGAAGGCAAACACTTAATTTTCATGTCGTACTCAAAACACTCCGTAATTGAAGACTAGCACACACAAATTTCTATTTTTTCAAAAATTTCTTAAAATTGCAAAAACCTAATTCTATCAACTTCCAAAAATTCAATTATGATATTTTTTAAAACAAAATGTTAAAATTTAAGTGTAACACAAGATAAATACTCAATTTTCTAGTCGTACTCAAAATACTCCGTAATTGAAGACTAGCACTGACAAATTTAAATTTTTTCCAAAATTTCGCAAAAATGCAAATAATTAAGTCTAGCACCTTCAAAAAATTCAATTATGTTATATTTTTTTTCAAATGTTAAATCTGAAGTGTAACACAAGGAAAATACTCAATTTTCATGTCGTACTCAAAATACTCCGTAATTGAAGACTAACACACACAAATTTTAATTTTTTCGAAAATTTCTCAGAAAAGCAAAGGCAAAAGTCTAACGCCTTCAAAATGTCCAATTATGATATTTTTAAAAATATATATTAAAATTGAAGTGTAACACAAGCCAAATACTGATTTTCATGTCGTACTTAAAATACTCCGTAATTGAAGACTAACGCACACAAATTTCAATTTTTTTCAAAAAGTTCTTAAAAATTCAAAAACTGAGGTTTAGCCCCTTAAAAAAATACAATTATGATATTTTTTTAAATGTTAAAATTGATTCTCAATTTTCATGTCGTACTTAAAATACTCCGTAATTTAAGACTAACACTCGCAAATTTCAATTTTTTAAAAAAATTCTAAAAAATTCCAAATTAGAAGTTTGACACCTTCAAAAAAATTCAATTATGCTATTTTTTTTCAAATGTTAAATCTGAAGTGTAACACAAGGAAAATACTCAATTTTCATGTCGTACTCAAAATGCTCCGTAATTGAAGACTAACACACACAAATTTCATTTTTTTTTACAAAATTCTTAAAAAGTCAAAAATAGAAGTCTAACACCTTCACAAAAATTCAATTATGATTTTTTTTTCAAATGTTAAATCCGAAGTGTAACACAAGGAAAATACTCAATTTTCATGTCCTACTCGAAATACTCCGTAATTGTAGACTAACACACACAAATTTCATGTTTTTCGAAAATTTCTTAAAAATGCAAAGACAAAAGACTAACGCCTTCAAAAAGTTCAATTATGATATTTCAAAAAAAATATATTAAAATTGAAATGTAACACAACCCAAATACTGAATTTTCATGTCGTACTCGAAATACTCCGTAATTGAAGACTAACACACACAAATTTTAATTTTTTTCAAAAATTTCTTAAAAAGTCAAAAGCTGAAGGATAACCCATCAAAAAAAAAATTAAATTTTGATATTTTTTTAAAAAATGTGAAAATTGACGTGTAACAATAGAAAAATACTCAATTTTCACGTCGTACTTAAAATACTCCGTAATTGAAGACTAACACACACAAATTTCAATTTTTTTACAAAATTCTTAAAAAGTCAAAAATAGAAGTCTAACACAAGAAAAATACTCATAAAATTTGTGTATTTTTAAATGTTAAATCTGAAGTGTAACAATAGAAAAATACTCAATTTTCATGTCGTACTAAAAATACTCCATAATTGAAGACTAACACACACAAATTTCAATTTTTTCAAAAATTTCTTAAAAATTCAAAAACAGAATTCGAACGCCTTCAAGAAATTCAATTATGATTTTCAATTATGACATTTTTAAGAAATATATTAAAATTGAAGTGTAACACAAGCAAAATACTCAATTTTCATGTCCTCGAAATACTACGTAATTGAAGACTAACACACACAAATTTCATTTTTTCAAAAAATTCTTAAAAAGGCTACCACAGAAGTCTAACACCATCAAAAAAATTCAATTATGATAGTTTTTTGAATGTTAAATTTGAAGTGTAACTCAAGCAAAATACTCAAATTTCATGTCGTACTTTAAATGCTCCGTAATTGAAGACAGAAGTCTAACGCCTTAAAAAAATTCAATTATGGTATTTTTTTTTAAAATATTAAAATTAAAGTGTAACGCAAGGAAAATGCACCATTTTTATGTCGTACTACAAGTACACTGTTATTGCAGATTTACACACACAAATTTCATTTTTTTCGAAAATTTCTTAAAAATGCAAAAACTGAAGTCTAACACCTTCCAAAAATTTAATGAAGATATTTTTTTAAAAAACTGTTAAAATTCGAGTGTAACAGAAGAAAAAATACTCAATTTTCATGTCGTACTCAAAATACTCCATAATTGTAGACTCTCACACTCAAATTTCTATTTTTTTCAAAAATTTCTTTAAAATTGAAAAACTGAAGTCTAACGCCTTCAAAAAAATCAATTATTATATTTATTACAAAAATAATAAAATTGAAGTGTAACACAAGTAAATTACCCAATTTTCATGTCGTACTCGAAATACTCCGTAATTGAAGACTAACACACACCAATTTCAATTTTTTCGAAAAGTTCTTAAAAATGCAAAAAACAGAAATTTAACGCCTTCAAAAAATTCAATTATGATATTTTAAAAAAAATATTAAAATTGAAGTTCAACACAAGTAAAATACTAAATTTTCATGTCCTACTCGAAATACTCCGTAATTGAAGAATAGCATACACAAATTTCAATTTTTTTCAAAAATTTCTTAAAAATGCAAAAATTGAAGTCTTACACCTTCCAAAAACTCATTTAAGATACATTTTTAAAAAACTGTTCAAATTCTAGTGTAACAGAAGAAAAATAATCAATTTTAATGTCGTACTCAAAATACTCCATAATTGATGACTAACACACCCAAATTTCAATTTTTTTCAAAAATTTCTTAAAAATTCAAAAACTGAAGTCAAACACCTTCAAAAAAATCAATTATGATATTTTTTTAAAAATATTAAAATTGAAGTGAAACACAAGTGAAATATCCAATTTTCATGTCGCACTCGAAATACTCCGTAATTGAAGACTAACGCACACCAATTTCAATTTTTTTGAAATTTTTTTAAAAATGCAAAAACAGAAGTCTAACGACTTCCAAAAATTCAATAAGGATATTTTAAAAAATATATTAAAATTGAAGTGTAACACAAGTAAAATACTCAATTTTCATGTTGTACTCGAAATACTCCGTAATTGAAGACTAACAAACACAAATTTCGTTTTTTTCATAAATTTCTTAAAAATGCAAAAACTGAAGTCTTACACCTTCCAAAAACTCATTTAAGATATTTTTTTAAAAAAATTTAAAATTCATGTGTAACAGAAGAAAAATACTCAATTTTCATGTCGTACTCAAAATACTCCTTGATTGAAGACTAACACACCCAAATTTCAAATTTTTTCAAAAATTTCTTAAAAATTCAAAAACTGAAGTATCACACCTTCAAAAAAATCAATTATGATATTTTCTTAAAAATATAAAAATTGAAGTGTAACACAAGTAAAATATCCAATTTTCATGTCGTACTCGAAATACTCCGTAATTGAATACTAACATACACAAATTTCAATTTTTTTCAAAAATTTCATAAAAATGCAAAAACTGAAGTCTCACACCTTCCAAAAACTAATTTGATATATTTTTTTAAAAAACTGTTAAAATTCAAGCGTAACACAAGAAAAATACTCAATTTTCATGTCGTACTCAAAATACTCCATAATTGAAGACAAACACACTCAAATTTTAATTTTTTTCAAAAATTTCTTCAAAATTCAAAAACTGAAATCTAACACCTTCAAAAAAATCAATTAGGATATTTTTTTAGAAATGTTAAAATTGAAGTATAACACAAGAAAAATACTCAATTTTCATGTCGTACTTAAAATAGTCCGTAATTGAAGTCTAACGCCTTCAAAAAATTCAATTATGATTTTTTTTTATAAAATGTTAAAATTCCAGTGTTAAAGAAGAAAAATGCTCAATTGTCATATTGTACTCAATATACTCCATAATTGTAGACTGACACACTCAAATTTCTATTTTTTTCAAAAATTTCTTTAAAATTCAAAAACTGAAGTACGCCTTCAAGAAAATCAATTATGATATTTATTACAAAAATATTAAAATTGAAGTGTAACACAAGTAAAATACCCAATTTTCATGTCGTACTCGAAATACTCCGTAATTGAAGACTAACATACACAAATTTCAATTTTTTTTAAAAATTTCTCAAAAATTCAAAAACTGAAGTCAAACACCTTCCAAAAAATCAATTATGATTTATTTTTAAAAATATTAAAATTGAAGTGTAACAAATGTAAAATATCCAATTTTCATGTCGTATTCGAAATACTCCGTAATTGAAGACTAACACACACCAATTTCAATTTTCTTGAAATTTTTTTAAAATGCAAAAACAGAAGTCTAACAACTTCTAAAAATTGAATTATGATATTTTAAAAAATATATTAAAATTGAAGCGTAACAAAAGTAAAATACTCAATTTTCATGTCGTACTCAAAATACTCCATAATTTAAGACTAACACACTCAAATTTCAATTTTTTCCAAACTTTCTTAAAAATTCAAAAACTGAAGTATAACACCTTCAAAGAAATCAATTATGATATTTTTTTTAAAAATGTTAAAATTGAAGTGTAACACAATTAAAATACTCAATTTTCATGTCGTTCTTGAAATACTCCATAATTGAAGACTAACACACACAAATTTGAATATTTTTCAAAAATTTCTAAAAAATGAAAAAACAGAATTCTAACACCTTCCAAAAATTCAATTCCGATATTTTTTTCAAAAAATATTAAAATTCAAGTGTAAAAGAAGAAAAATAATCAATTTTCATGTCGTACTCGAAATACTCCGTAATTGAAGACTAACACACTCAAATTTCAATTTTTTTCGTAAATTTCTTAAAAATATAAAAACAGAAGTGTAACGCCTTCAAAAAATTCAATTGAGATATTTTTTTCAAAAAAATGTTAAAATTCTTGTGTTACAGAAGAAAAATACTCAATTTTCATGTCGTACTCAAAATACTCCATAATTGAAGACTAACACACTCAAATTTCAATTTTTACCAAACTTTCTTAAAAATTGAAAAACTGAAGTGTAACACCTTTAAAGAAATCAATTATGATATATTTTTTTAAAATGTTAAAATTTAAGTGTAACACAATTAAAATACACAATTTTCATGACGTACTCGAAATACTCCATAATTGAAGACTAACACACTGGAATTTCAAGTGTAACAGAAGAAAAATACTAAATTTTCATGTCGTACTCAAAATACTCCATAATTGAAGACTAACACACTAGAATTTCAATTTTTTTCAAATATTTTGTACAAATTCAAAAAATGAAGTCTACCTTCAAAAAAATTAATTATGATATATTATTTTTAAATGTTAAAATTGAAGTGTAACACAAGAAAAATACTCAATTTTCATGTGGTCCTTAAAATAGTCCGTAATTGAATACTTACACACACCAATTTCCAATTTTTCGAAAATTTCTTAAAAATGCAAAAAAAGAAGTCTAACGCCTTCAAACAATTCAATTATGATATTTAAAAAAAAAAGTATTAAAATTCAAGTGTAACACAAGTACAATACTCAATTTTCATGACGTACCCAAAATACTCCATAATTGAAGACTAACACACCCAAATTTCTATTTTTTTCAAATATTTCTTAAAAATTTCAAAAACTGAAGTCTGTAACACCTTCAAAAAAATCAATTATGATATTTTTTTGAAAATATTAAAATTGAAGTGTAACACAAGTAAAATACCCAATTTTCATGTCGTACTCGAAATACTCTGTAATTGAAGACTAACACACACCAATTTCATTTTTTTATAAAATTTCTTAAAAATTCAAAAACAGAAATCTCGCCTTCAAAAAATTCAATTATGATATTTTAAAAAAAATATTGAAATTTAAGTGTAACACAAGTAAAATACTCAATTTTTTTTGTTGTACTTGAAATACACCATAATTGAATACTAACACACACAAATTTCAATTTGTTTCAAAAATTTCTCAAAAATGCAAAAACAGAAGTCTAACCCCTTCCAAAAATTCTATTAAGATATTTTAAAAAAAAACATACTAAAATTCAAGTGTAACAGAAGAAAAATAATCAATTTTCATGTCGTACTCAAAATACTCCATAACTGAAGTCTACCACCTTCCAAAAATTTAATTAAGGTATTTTTTTAAAAAACTGTTAAAATTCAAGTGTAACAGAAGAAAAGTACTCAATTTTCATGTCGTACTCAAAATACTCCGTAATTGAAGACTAACACACTCAAATTTCAATTTTTTCAAAAATTTCTTTAAAATTCAAAAACTGAAGTCCGCCTTCAAAAAAATCAATTATGATATTTATTAAAAAATATTAAAATTGAAGTGTAACACAAGTAAAATACCCAATTTTCATGTCGTACTCGAAATATTCCGTAATTGAAGACTAACACACACCAATTTCAATTTATTCGAAAATTTCTTAAAAATACAAAAACAGAAGTCTAACGCCTTCCAAAAATTCAATTATGATATTGTAAAAAAAATATTAAAATTGAAGTGTAAGACAAGTAAAATACTCAATTTTCATGTCGTACTGGAAATACTCCGTAATTGAATACTAACACACACAAATTTCATTTTTTTCAAAAATTTCTTAAAAATGCAAAAACTGAAGCGTAACCCCTACCAAAAATTTAGTTAAGATAATTTTTTTAAATAATGTTAAAATTCAAGTGTAACAGAAGGGAAAATACTCAATTTTCATGTCGTACTCAAAATACTCCATAATTGAAGACTAACACACTCAAATTTCAATTTTTTTAAATTTTTTGTAAAAATTCAAAAAATGAAATCTAACACCTTAAAAAAAAATCAATTATGATATTTTTTTTAAAAATGTGAAAATTGAAGTGTAACACAAGAAAAATACTCAATTTTCATGTGGTACTTAAAATAGTCCGTAATTGAAGACTAACACACGCCAATTTCAATTTTTTCGAAAATTTCTTAAAAAATGCAAAAACAGAAGTCTAACACCTTCAAAAAATTCAATTATGATATTTATAAAAATATATTAAAATTTAAGTGTAACACAAGTAAAATACCCAATTTTCATGTCGTACTCGAAATACTCCGTAATTGAAGACTAACACACCCCAATTTCAATTTTTTTTAAAATTTCTTAAAAATTCAAAATCAGAAGTATAACGCCTTCAAAAAAATTCAATTATGATATTTTAAAAAAAATACTGAAATTCAAGTGTAACAGAAGAAAAATAATCAATTTTCATGTCGTACTCGAAATACTCCGTAATTGAAGACTAACACACAGAAA
Source organism: Luzula sylvatica (assembly GCA_946800325.1). Classification (NCBI taxonomy): domain Eukaryota; kingdom Viridiplantae; phylum Streptophyta; class Magnoliopsida; order Poales; family Juncaceae; genus Luzula; species Luzula sylvatica. The sequence continues at coordinate 2,438,720 of OX326961.1, forward strand.
ATTCAATTTTTTTCAAAACTTTCTTAAAAATACAAAAACTGAAGTCTAACACCTTCCAAAAACTCATTTAAGATATTTTTTTAAAAAATGTTAAAATTGAAGTGTAACACCAAAAAAACTATTCAATTTTCATGTCGTTCTTAAAATAGTCCGTAATTGAAGACTAACACACAACAATTTCAATTTTTTCAAAAAGTTCTAAAAAATGCAAAAAACAGAAGTCTAACGCCTTCAAAAAAATTCAATTATGATATTTTAAAAAAAAGTATTAAAATTCAAGTCTAACACAAGTACAATACTCAATTTTCATGGCGTACTCGAAATACTACATAATTGAAGACTAACACACACAAATTTCATTTTTTTCCAAAATTTCTTAAATATGCAAAAACTGAAATCTAACACTTTCCAAAAATTCAATTAAGATATTTTTTTTAAAAATGTGAAAATTCAAGTGTAACAGAAGAAAAATACTCAATTTTCATGTCGTACTCAATATACTCCATAATTGAAGACTGACAAACTCAAATATCAATTTTTTGCAAAAATTTCTTAAAAATGCAAAAACTGAAGTGTAACACCTTCAAAAAAATCAATTATGATATTTTTAAAAAATATTAACATTGAAGTGTAACACAAATAAAATACCCAATTTTCATGTCGTACTCGAAATACTCCGTAATTGAAGACTAAAACAAATAAATTTCTATTTTTTGAAAAAATTTATTAAAAATACAATAACTGATGTCTAACACCTTCTAAAAATTTAATTAAGATATATTTTTTAAAAAAGCTGTTAAAATTCAAGTATAACAGAAGAAAAATATTCTATTTTCATGTCGTACTCAAAATACTAAATAATTGAAGACTAACACACTCAAATTTTAATTTTTTTCAAAAATTTCTTAAAACATCAAAAACTGAAGTCTAACACCTTCCAAAAATTCAATTAAGATATTTTTTTTTAAAAATGTTAAAATTCAAGTGTAACAGAAGAAACATAATCAATTTTCATGTCGTAATCAAAATACTCCATAATTGAAGACTAACACACTCAAATTTCAATTCTTTTCAAAAATTTCATAAAAATTCAAAAACTGAAGTCTAACACCTTCAAAAAAATAATTACGATATATTTTTTTAAAATGTTAAATTTGAAGTGTACCACAAGAAAAATACTCAATTTTCATGCCGTACTCAAAATAGTCTGTAATTGAAGACTAACACACACCAATTTCAGTCTTTTCGAAAATTTCTTAAAAATGCAAAAACAGAAGTCTAACGCCTTCGTTGAATTCAATTATGATATTTAAAAAAAAAATTAAAATTGAAGTGTAACACAAGTAAAATACTCAATTTTCATGTCGTACTCGAAATACTCCGTACTTGAAGACTCACACACACAAATTTCCTTCTTTTCAAAAATTTCTTAAAACTGAAAAAACTGAAGTCTAACACCTTCCAAAAATTCAATTAAGATATTTTTTTTTAAAACTATTAAAATTCAATTGTAACAGAAGAAAAATACTAAATTTTCATGTCATACTCAAAGTACTCCATAATTGAAGACTGACAAACCCAAATTTCAATTTTTTTCAAAAATTTCTTAAAAATTCAAAAACTGAAGTCTAACACCTTAAAAAAAATCAATTACGATATTTTGAAAAAAAATATTAAATTGAAGTGTAACACAAGAAAAATACTCAATTTTCATGTCGTACTCGAAATAGTCCGTAATTGAAGACTAACACTCCCCAATATCAATTTTTTCGAAAATTTCTTAAAAATGCAAAAACAGAAGTCTAAGGCCTTCAAAAAATTCAATTGAGATATTTTTTATATAATATGTTAAAATTCAAGTGTAACAGAAGAAAAATACTCAATTTTCATGTCACACTCAAAATACTCCATAATTGAAGACTAACATACTCAAATTTCAATTTTTTCCAAAATTTATTAAAAATTCAAAAACTGAAGTCTAACACCTTCAAAAAAATAAATTATGATATATTTTTTAAAAATGTAAAAATTGAAGTGTACCACAAGAAAAATACTCAATTTTCATGTCGTACTTAAAATGGTCCGTAATTGAAGACAAACACACCCCAATTTCAATTTTTTCGAAAATTTCTTAAAAATGCAAAAACTGAAGTTTAACGCCTTAAAAAAATTCAATTGAGATATTTTTTTTATAATGTGTCTAAATTCAAGTGTTACAGAAGAAAAATACTCAATTTTCATGTCGTATTCTAAATACTCCATAATTGAAGACAAACACACTCAAATTTCAATTTTTTCCAAAATTTCTAAAAAATTCAAAAGCTGAAGTCTAACACCTTCAAAAAAATCAATTATAATATTTTTTTTAAATATGTTAAAATTGAAGTGTACCACCACAAATATATTCAATTTTCATGTCATACTTAAAATAGTATGTAATTGAAGACTAACACACACCAATTTCAATTTTTTCGAAAATTTCTTAAAAATTCAAAAACTGAAGTCGCCTTCATAAAATTCAATTATGATATTTTTAAAAAAATTGGTAACACTGTAGTGTAACATGATGGTTAATTCTAACCTAGAGGGGGGGTAAATTCGGCAATCTAACTTATACTTAGTTTAGATTTAAACCTAATTTACGGTGCGGAATAAATAATAATTTGGATGATAAAGATGATACCGTACAAACACTTTGACACAAGATGTTTGTTTACGAAGTTCGGTAGGTGGTTGCTTTGTAGCTTTAACTCACCCTTTACTCGCTTAATTGACCGACTCAATTATTTGCGAGTACCTACGTCTCCGGGAATGCCTTGTGCCTCTTTTTGGCCTTCGATTGAATTCCAACTCAACTCGATTACAAGGATTTGCCTAGATCGATTTACACGCTTCTATCGATCTATAGCTTAGGCTCTTTACAATTTGTTGCACTAGCCTATTACACTTTTTCACTAATCGAGCTACAACGTGATCGGTCACGTGAGTGGGATACGATTAGTGGAGAATATCGAAAGTAGATCAACGATCTAAAGAGGTTTCTCAAGCTATCAATGGATATAGATAATCACAGCTTAGGGTTTCTCTCTTTTTAGGTTTGAAAGTTTGAAATTGAGGAAGTGAGAGAGAGAGACCCATGAAGGATTCTATTTATACTCTCTATAGAAATCCTTCAGAAAACTTGCAGTGCGTTCGAACGCATACAGTCCGTTCAGAACGCACTTGAAGTTTGCACTAGCCGTTTCAAAATAACGTGCAAGTACATCTTGGGTCCGTTCAAACGGACAATGTCCGTTCGTAACGGACTCAATTATACATAGCATTTTGCGTTCACAGGAACACGAGTCCGTTCAACGCACTGAAAAGTGGGTGAACGGATTCCAGGTTGTCCATTCGAACGCACATGTGTGTTCGTTCGAACGCACATATCCCTGTGACATATTTCCGTTCACAGGAAAGATTGTCCGTTCAACGCACTCAGAAGGTGAGTGAACGGATTCTAATTGTCCGTTAGAACGGACATGATTGTTCATTCGAACGCACACATCCCTGTGACACATTTCCGTTCACAGGAAAGATTGTCCGTTCAACGCACTCAGAAGGTGAGTGAACGGATTATAATTGTCCGTTCGAACGGACATGATTGTTCGTTCGAACGCACACATCCCTGTGACACGTTTGGTTCTAATCAAGCTTTACAGTTTTGATATTTAGCAAGTCCGTTCTGAACGGACTTTGAGTTCGTTCAGAACGCACTTCCTGCTTGACTGAACTCTTTGTTATTTTGAACATGATTTTACTTGAGGTCTACTAGGTTTGTACCTATGGTTTATTTGTGGCGTATCCCACTCACGGAAGGCTTCAACATCTTGAGTCTTGATGTATTCCAATGGCCTTCCTTGTGTTCTTCTTTTCTTGTTTATCTTGAGACTTCATGTCCTGATTCTTGATGTAATCCAATGAACTCCTCCTTCACAAGTCCTCCTTCATCTTCGTATCGTACCTATGTTATCCTGCACTTTTCTGGATGTATACATTAGTACTGACAGTGTTTTGAAATAATCAAACTACCAGGAAATTTGAACCAACAAACTCCCCCTTTTGATTAATTTCAAAACACTGTCGGTTCGGAGAGTTTCATCATTTAGTTGAGAACTTTCCGTACGATCGTTTCTCCCCCATTTTGAAAGAGATCAAAAGGGCCAAGGAGACTTCAACAACGGAAGGCTCCCCCTAAATGCGAGCTCCCCCTCAAAGAATGAATTGATGAATGTATGAGCTCGTAAATATGATCAAATTCTTTTGTTTTGGAATGATGACAATCTTTTCAAAATTTAGCAGATTTTTAAGAAAATATAACAGTTTTGTGTGTGCGTTCTGAACGGAAAAAGTGGTGCGTTCGAACGCACTTGCCTCTGGACTGATAGGTTATATAGAAAGAAAATCCAAACTAGATGCAACAGTTTAAACTGACACTAAATCAAATCTACTCAGTTCAAGGCATGACACATGCCGATACAAACACACACACAACAATAAACAAGTCAAATTGTTCACAAACAAGAATCATGACATAACACACACAACACATTTAAACTTTTAACATCTCCGGCGATCACATCTCATTGGGGCCGGTGTAAGGGTTCTGTTCGGGTTGGGCGCTCGGATCAGTTGCGAAGAAGGCGTCGGTATTGAATTGTCCCGAGTTGGAGTCCGACGGATGCTCGGTGGTCTGATGAGGAGAGGTACGCGGGACTCGGTCTTGGGGTGCCGTGTACGGCCCGAAGCGATTTCCAAGGTGAACATAGAGATCGGAAAATTGACGACCCACATTCTCGATCATCCTGGTCTCGGAAGCATGCAGGTCCTCACGAAATGCGTCTCGCATTATTCGTCCATGTTTTTCAACCCGCTCATCCATCTCCTCGAATAACGCCTTCATATAAGCAAACCTCCTTTCGTCGTGTTCTGAAGGGGCGTTCGAGCTTTCTGCACGCTCCTTCTTCTTACGTTTTCTATCCGGGGCTTCACCGCTTAGGTCAGTATCGGCGGGGTCGGCGTTTTCCTCTTCCTCGGTTTGGGTGTCACCCTCCAGCCACCGAGTAGGATTGCGAGGAAGGTGGAATGCTTCCGCATCTTTGGAGGGACTGATAACCCAGCCATGTACATTCGATGAATACCGATATCCAAGACGTTGGAGGTTTGCTTTAGATGCGAGATTTGTTGGCTGTTCCGATCGGAAGTCCCAATCGTTCTCCGGGATTGAAAATCCTTGGAGTTCCAACATCCGGGCAATCAACGTTCCGTAAGGTAACGAGGCATTTCTTTGGCTCAGGACGCTTTCCATATGACTTAGTATGAGATAAGGCACATGGACGGGTAGTTCATCATTGTACCACATACGATACAATAGCATAATATTTCTATTTTCTAAGTTTGCCTTCAATTTTGCGACAGGAGTAAGAATATTATTACCGATTTCCCAAACGAATCTCTCAGGAGCTGCCAAGTGCGATGCCGATTCTTGTGACTGGTATCGATTTGTAACCACCTTCTTCATTGGTTCGATAATGGCGGCTTCGAGTCTTCCCTTCGTGCGTTGTAGATCTTCTCTCCATCATCCTTGAGACCCAACAACTCGCACAGATTTTCAACCGAGATCTCAACTTGTTCACCGAGGATATAGGAGGTTATCTTCTCTAGAGCATGGTTGAATACGGCGTTGGCATAGAACAATCGAGTGATGACTTCGTAGAACGGCTCTTTAAGACACGCAAGATTTGCGAATCCCCATCTTCTCTCGATTGCCTCGATCTTGTCGAAAAGATGAGGAATATTTGGTGCAAACTCGTAGTAGTAGCATTTCGCGATGGATTTCCTTGCCACCACGTCGTTGAAGAGAGTTCCGGCCTCCGGATTTCGAAAGAGATGTTCATTGTTTATATTTTTGAAATCGTAGTCTGCTTTCAAGATTTCTTGCCTCCTAGGCTTCTTAGCCGCCTTCTTCTGTGGAGGTGGAGCTCTTGACCTTGGTTGAGTGTTGGAGCTCTCCCCTTCCTTCTTCTTTCCCTTCGAATCCCCCCTAGCAAGCAAGATCTTAGCTGCATTCATGGTGATGATTCTTTATGGAGAAGGAGAGTAGAGATTTTGGTGAGAGATAGAGTTAGAAAATAGGTTTTTAGGAAGAGAATGAAGAAGAGATTGAGTTAAGATGAGATCGTGTCCCTTCAAGTCTTTTCGTACGAAGATCTGAACCATCGTGTCCATTGATTAAGGTCGGTTGCATGCTGATGGGCAGACAATACGATAAGTCCGTTCGAACGGACTAATAAGTGCGTTGGAATGCACTCATGTCTGAGAAAATGCGCTATTTTGGGATTTTAAGTTGTATCTGGGAAGTTGTTAAGTCCGTTCTAACGGACTCCTATGTGAGTTCGAACGCACACACAACTGAGAAGAGGCGCCAGAATATGAAACGGCGCGAGTGTAAGGGTTTGAAGTAGGTTCGCTGAATGAGGCATGTGCGTTCGAACGCATTAGTTTGTTCGTTCGAACGCACTGAACACTGTTGATACTAAGAGTCGGCGCCAAAGTATGATCCGGCGCCATAATCCTATAATTCATTTTTCCGTTCGGAACGCATTCAGTTGTACGTTCGAACGCACTTAATCCTGGTAGGAAAATTTGATGGCGCCATAATTTAACAGTGACTTTGGATCTTATAGTTCAGTTGTTCGTTCCGAACGCACCTGTTTTTCGTTCGAACGGACTGGTTCCTGAGATGTGATCACTGGACTGAAATCGTGATTTATTTACAGAGACAAGTGTTCTAATGTATTCCTCTATTAACACATGTGATGTAGCTACATGAGACTCGACTAACTCGGCTAGAATTTAATTAAGCCTATTTCTTATACTCCCCTTACATATTTGGCTTAGGGTGTGGAATACTAAGGAGTATAGTGTTTCAAGTTAGGGCTTAAGCCCTAGGAGGTCCTATACCGAGAGACTTAGAGGGACCCATCGAGTGACGATCTTTACGCATCCATATTGAGTTTGACGTTAATTTTGGATTGCGAAGATCACAACCGTTTGAGATATGACCAATTTTGCAACAATAGTTACACAATGCTACGGTGGGCTTATTTGTGGATATGGAACTTTTCACAAAATAATTAGAGAGATGATTTGGTTTACTTTTCTGAGAAGTTATCGATTTTGGCATATGATGAATGTTGTTGGATTGAAATTTGCTTGGTTTAAGTCGATTTTGTTGAAATTGTTTTTGTGTGTTTGTGTAATGTTTGGGAGACCCTTTTTGATATGAAGCGTCGGTGTAGTTGGTCACTTCGTAGAAATACCCATTTGGTCCCCTTTTGAATAAACAATCGGTTCTTCCCAAATTGTTATGTCTAGGTGGTGAATTTTGTGTGAAATGATTGTTCCTATAATTATGATTAACACGTTTAGCTTGTTCTGTTTTCACATTTTTACCTTTGTTGTAGTCACGATACATGAAAGCATTTCCGTGACTATCCATTTTATTGTTCTCCCATTTGGATTTTTGATTTTTAGATATGGAAAAATCGGGTTTATTACCGTTATTTTTCTTGTATCCTAAACCGGATTTGTCATTGGGCTTTTGTCCCATTAATGACGATTTCAAGATATCATCCAATGAAGGAGGACTTAATGCACTGGTGGCACAAGCCTTCTTCAAAGACTCATTTTCAACTTTACAATTTTGAAGTTCGACTTTTAAATGAGACATCTCACCTTTAAGGGTTTGACACTCACATTTTGAAAACCATTTAAATTCTTTTAGTTGAGATTTATATGCCAAAATAGATAGTTCGAGAGAAGCTACCTTATCCTTGAGAGTTTGTGTTGAGCTCTCAAGTTTACTCTCTATTTGTTGAAAGTTTCCTTCATCTTTTAGAAACTCGTCACACAACTCGAGTTCTAATTTGAATGCAGGAGAAAACTCAGGATGATGTAATGATTCTACGTTAGTTATAGAGTTAATACGTACCTCATGACCTTGGTCATGTGTTCAGCTTGGAGTAGATGGTTCTTCGTCTATACGTGTGGGAGTGCGAGGTGTAGTGGTTAACCCTCGTTCAATTCGAAGAGATCTGATTGCCGCTTCCACTGCGCTCATTTGTGGAGAATCGATCCTTACCATAAGTGCAAGGTTTGCGGGGTGTCGGTTTGATGGACCATCCGATTCAGATGATGTGCTTGATCCATCCGTTTCTCCCCACCTGGAATTTACATGAGCTTTATATGCCTTTTTCTTTTTATGATCTTTACCTTTGTATTTGTGGCGATCATCTCGGCCCTTGTACTCATATCTTCTTTCATATCGAGGTTCTCGTCTATCTCGATCCTTGTGATCGTCATCCTTTTTATTCCACCGAGAATTTTCAGGATGGAGCGTCCAACACGACTCCATCATATGTCCAAACTTCTTACACCAAAAGCAATGAGGTTTCAGTCCCTTTTGTTTTCGATTCTCATTAAATCGCTTTTCATCCCTTTGCCATTCTAGGAGTCGCAAAGTGAGGTCGTCCATCTCATTGTCCTCGTTGCTTGCATTCACGGCGGGCAAGGCTATGGCTTTAGATCGAGGAGTTGTCGTGAAGATTCCTTGTTCTTCATCGAGTTGCTTGAGTCGAATCTCGAAGTTTCGGAATTGACTTACCAATTCTTCGGGAGTGAGATCTTGTGATGCGACCGCCGTACCTAAAGCTACACGTAAAGATTCCCAACTCCGGGGCATGGCTTGAAGTAATCTAGCAATAATTCTATCATCGGTAAGAGGTGCATGTTGGGTGGCATATCGGGTTTTTAATACATTGATTTTTGCCCATATTTTATCAACGGACTCTCCCTCAATCATTCGGAGATTGTTGAATTCTTGTTCAAGTCCGATGATATTAGTTCTTCTCATTTGAGATGTACCCTCGTATCTCTCATTGAGCATACGCCACATTTCAAATGAGTTTTCACAATGATCAACTGTTGGTTAATTCTAACCTAGAGGGGGGTAAATTTGGCAATCTAACTTACACGTAGTTTAGATTTAAACCTAATTTACGGTGCGGAATAAATAATAATTTAGATGATAAAGATGATACCGTACAAACACTTTGACACAAGATGTTTGTTTACGAAGTTCGGTAGGTGGTTGCTTTGTAGCTTTAACTCACCCTTTACTCGCTTAATTGACCGACTCAATTATTTGCGAGTACCTACGTCTCCGGGAATGCCTTGTGCCTCTTTTTGGCTTTCGATTGAATTCCAACTCAACTCGATTACAAGGATTTGCCTAGATCGATTTACACGCTTCTATCGATCTATAGCTTAGGCTCTTTACACTTTGTTGCACTAGCCTATTACACTTTTTCACTAATCGAGCTACAACGTGATCGGTCACGTGAGTGGGATACGATTAGTGGAGAATATCGAAAGTAGATCAATGATCTAAAGAGGTTTCTCAAGCTATCAATGGATATAGATAATCACAGCTTAGGGTTTCTCTCTTTTTAGGTTTGAATGTTTGAAAAATGAAGAGTTGGGAGAGAGAGACCCATGAAGGATTCTATTTATACTCTCTATAGAAATCCTTCAGAAAACTTGTAGTGCGTTCGAACGCATTACAGTCCGTTCAGAACGCACTTGAAGTTTGCACTAGCCGTTTCAAAATAACGTGCAAGTACATCTTGGGTCCGTTCGAACGTACACTGTCCGTTCGTAACGGACTCAATTATACATAGCATTTTGCGTTCACAGGAACAAGAGTCCGTTCAACGCACTGAAAAGTGGGTGAACGGATTCCAGGTTGTTCGTTCGAACGCACATGTGTGTTCGTTCGAACGCACACATTCCTGTGACATTTTCCGTTCACAGGAAGGATTGTCCGTTCAACGCACTCAGAAGGTGTTTGAACGGATTCTAATTATCCGTTCGAACGGACATGATTCTTCGTTCGAACGCACACATCCCTGTGACACGTTTGGTTCTAATCAAGCTTTTAAAGTTTTGATATTTAGCAAGTCCGTTCTGAACGGACTTTGAGTTCGTTCAGAACGCACTTCCCGCTTGACTGAACTCTTTGTTATTTTGAACATGATTTTACTTGAGTTCTACTAGGTTTGTACCTATGGTTTATTTGTGGCATATCCCACTCACGGAAGGCTTCAACATCTTGAGTCTTGATGTATTCCAATGGCCTTCCTTGTTTTCTTCTTTTCTTGTTTATCTTGAGACTTCATGTCTTGATTCTTGATGTAATCCAATGAAGTCCTCCTTCACAAGTCCTCCTTCATCTTCGTATCGTACCTATGTTATCCTGCACTTTTCTGGATGTAAACATTAGTAATGACAGTGTTTTGAAATAATCAAACTATCAGGAAATTTGAACCAACAAACTCCCCCTTTTGATTAATTTCAAAACACTGTCGGTTTGGAGAGTTTCACATTTAGTTGAGAACTTTCCGTACGATCGTTTCTCCCCCATTTTGAAATAGATCAAAAGGGTCATGGAGACTTCATCAACGGAAGGCTCCCCCTAAATGCGAGCTCCCCCTCAAAGAATGAATTGATGAATGTATGAGCTCGTAAGTATGATCAAATTCTTTTGTTTTGGAATGATGACAATCCTTTCAAAATTTTAGCAGATTTTTTTTTTAAGAAAAGATAACAGTTTTTGTGTGTGCGTTCCGAACGAAAAAAAATAATGCGTTCGAACGCACTTGCTTCTGGACTGATATGTTATATATAAAAAATAATAACAAAATCCAAAATAGATGCAACAGGTTAAACTGACACTAAATCAAAAAGCAGTTTGTTCATAACATGGCATGACACATATTCTACAAACATAACAAACACAACTAACACAAGGTCTCACACATATGCACGTTAGATAAAAATAAACAGAACAACACAAGACACTGATAGCGCCGCCGGTGATTATATCTCGTTGGGACCGGGGTAAGGGTTCGGGTCGGGATGATAGCTTGGACCGGACGCAAAGAAGTTGTCGACGTTGAAAGTTCCCGAATGGGACCTCGACGGATTCGCGGTGGGATTAGATGGAGGAGGAGGATTGGCTTGTTCTCGAGGTTCAGGGTAGGACCCGAAACGGTTTTCAAGATGACCGTACAGGTCGGAAAATTGACGTTCTACTCTCTCGAGCACCCTTGTCTCGGAAACTTGCATGCCCTCTCGAATTTCATTTCGAATCCCTCGTTCATGTTGCTCCATACGCTTATTCATTGCCTCTAACAACGACGTTATGTGAGCGAACCGCCTTTCATCCCTTTCCATCGGGACGTTCGAACTTCTTACACTCTCACTCCTCTCATGTGGTCGAGCCTGGTTTGCACTGCCCTGGTCCGATGGAGCGTCACTCCCCAACCAACGGGTAGGATTTGGAGGAAGATGGAACGCTCCCTCTTCATCTGGGTGATCGATAATCCATTCATGAGCTTGTGCCGAATACCGAAACCTTTGACGTAGAAGGTTTAATTTTGACGCGAGGTTGATCGGTGGTTCAGGTCGGAAATCCCAATCTTCCACCGGTATCGAGACTCCTTGGAGGTTCAACATTCGAGCGATCAACGTTCCATAGGGTAACGACGCATTCCTAAGTTTTATGGCGCTTTCCATGTGCCTTAATATGAGATGAGGCACATGGATGGGGAGTTGGTCCTCGTACCACATGCGATATAAACACAACATATTTCGATCTTCGAGGTTTACACTCAATTTTTCAACTGGAGCGAGAATGTTATTACCAATTATCCAGACGAATTTTTCAGGAGCGGCCAAGTGTGACACTGCTGATTGTGATGCGTATCTATTCGTGACCACCTTCTTCATGATTTCGAACCCTTCGATTTCAATTTTCCCTTTGCGGTCGTTGTACACCTTCTCTCCATCATCTTTGAGCCCGAACAAGTCGCACAAATTCTGCACCGAGATTACGACTTCCTCACCGAGAATAAACGAGGTTATCTTATCTTGGGCATGATCGAAAGTGGCGTTCGCATAGAATAGCCGAGTGATGATCTCATACGACCTCTCGTTGAGACGCGCAAGGTTTGCAAATCCCCATTTTCGCTCGATTTCCTCGATCTTGTTGGAAAGAATAGAACAATTTCGTGGAAACTCGTAATAGTAAGATTTTGAGAGGGGTCTCCTTACCACAACACTATTGAAAAGGAGTCCGGCTTCCTGGTTTCGAAAGAGATAATCGTTATTCGGATTAGTGAAATCGTAATCTGCTTGCATTCGTGCGCTGTGATTAGGCCTGTTGGCTGGTGTGCCCCTCTTCATGCGAACAATCGATGGAGGAAGTGGTATTTCTTGAGCTTTCGAGCTTTCTCCTGTTCTCTTCTTTTCCTTGTATTTCCCTTTTGATATAAGGCTTCGATTGGCATCCATGAAATCAAGCTTTTGAGAGAGAAGAGAAGGAGTTTGGGAAAGAGAAGATAAGATGAAAGGTTTCAAGAATGTAAATCGTGTCTCTTTAATTTTCTTCGTACGAGAAGAGGAAACAAGCGTCCATTGATGAGGGTCGGTTGCATGCAGATGGAGAGTAAATACGACGAGTTCGTTCGAACGGACATTCATGAGCGTTCGAACTTACATGCTTCTGGGTAAAAGGCGCCATTGTTTGGGTTTGAGTTGCAGGTGAGAGGTTTTCGAGTTCGTTCAAACGCACATTTATGTGAGTTCGTTCGAACGCACTTGCAACTGTTGGAAAAGGCGCCATAAAATGAAAAGCAGTCATACTCATTCATTTCATCTGTCCGTTCAGAACGCACTGTTTGTTCGTTCGAACGGACTTGAGTCTGGAAGGATGGTATTTGTTGACTTCATCTGTCCGTTCCTAACGCACTCTTTTGTTCGTTCGAACGGACTAGATACTGAGCTGAGACCCGGATGTATTGACCCAAAGCACTGACCCTAGTTCGACAACTCTATTTGTACTTATGATTATACAATGATTATGCAACTACATGAGACTAGACCCGATATGCTGAATTTTAATTCTTGAGAGATAACATACCTAGCTTTAGTCGTAAATTGGAGAAAGGAGCAAATGGTAAAGGTTTTGTGAAGATGTCGGCAATTTGATTTTGAGTCTCTATCCATTCGAGTTTTACATCGCCTTTTTCCACGTGATCCCGAATGAAGTGGTGACGTATGTCGATATGCTTGGTTCGTGAATGGTGGACAGGGTTTTTCGAGATGCATATTGCGCTATTGTTGTCGCACAATATGGGGATTTTACGGAAGTTCAAACCGTAGTCTCCGAGGGTTTGGTTCAACCACAGTAATTGAGCACAGCAGCTTCCTGCTGCGACATACTCGGCTTCGGCCGTCGATAAGGCTACCGAGTGTTGTTTCCGACTTGACCATGATACAAGTAAACCTCCCAAAAATTGGCATGTACCGCTAGTGCTTTTTCGATCAACTCGGGATCCGGCAAAATCCGCATCAGTGTATCCTACTAGGTTTAGGTTCCCACTATGCCCGTACCATATCCCAAGTTCAATTGTACCTTTTAAATAACGAAATATGCGTTTTACGGCCGTGTAATGTGATACCTTGGGGTTAGCTTGAAATCTAGCGCACAAGCATACGGCGAACATGATGTCGGGACGACTTGCCGTTAGATAAAGAAGGCTTCCGATCATTCCTCTATATGACGTAATGTCGAACGATTCGCCCTCTTCATCCGCATCCAATTTTGATTCCTTTGCCATTGGAGTGTCACTCGTTTTAGTTTGGTCCAACTCGAATCTCTTTAATAATTCGCGAGTGTACTTTGATTGGTTGACGAAAATTCCTTCACTTGATTGTGTGACTTGAAGACCCAAGAAGAATTTCAACTCTCCCATCATACTCATGGCAAATTCACTATGCATAAGAATAGAGAATTCTTCGGCAAGAGCCGCATCACTTGATCCAAAAATAATATCATCTACGTAAATTTGAACAAGTAAAATGGATACTCCCTTTTTACGTGTGAAGAGGGTGGTGTCGATTATACCTCTCACGAAACCATTTGAGGTGAGAAATGAGGATAGTCGATCGTACCATGCTCGTGGGGCTTGTTTTAATCCGTATAGGGCTTTTGAGAGTTTGCACACGTGATCGGGGAATTTAGGATCCTTAAATCCCGGTGGTTGCTCAACGTAGACTTCTTCTTCAATTTCACCATTCAGAAATGCACTCTTGACGTCCATTTGAAATAGTGTAAACCCCTCAATAGCAGCGTAAGCTAGGAGGAGTCGTATTGCTTCTAGACGAGCCACTGGAGCAAAAGTTTCTTCGAAATCGATCCCTTCTCGTTGTTTGAATCCTTGAGCGACGAGTCTCGCCTTGTTTCGTACTACGTTTCCGTGTTCATCAAGTTTATTTCGAAAGATCCATCGAGTCCCAATGATCGAACGATTCATGGGTTTTGGAACCAACATCCAAACTTGATTTCTTTCAAATTGTTCCAATTCTTCTTGCATTGCGATAATCCAATCTTCATCTAGATTTGCTTCCTTGAAGGATTTTGGCTCGGTGTGAGAAAGATATGCGCAATGAGCTACGTAGTTGTGGACACGAGACCGAGTTCGTACACCTTCTCGGGGATCTCCAACAACGTTTGTGAGAGGATGGTGGGGTACTTCTCGGAGAACCTCGGGGATTTGGTAAGGGGTTTCACTCTCTTCTTCCTCTTCCTCCCGTTCTTCCTCTTCTGGAGGATCATTGTTTTCTCTCGGAGGTTCTTCAAGAGTTATGTCGAAGTGTTGATATTCTAGCTCGGCTTGGTTTCTCGGTGATTTAGCAATTGTTTCCGTGACTTCACCTACATTTAAGCTACCTTTCTCGGCTTCCTTGTTAGTTTCATCAAAATGTACGTGAACGGATTCACATACGACTCGTGTTGATCGTATGTAAACTCGGTATGCTTTACTTGTGCTTGAGTAACCGACAAATATTCCTTCAATGGATTTTGGATCGAGTTTGTCTCGATTACTCAATTCATCCAAGATATAGCATTTGCATCCAAATACTCTCATGTAAGAGACATTTGGATTTCCCCCATACCATAGCTCATATGGCGTCGTCTTCAAAATAGGCCTTAAGCTAACCCTATTCACCACATGACATGCGGTGTTAGTGGCTTCAGCCCAAAGATATTTTGGAGACGGATGCTCACTTAGCATGGTACGGGCAAGTTCAATTAACGTTCGATTTTTACGTTCAACCACACCATTTTGTTGAGGTGTGCGAGGAGCCGAAAATTCGCGTATATATCCCTTTTTATGACAAAATTCATCAAATTTTGCATTTCGAAATTCACCTCCATTGTCACTTCGAATGGTGACAATTGAGGTGCCTTTTTCATTTTCAACGAGAGTGCAAAATTTGATGAAGTTGTCACACGTTTCACTCTTATGAAGTAAATAATGTATCCATGTGAAACGTGAATAATCATCCACAATAACAAACATATACCTTTTATTACCTATGCTTGTAACGCTCATTGGTCCGCAAAGATCAAGATGGATGAGTTGAAGAGGTCGATTCGTGGTGATCATGTTCTTTGATTTGAACCCGGACGATCTAGTGTGCTTACCTTTTTCACACGCATCGCATAATCCTTCTAGTTCAAGTTTATGTGAGGGAAGTCCTCTAACTAATTGCTTTTTGGACAACCTATGTATAGTTTTCATGCAAATGTGACCTAACCGTCTATGCCATAATCGAGATACTGATTCTGATACAGTGAGACAATGGATTCCCGGCACGAATGATTCGAAATCGAAGTAGTATAGATTTTCGTGTCGGGTTCCTTTGCATACTGTGGTATTGTCTTTCATTCGATCAATTAAGCATGAGAGTTGATCGAATTTCACACAATATCCGGCATCACATAATTGGCTTATGCTAATCAAATTATGTTTAAGTCCAGTTACAAGATAGACATTCTCTAAAGTCCAATTTGAGGTACCTATTGAACCGATACCAATGATTTTACCTTTTTGATTTCCTCCGAAGGTAACGTCTCCTCCCTTGAACGGTTCGAGAGATTTGAACATCTCTCGATCCCAAGTCATATGTCTAGAACAACCACTATCTAGACACCATTTTGATGACTTTGTTCTGGAAGTTAGGCCCATCTATAAGAAATTCATATTAGTTAAACCAAAAAGAAATTGAAATTGACTAATATGAATTCTTACTGACTATACTCCCCCTAAATGTTTGGCTTATGGTATGGTATACTAGGGACTATAGTGTCTCAGGTTAGGGTTTTACACCCTAGGGGGTCCTATACCAAGGGAGGTAGAGGAACCCATTGAGTGACGATCTTTACGCATCCACATGACGTTTTGTGCCACTTTTGGATTGCGAAGATTACACCCGGTTGAGACATGACCGATTTTGCAACAATAGTTACAAAATGCTACGGTGGGCTTATTTGTGGGTGTGGTACTCTTCACAAAATAGTCGGAGAGTTTATTCGGATTACTTCTCTTAGAGGTTATCGATTTTGGCATTTGATATAGGTTATTTGATTTGAATTTATTTTGCTTAACATTATTTTGTTTAAATTGTTTATGCATGTTGGTGAAATGTTTGGGGAATTCTTGTTGATATGAAGCTTCGGTGTAGTTTGTCACTTCATAGAAATACCCGTTTGGTCCCCTTTTGAACAAACACTCGGTTTGTCTCACATTAGTATGTCTGGGTAGTGATTTTTGTGTAAAATGATTGTTCCTATAATTATTATTTACACGTTTAGGTTGTTCATTTTTAGCATAGTTACTTTTGTTGCAGTCATGGTACATAAAAGCATTTCCATGACTACTTACTTTATGGTTTTCCCATTTAGATTTTTGATTTTGAGATATCGAAAGGTTGGGATTATTATTGCTAATTTTCTTATGTCTTAAACTAGATTTATCATTGGGCGTTTGTCCCGTTAATGACGATTTTAAGACATCATCCAATGAAGGGGGAATCAATGCAATCATTGTACATGCCCTCTTCAAGGACTCATTTTCAACTTTCATAGTTTGAATTTCGACTTTTAAATGAGAAATCTCACATTTCAGGGTTTTACATTCACATTTTGAAAATCCTTTAAATTCATTTATTTGAGTTTTGTATGCCAAAATGGATAGCTCAAGAGAAGCTACCTTATCCTTGAGAGCTTGGGTGGGACTTTCAAGTTTACCCTCATTTAGTTGAGAGTTACCTTCATCCCTAAGAAACTCGTCACAAGATTCGATTTCTAGTTTGGATGCGGGAGAAAATTCAGGTCTGGGTAACGATTTGATACCATATAGAGAGTTCGTACGTACCTCATAACTTTTGTCATGTGTCGAGCTTAGAGTGGGAGAGGAAGGTTCTGCGTCTGAAATTATGGGCTGGTGGTGTGTCGAAGTTAGACCTCGTTCAATACGGAGAGAGTGAATGGCTGCTTCCACCGCGCTCATGGGATTAATTTCAGCCATTAGATCGTAAAGTACAAGTTTATCCTTAATAAATTTAAGAGATGGTTAGTACCCTGCTCTGATACCAATTGTTGGTTAATTCTAACCTAGAGGGGGGTAAATTTGGCAATCTAACTTACACGTAGTTTAGATTTAAACCTAATTTACGGTGCGGAATAAATAATAATTTAGATGATAAAGATGATACCGTACAAACACTTTGACACAAGATGTTTGTTTACGAAGTTCGGTAGGTGGTTGCTTTGTAGTTTTAACTCACCCTTTACTCGCTTAATTGACCGACTCAATTATTTGCGAGTACCTACGTCTCCGGGAATGCCTTGTGCCTCTTTTTGGCTTTCGATTGAATTCCAACTCAACTCGATTACAAGGATTTGCCTAGATCGATTTACACGCTTCTATCGATCTATAGTTTAGGCTCTTTACACTTTGTTGCACTAGCCTATTACACTTTTTCACTAATCGAGCTACAACGTGATCGGTCACGTGAGTGGGATACGATTAGTGGAGAATATCGAAAGTAGATCAATGATCTAAAGAGGTTTCTCAAGCTATCAATGGATATAGATAATCACAGCTTAGGGTTTCTCTCTTTTTAGGTTTGAATGTTTGAAAAATGAAGAGTTGGGAGAGAGAGACCCATGAAGGATTCTATTTATACTCTCTATAGAAATCCTTCAGAAAACTTGTAGTGCGTTCGAACGCATTACAGTACGTTCAGAACGCACTTGAAGTTTGCACTAGCCGTTTCAAAATAACGTGCAAGTACATCTTGGGTCCGTTCGAACGTACACTGTCCGTTCGTAACGGACTCAATTATACATAGCATTTTGCGTTCACAGGAACAAGAGTCCGTTCAACGCACTGAAAAGTGGGTGAACGGATTCCAGGTTGTTCGTTCGAACGCACATGTGTGTTCGTTCGAACGCACACATTCCTGTGACATTTTCCGTTCACAGGAAGGATTGTCTGTTCAACGCACTCAGAAGGTGTTTGAACGGATTCTAATTATCCGTTCGAACGGACATGATTCTTCGTTCGAACGCACACATCCCTGTGACACGTTTGGTTCTAATCAAGCTTTTAAAGTTTTGATATTTAGCAAGTCCGTTCTGAACGGACTTTGAGTTCGTTCAGAACGCACTTCCCGCTTGACTGAACTCTTTGTTATTTTGAACATGATTTTACTTGAGTTCTACTAGGTTTGTACCTATGGTTTATTTGTGGCATATCCCACTCACGGAAGGCTTCAACATCTTGAGTCTTGATGTATTCCAATGGCCTTCCTTGTTTTCTTCTTTTCTTGTTTATCTTGAGACTTCATGTCTTGATTCTTGATGTAATCCAATGAAGTCCTCCTTCACAAGTCCTCCTTCATCTTCGTATCGTACCTATGTTATCCTGCACTTTTCTGGATGTAAACATTAGTAATGACAGTGTTTTGAAATAATCAAACTATCAGGAAATTTGAACCAACATCAACTAGCGATCCGATAGAACTAATTACGTTGTTTAGTATTAAGTTTTGAGCGTAAATGTCATTAGTTCTATCTTCCCTAGTTTGATCGGGGTAGGTTACATTTCCGTCCGTGTCAACCTCTTGGGCCAAGACAAAGCCTTGCAACACTACCTTGTCAAGTCCTTGGAGAGCGAATGCATTTAGCATGCATTTCTTCCAAGAACTCCAATTGATTCCATCTAATTCACGTGAGTTTGATATATTTGATTTGGGTACGGTGTTTATCGGATTTATCGATGAGTTTCGTACAATAGGATTAATTTCGGTCATTTGATCGTTAAGTACAAGTTATCCCTAATACTCAAAGAGATGGTTAGTACCTTGCTCTGATACCAATTGATGGTTAATTCTAACCTAGAGGGGGGGTAAATTCGGCAATCTAACTTATACTTAGTTTAGATTTAAACCTAATTTACGGTGCGGAATAAATAATAATTTGGATGATAAAGATGATACCGTACAAACACTTTGACACAAGATGTTTGTTTACGAAGTTCGGTAGGTGGTTGCTTTGTAGCTTTAACTCACCCTTTACTCGCTTAATTGACCGACTCAATTATTTGCCAGTACCTACGTCTCCGGGAATGCCTTGTGCCTCTTTTTGGCCTTCGATTGAATTCCAACTCAACTCGATTACAAGGATTTGCCTAGATCGATTTACACGCTTCTATCGATCTATAGCTTAGGCTCTTTACAATTTGTTGCACTAGCCTATTACACTTTTTCACTAATCGAGCTACAACGTGATCGGTCACGTGAGTGGGATACGATTAGTGGAGAATATCGAAAGTAGATCAACGATC
The DNA here is from genome assembly GCA_946800325.1 of Luzula sylvatica. Classification (NCBI taxonomy): domain Eukaryota; kingdom Viridiplantae; phylum Streptophyta; class Magnoliopsida; order Poales; family Juncaceae; genus Luzula; species Luzula sylvatica. The sequence goes on from OX326961.1 coordinate 2,458,579, forward strand.
TAAAGAGGTTTCTCAAGCTATCAATGGATATAGATAATCACAGCTTAGGGTTTCTCTCTTTTTAGGTTTGAAAGTTTGAAATTGAGGAAGTGAGAGAGAGAGACCCATGAAGGATTCTATTTATACTCTCTATAGAAATCCTTCAGAAAACTTGCAGTGCGTTCGAACGCATACAGTCCGTTCAGAACGCACTTGAAGTTTGCACTAGCCGTTTCAAAATAACGTGCAAGTACATCTTGGGTCCGTTCAAACGGACAATGTCCGTTCGTAACGGACTCAATTATACATAGCATTTTGCGTTCACAGGAACACGAGTCCGTTCAACGCACTGAAAAGTGGGTGAACGGATTCCAGGTTGTCCGTTCGAACGCACATGTGTGTTCGTTCGAACGCACATATCCCTGTGACATATTTCCGTTCACAGGAAAGATTGTCCGTTCAACGCACTCAGAAGGTGAGTGAACGGATTCTAATTGTCCGTTAGAACGGACATGATTGTTCATTCGAACGCACACATCCCTGTGACACATTTCCGTTCACAGGAAAGATTGTCCGTTCAACGCACTCAGAAGGTGAGTGAACGGATTCTAATTGTCCGTTCGAACGGACATGATTGTTCGTTCGAATGCACACATCCCTGTGACACGTTTGGTTCTAATCAAGCTTTACAGTTTTGATATTTAGCAAGTCCGTTCTGAACGGACTTTGAGTTCGTTCAGAACGCACTTCCTGCTTGACTGAACTCTTTGTTATTTTGAACATGATTTTACTTGAGGTCTACTAGGTTTGTACCTATGGTTTATTTGTGGCGTATCCCACTCACGGAAGGCTTCAACATCTTGAGTCTTGATGTATTCCAATGGCCTTCCTTGTGTTCTTCTTTTCTTGTTTATCTTGAGACTTCATGTCCTGATTCTTGATGTAATCCAATGAACTCCTCCTTCACAAGTCCTCCTTCATCTTCGTATCGTACCTATGTTATCCTGCACTTTTCTGGATGTATACATTAGTACTGACAGTGTTTTGAAATAATCAAACTACCAGGAAATTTGAACCAACATAACACAAGAAAAATACTCATTTTTCATGTCGTACTTAAAATAGTCCGTAATTGATGACTAACACACACCAATTTCAAATTTTCGAAAATTTCTTAAAAATGCAAAAACTGAAGTCTAACACCTTCCTAAAACTCATTTAAGATATTTTATTATAAAACAGGTAAAATTCAAGTCTAACAGAAGAAAAATACTCATTTTTAATGTCGTACTCAAAATACTCCATAATTGAAGACTAACATACTCGAATTTCAATTTTTTCAAAAATTTCTTCAAAATGCAAAAACTGAAGTCTAACACCTTCCAAAAACTCATTTAAGATATTTTTTTAAAAAAATGTTAAAATTCAAGTGTAACAGAAGAAAAAATACTCTATTTTCATGTCGTACTCAAAATACTCCATAATTGAAGACTAACATACTCAAATTTCAATTTTTTCCAAAATTTCTTAAAAATTCAAAAACAGAAGTCTAACACCTTAACAAAAAGCAATTATGATATTTTTTTAAAAAATTTTAAAATTGAAGTGTACCACAAGAAAAATACTCAACTTTCATGTCGTACTTAAAATAGTCCGTAATTGAAGACTAACACACCCCAATTTCAATTTTTTCAAAAATTTCTAAAAAGTGCCAAAAAACAGATGTCTAACGCCTTCAAAAAATTCAATTGAGATATTTTTTTTATAATATGTTTAAATTCAAGTGTTACAGAAGAAAAATACTCAATTTTCACGTCGTACTCTGAATACTCCATAATTGAAGACTAACACACTCAAATTTAATTTTTTTCCAAAATTTCTTAAAAATTCAAAAGCTGAAGTCCAACACCTTCAAAAAAATTAATTATGATATTTTTTTAAAAAATGTTAAAATTGAAGTGTACCACAAGAAAAATACTCAATTTTCATGTCGTACTTAAAATTGTTCGTAATTGAAGACTAACACACACCAATTTAAATTTTTTCGAAAATTTCTTTAAAATGCAAAACCAGAAGTCTAACGCCTTCAAAAAAATTCAATTATGATATTTTAAAAAAAATATTAAAATTGAAGTACAACACAAGAAAAATACGCAATTTTCTTGTCGTACTTGAAATACTTCGTAATTGAAGACTCACACACACCAATTTCAATTTTTACAAATATTTCTTAAAAATCCAAAAACTGAAGTTTAACACCTTCAAAAAGATCAATTACGATATTTTTTTAAAACTGTTAAAATTGAAGTGTACCACAAGAAAAATACTCAATTTTCATGTCGTACATAAAATAATACGTAATTGGTGACTAACACACCCCAATTTCAATTTTTTTGAAAATTTCTTAAAAATTCCAAAACAGAAGTCTAACGCTTTCGAAAAATTAAATTAAGATATTTTTTTTAAATGGTTAAAATTGTAGTATAACAGAAGAAAACTCAATTTTCATGTCGTACTCAAAATACTCCATAATTGAAGACTAACACACTCAAATTTCAATTTTTTTCAAAATTTCTTAAAAATTCAAAAACTGAAGTCTAACACCTTCTAAAAAATCAATTATGATATTTTTTAAAAAATATTAAAATTGAAGTGTAACACAAGTTAAATACTCAATTTTCATGTCGTACTCGAAATGCTCCGTAATTGAAGACTCACACACTCCAATTTCAATTTTTACAAAAATTTCTTCAAAATGCAAAAACTGAAGTCTAACACCTTCCAAAAACTCGTTTAAGATATTTTTTTAACAAACTTTTAAAATTCAAGTGTAACAAAAGAAAAATCCTCAATTTTCATGTCGTACTCAAAATACTCCATAATTGAAGACTAACATACTCAAATTTCAATTTTTTCAAAAATTTCTTAAAAATACAAAAACTGAAGTCTAACACCTTCCAAAAACTCATTTAAGATATTTTTTAAAAAAACTGTTAAAATTCAAGTGTAAAAGAAGAAAAATACTCAATTTTCATGTCGTACTCAAAATACTCCAGAATTGAAGACTATCATACTCCAATTTCAAATTTTTCCAAAATTTCTTAAAAATTCAAAAACTGAAGTCTAACACCTTCAAAAAAATCAGTTATGATATATTTTTTAAAAATGATAAAATTGAACTGTACCAAAAGAAAAATACTCAATTTTCATGTCGTACTTAAAATAGTCCGTAATTGAAGACAAACACACACCATTTTCAATTTTTTCGAAAATTTCTTAAAAATGCAAAAACAGAAGTCTAACGCTTTCAAAAAATTCAATTATGATTTTTTTTAAAATTGTTAAAATTGTAGTGTAACCCAAGAAAAATAGTCAATTTTCATCTCGTACTTAAAATAGTCCGTAATTGATGACTAACACACACTAAATTCAATTTTTTCGAAAATTTCATAAAAATGCAAAAACAGAAGTCTAACGCTTTCAAAAAATTAAATTAAGATATTTTTTTAAAATTGTTAAAATCCTAGTGTAACACAAGAAAAATACTCAATTTTCATGTCGTACTTAAAATAGTCCGTAATTGAAGACTAACACACACCAATTTCAATTTTTTCGAAAATTTCTTAAAAATGCAAAAACAGAAGTCTGACGCCTTCAAAAAAAATTCAATTATGATGTTTTAAAAAAAAAATTAAAATTGAAGTACAACACAAGGAAAATACTCCGTAATTGAAGACTCACACACACCAATTTCAATTTTTACAAAAAATTCTTAAAAATGCAAAAACTGTAGTCTAACACCTTCCAAAAACTCATTTAAGATATTTTTTTAAAAAACTGTTAAAATTCAAGTGTAACAAAAGAAAATTACTCAATTTTCAAGTCGTACTCAAAATACTCCATAATTGAAGACTAACGTACATAAATTTCAATTTTTTTGCAAAATTTCTGAAAAATTCAAAAACTGAAGTCTAACACTTTCAAAAAAATCAATTATGATATTTTTTTAAAAACTGTTAAAATTTAAGTGTACCACAAGAAAAATACTCAATTTTCATGTCGTACTTAAAATAGTCCGTAATTGAAGATTAACACACACCAATTTCATTTTTTCGAAAATTTCTTAAAAATGCAAAAACTGAAGTCTAACACCTTCTTAAAACTCATTTAAGATATTTTGTTATAAAACAGGTAAAATTCAAGTGTAACAGAACAAAAATACTCAATTTTAATGTTGTACTCAAAATACTCCATAATTGAAGACTAACATACTCAAATTTCAATTTTTTCAAAAATTTCTTCAAAATGCAAAAACTGAAGTCTAACACCTTCCAAAAACTCATTTAAGATATTTTTTTAAAAAAATGTTAAAATTCAAGTGTAATAGAAGAAAAATACTCAATTTTCATGTCGTACTCAAAATACTCCATAATTGAAGACTAACATACTCAAATTTCAATTTTTTCCAAAATTTCTTAAAAATTCAAAAACAGAAGTCTAACACCTTAACAAAAAGCAATTATGATATTTTTTTTTAAAATGTTAAAATTGAAGTGTACCACAAGAAAAATACTCAATTTTCATGTCGTACTTTCAATAATCTGTAATTGAAGACTAACACACACCAATTTCAATTTTTTCGAAAATTTCATAAAAATGCAAAAACAGAAGTCTAACGCCTTCACAAAAATTCAATTATGATATTATAAAAAAAAATATTTAAATTGAAGTACAACACAAGAAAAATACGAAATTTTCATGTCGTACTTGAAATACTCCGTAATTGAAGACTCACACACACCAATTTCAATTTTTACAAAAATTTCTTAAAAATGCAAAAACTGAAGTCTAACACCTTCCAAAAACTCATTTAAGATATTTTTTTAAAAAACTGTTAAAATTCAAGTGTAACAGAAGAAAAATACTCAATTTTCATGTCGTACTTAAAATAGTCCGTAATTGAAGACTAACACACACCATTTTCAATTTTTTCGAAAATTTCTTAAAAATGCTAAAACAGAAGTCTAACGCTTTCAAAAAATTCAATTATGATTTTTTTTTTAAATTGTTAAAATCGTAGTGTAACACAAGAAAAATAGTCAATTTTCATCTCGTACTTAAAATAGTCCGTAATTGATGACTAACACACACTAATTTCAATTTTTTCGAAAATTTCATAAAAATGCAAAAACAGAAGTCTAACGCTTTCAAAAAATTAAATTAAGATATTTTTATAAAATGGTTAAAATCCTAGTGTAACACAAGAAAAATACTCAATTTTCATGCCGTACTTAAAATAGTCCGTAATTGAAGACTAACACACACCAATTTCAATTTTTTCGAAAATTTCTTAAAAATGCAAAAACAGATGTCTAACGCCTTCAAAAAAATTGAATTATGATGTTTTAAAAAAAAAATTAAAATTGAAATACAACACAAGCAAAATACTCCGTAATTGAAGACTCACACACACCAATTTCAATTTTTACAAAAAATTCTTAAAAATGCAAAAACTGAAGTCTAACACCTTCCAAAAACTCATTTAAGATATTTTTTTAAAAAACAGTTAAAATTCAAGTGTAACAAAAGAAAATTACTCAATTTTCATGTCGTACTCAAAATACTCCATAATTGAAGACTAACGTACATAAATTTCAATTTTTTTGCAAAATTTCTTAAAAATTCAAAAACTGAAGTCTAACACTTTCAAAAAAATCAATTATGATATTTTTTTAAAAACTGTTAAAATTGAAGTGTACCACAATAAAAATACTCAATTTTCATGTCGTACTTAAAATAGTCCGTAATTGAAGATTAACACACACCAATTTCATTTTTTCGAAAATTTCTTAAAAATGCAAAAACTGAAGTCAAACACCTTCCTAAAACTCATTTAAGATATTTTTTTATAAATCTGGTAAATTCAAGTGTAACAGAAGAAAAATACTCAATTTTCATGTCGTACTCAAAATACTCCATAATTGAAGACGAACATACTCAATTTTCAATTTTTTCAAAAATTTCTTAAAAATGCATAAACTGAAGTCTAACACATTCCAAAAACTCATTTAAGATATTTTTTTTAAAAACTGTTATAATTCAAGTGTAACAGAAGAAAAATACTCAATTTTCATGTCGTACACAAAATACTCCATAATTGAAGACGAACATACTTAATTTTCAATTTTTTCCAAAATTTCTTAAAAATGCATAAACTGAAGCCTAACACCTTAAAAAAAATAAATTATGATATTTTTTTTAAAAATGGTAAAATTGAAGTGTACCACAAGAAAAATACTCAATTTTCATGTCGTACTTAAAATAGTCCGTAATTAAAGACTAACACACCCCAATTACAATTTTTTCGAAAATTTCTAAAAAATGCAAAAACAGAAGTTTAACGCCTTCAAAAAATTCAATTGAGATATTTTTTTATAATATGTTTAAATTCAAGTGTTACAGAAGAAAATACTCAATTTTCATGTCGTACTCTGAATACTCCATAATTGAAGACTAACAAACTCAAATTTCAATTTTTTCCAAAATTTCCTAAAAATTCAAAACCTGAAGTCTAACACCTTCAAAAAAATCAATTATGATATATTTTTTAAAAATGTTAAAATGGTAGTGTACCACAAGAAAAATACTCAATTTTCATGTCGTACTTTCAATAGTCTGTAATTGAAGACTAACACACACCAATTTCATTTTTTTCGAAAATTTCTTAAAAATGCAAAAACAGAAGTCAAACGCCTTTACAAAAATTCAATTATGATATTATAAAAAAAATATTTAAATTGAAGTACAACACAAGAAAAATACGAAATTTGCATGTCGTACTTGAAATACTCCGTAATTGAAGACTCACTCACACCAATTTCAATTTTTACAAAAATTTCTTAAAAATGCAAAACCTGAAGTCTAACACCTTCCAAAAACTCATTTAAGATATTTTTTTAAAAAACTGTTATAATTCAAGTATAACAGAAGAAAAATACTCAATTTTCATGTCGTACACAAAATACTCCATAATTGAAGACTAACATACTTAAATTTCAATTTTTTCCAAAATTTCTTAAAAATTCAAAAACTGAAGTCTAACACCTTAAAAAAAATCAGTTATGATATTTTTTTAAAAAATGGTAAAATTGAAGTGTACCACAAGAAAAAAAACTCAATTTTCATGTCGTACTTAAAATAGTCCGTAATTGAAGACTAACACACCCCAATTACAATTTTTTCGAAAATTTCTAAAAATGCAAAAACAGAAGTTTAACGCCTTCAAAAAATTCAATTGAGATATTTTTTTATAATATGTTTAAATTCAAGTGTTACAGAAGAAAAATACTCAATTTTCATGTCGTACTCTGAATACTCCATAATTGAAGACTAACAAACTCAAATTTCAATTTTTTCCAAAATTTCTTAAAAATTCAAAACCTGAAGTCTAACACCTTCAAAAAATTCAATTATGATATATTTTTTTAAAATGTTAAAATTGAAGTGTACCACAAGAAAAATACTCAATTTTCATGTCGTACTTTCAATAGTCTGTAATTGAAGACTAACACACACCAATTTCAATTTTTTCGAAAATTTCTTAAAAATGCAAAAACAGAAGTCTAACGCCTTCACAAAAATTCAATTATGATATTATAAAAAAAATATTTAAATTGAAGCACAACACAAGAAAAATACGAAATTTTCATGTCGTACTTGAAATACTCCGTAATTGAAGACTCACACGCACCAATTTCAATTTTTACAAAAATTTCTTAAAAATGCAAAAACTGAAGTCTAACAACTTCCAAAAACTCATTTAAGATATTTTTTTAAAAAAATGTTAAAATTCAAGTGTAACAGAAGAAAATTACTCAATTTTCATGTCTTACTCAAAATACTCCATAAATGAAGACTAACGTACATAAATTTCAATTTTTTCCAAAATTTCTTAAAAATTCAAAAACTGAAGTCTAACACCTTCAAAAAGATCAATTATGATATTTTTTTTAAAACTGTTAAAATTGAAGTGTACCACAAGAAAAAACTCAATTTTCATGTCGTACTTAAAATAGTCCGTAATTGAAGACTAACACACCCTAATTTCAATTTTTTTGAAAATTTCTTAAAAATTCAAAAACAGAAGTCTAACGCCTTCAAAAAATTCAATTGAGATAGATTTTTTTGTAATATGTTTGAATTCAAGTGCAACAGAAGAAAAATACTCAATTTTCATGTCGTACTCAAAATACTCCATAAATGAAGACTAACACACTCAAATTTCAATTTTTTTCAAAATTTCTTAAAAATTCAAAAGCTGAAGTCTAACACCTTCAAAAAAATTAATTATGATATTTTTTTAAAAAATGTTAAAATTGAAGTGTACCACAAGAAAAATACTCAATTTTCTTGTCGTACTTAAAATAGTCCGTAATTGAAGACCAACAAACACCAATTTCAATTTTTTCGAAAATTTCTTAAAAATGCAAAAACAGAAGTCTAACGCCTTCAAAAAAATTCAATTATGATATTTTTTTTTAAATTTTTAAAATTGTAGTGTAACACATGAAAAATACTCAATTTTCTTGGCATACTTAAAATAGTCCGTAATTGATGACTAACACACACCAATTTTATTTTTTTTCGAAAATTTCATAAAAATGCAAAACCAGAAGTCTAACGCTTTCAAAAAAATCAATTAAGATATTTTTTTAAAATTGTAAAATTGTAGTGCAACACAAGAAAATTACTCAATTTTTATGTCGTACTTAAAATATTCCACAATTGAAGACTAACGTACATAAATTTCAATTTTTTCCAAAATTTCTTAAAAATTCAAAAACTGAAGTTTAACACCTTCAAAAAGATCAATTATGATATTTTTTTAAAACTGTTAAAATTGAAGTGTACCACAAGAAAAATACTCAATTTTCATGTCGTACATAAAATAATACGTAATTGGTGACTAATACACCCCAATTTCAATGTTTTTGAAAATTTCTTAAAAATTCCAAAACAGAAGTCTAACGCTTTCGAAAAATTAAATTAAGATATTTTTTTAAAATTGTTAAAATTGTAGTATAACAGAAGAAAAATACTCAATTTTCATGTCGTACTCAAAATACACCATAATTGAAGACTAACACACTCATATTTCAATTTTTTTCAAAATTTCTTAAAAATTCAAAAACTGAGGTCTAACACCTTCTAAAATATCAATTATTATATTTTTTAAAAAATATTAAAATTGAAGTGTAACACAAGTAAAATACTCAATTTTCATGTCGTACTCGAATTGCTCCGTAATTGAAGACTCACACACTCCAATTTCAATTTTTACAAAAATTTCTTCAAAATGCAAAAACTGAAGTCTAACACCTTCCAAAAACTCGTTTAAGATATTTTTTTAACAAACTTTTAAAATTCAAGTGTAACAAAAGAAAAATCCTCAATTTTCATGTCGTACTCAAAATACTCCATAATTGAAGACTAACAAACTCGAATTTCAATTTTTTCAAAAATTTCTTAAAAATACAAAAACTGAAGTCTAACACCTTCCAAAAACTCATTTAAGATATTTTTTTTAAAAACTGTTAAAATTCAAGTGTAAAAGAAGAAAAATACTCAATTTTCATGTCGTACTCAAAATACTCCAGAATTGAAGACTAACATACTCCACTTTCAAATTTTTCCAAAATTTCTTAAAAATTCAAAAACTGAAGTCACCTTCAAAAAAATCAATTATGATATATTTTTTAAAAATGATAAAATTGAAGTGTACCACAAGAAAAATACTCAATTTTCATGTCGTACTTAAAATAGTCCGTAATTGAAGACTAACACACACCATTTTCAATTTTTTCGAAAATTTCTTAAAAATGCAAAAACAGAAGTCTAACGCTTTCAAAAAATTCAATTATGATTTTTTTTTTAAATTGTTAAAATTGTAGTGTAACACAAGAAAAATACTCAATTTTCCAATAGTACTTAAAATAGTCCGTAATTGAAGACTAACACACACCAATTTCAAAATTTTCAAAAATTTCTTAATAATGCAAAAACAGAAGTCTAACGCCTTCAAAAAATTAAATTATGATATTTTACAAAAAATATTAAAATTGAAGTACAACACAAGTAAAATACTCAATTTTCATGTCGTACTCGAAATACTCCGTAATTGAAGACTAACACACACCAATTTCAATTTTTTCAAAAATTTCCTAAATATGCAAAAACGGAAGTTTAACACCTTCCGAAAATTCATTTAAGATATTTTTTAAAAAAACTGTTAAAATTGAAGTGTACCAGAAGAAAAATACTCTATTTTCATGTCGTACTTAAAATAGTCCGTAATTGAAGACTAACAAACACCAATTTCAATTTTTTCGAAAATTTCTCAAAAAGGAAAAAACAGAAGTCTAACGCCTTCAAAATATTCAATTATGATATTTTTTTTTAAGTTGTCAAAATTGTAGTGTAACACAAGAAAAATACTCAATTTTCATGTCGTACATAAAATATTCCGTAATTGATGACTAACAGACACCAATTTCAATTTTTTCGAAAATTTCATAAAAATCAAAAAACAGAAGCCTAACGCTTTCAAAAAATTCAATTAAGATATTTTTTTAAAATTGTTAAAATTGTACTGTAACACAAGAAAAATACTAAATTTTCATGTCGTACTTAAAATAGTCCGTAATTGAAGACTAACACACAACAATTTCAATTTTTTCCAAAATTTCTAAAAAATGCAAAAACAGAAGTCTAACGCCTTCAAAAAATTCAATTAGGATATTTTTAAAAAAATATTAAAATTGAAGTAGAGCACAAGCAAAATACTCAATTTTCATGTCGTACTCGAAATACTCCGTAATTGAAGACTCACACACAATAATTTCAATTTTTTCAAAAAATTCTTAAAAATGCAAAAACTGAAGCCTAACTCCTTCCAAAAACTCATTTAAGATATTTTTTTTAAAAACTGTTAAAATTCAAGTGTAACAGAAGAAAAATATTCAATTTTCATGTCGTACTCAAAATACTCCGTAATTGAAGACTAACATACTCAAATTTCAATTTTTTCAAAAATTTCATAAAAATGCCAAAACTGAAGTCTAAGACCTTCAAAAAAATTAATTTTGATATTTTTTTTAAAAATGTTAAAATTGAAGTGTACCACAAGAAAAATACTCAATTTTCATGCCGTACTTAAAATAATCCGTAATTGAAGTCTAACACACAACAATTTCAATTTTTTCCAAAATTTCTAAAAAATGCAAAAACAGAAGTCTAACGCCTTCAAAAAAATCAATTATGATATTTTTAAAAAAATATTAAAATTGAAGTAGAGCACAAGCAAAATACTCAATTTTCATGTGGTACTCGAAATACTCCGTAATTGAAGACTCACACACACCAATTTCAATTTTTTCGAAAATTTCTTAAAAATGCAAAAACCGAAGTCTAACATCTTCCAAAAAATCATTTAAGATATTTTTTTGAAAACCTGTTAAAATTCAAGTCTAACAGAAGAAAAATACTCAATGTTCATGTCGTACTCAAAATACTCCATAATTGAAGATTAACATACTCAAATTTCAATTTTTTCAAAAATTTCTTAAAAATGCAAAAACTGAATTCTAACACCTTCCCAAAATTCATTCAGATATTTTTTTTAAAAACTGTTAAATTTCAAGTGTAACAAAAGAAAATTACTCAATTTTCATGTCGTACTCAAAATACTCCATAATTGAAGACTAACATACTCAAATTTCATTTTTTCCGAAATTTCTTAAAAATTCAAAAACTGAATTCTAAGACCTTCAAAAAAAATTAATTATGATATTTTTTTTAAAAATGTTAAAATTGAAGTGTACCACAAGAAAAATACTCAATTTTCATGTCGTACTTAAAATAGTCCGTAATTCAAGACTAACACACCCCAATTTCAATTTTTTCGAAAATTTCATAAGATGCAAAAATAGATGTCCAACGCCTTCAAAAAATTCAATTGAGATATTTTTTTATAATACGTTTAAATTCAAGTGTTACTGAAGAAAAATACTCAATTTTCATGTCGTGCTCAAAATACTCCATAATTGAAGACTAACACACTCAAATTTTAGTTTTTTCCAAAATTTCTTAAAAATTCAAAAGCTGAAGTCTAACGCCTTCAAAAAATTCAGTTATGATATTTTTTTTGAAATTGCTAAAATCGTAGTGTAACACAAGAAAAATATTCAATTTTCATGTCGTACTCGAAATACTCCGTAATTGAAGACTAACACACACCAATTTCAATTTTTTCGAAAATTTCTTAAAAATGCAAAAACAGAATTCTAACGCCTTCTAAAAAATCAATTATGATATATTTTTTTAAAAATATTAAAATGTAAGTGTAACACACGTAAAATACTCAATTTTCTTGTCGTACTCGACAACTCCGTAATTGAAGGCAAACACACACCAATTTCAATTTTTTCGAAAATTTCTTAAAAATGCATAAACAGATGTCTAACACCATCTAAAAAATCAATTATGATAGTTTTTATAAAATATTAAAATTTAAGTGTAACACAAGAAAAATACTCAATTTTCATGTCGTACTTAAAATAGTCCGTAATTGAAGACAAACACACACCAATTTCAATTATGATATTTTTAAAAAAATATTAAAATTGAAGTACAACACAAGAAAAATACGCAATTTCCATGTCGTACTTGAAATACTCCGTAATTGAACACTCACACACACCAATTTCAATTTTTACAAAAATTTCTTAAAAATGCAAAAACTGAAGTCTAACACCTTCCAAAAACTCATTTAAGATATTTTTTTTAAAAACTGTTAAAATTCAAGTGTAACAGAAGAAAATTACTCAATTTTCATGTCGTACTCAAAATATTCCATAATTGAAGACTAACGTACATAAATTTCAATTTTTTCCAAAATTTCTTAAAAATTCAAAAACTGAAGTCTAACACCTTCAAAAAAATCAATTATGATATTTTTTTTAAAACTGTTAAAATTGAAGTGTACCACAAGAAAAATACTCAATTTTCATGTCGTACTTAAAATAGTCCGTAATTGAAGACTAACACACCCCAATTTCAATTTTTTTTAAAATTTCTTAAAAATGCAAAAACAGAAGTCTAACGCCTTCAAAAAATTCAATTGAGATATTTTTTTTATAATATGTTTAAATTCTAGTGTAACAGAAGAAAAATACTCAATTTTCATGTCGTACTCAAACTACTCCATAATTGAAGACTAACATACTCAAATTTCAATTTTTTTCAAAATTTCTTAAAAATTCATAAGCTGAAGTCTAACACCTTCAAAAAAATCAATTATGATATTTTTTTTAAAAATGTTAAAATTGAAGTGTACCACAAGAAAAATACTCAATTTTCTTGTCGTACTTAAAATAGTCCGTAATTGAAGACTAACACACACCAATTTCAAAATTTTCGAAAATTTCTTAAAAGTGCAAAAACAGAAGTCTAACGCCTTCAAAAAATTCAATTATGATATATTTTTTAAAATTGTTAAAATTGTAGTGTAACACAAGAAAAATACTCAATTTTCTTGGCGTACTTAAAATAGTCCTTAATTGAGGACTAACACACACCAATTTCATTTTTTTTCGAAAATTTCATAAAAATACAAAAACAGAAGTCTAACGCTTTTACAAAAATCAATTAAGATATTTTTTTAAAATTGTTGAAATTGTAGTGTAACACAAGAAAAAATACTCAATTTTCATGTCGTACTTAAATTAGTCCGTAATTGAAGACTAACACACACCAATTTCAATTTTTTTCGAAAAGTTCTTAAAAATGCAAAAACAGAAGTCTAACGCCTTCAAAAAATTCAATTATGATATTTTTAAAAAAATATTAAAATTGAAGTACAACACAAGCAAAATACTAAATTTTCATGTCGTACTCGAAATGCTCCGTAATTGAAGACTCACACACACCAATTTCAATTTTTACAAAAATTTCTCAAAAATGCAAAAACAGAAGTCTAACGCCTTCAAAAAAATCAATTATGATATTTTTTTTTAAAATTTTTAAAATTTTAGTGTAACACAAGAAAAATACTCAATTTTCATGTCGTACTTAAAATAGGCCGTAATTGATGACTAACACACACCAATTTCAATTTTTTCCAAAATTTCATAAAAATACAAAAATAGAAGTCTAACGCTTTCAAAAAATTCAATTAAGATATTCTTTTAAAATTGATAAAGTTGTAGTGCAACACAAGAAAAATACTCAATTTTCATGTCGTACATAAAATAGTCCGTAATTGCAGACTAAGACACACCAATTTCAATTTTTTCGAAAATTTCTTACAAATGCAAAAACAGAAGTCTAACGCCTTCAAAAAATTCAATTATGATATTTTTTTTTTAATTGTTAAAATTGTAGTTTAACACATGAAAAATACTCAATTTTCATGTCATACTTAAAATAGGCCGTAATTGATGACTAACACACACCAATTTCAATTTTTTCTAAAATTTCATAAAAATGCAAAAACAGAAGTCTAACGCTTTCAAAAAATTCAATTAAGATATGATTTTAAAATTGATAAAGTTGTAGTGTAACACAAGAAAAATACTCAATTTTCATGTCGTACTTAAAATAGTCCGTAATTGAAGACTAACACACACCAATTTCAATTTTTTCGAAAATTTCTTAAAAATGCAAAAACAGAAGTCTAACGCCTTCAAAAAATTCAAAAAAGATATTTTTTTAAAATTTTTTAAAATCGTAGTGTAACACAAGAAAAATACTCAATTTTCATGTCGTACTTAAAATAGTCCGTAATTGAAGCCTAACACACACCAATTTCAATTTTTTCGAAAATTTCTTAAAAATGCAAAAACAGAAGTCTAACGCTTTCAAAAAATTCAATTAAGATTTGTTTTTTAAAATTGTTAAAATTGTAGTGTAACACAAGAAAAATACTAAATTTTCATGTCATACTAAAAATAGTCCGTAATTGAAGACTAACAAACACCAATTTCAATTTTTTCGAAACTTTCTTAAAAATGCATAAACAGAAGTCTAACGCCTTCAAAAAATTCAATTATGATATTTTAAAAAAAATATTAAAATTGGAGTACAACACAAGTAAAATACTCAATTTTCATGTCGTACTCAAAATACTCCGTAATTGAAGACTAACACACACCAATTTCAATTTTTTCTAAAATGTCTTAAAAACTGAAGTCTAACACCTTCCAAAAACTCATTTAAAATATTTTTTTAAGAACTGTTAGAATTCAAGTGTAACATAAGTAAAATACTCAATTTTCATGTCGTACTCAAAATACTCCATAATTGAAGACTAACATACTCAAATTTCTATTATTTCCAAAATTTCATAATAATTCAAAATCTAAAGTCTAAATACCTTAATAAAAATCAATTATGATATGTTTTTTAAAAAATATTAACATTGAACTATATCACAAGAAAAATACTCAATTTTCATGTCGCACTGAAAATAGTCCGTAATTGAATACTAATACACACGAATTTCAATTTTTTCGAAAAATTCTTAGAAATGCAAAAACAGAAGTCTAACGCCTTCAAAAAATTCAAATGAGATATTTTTTTTATAATATGTTTAGATTCAAGTGTTACACAAGAAAAGTACTCAATTTTCATGTCGTACTCAAAATACTCCATAATTGAAGACTAACACACACCAATTTCAATTTTTTCGAAAATTTCTTAAAAATGCAAAAACAGATGTCTAACGCCTTCAAAAAATTCAATTATGATATTTTTTTTTAAATTGTTAAAATTGTAGTGTAACACAAGAAAAATACTCAATTTTCATGTCGTACTTAAAATAGTCTGTAATTGAATACTAACACACACCAATTTCAATTTTTTCGAAAAATTCTTAGAAATGCAAAAACAGAAGTCTAACGCCTTCAAAAAATTCAAATGAGATATTTTTTTTATAATATGTTTAAATTCAAGTGTTACAAAAGAAAAATACTCAATTTTCATGTCGTACTCAAAACACTCCATAATTGAAGACTAACATACTCAAATTTCAATTTTTTCAAAAATTTCTTAAAAATGCAAAAACTGAGTCTAACACCTTCCATAAAACTCATTTAAGATATTTTTTTTAAAAACTGTTAAAATTGAAGTGTACCAGAAGAAAAATACTCAATTTTTATGTCGTACTTAAAATAGTCGGTAATTTAAGACTAACACAGACCAATTTCAATTTTTTCGAAAACTTCTTAAAAATGCAAAAACAGAAGTCTAACGCCTTCAAAAAATTCAATTATGATATTTTTTTAAAATTGTTAAAATCGTAGTGTAACACAAGAAAAATACTCAATTTTCATGTCGTACTTAAAATAGGCCGTAATTGATGACTAACACAGCCCAATTTCAATTTTTTCGAAAATTTCATAAAAATGCAAAAACAGATGTCTAACGTTTTTAAAAAATTCAATTAAGATTTTTTTTAAAATTGATAAAGTTGTAGTGTAACACAAGAAAAATACTCAATTTTCATGTCGTACTTAAAATAGTTCGTAATTGAAGACTAACACACACCAATTTCAATTTTTTCAAAAATTTCTTAAAAATGCAAAAACAGAAGTCTACCGCCATCAAAAAATTCAATTATGATATTTTAAAAAAAATATTAAAATTGAAGTACAACACAAGTAAAACACTCAATTTTCATGTCGTACTCGAAATACTCCGTAATTGAAGACTAACACACACCAATTTCATTTTTTTCTAAAATGTCTTCAAAACGCAAAAACTGAAGTCTAACACCTTCCAAAAACTAATTTAAGATATTTTTTTTAAGAACTGTTAGAATTCAAGTCTAACATAAGAAAAATACTCAATTTTCATGTCGTGCTCAAAATACTCCATAGTTGAAGACTAACATACTCAAATTTCTATTATTTCCAAAATTTCATAATAATTCAAAATCTAAAGTCTAACACCTTAATAAAAATCAATTATGATATGTTTTTTAAAAAATATTAACATTGAAGTGTACCACAAGAAAAATACTCAATTTTCATGTCGTACTTAAAATAGTCCGTAATTGAATACTAACACACGCCAATTTCAATTTTTTCGAAAAATTCTTAGAAATGCAAAAACAGAAGTCTTACGCCTTCAAAAAATTCAAATGAGATATTTTTTTTATAACATGTTTAAATTCAAGTGTTACACAAGAAAAATAATCAATTTTCATGTCGTATTCAAAATACTCCATAATTGAAGACTAACATACTCAAATTTCAATTCTTTCGAAAATTTCTTCTAAATTCAAAAGCTCAAGTATAACACCTTCAAAAAAATCAATTATGATATTTTTTTTAAAAATGTCAAAATTGAAGTGTACCACAAGAAAAATACTCAATTTTTATGTCGTACTTAAAATAGTCCGTAATTGAAGACTAACACACAACAATTTCAATTTTTTCGAAAATTTCTTAAAAATGCAAAAACAAAAGTCTAACGCTTTCAAAAAATGCAATTAAGATATTTTTTTAAAATGGTTCAAATTGTAGTGTAACACAAGAAAAATACTCAATTTTCTTGTCTTACTCAAAACACTCCATAATTGAAGACTAACATACTCAAATTTCAATTTTTTCAAAAATTTCTTAAAAATGCAAATGCTGAAGACTAACAACCTTCCATAAAACTCATTTAAGATATTTTTTGTAAAAACTGTTAAAATTGAAGTGTACCAGAAGAAAAATACTAAATTTTTATGTCGTACTTAAAATAGTCCGTAATTGAAGACTAACACAGACCAATTTCAATTTTTTCGAAAATTTCTTAAAAATGCAAAAACAGAAGTCTAACGCCTTAAAAAAATTCAACTATGATATTTTTTTTAAATTGTTAAAATCGTAGTGTAACACAAGAAAAATACTCAATTTTCATGTCGTACTTAAAATAGGCCGTAATTGATGACTAACACACACCAATTTCAATTTTTTCGAAAATTTCATAAAAATGCAAAAACAGAAGTCTAACGCTTTCAAAAAATTCAATTAAGATTTTTTTTAAAATTGATAAAGTTGTAGTGTAATACCAGAAAAATACTCAATTTTCATGTCGTACTTAAAATAGTCCGTAATTGAAGACTAACACACGCCAATTTCAATATTTTCGAAAATTTCTTAAAAATGCAAAAACAGAAGTCTAACGCCTTCAAAAAATTCAATTATGATATTTTTAAAAAAATATTAAAATTGAAGTACTACACAAGTAAAACACTCAATTTTCATGTCGTACTCGAAATACTCCGTAATTGAAGACTAACACACACCAATTTCAATTTTTTCAAAAATTTCATAAAAATGCAAAAACAGAAGTCTAACGCTTTCAAAAAATGCAATTAAGATATTTTTTTAAAATGGTTAAAATTGTAGTGTAACACAAGAAAAATACTCAATTTTCTTGTCTTACTGAAAACACTCCATATTTGAAGACTAACATACTCAAATTTCAATTTTTTCAAAAATTTCTTAAAAATGCAAAAACTGAAGTCTAACACCTTCCATAAAACTCATTTAAGATATTTTTTTTAAAAACTGTTAAAATTGAAGTGTACCAGAAGAAAAATACTCAATTTTTATGTCGTACTTAAAATAGTCCGTAATTGAAGACTAACACAAACCAATTTCAATTTTTTCGAAAATTTCTTAAAAATGCAAAAACAGAAGTCTGACGCCTTCAAAAATTTCAATTATGATATTTTTTTTTAAATTGTTAAAATCGTAGTCTAACACAAGAAAAGTACTCAATTTTCATGTCGTACTTAAAATAGGCCGTAATTGATGACTAACACACACCAATTTCAATTTTTTCGAAAATTTCATAAAAATGCAAAAACAAAAGTCTAACGCATTCAAAAAATTCAATTAAGATTTTTTTTAAATTGATAAAGTTGTAGTGTAACACAAGAAAAATACTCAATTTTCATGTCGTACTTAAATTACTCCGTAATTGAAGACTAACACACAGCAATTTCAATTTTTTCGAAAATTTCTTAAAAATGCAAAAACAGAAGTCTAACGCTTTCAAAAAATGCAATTAAAATATTTTTTTAAAATGGTTCAAATTGTAGTGTAACACAAGAAAAATACTCAATTTTCTTGTCTTACTCAAAACACTCCATAATTGAAGACTAACATACTCAAATTTCAATTTTTTCAAAAATTTCTTAAAAATGCAAAAACTGAAGTCTAACACCTTCCATAAAACTCATTTAAGATATTTTTTTTAAAAACAGTTAAAATTGAAGTGTACCAGAAGAAAAATACTCAATTTTTATGTCGTACTTAAAATAGTCCGTAATTGAAGACTAACACAGACCAATTTCAATTTTTTCGAAAATTTCTTAAAAATGCAAAAACAGAAGTCTAACGCCTTCAAAAAATTCAATTATGATATTTTTTTTTAAATTGTTAAAATCGTAGTGTAACACAAGAAAAATACTCAATTTTCATGTCGTACTTAAAATAGGCCGTAATTGATGACTAACACACACCAATTTCAATTTTTTCGAAAATTTCATAAAAATGCAAAAAAAGAAGTCTAACGCTTTCAAAAAATTCAATTAAGATTTTTTTTTAAATTGATAAAGTTGTATTGTAATACAAGAAAAATACTCAATTTTCATGTCGTACTTGAAATAGTCCGTAATTGAAGACTAACACACACCAATTTCAATTTTTTCGAAAATTTCTTAAAAATGCAAAAACAGAAGTCTAACGCCTTCAAAAAATTCAATTATGATATTTTAAAAAAAATATTAAAATTTAAGTACAACACAAGTAAAACACTCAATTTTCATGTCGTACTCGAAATACTCCGTAATTGAAGACTAACACACACCAATTTCAATTTTTTCTAAAATTTCTTAAAAATGCAAAAACAGAAGTTTAATGCCTTCAAAAAATTAAATTATGATATATTTTTTTAAATTGTTAAAATTGTAGTGTAACACAAGAAAAATACTCAATTTTCATGTCGTACTTAAAATAGTCCGTAATTGATGACCAACACCCACAAATTTAAATTTTTTCAAAAATTTCATAAAAATGCAAAAACAGAAGTCTAACGCTTTCAAAAAATGCAATTAAGATATTTTTTAAAAATGGTTCAAATTGTAGTGTAACACAAGAAAAATACTCAATTTTCTTGTCTTACTCAAAACACTCCATAATTGAAGACTAACATACTCAAATTTCAATTTTTTCAAAAATTTCTTAAAAATGCAAAAACTGAAGTCTAACACCTTCCATAAAACTCATTTAAGATATTTTTTTTAAAAACAGTTAAAATTGAAGTGTACCAGAAGAAAAATACTCAATTTTTATGTCGTACTTAAAATAGTCCGTAATTGAAGACTAACACAGACCAATTTCAATTTTTTCGAAAATTTCTTAAAAATGCAAAAACAGAAGTCTAACGCCTTCAAAAAATTCAATTATGATATTTTTTTTTAAATTGTTAAAATCGTAGTGTAACACAAGAAAAATACTCAATTTTCTTGTCGTACTTAAAATAGGCCGTAATTGATGACTAACACACACCAATTTCAATTTTTTCGAAAATTTCATAAAAATGCAAAAACAGAAGTCTAACGCTTTCAAAAAATTCAATTAAGATTTTTTTTTAAATTGATAAAGTTGTAGTGTAATACAAGAAAAATACTCAATTTTCATGTCGTACTTAAAATAGTCCGTAATTGAAGACTAACACACACCAATTTCAATTTTTTCGAAAATTTCTTAAAAATGCAAAAACAGAAGTCTAACGCCTTCAAAAAATTCAATTATGATATTTTAAAAAAAATATTAAAATTTAAGTACAACACAAGTAAAACACTCAATTTTCATGTCGTACTCGAAATACTCCGTAATTGAAGACTAACACACACCAATTTCAATTTTTTCTAAAATTTCTTAAAAATGCAAAAACAGAAGTCTAACGCCTTCAAAAAATTCAATTATGATATTTTTTTTTAAATTGCTAAAATTGTAGTGTAACACAAGAAAAATACTCAATTTTCATGTCGTACTTAAAATAGTCCGTAATTGATGACCAACACACACCAATTTCAATTTTTTCAAAAATTTCTTAAAAATGCAAAAACTGAAGTCTAACACCTTCCATAAAACTCATTTAAGATATTTTTTTTAAAAACTGTTAAAATTGAAGTGTACCAGAAGAAAAATACTCAATTTTTATGTCGTACTTAAAATAGTCCGTAATTGAAGACTAACACAAACCAATTTCAAATTTTTCGAAAATTTCTTAAAAATGCAAAAACAGAAGTCTAACGCCTTCAAAAAATTCAATTATGATATTTTTTTTTAAATTGTTAAAATCGTAGTGTAACACAAGAAAAATACTCAATTTTCATGTCGTACTTAAAATAGGCCGTAATTGATGACTAACACACACCAATTTCAATTTTTTCGAAAATTTCATAAAAATGCAAAAACAGAAGTCTAACGCTTTCAAAAAATTCTATTAAGATTTTTTTTTAAATTGATAAAGTTGTAGTGTAATACAAGAAAAATACTCAATTTTCATGTCGTACTTAAAATAGTCCGTAATTGAAGACTAACACACACCAATTTCAATTTTTCGAAAATTTCTTAAAAATGCAAAAACAGAAGTCTAACGCCTTCAAAAAATTCAATTATAATATTTTAAAAAAAATATTAAAATTGAAGTACAACACAAGTAAAACACTCAATTTTCATGTCGTACTCGAAATACTCCGTAATTGAAGACTAACACACACCAATTTCAATTTTTTCTAAAATTTCTTAAAAATGCAAAAACAGAAGTCTAACGCCTTTAAAAAAATTCAATTATGATATTTTTTTTTAAATTGTTAAAATTGTAGTGTAACACAATAAAAATACTCAATTTTCTTGTCTTAGTCAAAACACTCCATAATTGAAGACTAACATACTCAAATTTCAATTTTTTCAAAAATTTCTTAAAAATGCAAAAACTGAAGTCTAACACCTTCCATAAAACTCATTTAAGATATTTTTTTTAAAAACTGTTAAAATTGAAGTGTACCAGAAGAAAAATACTCAATTTTTATGTCGTACTTAAAATAGTCCGTAATTGAAGACTAACACAAACCAATTTCAAATTTTTCGAAAATTTCTTAAAAATGCAAAAACAGAAGTCTAACGCCTTCAAAAAATTCAATTATGATATTTTTTTTTAAATTGTTAAAATCGTAGTGTAACACAAGAAAAATACTCAATTTTCATGTCGTACTTAAAATAGGCCGTAATTGATGACTAACACACACCAATTTCAATTTTTTCCAAAATTTCATAAAAATGCAAAAACAGAAGTCTAACGCTTTCAAAAAATTCTATTAAGATTTTTTTTTAAATTGATAAAGTTGTAGTGTAATACAAGAAAAATACTCAATTTTCATGTCGTACTTAAAATACTCCGTAATTGAAGACTAACACACAACAATTTCAATTTTTTCGAAAATTTCATAAAAATGCAAAAACAGAAGTCTAACGCTTTCAAAAAATTCAATTAAGATTTTTTGTAAAATTGATAAAGTTGTAGTTTAACACAAGAAAAATACTCAATTTTCATGTCGTACTTAAATTGCTCCGTAATTGAAGACTAACACACACCAATTTCAATTGTTTCGAAAATTTCTTAAAAATGCAAAAACAGAAGTCTAACGCTTTCAAAAAATGCAATTAAGATATTTTTTTAAAATCGTTCAAATTGTAGTGTAACAGAAGAAAAATACTCAATTTTCTTGTCTTACTCAAAACACTCCATAATTGCACACTAACATACTCAAATTTCAATTTTTTCAAAAATTTCTTAAAAATGCAAAAACTGAAGTCTAACACCTTCCATAAAACTCATTTAAGATATTTTTTTTAAAAACAGTTAAAATTGAAGTGTACCAGAAGAAAAATACTCAATTTTTATGTCGTACTTAAAATAGTCCGTAATTGAAGACTAACACAGACCAATTTCAATTTTTTCAAAAATTTCTTAAAAATGCAAATACAGAAGTCTAACGCCTTCAAAAAATTCAATTTTGATATTTTTTTTTAAATTGTTAAAATCATAGTGTAACACAAGAAAAATACTCAATTTTCTTGTCGTACTTAAAATAGGCCGTAATTGATGACTAGCACACACCAATTTCAATTTTTTCGAAAATTTCATAAAAATGCAAAAACAGAAGTCTAACGCTTTCAAAAAATTCAATTAAAATTTTTTTTTAAATTGATAAAGTTGTAGTGTAATACAAGAAAAATACACAATTTTCATGTCGTACTTAAAATAGTCCGTAATTGAAGACTAACACACACCAATTTCAATTTTTTCGAAAATTTCTTAAAAATGCAAAAACAGAAGTCTAACGCCTTCAAAAAATTCAATTATGATATTTTAAAAAAAATATTAAAATTGAAGTACAACACAAGTAAAACACTCAATTTTCATGTCGTACTTGAAATACTCAGTAATTGAAGACTAACACACACCAATTTCAATTTTTTCTAAAATTTCTTAAAAATACAAAAACAGAAGTCTAACGCCTTCAAAAAATTCAATTATGATATTTTTTTTAAATTGTTAAAATTGTAGTGTAACACAAGAAAAATACTCAATTTTCATGTCGTACTTAAAATAGTCCGTAATTGATGACCAACACACACCAATTTCAATTTTTTCAAAAATTTCATAGAAATGCAAAAACAGAAGTCTAACGCTTTCAAAGAATGCAATTAAGATATTTTTTTAAAATGGTTAAAATTGTAGTGTAACACAAGAAAAATACTCAATTTTCTTGTCTTAGTCAAAACACTCCATAATTGAAGACTAACATACTCAAATTTCAATTTTTTCAAAAATTTCTTAAAAATGCAAAAACTGAACTCTAACACCTTCCATAAAACTCATTTTAGATATTTTTTTTAAAAACTGTTAAAATTGAAGTGTACCAGAAGAAAAATACTCAATTTTTATGTCGTACTTAAAATAGTCCGTAATTGAAGACTAACACAAACCAATTTCAATTTTTTCGAAAATTTCTTAAAAATGCAAAAACAGAAGTCTAACGCCTTCAAAAAATTCAATTATGATATTTTTTTTTAAATTGTTAAAATCGTTGTGTAACACAAGAAAAATACTCAATTTTCATGTCGTACTTAAAATAGGCCGTAATTGATGACTAACACACACCAATTTCAATTTTTTCGAAAATTTCATAAAAATGCAAAAACAGAAGTCTAACGCTTTCAAAAAATTCTATTAAGATTTTTTTTTAAATTGATAAAGTTGTAGTGTAATACAAGAAAAATACTCAATTTTCATGTCGTACTTAAAATAGTCCGTAATTGAAGACTAACACACACCAATTTCAATTTTTTCGAAAATTTCTTAAAAATGCAAAAACAGAAGTCTAACGCCTTCAAAAAATTCAATTATGATATTTTTTTTTAAATTGTTAAAATTGTAGTGTAACACAAGAAAAATACTCAATTTTCTTGTCTTAGTCAAAACACTCCATAATTGAAGACTAACATACACAAATTTCAATTTTTTCAAAAATTTCTTAAAAATGCAAAAACTGAAGTCTAACACCTTCCATAAAACTCATTTAAGATATTTTTTTTAAAAACTGTTAAAATTGAAGTGTACCAGAAGAAAAATACTCAATTTTTATGTCGTACTTAAAATAGTCCGTAATTGAAGACTAACACAAACCAATTTCAATTTTTTCGAAAATTTCTTAAAAATGCAAAAACAGAAGTCTAACGCCTTCAAAAAATTCAATTATGATATATTTTTTTTAAATTGTTAAAATCGTAGTCTAACACAAGAAAAGTACTCAATTTTCAATTCGTACTTAAAATAGGCCGTAATTGATGACTAACACGCACCAATTTCAATTTTTTCGAAAATTTCATAAAAATGCAAAAACAGAAGTCTAACGCTTTCAAAAAATTCAATTAAGATTTTTTGTAAAATTGATAAAGTTGTAGTGTAACACAAGAAAAATACTCAATTTTCATGTCGTACTTAAATTACTCCGTAATTGAAGACTAACACACACCAATTTCAATTGTTTCGAAAATTTCTTAAAAATGCAAAAACAGAAGTCTAACGCTTTCAAAAAATGCAATTAAGATATTTTTTTAAAATCGTTCAAATTGTAGTGTAACAGAAGAAATATACTCAATTTTCTTGTCTTACTCAAAACACTCCATAATTGCACACTAACATACTCAAATTTCAATTTTTTCAAAAATTTCTTAAAAATGCAAAAACTGAAGTCTAACACCTTCCATAAAACTCATTTAAGATATTTTTTTTAAAAACAGTTAAAATTGAAGTGTACCAGAAGAAAAATACTCAATTTTTATGTCGTACTTAAAATAGTCCGTAATTGAAGACTAACACAGACCAATTTCAATTTTTTCGAAAATTTCTTAAAAATGCAAATACAGAAGTCTAACGCCTTCAAAAAATTCAATTTTGATATTTTTTTTTAAATTGTTAAAATCATAGTGTAACACAAGAAAAATACTCAATTTTTTCTTGTCGTACTTAAAATAGGCCGTAATTGATGACTAGCACACACCAACTTCAATTTTTTCGAAAATTTCATAAAAATGCAAAAACAGAAGTCTAACGCTTTCAAAAAATTCAATTAAGATTTTTTTTTAAATTGATAAAGTTGTAGTGTAATACAAGAAAAATACACAATTTTCATGTCGTACTTAAAATAGTCCGTAATTGAAGACTAACACACACCAATTTCAATTTTTTCGAAAATTTCTTAAAAATGCAAAAACAGAAGTCTAACGCCTTCAAAAAATTCAATTATGATATTTTAAAAAAAATATTAAAATTGAAGTACAACACAAGTAAAACACTCAATTTTCATGTCGTACTCGAAATACTCAGTAATTGAAGACTAACACACACCAATTTCAATTTTTTCTAAAATTTCTTAAAAATACAAAAACAGAAGTCTAACGCCTTCAAAAAATTCAATTATGATATTTTTTTTAAATTGTTAAAATTGTAGTGTAACACAAGAAAAATACTCAATTTTGATGTCGTACTTAAAATAGTCCGTAATTGATGACCAACACACACCAATTTCAATTTTTTCAAAAATTTCATAAAAATGCAAAAACAGAAGTCTAACGCTTTCAAAAAATGCAATTAAGATATTTTTTTAAAATGGTTAAAATTGTAGTGTAACACAAGAAAAATACTCAATTTTCTTGTCTTAGTCAAAACACTCCATAATTGAAGACTAACATACTCAAATTTCAATTTTTTCAAAAATTTCTTAAAAATGCAAAAACTGAACTCTAACACCTTCCATAAAACTCATTTTAGATATTTTTTTAAAAAACTGTTAAAATTGAAGTGTACCAGAAGAAAAATACTCAATTTTTATGTCGTACTTAAAATAGTCCGTAATTGAAGACTAACACAAACCAATTTCAATTTTTTCGAAAATTTCTTAAAAATGCAAAAACAGAAGTCTAACGCCTTCAAAAAATTCAATTATGATATTTTTTTTTAAATTGTTAAAATCGTTGTGTAACACAAGAAAAATACTCAATTTTCATGTCGTACTTAAAATAGGCCGTAATTGATGACTAACACACACCAATTTCAATTTTTTCGAAAATTTCATAAAAATGCAAAAACACAAGTCTAACGCTTTCAAAAAATTCTATTAAGATTTTTTTTTAAATTGATAAAGTTGTAGTGTAATACAAGAAAAATACTCAATTTTCATGTCGTACTTAAAATAGTCCGTAATTGAAGACTAACACACACCAATTTCAATTTTTTCGAAAATTTCTTAAAAATGCAAAAACAGTAGTCTAACGCCTTCAAAAAATTCAATTATGATATTTTTTTTTAAATTGTTAAAATTGTAGTGTAACACAAGAAAAATACTCAATTTTCTTGTCTTAGTCAAAACACTCCATAATTGAAGACTAACATACACAAATTTCAATTTTTTCAAAAATTTCTTAAAAATGCAAAAACTGAAGTCTAACACCTTCCATAAAACTCATTTAAGATATTTTTTTTAAAAACTGTTAAAATTGAAGTGTACCAGAAGAAAAATACTCAATTTTTATGTCGTACTTAAAATAGTCCGTAATTGAAGACTAACACAAACCAATTTCAATTTTTTCGAAAATTTCTTAAAAATGCAAAAACAGAAGTCTAACGCCTTCAAAAAATTCAATTATGATATATTTTTTTTAAATTGTTAAAATCGTAGTCTAACACAAGAAAAGTACTCAATTTTCAATTCGTACTTAAAATAGGCCGTAATTGATGACTAACACGCACCAATTTCAATTTTTTCGAAAATTTCATAAAAATGCAAAAACAGAAGTCTAACGCTTTCAAAAAATTCAATTAAGATTTTTTGTAAAATTGATAAAGTTGTAGTGTAACACAAGAAAAATACTCAATTTTCATGTCGTACTTAAATTACTCCGTAATTGAAGACTAACACACACCAATTTCAATTGTTTCGAAAATTTCTTAAAAATGCAAAAACAGAAGTCTAACGCTTTCAAAAAATGCAATTAAGATATTTTTTTAAAATCGTTCAAATTGTAGTGTAACAGAAGAAAAATACTCAATTTTCTTGTCTTACTCAAAACACTCCATAATTGCACACTAAGATACTCAAATTTCAATTTTTTCAAAAATTTCTTAAAAATGCAAAAACTGAAGTCTAACACCTTCCATAAAACTCATTTAAGATATTTTTTTTAAAAACAGTTAAAATTGAAGTGTACCAGAAGAAAAATACTCAATTTTTATGTCGTACTTAAAATAGTCCGTAATTGAAGACTAACACAGACCAATTTCAATTTTTTCGAAAATTTCTTAAAAATGCAAATACAGAAGTCTAACGCCTTCAAAAAATTCAATTTTGATATTTTTTTTTAAATTGTTAAAATCATAGTGTAACACAAGAAAAATACTCAATTTTCTTGTCGTACTTAAAATAGGCCGTAATTGATGACTAGCACACACCAATTTCAATTTTTTCGAAAATTTCATAAAAATGCAAAAACAGAAGTCTAACGCTTTCAAAAAATTCAATTAAGATTTTTTTTTAAATTGATAAAGTTGTAGTGTAATACAAGAAAAATACACAATTTTCATGTCGTACTTAAAATAGTCCGTAATTGAAGACTAACACACACCAATTTCAATTTTTTCGAAAATTTCTTAAAAATGCAAAAACAGAAGTCTAACGCCTTCAAAAAATTCAATTATGATATTTTAAAAAAAATAT
Source organism: Luzula sylvatica (assembly GCA_946800325.1). NCBI lineage: Eukaryota > Viridiplantae > Streptophyta > Magnoliopsida > Poales > Juncaceae > Luzula > Luzula sylvatica. The sequence continues at coordinate 2,486,963 of OX326961.1, forward strand.
TAAAATTGAAGTACAACACAAGTAAAACACTCAATTTTCATGTCGTACTCGAAATACTCAGTAATTGAAGACTAACACACACCAATTTCAATTTTTTCTAAAATTTCTTAAAAATACAAAAACAGAAGTCCAACGCCTTCAAAAAATTCAATTATGATATTTTTTTTAAATTGTTAAAATTGTAGTGTAACACAAGAAAAATACTCAATTTTCATGTCGTACTTAAAATAGTCCGTAATTGATGACCAACACACACCAATTTCAATTTTTTCAAAAATTTCATAAAAATGCAAAAACAGAAGTCTAACGCTTTCAAAAAATGCAATTAAGATATTTTTTTAAAATGGTTAAAATTGTAGTGTAACACAAGAAAAATACTCAATTTTCTTGTCTTAGTCAAAACACTCCATAATTGAAGACTAACATACTCAAATTTCAATTTTTTCAAAAATTTCTTAAAAATGCAAAAACTGAACTCTAACACCTTCCATAAAACTCATTTTAGATATTTTTTTTAAAAACTGTTAAAATTGAAGTGTACCAGAAGAAAAATACTCAATTTTTATGTCGTACTTAAAATAGTCCGTAATTGAAGACTAACACAAACCAATTTCAATTTTTTCGAAAATTTCTTAAAAATGCAAAAACAGAAGTCTAACGCCTTCAAAAAATTCAATTATGATATTTTTTTTTAAATTGTTAAAATCGTTGTGTAACACAAGAAAAATACTCAATTTTCATGTCGTACTTAAAATAGGCCGTAATTGATGACTAACACACACCAATTTCAATTTTTTCGAAAATTTCATAAAAATGCAAAAACAGAAGTCTAACGCTTTCAAAAAATTCTATTAAGATTTTTTTTTAAATTGATAAAGTTGTAGTGTAATACAAGAAAAATACTCAATTTTCATGTCGTACTTAAAATAGTCCGTAATTGAAGACTAACACACACCAATTTCAATTTTTTCGAAAATTTCTTAAAAATGCAAAAACAGAAGTCTAACGCCTTAAAAAAATTAAATTATGATATTTTTTTTTAAATTGTTAAAATTGTAGTGTAACACAAGAAAAATACTCAATTTTCTTGTGTTAGTCAAAACACTCCATAATTGAAGACTAACATACACAAATTTCAATTTTTTCAAAAATTTCTTAAAAATGCAAAAACTGAAGTCTAACACCTTCCATAAAACTCATTTAAGATATTTTTTTTAAAAACTGTTAAAATTGAAGTGTACCAGAAGAAAAATACTCAATTTTTATGTCGTACTTAAAATAGTCCGTAATTGAAGACTAACACAAACCAATTTCAATTTTTTCGAAAATTTCTTAAAAATGCAAAAACAGAAGTCTAACGCCTTCAAAAAATTCAATTATGATATATTTTTTTTAAATTGTTAAAATCGTAGTCTAACACAAGAAAAGTACTCAATTTTCAATTCGTACTTAAAATAGGCCGTAATTGATGACTAACACGCACCAATTTCAATTTTTTCGAAAATTTCATAAAAATGCAAAAACAGAAGTCTAACGCTTTCAAAAAATTCAATTAAGATTTTTTGTAAAATTGATAAAGTTGTAGTGTAACACAAGAAAAATACTAAATTTTCATGTCGTACTTAAATTACTCCGTAATTGAAGACTAACACACACCAATTTCAATTGTTTCGAAAATTTCTTAAAAATGCAAAAACAGAAGTCTAACGCTTTCAAAAAATGCAATTAAGATATTTTTTTAAAATCGTTCAAATTGTAGTGTAACAGAAGAAAAATACTCAATTTCCTTGTCTTACTCAAAACACTCCATAATTGCACACTAACATACTCAAATTTCAATTTTTTCAAAAATTTCTTAAAAATGCAAAAACTGAAGTCTAACACCTTCCATAAAACTCATTTAAGATTTTTTTTTTAAAAACAGTTAAAATTGAAGTGTACCAGAAGAAAAATACTCAATTTTTATGTCGTACTTAAAATAGTCCGTAATTGAAGACTAACACAGACCAATTTCAATTTTTTCGAAAATTTCTTAAAAATGCAAATACAGAAGTCTAACGCCTTCAAAAAATTCAATTTTGATATTTTTTTTTAAATTGTTAAAATCATAGTGTAACACAAGAAAAATACTCAATTTTCTTGTCGTACTTAAAATAGGCCGTAATTGATGACTAGCACACACCAATTTCAATTTTTTCGAAAATTTCATAAAAATGCAAAAACAGAAGTCTAACGCTTTCAAAAAATTCAATTAAGATTTTTTTTTAAATTGATAAAGTTGTAGTGTAATACAAGAAAAATACACAATTTTCATGTCGTACTTAAAATAGTCCGTAATTGAAGACTAACACACACCAATTTCAATTTTTTCGAAAATTTCTTAAAAATGCAAAAACAGAAGTTAACGCCTTCAAAAAATTCAATTATGATATTTTAAAAAAAATATTAAAATTGAAGTACAACACAAGTAAAACACTCAATTTTCATGTCGTACTCGAAATACTCAGTAATTGAAGACTAACACACACCAATTTCAATTTTTTCTAAAATTTCTTAAAAATACAAAAACAGAAGTCCAACGCCTTCAAAAAATTCAATTATGATATTTTTTTTAAATTGTTAAAATTGTAGTGTAACACAAGAAAAATACTCAATTTTCATGTCGTACTTAAAATAGTCCGTAATTGATGACCAACACACACCAATTTCAATTTTTTCAAAAATTTCATAAAAATGCAAAAACAGAAGTCAACGCTTTCAAAAAATGCAATTAAGATATTTTTTTAAAATGGTTAAAATTGTAGTGTAACACAAGAAAAATACTCAATTTTCTTGTCTTAGTCAAAACACTCCATAATTGAAGACTAACATACTCAAATTTCAATTTTTTCAAAAATTTCTTAAAAATGCAAAAACTGAACTCTAACACCTTCCATAAAACTCATTTTAGATATTTTTTTTAAAAACTGTTAAAATTGAAGTGTACCAGAAGAAAAATACTCAATTTTTATGTCGTACTTAAAATAGTCCGTAATTGAAGACTAACACAAACCAATTTCAATTTTTTCGAAAATTTCTTAAAAATGCAAAAACAGAAGTCTAACGCCTTCAAAAAATTCAATTATGATATTTTTTTTTAAATTGTTAAAATCGTTGTGTAACACAAGAAAAATACTCAATTTTCATGTCGTACTTAAAATAGGCCGTAATTGATGACTAACACACACCAATTTCAATTTTTTCGAAAATTTCATAAAAATGCAAAAACAGAAGTCTAACGCTTTCAAAAAATTCTATTAAGATTTTTTTTTAAATTGATAAAGTTGTAGTGTAATACAAGAAAAATACTCAATTTTCATGTCGTACTTAAAATAGTCCGTAATTGAAGACTAACACACACCAATTTCAATTTTTTCGAAAATTTCTTAAAAATGCAAAAACAGAAGTCTAATGCCTTAAAAAAATTCAATTATGATATTTTTTTTTAAATTGTTAAAATTGTAGTGTAACACAAGAAAAATACTCAATTTTCTTGTGTTAGTCAAAACACTCCATAATTGAAGACTAATATACACAAATTTCAATTTTTTCAAAAATTTCTTAAAAATGCAAAAACTGAAGTCTAACACCTTCCATAAAACTCATTTAAGATATTTTTTTTAAAAACTGTTAAAATTGAAGTGTACCAGAAGAAAAATACTCAATTTTTATGTCGTACTTAAAATAGTACGTAATTGAAGACTAACACAAACCAATTTCAATTTTTTCGAAAATTTCTTAAAAATGCAAAAACAGAAGTCTAACGCCTTCAAAAAATTCAATTATGATATATTTTTTTTAAATTGTTAAAATCGTAGTCTAACACAAGAAAAGTACTCAATTTTCAATTCGTACTTAAAATAGGCCGTAATTGATGACTAACACGCACCAATTTCAATTTTTTCGAAAATTTCATAAAAATGCAAAAACAGAAGTCTAACGCTTTCAAAAAATTCAATTAAGATTTTTTGTAAAATTGATAAAGTTGTAGTGTAACACAAGAAAAATACTAAATTTTCATGTCGTACTTAAATTACTCCGTAATTGAAGACTAACACACACCAATTTCAATTGTTTCGAAAATTTCTTAAAAATGCAAAAACAGAAGTCTAACGCTTTCAAAAAATGCAATTAAGATATTTTTTTAAAATCGTTCAAATTGTAGTGTAACACAAGAAAAATACTCAATTTTCTTGTCTTACTCAAAACACTCCATAATTGCACACTAACATACTCAAATTTCAATTTTTTCAAAAATTTCTTAAAAATGCAAAAACTGAAGTCTAACACCTTCCATAAAACTCATTTAAGATATTTTTTTTAAAAACAGTTAAAATTGAAGTGTACCAGAAGAAAAATACTCAATTTTTATGTCGTACTTAAAATAGTCCGTAATTGAAGACTAACACAGACCAATTTCAATTTTTTCGAAAATTTCTTAAAAATGCAAATACAGAAGTCTAACGCCTTCAAAAAATTCAATTTTGATATTTTTTTTTAAATTGTTAAAATCATAGTGTAACACAAGAAAAATACTCAATTTTCTTGTCGTACTTAAAATAGGCCGTAATTGATGACTAGCACACACCAATTTCAATTTTTTCGAAAATTTCATAAAAATGCAAAAACAGAAGTCTAACGCTTTCAAAAAATTCAATTAAGATTTTTTTTTAAATTGATAAAGTTGTATTGTAATACAAGAAAAATACTCAATTTTCATGTCGTACTTAAAATAGTCCGTAATTGAAGACTAACACACACCAATTTCAATTTTTTCGAAAATTTCTTAAAAATGCAAAAACAGAAGTCTAACGCCTTCAAATAATTCAATTATGATATTTTAAAAAAAATATTAAAATTGAAGTACAACACAAGTAAAACACTCAATTTTCATGTCGTACTCGAAATACTCAGTAATTGAAGACTAACACACACCAATTTCAATTTTTTCTAAAATTTCTTAAAAATACAAAAACAGAAGTCTAACGTCTTCAAAAAATTCAATTATGATATTTTTTTTAAATTGTTAAAATTGTAGTGTAACACAAGAAAAATACTCAATTTTAATGTCGTACTTAAATTACTCCGTAATTGAAGACTAACACACACCAATTTCAATTGTTTCGAAAATTTCTTAAAAATGCAAAAACAGAAGTCTAACGCTTTCAAAAAATGCAATTAAGATATTTTTTTAAAATCGTTCAAATTGTAGTGTAACACAAGAAAAATACTCAATTTTCTTGTCTTACTCAAAACACTCCATAATTGCACACTAACATACTCAAATTTCAATTTTTTCAAAAATTTCTTAAAAATGCAAAAACTGAAGTCTAACACCTTCCATAAAACTCATTTAAGATATTTTTTTTAAAAACAGTTAAAATTGAAGTGTACCAGAAGAAAAATACTCAATTTTTATGTCGTACTTAAAATAGTCCGTAATTGAAGACTAACACAGACCAATTTCAATTTTTTCGAAAATTTCTTAAAAATGCAAATACAGAAGTCTAACGCCTTCAAAAAATTCAATTTTGATATTTTTTTTTAAATTGTTAAAATCATAGTGTAACACAAGAAAAATACTCAATTTTCTTGTCGTACTTAAAATAGGCCGTAATTGATGACTAGCACACACCAATTTCAATTTTTTCGAAAATTTCATAAAAATGCAAAAACAGAAGTCTAACGCTTTCAAAAAATTCAATTAAGATTTTTTTTTAAATTGATAAAGTTGTATTGTAATACAAGAAAAATACTCAATTTTCATGTCGTACTTAAAATAGTCCGTAATTGAAGACTAACACACACCAATTTCAATTTTTTCGAAAATTTCTTAAAAATGCAAAAACAGAAGTCTAACGCCTTCAAAAAATTCAATTATGATATTTTAAAAAAAATATTAAAATTGAAGTACAACACAAGTAAAACACTCAATTTTCATGTCGTACTCGAAATACTCAGTAATTGAAGACTAACACACACCAATTTCAATTTTTTCTAAAATTTCTTAAAAATACAAAAACAGAAGTCTAACGTCTTCAAAAAATTCAATTATGATATTTTTTTTAAATTGTTAAAATTGTAGTGTAACACAAGAAAAATACTCAATTTTCATGTCGTACTTAAAATAGTCCGTAATTGATGACCAACACACACCAATTTCAATTTTTTCAAAAATTTCATAAAAATGCAAAAACAGAAGTCTAACGCTTTCAAAAATGCAATTAAGATATTTTTTTAAAATGGTTAAAATTGTAGTGTAACACAGGAAAAATACTCAATTTTCTTGTCTTAGTCAAAACACTCCATAATTGAAGACTAACATACTCAAATTTCAATTTTTTCAAAAATTTCTTAAAAATGCAAAAACTGAACTCTAACACCTTCCATAAAACTCATTTAAGATATTTTTTTTAAAAACTGTTAAAATTGAAGTGTACCAGAAGAAAAATACTCAATTTTTATGTCGTACTTAAAATAGTCCGTAATTGAAGACTAACACAAACCAATTTCAATTTTTTCGAAAATTTCTTAAAAATGCAAAAACAGAAGTCTAACGCCTTCAAAAAATTCAATTATGATATTTTTTTTTTAATTGTTAAAATCGTAGTGTAACACAAGAAAAATACTCAATTTTCATGTCGTACTTAAAATAGGCCGTAATTGATGACTAACACACACCAATTTCAATTTTTTCGAAAATTTCATAAAAATGCAAAAACAGAAGTCTAAGGCTTTCAAAAAATTCTATTAAGATTTTTTTTTAAATTGATAAAGTTGTAGTGTAATACAAGAAAAATACTCAATTTTCATGTCGTACTTAAAATAGTCCGTAATTGAAGACTAACACACACCAATTTCAATTTTTTCGAAAATTTCTTAAAAATGCAAAAACAGAAGTCTAACGCCTTCAAAAAATTCAATTATGATATTTTTTTTTAAATTGTTAAAATTGTAGTGTAACACAAGAAAAATACTCAATTTTCTTGTCTTAGTCAAAACACTCCATAATTGAAGACTAACATACTCAAATTTCAATTTTTTCAAAAATTTCTTAAAAATGCAAAAACTGAAGTCTAACACCTTCCATAAAACTCATTTAAGATATTTTTTTTAAAAACTGTTAAAATTGAAGTGTACCAGAAGAAAAATACTTAATTTTTATATCGTACTTAAAATAGTCCGTAATTGAAGACTAACACAAACCAATTTCAATTTTTTCGAAAATTTCTTAAAAATGCAAAAACAGTAGTCTAACGCCTTCAAAAAATTCAATTATGATATTTTTTTTTAAATTGTTAAAATCGTAGTGTAACACAAGAAAAATACTCAATTTTCATGTCGTACTTAAAATAGGCCGTAATTGATGACTAACACACACCAATTTCAATTTTTTCGAAAATTTCATAAAAATGCAAAAACAGAAGTCTAACGCTTTCAAAAAATTCTGTTAAGATTTTTTTTTAAATTGATAAAGTTGTAGTGTAATACAAGAAAAATACTCAATTTTCATGTCGTACTTAAAATAGTCCGTAATTGAAGACTAACACACACCAATTTCAATTTTTTCGAAAATTTCTTAAAAATGCAAAAACAGAAGTCTAACGCCTTCAAAAAATTCAATTATGATATTTTAAAAAAAATATTAAAATTGAAGTACAACACAAGTAAAACACTCAATTTTCATGTCGTACTCGAAATACTCCGTAATTGAAGACTAACACACACCAATTTCAATTTTTTCTAAAATTTCTTAAAAACGCAAAAACAGAAGTCTAACGCCTTCAAAAAATTCAATTATGATATTTTTTTCTAAATTGTTAAAATTGTAGTGTAACACAAGAAAAATACTCAATTTTCTTGTCTTAGTCAAAACACTCCATAATTGAAGACTAACATACTCAAATTTCAATTTTTTTCAAAAATTTCTTAAAAATGCAAAAACTGAAGTCAAACACCTTCCATAAAACTCATTTAAGATATTTTTTTTAAAAACTGTTAAAATTGAAGTGTACCAGAAGAAAAATACTCAATTTTTATGTCGTACTTAAAATAGTCCGTAATTGAAGACTAACACAAACCAATTTCAATTTTTTCGAAAATTTCTTAAAAATGGAAAAACAGAAATCTAGCGCCTTCAAAAAATTCAATTATGATATATTTTTTTTAAATTGTTAAAATCGTAGTCTAACACAAGAAAAGTACTCAATTTTCATGTCGTACTTAAAATAGGCCGTAATTGATGACTAACACACACCAATTTCAATTTTTTCGAAAATTTCATAAAAATGCAAAAACAGAAGTCTAACGCTTTCAAAAAATTCAATTAAGATTTTTTATAAAATTGATAAAGTTGTAGTGTAACACAAGAAAAATACTCAATTTTCATGTCGTACTTAAATTACTCCGTAATTGAAGACTAACACACACCAATTTCAATTGTTTCGAAAATTTCTTAAAAATTCAAAAACAGAAGTCTAACGCTTTCAAAAAATGCAATTAAGATATTTTTTTTAAATCGTTCAAATTGTAGTGTAACACAAGAAAAATACTCAATTTTCTTGTCTTACTCAAAACACTCCATAATTGCACACTAACATACTCAAATTTCAATTTTTTCAAAAATTTCTTAAAAATGCAAAAACTGAAGTCTAACACCTTCCATAAAACTCATTTAAGATATTTTTTTTAAAAACAGTTAAAATTGAAGTGTACCAGAAGAAAAATACTCAATTTTTATGTCGTACTTAAAATAGTCCGTAATTGAAGACTAACACAGACCAATTTCAATTTTTTCGAAAATTTCTTAAAAATGCAAATACAGAAGTCTAACGCCTTCAAAAAATTCAATTTTGATATTTTTTTTTAAATTGTTAAAATCATAGTGTAACACAAGAAAAATACTCAATTTTCTTGTCGTACTTAAAATAGGCCGTAATTGATGACTAGCACACACCAATTTCAATTTTTTCGAAAATTTCATAAAAATGCAAAAACAGAAGTCTAACGCTTTCAAAAAATTCAATTAAGATTTTTTTTTAAATTCATAAAGTTGTAGTGTAATACAAGAAAAATACTCAATTTTCATGTCGTACTTAAAATAGTCCGTAATTGAAGACTAACAGACACCAATTTCAATTTTTTCGAAAATTTCTTAAAAATGCAAAAACAGAAGTCTAACGCCTTCAAAAAATTCAATTATGATATTTTTTTTTTAAATTGTTAAAATCGTAGTCTAACACAAGAAAAGTACTCAATTTTCATGTCGTACTTAAAATAGGCCGTAATTGATGACTAACACACACCAATTTCAATTTTTTCGAAAATTTCATAAAAATGCAAAAACATAAGTCTAACGCTTTCAAAAAATTCAATTAAGATTTTTTTTTAAATTGATAAAGTTGTAGTGTAACACAAGAAAAATACTCAATTTTCATGTCGTACTTAAATTACTCCGTAATTGAAGACTAACACACACCAATTTCAATTTTTTCGAAAATTTCATAAAAATGCAAAAACAGAAGTCTAACGCATTCAAAAAATGCACTTAAGATATTTTTTTAAAATGGTTCAAATTGTAGTGTAACACAAGAAAAATACTCAATTTGCTTGTCTTACTCAAAACACGCCATAATTGAAGACTAACATACTTAAATTTCAATTTTTTCAAAAATTTCTTAAAAATGCAAAAACTGAAGTCTAACACCTTCCATAAAACTCATTTTAGATATTTTTTTTTAAAAACTGTTAAAATTGAAGTGTACCAGAAGAAAAATACTCAATTTTTTTGTCGTACTTAAAATAGTCCGTATTTGAAGACAAAACAGACCAATTTCAATTTTTTCGAACATTTCTTAAAAATGCAAAAACAGAAGTCTAACGCCTTGAAAACATTCAATTATGATATTTTTTTTTAAATTGTTAAAATCGTAGTGTAACACAAGAAAAATACTCAATTTTCATGTCGTACTTAAAATAGGCCGTAATTGAAGACTAACACAAACCAATTTCAATATTTTCGAAAATTTCTCAGAAATGCAGAAACAGAAGTCTAACGCCTTCAAAAAATTCAATAATGATATTTTAAAAAAAATATTAAAATTGAAGTACAACACAAGTAAAACACTCAATTTTCATGTCGTACTTAAAATAGGCCGTAATTGATGACTAACAAACACCAATTTCAATTTTTTCGAAAATTTCATAAAAATGCAAAAACAGAAGTCTAACACTTTCAAAAAATTCAATTAAGATTTTTTTTTAAATTGATAAAGTTGTAGTGTAATACAAGAAAAATACTCAATTTTCATGTCGTACTTAAAATAGTCCGTAATTGAAGACTAACACAAACCAATTTCAATATTTTCGAAAATTTCTCAGAAATGCAGAAACAGAAGTCTAACGCCTTCAAAAAATTCAATAATGATATTTTAAAAAAAATATTAAAATTGAAGTACAACACAAGTAAAACACTCAATTTTCATGTCGTACTTAAAATAGGCCGTAATTGATGACTAACAAACACCAATTTCAATTTTTTCGAAAATTTCATAAAAATGCAAAAACAGAAGTCTAACGCTTTCAAAAAATTCAATAAAGATTTTTTTTTAAATTGATAAAGTTGTAGTGTAATACAAGAAAAATACTCAATTTTCATGTCGTACTTAAAATAGTCCGTAATTGAAGACAAACACACACTAATTTCAATTTTTTCGAAAATTTCTTAAAAATGCAAAAACAGAAGTCTGACGCCTTCAAAAAATTCAATTATGATATTTTAAAAAATATATTAAAATTGAAGTACAACACAAGTAAAACACTCAATTTTCATGTCGTACTTAAAATAGGCCGTAATTGATGACTAACAAACACCAATTTCAATTTTTTCGAAAATTTCATAAAAATGGAAAAACAGAAGTCTAACGCTTTCAAAAAATTCAATAAAGATTTTTTTTTAAATTGATAAAGTTGTAGTGTAATACAAGAAAATAACTCAATTTTCATGTCGTACTTAAAATAGTCCGTAATTGAAGACTAACACACACCAATTTCAATTTTTTCGAAAATTTCTTAAAAATGCAAAAACAGAAGTCTAACGCCTTCAAAAAATTCAATTATGATATTTTAAAAAAAATATTAAAATTGAAGTACAACACAAGTAAAACACTCAATTTTCATGTCGTACTCGAAATATTCCGTAATTGAAGACTAACACACACCAATTTCATTTTTTTCTAAAATTTCTTAAAAATGCAAAAACAGAAGTCTAACGCCTTCAAAAAAATTCAATTATGATATTTTTTTTAAATTGTTAAAATTGTAGTATAACACAAGAAAAATACTCAATTTTCATGTCGTACTTAAAATAGTCCGTAATTGATGACCAACACACACCAATTTCAATTTTTTCAAAAATTTCATAAAAATGCAAAAACAGAAGTCTAACGCTTTCAAAAAATGCAATTAAGATATTTTTTTAAAATGGTTAAAATTGTAGTGTAACACAAGAAAAATACTCAATTTTCTTGTCTTAGTCAAAACACTCCATAATTGAAGACTAACATACTCAAATTTCAATTTTTTCAAAAATTTCTTAAAAATGCAAAAACTGAAGTCTAACACCTTCCATAAAACTCATTTAAGATATTTTTTTTAAAAACTATTAAAATTGAAGTGTACCACAAGAAAAATACTCAATTTTCACGCCGTACTTAAAATAGTTCGTAATTGAAGACTAACACACCCCAATTTCAATTTTTTCGAAAATTTCTTAAAAATGCAAAAACAGAAGTCCAACGCCTTCATAAAATTCAATTGAGATATTTTTTTATAGTATGTTTAAATTCAAGTGTTACAGAAGAAAAATACTCAATTTTCATGTCGCACTCAAAATACTCCATAATTGAAGACTAACACACTCAAATTTCATTTTTTCCAAAAGTTCTTAAAAATTCAAAAGCTGAAGTCTAACGCCTTCAAAAAATTCAATTATGATATTTTTTTAAAAAATTGTTAAAATCGTAGTGTAACACAAGAAAAATACTCAATTTTCATGTCGTACTTAACATAGTCCTTAATTGAAGACTAACACACACCAATTTCAATTTTTTGAAAAATTTCTTAAAAAAGCAAAAACTTAAGTCTAACACCTTCCAAAAACTGATTTAAGATATTTTTTTAAAATACTGTTAAAATTCAAGTGTAACAGAAGAAAAATACTCAATTTTCATGTCGTACTCAAAATACTCCATAATTGAAGACTAACATACTCAAATTTCAATTTTTTCCAAAATTTCTTAAAAATCCAAAAACTGAAGTCCAACACCTTCAAAAAAATTAATTATGATATTTTTTTTAAAAATGTTAAAATTGAAGTGTACCAAAGAAAAATACTCAATTTTCATGTCGTACTTAAAATAATCCGTAATTGAAAACTAACACACCCCAATTTCAATTTTTTCGAAAATTTCCTAAAAATGCAAAAACTGAAGTCTAACACCTTCCAGAAAATCATTTAAGATATTTTTTTAAAAAAATGTTAAAATTCAAGTGTAACAGAAGAAAAATACTCAATTTTCATGTCGTACCAAAAATACTCCATAATTGAAGACTAACATACTCAAATTTCAATTTTTTCAAAAATTTCATAAAAATGCAAAAACTGAAGTCTAACACTTCCAAAAATTCATTAAGATATTTTTTTTAAAAACTGTTAAAATTCAGGTGTAACAAAAGAAAAATACTCAATTTTCATGTCGTACTCAAAATACTCCATAATTGAAGACTAACATACTCAAATTTCAATTTTTCCGAAATTTCTTAAAAATTCAAAAACTGAAGTCTAACACCTTCAAAAATTATTAATTATGATATTTTTTTTAAAAATGTTAAAATTGAAGTGTACCGCAAGAAAAATACTCAATTTTCACGTCGTACTTAAAATAGTCCGTAATTGAAGACTAACACACCCCAATTTCAATTTTTTCGAAAATTTCATAAAAATGCAAAAATAGATGTCCAACGCCTTCAAAAAATTCAATTGAGATATTTTTTTATAATATGCTTAAATCCAAGTGTTAAAGAAGAAAAATACTCAATTTTCATGTCGTACTCAAAATACTCCATAATTGAAGACTAAAATACTCAAATTTAAGTTTTTTAAAAAATTTCTTCAAAATGCAAAAACTGAAGTCTAACACCTTCCAAAAACTCATTTAAGATATTTTATTTTAAAACTGTTAAAATTCAAGTGTAACAAAAGAAAAATACTCAATTTTCATGTCGTACTCAAAATACTCCATAATTGAAGACTAACATACTCAAATTTCAATTTTTTCCAAAATTTCTTAAAAATTCAAAAACTTTAGTCTAACACCATCAAAAACATTAATTATGATATTTTTTTATAAAATGTTAAAATTGAAGTGTACCACAAGAAAAATACTCAATTTTCACGTCGTACTTAAAATAGTTCGTAATTGAAGACTAACACACCCCAATTTCAATTTTTTCAAAAATTTCATAAAAATGCAAAAACAGAAGTCCAACGCCTTCAAAAAATTCAATCGATATATTTTTTTTAAAAATGTGAAAATTGAAGTGTAACACGAGAAAAATACTCAATTTTCTGGTCATTCTTAAAATAGACCGTAATTGAAGACTAACACACACCAATTTCAATTTTTTCAAAAATTTCTTAAAAATGCAAAAATACAAGTCTAACGCATTCAAAAAATCCAATTATAATATTTTTAAAAAAATATTAAAATTGAAGTGTAACACAAGTAAAATACTCAATTTTCATGTCGTACTCGAAATACTCCGTAATTGAAGAATAACACACACAAAGTTCAATTTTTTTCAAAAATTTCTGAAAATGCAAAAACTGAAGTCTATCTCCTTCTAGAAAATAAATTTTGATGTTTTTTAAAAAATATTAAAATTGAAGTGTAACACACGTAAAATACTCAATTTTCATGTCGCACTTGAAATACTCCGTAATTGAAGACTAACACACACCAATTTCAATTTTTTCGAAAATTTCTTAAAAATGCAAAAATAGAAGTTTAACACCTTCTAAAAAATCAATTATGATATTTTTTAAAAAATATTAAAATTGAAGTGCAACACAAGTAAAATATTCAATTTTCATGTCGTACTCGAAATACTCCGTAATTGAAGACTAACACACACAAATTTCAATTTTTTTCAATAATTTCTTAAAAATGCAAAAACTGAAGTCTAACACCATCTAAAAATGAATTATGATGTTTTTTTTAAAAATATTAAAATTGAAGTGTAACACAAGTAAAATACTCAATTTTTATGTCGTACTCAAAATACTCCGTAATTGAAGACTAACACACACAAATTTCCTTTTTTTCAAAAATTTCAAAAAAAGTAAAAAACTAAAGTCCAACACCTTCCAAAAATTCAATGAACATATTTTTTGAAAAAAATGTTAAAATTCAAGTGTAACTGAAGAAAAATACTCAATTTTTATGTCGTACCCAAAAGTCTCCTGAATAAAATACTGACACACCCAAATTTCAATTTTTTCAAAAATTTCCTAAAAATTCAAAAACTGAAGTCTAACACCTTCCAAAAATTCAATTAAGATATTTTTTTTAAAAATGTGAAAATTGAAGTGTAACACAAGAAAAATAATCAATTTTCAGGTCGTTCTTAAAATAGTCCGTAATTGAAGACTAACACACACACCAATTTCAATTTTTTCGAAAATTTCTTAAAAATATAAAAACAGAAGTCAAACGCCTTAAAAAAATACAATTATAATATTTTTCAAAAAATATTAAAATTGAAGTGTAACACAAGTAAAATACTCAATTTTCATGTCCAACTCAAAATACTCCATAATTGAAGACTAACACACTCAAATTTCCATTGTTTTCAAAACTTTCTTAAAAATTTAAAAACTGAAGTCTAACACCTTCAAAAAAATCAATTGTGATATTTTTTAAAAAAATATTAAATTGAAGTGTAACACAAGTAAAAAACTCAATTTTCATGTCGTACTCGAAATACTCCGTAATTGAAGACTAACACACACCAATTTCAATTTTTTTCAAAAATTTCTTAAAAATGCAAAAACAGAAGTCTGAGGCCTTCAAAAAATCCAATTATAATATTTTTAAAAAAATATTAAAATTGGAGTGTAACACAAGTAAATACTCAATTTTCATGTCGTACTCAAAATACTCCGTAATTGAAGACTAACACACACAAATTTCAATTGTTTTCAAAAATTTCATGAAATGCAAAAACTGAAGTCTAACACCTTCTAAAAAATCAATTATGATATTTTTTAAAAAATATTAAAATTTAAGTGTAACACAAGTAAAATACTCAATTTTCATGTCGTACTCAAAATACTCCGTAATTGAAGACTAACACACTCCAATTTCAATTGTTTTCAAAAATTTCTTAAAAATTGAAAAACTGAAGTCTAACACCTTAAAACAAATACTCAATTTTCATGTCCTACTCAAAAAAATCCATAATTGAAGACTAACACACTCCAATTTCAATTGTTTTCAAACATTTCTTAAAAATTTAAAAACTGAAGTCTAACACCTTAAAAAAAATCAATTATGATATTTTTAAAAAAAATATTAAATGGAAGTGTAACACAAGTAAAATACTCAATTTTCATGTCGTACTCGAAATACTCCGTAATTGAAGACTAACACTCACCAATTTTATTTTTTTCGAAAATTTCTTAAAAATGCAAAAACAGAAGTCTAACGCCTTCAAAAAATTCAATTGAGATTTTTTTTTATAAAATGTTAAAATTGAAGTGTTACAGAAGAAAAATACTCAAATTTCATGTCGTACTCAAAATACTCCATAATTGAAGACTACCACACTCAAATTTCAATTTTTTCCAAAATTTCTTAAAAATTCAAAAACTGAAGTCTAACACCTTCAAAAAAATCAATTGTGATATTATTTTTAAAAATGTGAAAATTGAAGTGTAACACAAGAAAAAAACTCAATTTTCATTTCGTTTTTAAAATTGTCCGTAATTGAAGACTAACACACACCAATTTCAATTTTTTCGAAAATTTCTTAAAAATGCAAAAACAGAAGTCTAACGCCTTCAAAAAATCCAATTATAATAGTTTAAAAAAAAAATTTAATTGAAGTGTAACACAAGTAAAATACTCAATTTTCATGTCGTAATCAAATTACTCCGTAATTGAAGACTAGCACACACAAATTTCAATTTTTTTTTTAAATTTCTCAAATTGCAAAAACTGAAGTCTAACATCTTCCAAAAATTCAATTATGATATTTTTTAAAAATATTTAAATTGAAGTGTAACACAAGTAAAATACTCAATTTTCATGTCGTACTCGAAATACTCCGTAATTGAAGACCAACCCACACCAATTTCAATTTTTTCGAAAATTTCATAAAAATGCAAAACCAGAAGTCTAACGCCTTCGGAAAATTCAATTGAGATTTTTTTTTATAAAATGTTAAAATTGAAGTGTTACAGAAGAAAAATACTCAATTTTCTTGTCCTACTCAAAATAATCCATAATTGAAGACTAACACACTCCAATTTTAATTGTTTTCAAAAATTTCTTAAAAATTTAAAAACTGAAGTCTAACACCTTAAAAAAAATCAATTATGATATTTTTTAAAAATATATTAAATTGAAGTGTAACACAAGTGAAATACTCAATTTTCATGTCGTACTCGAAATACTCCGTAATTGAAGACGTTACTCACCAATTTTAATTTTTTCGAAAATTTCATAAAAATGCAAAAACAGAAGTCTAACGCCTTCAAAAAATTCAATTGAGATTTTTTTTTATAAAATGTTAAAATTGAAGTGTTACAGAAGAAAAATACTCAATTTTCATGTCGTACTCAAAATACTCCATAATTGAAGACTACCACACTCAAATTTCAATTTTTTCCAAAATTTCTTAAAAATTCAAAAACTGAAGTCTAACACCTTCAAAAAAATCAATTATGATATTTTTTTTTAAAAAATATGAAAATTGAATTGTAACACAAGAAAAATACTTAATTTTCTTGTCGTTCTAAAAATAGTCCGTAATTGAAAACTAACACACACCAATTTCAATTTTTTCGAAAATTTCTTAAAAATGCAAAAACAGAAGTCTAAGGCCTTCAAAAAATCCAATTATAATATTTTGAAAAAAATATTAAAATTGAAGTGTAACACAAGTAAATACTCAATTTTCATGTCGTACTCAAAATACTCCGTAATTGAAGACTAACACACACACATTTCAATTGTTTTCAAAAATTTCTTGAAATGCAAAAACTGAAGTCTAACACCTTCTAAAAAATCAATTATGATGTTTTTTAAAAAATATTAAAATTTAAGTGTAACACAAGTAAAATACTCAATTTTCATGTCGTACTCAAAATACTCCGTAATTGAAGACTAACACACACCAATTTCAATTTTTTCGAAAATTTCTTAAAAATGCAAAAACAGAAGTCTAACGCCTTCAGAAAATTCTATTATTATAATTTGAAAAAAATATTAAAATTGAAGTGTAACACAAGTAAAATACTCAATTTTCATGTCGTACTCGAAATACTCCGTAATTGAAGACTAGCACACACCAATTTCAATTTTTTTGAAAATTTCTTAAAAATGCAAAAACAGAAGTCTAACGCCTTCAAAAAATTCAATTATGATTTTTTAAAAAAATATTAAAATTGAAGTGTAACATAAGTAAAATACTCAATTTTCATGTCGTACTCTAAATACTCCGTAATTCAAGACTAACACACAACAATTTCAATTTTTTCGAAAATTTCTTAAAAATACAAAAACAGAAGTCTAACGCCTTCAAAAAAATCAATTGAGATGTTATTTAAAAATATGTTAAAATTCAAGTGTTACAGAAGAAAAATACTCAATTTTCATGTCGTACCCAAAATACTCCATAATTGAACACTAACACACTCAAATTTCAATTTTTTCCAAAATTTCTTAAAAATTAAAAAACTGAAGTCTAACACATTCACAAAAATCAATTATGATATTTTTTTTAAAAATATGAAAATTGAAGTGTAACACAAGAAAAATACTGAATATTCATGTTGTTCTTAAAATAGTCCGTAATTGAAGACTAACACACACACCAATTTCAATTTTTTCGAAAATTTCTTAAAAATGCAAAAACAGAAGTCAAACGCCTTCAAAAAATACAATTATAATATTTTTAAAAAAATATTAAAATTGAAGTGTAACACAAGTAAAATACTCAATTTTCATGTCCTACTCAAAATACTCCGTAATTGAAGACTAACACACTCAAATTTCAATTGTTTTCAAAAATTTCTTAAAAATTTAAAAACTGAAGTCTACCTTCAAAAAAATCAATTATTATATTTTTTAAAAAAATATTCAATTCAAGTGTAACACAAGTAAAAAACTCAATTTTCATGTCGTACTCGAAATACTCCGTAATTGAAGACTAACACACACCAATTTTAATTTTTTCGAAAATTTCTTAAAAATGCAAAAACAGAAGTCTAACGCCTTCAAAAAATTCAATTGAGATATTTTTTTTATAAAATGTTAAAATTGATGTGTTACAGAAGAAAAATATTCAATTTTCATGTCGTACTCGACATACTCCGTATTTGAAGACTAACACAAACAAATTTCCTTTTTTTGAATAATTTCATAAAAATACAAAAACTGAAGTCCAACACCTTCCAAAAATTCAATTAACATATTTTTTTTAAAAAATGTTAAAATTCAAGTGTAACACAAGAAAAATACTCAATTTTCATGTCGTTCTCAAAAGTCTCCAGAATTGAAGACTGACACACCCAAATTTCAATTTTTTCAAAACTTTCCTTAAAATGCAAAAACTGAAGTCTAACACCTTCCAAAAATTCGATTAAAATATTTTTTTTTTAAATGTGAAAATTCAAGTGTAACAGAAGAAAAATACTCAATTTTCATGTCATACTCAAAATAATTCATAATTGAAGACTAACACACTCAAATTTCAATTGTTTTCAAAAATTTCTTAAAAATTTAAAAACTGAAGTCTAACACCGTCAAAAAAATCAATTATGATATTTTTAGAAAAAATATTAAATTGAAGTGTAACACAAGTAAAACACTCAATTTTCATGTCGTACTCAAAATACTCCGTAATTGAAGACTAACACACACAAATTTCAATTGTTTTAAAAAATTTCTTAAAATGCAAAAACTGAAGTCTAACACCTTCTAAAAAAAAATTATGATATTTTTTAAAAAATATTAAAATTTAAGTGTAACACAACTAAAATACTCAATTTTCATGTCGTACTCGAAATACTCCGTAATTGAAGACTAACACACACCAATTTCAATTTTTTCGAAAATTTCTTACAAATGCAAAAACAGAAGTCTAACGCCTTCAAAAAATCCAATTATGATATTTTCTATAAAATATTAAAATTGAAGTATAACACAAGTAAAATACACAATTTTCATGTCGTACTCGAAATACTCCTTAATTGAAAACTAACACACACCAATTTCAATTTTTTTGAAAATTACTTAAAAATGCAAAAACCGAAGTCTAACGCCTTCAAAAAAATCAATTATGATTTTTTAAAAAAATATTAAAATTGAAGTGTAAAATAAGTAAAATACTCAATTTTCATGTCGTACTCTAAATACTCCGTAATTGAAGACTAACACACACCAATTTCAATTTTTTCGAAAATTTCTTAAAAATACAAAAACAGAAGTCTAACGCCTTCAAAAAAATCAATTGAGATGTTATTTAAAAATATGTTAAAATTCAAGTGTTACAGAAGAAAAATACTCAATTTTCATGTCGTACTCGAAATACTCCGTAATTGAAGACTAACACACACAAATTTCCTTTTTTTCAAAAATTTCATAAATATACAAAAACTGAAGTCCAACACCTTCCAAAAATTCAATTAACTTATTTTTTTTTTAAAATGTAAAAATTCAAGTGTAACACAAGAAAAATACTCAATTTTCATGTCGTTCTCAAAAGTCTCCAGAATTGATGACTGACACACCCAAATTTTAATTTTTTCAAAAATTTCCTTAAAATGCAAAAACTGAAGTCTAACACCTTCCAAAAATTCAATTAAGATATTTTTTTTAAAAAATGTGAAAATTCAAGTGTAACCGAAGAAAAATACTCAATTTTCATGTCATACTCAAAATAATCCGTAATTGAAGACTAACACACTCAAATTTCAATTGTTTTCAAAAATTTCTTAAAAATTTAAAAACTGAAGTTTAACACCGTCAAAAAAATCAATTATGATATTTTTAGAAAAAATATTAAATTGAAGTATAACACAAGTAAAACACTCAATTTTCATGTCATACTCAAAATACTCCGTAATTGAAGACTAACACACACAAATTTCAATTGTTTTAAAAAATTTCTTAAAATGCAAAAACTGAAGTCTAACACCTTCTAAAAAATCAATTATGATATTTTTTAAAAAATATTAAAATTTAAGTGTAACACTAGTAAAATACTCAATTTTCATGTCGTACTCGAAATACTCCGTAATTGAAGACTAACACACACCAATTTCAATTTTTTCGAAAATTTCATAAAAATGCAAAAACAGAAGTCGAACGTCTTCAGAAAATTCTATTATTATATTTTGAAAAAAATATTAAAATTGAAGTGTAACACAAATAAAATACTCAATTTTCATGTCGTACTTGAAATACTCCGTAATTGAAGGCTAACACACACCAATTTAAATTTTTTCAAAAATTTCTTAAAAATGCAAAAACGGAAGTCTAACGCCTTCAAAAAATCCACTTATGATATTTTCTATAAAATATTAAAATTGAAGTGTAACACAAGTAAAATACACAATTTTGATGTCGTACTTGAAATACTCCGTAATTGAAGACAAACACACACCAATTTCAACGAAAATTTCTTAAAAATGCAAAAACAGAAGTCTAACGCCTTCAGAAAATTCTATTATTATATTTTGAAAAAAATATTAAAATTGAAGTGTAACACAAGTAAAATACTCAATTTTCATGTCGTACATGAAAAACTCCGTAATTGAAGGCTAACACACACCAATTTAAATTTTTTCAAAAATTTCTTAAAAATGCAAAAACGGATGTCTAACGCCTTCAAAAAATCCCATTATGATATTTTCTATAAAATATTCAAATTGAAGTGTAACACAAGTAAAATACACAATTTTTATGTCGTACTTGAAATACTCCGTAAATGAAGGCTAACACACACCAATTTAATTTTTTTCAAAAATTTCTTAAAAATACACAAACAGAAGTCTAACGCCTTCAGAAAATACTATTACTATATTTTGAAAAAAATATTAAAATTGAAGTGTAACACAAGTAAAATACTCAATTTTCATGTCTTACTTGAAATACTCCGTAATTGAAGGCTAACACACACCAATTTATATTTTTTCAAAAATTTCTTAAAAATGCAAAATCGGATGTCTAACGCCTTCAAATAAATCAATTATGATATTTTTTTCAAAAATGTGAAAATTGAAGTGTAACACAAGAAAAATACTCAATTTTCACGTCGTTCGTAAAATAGTCAGTAATTCAAGACTAACACACACCAATTTCAAGTTTTTCGAAAATTTCTTAAAAATGCAAAAACAGAAGTCTTACGCCTTCAAAAAATACAATTATAATATTTTTAAAAAAATATTTAAATTGAAGTGTAACACAAGTAAAATACTCAATTTTCATGTCCTACTCAAAATACTCCATAATTGAAGACTAACACACTCAAATTTCAATAATTTTCAAAAATTTCTTAAAAATTAAAAAACTGAAATCTAACACCTTCAAAAAAATCAATTATGATATTTTTTTTAAAAATATTAAATTGAAGTGTAACACAAGTAAAAAACGCAATTTTCATGTCGTACTCGAAATACTCCGTAATTGAAGACTAACACACACCAATTTCAATTTTTTCGAAAATTTCTTACAAATGCAAAAACAGAAGTCTAACGCCTTCAAAAAATCCAATTATGATATTTTCTATAAAATATTAAAATTGAAGTGTAACACAAGTAAAATACACAATTTTCATGTCGTACTCGAAATACTCCGTAATTGAAAACTAACACACTCCAATTTCAATTTTTTTGAAAATTTCTTAAAAATGCAAAAACTGAAGTCTAACGCCTTCACAAAAGTCAATTATGATTTTTTAAAAAAATATTAAAATTGAAGTGTAACATAAGTAAAATACTCAATTTTCATGTCGTACTCGAAATACTTCGTAATTGAAGACTAACACACACCAATTTCAATTTTTCGAAAAGTTCTTAAAAATACAAAAACAGAAGTCTAACGCCTTCAAAAAAATCAATTGAGATGTTATTTAAAAAAATGTTAAAATTCAAGTGTTACAGAAGAAAAATACTCAATTTTGTTGTCGTACCCAAAATACTCCATAATTGAAGACTCACACACCCAAATTTCAATTTTTTCCAAAATTTCTTAAAAATTAAAAAACTGAAGTCTAACACCTTCAAAAAAATATATTATTAAATTTTTTTTAAAAATGTGAAAATTGAAGTGTAACACAAGAAAAATACTCAATTTTCATGTTGTTCTTAAAATAGTCCGTATTTGAAGAACACACACCAATTTCAATTTTTTGGAAAATTTCATAAAAATATAAAAACAGAAGTCAAACGCCTTCACAAAATACAACTATAATATTTTCAAAAAAATATTAAAATTGAAGTGTAACACAAGTAAAATACTCAATTTTCATGTCCTACTCAAAATACTCGATAATTGAAGACTAACACACTCAAATTTCCATTGTTTTCAAAACTTTCTTAAAAATTTAAAAACTGAAGTCTAACGCCTTCAAAAAAATCAATTATGATATTTTTAGAAAAAATATTAAATTGAAGTGTAACACAAGTAAAACACTCAATTTTCAAGTCGTACTCAAAATACTCCGTAATTGAAGACTAACACACACAAATTTCAATTGTTTTAAAAAATTTCATAAAATGCAAAAACTGAAGTCTAACACCTTCTAAAAAATCAATTATGATATTTTTTATAAAATATTAAAATCGAAGTGTAACACAAGTAAAATACACAGTTTACATGTCGTACTCGAAATACTCCGTAATTGAAGACTAACACACACCAATTTCAATTTTTTCGAAAATTTCTTAAAAATGCAAAAACAGAAGTCTAACGCCTTCAAAAAATTCAATTGAGATATTTTTTTTTTATAAAATGTTAAAATTGAAGTGTTACAGAAGAAAAATACTCAATTTTCATGTCGTACTCAAAATACTCCATATTTGAAGACTAACACACTCAAATTTCAATTTTTTTGAGAATTTATTAAAAATTCAAACACTGAAGTCCAACACATTCAAAAAAATCAATTATGATATTTTTTTAAAAGAAATGTGAAAATTGAAGTGTAACACAAGAAAAATACTCAATTTTAATGTCGTTCTTAAAATTGTCCGTAATTGAAGACTAACACACACCAATTTCAATTTTTTCGAAAATTTCTTAAAAATGCAAAAACAGAAGTCTAACGCCTTCAAAAAAATCCAATTATAATATTTTTAAAAAAATATTAAAATTGAAGTGTAACACAAGTAAAGTACTCAATTTTCATGTCGTACTCGAAATACTCCGTAATTGAAGACTAACACACGCCAATTTCAATTTTTTTGGAAATTTCATAAAAATGAAAAAACAGAAGTCTAACGCCTTCCGAAAATTCAATTATGATATTTTGAAACAAATATTAAAATTGAAGTGTAACACAAGTAAAATACTCAATTTTCATGTCGTACTTGAAATACTCCGTAATTGAAGACTAACACACACCAATTTTAATTTTTTCAAAAATTTCTTAAAAATTTAAAAACTGAAGTCTAACGCCTTCAAAAAAATCAATTATGATATTTTTAGAAAAAATATTAAATTGAAGTGTAACACAAGTAAAACACTCAATTTTCAAGTCGTACTCAAAATACTCCGTAATTGAAGACTAACACACACAAATTTCAATTGTTTTAAAAAATTTCTTAAAATGCAAAAACTGAAGTCTAACACCTTCTAAAAAATAAATTATGATATTTTTTATGAAATATTAAAATCGAAGTGTAACACAAGTAAAATACACAATTTTTATGTCGTACTCGAAATACTCCGTAATTGAAGACTAACACACACCAATTTCAATTTTTTTGAAAATTTCTTAAAAATGCAAAAACCGAAGTCTAACGCCTTCAAAAAATTCAATTATGGTTTTTTAAAAAAATATTAAAATTGAAGTGTGACACGAGTAAAATACTCAATTTTCATGTCGTACTCGAAATACTCCGTAATTGAAGACTAACACACACCAATTTTCATTTTTTCGAAAATTTCTTAAAAATAGAAAAACCGAAGTCTAACGCCTTAAAAAAATTCAATTGAGTTGTTATTTTAAAAAATGTTAAAATTCAAGTGTTACAGAAGAAAAATACTCAATTTTCATGTCGTACTCAAAATACTGCATAATTGAAGACTAACACACTCAAATTTCAATTTTTTCCAAAATTTCTAAAAAATTCAAAAACTGAAGTTACCTTAAAAAAAATCAATTATGATATTTTTTTTTAAATCGGAAAATTCAAGTGTAACACAAGAAAAATACTGAAATTTCATTTCGTTCTGAAAATAGTCTGTAATTGAAGACTAACACACACCAATTTCAATTTTTTCGAAAATTTCTTAAAAATGCAAAAACAGAAGTCTAGCGCCTTCAAAAAATCCAATTATAATATTTTTTTAAAAATATTAAAATTGAAGTGTAACACAAGTAAAATACTCAATTTTCATGTCGTACTCGAAATTCTCCGTAATTTAAGACTAACACACACAAATTTCAATTTTTTTTAAAAATTTCTTAAAATGCAAAAACTGATGTCTAACACCTTTTAAAAAATCAATTATGATATTTTTATAAAAATATTAAAATTGAAGGGTAACACGAGTAAAATACTCAATTTTCATGCCGTGCTCGAAATACTCCGTAATTGAAGACTGACACACACCAATTCCATTTTTTGCGAAACTTTCTTAAAAATGCAAAAACAGAAGTCCAACGCCTTCAAACAATTCAATTGAGATATTTTTTTTATAAAATGTCAAAATTGAAGTGTTACAGAAGAAAAATACTCAATTTTCATGTCGTACTCAAAATACTCCATAATTGAAGACTAACACACTCAAATTTCAATTTTTTTGAAACTTTATTAAAAATTCAAAAACTGAAGTCTAACACCTTCAAAAAAATCAATTTTGATAATTTTTTTTAAAAAAAATGTGAAAATTGAAGTGTAACACAAGAAAAATACTCAATTTTAATGTCGTTCTTAAAATAGTCCGTAATTGAAGATTAACACACACCAATTTCAATTTTTTCGAAAATTTCTTAAAAATGCAAAACTGAAGTCTAACGCCTTCAAAAAATCCAATTATAATATTTTTAAAAAATATTAAAATTGAAGTGTATCACAAGTAAAATACTCAATTTTCATGTCGTACTCGAAATTCTCCGTAATTTAAGAGTAACACACACAAATTTCAATTTTTTTCAAAAATTTCTTAAAATGCAAAAACTGAAGTCTAACACCTTTTAAAAAATCAATTATGATATTTTTTAAAAAATATTAAAATTGAAGTGTAACACGAGTAAAATACTCAATTTTAATGTCGTGCTCGAAATACTCCGTAATTGAAGACTAACACACACCAATTCCAATTTTTTCGAAAATTTCTTAAAAATGCAAAACCAAAAGTCTAACGCCTTCAGAAAATTCAATTATGATATTTTTAAAAAATATTAAAATTGAACTGTAACACAAGTAAAATACTCAAATTTGATGTCGTACTCGAAATACTGCGTAATTGAATACTAACACACACAAATTTCAATTTTTTCAAAAATTTCTTAAGAATGCAAAAACTGAATTCTAACACCTTCCAAAAATACAATTATAATATTTTTAAAAAAATATTTAAATTGAAGTGTAACACAAGTAAAATACTCAATTTTCATGTCCTACTCAAAATACTCCATAATTGAAGACGAACACACTCAAATTTCTATTGTTTTCAAAAATTTCTTAAAAATTTCAGACCTGAAGTCTAACACCTTCAAAAAAATCAATTATGAAATTTTTTTAAAAAATATTAAATTGAAGTGTAACACAAGTAAAATACTCAATTTTCATGTCGTACTCGAAATACTCTGTAATTGAAGACTAAAATACACCAATTTTAATTTTTTCGAAAATTTCTTAAAAATGCAAAAATAGAAGTCTAACACCTTCAAAAAATTCAATTGAGATAATTTTTTTATAAAATGTTAAATTTGAAGTGTAACACAAGTAAAGTACTCAATTTTCATGTCATACTCGAAATACTCCGTAATTGAAGACTAACACACACAAATTTCAATTTTTTTCAATAATTTCTTAAAATGCAAAAACTGAAGTCTAACACCTTCTAAAAAATCAATTATGATATTTTTTAAAAAATATTAAAATTGAAGTGTAACACAAGTAAAATACTCAATTTTCATGTCGTACTCGAAATACTCCGTAATTGAAGACTAGCAAACGCCAATTTCAATTTTTTCGAAAATTTCTTAAATATGCAAAAACAGAAGTCTAACACCATCTAAAAAATGAATTATGATATTTTTTTTAAAAATATTAAAATTGAAGTGTAACACAAGTAAAGTACTCAATTTTCATATCGTACTTGAAATACTCCGTAATTGAAGACTAACACACACAAATTTCAATTTTTTTTTAAAATTTCTTCAAAATGCAAAAACTGAAGTCTAACACCTTCTAAAAAATCAGTTATGATATTTTTTTAAAAATTTTAAAATTGAAGTGTAACACAAGTAAAATACTCAATTTTCATGTCGTACTCGAAATACTCCGTAATTGAAGACTAACACACACGAATTTCAATTTTTTCGAAAATTTCATAAAAATGCAAAAACAGAAGTCTAACGCCTTCAGAAAATTCAATTATGATATTTTGAAAAAAATATTAAAATTGAAGTGTAACACAAGTAAAATACTCAATTTTCATGTCGTACTCGAAATACTCCGTAATTTAAGACTAACACACACAAATTTCAATTTTTTTCAAAAATTTCTTAAAATGCAAAAACTGAAGTGTTACACCTTTTAAAATAATCAATTATGATATTTTTAAAAAAATATTAAAATTGAAGTGTAACACGAGTAAAATACTCAATTTTCATGTCGTACTCGAAATACTCCGTAATTGAAGACTAACATACACCATTTTAAAACATTTCGAAAATTTCTTAAAAATGCAATAACAGAAGTTTAACGCCTTCAGAAAATTAAATTATGATATTTTTAAAAAAAATATTAAAATTGAACTATAACACAAGTAAAATACTCAAATTTCATGTCATACTCGAAATACTCCATAATTGAAGCCTAACACACACAAATTTCAATTTTTTCAAAAATTTCTTAAAAATGCAAAAACTGAATTCTAACACCTTCCAAAAATTCAATTAAGATATTTTTTTTTTTAAATTTGAAAATTCAAGTGTTACTGATGAAAAATACTCAATTTTCATGTCCTACTCAAAATACTCCATAATTGAAGACTAACACACTCAAATTTCAATTGTTTTCAAAAATTTCTTAAAAATTTAAAACCTGAAGTCTAACACCTTCAAAAAAATCAATTATGATATTTTTTAAAAAAATATTAAATTGAAGTGTAACACAAGTAAAATACTCAATTTTCATGTCGTACTCGAAATACTCCGTAATTGAAGACTAAAACACACCAATTTTAATTTTTTTCAAAAATTTCTTAAAATGCAAAAACTGAAGTCTAACACCCTCTAAAAAATTAATTATGATATTTTTTAAAAAATATTAAAATTGAAGTGTAACACAAGTAAAATACTCAATTTTCATGTCGTACTCGAAATACTCCGTAATTGAAGACTAACACACGCCAATTTCAATTTTTTCGAAAATTTCTTAAAAATGCAAAAATAGAAGTCTAACACCATCTAAAAATTGAATTATGATATTTTTTAAAAAATATTAAAATTGAAGTTTAACACAAGTAAAATACTCAATTTTCATATCGTACTCGAAATACTCCGTAATTGAAGACTAACACACACCAATTTCAATTTTTTCGAAAATTTCATAAAAATGAAAAAACAGAAGTTTAACGCCTTCCGAAAATTCAATTATGATATTTTGAAAAAAATATTCAAATTGAAGTGTAACACAAGTAAAATACTCAATTTTCATGTTGTACTTGAAATACTCCATAATTGAAGACTAACACACACAAATTTTAATTTTTTCAAAAGAATTTTAAAAATGCAAAAACTGAAGTCTAACACCTTCTAAAAAATCAATTATGATATTTTTTATAAAATATTAAAATCGAAGTGTAACACAAGCAAAATACACAATTTTTATGTCGTACTCGAAATACTCCGTAATTGAAGACTAACGCACACCAATTTCAATTTTTTTGAAAATTTCTTAAAAATGCAAAAACCGAAGTCTAACGCCTTCAAAAAATTCAATTATGATTTTTTAAAAAAAATACTAAAATTGAAGTGTAACACGAGTAAGATACTCAATTTTCATGTCGTACTCGAAATACTCCGTAATTGAAGACTAACACACACCAATTTTCATTTTTTCGAAAATTTCTTAAAAATACAAAAACCGAAGTCTAACGCCTTCAAAAAATTCAATTGAGTTGTTATTTTAAAAAATGTTAAAATTCAAGTGTTACAAAAGAAAAATACACAATTTTCATGCCGTACTCAAAATACTGCAGAATTGAAGACTAACACACTCAAATTTCAATTTTTTCCAAAATTTCTAAAAAATTATAAAACTGAAGTCACCTTCAAAAAAATCAATTATGATATTTTTTTTTAAAATTGGAAAATTGAAGTGTAACACAAGAAAAATACTCAATTTTCATGTCGTTCTTAAAATAGTCCGTAATTGAAGACTAACACACACCAATTTCAATTTTTTCAAAAATTTCTTAAAAATGCAAAAACAGAAGTCTAACGCCTTCAAAAAATCAAATTATAATATTTTAAAAAAATATTAAAATTGAAGTGTAACACAAGTAAAATACTCAATTTTCATTTCGTACTCGAAATACTCCGTAATTGAAGACTAAGACACATAAATTTCATTTTTTTCAAAAATTTCTGAAAAATGCAAAAACTGAAGTCTAACACCTTCTAAAAAATCAATTATGATATTTTTTAAAAAAATATTAAATTGAAATGTAACACAAGTAAAATACTCAATTTTCATGTCGTACTCGAAATACTCCATAATTGAAGACTAACACACACCAATTTTAATTATTTCGAAAATTTCTTAAAAATGCAAAAACCGAAGTCTAACGCCTTCAAACAATTCAATTGAGATATTTTTTTTATAAAATGTTAAAATTCAAGTGTTACAGAAGAAAAATACTCAATTTTCATGTCGTACTCAAAATACTCCATAATTGAAGACTAACACACTCAAATTTCAATTTTTTTGAAAATTTATTAAAAATTCAAAAACTGAAGTCTAACACCTTCAAAAAAATCAATTATTGTTATGAATATAATGGATGTCAACAAATCTAGGGAAGATTAATGTATTAATTATAGGATAATTAGTATATTTGATATTGTATTATTTCCTTGTATTGTAACGTTTTATATGGCAAGAGCTTTCTTGGCCGGCACTCACCCTCTCCTATATAAAGAGGGTAGTGGCTATTGTATTCATTCGATCAATTCAATAAGATTATTGTCTCCCCAAATTCTCTCTTCTCCTTTATTTTATAACACGTTATCAGCACGAGACTCTACCAAATTGAGATTTTTTTTATCACGCGACATTCTTCAATTTCAGAGAAGGTACTGTTTTATTTCTTAGTTTGTAGACCTGTATTTTTTTAGATTCGTAAATTGTTTTGATGAGTTGTTTATATCTGATTTATATAGATATTTAATAATTCAGTATTTCATGTACCATAATTAGTTTGACTTGTATATGTCCAGTAGCTCTCACAAATATCTAAGCCATAGTCATGGTTGTTTATTATTGTTTTTGTCTCCATAGCCATGATTGTTTAAATACTGTATACTCTTAGTTTAACAAAACTGTTCGTATATATTACTGTTATGTACCATATACCATATCAAATATTGCATACTGTGTGTTTGTATTAATATAACATTCTATCTATTAGTATGATAATATTTATTCTTGAAATCCCAATTGATGTGAGGCAAATAAGGCACAAATTTGATGCTTAATTTAGGGATTTTAGCCCTTGTGAAGAGCAATTCTATATACTTTATTAATCATATTTGAGATAACATGAATATTTCTTCACTAAGTGTGTTTTATTGCTTAATCACAGGAATTAGAAGGAATTTCTGGGAGTTTGGAGAGTGTAGTTGTCTCCAACACGTCAAGAGGAGTGAAAACGATATATTACTCCGATACATTCGGTTAATGAATGAGACGGGAGGCAAATAATTATCATGATAAAAACTTACACAAAAGTCTACACGAAAACCACTCAATCCTTATCCCTTATCCTGCCCGCCTACCTTTGGTGGGAATTACCTCCTTACCCCCAATCCTCTCCACCAACTCGTGGCCAATAAGAAGACTCCATGAGTGCTATAAATATGACCACAAGGGCCACGAGTTTGATACGCTCTTTTACGCTCACTCTCTCTCTCTCTCTCTCTCTCTCTCTCTCTCTCTCTCTCTCTCTCTCTCTCTCTCTCCCTCTTAAGCAAGTCCAAGAACTTTCAAGAACACGCAAGAATTGCAACTATGAACGATAATTTTCTAAGATCGATCACCGAATAGAAGCTCACTTCATTCGGTGAATCGGTTTACACTTCGACGAAGATCGAGTTGCGAGGATTGAGGTGGAGCTTTCTTCATCCGAATCCACGGAAGCAAGGAGTCGAGCTTTCTCGGCGTGATTGGTTGGAAGCTTCTTTTCAATCGACCTTTGCACACCTCGAGCCCACCCAACCGGTACGAAGCTCACTTCTATTGGCGGGTGGATCGGTACGAAAGGAAATTGTTGGGCGCGTTGACTAGCTCTCTAGCATTTCGAACAACAAGGAAGGCACTCAAGACGAGACTCGGAGCTCTCTTCATCTCTCTAGGTGTTTTCCTTCCTTTCTTGCATTTCTTGTAGCATAAAATTACTTGGATTTGTGTGAATCTCTTTTCTTGTTTGAATCTTTTGATTGCTTGAATGAATCCTTGTTAATTGTTTGAATTGTTCTTGTTTGAATCAAAACCTTGTTCACAATTTGCTCTTAGTATGATCTTTGTCCATTAATTACTGTTAGAACTTAGTTCATTGTTCCTTAATTCAATCATTAATCTTCCCTTTCAAACTGCTCCCAATTCAAATCTCAAAACAGAATTCCAGTGAATACTCCGTTGTAACGGAACTCATACTGCGTTGTAACGGACTTGGTGGTTAGTACTTGATTTTCAGTCTGTTGAGACTCCGTTGTAACGTAGTTGATGTCCGTTGTAACGGACTAGTGGAGTGAAGCACTCGTGATTACTCTTAACAGTCCGTTGTAACGAAGTATTACGTCCGTTGTAACGGATACACCAATCCGTTGTAACGCTACTACTATACGTTGTAACGGACTACCTCTTTCCGTTGTAACGGAATACTGTGCGTTGTAACGGACTATCTTCTGTGAATTTTCTTCGTTATTTCTCATCCATTTTGATCCAAATTTTGACGCAATTGCTCCCCGTGGAACGAATCTATACATTTGCCACTGTACAAACTTAGATTACAAATTTTGTTGATTGTTCGGGGTTTTACCACAACGACATATTAAACACGCCAAAAACCACGCTCATCACCAATCAAAGAAGTTTCTGAAGATGTATCTTCACAAATCATGCCAGAAGCCATGATTATTTCATTGACTAGAGAATTACTATTTTCATAAATCTCTAGAAGAGATATAAAATGGAGAAATATGTTTTTCTCACAGATGTTGTTTTGAGGTGACGAAACCTGAAGTTTCTTTTAATTTGGTGCTCTCGTTGAGAGTTATGTTAGTTCATTGACTTCGAATTCAATTGTGCTTTAAATGTGATTTAATTGTCTTTTAATTCTGAATTGTACTGTTATTTAATTTGGTACGTTAAATATTTTTGAGAAATAAATTCAATGAATTTCCTGAAGTAAATTCTGCCCTGAAGGCGAAAACCAAAATCACATTTGGATTTAGTAATCTACAGTAATGCATATTACATGTTCTAAGACCAGAAGTTCAAGAACATAAATGTAATTAGAACTAAATAAAATTGATGTATTGTTTAGTGTCAGAAACACCAAAACCATTGTATTTAAGTTGATTAAGACCATAAGTTATGTTGTCTATATATATGTGATATAACCCGAAGTTATATATTATTCATTTATTTACTCGTATCGACATGTAACCAGAAGTTAATATCTCATGTGCATTTTTAATTTTGTACCAAGAAATTATATAACTAGTGCATTTTGCACAAACCAACCAATATTTTAGAACAACCAGAAGTTGTTCAATTAAATAAATATTTGAGAAAGACAGTTTATATTCGAAATGGGATGAAAGATATACTTTTATGCACTTGAAGTTGTACATTCATGCACATGAAGTTGAAACCCGAAGTTTCAATATCAAAAGTGTAATGGTCTAATTTAATTGACCAATTTTTATATAGTTTCGACATGTCGAATTTAACGAAACTTGAATTTTGACCACCAGAAGATGGTAATTCTCCCAAGATGGTAATAAAATACCTAAATAATAAAACCAGAAGTTTATTAAGAAAATATGTATTTGAATTTAGTATTAAATTTAACGTAACTTGTTTTATATACCAAAAGTTATATATTAACGCACTTGAAGTTTCTCATTTAAATTATGCACCAGAAGTTGCAAGTATATTCATATTAATTTTCCGTACATTTATTTTATGTATGTTTTTGATTTTATGTTTTTATAGTATTTTGTTTATCCTGTTAATTATTTTATCTTATATTCGTTTTTGTTTTGTTAACAAATCAAAGAGACTTGAAGATATCTATTCTTTCGAATTTGACGAAAATGGATGACGATAATATATGCCTAGCGGATAGTGCAACGACACATACAATACTTAAAAATATAAAATATTTTACTAATTTGACAAGGATGAAAGCAAATGTCAATACAATATCAGGCACCTCAAACTTGATTGAGGGCTCCGGAAGAGCCATTATTTTACTACCTAGAGGTACTAAATTAATAATAGATGATGCTTTATTATCTAGTAAATCAAAAAGAAACTTGTTAAGTTTCAAAGATATCCGCAGAAATGGATATCACATAGAAACAATGAATAAAGATAATATTGAGTATCTTCACATAACGAATATTGTTTGTGGCAATAAAATCATGTTAGAAGAATTGCCTGCTTTGTCAATAGGTTTGTATTATACACTCATTAATACAATTGAGGCACATAATACTATAATGAAAAGTGAATTTAATAATTCACAAAATGACTTTGTAGTCTGGCATGAACGTTTAGGTCATCCAGGAGCGATAATGATGCGAAGAATTGTGGAAAATTCTGATGGGCATCAATTAAAGAACCAGAAGATTATATTACCAAACGAAATATCATGTGCTGCATGTTATAAAGGAAAGTTAATCGTAAGACCATCACAAACTAGGGTTGGGAATGAATCACCCAATTTCCTTGAGCGTATCCAAGGTGATATATGTGGGCCCATTACCCCATCATGTGGACCATTTAGATATTTTATGGTATTAGTAGATGCATCTACTAGATGGTCACATGTATGTTTATTGTCTTCTCGAAATGTTGCATTTGCGAGATTACTTGCTCAAATAACTAGATTAAGAGCTCAATTCCCGGATTATACTATTAAGACAATCCGTCTTGACAATGCCGGTGTGTTCACATCCCAAACATTTAATGACTATTATATGTCAATTGGGATTAAAGTTGAGCATCCAATAGCCCATGTACACACGCAAAATGGTCTGGCAGAATCTCTTATTAAAAGATTACAATTAATCGCAAGGCCCCTAATTATGAAATCAAAGTTATCATCATCTATATGGGGCCATGCCATATTACATGCTGCAGCACTTATTAGATTAAGACCAACTGCTTATCACAAGTACTCCCCTATACAACGTGTAACTGGCCAGCAGCCAAATATATCCCATCAAAGAACTTTTGGTTGTGCCGTTTATGTTTCGGTAGCTCCACCGCAACGCACAAAGATGGGACCCCAAAGAAGATTGGGAATTTATGTCGGCTTCAAATCTCCATCAATTATTAATTATCTTGAACCATTAACTGGAGATCAATTTACAGCAAGATTTGCTGATTGTAAGTTTGATGAAGCTATGTTCCCAGTGTTAGGGGGAGAGAAACGAACGCTGGAAAAGCAAGAAATTACATGGAATACATCATCAATGTATCATTATGATCCTCGAACAAATCAATCTGAACTAGAAGTCCAGAAAATTATTCATGTGCAACAAATTGCAAATCAACTACCAGATGCATTCATTGATACGAAAAGAGTAACTAAATCGTATATTCCAGCAGAAAATGTTCCTGTTCGTATTGAAATACCCTTGGATAATTCTAAAAGTGATATACGCCAGAAGCGTGGTCGACCAATCGGTTCCAAAGACAAAAATTCTAGAAAGAAAAGGGAACAAGACAAAGTTGGCATAACTGAAGTAGTCAATACTTCTGATAAAACAAATTCTTCTGAAAAGAATATTGATGATAACACAGTAGGAGACACAAATGAACAAATAACCCCTGTAGAGGTTCAGGTACCTGATAATGTCGAAAACATTGATAATAATGAGATCTCAATAAACTATGTCTCCACTGGAAATAGATGGAACCGAAATAAAACTGTCATTGACAAATATTTTGTATATGCAATCGCGATTGATATAATGAAAGAAAACGAGGATCAAGAACCAAAATTCAAAAACAATTGAAGAATGTCGACATAGAAAAGATTGGCCGAAATGGAGAGATGCAATTCAAGCGGAATTACAGTCTCTTGAGAAACGTGAAGTTTTTGGACCTGTAGTCTGTAATAAATATTAAAAATAGGGTTTTAATATTTGTTTTTATTCTTTGTAAAATATTTCGAAACCAAATTTCAAGTTAGATATTTTAATTCTTTCGAAGTTCAAAAATTTGGAATTTAATATTTCAGAATTTTAGCAAGGGTATTATGGTAAAATAATTTTTGGTATCATTGAAATACATATTTTATTGGGGCACTTTGAACAAATTATGGAGGGATTATTTTGTAATATAAAATAAATAAGGTTTTGATTGTAATTTTAATTTGAGAATAATTTTGAAAA
Organism: Luzula sylvatica; assembly: GCA_946800325.1. Lineage (NCBI taxonomy): Eukaryota > Viridiplantae > Streptophyta > Magnoliopsida > Poales > Juncaceae > Luzula > Luzula sylvatica. The sequence continues at coordinate 2,522,600 of OX326961.1, forward strand.
TAAAACTTACAAGGACTTATTTGTAAGGGTTATATTGAAATAAATAAAATATGTAAAGATTGGGGCTATATATGTAAAATACAAAAATTTGTGGTTACAAACGAAATGTTTCATTCTTTCCAATTGGGCCAAGTACCCCTTCTTAGGCGGTTAGGTATTGAGAATATAAATTAATTGCTTCCTTGTCTCTCCAGAATATGATTCGACTCAAACACACATATCCAATTCCTTAACAGTAAGAGGGAGAGAGAGGGGGAGAGAGAGAACCTAGAAAGAAAATTAGAGATTGATAGAAAAGTTAGAGGAAATTGAAAAGCAAATAGCGTAGTGATATACAAGAGATAAAAATAGCCGACTTGGCAAGCGAGTTGGCGGAATTCGATTCGAGTTTTGATTTCGTGTCTTTTTCGTTCGATATTCGTTTTCGATTTCGGAGCTAGGTTTTCGATTCCATCTGCCGTCGATCGAGTTCGATCAATCTGTGAGTGTTATTCTCCCTTTTCACCGTTATTTATATTTAATTTGATTAAAACGGATTTTGTTCCAAAAAGCGTGTTGAATTACGAAAACGTATATTATTTCGTTTATGATATAGTGATATTTCGAGAAACTGATTTCGAATATAATTATGATAAATTATGATATTAATGATATATATAAAATTATGATTTGGAATTAGATGATTTGATAAATAAAATGAATTTGGATAATGATTTTAATTTATGATTCGAATTTGATATTAGTGATATATTTGGAATTGATTTTGAATAATTAGTGATATATTAGTGATATTACGAGACTTTATGATTTTAAATGATTTGTGAAATTATGAATTTGAATTTGGATATTCATTCCAATTTAGAAAGTATATTTCGAATTTGTTTTCAGAAATGATTCGCACTAAAAAGCGTGTTTCGTTTTATGAAAGTTATTTAGTAAATTATATGGTTATAATATTTTATTATTAGAAAGATTTTATTTGGATAAAGCGTAAACAAGATTTACGAGTTTTAAAGAGGGTCTCCGAGAGACTCTATATATATGTAGAATTTTATTTGGATAAAACGTAAGCCAGGCTTACGGTTTTGAAAGAGGGTCCTATGTGTACATACGCGGCTCCTCCGGTATGTTTTAGTTTGATAGGTGTAGTGTCGCGTGACCCCGTGGCGCTCTATGGAGGGAATTGCGTAGCAAACTTGATGTAGTGCAAAGTTCCGACCCCATGGCGCCTTTCTTTTGGTGGGGTCTGGCTGTGGCGCATGGATAGCCGTCGTCAGCTCATTTTTGTTGGGAATTCGCGCTTCCCGAGCTTTATGTTATGTTCCAGTCCGTTTGTGACTCGCTATCCACTCGGGGTTGGCACTTCAGTCGAGTGTTATTTGCGCCCTCACCCCGGTAAAAGTATTAGTATGATTATGATTATGATTAGATATGAAGGTAATCGATTTGATTTCGATTTCGATTTTGAGTTTGAATAACCGGGGCAAGTATTTTGAGATATATTTGGAAAAAGATACGATTTGAAGTTATACGATATTATTTATGATTTTGAGATATTTTTAGAAACTTATGATTTGAAGATAAATGATATTATCTTTTGATTTTGAGAGATATATTTTGAAACATATGATTTGAAGATATATGAGATTATTTTATGAACTTATTTGAAAAGTACTTATTTTAGTTACGACTATTTTTAACGAGGTATTTAGAAAACTTATGATTCGAAGTTATACGAGATTATTTTATGAAATTATTTGAAAAGCACTTATTTTAGTTATAACTATTTTTGACGAGATTTCGCTCACTTAGTCACTTCCGTGACTAATCCTTTCGATTTACTTATTTTTAGTTCAGGTATCGAAGGTGTAATATCGGAAGTTGCGAGTACTTCGAGAGTGAGAACGTTTACGATATTGAGTTTCGTATTAATATATTTTGTGCTTCCGCAATGGTTTTGTATTATTATTTTAAGTCCGTAATGTATGTATATGTATGTGTCGTTGTTTTCGAATCAGTTTAGTATCTTGTTTTGTGATGTTTTCATATGAGAGCCTGTGGTATACGAGTTGTATACTGGCGGGTTGCCGCACCCATTTCCATTTTTATATTTGGGGTGTGACATAGTCCAAACACCAAACGGTATAAAACCCGTAGGATACAAATGGGTGTTTGTGAGAAAACGTAATGAGAAAAACGAAATTGTAAGATATAAAGCAAGACTTGTTGCACAAGGATTCACACAAAAACCAGGGATTGATTATGATGAAACTTATTCCCCTGTTTTAGATGCAATTACGTTTAGATTTTTAATTAGTTTGGCAGTCTCAGAAGGACTGGATATGCATCTCATGGATGTTGTGACAGCTTATTTATATGGATCACTTGATAGTGATATATACATGAAAGTCCCTGAAGGATTAAAAGTGTCTGAAGCATGTAACTCACAATCTCGTGGAATGTATTCCATAAAATTAAAAAGATCTTTGTATGGGTTAAAACAATCCGGAAGAATGTGGTATAACCGTCTAAATGAATATCTTACAAAAGAAGGATATCATAACAACCCAATTTGTCCATGTGTTTTTATTAGAAAATCAAATTCCGGATTTGTAATCATTGCGGTATATGTTGATGATCTTAATATCATCGGAACTCCTGAAGAACTTCAAAGTACCGCAGAATACTTGAAAAGTGAATTTGAAATGAAAGATCTTGAAAAGACAAAATTTTGTCTCGGATTTCAAATCGAACATTTGAGAAATGGGATATTTGTCCACCAATCTACTTACGTAGAAAATGTTCTAAAACGATTTAATATGGACAAATCACATCCATTAAGTTCACCAATGGAAGTTCGATCTCTTGATGTTAAGAAAGATTGTTTCCGTCCAAAGGAGGATAACGAAGAAGTCCTTGGTCCAGAAGTACCATATTTAAGTGCAATTGGTGCATTAATGTACCTAGCTAATTATACCAGACCTGACATATCGTTCGCTGTTAATCTGCTAGCAAGATATAGTTCAGCGCCAACACGAAGACATTGGAATAGTATTAAACACATACTTCGTTATCTCCGAGTAACAACGGATATTGGCTTGTTTTATCAAAAGACCTCAGAATCTAAATTAGTCGGATATGCAGATGCTGGATACATATCAGATCCACATAAAGCTCGGTCTCAAACTGGTTATTTATTTACATATGGTGAGACTGCAATATCCTGGCGATCCACCAAGCAAACATTGGTTGCCACATCATCAAATCACTCTAAATAATAGCACTCCATGAGGCCAGTAGAGAGTGTATATGGCTGAGGTCAATGATTCAACACATTCAAGAGTCATGTGGTATTAAAACAATCAAAGGGAGTCCAACAGTGATATACGAAGATAATGCTGCATGTATCGCCCAAATTAAGGGAGGATATATCAAAGGAGATAGGACGAAACATATTTCTCCAAAATTGTTCTCCTCACACGAGCTCCAGAAGAGCGGGGAAATTCATATCCAGCAAATTCGCTTGAGTAATAATCTTGCAGATTTCTTCACCAAATCATTGCCAACTAAAACTTTCAGGCAACTAAGGCATAAGATTGGACTCCGTCATCTTAGAGATGTTTGTACCCATGAGGGGGAGAAATAATACGCGCTACACTCTTTTTCCCTAGTTATGGTTTTTATCCCAATGGGTTTTTCCTGACTAGGTTTTTAACGAGGTAGTTTCTCATGCGTATGAAATATTGACATCCAAGGGGGAGTGTTATGAATATAATGGATGTCAACAAATCCAGGGAAGATTAATGTATTAATTATAGGATAATTAGTATATTTGATATTGTATTATTTCCTTGTATTGTAACGTTTTATATGGCAAGAGCTTTCTTGGCCGGCACTCACCCTCTCCTATATAAAGAGGGTAGTGGCTATTGTATTCATTCGATCAATTCAATAAGATTATTGTCTCCCCAAATTCTCTCTTCTCCTTTATTTTATAACAATTATGATAATTTTTTTTTAAAAAATGTGAAAATTGAAGTGTAACACAACAAAATTACTCAATTTTAATGTCGTTCTTAAAATAGTCCGTAATTGAAGACTAACACACACCAATTTCAATTTTTTCGAAAATTTCTTAAAAATACAAAACAGAAGTCTAACGCCTTCAGAAAATCCAATTATAATATTTTTAAAAAATATTAAAATTGAAGTGTATCACAAGTAAAATACTCAATTTTCATGTCGTACTCGAAATTCTCCGTAATTTAAGACTAACACACACAAATTTCAATCTTTTTCAAAAATTTCTTAAAATTCAAAAACTGAAGTCTAACACCTTTTAAAAAATCAATTATGATATTTTTTAAAAAATATTAAAATTGAAGTGTAACACGAGTAAAATACTCAATTTTAATGTCGTGCTCGAAATACTCCGTAATTGAAGACTAACACACACCAATTCCAATTTTTTCGAAAATTTCTTAAAAATGCAAAAACAAAAGTCTAACGCCTTAAGAAAATTCAATTATGATATTTTTAAAAAATATTAAAATTGAACTGTAACACAAGTAAAATACTCAAATTTCATGTCGTACTCGAAATACTCTGTAATTGAATACTAACACACACAAATTTCAAATTGAATTCTCACACCTTCCAAAAATTCAATTAAGATAATTTTTTTTTTAAATTTGAAAATTCAAGTGTAACAGAAGAAAAATACTCAATTTTCATGTCCTACTCAAAATACTCCATAATTGAAGACGAACACACTCAAATTTCTATTGTTTTCAAAAATTTCTTAAAAATTTAAAACCTGAAGTCTAACACCTTCAAAAAAATCAATTATAATATTTTTAAAAAAAATATTAAATTGAAGTGTAACACAAGTTAAATACTCAATTTTCATGTCGTACTCGAAATACTCCGTAATTGAAGACAAAAACACACCAATTTTAATTTTTTCGAAAATTTCTTAAAAATGCAAAAATAAAAGTCTAACGCCTTCAAAAAATTCAATTGAGATATTTTTTGTATAAAATGTTAAAATTGAAGTGTTACAGAAGAAAAATACTCAATTTTCATGTCGTACACAAAATACTCCATAATTGAAGACTAACACACTCAAATTTCAATTTCTTCCAAAATTTCTTAAAAATTCAAAAGTTGTAGTCTAACACCTTCAAAAAAATTAATTATGATATTTTTTTAAAATAAATGTGAAAATTGAAGTGTAACACAAGAAATATACTCAATTTTCTTGTCGTTCTAAAAATAGTCCGTAGTTGAAGACTAACACACACACCAATTTAAATTTTTTCGAAAATTTTTTAAAAATGCAAAAACTGAAGTCTAACGCCTTCAAAAAATTCAATTATAATATTTTTAAAAATATATCAAAATTGAAGTGTAACACAAGTAAAATACTCAATTTTCATGTCGTACTCGAAATACTCCGTAATTTAAGACTAACACACACAAAATTCAATTTTTTTCAAAAATTTCTTAAAATGCAAAAACTGAAGTCTAACACCTTCTAAAAAATCAATTATGATATTTTTTTATAAAATATTAAAATCGAAGTGTAACACAAGTAAAATACACAATTTTTATGTCGCACTCGAAATACTCCGTAATTGAAGACTAACACACACCAATTTCAATTGTTTTGAAAATTTCTTAAAAATGCAAAAACCGAAGTCTAACGCCTGCAAAAAATTCAATTATGATTTTTTTTAAAAATATTAAAATTGAAGTGTAACACGAGTAAAATACTCAATTTTCATGTCGTACTCGAAATACTCCGTAATTGAAAATTAACACACACCAATTTTCATTTTTTCGAAAATTTCTTGACAATTACAAAAACCGAAGTCTAACGCCTACAAAAAATTCAATTGAGTTGTTATTTGAAAACATGTTAAAATTCAAGTGTTACGGAAGAAAAATACTCAATTTTTATGTCGTACTCAAAATACTCCATAATTGAAGACTAACACACTCAAATTTCAATTTTTTCCTAAATTTCGAAAAAATTCAAAAACTGAAGTCTAACACCTTCAAAAAAATCAATTATGATATTTTTTTTCAAAAAATGTGAAAATTGAAGTGTAACACAAGAAAAATACTCAATTTTCATGTCGTTCTTAAAATAGTCCGTAATTGAAGACTAACACACACCAATTTCAATTTTTTCGAAAATTTCTTAAAAATGGAAAAACAGAAGTCTAACGCCTTCAAAAAATCCAATTATAATATTTTTAAAAAAATATTAAAATTGAAGTGTAACACAAGTAAAATACTGAATTTTCATGTCGTGCTCGAAATACTCCGTAATTTAAGACTAACACACACAAATTTCAATTTTTTTCAAAAATTTCTTAAAATGCAAAAACTGAAGTCTAACACCTTTTAAAAAAATCAATTATCATATTTTTTAAAAAATATTAAAAATAAGTGTAACACGAGTAAAATACTCAATTTTCATGTCGTACTAGAAATACTCCGCAATTGAAGACTAACATACACCAATTTAAATTTTTTCGAAAATTTCATAAAAATGCAAAAACAGAAGTCTAACGCCTTCAGAAAATTCAATTATGATATTTTTTAAAAAAATATTAAAATTGAACTGTAACACAAGTAAACTACTCAAATTTCATGTCGTACTCAAAATACTCCGTAATTGAAGCCTAACACACACAAATTTCAATTTTTTCAAAAATTTCTTAAAAATGCAAAAACTGAATTCTAACATCTTCCAAAAATTCTATTAAGATATTTTTTTTTTAATTTGAAAATTCAAGTGTAACAGAAGAAAAATAATCAATTTTCATGTCCTCCTCAAAATACTCCATAATTGAAGACGAACACACTCAAATTTCTATTGTTTTCAAAAATTTCTTAAAAATTTAAAACCTGAAGTCTAACACCTTCAAAAAAATCAATTATGATATTTTTTAAAAAAATATTAAATTGAAGTATAACACAAGTAAAATACTCAATTTTCATGTCGTGCTCGAAATACTCCGTAATTGAAGACTAAAACACACCAATTTTAATTTTTTCGAAAATTTCTTAAAAATGCAAAAATAGAAGTCTAACGCCTTCAAAAAATTCAATTGAGATATTTTTTTTATAAAATGTTAAAATTAAAGTGTTACAAAAGAAAAATACTCAATTTTCATGTCGTACACAAAATACTCCATAATTGAATACTAACACACTCAAATTTCAATTTTTTCCAAAATTTCTTAAAAATTCAAAAGCTGAAGTCTAACACCTTGAAAAAAATCAATTATGATACTTTTTTAAAATAAATGTGAAAATTGAAGTGTAACACAAGAAATATACTCAATTTTCTTGTCGTTCTGAAAATAGTCCGTAGTTGAAGCCTAACACACACCAATTTAAATTATTTCGAAAATTTCTTAAAAATGCAAAAACAGAAGTCTAACGCCTTCAAAAAATTCAATTATAATATTTTTAAAAAAATAGTAAAATTGAAGTGTAACACAAGTAAAATACTCAATTTTCATGTCGTACTCGAAATACTCCGTAATTGATGACTAACACACACAAATTTCAATTTTTTTCAAAAATTTCTTAAAATGCAAAAACTGAAATCTAACACCTTCTAAAAAATCAATTATGATATTTTTAAAAAAATATTAAAATTGAAGTGTAACACAAGTAAAATACTCAATTTTCATTTCGTACTAGAAATGCTCCGTAATTGAAGACTAACACACGCCAATTTCAATTTTTTCGAAAATTTCTTATAAATTCAAAAACAGAAGTCTGACACCATCTAAAAAATATTAAAATTGAAGTGTAACACAAGTAAAAATACTCAATTTTCATATCGTACTCGAAATACTCCGTAATTGAAGACAAACACACACAAATTTCAATTTTTTTTAAAAATTTCATAAAAATGCAAAAACTGAATTCTAATACCTTCTAAAAAATAAGTTATGATATTTTTTAAAACATTTTAAAATTGAAGTGTAACATAAGTAAAGTACTCAATTGTCATGTCGTACTCGAAATACTCCGTAATTGAAGACTAACACACACCAATTTCAATTTTTTCGAAAATTTCATAAAAATGCAAAAACAGAAGTCTAACGCCTTCAGAAAATTCAATTATGATATTTTGAAAAAAATATTAAAATTGAAGTGTAACACAAGTAAAATACTCAATTTTCATATTGTACTTGAAATACTCCGTAATTGAAGACTAACACATACCAATTTTAATTTTTTCAAAAATTTCTTCAAAATGCAGAAACTGAAGTCTAACACATTCTAAAAATTCAATTATGATATTTTTTATAAAATATTAAAATCGAAGTGTAACACAAGTAAAATACACAATTTTTATGTCGTACTCGAAATACTCCGTAATTGAACACTAAGACACACCAATTTCAAATTTTTTGAAAATTTCTTAAAAATGCAAAAACCGAAGTCTAACGCCTTCAAAAAATTCAATTATGATTTTTTAAAAAAATATTAAAATTGAAGTGTAACACGAGTAAAATACTCAATTTTCATGTCGTACTCGAAATACTCCTTAATTGAAGATTAACACACACCAATTTTCATTTTTTCGAAAATTTCTTAACAATTACAAAAACCGAAGTCTAACGCCTTCAAAAAATTCAATTGATTTGTTATTTTAAAACATGTTAAAATTGAAGTGTTACGGAAGAAAAATACTCAATTTTCATGTCGTACTCAAAATACTCCATAATTGAAGACTAACACACTCAAATTTCAATTTTTTCCTAAATTTCTTAAAAATTCAAAAACTGAAGTCTAACACCTTCAAAAAAATCAATTGTGATATTTTTTTTTAAAAAATGTGAAAATCGAAGTGTAACACAAGAAAAATACTCAATTTTCATGTCGTTCTTGTAGGGTTACGCACACGATTATCATAGTGTGCAGCGGAAATTAGTTCACGTGCGTAACCTAATTCTACCCTGGATCACGCCCTAAAACCAACGAAAAAGGAAGAGTTGGAAATAATTACCTCTTACAAGTTAGTACGTGTCGATTACTTCTCCAAATCCGTGAACCTTCTCCAAGGAATGCTAGTGCAGTCCCTCTACTCGTGTCCACCTCGATTTCGACCGATCGGAAATCACCAACGCCGTTCTAGTCGACGTCACGATCGAATCTCTCAAGATCTTTGCTCCAATCTCCCTCTCAATCTCACTAGATCTAATCTAGAGTTTCTATGGAAGAAAGAGGAAAAACGACGGCGGCTAAACCTAATTTTTCTGGAAAAAGGCTTAACCTAAAACGAAATCAGAATTTCATATATATAGGAAACAGACTGCTGAGTCCGTTCCGAACTGACTCAGTTCGTTCCGAACGAACTCAGTCCGTTCTGCAGTCCGTTCTGCAGTCCGTTCTATTGGACTCAGCAGCTCTGACTATCACGAATTAGTTCGTTCCGAACGCACAAAAGAGTCCGTTCGAACGAACTCAGTTCTGACTGCAGATTTGCCTATACATATAAATTCTTCCAAGTTAATTCTTAAGCCATATTTCTTTCAAACTCCCTCTTGGATTAAGACTTAATCAACTTGGCAATATGTCCAACATATGTCGTGAGATCTAATCTCACGTGATTCCATTTTGTTTGTCCAACAAACGTATTGGTGAGCAATATCTTGATAATCCGATATATTACGAAATCTTGGTGTGACCTTGTAGGTTCGTCTAAGACTGGCAGTGGACATGGCAGCATTCCACAAGGTATTGCGAGCACTAGACTGCCGTTAATACCTACCCAGAATTAGCACGAAAAAGGTGGAGAACACCTTTATGAAGATGCAGTACATCTTCATACCTAACTCAGATAAGTGTTACTAGTCCTCTTGTTCGCGATATCTTCCGATCAAAAGAGTCACGGTGAAGCCTAAGACTTCAAGTCATCCTCTATTCTTTTTTATCAGATATACTCTTTCCCGATAAGAATTAGATTGATAATTACAATGCGAACTCCATGAGTTCCATCGAGCTTGGCCAAGCATTTCATCAATCTCAATTCAATCGAGGGGCCCGAGAGATATCTCCCTCTATCCTTTTACAAGGTTAGAAAGGAACAATTCCTATCTTGCAATCTCACATCCTTTGCCTATGCTAAAAACAATACCCAATAGTAATCACTGCTACACAGTTACGCGTAGGGTCAATTATATCAAAGCATTGCCTTGTCACATACTAGGTATCCATGAGACCACTCAAGTATGAAGAACTAAAACGCTCTATCTGGATATGAGTTCGTCTCCAATGACTCTGACCATGTTACAAACTCATATAGTGGTCAGTCCAATATACGACGCCGCGTATATCCATATTCTAGAATCGACGCTACCGTCCCAGATCAGTAAAACCTGATCATCTCATCTACGAATATGCCAGTGTATGTAAAAGTCTCCATTCAGTGAATGGACTACCTGGTTCAAACCTATGAACAACTTTATACACCAGGGACATTTTAGAATTATATTCATTCCGTTTAGTGGTTTTACTATCATTCAATTGACGAATCAATATGCCAGACTATGGCCATGCAACATATTATTCTCAACTGACTCGATGCACTAAACTAGAATAAAATTCAAGGTCTATCCGATTATTATAATCGAATAACCTCTCACACACTTTCTTGTTATTTAAAATTTTTGAAATATGAAGGTTTAGGTCATATTATGAATAGTAATATAGATATCTGTTTCTCAAACAAATACAATCCAAATAACAGGCCTAGGGCATAATAAATGTTCTCCCACTTGCACTAGGCTGATCGAATCCCCTTATGCAATGAGAAACATAAATAAAACACCCAATCTAACACTACGATAGATATCCCAATCCTATCGCCCTAGCATGCTGCTGATGCTTGGCACGTGATAGTGCTCGTAAATGGATCGGCCATGTTATTATCAGTAGGTATCTTTATTATTTTCACGTCACCTCTCTTCGTAATCTAACGAATCAAGTGGTAACGCCGGAGTACATGATTGGACCTGTGATGCGCTCGCGGTTCCTTGGATTGTGCTATTGCTCCGTTATTGTCACAATACACATCCGTGGGACCCGAGATGCTTGGCATAACGTCAAGTTCCATCACGAACTGTCATAGCCAGACAGCCTCCTTTACGGCTTCCGAAGCCGCGATGTATTCCGCTTCAGTTGTAGAATCAGCCACCGTCTTCTGTTTGGATCTTTTCCAAACAACAGCTCCCCAATGGAGCGTGAAGACATAACCACTTGTTTACCATCCAATGGTAACTAAGAATTTTGTTCCATATCAACTTGTTCACTATGTGGTTCTCGAATTTCTTCGAGATCAATTTTTACTCCCACTGGCTTGATGATCTAGGAATTCCTTCTCTAAGAAGTATCTTCGTCGAGCCACGAAAACCTTGTTTTCGCTAGGCAAGTAAAAGTAGTATCCTCAGGATACCCCACAAATAAACACTTGTTGGATCTTGCTTGAGTTTGGCGTCAATTTTCCTTTGACGTATGTCTCGCAGCCCCAAATCTTAAGATAAGACAATAATGGCACCATGCCATGCCATAATTCATATGGTGTCTTTTCAAATGATTTGGACGGAACTCTATTCAGTAATGAGCAATTGTTTGAGGCGCTAAACCTCAAAATGACTTTGGCAAATCCGTTCGACTCATCTTCGAGAGAACCATGTCTAATAAGGTCTGATTTCTCCTCTCGGACACTCCATTCCATTGGGGTGTATCGGGTGGAGTCCATTGTGATACTATACCACAATGTCGAAGATAGTCCTCAAACTCATAGCTCAAGTGTTCACCACCTCGATCCGATCGAATGGCTTTTACTTTCTTGCCCAGTTGAAGTTCTACTTCGTGTTGAAACTCTTTGAATTTCTCAAAAGTTTCACTTTTGTGACGCATTAAGTATAGATATCCATATCTACTATAATCGTCAGTAAAAGTCACGAAGTAGCGATACCCATTTCTAGCCTCGACACTCATCAGTCCACATACATCGGAATGTATGAGAGCCAACACATCTTTCGATCTTTCTCCTTTCTTGGAGAAAGGTGTCTTTGTCTTCTTACCCATCAAACAAGATTCGCAATTTTCTATTGACTCTAAGTCAAAAGAATCTAGCACTCCATCCTTTTGGATTCTAGCAATGCGTTTCTCGTTTATGTGTCCGAGACGACAATGCCATGAATATGTTTCATTAGTTTGAGTATTTAAACGTTTAGTATTCATGTTATAAATGGATTGATTATTGTCGTTATTTTCTAAATCCAAGACATATAGACCATTTTCAACTAGAATATTACTAAAGAAAATGTCATTCTTGCAAATAAAACAATCATTAGTACTAATAACTAATTCATATCCATTCGCAACAAGTCTCGAAATAGAAATAATACTCCCACTCAAAGTAGGTACATAACAACAATTATTCAAAACGAATAAGTCCATTTGGAAAAGTTAAATCATACGTCCCTTCGGCTAATGTGGCTACTCGAGCTCCATTCCCGACGCGTAAATTAACTTTGCCACGAATCAAAGATCTTCTACTTCTTAGGCCCTGCATATTATTACAAATATCAGTCCCACATCCAGTGTCCAACACTGATGATGGTGAAGTAAAGAAATGAGATTCGATAACTGAAATACCTGATGCCGATGTGTCCAAGGAAGCGGTCTTTTGCTTGCTCTCCCTCAGGAAGATCTCGCAATCACGCTTCCAATGCCCCTCCTTGAGGCAGTGGAAACACTTCTTGTCATCCTTGCTCATAGGCTTAGGCGCAACTTTGTTGCCCTTTGCCTTCTTGTTTTTGTTCCCATGGCTTGGACTCTTCCCTTCAACCACCAATACTTCCGAAGTCCTAGACTTCATGTACCGCGGTTTCATGTCATTTTCGAATGTGCTGAGCATTCCGAAAAGCTGGGGAATGGTCCTTTTCATGTCTGACATGTGGAAATGCGAAATGAACGAATCGAAACTCGGAGGCAGTGACAACATGATCAAATCAGTTTGTAACTCCATCTCGAATTTCATGCCAAGCCTCTCAAGATGATCGAAATATCCTTTCATCTTGAGAAGGTGTGAGCTAACGGGCGTACCATCTTGCATCTTGCATTGCGTCGCATTGCCAAGAGCTTGATACTTCTCCACCCTTGCTTGAACCTGAAACATCTCCCTGAGCTGTTTCATAATCTCGTATGCATCCTGTTTCTCAAACTGGATTTGATATTCAGGAGTCATAGTAGCCAACATGAGGCATGTCACATCATTCGAATCGTCCAAGATGGTCGTATGTTCGAATACATCATCCTCAGTTGCTTTATCCCCTGGCACAGGAGGGATAGGCGTCTCCAAGACATGTGCCTTTCCTTCCTGTTTCAGAACGAATCCCAGATTCCTCTGCCAGTCGAGAAAGTTCTTTCCGTTCATTCGTTCCTTTTCCAAAATGGAACGCAAACTAAAACGGTTATTACTTGGTAAAGCCATGAATTCTACATTTTTTGAAAAATAATGTAATTAATAACGTGGTCTTTCATATATTAAAATTCATTTTTAAATAACTTGAAATACCCATTATTTTATCATTTCAAATAGCCCCCACTATTGAAACGGAGATTTGATACCTTAAATCTCATAATGGACAAGATCCCTATTTAACGTATTTCTAAGGTGACTATGGCCAACCACTCAGAAAATACGTCACGTCGGTTAGGACGGTGTCCAATCATCTCCAAGACGATTCTTGCTTTATTCGTGAGGTCCGATATTGAGTCCAACTCAAAACCAGAGTGTGTGTACCTCACTCCTTGCCCCAAATCCTAGCCTAGCTAGCGAATTGGTCAAGTCCAAACCACAAGTGGAGTATCATTCAATCAGCGAATTGACATGCCAGACTATGGCCATGCAACACGTCAACTCCTAATCAATGCATGCCTTCCTTGCTACGCACGTGTAAATCTGTGCCAGACTATGGCCATGCAACACAGATAAACAAACACTAGTCTAGAAGGTTCCACTTAGGGAGACATAAGACTTGATAATTACGTGGGAGGATTTTACTTTTTATTAAAATCATTTATTTTATTCATTCACAATAACAAATAAAATTATGGTATAGCATATAGGCCTTTTAGTTTTATGAGCAATCATAAAACCCTAAAATTCCCAACCCTAAAACCCAAAATGATTCTTTGCTTCATGTGAAGATCCAATCTTCGTGTCGTGTCGTCTCGCCTTGAAGGTCCTTCTTCAAAACTAAACCTATTTTATTTTATTACAACTTTGGAAGACTCACCGGTCCCCACATAATTAAATAAAATACAATTTGGAAAGCTCACCGGCCCCCACACAACACATATTACAAGCAACACAAACAATCATCCCCGTTTTAGGCTATATGCTGTACCGTATCGAATTTATAAATTGAAATTTTTTAAATTATTGGGCATTTTTGACAGAAAGAAACCAAAATTTGGCTGTCTAGAACCTTGTTTGTTCGAACGCAACCCTAGGTTCGTTCGAACGCACAAACGACACAAAAATTTCAAATTTTTAAGCTAAGTCCGTTCCGAACGAACTCCAAGTCCGTTCCGAACGGACTAAAATTTTTTTTTTTTTTTTTTTTTTTTTTTTTTTTTTTCGAAAACCCGACCAGTTCGTCCAGAACGAACTCCGAGTTCGTTGGAACGGACTCGATACTGCCAGTTTCCTCAAAAACCTGATTTATGCGCCGTTTTGTTCGAAAATCAAATTTTCAACAGATCCAATCTGTTTAACACTTTAATAACATGCAAATATCCAATATTTGATTCACTAAAGGTCTTTCTATCATCAATTTTGCTCAATTGTGTGTAATTTTGCAATTTAGCCCAAAAATTTCTAAAATTTCCTAAATTCGAAATAAAACATCGATTTTCGATGGTTTTAGCGAGCGATTGCTCTGATACCACTGTAGGGTTACGCACACGATTATCATAGTGTGCAGCGGAAATTAGTTCACGTGCGTAACCTAATTCTACCCTGGATCACGCCCTAAAACCAACGAAAAAGGAAGAGTTGGAAATAATTACCTCGTACAAGTTAGTACGTGTCGATTACTTCTCCAAATCCGTGAACCTTCTCCAAGGAATGCTAGTGCAGTCCCTCTACTCGTGTCCACCTCGATTTCGACCGATCGGAAATCACCAATGCCGTTCTAGTCGACGTCACGATCGAATCTCTCAAGATCTTTGCTCCAATCTCCCTCTCAATCTCACTAGATCTAATCTAGAGTTTCTATGGAAGAAAGAGGATAAACGACGGCGGCTAAACCTAATTTTTCTGGAAAAAGGCTTAACCTAAAACGAAATCAGAATTTCATATATATAGGAAACAGACTGCTGAGTCCGTTCCGAACTGACTCAGTTCGTTCCGAACGAACTCAGTCCGTTCTGCAGTCCGTTCTGCAGTCCGTTCTAATGGACTCAGCAGCTCTGACTATCACGAATTAGTTCGTTCCGAACGCACAAAAGAGTCCGTTCGAACGAACTCAGTTCTGACTGCAGATTTGCCTATACATATAAATTCTTCCAAGTTAATTCTTAAGCCATATTTCTTTCAGTTCTTAAAATAGTCCGTAATTGAAGAGTAACACACACCAATTTCAATTTTTTCGAAATTTTCTTAAAAATGGAAAAACAGAAGTCTAACGCCTTCAAAAAATCCAGTTATCATATTTTTAAAAAAATATTAAAATTGAAGTGTAACACAAGTAAAATACTCAATTTTCATGTCGTACTCAAAATACTCCGTAATTTAAGACTAACACACACAAATTTCAATTTTTTTCAAAAATTTCTTAAAATACAAAAACTGAAGTCTAACACCTTTTAAAAAAATCAATTATGATATTTTTTAAAAAATAATAAAAATAAGTGTAACACGAGTAAAATACTCAATTTTCATGCCGTACTCGAAATACTCCGTAATTGAAGACTAACATACACCAATTTAAATTTTTTCGAAAATTTCTTAAAAATGCAAAAACAGAAGTCTAACGCCTTCAAAAAATTCAATTATGATATTTTTAAAAAAATATTAAAATTGAACTGTAACACAAGTAGAATACTCAAATTTCATGTCGTACTCGAAATACTCCGTAATTGAAGACTAACATACACCAATTTAAATTTTTTCGAAAATTTCTTAAAAATGCAAAAACAGAAGTCTAACGCCTTCAGAAAATTCAATTATGATATTTTTTAAAAATTATTAAAATTGAAGTGTAACACAAATAAAATACTCAATTTTCATATCGTACTCGAAATACTCCGTAATTGAAGACTAACACAAACATATTTCAATTTTTTTCAAAAATGTCTTAAAAATGCAAAAACTGAAGTCTAACACCTTCTAAAAAATCAGTTATGATATTTTTTATAAAATATTAAAATCGAAAAGTAACACAAGTAAAATACACAATTTTTATGTCGTACTCGAAATACTCCGTAATTGAAGACTAACACACACCAATTTCAATTTTTTTGAAAATTTCTTAAAAATGCAAAAACCGAAGTCCAACGCCTTCATAAAATTCAATTATGATTTTTTAAAAAAATATTAAAATTGAAGTGTAACACGAGAAAAATACACAATTTTTATGTCGTACTCGAAATACTCCGTAATTGAAGACTAACACACACAATTTCAATTTTTTTGAAAATTTCTTAAAAATGCAAAAACCGAAGTCTAACGCTTTCAAAAAATTCAATTAGGATTTTTTAAATAAATATTAAAATTGAAGTGTAACACGAGTAAAATACTCAATTTTCATGTCGTACTCGAAATACTCCGTAATTGAAGATTAACACACATCAATTTTCATTTTTTCGAAAATTTCTTAACAATACATAAACCGAAGTGTAACGCCTTCAAAAAATTCAATTGAGATGTTATTTTAAAACATGTTAAAATTCAAGTGTTAAAGAAGAAAAATACTCAATTTTCATGTCGTACTCAAAATACTCCATAATTGAAGACTAACACACTCAAATTTCAATTTTTTCCAAAATTTCTAAAAAATTCAAAAACTGAAGTCTAACACCTTCAAAAAAATCAATTATGATATTTTTTTGAAAATGGGAAAATTGAAGTGTAACACAAGAAAAAGTACTCAATTTTCATGTCGTTCTTAAAATAGTCCGTAATTGAAGACTAACAGACACCAATTTCAATTTTTTCGAAAATTTCTTAAAAATGCAAAAACAGAAGTCTAACGCCTTCAAAAAATCCAATTATAATATTTTAAAAAAATATTAAAAATGAAGTGTAACACAAGTAAAGTACTCAATTTTCATGGCGTACTCGATATACTCCGTAAGTGAAGACTAACACACACAAATTTCATTTTTTTCAAAAATTTCTAAAAAATGCAAAAACTGAAGTCTAACACCTTCTAAAAAATCAATTATGATATTTTTTAAAAAAATATTATATTGAAGTGTAACACAAGTAAAATACTCAAGTTTCGTGTCGTACTCGAAATACTCCGTAATTGAAGACTAACACACACCAATTTTAATTTTTTCGAAAATTTCTTAAAAATGCAAAAACAGAAGTCTAACGCCTTCAAAAAATTCAATTGAGATATTTTTATTTTATAAAATGTTAAAATTGTAGTGTTACAGAAGAAAAATAATCAATTTTCATGTCGTACTCAAAATACTCCATAATTGAAGACTAAACCACTCAAATTTCAATTTTTTTGAAAACTTATTAAAAATTCAACAACTGAAGTCTAACACCTTCAAAAAAATCAATTATGATATTTTTTTTTAAAAAATATGAAAATTGAAGTGTAACACAAGAAAAATACTCAATTTTCATGTCGTTCTTAAAATAGTCCGTAATTGAAGACTAACACACCCCAATTTCAATTTTTTCGAAAATTTCTTAAAAATGCAAAGACAGAGTCTAACGCCTTCATAAAATCCAATTATAATATTTTTTTAAAAAATATTAAAATTGAAGTGTAACACAAGTAAAATACACAATTTTCATGTCGTACTCGAAATACTCCATAATTTAAGACTAACACACACAAATTTCAATATTTTTCAAAAATTTCTTAAAATGCAAAAACTAAAGTCTAACACCTTCTAAAAAATCAATTATGATATTTTTTAAAAAATATTAAAATTGAAATGTAACACGAGTAAAATACTCAATTTTCATGTCGTTCTCGAAATACTCCGTAATTGAAGACTAACACACACCAATTTCAATATTTTAGAAAATTTCTTAAAAATGCAAAAATAGAAGTCTAACGCCTTCAGAAAATTCAATTATGATATTTTTTAAAAAAGATTAAAATTGAGCTGTAACACAAGTAAAATACTCAAATTTCATGTCGTACTCGAAATACTTCGTAATTGAAGACTAACACACACAAATTTCCTTTTTTTCAAAAATTTCTTAAAAATGAAAAAACCGAAGTCCAACACCTTCCAAAAATTCAATTAAGATATTTTTTTTAAAAAAATGTTAAAATTCAAGTGTAACAGAAGAAAAATACTCAATTTTCATGTCGTACTCAAAATTTTCCATAATTGAAGACTGACCCACCCAAATTTCAATTTTTTCAAAAATTTCCTTAAAATGCAAAAACTGAAGTCTAACACCTTCCAAAAATTCAATTCAGATATTTTTTTTAAAAAAATATGAAAATTCAAGTGTAACAGAAGAAAAATACTCAATTTTCATGTCCTACTCAAAATACTCTATAATTGAAGACTAACTTACTCAAATTTCAATTGTTTTCAAAAATTCCTTAAAAATTTAAAAACTGAAGTCTAACACCTTCAAAAAAATCAATTATGATATTTTTTAAAAAAATATTAAATTGAAGTGTAACACAAGTAAAAAAACTCAATTTTCTTGTCGTACTCGAAATACTCCGTAATTGAAAACTAACATACACCAATTTTCATTTTTTCGAAAATTTCTTCAAAATACAAAAACCGAAGTCTAACGCCTTAAAAAAATTCAATTGAGTTGTTATTTTAAAAAATGTTAAAATTCAAGTGTTACAGAAGAAAAATACTCAATTTTCATGTCGTACTCAAAATACTCCATAATTGAAGACTAACACACTCAAATTTCAATTTTTTCCAAAATTTCTAAAAAATTCAAAAACTGAAGTCCAACACTTTCAAAAAAATCAATTATGATATTTTTTTTTTAAATGGGAAAATTGAAGTGTAACACAAGAAAAATACTCAATTTTCATGTCGTTCTTAAAATAGTCCGTAATTGAAGACTAACACACACCAATTTCAATTTTTTCGAAAATTTCTTAAAAATGCAAAACCAGAAGTCTAACGTCTTCAAAAAAATCCAACTATAATATTTTAAAAAAATATTAAAATTGAAGTGTAACACAAATAAAGTACTCAATTTTCATGTCGTACTCAAAATACTCCGTAATTGAAGACTAACACACACAAATTTCATTTTTTTCAAAAATTTCTTAAAAATGCAAAAACTGAAGTCTAACACCTTCTAAAAAATCAATTATGATATTTTTAAAAAATATATTAAAGTGAAGTGTACAATACTCAATTTTCATGTCGTACTCGAAATACTCCGTAATTGAAGACTAACACATAGCAATTTTAATTTTTTCGAAAATTTCTTAAAAATGCAAAAACAGAAGTCTAACGCCTTCAAAAAATTCAATTGAGATATTTTTTTTATAAAATGTCTAAATTGAAGTCTTACAGAAGAAAAATACTCAATTTTCATGTCGTACTCGAAATACACCATAATTGAAGACTAACACACACAAATTTCATTTTTTTCAAAAATTTCTTAAAAATGCAAAAACTGAAGTCTAACACCTTCTAAAAAATCAATTATGATATTTTTTAAAAAATATTAAAATTGAAGTGTAACACGAGTAAAATACTCAATTTTCATGTCGTACTCGAAATACTCCGTAATTGAAGACTATCACACACCAATTCCAATTTTTTCGAAAATTTCTTAAAAATGCAAAAACAGAAGTCTAACGCCTTCAGAAAATTCATTTATGATATTTTTAAAAAATATTAAAATTGAACTGTAACACAAGTAAAATACTCAATTTTCAAGTCCTACTCAAAATACTCCATAATTGAAGACGAACACAATCAAATTTCTAATGTTTTCAAAAATTTCTTAAAAATTTAAAAACTGAAGTCTAACACCTTCAAAAAAATCAATTATGATATTTTTAAAAAAAATATTAAATTGAAGTGTAACACAAGTAAAATACTCAATTTTCATGTCGTACTCGAAATAATTCGTAATTGAAGACTAAAACACACCAATTTTAATTTTTTCGAAAATTTCTTAAAAATGCAAAAACAGAAGTCTAACGCCTTCGAAAAATTCAATTGTGATATTTTTTTTATAAAATGTTAAAATTGAAGTGTTGCAGAAGAAAAATACTCAATTTTCAAGTCGTACACAAAATACTCCATAATTGAAGACTAACACACTCAAATATTAATTTTTTCCTAAATTTCTTAAAAATTCAAAAGCTGAAGTCTAACACCTTCAAAAAAATCAATTATGTTATTTTTTTAAAATAAATGTGAAAATTGAAGTGTAACACAAGAAATATACTCAATTTTCTTGTCGTTCTAAAAATAGTCCGTAATTGAAGACTAACACACACCAATTTAAATTTTTTCGAAAATTTCTTAAAAATGCAAAAACAGAAGTCTAACGCCTTCAAAAAATTCAATTATAATATTTTTTAAAAAATATTAAAATTGAAGTGTAACACAAGCAAAATACTCAATTTTCATGTCGTACTTAAAATACTCCGTAATTTAAGACTAACACACACAAATTTCATTTTTTTAAAAACAATTACTAAAAATTCAAAAAAAGATGTCTAACACCTTCAAAAAAATTCAATTATGATATTTTTTTTCAAATGTAAAATCTGAAATGTAACACAACCAAAATACTCAATTTTCATGTCGTACTCGAAATACTCCGTAATTGAAGACTAACACACACAAATTTCATTTTTTTCAAAAATTTCTTCAAAATGCAAAAACTGAAATCTAACACCTTCCAAAAATTCAATTAAGATATTGTTTTCAAAAAAATTTAAAATTGAAGTGTAACACAAGAAAAATACTCAATTTTCTTGTCGTACTCAAAATACTCTGTAATTGAAGACTAGCACACAAAAATTTCAATTTTTCAAAAAATGTTAAAATTCAATTGTAGCACAAGAAAAATACTCAATTTTTCATGTCGTACTCAAGATACTCCGTAACTGAAGACTAACACGCTCAAATTTCAATTTTTTTCAAAACTTTCTAAGAAATTTAAAAACTGAAGTCTACCTTCAAAAAAATCAATTATGATATTTTTTTTTTTAAATGTTAAAATTGAAGTGTAACACAAGAAAAATACTCAATTTTCATGTCGTACTTAAAATACTTCGTAATTGAATACTAACACACACAAATTTCAATTTTTTTAAAAAAATTCCTAAAAATTCAAAAATAGATGTTTAACACCTTCAAAAGAATTCAATTATGATATTTTTTTTTCAAATGTTAAATCTGAAGTGTAACACAAGCAAAATACTCAATTTTCTTGTCGTACTGCAAATACACCGTAATTGAAGACTAGCACACGCAAATTTCAATTTTTTCAAAAAATTTCGTAAAAGTGCAAAAAAATAAGTCTAGCACCTTGAATACAATTATGATATTTCTTTTAAAAATGTTAAAATTGAAGTGTAATACAATAAAAATACTCAATTTTCATGTCGTACTTAAAATACTCCGTAATTGAAGACTCACACACACTAATTTCAATTATTTTAAAAAAATCCTAAAAATTCAAAAATAGATGTCTAACACCTTCAAAAGAATTCAATTATGATATTTTTTTTCAAATGTTAAATCTGAGGTGTAACACAAGCAAAATACTCAATTGTCATGTCGTACTCGAAATACTCCGTAATTGAAGACTAACACACACAAATTTCATTTTTTTCAAAACTTTCTTCAAAATGAAAAAACTGAAGTCTCACACTTTCCAAAAATTCAATGAAAATATTTTTTTCAAAAATATATTAAAATTGAAGTGTGACACAAGTAAAATAGTCAATTTTCTTGTCGTACTCAAAATACTCCGTAATTGAAGACTTGCACACACAAATTTCTATTTTTTCAAAAATTTCATAAAAATGCAAAAAATAGAATTCTAGCACCTTCAAAAAATTCAATTATTATATTTTTTTTAAATGTTAAAATTGAAGTGTAACAAAAGAAAAATACTCAATTTTCCTGTCGTGCTCAAAATACTCCGTAATTGAAGACTAACACACTCAAATTTCAATTTTTTAAAACAATTCTTAAAAATTCAAAAATAGAAGTCTAACACCTTCACAAAAAATTCAATTATGCTATTTTTTTTCAAATGTTAAATCTGAATTGTAACAAAAGCAAAATACGCAATTTTCATGTCGTACTTAAAATACTCCGTAATTGAAGACTAACACACCAATTTCAATTTTTTTGAAAATTTCTTAAAAATGCAAAAACAGAAGTCTAACGCCTTCAAAAAAAAATCAACTATGGTATTTTTTCAAATGTTAAATCCGAAGTGTGACACAAGCAAAATACTCAATTTTCGTGTCGTACTCAAAATACTCCGTAATTGAAGACTAACACACAAAAATTTCATTTTTTTTCAAACATTTCTTCAAAATGCAAAAACTAAAGTCTAACACCTTCCAAAAATTCAATTAAGATATTATTTTTTTTAAATGTTAAAATTGAAGTGTAACACAAGCAAAGTACTCAATTTTCTTGTCGTACTTAAAAAATTCCGTAATTGAAGACTAGCACACACAAATTTCAATTTTTTTAAAAATTTCGTAAAAATTCAAAAAACTGAAGTCACCTTCAACAAATTCAGTTATGATATTTTTAAAAAAATGTTAAAATTATCTTTTGGATTTTCAGCATTATCCTTCTTTGGAATCAATGTTATGTATGAAACTTCAAACCCTCCAAGCCCAGAATTAGGGTTTGAGTGTGTGATTAGATCAAATATCTCCTTTGCCATCAAATCCCAATATTTTCTGTAAAATTTACCATTGAATCCTTCGGAGCCTGGGGATTTATCCTTCTTCCAAGATTTTATTACATCATCTAATTCTTCCTCTCTAATTGGCTCTTCTAGCATATCCAAATCAATTCTCTGATTTTGGAAAGTATTTGTTGAGTTAATAACTGCACTTTGCTGGTCTTTTACTTGTTCAGTACCAATCAAGTTTCTATAAAATTCAAACAATATCAATATCTTTGATTTAGTCTTATGATCAGTTTGAACTTGATTCATTGCATCATACAACACTGGAACCATGAGTTTGTTCTTTTGTACTGTGGCATATCTATGAAAAAAATTGGTGTTACAATCTCCCTCCTTTATCCATCTATGTTTTGCCCTTTGTCTCCAATATTCTTCTTTACTCTGAATGATTTCTTGAAACCTTTTTTTTATAATGAGTTTTATCCACTTTTCAATTGCATTCAATTCTCTTACTTCTTGTTTTATATCAAGCCAGTTAAGGATATATTTGCAATTCTCCATTTGCCTTCTATTATTGATTTTCCTATTTTTCTCCCACCTCTTCAATTTTATCCCTAACTCTTCCATTTTTTTATGAAGAGCTTTAAATGAAGTAGCAATACTGGCTTTTAAATGGTTTTCAATAATCATGTGGACTTCATCTTTTCTTAACCACATATTTTCAAATCTGAAACCTTGAAAGACTGGAAAATTTGTATTTGCTTTATACATTATGGGACAATGATCTGAGTTTGTATTTGTCATAGCTAATTGATTTGAATTTGGGAATTTTTCTGACCAAGCCAGATTAAACAAGAACCTGTCAAATCTAGCTTTAGCTACTGAACGTGTCCATGTGTATTTTCTCCCCCTTATTGGCAGGTCAATTAGATTATGGGATTGAATAAATTGAGAAAACACATCAATCTCAGACCAATGCCTACTTTCACTATTCTCTCTTTCCTCTATATTTACCACCATATTGAAATCACCCATAATTATCCGTGGGATTTGATCTGAGGGTTCACTTTGATTCAGCTCCTCTATAAACTGTAATCTGTGTATACTGGTATGTGGGCCATATACCCCTGAGATCACTATTCTTGAATTATCCCATCTACATATTAGTTCGGTGGAAATGACACACACTTTCTTTGTCACTGAATTCAGCTGATAATAATTTTCATTCCAAGCTATTATGATTCCCCTGAGGTACCCACTGCATCAAGAGTTTCGTATGTGCTCAAAGAAGTACCCATTACTTTTTTATTTATTTGAGATGAATAATTCTGAATTCTTGACTCTTGCAAACAAACTATATCAGGATTATTTGATTTTATAGTTTCTCTTATTTCTTGTCTTTTCTTTTGTGCATTTAAATCCTTCACATTCCAATTTATTAATTTAATGTTTTTAGTCTTCATTGAGACGTTCACTCTCCTCCTGGATTGCTTCTAATTTTTGTTTTTCCTTTTCCTTTGCCAATGTTTTCACAATATCTCTTATATCCTGATTTATTTGTATTTCCATTTAATTTAAAACCTCATATACGTTCCCTTCTTCTAAGTATAATTTTGAGACATCAAATTTCAATGGTTCTTCTCTCTTTGATTGTTATTTTTTCTTTTGGAATCCATGAGGAGTGGTTTTGTATTGAACTATATGTGCCATATTTGTGGCACTGATATACATGTCACCTTTTTTGTTTTTATTTCTTTCACTTCTTCTCAATGTTTTTTTTTCTTTCTGTATTTCTTCCTCTCTTAGTTCATCAGATCAATTTGTATCAGATATATATATATTCGCTTTGACTGCCTGAAGAATAATTATTTTGGTAAATTACCAATGCTAAAGAGGACTCATCAGGTGTTTGTTGAAATGCATCTTGGGATGAAGAGTTTAATTGATGCATCTCAACTGTTTGTTGAAAAGATTCTTGGATTGATTGTTGGCTTCTGAGAGTTGAAGACAAATGTTCCACTATATGAGGATATTCATTTTGAAAATCCTCTTGAAATAGTTCCTGATTAAAACTAAAGCTAGAGGAAGATGGAAGATCTTATAATATGGATTGGCATCCGGTATTGAAATTGGATTATGAAGATTTACTTCTTTACCCTCTATCTTCTCTTTTCTTCTATCTTTCACTATTCTCCATTCTTTTGTTTCCTTTGTTTTATCACTCTCATTTTGTATGTTTGAACATTTTCTGGGGATCCACTCTTTATGATGAAATATTTTTTCTTTGATGCTACACATAAATTCTGAGAGAGTGAACCCCATCCTCTATTTGCACACAATTTCTCAATTTCTCCCCTTTTCTTTGAAGAATTTGAATGAAAACCTCCTTCATGTGAGTATATCCCCTTATACTAATAATCAACTTTATGATTCCAATTGGAGTAACCAATTTTGATAATTGCTCGATGTTACACATTTTTTCAGGTACTCTTCTGAGGCACAATCTCAACTCTTGCCACTCATACATGAAAGGCCTCCCTTCAGCATTCAGAACACATGGAATATACACTGTATACCCTTGCCTCTCAAGTGTTTGATGTAAATCCTTATTGTTATTGAGATTGTTTTTTGTATTTTGATGAGGATTAAGGTGTATATTTTCTTTCTTGTATTCCCCCCAAATTAAAAAATTTCTGAATATGGCCATTTTTTCCACATTTCATGCACTTTAATGGATCTCTGCAATCTCTTCTCCAATGTCCGATCCCCAGACATCTAAAACACTTCTCTTTATCCCCTTTCTTTGCCTCTATTTGTGTGGATCTAGTAACATCAGCATAAGACAGAGATTATTTGCCTTTGATATTACTAGTAAGAGATTGATTTATATTAGGAGAGGTGTAGGAATATTGATTCGGAGGTAAATAAGAGGATGAATGAGAAGGAAAGGAGTACCTTGGTACCTCCAAGTCTGCTCCGGCCAGATCTCTCTCTTTTCCTTTTTTTTCGCCTAAGATCGCCCTTTTTGAGTATCAAATTAAGGGTATCCTTATAATATTAATGATATAGATATAATTTTATATTATGTGAATTTAATAGTTAGATTATATGAATTTAATAACCATATTATAATAATTATATTTTATTATATAGGATGTATAATAACATAACCATATAATTAATATAATATTATATATTTTGTATTAATATATAATAATTATATTATTATAATATAATAATAATATTGTTATATTGTTATAATATTTATATTAATTATATAGATATAGATATAAACCAATATTATTATTATTATTATTATTATAAGATGCTTAAATTAGTGGAGTGGAATTTTAATTATAAGATTCTAATATTATATTAATTATGTATATAATTATTATAGATTATTACAATAATATATAAGATTACTTTAATTATATCTTTATAATAATTATAATATCATCACTTTATTATTATGATATAAAATTTTATATTATTATATTAATAATATGAATTTAATAAAAATATATATATTCATTTAATTATTATAATATAAGTATTATATTATTATAATAACATATAAAATATTATATTAATTATATGGATATTATAATATTATAATATAATAATAATCACTATTATTATAATACAATATATAAGATTATTTTAATTATATGGATATAATAACTAGAATATAATTACTTTATTATTATAATATAATTATTTTATATTATTATAATACTATATTAAATTAGTATTAAATTTTTTTTTTTTTTTTTTTTTTTTTTTAAATGTTTAGAGTGGGCCTTATTGTCCCACTTCTAAGCACTTATGCATTTCATCTAAATTTTTTTTTACATCTTTTACATATCTCATATTTTCCTTTTTTTCTCTATATTCTCTATTTTCCTTCTACATTTTCATTATTGTAAAAATCTATTTTACACACTAAAGAAGAAAACAAATTCCCTATCCTTCTTGGCCCAGGTTTTTATTTTCGGCCCATTCTGTTTTTTAATTTTCTCTTATCCTCCCCCCTTCTTCTCTTCTTCCCCGATTACCCACTTCAGAGTAGGGATGTCAACGGGGCGGGTCGGGTTCGGGTAAGTCTCTCCCATACCAGAACCCGAAATTTCGGGTATTACCCGAACCCGAACCCAAAATACCCGCGGGTAAAAATCCATATCCGAACCCGCGGGTAACGGGTATATCCGAACCCGAACCCGTTACCCGAAAATTATTAATAAATAATCTAAATAAATTAAAAAATTAAAAATTATTATATAAATACGTAAAATTATCAATAATTTTAAATATATAAAACAAACAACTTGTACAAATACATCAAAAATCCAAATATTACAAATAATTAATCCATAAAACATCCAAAATTTTCTTATTTATGAGATATTTTCGGGTATTTTTCAGGTTCGGGTTCGGGTTCGGGTTCGGGTAACGGGTATACCCGCGGGTAAAAAATCATATCCGAACCCGAACCCGGAGCGGGTATTTTTTTCGGGTATTACCCGACCCGCGGGTATTTTTTTCGGGTATTACCCGCCCCGTTCGGGTAGGGTACCCGCGGGTTCGGGTTTCTACCCGGCCCATTGACATCCCTACTTCAAAGCCATCAGAGCTTGTCGAAACCCTAGCCCTCTTTTCTGCTTCTTTTCGCGCGACTTCTATCCTCACTAGCTGCGATCTTCTCTGCTGCTCGTTGTTTCTTTCTCTGTTGCTCGCTATCTCCTCTCCCATCTCCTGTTGTGGATCGAGTCCTCCTCCATCCCCTTTCAACAGGTATTTCTTCTTCCTCTTCTCTTCTTGTTTTTCATTTCTTTGTTTCAATACTAATTCTTTCAATTTCTCCTTTCTCGATACTCACCTTTAATTCATATGAGTAGCTTCTCCATTTATTCTGAAATTCATACTCATATTTTATTTCTTTCGTTATTTCACAGTTTTTCACAAAATGGCCCGTGAAAGTTCTTTTGCAGCGTTCCTTCCTGATTCTTAGCGGTATTTTAATATTCCATATTCTTCCCAAATCTTCGTCTATTTTTCTTTCCTCTTCCTCGAATAAAGCCTCGTACATACTTTTTACTTTATAACTCCCTGACTTGTCCACCTTCGAAGTTACTTTATATTTTTCCATCTCCCGTAATTGAATTACGAATAATCTCTTTCTTAGTTCATTTAATTGCTCATTTGCTCTCGTGGGTAGTTCTTGCTTTATTTTCAAATTACCTCCTGTTTCCACCATTTCCTTTAACGAACAATCCTGATTTTCTAAATAACTTCTTAGACTCACATATTTTTCTACCAAGATACCATCTTTTTCCAATTTACTCTCCCAAAAATTAATCGATCTTCCATTTCCTGAAATGAATTCCGCGTGCTTATAAAATTCCCCTACTAATTCTTTCACCCCTTTCCAAAAGTACGAATCTTTCTTACTCTTATCTTCCTCATCGACGTTACTGACCAGATGGGTCCATATCAATTTTCCGTCACCATAATTGGTGAAGTACTTCCACAACCACTTGATCATTAATGATTTATTAAACTTGTTCAAATCCATAATTCCCATCCCCCCCTTACTCTTAGGTCTAGTTACTATTTCCCATTTCACCAAATGCTAGCCACTCTCTTTGTTCCCTCTCCAAAGAAATTGCTTCCTTATTTTATTTATCTCTTTCAACACCCAAAGCGGGAATCTGAATACCGAGAAATAGAACACCGGAAGTGAGCTTAGTGCTAAATTTATTAAAACCACCCTCCCCCCTATTGAGAGAAGCGCGCTTTCCAATTGCTTAGCTTTTTCCTGAAATTTTCAATTATATTATTGTAAAATCCTTATTTGGCTCTTGTAATGCAAGGGAAGTCCTAAATAATTGAAAGGGAGCTAGTTTATGGGGCGTTTCAGCACCTCCCTGATCCCCTCTAAATTTTTCTTGTCGGCCGCAATTGTCGCAATCTCTGATTTCTCGTAATTAATCTCTAAACCAAAAAAAATTCCGAATAAGTCCAATATGCTTTTTACTTTTCTTACTTGTTCCAATTCTGGCTTTATGAGATATAACGAATCGTCGGCATAGTGTAGAGATATGTAGGTATCTTTTAGTGGCTTCTCAATTACTCCTTCTACACATAATTTTTCTATTATTCTCGCCAGATAATCAATTACCAGAATAAATAAATGCGGGGATAAGGGATCCCCTTACCTCACCTCCCGATTTAGGTGTATTGATTTCCCCGTTCAACAACACTTTAGTATTCCCTTTTAACACACAATTATTAATCCTCCTAATCCAAATTTCTTCGAATCCGCTTGCTTTTAGGATTTGTAGCATAAACTCCTAATTTACTTGATCAAAGGCCTTTCTTATGTCTGCCTTAAAAATCAGTAAAGGAGTTTTTGTCTTGTGTGCTGAATTGAAGAAGATAGTCACACACTGGGGCACTAATAAAACACCAGGCCCTGATGGCTTTAAGGGAGAGTTATGTAAGAAATTCTGGGATACGGTAGGACCATATATTGTTTCGGTTTTGAATGGAGTAATTCGGGGAGACTTTCGTCTAGAGATACTCTCTTCACCCTTTATCTATTTAATACCAAAAAAGAAAGCCCTTTGGCCATTACTGACTATAGGCCAATCAGCATAGTGCATAGTGTACAACGGATTTTTTCCAAATTAATGGCATTGACAATGACTCCGGTAATCTCAAGGATGATCGATAATGCGCAATCATCTTTCTTAAAAGGTAGACAAATTACAGAAAATTTTATTTACGCCCAAGAAGTCATACAATTCTGCAAAAGAACGTCCAAACCGATTACCATTTTCAAAGAGGATATTTATAAAGCATTCGACTCAATAGGGTGGGATTTTATACGACAAGTATTATTGGCTAAGGGTTTCTCAGATTCGGATGTGAGCTGTGTCGTCAACGGGGTCTTGCCAGGAATATCAAGGGTGATCCTTAATGGGGTACCGGGGAAAAACATACCCCTAAAAAGAGGGGTCAAGCAGGGCGACCCGATCTCGCCGTTCATTTTCATTCTCGCAATGGAAGTTTTCTCCCACACCTTCCAAAACCTACAGCAGATTAACCGTGTAAGCCCTCCTTCTCATGGAATCAGATCGTGCATCCTATATGCGGACGACGCATTATTTTTCTTAAAACCCTCAATTCAACAAGTGCGGGTAGTGAAGTCAACATTAGACTTGCTAGCCACAAGCTCTGGCCTACGAGTCAATTTTGATAAATCGTCTTGCACATCCTTATGCATACCAGATTTATTAGCGCGAGAAATAACAAACGAACTCGGGTGCACATCAGGTTCTCTTCCCATTATATATCTCGGGTTACCGCTGCATTATCGCAAGTTGAGAAAACTGACCTTGAATGCTTATTAGTAAAATTACAACAACGATTCAATGGCTGGAGTAAAAAATTACTATCTCCTGCTGGTCGACTGCATCTAATTAATTCAGTCATTACGAGCACCTTAATTTATTTTATGTCAGCTTGTAAGCTCCCAAAATGGTTTATTAAGAAGGTTACAAAAATGCAACGAGCATTCTTCTGGCATGGTGGAAATGATTCGAGAAGACCATTTGCAATGTTAGGATGGAAATCCATCTGCCTCGAAAAATCAGAAGGTGGATTGGGGGTCAAGGATCTCGAAATGTTTAATGATGCTCTATTGTATAAATGGGCATAGAAGGCGATTTCAGGAGGAGATGGCCTATGGGCTGAAATTTCTAACTTGTTCTATGATCCAATCGTTACAATCCTTGGAGACAAAGAAAGAACAAGCTCGTTATCTCATTTATTTAAGGTATTCAGGTCATATCAGGACTTGTTGGGCTGCTCAATCGATCTTCAAGGGGAAAATGGAGAAAAAATGAGTTTATGGCACATGAATTGGGACGGCACAAACCTGAAAACCGAATACGCCCAACTATATTCCTTTGTCCTCGACTAACACCTAACTGTTGCTGACATTTCACAACACCAGAGCTTGGAGTTAGAACCAACACTATTCAAACAACTACTCTCGGCGTTGGATGAAGCTCAATTAACACGACTAACCCGAAGGCTAAATGAGTTAACTCTTTCTAACTCGGCCGATATTAGCTCATGGAGATGGAATAAAGAAGGCCGGTTCTCGACAAATCAGCCTACCGTGTACTATCCTTTACTGGTATTAAACAACCAACTCTTACAACCTTTTGGCGAGCAAAACTAATGCCCAAGTTAAAACATTTCGGGTGGAAGGCAATAAAAAATATTTTGCCGACAACAGATAATCTGAAAAAGAAAGGTTGGACCATGGACAACATTTGCATACTATGTTATGCAGATGAAGAAATGGGAGCTCGCCTATTTGAGACATGCCGATATACGGCGAATGTTTGGGGCTTAAGCCCGATGGCCGCGACGGGACCCCCTCATGAATTATATGCGACTATCTTGAATACCGACACCATGGATAATAGCTCACTCTCGAATAAAATTTTGGCTTTATTCATTTATTTTGCAATATGGCGCGAAAGGTGTACGAGAATATTTCAAGGGCGAGAAGAATGCGCGGATAAAGTGATGTCACGAGCTATGGAAGACTACAACTATCATAACTGGGCTTTTAGATCCCTAACCAATAATGGTCGGCAAAATTTGGATGCGACGCGCACAACTTCTCCGTAGGTTTTAGAAGAAACATAATTTATACTTTATAGAGGATCATTTTTTTCTTCAGTTGATGTGTACCAGTATTGGTATCATTTTTTTATTTTTTTCCTCTTTTGTTTTGTCTTTTTTAGTTTCATTTTCATTTTGTAAATAAACTTTGTAAATATTTTTTTTTCAATTCAATACCAAAGCATGTGGGACCGACGAGCCCACTGCTATTAATCAAAAAAAAAAAATCTTCACCATTCAATTCGTTCATGTTAACAAAAAGTTTGTATTCATATGGCCTGTAAGTAGATCGATCAAAATTATTTCCTTCTTTTGCTTCTTGTTGATTAAATGTGCACATTTTCGCAATGTGTCCATTTTTTTGCATCTAAGACATTTAATCGGCTCTCTGCACTGATCTCTTAGATGATCACTTGTGAAACATCTAAAACATTTGACATTTTTTGAATTTTGTTTCCCACTTTTTTAATTTTCCTTTACTTTCTGCCATTTCCCTCCATTTTCCTCTTCCAAGCTCTCTAGCAACACAGATTTGTATGTGTTTTCCATTGAATCTCGAGAATTTGTAGTTTCGAAGGAGAATTTATGAATTGAGATTCAAAAACTCGAGAATTTTGTGGTTTCGAAGAAATTTTGTGGATTGAGAGTCAAAGAACAGTACGATGAGGAGCTTAGCTTTCCACGAAAGCCTAAATACTCCTTTCCCGCCCTAGCCTGTGACCTCGCGAGAGTTAATCCGGCAGAGATCGCCGGAATTTCAGTTTCCGAAACACTAATATTATTATTATTAGTGTACTTAAAATAATCCAATATTATTATTAATTTGAAAACATAATAAAATTATATTCAAAATAATTCAGTTTGAGACATATATAAATTATATTCAAGCGAGTGCGTAGAGATGTACACCAACTTTTCCAGCATCTTGGTATTCTGAGACTTTTTTTGAGTTGAAGTTTGCGGGTATAATAGACAAAGAAAATATAACTCCGTTTCATTATTCCACTTAAAAACATGTCCCAAACAAAGAATTACGGGATGAGGAGATATAAAATCCAATTCCGAACAAAATTCCAAGGGGCCAAACAGCCCCTAAGGCGAAATTGTCGAACAGAAAGAATTTGAGACTTTATCCAAATAAATGCTACTTTGAATTCGGAGGCTTTATCCAAATTACAAAAAAATATGAGTTACTTGTATGATTCTACTTTCTTTCACCTTGAACTGAATATTTGTACTTAATATTCCTTCAGTGGCAAGCATTTGAATATAACCTGGCTAAAAAAATATTACTGCCGCAACAAACACAAAAATGACCTCATGGTCTTACCAAAATACAAAAAAAAATGAGCTGCTTATATGATTCTACTTTCTTGCACCTTGAACTGAATATTTGTACTTAATATTCTTTCAGCAAACATGAATATTTGTATTTAATACTCTTTCAACAAACAGACATTTCAGTACAACCTGGCTAAAAAAGTATTACTGCCGCAACAAATACAAAAATGACCTTGTTAGTCTTGCCAAATTACACAAAAAAACAAATTAGCTACTTAGATGATTCTACTTTCTTGCAAAAATAACTGATGCTCGAACATTTCTGTCAAAACTACATTCAATTAATAAGCAACAACAATACCAATTTCATGGAACAATCTCAGCATTATACAGAAGTAATTCATGGCCAAATATTTTTGCGAAAACTATTATTTTATGGATAACCGACATAAGACAAATTTCGTGCAATAACTTGAACACTGTACCAAAATAACTTATGTTTTCACGTTAGAATTGTCATGCATTTTCCTCAATTTGCCAATGATGTGTCATAAAATTGATAAAAAAACGAGAACCACCTGAATTGTTCAAGAAATCCGATTCTTGAACAATTCGAACGGTCATTGTTCTAAAATTTATAAATATATTGATTTACTGATGCAACGAACTCACATATTTTTGGGCTTCGACTAGCTTCCTTACGAATAACAAAAAGATCTGACAAGGTATATAAACGATGAATCAACAATTTGAGACTAGCAAATTGATGTATGTTCTTAAATAACACGAGGGGAGCTCCTTCAATACAAATCATTGATCAAAATAGAATTCCGAGGCTAAATACTTTTGCAAGAATTAAACATTCCAAGTTCAACTTTTAAAGAAAAGTTTACTTTTACACTAAATACTCTTTTAGTCAAATCACGTGGTCAAAGTAAAAGTGTGAAGCATATTTTTGTAACTTACCGTACAACAAAACAATCCAACAAATAAAGCGAACATAAAAATTCACAAAAGCATATATACAACCTTAGCATACGAGAAAATAATCTCAAAATTTGAACAAACCAAATGAACATAAAAATTTACAAAAACAAGCCCAAACAATAAAGCATCTGCATCATCATGAGCATTTTCATCATCTTGAGCATTTTCATGATCATCATCATCATCATCATATTGCATAAGGTTCGCGTATTTGAGGAAATCGTTTGAATTTATTTTGCCAATGATGTATACAAAATATACAAATTTAACAACAATAACCATTTGAATTGTTCAAGAAATCTAGCTCTCGAAAAACGCAACCGACCATTGCTGTAAAATTTACAAAAATAATGATTTACCGAGGCAAACACATCGTACACACGTATTTTACAAAACATGACATAAATTAATGGAGTATTTTCATGGAAATCTAACCTAGTTATCCAAATATTTTTTTTATCTAATTATTTTGTTATTAAACATACAATTTTTTAAGGAAATATAGTTTTGGATCAACTAGAAGAAAGTACAAATAAGGATGATCAAAGAATTGAACTCACAATAAGATTGTGAGAATTCTGAAACCAGGAAAGGGTTCGTTCGAACGAACTATATAGTCTGTTCGAACTCACTATAGTTAGTTCTGATGAATAGAGATTCAGTTCGAACGAACTAATATAACACACTATCAGTGACTGGTTCGTTCGAACGAACCCAAAAAGTGAGTTCGAACGAAATATGTTCCGAATTGTTTGTTTCAGTTTTTCCTGAATTGATTGTCGTAATTAATGACTTGATCTGAGATTAATGGTATATAATCTCAGATCTGGAAGAAAGAAAATGTGGTTCACTTCATCTTCTTCACCAAGTTAGCCATTGGAGAGAGAAAAAGAATTGGAGAAAGAGTTTCTTCAAGTTCTAAATTCAAGTAAGATTACGTCTAAGTATTCTAGGAGGATTTATACGTAACCGGAAGGCAACAACTCAAAGTGGATACTAGTAGAGAGATCTCAACTGAGATCTTGGATTGTGATCCAAGGAGAGCAAGAACGAGCAAGGTCGGATCTAAACTGGAAGAATTCCGGTTGTATACGAAAAATCGAGCTTCGAACAAGGTGTCGAATCGCGCGGGCGTGGGCCGTGCGTGTCGCCGGAGTCGAAGCAAGGAAAAGAGCAACTACGCAAGAATCAACCCTTCTCCTGAAGGAAATGCAGTTACAGATCAACTAGTAGATTGTACAAATGAGTGTAGACAAACATACGTGTTCGTCGGAACGATTGGATGCATAATAAGATTATGCAAATCTGGCAGAAATTACATGGTGCGTCATGACGCACCATATTGTGCGTCATGACGCACAGTAGAGTAATTCTGAGAAATTCAATCTATGAGTATACCGTCACGACGCACCAAGTTGTGCGTCATGACGGTGGTGCGTCATGACGGACAGATCATCTGTCATGACGGAGCATTATTATAACGGTTAAATCTAAGTAAATGTGACTGGTGCGTCATGACGCACCATATCGTGTGTCATGACGGACTGTGATCCGAATTCTGGATTAGCAGTTTTGATACTCATTAATACTCATTAATTCAGAGATTTAATATGTAATCTATGTAACCTCTCTCTCTCTCTCACTGGCTTCCAGATTGATTCCAGATCTAATTCTTGAGAAGAAGAGAGAAACTTGTGAGACAAGTTGTGAGGATTTGGAGATTGATTTGAGCAACTTTGCGGGAATTTTAGGGGAATTCGCCTCAACCGAAAGACGTGAGCTCGAGGTGGATACGAGTAGAGGAATCTCAACTGAGATTCTGGACTGTGATCTAACGAGAGCAAGGTCGAACAAGGTCGAAGACGAATCGGAGAAATTCCGGTTGGATTCGACAAATCGGAGCTTCGCATTAGGTGTCGAATCGCGCGGGCGTGGTGTTGGTTAATTCTAACCTAGAGGGGGGTAAATTTGGCAATCTAACTTACACTTAGTTTAGATTTAAACCTAATTTACGGTGCGGAATAAATAATAATTTAGATGATAAAGATGATACCGTACAAACACTTTGACACAAGATGTTTGTTTACGAAGTTCGGTAGGTGGTTGCTTTGTAGCTTTAACTCACCCTTTACTCGCTTAATTGACCGACTCAATTATTTGCGAGTACCTACGTCTCCGGGAATGCCTTGTGCCTCTTTTTGGCTTTCGATTGAATTCCAACTCAACTCGATTACAAGGATTTGCCTAGATCGATTTACACGCTTCTATCGATCTATAGCTTAGGCTCTTTACAATTTGTTGCACTAGCCTATTACACTTTTTCACTAATCGAGCTACAACGTGATCGGTCACGTGAGTGGGATACGATTAGTGGAGAATATCGAAAGTAGATCAACGATCTAAAGAGGTTTCTCAAGCTATCAATGGATATAGAAAATCACAGCTTAGGGTTTCTCTCTTTTTAGGTTTGAAAGTTTGAAATTGAGGAAGTGAGAGAGAGAGACCCATGAAGGATTCTATTTATACTCTCTATAGAAATCCTTCAGAAAACTTGCAGTGCGTTCGAACGCATACAGTCCGTTCAGAACGCACTTGAAGTTTGCACTAGCCGTTTCAAAATAACGTGCAAGTACATCTTGGGTCCGTTCGAACGGACAATGTCCGTTCGTAACGGACTCAATTATACATAGCATTTTGCGTTCACAGGAACAAGAGTCCGTTCAACGCACTGAAAAGTGGGTGAACGGATTCCAGGTTGTCCGTTCGAACGCACATGTGTGTTCGTTCGAACGCACATATCCCTGTGACATATTTCCGTTCACAGGAAAGATTGTCCGTTCAACGCACTCAGAAGGTGTGTGAACGGATTCTACTTGTCTGTTCGAACGTACATGATTGTTCGTTCGAACGCACACATCCCTGGGACACGTTTGGTTCTAATCAAGCTTTAAAGTTTTGATATTTAGCAAGTCCGTTCTGAACGGACTTTGAGTTCGTTCAGAACGCACTTCCTGCTTGACTGAACTCTTTGTTATTTTGAACATGATTTTACTTGAGTTCTACTAGGTTTGCACCTATGGTTTATTTGTGGCGTATCCCACTCACGGAAGGCTTCAACATCTTGAGTCTTGATGTATTCCAATGGCCTTCCTTGTGTTCTTCTTTTCTTGTTTATGTTGAGACTTCATGTCCTGATTCTTTATGTAATCCAATGAAGTCTTCCTTCACAAGTCCTCCTTCATCTTCGTGTCGTACCTATGTTATCCTGCACTTTTCTGGATGTATACATTAGTACTGACAGTGTTTTGAAATAATCAAACTATCAGGAAATTTGTACCAACACGTGGTATGCGCGTGTTACCAAAATCGAAGCAAGAGCAGCAACTACGCGTTCAACCCGTCACCGTGATCAATTTCACGTGGTATGAATCTATGTCTATAATAGTTATATTCATAGGTAGTTGCATGTAGTTTAGGATTCGTACGATCGTGTCGTTGACGTGGTCCTCGGGATCGGGTCGGACCGGGCCTCTCAATCCGCTGCGTGGGGCTCGGTAGTGACGTCGATACCCAACATCTCCGTGATCAATTTCACGTGATATGATTCTCTATGAATTAAGAGTTAATTTCATAGGATAGTTGCATAATTAGATTCGTATGATTGAAACGACAACGTGGTCCTCGGGATCGGATTGGACCGGGCCATTCAATCCGCTGTGCGTGGCTCGGTAGTGATGCCGATATCCAACAATTTTTTGGTCATTTTAAAAGATAAATGAAGCTGAGTGAGATATGATCCTGAACAAACTAGACACAGTCATTATTAAACATGATATTTTTTGGTGATTTTAAAAGATATAGAAAGCAGTAAAATTTCGTTTACAAAACATGACATAAAAAATGGATAATTTTCATAGAAATTAAACCTAATAATCCAAATATTTTTTATCTTTTTATTTTGTTTTTAAACATACAAATTCCCAAAAATGAAAAAGATGCACAAACAAGTAAGTGATAGAGAATATTTTTTACATAATTTTCAAAATCACAAGAAATCTTGTAATGCTAATTTTTCACATAAATTCATAATTAGTAGAAAAATATACATAAATCGAAAATTCAAGATAAAGTTATCCAATTTCACACAATCATTCAACGCACCATAACAAATCTAACAAAACAACATGATTCAATTTGGGCATACCAGTAAAAACTAATGGAAGATTTACATATATGTCCCTCAAATATTAGTGAAAAATCCCTGAACAGGTGCTGGTACCTCAACTTTCGCAAGCACGGCTGCCTTAAATACAAAAAAAAAATTGCTACATTAAAATGAAAACAAATATAAAATTATATTTTTCTCTTTCGTCCGAAGGCTTGACGAAAGTAGATTAATTAAAAAAAATTCTAGTTAACGTTCAAAAATTATGGTTAATCACTTTCGCCAAACCCCGCGACGAAAGAACACCCTCACAAAAGAGCTAAATTTGCAAATTCTACAAAATGATAGCTATTCTTGCAAGTAACAACAACATATACTTAAATGCTACAAAACAAATATGACTGTATACCAGTATTGTTGTAGTGAAATAAACCGGATCGGTGGATTGCACGGCTAGTTTTAACAATAGATGACTTCACAACATTTAATATGAAAGTAATTTTCAGCAATATATGAATATTCGTTACGGTTTATCAGTGGCGGTAAACTGCGACTGATAGTATCAGAGGCATCATTGTAACTTTCAGTAGCGATTTTGTACCAACACTGAAAATGCAATTTCTTGTAGTGAGAAGAGAGAACGAAGAATTGAGAGAAGAAACGAGAAAAAAAATTCATTGAATTGATTTCATTCATCTGTTTTGTTTTAAACGAAGAGAACTGCTTATAAAGAAACGAGCATTCGATATAGCCGTGAGTACCACAAGCCGACCCCTATTCTGTTACAACGATTACTCGTAGAAAGACTCTAGAACCCAGCCACCCAGGTGTTGTAGTGAATCTTCTCTCGTAATGTCTTTGATATTCCTGCATAATTACTTTTGAATTTTGTTTCTTATTGGAGTGATATTGTCTGTTTTGAGTATTCACTTTTGACATAGGCGTTTTAATTGTTTGTATATTACAACATTTGGGGATTTTGGCGTGCATCGGTGAATATATGAGCCAATAAGAGATGATATTAAGATGAAAAGATTTCACTAAATGAGGAACTCAAAAAGAATTCTAATAGTTTGAGAATCTATCTCTGCTTGTGGTGCGTTTAAGCATTCATAATTTAAACAATTACATTTGTATTTATGAATGGTAGAGATGTTCTCTTTACATAGTTATAATTTTAAACACTTCAAAACAACTTGACACATGTAAATTTTTCTTTTCTTTTTTAGTTTTTTTTTTATTGCAACCCAAATTATATCATGTATGCGAGAAAAATATAATTGCACCACAAACTCATCACAATATCCTTGATAAGGTGACAGAGTGAATTGATTAACATTTCTAATTGACTCAATTAAATGTTAGTTGACACGTTTGATTAACACATCAATAATTTATGATATGTCAATATTAGTAAATGTTAATTGACGTGTCAATTCAATTAAACAGTCAATTAAATCGTTAATTGAGTCAATCAATAATATTAATCAACATATTTAATTTTTTCTTACCGCTTCATCAAAGATGTTATTTTTGTGTTATTGGGGCTCCATATATAATTCTCGTATAAAATTATGGTTCAATTGTTTATTTCTTATGGTATAATTTATAATTGTGTTTTTTTTTTAAATAATATTTTTTATGTTAATGAATAATATTTTAAAACTTTAATTTTGTTTGAATTATAACATGTTATATTTTATTTATTTTGTGTGAACTTATAATGATGAACAGTTTCATGGATCCTTATTAATTATAATACATATATCTATGATAGACAAATTTCAAGAATCTTTATTAATTATAATGAATTTA
Source organism: Luzula sylvatica (assembly GCA_946800325.1). Classification (NCBI taxonomy): domain Eukaryota; kingdom Viridiplantae; phylum Streptophyta; class Magnoliopsida; order Poales; family Juncaceae; genus Luzula; species Luzula sylvatica. Next base: position 2,562,688 of record OX326961.1, read on the forward strand.
TTGACATTAATATATTTGCAAACATATCATGATTATATAGTTGAGTTCAAAAGTACCTGCGCAAATTATATTTAAACAAATTATACAAAAAATATTATAAAAAAAGGTACGAAGTCCAGCGCAATTGTTGCGCGGGCTATTGATAGTTTTAAAAAAGTAATGTTGGACGCATCCCCGGTTCTGTTTCATGAAATTTGATGACGTGAATATGATTTAACATCTTAAAATTAACACATTAATTCATGATTAAACATCTTAATTGGGTATCAAATTATAAATTGAGATAATCAAATTATCGATTAAAATGTGAAATCATGTATTTATGTATAATTCTTAAATTGTTAAATTCATATTCGCATTATCGAGTCGTGGGTGAGAAGTTCTAGGAAATATACACCGCTACTCTTTTAAATATGACATTTTTTGTTTTACTATCCGTTATATTATGGGTAATTATTTGGTGCCTCTGAGATTTCTCATCACATTTTCTATATCATCAATTATCAATAATTGGTGATTAGTTAATATATAATTGATCAGATGACATTCTATTAACAATTAATCAATATTGATTAAGAATTTATTAATTCATATGCACTTCAATTATGTATGAATTAATTGTTAATAGAATGTTATTATTAATCACCATATTAATTAATAGTTAATTGATGATATAAATGATGTTGTGAGAAATTTGAAGAACACCGTGTATGACCTCTTATGTTATTTAGTCTCACTAATCATTCTCTCTCTCTCTCCTCCATCTCATTCTCTCTCTCTCCTCCGTCTCTTCCTTCAATCTGGTACTCACTAGTCACTTCTACGTTCTAAGTTCAATATTTTTCCTTCCAATATTTCTCACTAGCAACGGAGTTAATATTAACTAGCAATGGCTTGCGCAACAATTGCGCGAGATTTCATACTCTTTTTTGACATGTTTTTATATAATTTGTTTAAATAAAATTTGCCCGGATATGTTTAAACTCAATTATTTAATCATGATATGTTTGCTAATATATTGATGTCAATAAATGCATTATAATTAACTAATGTTCATGAAATTTGTCTATCATGGATATATACATTATAATTAATAAGGGTCCATGAAATTTGTCCATCATCATAAATTCACACCAAATAAATAAAATATAACATTTTGTAATTCAAACAAAATTAAAGTTTCAAAACAAATAAAAGAAAACCGTGAATAATACACATAAAATCGAAATATATATTTAAAATGTCACGCATTAACATGAAAAAATATTAAATTTTAAAAAAAAAACACAATTTTAAATTATATCACAAAAAATAGCAATTGAGTCATAGATTCATACGGTGATTATATACGGAGCCTCAATAACACAAAAATAACATCCTTGATGAGGCGGCAAGAAAGAATTAAGTAGGTCGATTAGTATTATTGATTGACTCATTTAACGATTTAATTGACCGTTTAATTGATTTGACATGTCAATTAATATTTATTAATATCAACATATTATAAATTATTGATGTGTTAATTAAATGTGTCAATTAACATTTAATTGAGTCAATTAGATTGCTAATCAATTCACTTTGTCACCTCATCGAGGATATTGTGATGAGTTTGGGGCCAATTATATTTTTCTTCCATACATGAGTATAATTTGTATTGTAATAAAAACAACTCACAAAAAAACGGACACGTGTCAATATGTGATCACATGTCAATTAACATTTACTAATATTAACATATTATAAATTATTAATGTGTTAATTAAACGTGTCAATTAACATTTAGTTGAGTTAATTAGAAATGCTAATCAATTTAGTTTGTCACCTCATCAAGGATATTGTGATGATTTTGTGATTCAATTATAATTTTTCTTCCATACATAAGTATAACTTGGATTGCAACAAAAACAAAACTATTAAAAAAAATAATTGCTCGCACGTGTTAGCATAGTGTGATATGTTCAAAAATATAACTATAAAAAGATAATAATTATATTGTATATGTTTCCCTCTATGAATTTGACTACAATGAAATGCCAAGTCAAAGCCAATTCCTGTTTCAGAAACGTACAAGGCAAATAAACCTTACGATTCAGATTTAATAGTCGGGTTGAAATCTAGACATATTCAGATCAAATTTACGTCCTTACAGTTTTATTTTATTTTTATAATTTATACTACAATTTATTCTTAAATTAGTGAATTCAATAAGTTGTACTTATTCTTTATTTTTCTTCATTAAACTTCACAAGCTATTAGGTTCCAAGACACACATATTGCATTTGAGAAGTTGCACATTATCCTTTATTTTAAGGTGACGATATTACAAAAACTAACATGACTAAATTGAAATCGATCTCAATTTTTTTTAATCAAATGACTATTATATCTTTATTTATGGTGATTGATATTTATTATATTTATATGCTATTATTTATATTTTTCATAAATAATGCAAAAATATGTTTCTTAATATTGTGAAAAAATCAAATATAACCAATATATTTATTTTCATATTTAAATATATATATGAAAAGTTACAATTTAATTGTTTTTTATAATGAAAAAAAGTTAAGTATAAAAATATTTTTTATATATGAAAGATTTTATTTGCATGGTTTATGAAAATTGATAAACTAATAGATAAATGTAAGAAATATCAATCATTAATTCATCATACAAACAGAGTATAACGGTCATTTAATAAAACAAAATTGAAATCGTTCTCAATTTAGTCATGTTATTATTTGCAATAGTGTCATCCTTATTTTATTGGTTTATCTACCTCAACAAGCAATTTGACAATTTATATTGTGAAATAGGAAACGCGAAGACATATCAACCAATTGGAGGAAGTTGACTTTACAATTCAGATTTAATAGTCGGGTTGAAATCTAGACATATTCAGATCAAATTTATGTCAATACAGTTTTATTTTATTTTTATAATTTATTCGATTACAATCTATTCTTAAATTAATGAATTCAATAAGTTTTACTTATTCTTTATTTTCGTTTATGAAGCCTGACAAGCTATTATTAGGTTCTAATGCACACATATTGTATTTGACAAGTTGCACAGTACCCTTTATTTTATAATTTGATCTACCTCAACAAACAATTTGACAATTTATATTGTAAAATAGGAAACGCGAAGACATATCAACCAATGGGAGGAAGTTGACATACAATTTCTCAGAAATACTTTTAGAGACTGGGTCATTAGCGTAGTACCCTCAATCTATGTTGTCAGATAGTTGAACTAAAATTCTTTATTTAGTTATTTGGAACTCGAGGGGTTCGAATGACGTAGAAAAGAGATCGATTTTAAAAAAAATTGTGTCTCCACAAAAATCGATACTACTCGCAATTCAAGAGATAAAATTAAAGAGTTACCGTTAAAATAATATTACAACAAATATGTGGAACAGATTTCAACTCATTCGGGTGCTGGTTATATTTATGAAAATAAATAAATAAATAAATAAATATAGAACAAATGATAAAGTAATTATTTGTATAGATAATATAAATTATGAGGGAGACAAGTCTTGATGTAGTCAGGTGATCGTGTCACCGCTACTCTAAAAACAGATTAATGTCATTTTTTACAAAGAATAATATTTATCTGCCTTCAAACTTTCCACCTCGACAGGATCGGCCCATGTATAAGGCTCATGAAGTTCGGACTTCGGATCCAAAATTTTAAAGAAATCAGAAATTTTTGAAAAGTTGATTTATTCATTTAAAAATAAGTATAATTATAATAAAAGTATTACCTGTCACAAGAAGTCTTGTGATTACTACATGTCACAAGAAGTCTTGTGATTTATTCATAGAAAATAATTTATTTTATGAGAGGTCATGAGTTCGAAATCCCTACAAGTTATAATTTTAAAAAAAAATCTCCAAAATACAATTAAATTATGAATATCAATAGTCTTAACCAATAAATAACACAATCTATTTAGTCTTCCTTAAAAATTAATTTATAGGTTGTTTTAAATTTTTTTTGCTTCAGGTCTTTAAAATGCTTGGGCCGGCCATGCACCTCGAGGTTTATTTGTTTATGCTCCATTGGTACCAAGCTATGTTACACGGATACTTCAAAAATCAAGCCACATCGTATCAAATACGGATGTTGATACTCGTACGATACTCAGCGGATACGTATCGAACACTCCCACGTGACATATTCAAATATATTTTTTGAAGTAAAATCAGATACTTTCGGATACTCGTCAGATACTTCCAACACATCAATAAGTGTCCTTGAAAAACAAAACAAAAATATAAATTTCGAATGGAAATAAATAAATAATACATTATAAGTAAATAAAAATATAATAAATATTTACTTAATAGAAAGTTATTTTTATAGTACCAAATTTTTAGTATCTTTTATGTAAAAAATAGAAGATATAAAATAAATAAAAAAACATTGTATATTATATACAATAGATGTATTGTATCATATTTTTTTGAAAATTGTTGTATCACCGTATCGTATCCGTATCCATGCAACATAGTACCAAAACCGTCCCAGACATTTAGAAAATAAATAATGAAGATTATATAACTACTCTAGTTATTATAAATACTCGAGATTGTATACGTTTCTGGTATTACTTCAGAAAATAAAATGAAGATTATATAAATACTCTAATTATTATATTTCTCGCATAGAGCACTATTTTGCTAATATAAATAATGTTCTATGAGGTAAATAGACTTGTACAATTTGTACATCCTTGATAATGAAAGAGAAACATTGTGCCTTGTACAATTTGCACATCCTAGATAATGAAAGAAAAACATTGTGCCTTGTACAATTGTACATCCTGGATAATGAAAGAAATTAACATTGTGCCAACGCAATCTGTACTAGATCAACAGTTTCTTTAAAATATTTGATTGTCAACTCAATCAATACTATATCAACATCTTTTTAAAATATTTGATTTACTTGAGCCAGATAGATAATGGTCTAAACCGTTCGGATATTGTTCGATCGAACCCTACTTGGCTATTTTGTTTGGATACACATATCATATTGGGTAATACAGATTCGGATGTCATAATACATATATTATATTCGGATATTGACATATTTAGAAAAATAATACTATTCATTATAATTAATGAGCTTATAGTCTAGTTGGAGTATGAGACACAAAAAATTATATATTTTGAAAAATTAGACACAAAAAATTATATATTTTGAAAAATTATTAATTTAGTTTTTATTAATATTAATGAATGTAAGACATATAAATATTTTGTATTTATTATTATAAAAAAATACTATTCATATAGGTATCATCATATGTTGTTTTTTTTGTTATTGTTTTTATTGGTGGTAGGTAAATATCTCGAAGAAGTAAATGGACATTATACATAACGGTTGGCATATCAATATTCTGTATATGATAATATCTTTTCTGAATTTATAACATAATATTTAAAATAAATTTTAATATTTTCAAATGAGATTTGTATCTTTTTTATTAGGTATTATATACATTTGTTGGTATTTGTATAGTATTTTAAATTATATATACATTGCCGTGTTTTATTTCTTTTAAGAAATTAAATGAATTAGTCAAGATTGAGATTTTCCTCCTCACTTTGCCTCCCACAGGAAGTCACTGGGTTCTAAATTTTATTTGTTCACCATTTCAGTTCTTCAATTCAATATAAATAGATGCAGTCGTTCTTGTCGTCCATCATGTTTTATCAGAGATAATCAATCATATATGAAAGTTATGCAGAATATGGTCCACTACTGCTCCATCAGAAGAATAGTTTTTTGTTGGATAATTTTATCGGTTTTATCAGTTATCTCTGTTCATGTCCATGGCCAGACCGACCCTCTCGGTATGTACAATTCATAAAATTCTATTTCATCTTGCATTAATATATTTCTTCTTACAAATTAAACATAAAAGGTTTTTGCTTCATCAAAATAATATGTCCTTTACAAATTTTTAGTAGTATAAACTGTAAAGTACCAAAATAAATTTAGAAAATAATTACTAAATTGATGTTAATTCCATATTAAATTACTAAATTTAGAAAGTAAATTTTGAATGATACTTTTTTTTACAGGTTTTATAAGCATTGATTGTGGACTTACGCCTGGCACTAGCTATGTTGACAGCCTGACGAAGTTAACCTATGTATCAGATGATCAATTCATCGACACCGGTGTAAATTATCCAGTCTCTAGCACATATGCCTCTGATGCCCCATACCCACAATATCTAAACGTGAGAAGCTTTCCGAACGGAACTCGAAATTGCTACACATTTAACTCCTCGGGATCGGGATCAAAATATCTAGTCAGAGCAAAGTTCATGTATGGAAATTATGACAACTTGAATAAGCTCCCGACTTTTGACATGCATTTCGGCGTCAATTTCTGGGAAACAGTAAGTTTTACTGGTTCAGATGACGCTTTCCTCATTGAAACTATTGCTACTGCTCCGTCCGATTACATACAAATATGTTTGGTGAACAAAGGACTTGGTACCCCTTTCATCTCTCAGCTAGATTTGAGACCGTTGAAGTCCACAATCTATCCCCATGCAAATGCATCTCAATCATTTGGTCTAGTATTTAGAGTCAATGTGGGAGCAAGTCAGACCCCCTATTTAAGGTGAAAAATTCCTTCTATAAAACTTGATACCTATACCTTTACTAAATTCTCTGATTTCTTTAAATAAATAAAAAAAAATAGGTATCCAGATGATCCATACGACCGAATCTGGCAAAACTATTCCAGGTCTACTTGGACAGAGATCTCCACAACTAGTAAAATTACTACCGAGCAAACATTCGCGGTCCCCCCCGCTGTTCTACAAACTGCTGCTATCGGTTCTACTGCTTCCCCTTCGCTCAATTTCTCATTTACTCCAGATAACAGTTCGGCAACATACTTCACAATACTTCACATGACAGAAATCCAGAATCTTCCCTCGACTAGTCTACGAGAATTTGATATTCTTATGAATGGAAATAACTTATTCCCGAAACACTTTGTTCCAGACAAGTTCGAATCGGATTGGATTTACGTCTGGCGGCAAGATATCACAAAATATGAGTGGTCTCTTATGCGTACACTGAATTCAACTCTGCCGCCTATACTAAATGCTATTGAGGTCTTCATGGTCATGCCGGTTATCTTGGTCCCCTCACATAGCGGTGATGGTAAGATTTTTATCGTATATACTAAATTTAACCCGCTCATATAAACAATTAGTTTTGTTTTATTTACGCATATTAGCAAAATATTTGTTGTTAAAGAATATTTTGTCAACACAGACAATACGGAATAAATTGGTTCATTTGGCAATTGAAAGAAATTATCCAAATTAAAAGAGATTGGTGCATGTTTTTGTCTTTCTATTTTTGAGAAAAGGGTTTTATGCTGACCTAGACAAGGCCAGTTAATCAATACTTTCTGAATGGTCGTTATTGTGTTAACAAGGTTAGGTATCGTACATACAATGATACTAGACCTATTATAAATCAATCAATGCAACAAATTATTTCAAGCATATTTCACATTTTTATCTATTGACAAAATTGTTAAACTCGAATTGTAGTAAATGCAATTAACACAATCAAGTCCAATTACAAAATAAACAAAGGCTGGAATGGAGATCCATGTGCTCCTACAACCCTAATTTGGAGTGGAGTCACTTGTACAACCAATTCTTCCGGCATTTCAAGAATCACAGGCTTGTCAGTGTTTTACAGTTTTAGATTGTTTATGTTGTGTCAAGCGAGGATATTGCACCGACAATTTTTATTGAAATCTCAATTATGTTGTGCAATTCTCTTTAATACTCCACTATTAATCCTCAATATTGCACACCTCTACTATTTAATTCTTAAACCTTCAATTCACTACTACATTCTTATATTCTATAATTAAAGTTAGGTTTGAAATTAAGATACATTTTTGCTTGTTTTCACAGAAGTGTATCCTCTAGTGGATTAACTGGTGCAATGATATCTGCTTTTGGCGATCTAACAGCGCTCAAGAAACTGTAAGTTTCTGTCAACCAGATTATATGTTGTGGTGTTAAAAGGTCCGATATTATCCGTTTAGGATATTGATCGTTATTCGGATGCGAATACAAAAATAAAATCAGAATATGACTTATCATATCAGATTATATGAGGGAGGCTAACCTACTTAATTAAGTACCAAAGTTTTGGTACTTGCATTGAGATTTGTATTGAAATTTGCATTGAGATTTGTGCATTTAATGATGTGCACAAAATTTCATAATCATCATGAAAAAACACAAATCTCAATGCAAATTCAATAGTTAAAAATTATTAAGTACCAAAACTCCCTCTACTTATATTATCCATATCCATATTATCGTATTTGGTTACCTTTAATATCTTTGTGCTATTATTTTTTATGGTTTAATAAGTTATACTAATACTAATACTACTAAAAAAAAAAAACAAGTAAATGGAGAAGGCTCGGTGGTCCTCCATCCATTGGTGCCAATGGGACTCGAACCCACAACCTCTCACAACATAAGATTTTTTGTGTCTCACGCCCAACCACTGGGCCATGAGCCCATTGGCTAATACTAATACTACTAATAGTTATAATTTGTGTAGTTGCATTTTGTATAAACTAATATTTATGATGCAGAATTAAAGATTAATATTTTTTATTATAATTATTCTTTTGTTCATATTCAAGTAGTAATGATTAATTAGGGCGTTACTTCAAAAAAATGATGAATTAGGGCGTAATATTCGTTTTCAATATCTTAAATTGATATGTATTTGTTTTCCTTTTTTTCGCAAAAAAAAGTGTATTTACATTCCTAATCCTAACAGCATAATAGCTGAAGCATATCAGTGTCCTACAAAACCAAAATTAGTCCGATAGAAATGTTATTCATGTTAAAAAAGTATAAATTTTATACTTATACAGTGTAATCACTATTCGAACTGTGTATGTGCCGTTTACACCACTCACTCACTTATGTGTGATACATTTTTTATGCCTTACACATATATAATTATGGGAATTTTTACTCTTCCCCCAGATTCCCCCACACCTTGCCGATATGATTAATTAACCACTAATCACCATCTCAATTAACACAAATAAATTCTATTAACAGTTAATAAATATTAATTATTAACAGTTAATACATATGTACCTTAATACTATATTAACTAATGGTTAATTGAGTGTTCCTTTGTTAATTAAGATGGTCATTAACCACTAATTACCCATAACGGCAAGGTGTGGAGGAAACTGGGGAGAACAGTAATTGGGCTCTATAATTATTTGTACAATATATTTTGTAGGGACTTGTCTTGGAACAAATTATCCGGACCTATGCCGGGGTCTTTGGATCAATTGACAGCATTAACAGTACTGTAAGTTTTTCCAGACTTGTTACTAATTTCCAGATCTATAATTCTTCTAAATCTAAAGAAAAAGGTTGGGTAATAATATTTAGGGACATATCCGGCAATAGCCTCACGCTTTCACCTGGCCTTCAGAAAAAACAAGAAAGTGGAGCACTCACGGTGATGTATGTTTTCCATTGATCTTATTTTTTATTTGGATGTTTTGTTCTTCTATAAAAGGAGTATCTGATATCTTATTTACTTCACTGTTAGAAATTCAAATTCACCTCCGCCATGTACTAGCAACTGTAACAAAAAGAAAAGCTGGGTAATTATCGTGATTGTTGTCGTAGTTCTCGTGGTGTTGATTGCGGGCATTATTACAACAATATTGTGGTGCTTGAGGAAAAGAAGAACATGTAATTTCTCATGATTCCCTTTTTATTATATCTTTTATGAGTAATGACAACATTAACAAAAATAATCCCCTCAAAAATTTTGTACTAGTCGGATTTTTATTTTATTTTTTATTTTATTTAACAACCTGATGATTTCAACATGGAGTTTAATAACTAAAATTTAGTTTGATTTTATTAAACCACCTTCTTATTTCATGTTTAGTACAAGATGCATTGGTAAAACCTACCTGGTACAATAGTTATAGTTTAGGACATTACGATACAACGTTAAATTTCTCATTCACAGCTTTAATTGATATATCTTTAACATGAACTGTAGATAACAACGCGAATGGACAAACACATCAAAACTCCGGAGGAACGCCCCTTAACAATGCTGGAAACTATGTCCCTAGTCCAAACGCACCATTCCAAGTTCAAAATAGTTCTGGTGGAATGAATGCAAACATCCACGAGGGCGGGCAGATTTCTGAGAACCAACAATTCAATTACAAGGAACTCCAGATGATTACAAATAATTTCCAAACTAATATTGGCACCGGAGGGTTTGGAAGCGTGTATGTTGGCCGCCTAAAAAATGGAACTCAAGTTGCAGTGAAGAAGAGGTCTCAGTCATCTTCACAAGGGATTAAAGAGTTTCTAGCTGAGGTAAAAAAAAGTCATTATGATTTACCACCAAAAATAAATTTAGAATGAAGGCGTATATAATTTAATTATTTTATAGGCTAAAAATTTGACAAGAGTTCATCACAAGAACTTGGTCTCGTTGATCGGTTATTGCATGGACCCAGACTGCATGGCACTAGTCTATGAGTACATGAAGGAAGGAACTCTTCAGGATAAACTGATAGGTAATCAATTCAACATCAGTCTTAATTGCATGATGGTTTAAGAATTAATAAATATCTTATGAGTTCCTTCAATGTACTTAATAATTTATAAAGAAAAACTGTCATGTTACAATCCCACAAAAAATAATTACAGATAATGCACAGCCTCTTCCATGGAAAGAACGTCTTCGTATCGCATACGAGTCTGCGCAAGGTAAACTATGTCAAATTCTTAGTTAAGAAGTAGAACAATTATAGGAGTATTCATTGACAATTTATTTTCTTTTCTAATTACTTACAAACATAGGATTGGATTATCTTCACAAGTCATGCAATCCACCACTAATTCATAGAGATGTCAAGTCTAACAACATCCTCCTGAATGCAAATCTCGAGGCAAAAATTGCAGATTTTGGGCTTTCGAGGGCTTTTGATAATAAAGTTAGCACCCATGTTTCAACAGCAGTCGTTGGAACCCCTGGTTACTTGGATCCTGAGTATGCCTCTCATACCTTGATTTCTGCTCCCCTTTAAAATCTGTCGATATTATGGCTTGATATTAATCATTCTTACAATTGTGTAGGTACTACAACTCGTACCAACTTAGCGAAAAAAGCGATGTATACAGTTTTGGAGTAGTTTTGTTGGAGATAGTCACCGGCCAACCACCGATTATTGGGGGTCCAGAAGGCGGCCATTTATCAAAATACGTGAAGGAAAAACTCTCCAGAGGAGACATAGAAAGTATCGTAGACCAAAGAATGCATGGTCAATATGACATAAACTCCATATGGAAAGTTACTACTTTGGCAGAAAAATGCACCGATCGTTCCACTAGTAGGAGGCCAACAATGAACATGGTTGTCGACGAGCTAAGGGAAAGCCTTCAACTGGAGATCTCCACAGAGGCAACTCGTACTACGAGCACAACATATACCAACCAGTACACCAACCAGTACAATTACTCTAGGAAGGATAACCTGGCTAGTGATACTAGCCAGAACAGTGGTTTGGAGATGGCTTATATGCACGGAGAACGTACAGCAGGTCCTGGGCCAAGTGCAAGATAATCAATCAAATAATAAGGGTACGACTCTTTCTATCAATTGTTTGTTTTGCTTTCAAATGGTATTCGATTGGGACTGGTGTTGATTGCGCGCTATCAAGTGTGCTTTAGTTTTCATTTCACTATTTTTGTGTGCATAAATGTATGCTCAATTTCTTTACATGTGTGTTTTTATTTTCTTTTATTTTTATTAATGTGTGAACCTTGCAATTGTGTAATATGCATACTTACAATTTTATTCTGTTAATGAAACGATGTGCTATTTGATGAAAAATGATTGTTTTTTATTTATTTTTAAAGTGAATGTCGAGTTTGGAACACGAAAAGTGCTCGTTTGGTTCAATTTTATTAATAAACGTAATGGTTCAATGCATGTCATATTCGCACTCCCTAGTGAGAAGGAACATAGAAAAATGATAAATGTAAAAGGATATGTATTAAGATGGTAAACGAAAAATACATTGGATAATATTTTTTTTTGAAAAAGAAGGAGGCTTCTATATATATTAGAAAAAATCTCACTTTTGTCCATAAATTTTTTACAAATGTGCAACTTGTCTTCCAATCTTTAATTTGCTCACGAATGCCTTCTAATCTATTAATTTTGCTCATTAGTGTTCCTTTCATCAGTTAACTGCTCAGTCAGCAGTTAATTGCTGAGGTGGCACGATGACATGACAAAATTTTAATGACGTGGTAAAAACTTAATCTATTGGATCTGCACCATCTCCTCTATTTGAACCAGACCCGCTTAGCTCATTTGAACCCAACCCGACTACCATCTCTCTCTCTCTCTCTCTCTCTCTCTCTCTCTCTCTCTCTCTCTCTCTCGTGCGCGCGACCTTAACCTCCCTCGGTACTGAACCCATGGCGTCTCTCTCTCCGCTCACCATCTCTCCCTCCTATCTCGCTAGCTCTCTGCCCCCTTCCACTCGCCATCTCTCACCTCATCTCGCCCTATCTCACCTCAATATCCATTATCATTTCCCTTGCATCATCTTCTCAGATCCAAAGTCTCACTCTTGTTCTGCCATGAGAGCTAGTCCTAAGCTCGTTGATCCCTTCATTCCTCATCAAAAGAGCCCCTTCGAGCGGGAGAAGGCCAACAGGAGAAGGCCAGTGCATGATCGAAATTGATGATTAGTAGTGGAGCGAGAGAAGGCCGGAGCCAGATCCCTTCATTTCTTGGCTCAAGCTTGGTCTGAAATTGACCTCCAAATGATCCTCGAGCGGGAGAAGGCCAGCGCCATATCGAGAGATGACACCGTTCACAAGAAATGAACACGTATTGTGCTGAACCAGAAACGATAAAATAAATTACTCTCTGACTTCCCTGAGTCTCAACAGGATAAAGAGAAGAAATAATTCAACTCAAAACAAATAACTTTCATATATATATTCTGGTTTTTACATCAAATGAAAGCCCTTTATATAGGCTACTAGAACACAAAAAACAAGAACAATAATAATGATAAATTAAGTCTACTTCATTCCCAAGAGTCACCATGCATGATAATAACTCTTACTTCATTCCCTAGATTCATCATGAATGATATTAACTACCATAATTATCTAACTTGACCAGATTTTGTCAATATTAATCAATACCAATTTAACACAACTTTATTCTTGTTGATGACATGGCATCGCCCTGCGTCATTCCCCCCTTGTTGGAAAAAACTCGTCCTCGAGTTTCGCTCATCTTTTCCCAAGGAAGATTCGTTGAAGTGAATGTCGAAGACATGTCATTGCCTTTATATAACTCAAACTTGTACGGGTGGAATAGTCCATCACATTGATGCTTTATTTTAACGTATCGCCCAGCTTGGAGACGCTCTTTGCTCATATGAACAAGAATATCGTTCAAATAGACATTCGCAAACATGCCAATAAATGGCTCCATAATGATATTCATTACTCGCATAAATAAGCTTGGACCATTTGACAGACCACATGGCACGACTTGCCAATCATACAACCTATCACAAGTTTTGAAGGCTGTTTTCCACTCATCGTCGGGCCTCATTCGAATCTGGCGGTAACCCTTTTGAAGATCGATTTTAGGAAACACCTTATTATACAAATCTGGTCCAAGATATCTTCAAGTCGGGTAATAGAAAAGCAGAATTGAATGGTGATTTTATTGACCGCTCTTCTAGTCACACACCTCCAAAATGATTTCTCTTCGTTTGCAACCAGAAGACACACAACAACACTAGGATTCATGCCTTCTCTCATGAGTCCTTTCATCAAGAGTTCCTCCACTTGCCACTGAAGTTCTTTCTTCTCAATGAGATTCATTTGATACACCTCTTTTTTAAAGAAACTGACATTCGATAGAAAATCAGTAAAGTGTTGTATTTCGCACATACGAGAAAAACATGCGGCGATCTCTTTCGAAATAATTTTCCCAAATTCCCGAAGCAATGGTTCCGTCAATTTTGCAATCATCGGCATATCATTTGAAACTTGTTTCATCACAAGCGCATAAGCCACCTTAGATTCCTCCGCATCGTCGTAGAATTCTGATTTTAATCGAAGCAATTTGCCTTGCAAAATTCCTGGTTTAAACACGTCTCTAATTGTTGAAGAGCCTAAAATTATCTCTACTCCGTATTTCTTGTCATTAGAAGTACAATGAGTATGAGAGATCTTAGTGCGAAGACTTGCCTCTTCTTGATCTGGTCTTGAATTTAAGGCCTTTCGAATCACGAACAATTCGCCGATATCTCCATAAGGAACACCATTTTCTTCGCCTTGATCATCAAAGATTGTCGGAGAGTCGAAGTCGACCTTTTCATCTTCTTCGGGTTGATCATCAAAGATTGCCGGAGAGTCGAAGTCGACATTTTCATCTTCAATCGGTTTTTTAAATACAGCGAACACTTGCTGGTTTGGACATTCGGAAGAACTATGCTCCCAACCCTCACATACAAAACATTGAACCGTCTTTAAGTTTGCTTGGGCCAGAAAAATCGTATTTTCTTCACTTGAAAAATCATCACGTGCAAGGTGGTAGGGGTTCTCCATCTCGCCATCGTAACTTCTGTTTGTTTTGTCTAAACTGCTCGAAAATTCGTGCCTTGCTCGGCGATCTCGACATCGATCAGTTGCGCTCCTCGGTAAACCGTGCCTCGTTCAGCGTTCGCGGTGATGACCAGCATCTTCAATGAGAGAAACACTCTCTCGAAGTTGTTGCACAAGCTTTCCTATCTCGTCAATCTCAGCATCTTGCTGGAGCACAAGATGTCTCAACTCGTTCAACTCGATTTCCTCACGATGGGCGTTGTTTCGTAGCCAAGCACGACCAGCCATCGAAGCCTTCTCTGATAACAAATGACACCGTTCGCAAAAAATGAACACGTATTGTGCTGAACCAGAAACGATAAAATAAATTACTCTCTGACTTCCCTGCGTCTCAAGAGGATAAAGAGAAGAAATAATTCAACTCAAAACAAATAACTTTCATATATATATTCTGGTTTTTACATCAAATGAAAGCCTTTTATATAGGCTACTAGAACACAAAAAACAAGAACAATAATAATGGTAAATTAAGTCTACTTCACTCCCAAGAGTCACCATGCATGATAATAACTCTTACTTCATTCCCTAGATTCATCATGAATGATATTAACTACCATAATTATCTAACTTGACCAGATTTTGTCAATATTAATCAACACCAATTTAACACAACTTTATTCTTGTTGATGACATGGCATAGCCCTGCGTCAGCGGGGCTGGAGAGAGCGGAAGGGAAGCTGGAGATATATATATATATATATATATATATATATATATATATATATATATATATATATATATATATATATATATATATATATATATAGAGAGAGAGAGAGAGAGAGAGAGAGAGAGAGAGATTTTGGGGATGTGATTTGGGGGAGATAGTTTTTTTTAAATGTTATGCCACATTAAAATAAAATAAAATTTTGCCATCTCATCGTGTCACCTCACAGTTAACTGTTGACTGAGCAGTCAAATGATGAAAATGACACTAGTGAGTAAAATCAATAGATTGGGGGCATTCGTGAGCAAATTAAATTTTGGAGGCAAGTTGCACATTTTTCTATATATTAAAGCAAAGTTTAATACATATTTTCGTTGATTTACACAATCAGTGTAAATTTTCATATTACAAAATTTAGGTCTATCCTAAAAACACCAAAAAACCTCTGCCTTTTTGCCTTGAAAACGAAAAGAAAAGGAAGAAAAAGGAGTTTAATTATGTCCTGCGAAATTTAGGTTGTAGCCTTTTTTCTTTGAAGGAGGATCGACAATTTGTCGAGGCCTCAAATATATATTATATCAAAAAAATGGTACAATATACAATGATGTGGATGGTCGATAGATTTAATACAAATCTATTAGAGCCATTCCAGCTAAACATGGAGTAACATAAAATGACTACTCTACTCGCTGAACTACTACATGTAACATAAAGTACTATTAGCAGTATTTATTCCAGGCTATCATGTCTTGTAGAACAATGTTGAATACCCGTGTTGAAGATTGGGCTTTGTCGTTGAAGATGGCGTTGTTACGGGATTTCCAGATATTCCATATGACAGCTAGCCAGGCCGTTTGCCATAGTCTTGAGGTACGGGTGGAAGACCAGAATTCAACCGGATTCGATATTGGAGGTGTTGTGTCGAGAATTCTGGAGGAGAGATTGGCCCGTTTTTCTTTAGAGAAGTCGCACTCAAAGAGTAAATGTTGAGATGTCTCTTCTTCTGTTTTGCATAATGGGCATACTTGATTATTCGGCCAACCTCTCAGTTGTAACTTATCGCTCGTAAGTATGCGTGATTGGATGGCTAACCACCCAAAGAAACGAACTTTGAGAGGGAATTTGGCTTTAAAAATCGCAGTGTTCCATGGACAAGTAACACCAGGGTTTATGAAGAAGGAGTAAACATTTTTTTTTTTTGAAATAGGAGGACTATTGCCGACCTTTGGAATTTCATATATGAAATAATGGTAATTTACAGTGGATTCGGGGCGTACATTAATTGAACATTCTAATTACTACGGCTTGAGACCAACTATGTTGGTTAATTCTTCGTTTTGCACCACAACTTTGCACTCTCCGTTGCATGGAGGGCCACCGATCTTGGGGAGTTCGATTTGTTACGGAATATCCTCGCGTTTCTTTCCTTCCATGTGTCCCATATAGTTGCCATCCACCGAGCGTCCCATGTTTGCCGTTCTTGTTTGTTTAGTGGGGCTCTTGCTTTGTTCCATGAGTCAATGACCGTGTCATTGTTTGGGGGCACTATTTGGTCGTTGTTGAGGTTCTTGCTTATCGCACATACTTCTTTAATGAAGGTGCATTCCACAAGTAGGTGTTGTGTCGTTTCTTCATGTCTTTTGCATAGTTGGCAAAGTGGTGTGTTCGGCCATCCTTTTCGTAGCCTTTTATCAAGAGAAAATATTTTTGTAGCCTTTTGTCCAGAGACCCTCTTTGGGGTTTTATTTGTCTGTATTTTGTCTTTGTAGTCGTGCTTTGCCTTGCTTGCCCTCATATGTTTGTTTTCCATTGCTCACCTTCCGAGAGGATCTTGTTGATCGTCATGTCGTTCATAGATGTTTTGTTCGTGAAGATGTTACCGTTCCTTCTTTTCAAATTTCCAAAATGCCCTCTACAAAGAGGTTGTCGAAGTTTCGTTTGTTTTCCTTTTTAATTTTTTCTCTATTTTTTAGCCAAAATTTTGATATGGTTATGTGGGGGATAGATTTGTCTGTTAGGATCGTTACCGCAAACAAACACACAATAACAACACACGAACACCAAGATTTTTACGTGAAAATCCCGAAGGGAAAAAATCACGGTCGCCGGTACTCAAACTATTTTAGTATATTGGAGAAAGAGAGAATATAATTGTTGGTATTTGTTGGAATGAATAAAACTCTAACATATTCCCTCTATTTATAACTAATTCCCAACCCAATACAAGAAAATATTATAAGAAAATAATCATTGCATTAATTACCATTCAATCATGGCACTAAGAATATAAGAAAATAACCTACCCCTCCATTTACCAATTTCTAATTATTTGGGTAGTCATAAAAGTCTCCGTGCCATACCAGTGTCCATGTGTAGTCCAATGTTTTGTCCATTTTTTTGCCATATTTCTTTTGCGAAATTGCATGTCACTGGTAAGTGGTTTGACGGCACTTGGACTACACTGCAATTTGAGAAAACGACATTGTTTGGCCAATTTAGTTTTTGCAGGGTGTCAGACGTTAGGATACTTGCATGCAACGCAAGTCTTGCGAAAAACTTTATTTTCATTGGTGTTTTGATTTTCCATAGCTTCGCGTTCCAACTCACTTCTATACTCGGGTTGCTCATGAATATAAAATTTCGTCAACTATATAAAAATAAAGATAAATAATAAGTAAATTTCGTCAACTATATAAGTATAAAATTTGCAAAAGATTTGAAAGTCTTGATCGTGTCTCATGACCTAATAGTTAATATTAATATTGTTGTTAAGAGTACAAAAAGTAAGGCATGATATGTGTTTCTACCCATAATGCTAGGTTGGGGGGGGGGGGGGGGGGGGGGGGGGGGGGGGTTTATAGGGAAAATCCAAAACCGTAGCTTATTGGCGTTGGCGGTCCATAATCCTAGATGGAGAGGATTATGGTTATGATTCCTAGGTAGCTAGGGACTATAACTTTGGTTTATGGCGCTAAATCATAGGTGGGGATGAATTATTGTGGGTACGCATGATCCTAGGTCAAAAGAAGGTCATGGGGAAAGTCCTAAGCCATGGATAGCGGGGGTGAGGGTCTTGCAAATATTTGACAACTCCGAGCCAACTATGATTCATGTATTCGCTGGTAGTACTTGCATATGTCCATGCATGAGACTGTAGGATCTATGTTGAATTCAAGTTTCATTATGATATGATTGTGATACGATTTTGATATGTTATGATATGATACAACATGATATGATTTTATTAAAAGTTAAAACATAAGATGAGATTAAGAATAATGACTGAGAGTGGTTAATTAGAGTAATTAATATCACAATTAACAATTAATTGACAAGTCAATTTAATTGAATATATAAAGACTTGTACATATTAATTGACACGTCAATACAATTAATGGTCAATTAATCGTTAATTGGAGTACTAATCACTCCGGAAGGGAGGGGGAGGGGGATATATAATAAGCCCATAACAATATTTTCTTTAATGAGATCGGCGAAGTGCCTAGCTTTTGTATAGGATTTCCAAAAAGGTTTGTTCTAATAGCTTGGAGTGTGTGGAAAGAACGAAACTCAAGGATCTTCAACCGAAAAAGAGCCATGCAAACAATCACATACGAAAGAGCTACAAAGGCAGCCGAAGCATGGATACGAGTTGTTGCACGGCAAGGAGGACGGATGGCATAGGAAATAAGGCCACATATTGTACCCCTATATTTTCCCACAACACCATCTATATTCCTAATTGATGATTAATTAGCAGTCATTAACAAAATTACATCTGATTAACAATTAATTAATATATAATTAAAATACATAAACATTAACAATTGTTAATTAATATCAATTAACTATTAATCGAATTTAATTTTGTTAATGACCATGCTAATTAATCATCAATTAATAATTAATTAGTGATATAAAAGATGTGGTGGAAAAATGAGGGGGCATGGTATAATTATTCATAGGAAATTATCAACCTGAAATGCACCTCACTTTTTCTTACATACAATGATCTTTTCACTACACTCACTTTCCTGTATAATCTTTTTCTTCTTGTTTTTTATTTTATTTTTTATAATGAACATAGAAGGATCATATTTTCTCCATTCATTGATGTCATTGAAAATTGAATCAACGATCTCTCACAACATATGATTTTTGTGTCTCACACTCAATTAACTGGGTTATAAGTCCATTGGCTTTTCTTTTTTGTTGTACAATAATTCTGTCGCAATTCTATGAATGTGAAAGTCCAATAATTCCTACAACTAACTATTAAAAAAAACAAAAAAAAACAATTCCCACAACTAAACTACCAACAGTTGCTTTATCTTGCAGTTGACTCCAGCTTTCGCTTATCCACTACTTCTTCGAAGTATCTCTACATTCCATAAATTTTAGTATACCATATCCAGGTAGAGGAATTATAAAAGTATCGAAGCAGTAGACTTACTACGCTTCGAAGATTTTAAAAAAGTTCATATATGCATGTCCTCAATTTTAATTACTCCAGATAAAGCCACTCAACATGGATCACAGAGATTTCATGCATATCCTTCATGATTCAACTAGTATCACAAACATGTTGATTCGACCAAAATGCTTAAAAAAAAACAAAGATATAGCCACTCAGCACTACTATTAATAATATATACAAATAATTTACTTCAAGCCTGAAATTTAAATTAATATAATGCAACCCCTCTTGCCTTTCACTGGTTCGGCCACGTCGCCCATATATTCTGGGAAGTTCGATCAAGATCGGACGGTCGAGAATTGAATGGACGCGACGTACATGGTCCACACTATGTTACAATGTCATGGTTCATATGAACCATGTCTATCCAGACAGTAACAGGATCTAACACTTACACCCTCTTTCCCTCTCTCTATCTTCATTTTCACGACATGAAAGAAAAGAAAGCAGAGAGAATCGACAGGAGCGGAAATGGAGGCGAAACGGACGCCAGCAACGACGTGGGTGGAGGACGACCATTTCCATGGCAGGAGCGCGCCTCAGTCCGCCTCTCTCTTTCGAGCTGCTCAAACCCTAACCCTTTCTATGATTTCTAGGGTTTCCTCAAATTTCGGCTCGGATCAAGGTAATTATTTTTTCCTTCAATTTTTTCGCTTCGGTTTGTTGTATCTTTGGTTTTCCTTTGATTCGTATTAAATTTCTACATGATTCGATGCATTTTGAAGCGATTTTTTTAGTCATGTGCCAATTTCGTTTCTAGGGTTTTTGGGATATTGATTTTTCTGCCTTTCTTGCTTGAATTAATTTTTTTTTATTTGTTTTCCCTCCAATTTCAGGATACCTACAAGGATTGATGACCACAACGCTGCAACGAACAATTTTAAATAAGTGCTCTTTGATTTTCCTGGATAAGTGCTCTTTGATTTTGCTGGTATTTTCTTGGTGTTATTCGTTCTGCAAAGCAAGGTATAATCTCGCTTTGAAAAAATGATTTTTGTTATGTAAATCTCTATGACACATTTGGCAAATTTGTATATTTGTATCCGATTTATAATTTCAGATTCTCTTCTGGATTGTTCTATGACAAAATCGATATACCTGCTATGTTTTGCGGCACAAATTTATCCAGCTTCGGTACAGGGGTATTTTTGTAATTTTCCTTATATATTGTAATTTATTTAATGAATTTACTGTTGTATCCAAATCGCTCGAAGAATTTCTTGAGGCTTCTTATTGTGACTCGCAGAAATTGACTATGTCGCCAGGCAAAATAATCTTGGAAATCGATCGAAGAATGTTTGTTTGCTACGGAAAAGGTAGAATATATTTGTTTTCTGGCAAAAATGCAAATACTGCGCATACCACTGCAAATACAAAATAAATGCACCATAGATGTTTTATTTTTTGCAGGGAGATGGATGATATTTTTATGTCTGATTAAATTAATCTCTTCGTTTTATATTACAGGCCGTGCTAAAGTATTGTCTTCGAATCACTACAACTATTTTGAAGAGAAGGCTTTCATAATTGATCGATGATCCGAGATTACCTCCGTTTTGACATTTGGTATATTCTAGGAGACTCAATTATAGCCACGGTTCTGGTAAATTACTATAATGCCCCTATGATTGTTATTTCTATTTCCAAAACCACTAATCATTGAAAATGTCGTATATGCCCCTGTCTACTTCTATATTTTTTTTGCTATCTTTATGTTCGTGAGTTATATAATGTTTATTATATTTCTTATAATATATTCATATTCAATAATTATATGATTTCAGAATTGATTAATGATTCGAGAATGCTTCAGTTTCCGCATTTAATGGATTCCAGGAGATTCAATGACTATCAACAGATTTGGTAAATCGCTAAAAGGCCCCTACCATTGATATTTTTATTTGTAGAAACCCTGATGGTTTGGTAAATTACTAAAATGTCCCTACAATTGATATTTTTATTTGCAAAATCCCCAATAATTAAACATAATAAATAATATTGTAGACAACTGCCTTCGTGAGAAGAAGACTGAATGTGTTTTTAAATGGCCGTACTGAGGACAATAGTACCGCTGACTTTTCAGGATAGGTAATGACCAATATTTATAATTATTTTTAGTACTTTTTAGTTATGATTGTTTTTTATTATGATTATTATTATTTATTCCATTACAGGCAGCATTTGATCGTGTGGGGGTAAATAAACCCGAGAACGCTCGCGCAACTCCCGCGCAATTGCGCGGGGACAAAAGCTAGTAAACAATAATGTAACAAGCACGGAGCATGGTCAATTATCATTTGATTATTATCTTGCAGTAGGACCTGACCCAGCTGGCATGCCACCCATGTTAGCCATTTCAAATATGCTGTTGTTGCTGACATCACTGACCAAATTATCATTTCTCGAATAATCAGTCTGGCTCGTACCACCGGAAGCAACATTATGGGTTTCCTCAGAAGACATTTCGAGATCCCTGCTTTCCTTCAGCTCTGCAACTACATTTGTCATTGTTGGCCTCTTAGCAACTTGATCAGTGCATTTCAACCCTAGCTCAGCAACCTTCCACATGGAGTTTATATCATACTGATTAACCAATCTCTCGTCAATTATGCTTTCTATATCGCCTTTGGATAGCTTCTGACGCACCAATTGTGTAATATGACCACCGTTTGGGCCTCCAAGAATCGGAGGCTGGCCGGTAATCATCTCCAATAACACGACCCCGAAACTATACACATCACTCTTTTCCGTGAGTTGGGAGGTATTGAAGTAGCTGCACAAGTGCATACAAATTGTTAAAACGAACTCATGGACCAATAGTTGGTTTTATGTAGGTATATCATAATTCCTGATAATGTAAGACCTTCTAAATGTTTGGATACTTCTTGCTATATATGCTAGGTTTGGTACTCACAAATATATAATAGCCAAAATTATAAAAATCATAAATTGAAAAAATGTAATTTATCAATCGTAAAGGATAGGAACATACTCAGGATCCAAATAACCAGGCGTTCCAACAATTCGAGTGGACACATGAGTGTTATTGGCACCATCATCAAAAACCCTTACCAACCCAAAATCAGCAATCTTTGCCTCGAGACTTTTTGTCAGAAGAATGTTGTTGGTTTTAATGTCTCTATGAACTAGTGGCGGATTGCAGTGCTTATGCAAATATTCTAGTCCTGCATTTTATACAATGAAGATTATACTAGTGCAAAAATAAGTAATTACTTAAAACATTGAATAAATGGAGTTTTCATACCTTGTGCAGACTCGTGTGCAATTCGAAGTCGTTGTTTCCATGTAAGAGGTGTTGCATTATCTGGGTTGTTAAATAAAAATATAAATAAAAGTAAGGGGAAAAGGAGAAAATATTAGCATATACTAGTAAGTACAGTATAAGTAGAAAACTGAAAAAGAACTTTAGTTATCATCCACCTCTCAGCTTATCTTGTAGAGTTCCCTCTGGCATGTACTCATAGACAAGTGCCATGTAATGCACATCCATGCAATAGCCGATCAGTGCGACCAAATTTTTGTGATGAACCCTTGTCAAATTTTGAGCCTAAAAAACAATTTTTAATAAACAGAATAATCTTATTTTATTTTTTCCTAGTTATTGGAAACACAAGACAATTACCAAACTAGTGAAATGCACCAAGAAAGAAACTGCATATACTAATAATTATCATTGCAACACAATTGGCATTGTTGTACTTAAAGCAACTAATATGTTTTATCACGACTATATTTGCTTACCTCAGCCAAGAACTCTTTATATCCTTGTGAAGATGACTCGGATCGCAACTTCACAGCAACTTGTTTTCCGTTTTCTAGGAGGCCCACAAATACACTTCCAAACCCTCCCGTTGCAATTTTATCTTTGAAGTTGTTTGTAATCTTCTGCAGTTCGGTGAAACTGAATTTTTGACTATCAATTTGCAATTTATTTTCTTCGTTTCCAGGATAGCTTCCAACATCATGTACGAAAGGAAGGATCCACCGTCATAAGAATATCTGCAAAACAGGATAAACACAATTTTAAAACTTAAGATAAATTTATGAAATTTATAGAAAATATTATGAAAAATATCGTTTATCTTCGCAAGACAAACAATTTTTTTTTACCATTGCGTCTTTTCTTTCGTCGCAAGACAGTTAGTATTATTATGAATGCGGTTACCAACACGAGAATCACCATGACGATCACAATGATAGTTACTACATTCTTTTTCTTGCCATGCCCACTGTTGCTGCAAATAATTGCATCATCGGAGGTCCTAGCATGGAAATAATAAAAAATAGCAAGCATGATGTCAAAAAATATTTCGTCATAGAGATGTTGTTTTGTGTGATTTATACCAAAATAGGACCCATAAGCTACCAAGTTCATACAACAATAATACTAAAATACTAAATTACTAACATTAGCAACACGAAAATATTCTTCATTCAATGAAGTTTATCATTAATGGTGTGCCCATAGCAATACTCGTATGTTAGCCGGTATTAATCATTGCAACCATTGTTGAATGGTCATTTACTCTTATCAACAAATTCACTACTAAACATGCACAAACTAGTAATTCAAACTATCTTTTACGAGTCACTATTTTGTTAGGACGTGAAATATGAAAAAAATCTTCGTTTCGCTCGAAAAGAAATCAAGTAACAAAATTCATTGAAGTGAGCAAAGAAATCACATACTCTACTCTTAGAAGGTTGTTATCTTTTCTTTTCTGAAGGCCAGGTGGAAGATTAAAATTAAGTTTGCAATTGCCTGACAAACTCCTGAAAATCCCATTAAATATTAATCACTGAAATTTGAGGAGAATGAGAGTATGCATATGATAAAGATATTACACAAAATCTTACAAGAATGTGAGTGATGTTAATTGATCCAAAGATTTTGGTATGGACCCTAATAGGTTGTTCCTCGACAAGTCCCTAAAAAAATCACACGATAATTAATTCAACGTAAATACTGCTTGTTGTGAACGAAGTTTACCTCAGAACTTACAATGATTGGAGTGAAACTAGATTACCAAAAGTAGTTGTCATTTCACCAGTCAGTCCACTCGATGATAGGTTTCTGCAAAATAACTCAGTCATAAACAAACTAAGAAACATGTACGAAGAAAGTAGTTATGTTGAATTATGTGAAAAGAAAATACTCACAAACTTGTGATCCTTGAATTTGTTAGAGGCATCTAAGGTACAATGGACACCGCTCCAACTAAGACTTGTTGGCACACAAGGATCGCCACTCCAGCCTTTGTTCACTATATAGTTCATCTTGATTGAATTGATGGCGGTAACTAGAATTAAAAGTTATAACAAGGAAACGAATCAACACCGAACACCAATATGTCCCAAATTATTAGGTCGTAGGTAGCGAGAGAAAAGAGAAGTACCATCTGCACTATAGGTGGGCAACACTGACTGGTTGACTGGTTGGATCATGTACAACTCAAATGCATTGACTAGAGGTGGGAGAGCAGATCCCGAAGAAGTCTTAAACAACAAATCATAATTAGTGTGAGTCTTCCAAGAGTAATAGAGCGCGGATGATTTCAGAATCAGTGGGTTGAAAGCTGAGATATCCTTCATGATGTCCCCATTAGCATAAATATCAATTTTTCTATTACCGGAGCCCGTGATATATTGAATCTCAGCAATGTGAACTACAAAAACAAATTGGGTGGTGCTGGAATCCGAGGTCCATGATAGATCAATGGTGCCCGCGGCTATGGAGGGTGCTATAGCTGTTTGCATTACCTTGGATGGAACTTTGAAATGTTCTTCTGCACTCACAGAATTATTGGTTGATAACACGGTCCATGATTTTTCGGTGTAGCTATACCATAGCCGGTCGTAGGGATCATCTGGGTATCTGCAATTGTATATTTAACGAAAAAGAATGTGAACTTCCGAATCATTTGATGTTTAATTTGTCAGTTTAACCCTACAGTTCGTGGGGGGATCAAATTTTTTTTTTCAATGTTCATTTCTTTAATGATGAAAGTACACGAGTTATAAATGCCTCGGAAACCAAACATAAATTTAAAAAAAAATCACACGGGCTAACGAAAGTGGGTTTCGGTATGTTAATTGATCTATCAACAAACCATTTCGGTGTATTCCTTGGACAAAAAACAATTCCATCATTTAACAATTGAAATTAATTTTTTAGGGAAACAATTGATTCACGCACCTTATTAAAGGATTACTTGATCCGAAATTGAACCTTTCTAAGAGAACCAAGGATTGGGAGGAATTTACATATGGAGCATAAAGAAGATCCGAAGTCATTGGCCTCAATTCTAAAGCAGAGATAAAAGGAGTGCCTTTTCCTGTATTTACAAGACAAACTTCCATATATTTGTCTGGGGCTGTAGCAATAATCTCATATGCATACGAGTCATTTGGACTACTAATGACAATTGTATCCCAGTAGTTAACACCAAAATATATGTCAAAGTTTGGGAATTGACTTAATTTATCATAATTCCCATAATAGAAGGTTGCTCTTACAAGATACTTGGATCCTTTCTGGACGAGATTTATATTGTAACAATTTTTAGTCCCATTAGGAAACATTCTAAGAGTCAAAAGTTCAGGGGATATGGATTGATTTTGGGATTGGCTAGAAACTTTTTGGTTTTCGCCCGTGTCTATGTATTGGCCATCAGAGACATAAGTCAATCCTGTGAGGGTATTCGAACTTGTCGAGCTATCAGAACCACAATCTATGCTTATGAAATCTGCAATGAATAAGAATGTATCTTAAACCATAGTATGAACCGCAGTTTTCAGAGTTCTCGTTAGAAATAAGCTTCATGCTGCTACCTCAATAAAAAAATAACCATATTTATCATTTTTAGTATCTAGTATCTAGTTTTTATTTTTTTTTCTTCCACATTTTGTTTCAAATACTACCCGGAACGGAGGATTGATTTTCAAATACTGGGTGAGCGGTGTTCATGATAGTATCTTATAATTTATTATTCACAACAAAAGAGTATGAAAATGTAACTTACTAGCAGCAGTTGTTGTCCCGCAGTTAACATGAATGGTGATTACCGACAATGATATCGGAAGAATTAAACTCCACATAATTATTCTTCTCGGGCTATAGCGATAACCCATTTTCCAAACTCAATGCACAAGCTCTTCTTCTTCCCTTTTGAGAAGATAGAAAGGGGTGTTCCCATTTTATAATGAAATTCTTAAGACTAGCAAACGATCATACTTGACACAGTCCAATGGAGGTTAGCATTATCTTTTTTATAAACTGTTTAGCTCAATAATTAATTAGCAATAAGCAGCCTTTCACGTACATTGTATTGTATGCAATTGACAAGTCAAATGCTTTCGTCGAACACTCTTTGTGCACCAACATCCAACATGCCAGTTCACACCATAAATGATCCGAAAGACAACAATGATAATTACAATAATTTATTGAAAAAAAAAATGTCAAAAAGAATCACAACACTCATCACTTGACAAATCAAATCAATAAGGAGAAAAATATCAACAGGCTAAGAAAAAAGAAAGTTGATTTTCCAAAATACAAAACAACAATAGAAATATGAACATGCTGCTAAAAAAATAAAAAATCGATGATTTCGTATGAAATTGAAGCATGTAAGACTAGTAAACGGAGAAAATAAACTTACGATTTATTTAAGAGTGATGATACTCATCCCCTTACAATTATTCTAGATGTTTGATGTGTTGAAATGTCATTAAATGCTGTAGTGAATCATTAATTTTTTTGTTTGGATCATCTTAAAGGATGAGAGGGAATTATATATTCATTATTTCACACATCATTAATGCATTTATTGTTTTATTGGGTTTGTTCACCACCATCCATGATTAATTAAATCTAAACTTACAAATTTGAAATTAAATTATTATACTCGATTAATTGATCTTGTTACATGTGTTAAACATGTGTATATAATCCATTTACACTGCTTAACACATGTTAAATTCATCATTTCACACATCATTAATGTATTTAATATTTTAAATAGCATTGTTTACCACCACCAACATTGAATTAACTCGAATTTTTTAAATATGAAAACTAAGTCATTTGAGGTTGAATTAATTCATCGTTTAACACATGTTAAACTAAAGGCACACATATTTAAAAAAAAAATATGAGCAAATAATTAATACAATTAACTTGTATGTAGTAAATATTTTCAGGATGCTAGATTTACCACATGGTAAAAAAGTTTATACAAATGATGAATTTAATTTTATTGTTTATTGTGTATTAATTTGAATTTAACATTAAATTCAATCAATTAAATTATTGCCAATACCTCAAGTATCGTGAAAAAAATGAAAACGGAACAAATATATTTTTTCTTTATTTATTATATCAATTGTCGACTCGACCATCTTACCTAACAAGCACTATGTTGAATTTTGGGAGGTGACGGAAACATGCTTATGTCATTGTCGACTCGAATTCGGTCATTCATCTAGTTTTTGCATAAAAAAGTCCGCAACTCTCCTAGTTTGGACCTGTGTACTATTTTCTCTCTCGATGCTCTGTCTCGATCTCCATTATCTTCATTTTTTTAAGTATGATTAGCCCTCTAAGCCAAACTGATGTTGATGGGTCGGTCCCAAGGTCACATCACCCCTTTCCGGTGTCACATGTGTTGTTTTGTTTGTAATTGACAAATGAATTCCGGTGTCTCTCCTTACTTTTCAGTTTTTTTAATGCTAATTTTTTAACAAAAAAAAAGTCTACAAACACATAATCATTCACCAATATATTTTCTATGAACAAATAAGCTATATAAGTGTATATAGATAATTTAAATATTTCACGTTACTATATTTAAAAATAATTTATGATAATATTTTACGACACACTTTTTTATTTTACTATTTATAATAAATATAAAGTATTATTTTATTAAATAAATAGTACATACTATTTCATATTGCATTTCTAATTTTTTACATAAAAAAAATTTATATAAAAAAATCATATAATATATTATAGAAATAGTATAACAAATATCATAATATAACATTATCAAATAGTATATTGTAAAATATTGTTTATTTATTAGTTTATTGAATAAATTCTAATATAAACTAAATTGTGTGGATATTTTTCTCCAAAAAATATTAATTTGAATGAAAAGTTAAAAAATAAAATGTAGGATTTATTCGGGCAAGCCTAGAGTTTTGTGATATTTTTTAATTGTGTGCAATGTACTTTTTATGCCTATAATATATTTTTGGAATATAATATATATTTAATTTTGACTTTTTGAAACATACATTTTTAAATTTTTAGATATATCAAACAAAATTATATGGACTAGAAAATTTGTCCGCGCTTCGCTGCGAATTTTTAATGTAATTGTTTGTATTAGATAAAAGATTGTGTATTCACTTATTAATTGTTATTTGTTATGTTTATAAAAAAAATATCATAAAATCAATATGAAAATTATTAAATGTATAATTTGATATAATATCATAAAATTAATTAATGAATATCACAAAAAATATGAAAATTAGTAAATGCGTAAAGCATGATATAAATTAATGAAATCACAAAATAAATATGAAATCATATCATAAAATAAATTAATGAATAGCACAAAACAAATATGAAAAAATTATTCAATGCGTAAAGCATGATAGAAATTAATGAATATCAAATCACAAAATAAATATGAAATCACACAATAAATATGAAAACATGATATAAATATTAATATAATTAAGGTAGAACATGATATAAAGATCATAAAATAAATTATTAAATGGTTAAATGGGTAAAACATGATATAAATTAATGGATACATGATATAAAT
This sequence comes from Luzula sylvatica, assembly GCA_946800325.1. Lineage (NCBI taxonomy): Eukaryota > Viridiplantae > Streptophyta > Magnoliopsida > Poales > Juncaceae > Luzula > Luzula sylvatica. Next base: position 2,592,492 of record OX326961.1, read on the forward strand.
TAACGGATATAATCAAATCATAAAATAAATATGAAAATTATATAAATATTAATATGTGTGATAGAAAGTCAAAGATATGAGGTGGCTCAATGTGGGATTTTTAATGTAATTGTTTGTATTAGATAAAAGATTGTGTATTCACTTATTAATTGTTATTTGTTATGTTTACAAAAAAATATCATAAAACCAATATAAAAATTATTAAATGTGTAATTTTATATAATATCATAAAATAAATTAATGAATATCACAAAAAATATGAAAATTATTAAATGCGTAAAGCATGATATAAATTAATGAAATCAGAAAATAAATACGAAATCATATCATAAAATAAATTAATGAAATGTCACAAAACAAATATGAAAAAATATTAAATGTGTAAAGCATGATATAAATTAATGAATATCAAATCACAAAATAAATATGAAAGCATAAAATAAATATGAAAGCATGATATAAATATTAATATAATTAAGGTAGAACATGATATAAATATTATAAAATAAATTATTAAATGGGTAAATGGGTAAAACATGATATAAATTAATGGATACATGATATAATCAAATCATAAAATGTAGAGCATGATATAAATTAATGAATATCAAATCACAAAATAAATATGAAATCATAAAATAAATATTAAAACGTGATATAAATATTAATATAATTAAGGTAGAACGTGATATAAAAATCATAAAATAAATTATTAAATGGTTAAATGAGTAAAACATGATATAAATTAATGAATATAATCAAATCATAAAATAAATATGGAAATTATATAAATATTAATCACAAAATAAATTTGAATCATAAAATAAATATGAAAACATGATAATATAATTAAGGTAGAACATGATATAAAGATCATAAAATAAATTATTAAATGGTTAAATGGGTAAAACATGATATAAATTAATGGATACGTGATATAAATTAGTGGATATAATCAAATCATAAAATAAATATGAAAATTATGTGTGATAGAAAATCAAAGATGATGTGACTCAATGTGAGAGCTCAAAAAGATCCACTCTTTAAAGGAAGAACAATTGGACATTTTTAAAAAAAACGTGTGATATATTTTTTAACTACAATATATTTTTTAAGAAATATGTTATTCATTTATATATAGATAATATATCTTTTTGACATATAATGCCTGTTTGTTTATATTTATAGATGTTCTGTCTACCGATCGAAGAAAAGTCGGTATAACCTACCATTAGACCTTGGATGCATGATATATATCTTTTAGATATGTCAGATACATTTTAAAATATGTGATAATACATTTTTAATTGCAAATATTTTTTTTTGAAAAATAGTTTTATTTTAAACGTTTGATAATATTTTTTTGAATAACATAATATTCGTTTACATGATATGATATATTTTTAATATACTTGTATCTTTCTAAGATCAGTATATATTTTTTCTAAAAGAAATTCATAGTATATTTTTAATAGATTTTTCTGCACAATCATTATATATTTTAATACAAGTGTATATGTTTACGTAATTATTATTTAACTTACTTAATATCATGTATCTTTTTTAGGAGAACTTTTAGTACGTCTGTACAAAATACTGTAAGAAACACCACGTGCCACCACATGCTTGGCGGAGGACAGGTTGTTTGTCGAACATTCTGACGACAATTAATCGGTGCCATCATAATTAACATAAGTAATAAACACTTTATTTAGCGTATTACATAGCAATTGACATGTTTTAATTAACATACGTTATATGTTAATTATGTGTCATTTGTTATTTGATACATTAGTTTTTTTTTTTTTTTTTGAATTGAACCCGACAAGCGATCGCTTGTCGTTAACGGTATCCTATGTTTTTACATGACTTCTTACATTCCATTATATATTGTAAATAAATATAAAATAAAAATATAACTATCATATCCCGATAATCATTAAATATTATGGTAACAATGTTTTGACAAGAACAACGTCGTTTTCATTGATTTTGTTGCAATCTGTGACGATGTTTTTGTTTTTCCGTAGAAGATTCGTTCATTTCGTTATAACCAGATTGTCCACGTGCTTGCAATGAGAATGATGTCCCACACTCTTCTTTGGGTCTTGCCGAACTTATTCCTGATGCTCCACCAGAATTGTAACAATGTATGGTCTCGATTTAGGGTCATCACAGTGTTTGTATGATCAAGTATTAATTTCCATATTTCTCTTGCATATTCACATTGTATGAATATGTGTTCAACACATTCATCGTTATTCTTACATAATGGACACCTAAAAGGTCATATCCACCCCTTACGATTTAACATGTCTCCCGTTAGGATCCGACCATTTAAAATAAGCCACATGAAAATTTTGGCCTTCATAGGTGCTTTGAATTTTCATAGCATATTGCTCCATGAAATACGTTTCTTCGGATCTATTAAAGATATGTATGCACTTGATGTTGAAAAGGAATGGTCCCGTGTCCATTTCCATTGAATATTTGTAGTGTGTCCATGATGACTCGAAGTGGAGGCTATGTAAAAGGGGATGAGTTTACTCAAGTCCTTTAGAGAGAAAAATAACTTCGTTGGATTGCAGTTTTGTAATTCTTGTACTGAATTAATTTCATATAGTTTTTGGATCCACAATGTTCATAACGAATCTCGTTGGGTATCTATTTTCCATAGCCATTTCAGCATGAGTGATTCATTTTGTATTGTAAGATTTTTAACACCCAACCCTCCCATATTTTTAGGGAGGCATACTTTATTCCAATTTATTAAGGCATTTGTCGGATTGTCACCATTAGATCCTCTCCAAAAGAAAACTCGGATAATTCTTTCGATTTGTTTGGTGACCCATTTTGAAAAAACACATCCTTGCATTAGGTATGACGGAATACTAGATAGAACCGATTGTGTAAGCGTGTATCTCCCTCCCTAGGATAATAATTTTCCTTGCCATGCCGACACTTTTGTTCGTATTTTTTCTATCAGGGATAGAAAATCTCGACATTTGGGTGTATTTATGGTTAGTGGAAACCCTAAATATTTCATCGGTAATTTATCTTTGTTACAACCAATGATGCTTTGGATATGCGCATGCAACTCATGTGGTATGGCAATAGGAATGAAACTACATTTGTTCTAGTTTATTTTCAACCCCAATATTTCAGAAAAGGCCTTCAAAGTTTGCCTTATTATTCGCATGTTTTTTGGATGCGCTTCTACAAAGATTACTGCGTCATCTGCATATTGTAGAGGAATAGGGGTCAACCTGGCTGCATTAGTCAAAAGTGGGGCAATGTTAGTGATAGCCCTTTGTACTGCATCCACAACAATGTTAAAGAGCAGCGGTGACAAGGGATCGCCTTGTCTCGGATCCTTTTTGTGGTAAAAGATTCACTCATTTGTCCATTAATTTTGATGGATGATGATGATGATGTATTTAAAAGTTGGAGGGTCCACATGATCCATCTAGTAGGAAATCCCCTAGCTATCAAAATACTTTTGAGAAAATTCCATGAAATATTTGCAAATATGTTAATTAATTTTTATAGAAGATGTCGTGGTGAAATATAAAGAAGATGTCGTGGTGGAATCTGGCGCATGATAAATGGCCTCTTTATTTTCATTTTGTGCTTGATTAAAAAAATAAAGGATGACACTATTATAAGAACTAACATGACTAAATTTAGAGCGATTTCATTTTTTTTAATCAAATTACCACTATACCCCTATTTATGGTGATTGATATTTATTATACTTATATACTATTATTTATATCTTTCATGAATAATGCAAAAATATTTTTCTTAATATTATGAAAAACCAAATCTAACCAATATATATTAATTTTCATATTTGAATATATATGACATGTTACAATTAATTATTTTTTTATGATGAAAAAAATTAAGAATAAAAATATTTTTTATATATGAAAGATTTTATTTGCATGATTTATGGAAAGTAATAAACTAATAGCTAAATGTAAGAAATATCAATTATTAATTCATCATTAACATGGTTATAACAGTCATTTGATAAAAACAAAATTGAAATCGTTCTTAATTTAACCATGTTGGCTCTTGCAATAGCGTCACCCAAATAAAAATGGATATTTTGAAAACACTTAGATAATACTCGCGGTACGCTGCAAGTATTGTAATTATGCTTTCCTTTCTACTATGAAATATTATTAATGACAATATTATCTCAAAATAAAATTACTATATGATAATCTCATCGTATTTTTATAAAAAAAAAATTAGTATAACCTTGTATATATTTAATGTGAGTTTTATGGTATACTAGTAAATAACTCATATATTAATTCATATATTGGTGATATTGTATTATATCTTGTATAATAGTGAAAATATTAAAAAAATAACTGACATAAATTTTTTACTAAAATGTGATATCATGTTTTCAAGTGCACATTCTACTATCGACAAGATACTATTGAACGAATTCAATTTATCAAGACCACATCTTATCTATAGCATCATATGAATTCTATTTGGATTATAGAAAATTAACTCGACTTAACAATGTAGATTATATAATTGTACTTTTGTGTTGTATTTCAATGCGAAAGATATGTAAGTCTGATGATTAAGAACTCGTAGTTAAGTTTGATACTATGGCGAGAATTTTACAGAATAAAAATCTATGATGACATTTTTCAAGCTTATCGAAACTTACTGTTTTACATGTCCACACCCAAATATCACATATTAATATTACAAACAGACAACAAAAGTCATAACGAAAAATGATATCTTCACCTCTTACAAACAAGAAATCAATCATGAAAAACTACATGAAAATTAAATTTTCATCTTGCAATAGGACCCGATGCATCTGCCACATGGCCTACATAACCGATTTCAAAACCACTGTCCGTACTCTCTGAAACAACATTATTACTTCCTTGCGAAGACATTTCCAAATCCAAGCTTTCTTTCAACTCAGCAACTACAATTGTCATGTTCGGCCTCTTAGTAGATTGATCGGTGCATTTAAGCCCTAATTCAGCAACCTTCCAAATAGAGTTTATATCGTATTGATTCCCCATTCTTGGGTCGATTACGCTCTCTATGTTTCCTTTGGATAGCTTTTGACGCACCATGTGCGCCAAGTGGCCTTCTTGTGGGATAATAGGAGGTTTCCCTGTGACCATCTCTAACAGAACAACTCCAAAACTGTACACATCACTTTTTTCACTCAGCTGTGAAGTCGAATAATAACTGCAAATGCACACAAGAAAAAAATAATTAAAATTAACTTTTATAAGTTTAAATCAATTAATTTGTTTGTTTTTTTATTTTTACTCTGGATCCAAATATCCGGGGGTTCCGACAATTCTGGTCGAGACATGAGAGTTGGTGCCATCCCCATCGAAAGCTCTGACCATTCCAAAATCAGCAATTTTTGCCTCGAGATTAGCAGTTAGAAGAATATTGTTTGACTTCACATCTCTGTGGACTAGTGCCGGACTGCACGACTTGTGGAGATACTCTAGTCCTGTTATTTTTTATACCAGCAAATTTTAATGATGAAGAAAAAAAATAATTATTTGCTCGTTAATGAGTACGAATTAAATGAAGATTCAAATGTACCTTGTGCGGATTCATGTGCGATCCTCAAACGTTGTTTCCATGAAAGTGGTCTAACATTATCTGCAATGAATTGTTGAGAATATAATTAGGAGATACTATTAAGGTTAATTTACTTTTGGAACGATCATAAAACTAATATTTAAAATATAACAACCTCCAAGTTTATCTTGTAGTGTTCCTTCAGGCATAAACTCATAGACAAGTGCCATGTATTCAGCCTCCATGCAATAACCAACTAGAGCCACCAAATTCTTGTGATGAACAGTTGTTAAATTTTTAGCCTACATAACAACTCAAAAATGAGACTATTGAACATAATCAAATATTAGAAACTAACATTTAAATTACCTCAGCAACGAACTCTTTAAACCCTTGAGAAGATTTCTCGTTACGCAACTTCACGGCGACTTGTTTACCATTTTCTAAAGATCCCACGTATACACTACCAAACCCTCCAGTGCCGATATTATTTAGGAAATTATTCGTAATCATTTGTAACTCGCTAAAGCTGAATTGTCGACTTTCAAAATTAAATACATTTTCTTCATTACCATGCATTCCTTTTATATCTTTTCCATTGTTATATCCATAACTCCCCATATGACTACTTACTAAGGGCGTGCTTCCTTGATGTCCATGATACGGTGTGTTTATACTTATGTCTGCTCATAAAACCAATCAAATATAAATTTACAATATTATTTTATTTGTCAGGAATAATGAATTAAGAAATTACTTACTTATTTTTGCATTCTTTCGGTGCAAAAATAGAATTATTGAGCAAACAAGGAGTAATAGTACAATCACCACCACTACCACAACCACTATAATTATAACTGGACTATTTTTCTTCTTGCTGCATCTACTTCCTTCACAATGGCTAGAACTTGCTCCCGTCCTAAATTATATTAAAAGAAGATATAAATATATCTTTTAATTTAAAAATTGGGGAAGAAAGGACGAACTTGACTGTGAGGGCTCCATTATCATTTCTTTTCTGAAGGCCAGGAGGAAGTGTGGTAGAAAGGTTGGTGTTGCCTGACAAATCCCTGAAAATTAACCGAAACAAATATTTTGTGAAATGGAGTAGAATTACTAGAGTTATTTAAAGTAAATTATTATGAGGTTTTAATTCTTACAAAAATGTAAGTGATAATAATTGATCTAGAGAACTCGGAATCGAGCCAGATAGTTTGTTGCCAGATAAATCTCTGAAGAAACATAAAATATATTGGCCGATTAAATTTATTTCCAAAAGAGGGCAAATAAATTGAGATTAGTAGAATAAGATCATACAATGACTTGAGAGAGGTTAAATCACCAAAAGCAGATATTATCGCACCTGTCAATCCAATCGATGCTAAATTTCTAATTAAAAAAAACTCAGATTAAATTTTTTATGACAATAAAAACAAATTATATTATAATTCATTCCTACAAAAATGGAAAAAAATAAGTACTCACAAGCCAGTTATCCGTGGAACATTGGAAGAACTAAGGTTACAAGTTACCCCGTTCCAACCTAAGCCTGTAGGAACACATGGATCACCACTCCATCCTTTGCTCACATTATAATTCGCCTTGATTGCATTTATTGCAACAACTATATTCATTAAAAATTCAATTAGCAATTAATGCACCACATTAAAAACAAATTATTATTAACATCTATGTATACTACATACCATCTTGAGATTCGGTAGGCAACAAATAGAGGGGCATGATCATGTACAACTCAACCGCATTGAGTAAAGGCGCAAGAGTCGATCTATTCGTACTCCGAAGCGACGCATTATACTGAGTCCCGGTAGTTTGCGTATACGATGTCCAATATGCATCGAGATATTTTGGAATATACGCAGTCTCAAACACCTTATATCCATTCGCGTAAAAATAAAACTCTCTAAAATCCTTGGTTGTTAATACCTCGATCTCGGAGACGTGGAGAATGAGGAAGAAGAGGGTCGAGGTGTTGTCGCTGGACCAGGATAAATCGAGAGAGTCGGTGACTTTGGTGGGAGTCACGGCTGTCTGGAGAACTGTCGATGGGGTATCGAAATCGGTGTCGGGGGTAATAACAGAGGTGGTACTTATATCCGTCCATGAATCTTCCGTGTAGTTTAACCATTGCCTATCATGTGGATCATCCGGATACCTGATCCATGAAAAACATGGGTAAATATCATCTATACACCCCTACAAAATATAAACAATAAATGATTTGTATACCTTACTAAGGAGTTGTTAATTGAGCCCAAGTTTTTTCTAAAAGAGAGATCCAAAGATTGGGTGGAATTAGCATATGAATACATGCTTGTCTTTAGCGGTCTTAATTCTAGGGAAGAAATAAAAGGAGTTCCGGACCCCGTATTCACAAGACAAACTTGTATGAAATCATCCAAAGCGACGTTAACAATTTCATAAGAATAAAAATAATCTGACCGAGCAAGCACAACGGTACGCCAAAAATTAACTCCCAAGTAAATATCGAAAGTTGGGAGTTTATTCAACCCGTCGTAATTTCCATACATGAATGTTGCTCTCACCAAATACTTGTTTCCTTGCGCAACGGGCGTTAACGTGTAACAATTTCTTGTGAAGTTTGGAAAACTTCGAAGATTTTGGAGGTATTCGTATTTGGCATATACGGTGTATATACTCGAGACTTCCTTGTTGATTCCTGTGTCGATGTATTCGTCGTCAGAGTCGTATGTTAATCCCGTGAAGGAATCGATGTAATTGGTCTTGCTGTCAATACCGCAATTTATGCTTATAAACCCTGCAACGAATAAATTGTAAGAATTTACAGTTGCGCAAAAAGGAAAATCAAGTTAGATATTACGGTTTACCGGTTTGGCTGCGAACTTGAAATAAGAACTCTGACAATGTCAGAATTAGAATCAAGAATGAGAGATCCATTGTTTTCATGCTGTAGAAAGGAGCCATATATCTTCAAATGAGTAACTTCAACTCTCTACTTCCTTTTAAGTAGGGATTAACGTACAGTGTGTTTCTGTACTTTAGTGATTAACTGACCAATTCTAGTCTAATGAAGATTAGCATTCAAAAAATCAATGATGTTCTGTTTTCGAGGTCAAGTCAATGTCAATGCCCGCATGCAAAAAACAAAAGGGTAAGTCAATGCTGTATCAATCATTCTAGAAAGGAGCAATATTTCTTCTAAGAGATATTTTATCGTATCGCCACCCTGTTAATTGTTTTCATCTTGTGTGATAATTAATAAAGAGCACATGGTCTTGATTCTGAGGAAATTATATGGAACAGACATGCCAAATTTCAGAGGACCATTTCATCGAGCACCTGTTAAGCACTATTGACATGCCAACTGCCAAGATAAGCTTCAAGATCGCAAGGCCCTATCATTGTTTGATTAATTTCAAAGAGAATCTCGCGGTATAACTTTCTGAGAAATTTACCCCTGAATTGTTCCACACAATTTTAAAATGGTGTGTTAAAATAAGGGAGATTACTGTATATACACGAGTTTTAAAAAATTCCAAAAATACACACGTCCGGAACGTAATTCCTGAAATGCACAATGGCGGAGTTTCAGACTCCGCCAAATTTTAAAAATGGCGGCATCCGTAACTCCGCCATTTCTTAAGCATTAAGTACCCCCATTAACCTGGCGTTGGAAATTAAGAAAATTTAATTTTGGCGGAGTTTGTAACTCCGCCACTGTACAAAATTGACGGCATATGTAACTCCGTCATGCAGAAAATTGGCGACATTTCAAACTCCGCCAATTTTTCCTTCTCTATCCAGCGCTTCTTTCTTCTCTCTCCCTCCTCCTTCCTCCATTTTCCTTCTCCAGCCCCCTTTTCTCTCTCTCGGCGATTTCGAGTAAGTTTGATTTTGTTTGCTATTTTTTGTTGTAAATGTTGCTGAAATTTGGTATAATCTGCTATATAACTAGTGTGTGTACCAATTTTGGTTTTTTAGGACCGATTTGTGCGAAATATTGGATTAAGCGGTGCTTAGGGTTTCGTTTGCTAATCGAGAAATTTTCTCCAAACGAAAGGTAAATTCTTCTTTGAATATTAGAGTAGGAATTAGAGTAGGATTTATAGTAGGATTTGTGTTAAATTAGGTGTTAAATTGGATTTAAGGTTTAGAAATTAGGGTTTAGGATTTTGGATTTATGATTTAGGATTTGTTTAGGGTTTAGGGTTTAGGATATGTTTAGAGTTTAGGATGTAGGATTTAGGATTTAGTGTTTAGGATTTTTGATTTAAGATTTTTGGTTTAGGGTTTAGGATTAGGGTTTAGGATTTAGGATTTGTGATTTAGGATTTAGGATTGAGGGTTTAGGATCTATGATTTAGGTGTTGGTTAATTCTAACCTAGAGGGGAGTGAATAGATAACCTAGTGGGCAATTTTCGACTAGGTATACAAATTCTAATTTTAATGCGGAAGATAACTTTAAGCAATTTAAGATAAAGAAGAAAATACCGAACACTTTGAACACACGATGTTTGTTACGGAGTTCGATAGGTGGTTGCTATGTAGCTTTAACTCACCCTTTACTTGCTTAATCGACCGATTCGATTAGTTGCAAGTACCTACGTCTCCGGGAATGTCTTGTGCCTTTTGGGCGTTCGATTGAATTCCAACTCACTCGTACAAGGTTTTGTCTAGATCGATTTACACGTTTTCTATCGATCTATGACGGGCTTTACAATTGTTGCACTAGCCTATTACAATTCTAAATACGAACTAGACGTGATCGGTCACGCAAGTCGGGAATCGTATTTGGATGAGGAAGAGGAATAACTAATCTCTAAGAATGGTTTAGAAGATTATGAGCTCAAATATTATAGCAAGTATTCTCTCTTTTGAATGTTTAATTTTGATAGTTTATTTTGAGGAGAGAGAATGAGGGAAGAGTTCTATTTATAGAACATATAGACCCTTCCCTAATTTTGCTTTTTCTGCATAGTCCGTTACGACGGACATGAAGTCCGTCGTAACGGACACAAAGTCAAAACTAGCCGTTAAGCTGACATATTCGAATTATTACACAGTCCGTTACAACGGAAAGCGTGTCCGTTACAACGGAAGTCTGTGTTAAGAGGTACGTTGCAACGAACCGATGAGTCCGTTACAACGGACATCGTACTGGAACTTCACTTCAGTTTGATTTTAATTCCCGTTACAACGGAGAGTATTCCGTTACAACGTTGAGAGGAACTCCGTTGTAACGGATTGGTTGATCCGTTACAACGGACATGAAGAGACAACTGTTATACTGAAGTGAGTTTAATATCCGTTATAACGGACTGATATGTCCGTTACAACGGACATAGTCCTGTGACATCCGTCAAGTTTGGATTTTAATTAGCGTTGTAACGTACAAACTTCCGTTACAACGTTTTGTTGGTGTCCGTTATAACGGATTGGTTAATCCGTTACAACGGACTGTACTGTGATTCCCATACTTGAAGAAAACGAGCATGTCCGTTACAACGTACAGTGAGGTCCGTTGTAACGGACATTCTTCTTTCAGCCTTTTAATTAAGTTCATCATTTTGATGTAATTCGAATATATTTATTTGACTTAATTTGAGCTTAATCATTCATAAACAAGTTTTAGGGATACCTATAATTAGTTTGGGTGATTATATTGATATCCCAACTTGCGGAATCTTCGATGTCTTGATCTTCTTTGCTAATCTTCGGCATCTTGATTCTTCTATGTCTTGATCTTCTTCTTCATTCTTTGATGTCTTGATCCTTGATTGTTTATCTTGATCTTCTTATTGTATTTTGTACATATGTATCCTATACAATGTTCTCGATAGATTTTGTTAGTAGTATCGACATTGTTTTTGAGATAATCGAATTGTTCTAGAGGACACACTTTGGATCAGATGGCCAGTAGGATGACTTTGCTACTCGACACATTGTCCTTGAATAATCCACCTAATCCGCCTTCACCACCCCGTCGACAAGAACATCCATCTCAGCTAGACAAAAACTTACTACAATAACCAAATAGAAATACATTACTACTAAAATCTTTTTAATTACTTGGATAGTAAAAAAATCGTTTTACTTCATTTCCTTGATAATCGACATATTTCTTCACTATGTTCCCATGCACGTCACCATATTGTTTTCTTGATATGTACGCAGGTTTGATATATAGCCATTTGGATACCATCCGCATTAACGCGTCGTGATTTGTATGCACAGGCATAATCTTCCTTTCCGGATTAACTCCTCTTTGATACCATAAATCAATATATATATATATATATCACCCAAAGTGCATTCATTATACATGAAGTCGTACATTTCCTTTACAATTCTTTCCCAACCTATGGTACAATATTTCCAAAATATGTCGATTTCCTCCAGATTTGTAACATCAACTGGCCACTTGTAAAGTTTCTAGTTAACGAAAAACACACATAAGCAAAATAATAAATTTTTCAAAAATAAAAAAATTAAATTTCAAATAACTTACACGAAATTCATCAAAAACTCTAACTTGTGCTTTAGAGCACCAACTATCCCAATTAAGCCATCCTTCGCTATTTTGGGCTAAAATAATGTACATGTCATGATGTATGAATAACGATTCATCGCGTTTTTTTCCCAAATAGCGAATATCGTACATATGACACTCAATAACGGGCTTATCTTTGTGGGGAACCGGAGGAGATAAGACATATATTTTATCAAAAAATGTCTCCTTCAACTCAATATCCCACCATTCTTTTTTGACAGGAGTAGAAGATGAAGAAGCCATTAAATAATAAAGCTTGAAAAAAGAAGAAGAGAAAGATGATGATTTTTTGGTTTTTGAAAAAATGAGAAGAAGAGAAAGATATTAATAGGACTGAAAAAAGTAAAATCGAATATATTCCTTTCTAATAAAGACAAGAAACAATTTCTGAAAAAATTAAATCGAATATATTCGTGTTTGGTTCTTTATGACAGTGTAAGGTCTTGTCAAACTTTGTTTTTCAGAACAAAAATTGATTATCTTCTATGTATTCAATAAATTCTGACACCTATAATTTTCGAAAATATTTCATCTTTATCTTTACAAGAAATATACTATATATAATATATTAATTTATTCAACTACTCACATAAAATATAACAACATAAAATATACCTAACATAAACTATACTCAACATAAACTATTACCATCATTTACTTACTTATTAAATATAACAAAAAACAACAGAAAAAATAATATCCCGAATTTTGGCGGAATTACAAACTCCGCCAGTTATAAAACATGATTAAACCACGGGAAAACAGAATTAATCCTAAATTAATGAGTAAGAAAAATGGCGGAGTTACAGATGCCGCCATATTAGTTTTGGCGGAGTTTGTAACTCCGCCATTGTGTATTTTTGGAATAAACTTCGGGACTTGATTATTTTGGGGATATAATTTTAAAACTCGTGTATATACAGTAATCTTTCTTAAAATAATGGCTTAATTTTGAATATATAATTAATTGTTAATGAAATTAGAGAGGAGCATTTCATCAAGCACCTACCATGCAATATTAAAATCAAGGCCACGATGATACATTTTAAGATCATGCTAGACCACCCTTTGTTTTTCAATTAACGAGTCCATGTTTGCTCGATTTTAAAATAATTCAACCATCTCATGGTGAAGAAATTGTTCAATAATCGGGATTATAGAATGGGAAAATTCAAAACCAAGACAAATTAAGTTTGGAATTTGTTAAAATCGATGTTACAGATATCGTATATTGCTTACAGATCGGTCAGTCACCGATAAGAGATATGACTGGCATAGCAGAGTCATTACGAAAAATATCAGTGGTATAGCGGTTCTGTATTTTTTAATATTAATATATTAAATTGAACATTGTAACATTAATTTATATTAAGTTTCTTAAACTAATTTAAATTTTATATGATTAATATTCAAAATTCAACAATACAATATAAATTTCAATTTAAACTAAATATACATTTAAAATTATAACATAAAATTTATAAATAATACAATAAACTAAATCACGAAATCATGTTCATTAACCACCGATTGTAGATGCAGATGCCCCCAATGAAAGGAGAAAGAATGAGGCTTAAGGTCAAACCCTAATTGATGTGGATTTCTTGATCGTGAAAGTTCAAGTTAGAAGAATTAAAAATACACTCTCACGCTGTATCAGAGAAAGAAAGAAAGACATGGAAAAAATTGGACCAAAAATATTAATGAAAATATTGTTAAAAAAATGAGCCAGTCCAAAATAATATTCAAAATAAATTATGTTTTAAATCCAAATCGGTTCAAACCGGCCCAATATCGGTCCATATCGACCCATATCGGTCTATGTATCGGTCGACCTATTTACTCAACAGATACGGGATATATCGTAACGGAGGGGCACTGATTAGAGATATGAAACCGATATACCGGTCCATATTAGTGATATTCATAACACTGGTTAAAATAGACAAGTCTGTTTTGAAATTACTGAAATACCACTCTCGATTTTTCGAAAGTTGTGAGTTTATATATTTATCAGTGTTTTAAATTGCGGCGATATTGCGGATATTGCGGGCTGAGATTTAGAATCGCTATATCGCAATGAAGTATTGCGAAAATATCGTTTTTTGAGAAATTGCGGATATTGCGGCGAGATTGCGGCGAAATATCGGTAATATTGCGGCCATATCGGGTCAAATATTGCGGATAATATTCAAATCATTGTAATTTTCTCATCCTTCCACCAAATTACATGAAATTTATATCGAAATCGCTCGTCACGACGAGAGGAATGCAATGATAGGCTTGAATTTGTGAAATTTTGTTTTTACCATGAATTAAACACAAAATACACGTTAAAGTAATTTTATCGAGAATTATTTAATATAAATATTATAACATAAATTTTGTGATTATTTAATACTTAGTTTCCATGTTTTATTATCAAAATATTTGATAAAATATGCTCATAACATATATAACTTCTAAAATGTGTCATTTTCATCTATAAATGTATGAATTTAGTAATTTTCATTGTATTTTCATTGATATTTTTAGGATGTCGACAAAAAATTCTTCAACAAAATACAATTCCAAAGATCCCGTATAATTGCCATTTTAATGGAAATTTTATGATCAACTTTTATTTACACCGAAAAGGTTCCTGGACAATCAACTTTTTTATGATATTAATGGTGATAAAAAATATTGTGAAAAATATATTTAAATAAACTATTATTTTTACATAATTTAATATCGCAACGACTGTCCGCAATAAGGTCATTGCGCCGCAATTGCGCCCGCAAACGCAATCCGCTGCAAAAAAGACCCGACCGCAATGGACTGCAATATCGCAATTTAAAACGTTGATATTTATCAAACTTTGAAAAATCGAAAGTTTTATAAAACTAATCATCCCAGTAATTAATTTGAATTGTCAAAGTTTGAAAAGACAGAGAATTATTTTGTAATTTTTATTCTTTACACAAGCAATTGCATTGTCTGTGTGGGCACAATCACTTTTTTTCTTTAAAATATTAATTGAATAAATTAATGTAAGTAATAAGATGTACAATTATATAAAATGAGAAAAAAATGAACAAAATACATGTAAAAATGATAATTGGGAGGTTCGGATCGGATAATTTCGAGTTTGGATTATTCGGTTTGAGGGTCATTCGAGTCGTCGGGTCATTCGAGCCGTGGATCGTTCGATTACGACCGTTTCAGATTTCGGATGGTTCGGAAAAAAAGAGTAAATGGAGAACACTCAATGGTCTTCCATCTATTGGTGTCAACAGAACTCGAACCCACAATCTCTCACAACATAAGATTTTTATGAATCACACCCAACCACCACTTGGCCATGAATCAATTGGCTCGGATGGTTCGATTTCGGGCCGTTTACGTTTTCGGTTCGTTCGGTTCCGGATCTTTTCGAATTTTGAGTCATTTGGTTTCGGTTAGATTTCACATTCGAGTTGTCGATTTCGGTTCGGCTCCGAGATCGGAACGATGTGAAACCCGAACTGATAATTTCCTGGACACTCGGTTCGATTATCAGAACGTTCGTGTTTCGAATAATGGAATTTTCGCGTCGTTCGAATTTCGGTTATTTGAACATTCCGAAACTGACCCGACCAGCTCGATTGTCACCTCTATTTAATTATCAAAAATATTTTCAACAATAATATATAATTTTTTTATTTTTTATTTATATCATTCCGATTATATGGGTTTTTGAAAATTGGACTTTCAGGTCACTCGAATTTTTGGTCAATTCGCGTTTCGGATCATTCGGATATCGTAACCGAACCGAAACCGGACATCCAAAAACCGAAACGATCCGGATTGGGACGAACTCGAAAACAATCCTAAGCCAAACGATCCGAAATCGAACCAAACAAAACCTGAAACGATCCGTTATCGAACGATCCGTGATTCGAATGATCCGACAACTCAAACAACACGCAAACCGAAATAATCCGGCTTTCATTTTTTGTCTTTTTATATAATTTGTACCTCTTACCCCTTGTTTATATTAATTTGTTCCATTAAAATTTTAAAGAAATATAATTGATTATGGCATCCATGCAATTGCATATTTAAATAAGAGAAGTGGTTGTGGCCCACACAGACAATGCAATTGTTTTTGGGAAATTTTGGAAGATAGACCATATATGTTTGAGATTCATCAAAATGTACAAACAAGTTTGATAATACATGAATTAAAAGTCGACTTTTCAAAAAATGAGAAATGGTACAATTATTTTTCAAAATATTAACTCCTCTAATTTCACCCTTAATAACTCCTCCTAATTACTCCACAGTAACTTTCAATAGTCACATAAAAAATCATTGTCTTTTCAAAAGTTGAGAGGAATATTAGCATCCTCATTCCTACATAACACCCCAAATTGTACCCATAACTATATACATAATTTTATATTTTCTTAAAATAAAATATCAATAATTTTTTCATATTTTACTATTAAATATTATATTTTAATGTTAAATATTATTTTAGAATGTTTTTTTTTTTCCTTTTATTGAAAATCATATTCAAATATTTTATGTGTACCAAAAGAAATTTATTTTGTTATATTGTAGTTACTCATTTAAAAATAAAATAAATATTGTATTTCGTTGTTAAATATAATAATCAAATATTATATTTATAGCGACAACTATAATTTAAAAATATAATGTTTGTGTTTATTATAAAAAAAATTATATTCATACAATAATATACCTAGAAGTATTTTCTTTTATGTAATGAAAAATCATATTTTTCAAAAAAAACAAAAAAAAAATATGCCTATACATGTTTTCTAGTAATATCATATTATTTTTAAAAATTTAACTCCAATAAAGAAAAATTAAATACTCATATAAATTATGATTTTCACAAACAACAAATTATTAGATTATAATATTTAACATTGAAATATAATATTTGAAAGTAAAATATAAAATTACTTCACAATTTAAAGACTATAAAGTTATGTATATAATTTGGGGTGCAATTTGGGGTGTATTGTGTGTGTGTGTATAGTAAAAAGTGCCAAATTATTCTTCTCGACATTTCAAATGTCGAAAGCATGCTGAAATTTAATAACAGGTCATTAAGAGAGTTAAAATGGAGTTAACGGATAGGTAGGAAAGATAATGTGTCCGACTTTTCAATAGTCAAGAAATACACAAATTCTCGACTTTTCAAATGTCGACAGTGTTATTTTGAGAATTTTTGAACTTTGTTGTCTATTTCGTTAAATCTCAAACTTATTGAGTCTACAGTTGAAAATTTTCCATTGCTTTTTAAAGAATAAAAATTACAAAATAATTGTCTGTCTTTTAAAGGAAAATTTTGGTTGATAGACTCAATTAGTTTGTATATTTCTATAACAGACAACAAAGTTTCAAAAGTTGAGAGATATAGGACTTTCCAAACAATCCCCCAATTTTGTCCCCACTTATACTTAATAATTTCATTAATATTTTTTTTTAAAAACTTCATTTATTATCTTTTAGGTGTTTAATTTTGAAAGTTGATCAATCGGGCAGTTCGGAACATTTTAATAATAGCACCAACATGTTTTATATACCATTTATTACTTTTAGATCCGATTTTCCTATATGTATTAACAATATCGTATAATTAAATATCACTAAATTCGATTGACCCGAAATTTAAATGATCTGAAACTAACATGACATAAATCATGAATGATTGAAAAACTAAATTATTAATGAAATTATTAAGTATAAGTGGGGGCATAATGGGAGATTATTTGGGAAGCTCACTATCTCTCGAGCTAAAACAATAATTTTGAATTTTTGTTGTCTATTATATGAATATAGAAACTAATTAAATCTATCAACCAAAATTTCCCTCTTTTAAAACTTTGACAATTAAAATTAATTAGTGGGATGATTAGTTTTATAAAACTTCAGACTTACGAAAGTTTGATAAATATATAAACTCTCGACTTTTCAGACTTTTGAAAAGTCGAGAGTTGTATTTCAGTAATTCCAAAACTGTCTTGTCTATTTTGACAAATTCCAAACTTAATTTGTCTTGGTTTAAAATTTTCCTTCATAGAATTCAAAAATCGAGAGTTGTATTTCAGTAATTCCAAAACTGACTTGTCTATTTTGACAAATTCCAAACTTAATTTGTCTTGGTTTAAAATTTTCCCTTATAGAATTCAAAGACAGCCGTATATACTAATGATTTCATACCTCCACTTGCTAGTGATTTCCAAGTTCCAACCTCGAAGTACCAGTACCGCCAAGTTCCAACCTATTTTCTTTACGTCTTCCTTCCAAGTTGGTACCATCGTAAGGTCAACCATAACACCGTATTTTCGTTCATTCCTGAACAATCTACATGAAACTACATCCAGGGACTAAAACGGAATAAGATATTAGGAGGACCAAAGTAACGGAGAATTTTTTTTATTTAACACGTATCACTAGTAGAGATACGTGTGGTATCTAGACTGGCAGCGAGTCGAGCCCGAACCGAACACAGGTCAGTTCGAGTTCGGCTCGAGTTTGATTCGAACCAGTTCGACTCGACTCGACATCAGGGTTCAAGATACACGACTCAGCTCGAGCTCGACTTGAAAAAAGTTCGAGCCAGTTCGGCTCGGCTCGAGCTAGAACGGGCAAAAAATGTCCCGGCCAGGAAAAACGATTCGACCCGTCCGAATCCGAACCATATCTGAACCGAAAAATGTTTAGAAGTCAACGACTCGAATCCGAAACGGAACCGAACCCGAATGATCCGAATCCGAAATTGAACCGAACCCGAATGATCCGAAACCCGAATGACCCGAACTCGAAACCGAATGATCCGAAACCCGAATGATCCGAACCCGAAATCAAATCGAACCCGAATGACCCGAATTCGAATTATCTGAAATTGAAAGTATCTGAAACCCGAGATACTTGCTAAATGCTTACTCATGACATTTTTTATTTTTATATGAATTTCTTGTAATAATTAACATCAAATAAATTATTAATAAAATAATATATCATGTATACCCAAAAAATTTAGTCTTCTTCCGCATTTTTCTGAATATTAAATATTTGTTTGAGATGCCAAAAAAAATTAACATCCAACATACATGCATGACAAATATAAATTCTACTAATATTTAACATCAAATTACAAATACGATAAATAGACGGCAACGTAAATATTACTTAAGTTTGTATCAATATATATATTCGAAGAACGTAGCTCAACATTCATTCAAAAACTAATTATAATCATTACAAACCAAAAATTAATAATTATCCAAATAAAATTCATTATAACAAAAGTATAGTCCATATATGCAAAATCCATTCATCTTTCATGTTTTAAATATCTGAAAAATGAGAATTGAAAATCACAATGTTAAGAAAAAAATATTGATATCAATTGTTCCTTGGTCTAGTGATAAAGTGTTTAGCACAATATACTAAAGATCAAAAGTTCAAGTCACATTGGTATCACAAATAAAAAACGAAGCCAATAATATTCATGATTCATAGATTACGTTTCAAGTCACATTAGAAGTTAAAATATAACATGAGATTAAGAATAATGACTAAGAGTGATTAATTAGAATAATGACTAAGAGTGATTAATTAGCCAATGATAATACAACATCGAGAGCATTTATTAATGCTATCAATGTTGTAAAAATGATGCGTTTGTAAATGTTATGATATGCTCAAATGAATTGAATTGTGACAAATAAAAACATTAACGAGTATGTAATGACAACACTAAAAAATGAATCTAATTGTGACAATAAAAACATTTACAAATGCATGAGCATGGACATGAGCATGGGCATGACAAATAATTGCATTTTTTTATGCTTCAATATTGAAAATTAGTAGCATTTATAAAATGCTTTGTATTGTATGAAAAGGTGACACATCAAAATGTTTGCAATGTAAAAATCAACATGTAAAAATGCATCTAGTAGTTATTTGCCGACATTTATACATATTATATATATTATAATTCTAAAAATATTATATTAAATATAAAATTTCATTTCATTTTAATACTAAATTCAATAATTATTATAAAAAATATGCATCAACAATAAATATAAAAGAATGATTAACATCAAAATTAACTAAAATCCAAGAAAATACACTCCATCCATACCAACATAATTACACATATTTCTTTCGCAAAACAAATATGTTAAATAGCCCTCTAATTTTAGATATACTACCGAGAAGTTCATGATCTAGGATTGTTTTCTCTTTATGGTGTACTCCCTACAACATCTCGGCTTCGCGCATCACCCAAGACCATTCTGAACCATTCTGAAAATCTGAAAATGAAGAACAAAACATCATACATAAATTAACTCTTGAGAAATGCTCAGAATTGAAAGAATATCCAAGAAAAAATTTGAGCAAATAGTTACTTACATATTAGTCCTTGTAATTATGTAAAATAACTGTATGGAACAATAGTGTTCTTTTTTACCTGAAATATCAAAAGAGCCCCTTAAAATTAGAGAAATATTGCATATGTTCTCCATTCAACCAAAATAGCATATATACCCTTGAAAATGAGAAAAATGTCAAAATCGGTATCCAAAAAAGAAATTTCTAGCATTCTACGTTTAAACCGTAAAAATCAAGCCTTTAAGATATGTTGAAAATGAGTTCATTCAAATAGGTATTCAATTTCAGAAAATTCGAGGGTGTAAATACAAAATTACCATTCTCAAAGCCCATTCTTAGAAAATTCGGGAGCTCTTATTTGCATCCTGTAACAAAAGAATTATTAGATATAAAAAAGTTATTAATAAATTAAAAAATATATTATTTCTTCTGTTGATAAAATCGCCAAAAATAACAAAACCGAAGAGAAGATTCAAAGTTCGACTTAGAATAACCTGGATAATCAGATGGATGAATCGAACCGTCTATTCTCATAAAGTTTGACCAAATTCATTATTCCACCAAAATCAATTTACTAAAAAATAACAACATTAAAAATTGATAAAAATAGAATTCATAAATCCAAATTAATTCTACCTCGGAACTATTCATAGCTAACCCGTAGACAGCCTGAATTCGAACTTTCCAAAACACCTAAAGCATTCAAATTACAGTTATTAAAAAAGAACCTAAAAACAAAAATAAAGAATAATAAATATATAATTATGTATAGCTAACGCATAGACAGCCTCAATTTTCACTTTCCAAAACACCTAAAACATTCAAATTACAGTAATGAAAAAAAAAACTAAAATCTAAAAAAAAGAATAATAAATATATAATTATGTAGTTATTAACTTATTTCTTACTTGGGATAATAAATATAACAAAATCGCTGACTGTCAAATCTTCAGTCCATATTGGACCGAATCGACCGTTGGACTTGCATAGATGCGGGAAAAATAATTCCTACCTCTGATTTCGGTCCATTTGGCATCTCGTAATCCGTGCCCTTCATCAATAACCAAAAGATAGAATATTTTTACTAATTTATCCTTTTTTTGTAAATTTTGATATTTGTATAATTTAATTTACCTTGAGACCTGGAATAATGCCTAAGGCTAAGGCTGCATGGAAACATGCGTCAGATATGCAGCTGTGCTCCCTCAAATCAGAAAGTAATCCCTTGGCATGCACGGAAAATAATCGATTTTAATTTCTGCCTTCGTCCCTTCTTTACACGCCTGCACGAATTCTTTCACCAATCTCCCTATTAAAATAAATAAAACTAATTAGTCAGCAATAAATTAATGGAAAAAAAAAATTAAGGGTGAAGTCTAAAATGTACCCTGCCAGTACTGACATTGTAACTACCTACTTTGCCGAGTGCCATGTTGAGAGCTTTAAAGTGTGCGACGACTAAATAGGCCAGCAATTAGTACGAATATAAATAGGTCACGTAGAGATAGTCTCTCACACACGTACCATACGCCATCTTGTAATCAGTGCCCTTTACCTATAACCAAATGAATGAAATTTTTACTAATTTGCCTTTTTTGTAAATTTTGATATGAATTTTAATTTTGCGTAGAGACCAGGAATAATGTGTAAGGCTGCCGAAACAAATAAATTTAAACCATAATGACACTCACTTTCAGCAATTAGTACGAATATAAATTTAAACCAAAATTAATGACCAATTGTTAGCAGCCTAAAGTGTCGGTCGAAATTGAAGATAATTCATAACGACTTATACCTGATTACAGATGTAATGTATATCCTCAAATTCATGATCGAATTGAACAGAAATTATGATGAAATTGCTGCAAATCAGTGAAAAACAACAATATCAGTGGAAAAATGAAGAGAAATAAAGGCCTAATTTGAAGAATCTTACCCTAGATTCATCTGAATCGGAGTTTATGATGGAATCAAATAGGAATCGTAGTGAAATCACTGGAGACAAACGAAAACTACCAAAATCAACGGAAAAATTGAGAGAATTAAAGAAGAAATCGAGAGATCTTACTCTAGATTGTATATTCATGTCGAAAAATAAGGCGAAACATTGAAAAAATTTGTGTGACTCGAATCTGGCGAACTCTAAGGCTTGGTCTGGCTGGTGGATGATGTCTGCTTGTAATCTACGTATCTTCTGCCTGCTGTCGGCTTGGTGTCTCGCACTCTCGTGGCTGCGCACAACTCTGACTGCTGGGTTTCGATCTTAGGCGGGCAAGGGTATCGATCTTTTCTGGACGAGAAACAAAAGAGAGAGAGAGAGAGAATAGAGAGAAAGAACGAAAGAGGAAATAAGAGAGGGAGAGGGAGGGAAAAGTTTAGGGTTTTTTCAATTTTTGGGTTAAAATTTTGGGCGGGCCATGAAACATTTTCATTATTCTCAAACATTTCATAATTATCTTTGAAAAAATAAAATATTACATTCCCATCTGATTTTTATCCGAAAATCTGAAAAAAAAAAATTTAAACTAACATATATCAGAATATCCAAATTGTTTAAAAATTGTCCAATTTATTGTGATTTAGTTGATCGAAATAATGCATGTAATATTTTTGAAAAATATACTAGAAAAGTAAAAAAAATATTTCAAACCCGCTCATAGCTACACAATATAGCACCCTTCTCATTTTATATTTCACTCGACAAAACTAGCTATATTACTTTTTTGGTGTTAAGAAAATATATTTTATTTCAAAATAATATCACATGCAAAAAAATTGTATCAATAAATATCAGTGTTTTAAATAGCGCCGCAGGCGCTATATCGGATATTGCGGCCAAGATGAGAAGAACGCCACACCGCACAGAATCTATTGCGAAAATGGCG
Organism: Luzula sylvatica; assembly: GCA_946800325.1. NCBI lineage: Eukaryota > Viridiplantae > Streptophyta > Magnoliopsida > Poales > Juncaceae > Luzula > Luzula sylvatica. The sequence continues at coordinate 2,615,932 of OX326961.1, forward strand.
TTTCGGCGCTACAACCGCTATAGCGGCGCCATAGCGGCGGATATTGCGGGTTGCAGCGGGGTAAAGACTGGTGTTTCCCCTTTCGTGAAAGAAAAGAAGCAAAGAAGAAAGCCTTACCAAAACCGAGAACGATCATATAGAGGCAAAGGGCGATTAAGCGACGGAGGGCGACGGAGGGCGATTAAGCGACGGATCTTGGCGCTGGCGAAACCCTAGAAGACCGGCGACAGGCTTGGCGACTCGATGGACACTCCAGTGACGACGAAGGGCGACTCGATGGCGACTCCAGCGACGATTAAGCGACGATCTTGGCGCTGTTTTTGACTGTTTTTTACTGGATTTGATTCTTCTGAGAAGGGCGACTGGCAAACGACTGGAGAAGGGCCACTTCCTGACGAGCAAACCCTACTTCTCGACTGGTACAGGTAATTTTTCTGTTTTTCTGAATTTTCGAGCATTTCAGCCCATTTATCTGCACATTTCGAGCATTTCAGTAAGTTTCTCTGCCCATTTCGAGCATTTCAGTAAATTTCACTGTACATTTTGAGTATTTCGATCTTTATTTCAGTCTATTTCGAGCAAAGCCCCACTTCGAAATTTCAGTCCATTTTTTCAGAGAGCAAATTTCAGTCAATTTTCGAAAATCAGTAACGCAATGTATGCCCGCTATAATCCAGGGACCAATCTTGAGGGATTCAATAACCGGTATGAGACTCAATTTTGCGGAGTTGCATTTGAAAGAGATATTCGATATTCGATTCTGCATCGGATTTGATTCATGGAGATTGGAGAGAGATGGTGGATGAAGGGTGATGATCCGTTTCAGTGCTTGGCCACTTGCATCGAGCTTGGTGCTTTGAAATCCGTGTTCGAATTGTATGTGCTCGAGAGCTCGATTGAGGTTCGAATTGTATGTGCCCGAAAGCTCGAGTGACACTAAGTCAACACGATTTAGGTTAAACATGCTTCTTGATTCAATTTTGAAAGGATTTGTAAAAAAATCAATGATTTCATGAGATTGTATAAACATGAAACAACATATCAATGGACCTGCAATTATCTCTTAGCAATAAAACTATTATTTCAGAGAAATGTCTCCAGTTAAAGGCATATAAAAATTGTAATATATATAAATAAAATACTTAAATACATCATAATTATTAAATAAATTAATATCGCAAAAAATATCCGCAATAAGTTCATTGCGTCCGCAAACGCAATCCGCTGCAAAAAATCGCCCGACCGCAACGGACCGCAATATCGCAATTTAAAACATTGATAAATATACTTGAATGAGAAATACATATAAACAAATAACAAAAAATAATAAACATTTAATTTCTAACAAATTATCTCAATAATAACAAACTTTTAGCATATTTATATTAGTTTTATACTATATAATGCATAAACAAATATCGCCATAGCTCTATGGTGTCAGATACGATACATGTATTAAATGCAAATTTTGAATACTCTTAACATAATATACAAATATACTTTAAATACTCTAAAATTAAAAATTATACATTTAACACTAAAAACATACACTTCTATGAAATATTTTAGTGAGATTCAAAAAATGTACATATACACTATATATTAGCAACGAAATACTTACAATAATGAATCCCCGAAACATGAAATATTTAATTTAATCTTTTTCAAAATTAGGTATCCGATTGAAAATTTAAATACTCTTAACATAATATACCAATACACTTTAAATACTCCAAAAGTAAAAAAATATACATTAAAACTAAAAAATACATTCTTATGAAATACTTTAGGGAGATTAAAAAAGATAATATATATATATATATATATATATATATATATATATATATATATATATATATATATATATACACACACACACACACACACACACACACACACACACACACACACACTATTAACAATACAGTACTTGCAATAATGAACCGCTAAAACATCTAATATTTAATCTTCTTTCAAAATTAGATATTACACCGACAATTATATACAAAGAAACAAAATATAAAACAAATAAATTATATATTAATTAGTCATAAATCATTTGGGAACAATAACAAAACTTCTCAAAACCATATGCATTTTGGACACGATGTATATTAACACTTCAATTTACATTTTAAATTATGTATTAAAAATTCAAAACAATTTATTGATTAATGTCTATTGAAACTAAATAAAAGAAATACTCGAAGGAAAATCATGCACATAAATTTATTTTGTTAATAAATCATTATAGACGTTTCACAACACATAGTGTCCATGTCTTTATAAAGTATCACATTTTTTTCTATAATTAAGACATTATCATTAATTGTGTACTCGCACCACGTTTTTTTTCTATGTACATGACAATTCCTCAAATTAGTTAAATAATTACAAATGTATAGTAATTAACAAGACAATTTATACACGGAGATGCTATTAATTATTTATGATATTATATTTCAAAAAATTATGTTTGAAGTTTAAACTTCTATCAAAGCGATGAACTTTTCGAATGCATAATCTCAAACACATAACTCCACATTTCACAATCTCATTAGTTGCATATAAGTGATTACTCAAAATTAACAAACTATATGTAAACTACATGTAAACTACATTTCACATTTCACAATCTCAAAAAACGTGTTTAATTAACAAACTACATGTAAACTATACTACTCAAAATTAGTCAAATTTATCAAACAAGATATTTCATCAACTAACTTTCGCATTTTTCATATCATATAACTATACCAACAATATAATGATAATCTTTTTTAACTTTATATTAGAAAAAACTAATCAATCTGTATCAAGAAATCTAGTTGGTCCATAGGAATTCATCAATACATTTCACTGCATCCTGCCCAGCACAGAAAAAGACCAAACACAATTATAACTAGCAAATGCACCACACAATGCGCGCGACTTGTGTCTTCATTTTGTATTGGTCAGAGTGTATGTCGAAATTTGTTTTGTTGTTCACATATTTATTTCGAGAACCCTCACATTGCACTTTGCTAAATAAAATTATCCAATATCTTTTCGATAATATATTTATACAACAAATACATATAATGTAATAAAATCGCTCATTAAGAAGTAACCAAAATATTTCATAACAATCAAGTACTTTACATGACATCCTGTTGCCTTCCCAATCTTCAAACACAACCTACAAACGGAGATCTCCATTTATTAGTTCCTTTTAAAAAAAATAGAAATAAAAATATCATACTTACCTTTCGAAAAGAAAAAAAATATCAAATATCTGAATCGAGTTAAATTATTATGACATTTAAGATTTTGGGAGGGTAAATATCATATATATAATTGTAAGGGCAAATATGATATTTTGGATTTTTAATTTTTTAACCAAAGAGCTGAGGTAGCGAGTAAGGAAATCACCAGCCCAAGGATTGTAGCTGTTGAAATTGGTGCTGATAAGAGCAGTGCCCTTCGAGGCGGTGAACATGTCGAAATCACCAGCCCAAGAATTTTTAATTTACACGAGAGTTACTCCATTCTAACAAAATCATTCGAAAAACTTTGTTTCACTTTAATACATACCCAGCTAAAAATAATCTGATGGACCTTAAAACCTCAATTAACCCTATTATTAAGCAAAATTAACTCGTAATTGATCTTTAATACAATCAAATCTTCCAAAAAAACTAATTAAATTCAAATTTTTTGCGATTAATGAGTATGTACCAACGTACCAGTACCGTGCTGAGATGCTCCAAACATGATCCTTGTATATTCATTTGCTCATTTAGAATTTTAAAAATTATGCAAAAAGGTCCCTGTAAATTCAAAATTGCAAAAATACACAATTAGATTTGAAGTTCAACAATTACACCCTAAAACACATTACAAATTTGAAGAGATAGCTTCCAAATATGCAATTAACCCTGCATATTACAATTACACAAAATAATATCTCTACTTCAAAATTTATAGATAAGAAGTGAGGTACGAACCGACTTACATTTGTGATGGTGAATTAAAACCGTATTAGGTGAATTTTACTCTTTCGGGCTAAATTGATGTACAATTGATCTAATTAAGGGCTTAATTTCAGATTTAAAAAATTGAGAAATAATTGAAATTACTATTACCTTCGGATATACATTAGGAGATAGAAAGCTTCAAGCTGTGATTTTAACCACCACTGGAATCCCAAATTGTGCATAACAGCCCCTGCAATGCAATCTCCAATTTGCAAAACAGCCCCTGCACTCTAGAATATTGCATATCGGCGCATTTAGTTTGTAATTTTGCATAAAGGTCCCTCATTAATTGGAGATAGACAAACACTTAAAATATATATTTCTCACTCCACTCAAACCCTAAAAGATCTAAACATTTGCATACAAACCCCTTTTATAATGGAAACATAACATCCATTCTACATGTAAAACATATATTTACTGCCAACAAGAAACATAATGGGATATTTGCAAAACAGACCCTTAATTTGTGTTAATTTACAGGCCCACGCCCTGATTTAATATAAAAACCACCCCTAAATTATTGAAAATCGATGTCTTACCCTGCATTATAATCAAAATTACCCCTACGATCCAATGAAATGCAAAGAAAACTTGCCTATACTAATATACTCAGCCCCATTTCTCTGCAACTAGAATGAAATGAAAATCAGAACTCAAACAAGAGGCAACAATAAGAAAAATTATACAAAAGTTAATTTGCAAACTCATGATTAAAAAGTTCCCAAAAATCAGCACAAAAACAAAATAAGAACAAAAGAAATCTCAATAGATACTAACCCGGAACAATCACCAACTCAAAGAGAGAGAAACAAATGGCGGACAAATAAGAGCTTCCGCCAAATATTTGGAGTAGCCGCCAAATATTTGTCCAATTTTGGAGAGGCGCGAACGGGAAGGCGCCAAGTTTTCGCGAAAATTAAATCTGCGCTCGACGGCGGCAATTGTTTAGTGCCGTGAATTAGGGCTCCGTGACTTGTCCTGCTGCTGCACGAGCGACGGGGCCTGGGGCTGAGTCGTGCGTGTGAGGGCTGGGGATTAGTATGTGCGTGAGAAGGGGCTTATGGAACGTTATGTTGTGTGTGTTGTGTGAGGGCTGTGGGCTATGGGCTGTGGGCTGTGGGCTGTGGGCTGTGGGAGGAATTTATGTCTTTTGTACGAGGTTGTGTGAGGGCTTGAAATTATGAGAAAATTTTGGATGTTTTGGATTGCAAATGAAATAGTTTGGTGCAAACTATGTATAAATCATGGATATTAATATATGGGAAATTATACTCCTCCCCCAAAAAGTGGGTTATACATCCTCGATGACGTGGTTTTTGTGTGTTAAATTTCTGTTAACCCACATGTACCTATGATAATCTTAATTAAAATTAATTATTTGTTAATTGGGGTGTTTGTTAATTGATTCGTATCTACTAATTAACCATTAAAATTAAATTTTCATCTTCAATTAATCATTAATTCGCTTAACATGCCACGTCATCGAGGATGTTTAACCCACTTTTGTGGGGCATCATATATGCTCTCTTAATATATTCAGGGCTAATTTGACAGCATTTATTTTTGTCATGTTTTTATTTCAATGATAGCATTAGATATAAAATGTCATTGTTAAATAGTATTGTAGAGATTTATTGCAAAATGCTGTCATATACAATGCAATGATAGGATTAACCAATTAATGTCGTCTTTTGTTCAAGTAACGACGGCATATAGTCAAATGCTAGAAAATAAGTGTCACTATATAGTGGTATTGTTGTAGTGTGTGTGGAAAAAATGAAACTCAAGGATCTTCAACCGAAAAAGAGCCATGACAACAATCACATACGAAAGAGCTACAAAGGAGGCCGAAGCATGGATACGAACTGTTGCACAACAAGGACGGATGGCCTAGGAAATTATCAACCCGAAGTGCACCTCACTTTTCTTACATACAATGATCTTTTCACTACACTTACTTTCAAGTATATTCTTTTTCTTCTTCTTTTTTTATTAAAAATAGAGAAGACTCGTGTGTTTTCCGTTCATTGATGTCAATATACATTAAATCTATAATTTCTCACAACATATAATTTTTTGTGTTCGACTAACTGGGTCATGAGCCCATTGACTTTTTCTTCTTGTTGAACAATAATTCTCTCACAATTCTATGAATGTGAAGTCCAATAATTCCTACAACTAACTATTCAAAAAAAAAAAACAATTCCCACAACTAAACTACCAATAGTTGCTTTATCTTGCAGTTGAGTCCAGCTTTCGCTTATCCACTACTTCTTCGAAGTATCTCTACATTCCATAAATTTTAGATCTTATATCCAGGTAGAGGAATTGGAAAAGTATCAAAGCAGTAGACTTGCTACACTTCGAAGATTCTAAAAAAGTTCATATATGCAAGTCCTCAATTTTAAATACTCCAGATAAAGCCACTCAACAAGGATCACAGAGATTTCATGCATATCCTTCATGATTCAACTAGTATCACAAACATGTTGATTTGACCAAAATGCTTAAAAAAACAAAGATATAGCCACTCAACACTACTATTAACAATATATACAAATAATTTACTTCAAGCCTGAAATAAACAATAATGTAACAAGCACGGAGCATGGTGAATTATCATTTGATCATTATCTTGCAGTAGGACCTGACCCAGCTGGCATACCACCCATGTTAGCCATTTCAAATATGCTGTTGTTGCTAACATCACTGACAAAATTATCATTTCTCGAATAATCAGTCTTGCTCGTACCACCAGAAACAACACTATGGGTTTCCTCAGAAGACATTTCGAGATCCCTGCTTTCCTTCAGCTCTGCAACTACATTTATCATTGTTGGCCTCTTAGCAACTTGATCAGTGCATTTCAACCCTAGCTCAGCGACCTTCCACATGGAGTTTATATCATACTGATTAACCAATCTCTCGTCAATTATGCTTTCTATATCGCCTTTGGATAGCTTCTGACGCACCAATTGTGTAATATGACCACCGTTTGGGCCTCCAAGAATCGGAGGCTGGCCGGTAATCATCTCCAATAACACGACCCCGAAACTATAAACATCACTCTTTTCCGTGAGTTGAGAGGTATGGAAGTAGCTGCACAAGTGCATACAAATTGTGAAAACAAACTCATGGACCAATAGTTGGTTTTATGTAGGTATATGGCATGCTTATAATTCCTGATAATGTAAGAACTTCTAAATGATTCGATACTTCTTGCTATATATGCTAGGTTTGGTACTCACAAATATATAATAGCCAAAATTATAAAAATCATAAATTGAAAAAATGTAATTTATCAATCGTAAAGGATAGGAACATACTCAGGATCCAAATAACCAGGCGTTCCAACAATTCGAGTGGACACATGAGTGTTATTGGCACCATCATCAAAAACCCTTACCAACCCAAAATCAGCAATCTTTGCCTCGAGACTTTTTGTCAGAAGAATGTTGTTGGTTTTAATGTCTCTATGAACTAGTGGCGGATTGCAGTGCTTATGCAAATATTCTAGTCCTGCATTTTATACAATGAAGATTATACTAGTGCAAAAATAAGTAATTACTTAAAACATTGAATAAATGGAGTTTTCATACCTTGTGCAGACTCGTGTGCAATTCGAAGCCGTTGTTTCCATGTAAGAGGTGTTGCATTATCTGGGTTGTTAAATAAAAATATAAATAAAAGTAAGGGGGAAAAGAAGAAAATATTAGCATATACTAGTAAGTACAGTATAAGTAGAAAACTCAAAAAGAACTTTAGTTATCATCCACCTCTCAGCTTATCTTGTAGAGTTCCCTCTGGCATGTACTCATAGACAAGTGCCATGTAATGCCCATCCATGCAATAGCCAATCAGTGCGACCAAATTTTTGTGATGAACCCTTGTCAAATTTTGAGCCTAAAAAACAATTTTTAATAAACAGAATAATCTTATTTTATTTTTTCCTAGTTATTGGAAACACGAGACAATTTACCAAACTAGTGACTAATAATTATCATTGCAACACAATTGGCATTGTTGTAATTAAAGCAACTAATATGTTTTATCACAACTATATTTGCTTACCTCAGCCAAGAACTCTTTATATCCTTGTGAAGATGACTCGGATCGCAACTTCACATCAACTTGTTTTCCGTTTTCTAGGAGGCCCACAAATACACTTCCAAACCCTCCCGTTGCAATTTTATCTTTGAAGTTGTTTGTAATCTTCTTCAGTTCGGTGAAACTGAATTTTTGACTATCAATTTGCAATTTATTTTCTTCGTTTCCAGGATAGCTTCCAACATCATGTACGAAAGGAAGGATCCACCGTTATAAGAATATCTGCAAAACAGGATAAACACAATTTTAAAACTTAAGATAAATTTATAAAATTTATAGAAAATATTATGAAAAATATCGTTTATCTTCGCAAGACAAACAATTTTTTTTTACCATTGCGTCTTTTCTTTCGTCGCAAGACAGTTAGTATTATTATGAATGCGGTTACCAACACGAGAATCACCATGACGATCACAATGATAGTTACTACATTCTTTTTCTTGCCATGCCCACTGTTGCTGCAAATAATTGCATCATCGGAGGTCCTAGCATGGAAATAATAAAAAATAGCAAGCATGATGTCAAAAAATCTTTCGTCATAGAGATGTTGTTTTGTGTGATTTATACCAAAATAGGACCCATAAGCTACCAAGTTCATACAACAATAATACTAAAATACTAAATTACTAACATTAGCAACACGAAAATATTCTTCATTCAATGAAGTTTATCATTAATGGTGTGCCCATAGCAATACTCGTATGTTAGCCGGTATTAATCATTGCAACCATTGTTGAATGGTCATTTACTCTTATCAACAAATTCACTACTAAACATGCACAAACTAGTAATTCAAACTATCTTTTACGAGTCACTATTTTGTTAGGACGTGAAATATGAAAAAAATCTTCGTTTCGCTCGAAAAGAAATCAAGTAACAAAATTCATTGAAGTGAGCAAAGAAATCACATACTCTACTCTTAGAAGGTTGTTATCTTTTCTTTTCTGAAGGCCAGGTGGAAGATTAAAATTAAGTTTGCAATTGCCTGACAAACTCCTGAAAATCCCATTAAATATTAATCACTGAAATTTGAGGAGAATGAGAGTATGCATATGATAAAGATATTACACAAAATCTTACAAGAATGTGAGTGATGTTAATTGATCCAAAGATTTTGGTATGGACCCTAATAGGTTGTTCCTCGACAAGTCCCTAAAAAAATCACACGATAATTAATTCAACGTAAATACTGCTTGTTGTGAACGAAGTTTACCTCAGAACTTACAATGATTGGAGTGAAACTAGATTACCAAAAGCAGTTGTCATTTCACCAGTCAGTCCACTCGATGATAGGTTTCTGCAAAATAACTCAGTCATAAACAAACTAAGAAACATGTACGAAGAAAGTAGTTATGTTGAATTATGTGAAAAGAAAATACTCACACACTTGTGATCCTTGAATTTGTTAGAGGCATCTAAGGTACAATGGACACCGCTCCAACTAAGACTTGTTGGCACACAAGGATCGCCACTCCAGCCTTTGTTCACTATATAGTTCATCTTGATTGAATTGATGGCGGTAACTAGAATTAAAAGTTATAACAAGGAAACGAATCAACACCGAACACCAATATGTCCCAAATTATTAGGTCGTAGGTAGCGAGAGAAAAGAGAAGTACCATCTGCACTATAGGTGGGCAACACTGACTGGTTGACTGGTTGGATCATGCACAACTCAAATGCATTGACTAGAGGTGGGAGAGCAGATCCCGAAGAAGTCTTAAACAACAAATCATAATTAGTGTGAGTCTTCCAAGAGTAATAGAGCGCGGATGATTTCAGAATCAGTGGGTTGAAAGCTGAGATATCCTTCATGATGTCCCCATTAGCATAAATATCAATTTTTCTATTATCGGAGCCCGTGATATATTGAATCTCAGCAATGTGAACTACAAAAACAAATTGGGTGGTGCTGGAATCCGAGGTCCATGATAGATCAATGGTGCCCGCGGCTATGGAGGGTGCTATAGCTGTTTGCATTACCTTGGATGGAACTTTGAAATGTTCTTCTGCACTCACAGAATTATTGGTTGATAACACGGTCCATGATTTTTCGGTGTAGCTATACCATAGCCGGTCGTAGGGATCATCTGGGTATCTGCAATTGTATATTTAACGAAAAAGAATGTGAACTTCCGAATCATTTGATGTTTAATTTGTCAGTTTAACCCTACAGTTCGTGGGGGGATCAAATTTTTTTTTTCAATGTTCATTTCTTTAATGATGAAAGTACACGAGTTATAAATGCCTCGGAAACCAAACATAAATTTAAAAAAAAATCACACGGGCTAACGAAAGTGGGTTTCGGTATGTTAATTGATCTATCAACAAACCATTTCGGTGTATTCCTTGGACAAAAAACAATTCCATCATTTAACAATTGAAATTAATTTTTTAGGGAAACAATTGATTCACGCACCTTATTAAAGGATTACTTGATCCGAAATTGAACCTTTCTAAGAGAACCAAGGATTGGGAGGAATTTACATATGGAGCATAAAGAAGATCCGAAGTCATTGGCCTCAATTCTAAAGCAGAGATAAAAGGAGTGCCTTTTCCTGTATTTACAAGACAAACTTCCATATATTTGTCTGGGGTTGTAGCAATAATCTCATATGCATACGAGTCATTTGGACTACTAATGACAATTGTATCCCAGTAGTTAACACCAAAATATATGTCAAAGTTTGGGAATTGACTTAATTTATCATAATTCCCATAATAGAAGGTTGCTCTTACAAGATACTTGGATCCTTTCTGGACGAGATTTATATTGTAACAATTTTTAGTCCCATTAGGAAACATTCTAAGAGTCAAAAGTTCAGGGGATATGGATTGATTTTGGGATTGGCTAGAAACTTTTTGGTTTTCGCCCGTGTCTATGTATTGGCCATCAGAGACATAAGTCAATCCTGTGAGGGTATTCGAACTTGTCGAGCTATCAGAACCACAATCTATGCTTATGAAATCTGCAATGAATAAGAATGTATCTTAAACCATAGTATGAACCGCAGTTTTCAGAGTTCTCATTAGAAATAAGCTTCATGCTGCTACCTCAATAAAAAAATAACCATATTTATCATTTTTAGTATCTAGTATCTAGTTTTTATTGTTTTTTCTTCCCCATTTTGTTTCAAATACAACCCGAAACGGAGGATTGATTTTCAAATACTGGGTGAGCGGTGTTCATGATAGTATCTTATAATTTATTATTCACAACAAAATAGTATGAAAATGTAACTTACTAGCAGCAGTTGTTGTCCCACAGTTAACATGAATGGTGATTACCGACAATGCTATTGGAAGAATTAAGCTCCACATAATTATTCTTCTCGGGCTATAGCAAGAACCCATTTTTCAAACTCAGTGCACAAGCTCTTCTTCTTCCCTTTGAGAAGATAGAAAGGGGTGTTCCCTTTTTATAATGAAATTCTTAAGACTAGCCAACGATCATAGTTGACAGTATTTGACACTGTCCAATGGAGGTTAGCATTATCTTTTTTTTTAATATTTAGCTTAATAATTAATTAGCAATAAGCAGCCTTTCACGTACATTGTATTGAATGCAAATTGACAAGTCAAATGCCTTAGGAGCATTTCGTCGAACACTCTTTGTGCACCAACATCCAACATGCCAGTTCACACCATGAATGGATCGTGTTATAATTCGACCAGAAATGACGCAAACCCTATGGATTCTGAATGATCCGAAAGACTGCAATGATAATTCCAATAATTTATTGAAAAAATAAACAGTTAAAAAAATCACAACACTCAACAGTTTAAGAAAAAAGAAAGTTGACTTCCAAAATACAAAACAACAATAGAAATATGAAGAGTTGCTACTAAAAAATGAAAAATCGATGATTTCGTATGAAATGGAAGCATGCAAGACTAGTAAACGGAGAAAATAAACTTACAATTTATTTATTATGTCAATTGTCGACCATCTTACCTAACAAGCACGATGTTGAATTTTGGGAGGTTGTTAAAGAAGATGACAGTTAGAACGCTAGATAGATTATGACTATAGCTATATTATTCATGTAACTGTGTTAGCTTTCATATAACGAGTCATACGATAGAATAGACAAGAAGAATAATCTCAGTAACTAACAATACAGGCTGTATTGACACCTGTATAGTACTGTGTGGAAAGAATCATGATATAATGATTGTAAAGAGGAAAGAGAAACATAATACAAAATAATATATTCTTCTTCTTTCTTTTTGTCTACTACTCTTGTTATTTTCATTAATGGTGTTTCACTGAGAGTTCATTCATGGTATCAGAGCAAATCGAGCAAACGCTCACGATTTGAAAACTCAGATCCTTATCTTTCTATTCAATGGCCACTGATACTCCAACCTCTCAAATGTCAGGGGGGAATGCGCCAATATCTCAATCTGAGAACACCAATATCTCTTCTACTATTCAATTCAATCAAACTCTTCCAATCAAACTCAGTGAAAACAACTTTCTGATTTGGAAAACCCAAATCTTGCCTATAATCGAGGGACATAATCTAAAGAGTCATCTCGACAACCCAAATCCTCCTCCCCCGTTTTCAGAAATCAAATCCATAACAGGAGAGATTCAAATCGGACCAAATCCTGAGTTCACTCAATGGCAGTGCCAAGACAAGTTGATCATGGGGTGGATCATCTCATCCTTGAGTGAATCAGTGATTGGCCAAATCGTAAACTGCTCATCAGCTGAACAGATATGGTCATCACTGACGAACCGGTACACCAGTCAAACAATTGCCAGGTCCATGCAACTCATTAGTAAACTTCAATCCACACGCAAAGGTGATTCCACAATAACCGAATATCTTGATAAGATTATGAATCTTTCAGACCAACTCTCGGCTATTGGAGATCCAGTCTCAGAGAAGAGATTGATTGTTCATATCCTTAACGGGTTGGGACCCGATTACAACCCGATAGTGGGTACTCTTACAGGTGGATCACCAATCTCAAACTTGCCTGAATTGCACGGTTTTCTTCTCGATTTTGAAGCACGGCTACAGCAACAAACAATCGAAGCTTCATCGTTCTTCACTCAAAACATTCCAAATTCAAATCAGTTAAACTCAAATGGGAACAATAGTGCTGGGCCCTTTAATAACCAGACTCAATTCAGGCCCAATGGAACCTTTCGACCCACAAATCCTCAAAACTCTTATCCAAATAACTCTCAGTGGCGTCCAAATTTCAATCGAGGCCGCGGAAGATCAAATCGAGGGAGAGGAGGAGGACGAAATCAATTCAACTCTTCTCAAAACCAAAATAATGTCAACGCGTGCCAGATTTGTTTCAGAACAAATCACAAAGCAAATCGATGTTATCATCGATTTGATGAAAATTTTCAGCTCACTCCTCGACCCCCTGTTGCATACCTAGTTCAAGCACCTCAAGCTCCAAACACGTACTATTATCAAGCTCCATCTCCTCCCTCGAACCAAATGCAAATCACACCATCTCCAATGATCTCTCCTCCTCCTCATGAGTGGTTTCTTGATTCCGGATCAACTCACCATGTCACTCCAGACATCAACTCCATGCAATCCTATTCTCCTTATCATGGCGATTCGCGAGTTCAAGTTGGAAATGGAGCGGGGCTTCCAATCCAAAATTTAGGTTCTTCCTCTATTTCATCTCATCTCAAACAGTTATATTTATCCAATATTCTTCATGTTCCTGCTATTAAAAAGAATCTCCTTAGTATATCAAAATTCACTTCTGAAAATGGAGTTTTTATGGAATTTCACCCATCTATTTGTTTTGTTAAGGATATGAACACCAGTACTACCCTCCTTCAAGCTCCTCTTAAAGATGGCCTCTACACACTTTCATCACCTTGTTCAATTCCAGCTCCAGTATCTTCTTCTTCAAGCTTTGCTTCCTGTTTCTCCTCTGAGCTATCCTCTGACATGTGGCACCAACGCTTATGTCATGCCTCTCCAAATATTGTGTCAATTCTAGCTCGAGAAAATAAAATTAAGACTAGTTCTAAATCTTTTTCTTTCTGTGACTCGTGTTGTAAGGGGAAATCCCATAAACTCTCTTTTAAGTTAAGTGAAACTCGATCGAAAAATCCTCTTGATTTAATACACTCAGATCTCTGGGGGCCATCACCAGTAAATTCATCTCAAGGTTATCGATATTATGTGCACTTTATAGATGATTTTTCCAGATTCTCGTGGATCTATTTCTTGCATACCAAAAATGAAGTTTCAAATGCATTCTATAGATTCAAAGCCCTCGTAGAAAATCAATTCTCCACCACAATCAAACAGATTCAAACTGATGGTGGCAGTGAATATTTCTTTCTCAAAAATCTTCCTCAAATAATTCATAGAAAATCCTGTCCTCATACTCCAGAACAGAACGGTATCGCAGAGAGAAAACACAGACATGTAGTTGAATTAAGCTTATCAGCGATGAATCATGCATCCATTCCTCTCAGATTCTGGCCTGAAATTTTTACCAGTGCAGTATTCATTATAAATCGAGTTCCATCAACCTCTTCCACCAAAAATGCTTCTCCTTTCAAATCCCTTTTTAAACATGATCCAGATTACTCATTCTTTCGGGTGTTAGGATGTGAATGCTTTCCTCATCTCCGTTCGTATAACACACACAAACTCCTTCCCAGAAGCAAAACTTGTGTGTTTCTCGGTTACAACTCTCAGTACAAAGGATATTTATGCTTGGATATTGAATCTGATAGAGTTTTTATCAGCAGACATGTACGATTCAATGAAATTAAATTTCCATTCAAGCAACACTTGTTCTCTACACCACAAATACCATCCTCTCCTAATCTACCCCTGAATATTATCTCTTCCAAATCAAACTTTCAATATAATAATCCACCAAATCAAAGCCCATCTCCACTAAATAATTTACCACTAAATAGCCCACCAAATCAAAGCCCATCCCCACTAAATAATTCACCACTAAATAGCCCACAAACTCAACGAAGCCCAATACAAAATCCAATTCCACCTTCCTCTCTCGTCTCTCCTACCTCTCATATACCTTCTTCCCCAATTCCCAATACCACAGATACAACTCAAAACATTCACCCAATGCTTACAAGAACAAAGACGAACTCGCTCAAACCGAAAATTCTAGAGGATTTTGTAACTTACTCCAATGAACTAATTCCTTCTTTCTTTGAGCCTTCAACTTATTTACAGGCAAACAAGTACTCTCACTGGCAAGAAGCAATGCAAGCTGAAATTGATGCGCTACAAGCAAACTCCACATGGGATTTAGTTCCTCCCAATCCGAATTATCATGTAATCCCGTGTAAATGGGTTTATCGAGTCAAGCATCGAGCCGATGGATCATTGGAGAGGTACAAAGCTCGCCTTGTAGCTCAAGGCTTCAAGCAAGAAGACGGGGTTGATTATGCCGAGACCTTCAGCCCGGTAGTGAAAGCAACAACAATCCGAACCGTACTCTCCATTGCAACAGTAAACAAATGGAAAATCCACCAAATCGATATCAATAACGCCTTCCTCCATGGCGATCTCCAAGAAGAAGTCTTTCTCTCTCAACCTCCCGGATTCACAGATTCACATCGACCGAATTATGTCTGCCGGCTTCGAAAAGCACTGTACGGCCTAAAACAAGCCCCACGGGCATGGTTTTCCAAACTGCAGTCAGCACTCACATCTCTTCAATTCACCTCCTCAAATTCAGACCCCTCTCTCTTCATACACCACTCTCCTCAAGCGACCACATGGATGCTTATCTATGTCGACGATATCATAATAACTGGGACAAATCAGGCTCACATTGATTCGGTTATCTCCTCTCTAAATACCAAATTCTCAGTCAAGTATCTTGGTGAACTTACATTCTTTCTCGGAATAGAATGCAATACCAATTCATCCGGTTTGCATCTCTCTCAAACGAACTATATCAAAAACATTATCTCTAAGGCCAAAATGCAACACTCTAAATCCGCCCCAACACCAATTGCCACTGGAGTACCATTATCTAGATTCTCTGGTGATCCATGCTCCGACCCCAACCTTTATCGAAGCATTGTAGGCTCTCTTCAATATGCCACAATAACAAGACCAGAAATCTCTTTCGCCGTAAGCAAAGTCAGCCAATTTATGCATCAACCCACTGACAAGCACTGGTCTGCTGTCAAACGAATACTACGCTATCTTCAAGGATCTCTGTACCACGGGTTGATGATTCACTCTTCCTCTGATCTCACAATTCATGGATATTCAGATGCAGATTGGGCCGGTTGCCCTGACGACCGTCGTTCCACATCTGGATTCTGCATATATCTTGGAAGAAACCTCATTTCTTGGAGTTCGAAGAAACAAGCGACTGTTTCTCGCTCTAGCACAGAAGCTGAGTACAAATCTATGTCTTCTGCTGCAGCAGAAATTACATGGATCCAATTTCTCCTCAAAGATCTCTCCATTAAACCTACAACTACTCCCGTGCTCTGGTGTGATAATGTCGGTGCGACATGTCTTGCTGAAAATCCAGTATTTCACGCAAGGACAAAACATATAGAAATAGATCACCATTTTGTTCGTGAAAAGGTCCAATCAAATCAATTAGCAGTCCGCTTTGTGAGCTCTCAAGACCAACTAGCAGACCCTCTCACCAAACCTCTAGCATCTCCACGACTGCTACTGCTCAGGACCAAACTCAACGTGATTCCATCGCCGTTGAGTTTGAAGGGGGGTGTTAAAGAAGATGACAGTTAGAACGCTAGATAGATTATGACTATAGCTATATTATTCATGTAACTGTGTTAGCTTTCATATAACGAGTCATACGATAGAATAGACAAGAAGAATAATCTCAGTAACTAACAATACAGGCTGTATTGACACCTGTATAGTACTGTGTGGAAAGAATCATGATATAATGATTGTAAAGAGGAAAGAGAAACATAATACAAAATAATATATTCTTCTTCTTTCTTTTTGTCTACTACTCTTGTTATTTTCATTAATGGTGTTTCACTGAGAGTTCATTCAGAGGTTACGGAAACATGCTTATGTCATTGAAGCTGCAGCAAATTAAGCAAATTCATTTCATCTTCTCGAATTCGGTGATTCATCTCATTTTTGCATAAAAAAATCCTCATGACTCCCAGTTAGGACCTGTGTATTTTCTCTCTCGATCCCTCTCTCTCTCTCTGTCTCGATCTCCATTATCTTCATTTTTTTAATGTATGATTAGCCAGCCCTCTAAGCCAAACTGATGTTGATGGGTCGGTCCTCAGGTCACATCACCCCTTACCCTTTCCCTTTCGTTCATGGGGTATCTTTGGAAATTTTTAGCTTGCCCCCAAATTTCACCAAATCACATGTGTTGTTTGTAATTGACAAATGAATTCCGGTGTCTCTCCTTACTTTTCAGTTTTTTTTTTAATGCTAATTTTTTAACAAAAAGTCTACAAACACATAAATTATCCACCGATACATTTTCTATGAACAAATAAGCTATATATATAAGTGTACATCAATAATTAAATATTTCACAATTAAATATTACACGTTACTATATTTAAAAATAATTTATGATAATATTTTACGACACACTTTTTATTTAACTATTTATAATATATATAAAATATTATTTTATTAAATAAATAGTACATACAATTTCATATTGCTTTTTAATTTTTTACATAAAAAAATTTGTATAAAAATATCATATAATATATTATAGAATAGTATAACAAATATCATAATATAACATTATCAAATAGTATAATGTAAAATATTATTTATTTATTAGTTTATTGAATAAATTGAAATATAAACTAAATTGTGTGAGTATTTTGGTTCAAAAAATAATAATTTGAATGAAAATTAAAGAATGAAATGTAGGAGTTATTCAGGCAAGCCTAGACTTTTGTGATATTTTTTAATTGTGCTCAATGTACTTTTTATGCCTATAATATATATTTAATTTTGACTTTTTGAAACATACATCATTAAATTTTTAGATATATCAAACAAAATTATATGGACTAGGAAGAAAACTCGCGCTTCGCTGCGAATATTTGCAATATATTTTAATACATATAGTTTGTTTTGTCGATAATAAAAATAAAACATAGTAAAAAAAGACATTACTACGTGTAGATACAAATACAAAAAATGCACATATTACATAAAAAGATGAAGTATTTAATGAGCTTGTAAAGAAAACATGACAAATAATTTTTTTTCTATAATAAAAATAAAACATAGACAAAAATGATATTACTAATGTATATAACATTACTACATGTAGACATGTAGATTAAAAAGAAATGTTGAATAAAAAAGGAGATGAAGTAATATAATGAGGTTGGAAAGAAAAAATATGAAATTTTGGATGAATGTAAATTAAATACGGGCCCTATAATTAAAGGAAAGAAAAAAAGTATATAATATAAACAAAACATAGCCAAAACGACATTAGTAAATGTAGATAACATTAGTACATGTATGCAAATTAAATATGAACCCTATATTTAAAGGAAAGAAAAAAAAAAGTATGCAACTTTACATTAGTATATATTTAGATAACATTAGTACATTTAGACACGTAGATAAAAATAAAACAAAAGAAACATGTTACACAAAAAAAGATACGAAGTAATATAATGAGGTTGGAAAGAATTTTTTTGATATAATATCATCAAACAAAGATGAAAATTATTAAATAACATATTGATTCGATATAATATCATAAAATAAATTAATGAATATCATCTAACAAATTTGAAACAAATATGAAAATTATTAAATAACATATTGATTTGATATAATATCATAAAATAAATTAATGAATATCATCAAACAAATATGAAAATTATTAATAACATATTGGTAGAAATACTATACAAATACATGTTGAATACGAAGTGAAGAAAAAAAGTTAACAAAAAACACATTATATAAAGAAAAGAAGATGAAGTAATATAATGAGGTTGGAAAGAAATTTTTGATATACCAAGTGAAGGAAAAAAGTAAAAAAAAAAACATGTCACATAAAAAAAAGGATGAAGTAATATAATAAGGTTGGGAAGAATTTTTTTGATATATTATTATTATCATATAATAAATTTATGAATACCATAAAACAAATATGAAAATTATTAAATACTTTACAAATACACGTTGAATACCAAGTAAATTTTTTTGATATATTACCATAAAATAAATTAATGAATATTATAAAACAAATATGAAAATTATTAAATATCATATTGGTAGAAATACTACAAATACATATTGAAAGTTTTTTTTTATATATGTTATCATAAAATAATTTAATGAATATTATAAAACAAATATGAAAATTATTAAATACCATATTGGTTGAAATACTACAAATACATATTGAAAGAAATACTAAAATAAATATGAAAATATAATATGATAGAAAGTCAAATAGGTGATGTGGCTCATTGTGGAAGTTCAAAACCATCTTCTATTTAAAGGGAGATAAAAAAAAAATTTATATATGTTATCATAAAATAAATTAATGAATATTATAAATAAAATATGAAAATTATTAAATACCATATTGGTTGAAATACTACAAATACATATTGAAAGAAATACTAAAATAAATATGAAAATATAATATGATAGAAAGTCAAATATGTGATGTGGCTCATTGTGGAAGTTCAAAACCATCTTCTAATTAAAAAGAGATAAATTGGACATTTTTAAGAAATGTGAGATATATTTTTTAACTACAATATATTTTTAATTGTGTGTTATTCGTTTATATATATATATATATATATATATATATATATATATATATATATATATATATATATATATATATATATATATATCTCATGCATCCAAAGGTATAATGGTAGGTTAGATCGACTTTTCATCGACTGGTAGACATAACATCTAAAAATATAAACAAACATGCATTGTATCTCAAAAAAAAAAAAAAAAAAAAAAAAAAATATATATATATATATATATATATATATATATATATATATATATATATATATATATATATATATATATCTTTTCGATACGTCAAATACATTTTAAAATATGTGATAATACATTTTTAATTGCAAATATATCTTTTGAAAAATAGTTTTATTTTAAACGTTTGATAAATTTTTTTGAATAACATAATATTCTTTTACATGACATTGTATAATTTTAATAGAATTATATCTTTCTAAGAATATTCAGTATATATTCTTCTAATAGAAATTCATAGTATGTTTTTAATTGATTTTTCTGCACAATCATTATATTTCTTTAATACAAGTGTATACGTTTACGTAATTATTATTAATAACCCCGTGAAAAAACACCACATGCCACCCCCTTTCTTGGCAGAGGACGGGCTGTCGAACATTCCGACGACAATTAATCGGCGCCATCATAATTAACATGAGTAATAAACACTTTACTTAGCATATTACATATAGTTAAATAACATTTATAACAATTGACATGTTTTAATTAATATACGTTATATGTTAATTATGTGTCATTTGTTATTTGATACGTTAGTTAATTATGTTAATTAATATATAGTGGATGTCGTGGTGGAATCTGGCACATGATAAATGGCCTCTTTATTTTTGTAACTCGCAAATTTATTTCTCTTAGGGGCTGTTTGGCGTCGAGAATTTTGAGCCAGAACAGAACTAACAATGTCTGCAAAACACAATTCTCTGTTTGGCACAAGAAAAAAGAAAGAACTATAAAACCCTGGTCTCCCAAAACTCCCCAAATTTCGCTCCAAGAAAATTCAGAGCGCCAAGGTGCGTCAAAATAAAATTTGATATTTTGAAAACAATTAAGATAATACTCGCGATAGGCTGCAAGTATTGTAATTACACTTTCCTTTCTAATATGAAATATTATTAATGACAATATTATCTCAAAATAAAATTACAAATAATAATCTCATCGTATTTTTATATAAAAAAATTACTATATGATAACCTTGTATATATTTAATGTGAATTTTATGTTATACTAGTAAATAACTCATATATTAATTCATATATTGGTGATATTGTATTGTATCTTGTATAATAGTGAAAATATTAAAAAAAATAACTGACATGGAAATTTTACTAAAATGTGATATCATGTTTTCAAGTGCACATTCTACTATCGACAAGATACTATTGAACGAATTCAATTTATCAAGACCACATCTTATCTATAGCAGCATATGAATTCTATTTGGATTATAGAAAATTAACTCGACTTAACAATGTAGATTATATAATTGTACTTGTGTGTTGTATTTCAATGCGAAAGATATGTAAGTCTGATGATTAAGAACTCGTAGTTAAGTTTGATATTATGGCGAGAATTTTACAGAATAAAAATCTATGATGACATTTTTCTAGCTTATCAAAACTTACTGTTTTACATGTCCACACCCAAATATCAAATATTAATATTACAGACAGACAATAAAAGTCATAACGAAAAATGATATCTTCACCTCTTACAAACAAGAAATCAATCATGAAAAACTACATAAAAATTACATTTTCATCTTGCACTGGGACCCGATGCATCCGCCACTTGGCCAACATAACCCATTTCAAAACCACTGTCAGTACTCACATTACTAAACAGATTATCATTCCTCGAATAATTATGCCGTCCTCCTGTACTCTCTGAAACAACATTATGACTTCCTTGCGAAGACATTTCCAAATCAAAGCTTTCTTTCAACTCGGCAACTACAATTGTCATGTTCGGCCTCTTAGTAGATTGATCGGTGCATTTAAGCCCTAATTCAGCAACCTTCCAAATAGAGTTTATATCGTATTGATTCCCCATTCTTGGGTCGATTACGCTCTCTATGTTTCCTTTGGATAGCTTTTGACGCACCATGTGCGCCAAGTGGCCTTCTTGTGGGATAATAGGAGGTTTCCCTGTGACCATCTCTAACAGAACAACTCCAAAACTGTACACATCACTTTTTTCACTCAGCTGTGAAGTCGAATAATAACTGCAAATGCCCCCAAAAGAAGAAAATTGAAATTAACTTTATAAGTTTTTATTAACTAATTAATTTTTTTGTTTTTATTTTTACTCTGGATCTAAATATCCCGGGGTTCCAACAATTCTGGTTGAGACATGAGAGTTAGTGCCATCACCATCGAAAGCTCTGACCAATCCAAAATCAGCAATTTTTGCCTCGAGATTAGCAGTTAGAAGAATATTGTTGGTTTTCACATCTCTGTGGACTAGTGCCGGACTGCACGACTTGTGGAGATACTCCAGTCCTGTTATTTTTTATATCAACAAATTTTAATGATTAAGAAAAAAAAAATTATTTGCTCGTTAATGAGTACGAATTAAATGAAGATTCTCGTACCTTGTGCGGATTCATGTGCGATCCTCAAACGTTGTTTCCATGAAAGTGGTCTAACATTATCTGCAATGGATTGTTGAGAATATAATTAGGAGATACTATTAAGCTTAATTTACTTTTGGAACGATCATAAAACTAATATTTAAAATATAACAACCTCCAAGTTTATCTTGTAGTGTTCCTTCAGGCATAAACTCATAGACAAGTGCCATGTATTCAGCCTCCATGCAATAACCAACTAGAGCCACCAAATTCTTGTGATGAACAGTCGTTAAATTTTTAGCCTACATAACAACTCAAAAATGAGACTATTGAACATAATCAAATATTTAGAAACTAACATTTAAATTACCTCAGCAACAAACTCTTTAAACCCTTGAGAAGATTTCTCGTTACGCAACTTCACGGCGACTTGTTTACCATTTTCTAAAGAGCCCACATACACACTACCAAACCCTCCGGTGCCGATATTATTTTGAAAATTGTTTGTAATTATTTGTAACTCGCTAAAGCTGAATTGTCGACTTTCAAAATTAAATACATTGTCTTCATTACCATGCATTCCTTTTGTATCTTTTCCATTGTTATATCCATAACTTGCCATATGACTATTTACTAAGGGCGTGCTTCCTTGATGTCCATGATACGCTGTGTTTATACTTATGTCTGTTCATAAAACAAATCAAATATAAATTTACAATATTATTTTACTTGTAAAGAGAAATTACTTACTTGTTTTTGCATTCTTTCGGTGCAAAAATAGAATTATTGCCCCAACAATGAGTAATAGTACAATCACCACCACTACCACTACCACTATAATTATAACTGGACTCTTTTTTTTCTTGCTGCATCCGCTTCCTTCACAATGGCTAGAACTTGCTACAGTCCTAAATTGTATTAAAAGAAGATATAAAGATATCTTTTAATTAAAATAATTTTAATTTAAAAATTGGGGAAGAAAGGACGAACTTGACTGTGAGGGCTCCGTTATCTTTTCTTTTCTGAAGACCAGGAGTAAGTGTGGTAGAAAGGTTGGTGTTACCTGACAAATCCCTGAAAATTAACCGACACAAATATTTTGTGAAATGGAGTAGAATTACTAGTTATTTAAAGTAAATTATTATTATGAGCTTTTAATTCTTACAAAAATGTAAGTGATAATAATTGATCTAGAGAACTCGGAATCGAGCCAGATAGTTTGTTGCCAGATAAATCCCTGAAGGAACATAAAATATATTGGCCAATTAAATTTATTTCCAAAAAAGGGCAAATAAATTGAGATTAGTAGAATAAGATCATACAATGACTTGAGAGAGGTTAAATCACCAAAAGCAGATATTATCGCACCTGTCAATCCAATGGATGCTAAATTTCTAATAAAATAAAAACTCAGATTAAATTTTTTATGACAATAAAAGCAAAATATATCATAATTCATTCCTACAAAAATGGAAAAAAATAAATACTCACAAGCCAGTTATCCGTGGAACATTGGAAGAACTGAGGTTACAAGTTACCCCGGTCCAACCTAAGCCTGTAGGAACACATGGATCACCACTCCATCCTTTGCTCACATTATAATTCGCCTTGATTGCATTTATTGCAACAACTATATTCATTAAAAATTCAATTAGCAATTAATGCACCACATTAAAAACAAATTATTATTAACATCTATGTATACTACATACCATCTTGAGACTCGGTAGGCAACAAATAGAGGGGCATGATCATGTACAACTCAACCGCATTGAGTAAAGGCGCAAGAGTCGATCTATTCGTACTCCGAAGCGACGCATTATACTGAGTCACGGCAGTTTGCGTATACGATGTCCAATATGCATCGAGATATTTCGGAACATATGCAGTCTCAAACACCTTATGTCCATTCGCGTAAAAATAAAACTCTCTAAAATCCTTGGTTGTTAATACCTCGATCTCGGAGACGTGGAGAATGAGGAAGAAGAGGGTCGAGGTGTTGTCGCTGGACCAGGATAAATCGAGAGAGTCGGTGACTTTGGTGGGAGTCACGGCTGTCTGGAGAACTGTCGATGGGGTATCGAAATCGGTGTCGGGGGTAATAACAGAGGTGGTACTTATATCCGTCCATGAATCTTCCGTGTAGTTTAACCATTGCCTATCATGTGGATCATCCGGATACCTGATCCATGAGAAACATTGGTAAATATCATATATACACCCCTACAAAATATAAACAATAAATGATTTGTATACCTTACTAAGGAGTTGTTAATTGAGCCCAAGTTTTTTCTAAAAGAGAGATCCAAAGATTGGGTGGAATTTGCAAATGAATACATGGTTGTCTTTAGCGGTCTTAATTCTAGGGAAGAAATAAAAGGAGTTCCGGACCCCGTATTCACAAGACAAACTTGTATGAAATCATCCAAAGCAACGTTAATAATTTCATAAGAATAAAAATAATCTGGCCGAGCAAGCACAACAGTACGCCAAAAATTAACTCCCAAGTAAATATCGAAAGTTGGGAGTTTATTCAACCCGTCGTAATTTCCATACATGAATGTTGCTCTCACCAAATACTTGTTTCCTTGCGTAACGGGCTTTAACGTGTAACAATTTTTTGTGAAATTTGGAAAACTTCGGAGATTTTCGAGGTATTTGTATTGGTCGTACACGGTGAATTTACCCGAGATTTCCTTGTTGATTCCTGTGTCGATGTATTTGTCGTCAGAGTCGTATGTTAATCCCGTGAAGGAATCGATGTAATTGGTCTTGCTGTCAATACCGCAATTTATGCTTATAAACCCTGCAACGAATAAATTGTAAGAATTTACAGTTGCACAAAAAGGAAAATGAAGTTAGAGATTACGGTTTACCGGTTTGGCTGCGAACTTGAAATTGGAACTCTGACAATGTCAGAATTAGAATCAAGAATGAGAGAGCCATTGTTTTCATGCTGTAGAAAGGAGCCATATATCTTCAAATGAGTAACTTCAACTCTCTACTTCCTTTTAAGTAGGGATTAACGTACAGTGTGTTTCTGTACTTTAGTGATTAACTGACCAATTCTAGTCTAATGGTGATTAGCATTCAAAAAATCAATGATGTTCAATTTTTGAAGTCAAGTCAATGCCCACATGCAAAAAACAAAAGGGAAAGTCAATGATGTATCAATCATCCACATGCATATATTTCTTCTAAGAGATATTTTATCGTATCGCCACCCTGTTAATATTTCCCTCTTGTGTGATAATAAAGATCACATGGTCTTGATTTTGAGGAAATTATATGAAACAGACATGCCAAATTTCAGAGGAGCATTTCATCCAGCACCTCTTATGCACTATTGACATGCCAACTGCCAAGATAAGCTTCAAGATTGCAAGGCCCCTATCATTGTTTGATTAATTTCAAAGAGAATCTCGCGGTATAACTTTCTGAGAAATTTACCCCTGAATTGTTCTAAAAAAATGTCTTCATTTTGAATATATAATTAATTATTAATGAAATTAGAGAGGAGACTTTCATCAAGCACCAACCAAGCAATATTAAAATCAAGGCCACGACGATACATTTTTAAGATCATGCTTACCTCCCTTTATTTTTCAATTAACGAGTCCATGTTTGCTCGATTTTAAAATAATTCAACCATCTCATGGTGAAGAAATTGTTCAATAATCGGGATTATAGAATTCAAAGACAACCGTATATATAATATACTAATGATTTCATACCTCCACTTGATAGTGATTTCCATGTTCCAACCTCAAAGTACCAGTACCGCTAAGTTCCAACCTAATTTCTGTACGTCTTCCTTCCAAGTTGGTACCCTCGTAGGGTCAACCATAACACCGTACTGTCGTTCATTCCTGAACAATCTACATGAACATCCAGGGACTAAAACGGAATAAGATATTAGGAGGGCCAAAGTAACGGAGAATTCTTTTTATTTATTGGGCTGACAAGGAGCCGAGCTGAGCAGAACACATGTCAGCTCGAGTTCGGCTCGAGTCTAACTACTCGAACCGGCTCGGTTCGACTCGACATCAGGGTTCGAGCTACACAACTCAATTCGAACTCGGTTCGAAAGAAGTTCGAGCCAGCTCGAACTAGAACTTGAAAAAATGATCCGAACCGAAAAAACGACTCGACCCGTCCGAATCCGAATCTGATCCGAACCGAAAAATGTTTAAAAGACAACGGTCCGAATCCGAAACCGAACCCGAATAATTCGAACCCGAAATTGAACCGAACCCGAATAACCCGAAACCCGAATGACCCGAAACCCGAATGATCCGAACCCAAAATCGACCCAAAATCAAATGATCCGAAATCCGAATGACCCGAACCCAAAATCAAACCGAAATCGAATAATCCGAACCCGAATTATCCGAATCTGGAATTATCTAAAACACGAGATACTTGCTAAATGCTCCGCATGACATTTTTTATTTTTATATAAATTTCTTGTAATAATTAACATCACATAAAGTATTAATAAAATAATATCATGTATATCAAAAAAATTTAGTCTTCTTCCGCATTTTTCTGAATATTAAATATTTGTTTGAGATGCCAAAAGAAATTAACATCCAACATACATACATGACAACTATAAATTCTACTAATATTTAATATCAAATTATAAATACAATAAATAGACAGTAACGTAAATATTACTTAAGTTTGTATCAATATATAAATTCAAAAAACAAGTACCTTAACAATCATTCAAAAACTAATTATAATCATTACAAGGCAAAAATTAATAATTATCCAAATAAAATTCATTATAACAAAAGTATAGTCCATATTTGCAAAATCCATTCATCTTTCATGTTTTAAATATCTGAAAAATGAGAATTGAAAATCACAATGTTAAGAAAAAAATATTGACAAAACGATTAATAATTCTAATTACCTTACTAGTTAATGGATAATTTGGATAACTCGATGCTTATGTCTTCTCCAACAATTTTCTCCACCACAGTAGAACTATTTATTATAAAAGAAAACAGATTACCATATATTTCCATTCTAACTTAACAATAAATTGAAATCTTTAAATTTAGCATAATATTCAATTCAATTTCAAATGTATTTTGTTCATATTTTATTGAATTAAAAATATTGTCATACCTTCATATCCATATAGGGCATGTTTGATTTGAAGGATTTGGGTGGAGATGTATTTCAAAATACAGGATAAGCTCAAAATCATTTGCTTGATTTCATGGTGTATTGTATTTCAAACCGTTTATCCATGTATTTCGTCATCTATCTAAAATTTTGATATTTCATCAATGTTGCGTGGATACTTCAAAAAACGAACCGTACCCGTATCGGATACGTATCGGATACGGATATGCCACCGATACGGCACCGATACATATCCGATACACCACGTGGCGTATCGGACTATTTTAGTATATAAATTTGAACCGATACATTTCCGATACGGCACGATACGTTTCCGATACGGCTGGATACGGTTCCGATACGACGAGATACGGTTCCGATACGGCTGACCCATTCTTTTTTGTTTTTTTGTCCAATTTAAAAATACCCGATACTTTTACTATTCAATAGTATTTTACATCACATATTTTTTATTTTATTTATTCGTAAAATATCCAAATCGATATTACAACATCTTAATTTTTATAATAATTTAACAAAATTATTTAAATATATATTAATTATATTAAAATAATATTAAATAATATACATATATAACGTATCGTATCCTATAATTTTCAAGAAATGCCGTATCGCCGTATCCGTATCGTATCGGATACGATACTCGTACCCGTATCCGTGCAACATAGTATTTCATTCTTTGTATTTTCTTATCCATGTAATCTAATATTATATAATATAATCTAATTGTCATATCATGGAAAATATATTCTTGTATAATATAGTGCAATATAATATAATATAATATAATATAATATAATGTAATATAATGTAATATAATTTAATATAATATAATACATTATAATCTAATCTAATATTATACAATATAAGATAATATAAAATAATCTGATATAAAATAAAATAAAATAATATTATACAATACAATATAATATAAAATAATCTAACACAAATTAAAATAAAAAATATAATATAATATAATATATTATAAAGTAATATAATATGTTATGAAAAACATAATAGAATACAATAGAATAGAATATCATTTAATATAATATAAAACAATGTAATATAATAAAATATAATATAATATAATATAAAACAATACAATATAATATAACACAGTATATAATATAATATAATATAATATAATATAATATAATATAATATAATATATATAAAACAGTATAATATAATATAATATAATATAATACAAAAAATATAATATAATATAATATAAAATAAAATAAAACAATATAATATAAAACAATATAATATAATATAAAATAATATATACAAAACAATATAACATAAAATAAAAATAGTATAATATAATATAATATAATATAATATAATATAATACAATATAAAACAATAATATAATATAATATAATGAAAATAAGATAATATAAATAATATATTATAATATAATATATTGTAAAGTAATATAATATAATACGAAATAGTATCATATAATTAATAGAATATAAAAAGTTATAACATAATAAGAAAATATTAAAATATTAAAATCATGGATTTTGTACCAAATAATCAAACAAGGGATTTAATATACATGATTTCAAAATACAGCAAATAAAGAACCCACATGGATTATCAAATACATGGATAGTCATATACATGTATATTCATGTATATCAAAATCCCCCAAATCAAACATATCCATAACCAACTACGGGTGATAACCAATACTTTCGCAGTTTTAGGTAAAAGTGAACTTCTCCATTTGGTCAAAGTTCGACCACCCATACTAAAGAATGATTCGGAAGCACGGTCATGATAGGTATAGTTAAGATCAATACTAGTGTAATTTGTAACAATCGGACTTAATTATATTTCTACATATGGGTTGAATAAAATAATTACTCGTGTAAGAAACTATATCACGAAAAACTCCATGCTCGACCATTGAAAACGGATAAGCATGGCGAAAGATCGCACCGGACATCTTCACACGGAAAACAACTTGATCAATTTTACTACTATTCTTAGCTTGGCTCGCTTCGATATCGACCGGGCGATCTTTGCAACTATTAATATGACGAAGCAAATTGGAGGTTCCGGTTCTAACTTCCGTAACATAAAGCTTTCCACAATACATGCATATTGTTTTTTTTTCTCCTTCGACCTCAACTTCGGTGATCCCGGTCCAAGCATTAGATCTCATTTTTTTTCTATTTAGCGCTTAAGTAAACATCATTGGTATCCATTGTTTAATTAGTTTTTCACTAACCTATAATAACATATAACAATATGTTAATTATAATAAAGTCCATGAATAAATATTTATTTGTTAAAAAAACTAATGAAGTCCATCTCATATAATAACAACCCTCGATTCTTCTTTTAAAGATAGAAAAAACAAAAATGTGAGATAGAAAAAACAACCCTCAATCTGTTAGTTCCAAGCACTTCTTCCAAAGAAATTAATTTCTGACTGGTACACCAGAGAGGAGACCAATGATTTAAAACAAAGAAACAAAACCTGAAAATGAAAAGAAAAATTCCAAAGAAAATAATTTCTGTTAGTTATAAGCATTTCTTCCAAAGAAACTAATTGAAAGAAAAATATGTTTAATCAATATTTTCAGAAACAAAGAAACAAAATTGAAAGAGACAAAGAAACAAAATCGAAAAAACACATACAAGGGATCTAATAAAGAAACTAATTTCAAGAACAATGTAAAACAAAGAAACTAAAATTACCTAAATTGAAGAAATCGTGAGATTGTGTGGGGTGGTAATCGTGAGATTGTGTGCGGTGGTTCTCATTCTCCACTTCTCCTCAGTAGAAAAAAATGAGGGGTCTTTCTCTCTTACTTTGGCTTGCAAAGAAAGAAAAAGTTTAGTTACGAAAATTATATCTTATTTATAAAACGAACAAAAATGGAAACATGAGAGTGAGTCAGGTAGACTACAAATAATTTGATCTACTAAATATTAATTAAATAATCACTATTTGATTAAGTGGTCATTATTTGATCCACTAAAAATAATTTGACCCAATTGATTAACAAAAATAAATCGATGGTTATTAATCTGTATTGATTATTATTAACCGTATAGTTCTCCAAGAAATTATTAAAATATATAATTATAAAGAAATCATTGCTTCCAAAAAGGGACAAGTCGTCATGTTAATATGGACCGTTTGATCTTGATCAAATTCCAATTAGTCGATTCTTTATTTGAACGTGGTACATATAAACTAACTAATGTTAAAATTACACGAGCCTAGGTCTATTGCGAACCAAATTCATTCATATTTTTTTGTCTGAATTAAATATGAAATATTTTCAACACAAAAACCCTCAATTTTTTAGGATATTGTAAAAAAACCCTATCTTTTTGGAAACTCAAAAAAAAACCCTCTACCAAACTTTTATTACAAATACTAGAAGGATTAAAACTATCCATACATGGTGTTAAAAAAATTTAACCAAAATATTTTTTTATTTACATATGTAGTAATTAAAAAATATATTATTTTTATTAATTTTAAAAAATTCCTAAAAAAACTTAGCATATAATAATTAAAAAAATATAATTATTATATGTTATATTTATATAATTTTAATATTTCATTCATTATATATATTTAATTTTTATTTTTTGTTTTCCTGAAAAACTGACGTAAAATAATAATAAAATGAACAACAATATTAAACGAACATCTTGCAAATATTTAAAAAATAAAATATCATCAAACTATTAACAAAATACATAAAAGGTGAATGAAAATAAAAAACTAGATGTTTAGACAGATATTTTTCTATTAATATATTTTCAAGGTGTTTATTTATTGTTGTTTATTTTATTATTATCTGATGTTAATTTTTCATGAATAATAAATGAAATATTAAAATTATATAAACACAACTTGTAATAATTTTGTTTGATTGAAATCACTACATGTTAAAAAATGTTTATAAATTTTCTTAAAATTAATAAAAAATAATACAAAAAATATTTAATTACTACATATAAAAATAGAAGGGTATGTTGGGCAAAAAAATAGTTAATATCATTCATGCTTAATTTTGACCCTCATAGGAGGTATAAAAAGCACATCAAATCTCATATTTTAAAATAATTTATCGAGTAATTATTTTATTGGATCTATTCCTACTTCAATTAATTTTAAATATCATTACTAGTTTTTTTTTCTTAAAATAATATCCTAAATTAATTTTTCATATTTGTAGAAATTTGACCAAAAATCAATTGATTGGAGATCTCTCTTCTGGATTTAGGAACTTGAGAAAGTGTTCAAGTCTTTTAAATATGTATTCCAATTCCATTGCGTTATTTCTTATATATTTAATTATGTATTATATGAAATTATATTATTTTGCATAGACATATTATATATTTTGTTATCTGGAAATGAAAAGAACTGAGCCAATTACAAAATTTAGATTCCTTGTAAGTCTCAATTTTCATAATTTTGTTATGAATTAAAGTAAATTTTCATTAATTAAAATTATAAATTATATATTTGTTATTTTATTCTCATAAATGAACTAATTTTAAATATAAATTCAGTTTTTTGGGAAATCCACTGCTTAATTTATCCTACTCAGACTCATTTTGCAATAACACTATCAACCCTTCTAAAGGTACAATAAAAGAACTAAAATAATTTTTTTTAAGATAATTTTCTAATTAATTAACTAAAATAATTAATTAAAATATTTTTAAAACCGAAACGATCCGGAACCGAACGACCCGAAAACCGAAACGATCCGGAACCGAACGATTCGAAAACCGAAACGATCCGGATACGAACGATCCGAAAACCGAAACGACCCGGAACCGAACGACTCAAAAATCGAAATGATCTGAAACTGAACAACCCGAAAACCGAAATGACCCGAAACCGAACGGCCCGCGACCCGAATGACCCGATGACCCGAATGACCCCGAACCAGAAATGATCCGAATCCGAAATGACTTGAACCCGAAATGACCCGACACAAACTCAATCTGACCCGCCGATTGCCACCTCTAGCTCGAGCTAGCTCGAATATTATTCTAAAATAAAAATCACCGAAAATCATAAAAATCATAAAAATCACAAATATCACAAATATTCACAAAAAACATACAAATTACAAAAATCACAAAATGCATAAAAAATCTACAAATGCCATAAATAACATTTATAGTAAACACGGTCTAACAACAAATATAAATAATACTCCCAAATAAACTAGCATGATCCTACAAATGAAGATAGTTCATGGAACCAAGTTCCTCCTTTGCAACAACCTGAAAATTTAAATTCAAATTATTTTAGTGTTGATCAGAAGAAAAAAAATGATTGAACTATAAAATCAAAATTTCAAAAATATTGTATATTTTGAAATCGCACCACCTTAATTTAAACCTATGAAATGGGATATGCTTTCAACACCAACTTGCTCATATGCAAGTTAATCCTACAATGAACTTGACAATTTATTTCATGAGAACATGCTGCCACGAAGTATAAATAATCATAAATTGCCTATCACTAAACTGGATAATACTAGTTTTAATTTTAAAAAACAAAATGCCATAAACATAAACTAATCATATCCTGAATTTTCATATGTATATATTTGACAAAAAGACTTTTTTCAAGATAGATTAAGCTTGTACTTTGGATCAATGCTTATTGAAATATGGTGATTATGGGATTGCCATGTCTGTGTGTTCTATTGGCTTTCTTCTCCCTTGCATGCTCTGCTTATGGCCAATCTAGTACTGAAGGTTTCTCTCTCTCGCTCTCCTTAATTTTGATAGAATCTCATTTTCATTCTCGATTGTAGGTTTTGTAAGTATAGATTGTGGAGTTTCTAGTGGGTATAGTTATGTTGACAAAACAACAAAGATAACATATGTATCAGATGATCAATTTATCGATACCGGAGTCAACTCTGAAATCGCAAATAGTTATATGGGTGGTGCTTCTTATCAAGATCAAACTGTTAGAAGCTTCCCAACCGGAGACCGTAATTGCTATACCCTCAACGTTACAAAAGGAAACAAGTACCTTCTGAGATCAATTTTCATGTACGGAAACTATGATGGACTTAAAAGTGCGCAAACAAACAAACCGTTATTATTCGATCTCCATTTAGGAGTTGACAAATGGAACACCGTCAAAATTCCCGATTCATCAACCGAATATAGAATGGAGGCTATTACGGTTGCTGAAGTCAACACCTTATCTATTTGCCTAATAAATACAGGTCACGGGACACCGTTTATATCTGCGTTAGAAATGAGACCATTAATTAGCTCATTATACCCAGAATCCGTATCTGGCTCTTCTATCTCCTTTCTCTACAGGTTCAATTATGGAGCAACCACAAACCAAATAATCAGGTCACTCCGATTCTCCGACCCTAACCATTTTCTAACTGACAAACCCCTTTTTACTACCTTTAACCCTTACATTGTAATTTTCATATTATTTTCACAGATATCCAGATGATCCGTTGGACCGTATTTGGGATCCGTACCCAGATAGCTCCTCTGACTGGAAAACGCTTTCGGTTGCATCAAATGATTCTGCTTTCATAAGAAATTTAGCAGCTGACAATTACCAAGCCCCAGTAGCAGTTTATAAGACGGCTGTCGCCCCTACAAACTCCCCCAACATGACTTTGTTACAATGGATCCCGGAAAATGTCTCCACTGCATACTACTCTCACTTTTTTCTCTGCGAGCTCGAGAAGACAAGTGCATTGAGGCAGTACACTATCTACCTCAATGAATATTTGTACTTTTCTTTGACATTACCCCCGTACCTCGAAACGACATACATATTCAGCACTAAAGCATTGTCATTTGATCGCCATGTGTATGTTTTTAGCCCATGGGCTAACTCCACCCTTCCACCAATCATAAATGCTGTGGAGATTTTATCGGTCTTCAACCATACCGTACCTCTCACCTATGCTCCTGATGGTATGTTTATGTTACGCTCCGAGATTTTTGGAGGGTGTAGTCTCGTCTAATTTTTTTTAAGAGATTGATCTTATGATTCACTTCTGAATTTTCATTTATTCTTAATTTGTCAGCTGATGCTATAACGGCTATTAAGGCGTACTACGGGTTGAAGAAAAATTGGATGGGTGATCCCTGCAATCCAAGACAATACCTCTGGGACGGTTTGAGTTGTACCTACAATGGCCAGCCAACAATTGCTTCCATGTGAAATAAAAGAAATTATCAACATTTAAAAACCTTGTAATAATATTTTGTCTGTTTTTTTCGTTTTCAGAAACCTATCCTCGAGCGGACTGACTGGTGGAATTTCTAACTCCTTTAGTCAGTTTGGGTCAATTAAGATTCTGTGAGCTTCATGCAATCGCATCTTGTTAATTTTAGTTTTAAGTGGTTTAGTGGAGTTTAATTTTTCATAAATTATTAGCATCATTTCTTTATTACGTGATAGATATCTCATCGTAAATGAGTTATTACTTATTAGCATAACTAATTTTATCTAATGACATAATTTCAGGGATTTGTCTTGCAACAATTTAAGTGGACCAATACCTGATTTCCTAGGATCCATTTCAACACTTCAGACCATGTATCAATTGTTTTTTTCATTCTCTAATTAATTTCCTAAAAAAAATTGAAGTGTTAATCCTATAATTATGAACTTAGAGATTTGCGAGGAAATAGTTTCGTTGGATCCATGCCTGATGCACTACTAAAGAAAAATAATTCAGGGCTTCTAAAATTAATGTAAGCATCCTTGCGACTTCTAAATTTGCCCGATGAGTATACAGCTGCTAACTTCCATTTTTTCTATTTCTCAACTCTAGAACTGGTCCATGCAATCCTTCGTCTTCAAATTCAAGTAGTAAAACTACTATTATCGCTGTTGCAGTAGCAATTCCTGCAATTATCATTGTAATTGTGATGCTCGTGGTGTTATTTCTAAGAAAACGTAGCAAACAAGGTAATTACTAATTGGCTCCCATAAAAATCTTCCTAATTGTCCTTCTTTGATTCTTTATTGTTGTTAATAATTTCATAACATGTACTTAATTATGTGACATTTATCTTTCGAAGATTCTGTACAAGCTTCACAACCACCAGTTCCAGTTGGTATGAATCCGCCAATACCAAATGGAACACCTATATTAAATAGCGATGTTCGCCCGTACACGTACAAGCAAGTAGAAAATATAACTAAACAATTTTCTCAAGTTATCGGTGAAGGAGGGTTTGGAATAGTTTATCGTGGTGTGCTCGAAAATGGGACTGATGTTGCAGTTAAGTTGTCATCGCAAGCAGCACTTAACCATGTGGTCAAGCAATTCCAAGCTGAGGTAATTGGCCAACTACAAGTATTTTTGTAAACTCTTCAGTCTAATGGAAGCCTTCACGATCATCTAAGTATTTTTGAGCAAAATTGAATTTAGCTTGATACAAATATAAATTGTTCATCTTAAGTTAATTTCAATTCAATCTCATTTTAGATTACTTGAATTTTCATTATTTTTTTTCTAGGCCAACAATTTAACGCTGGTTCATCATAAAAACCTTGTTTCTCTGGTCGGTTACTGTAAAGAAGGAAACTATGTCGCACTTATCTACGAATACATGCCTAATGGAAGCCTTCATGATCATCTAATTAGAGGTATGCACCAATTTTTCCATCGAAAACTTATATTCTTCAATTTGAAAAACTTTATTAGGTAAACCAGGAAACAATCGTGTTTTGGATTGGAGGGAACGGGTCAAAATTGCACTTGACGCTGCACAAGGTTTGTCGAAAGAAAAATGCCAATATTTTTTGCATATATTTGTTTCATATATAATAATTTGTGTTTATTTTAAATGGTAGGATTGCACTATCTACACACAGGATGTAACATGGTCCACCGTGATGTAAAGAGCAGCAATATCCTTTTAGGGAAACAATTGGAGGCCAAGGTTGCTGATTTTGGGTTATCCAAAATATTCACAGAAAGTGGAGTCCTGCAAACAATGACTCTATGCGGAACACCCGGCTACATTGATCCGGAGTATGTATCTACCTTCTCATAATTAATTTTGTAATTTCTTTTGACACTTTTTTCATTTATGCTTTGGTAAATGTAGGGCTCATATAACCCATATATTAAATGAAAAGAGCGACGTATATAGCTTTGGAGTGGTTCTGTTAGAGATCGTCACTGGCGAACCTCCAATACTTGTGCGGAGAAATGAAAATATGAACATAATTCAACATGTTAATCAGAAACTTCATGGAGGGAACATTACTGAAGTTGCTGATCCGAGGTTACGAGGAGAATACGATGAAAATTCAATTTGGAAGGTTGTTGATCTAGCTATGGACTGTACATCTAGTCCTGCTTCTCACCGACCGGCTATGGCGGATATTGTGAAAATATTACAAGATAGTTTGGAACATGAGAATAAACCAAGAAACAAAGTTTTCCGAGTCGAAAGCACAGCAACAAGTCATACAAGTGAAGCGGATGTCTCATTTTCGTCATACAATCCTCTTCCAAGGTAAAACTGTGTTCTCTGAAATGGATTAATGAAGTCGATGGCGTGTTGCTGTTGCTGCTTTTAACTATGCCCTGTGACAAAAATTTACTAAACCATTATTTTTTCATCAAGAGTGATGGCAATCGAGGTTTGATTGTGTTGTGTTGTTGTGGTGTTCGAGGTCTGTACTGTTTTTGCCGGTTCTTTTAATTGTGTTGTATCCTGATTTATTGAACAATTGTATTTGCATCACGTATGTACTTTTCAAGAAATGGACTTTTCCAAGACGGTGATATACCGCGATTGGTTTAGCAGGTAGTGTTTGCGAAAAATGTGCACATTGAAAATATATATTTTGGCAGAAAAATAATTTTTTAACCGCTAGTTTATGTTTATTCATTGTAATATAAATTAAGTGCGAAAAAGTATTTTTCTACCGCTAGTTTTAATTTCAACAGATAATTTTAATTTATAAGCTAGGCTTTTTAATAAAGTATGAACAGTGAAATTAGCCACTAAATTAGTATTTTCTGTCAATTGCTATACTGTTGTTTATTTATATTATTAATAATAATAAAATATGAAAATGAGTTTAGTAAAATTAAACATAAATACAGAAGAATATTTTGGTCCAGAAAAGTAAACATCATCCTTTGTTAAGTTTTACTCTTATAAAGGACACATTAAAATAAAATATTGTTTAGAGGGTTTTTTAAATATCCAAAAAGTTGGGGTCTATTAAAATTTTCAAGAAAATATTTTTTATTTTTATATTTACTTTTTTTGTTTTTTTAGTATTCTCCTTATAAATTATATTCAACTAGAGGAATTGGTAAACTTTACAAATCAAAAAGTATGGGCTTTGTTGTAAACTAGCTTTTTCCCCCGCGCGATTGCGCGGGTTTTTGAGTTTATGCGATATATTTTTTTGTAATATGTATTTTTTTTTTCATTTTGACACGATTCAATTATGATCAAAATATTGTGTAATATATGTTAGTTGAGCGATGATATAATACAGAAATTCGAAAACTTCGCAACCAAACAACATATAATATTACATAATTTTTAATGATAGTACAACATAAAATGTACGAACATAATACACAAATTAGAAATATTTCAAAACAAAACAACGAATACAATCACATTACTTTTAGTAACAATACAAATATAAGAATTGAAACAATATTAAGTTTAAATTTATGAATATTTCACAACAAAACAACAGATACAATCGCATAACTTTTAGCAACAATACAAATATAAAAATTAAAACAATACGAAGTTCGAATTAATTTAATTATTAAAAAAATTACACAATCAAATGCATCGAAAGCAACAAATGCTTACATTGAAGCATAAAATATCTCAGTGTGGTGTGTTTGCCTCAGTAAATTATTATTTTTATAAATTCTAGATCAATGACCTTATGAATTGTTCAAAAATCGACTATCTTGAGCAATTCAAACGATTATTGTTGTAGAATTTGTCTATTTTTTATGCATCATCGGCATAATCAGGAGACCGGAATAGGATGATGATGATGATGATGATGATGATGATGATGATGACGACGATGATGGTAATGATGACGACGACGATGGTGATGATGATGATGATGATGATGATAATATAGTGATGTTGATGCTTTATTGTTTGGGCTTTTACATTTCATCTGTAACGTTAAGGTTTGTGACTTTCAAGTTTAAAATCTGTAAGCACGACGTGTTTACCTAAGTATTTTGTATTTTACTATTTCGAATTTCGGATTCGTATTTCATTGACGGTGAGAACATCATTCTTATGTACTATCATGTTCATTTTTATTTATGTATTGCATGAAGTGTATTAATTAGATTTGAGAAGCTAGAGAATTTGTTCAATTCGGTTTATTGGAATTGATTAGCACATTACATAAAAGTGTTGTTCGTGCTGCATAATTATTCTAAATTCTTAAAGATCATAGTGCGATTATCGTTTATTATACCATGCCCATTTTTATTTAAGTTTTCCATAAATTGTTGAACATTTAAAACTCTTTACTTTTTAATTCCTATTTTGCAATTCGTAATTCATGATTGTAATAGCATTCGCATTCTTCGTCATTCTTGTGTTCATATTTCTGTTTTTCAATTTTTTACTCATAGTAGTGTTTCGTGTTCATATGTCTTATTCGTACTCGAATTCGGTGACAATCTTTTTTTTTATTTCATCTACGTATATGTATTTGCGTTTTTGTGTATATTTATGTTTGTATTTTGGTCATTACATCGCGTTCTTCGAATCAAGATTGATGTTCATATTGGTGTGTCATTTGTAGTTAGCAGTTCCTAAACATATGTATTCAGTATTCTATAATGATATTTGGTATTTGTATATGCGTTTCTATTTTATCTGTATATATGTGTTTACATTTTTATGTGTAACTGTATTTGTGTTTTTGTAATTATATTGCATAGTTTGTATTAAGATTGATATTGGTACTGTTATTTGTTTATTCTATGTATTTGTCCTTGTGCACGTGCTTTGTTTTCGTGTTTGTAATTCGGATTTCTATATGTGTTAAGTACTGAGTATAGAACCCCCTATAATTTTGTGAGTTTTAATTCTTTAAAAAACTTCACTTCCTAGCTCAAAAATTGAGTGGCCAAATATAGCTTTGGGCGTGTTTGCTAGCACAGTTTTATATAGTCGCATGAAGCTTTAGCTAACAAATAAACATCAAATAACTATCAGAGCAAGAAGTTACATAAACTATCAGAGCAGATTTGTAGGAAGCCAAAAGAAGTGTGTGATGAAAATTCTGATTAGATATAACTTATGAGTTATAACAAATAAAAAAAATATTATAAAATTACGTTTTATATTATTTTATATGAAATTCTAAAATCACAAGTTGTTACTTCAATCATATCATTATGCTATAATTATGTGATATAAATAAATCATAAAAGAAATTAAATATCTAATTATGATGATTTCTTCACTAATGTATTTTGTTATATTATTAGCGATCAGAATATTATTCTTATACCAATTTGTATTTATATTTTTCAAAATTAGTTCTTATAAATTGAAATTAGTGCAACGTCTCAAAATGTATTATAAAATAAATATTCTTAAATATTCATAACAAATTTTCTTTTCAAATATTCAACTTCATCCATCTCCAAAAATCTAAATCTAAATTAGTTAATTGAATGCTCTATCCTTGTTCCAAATAGACGCACCCACAGCACTGAAAAATTGTAACTAAATACACAAAAAGGAAAACAATGTAAACAAAACCTATAGAAAATTTTAAGAAACACAAGGGCGGTTTGGAAAAGAGTTCGACATCGAGAAAAAGAAGTTTAAAATGAACAAAGTTACAAGAAGAAAGCCTAGGTATTAAGAGGAAAAATAATATTTCGAATTAAATCTAATAATAAAAAAAATCCTAGATACAGAATTTTACGGTACTTAATTAAATATCTGAGTCATCCAGAGAGACACATACCCGCTGGATGCATTATCAAAGTTCTAATTAAGTTGTTAAGTTGACCGATACCATCGGAAAAGACAAATACATTAAAATTCAACAGGACAAGAGCCAATTAGGACCTTCAAACCATATACACAAATCTACCACACATTTCTCAATTTCCGCTTCTTATATATACAGAACATGTTTCAAGTTTCAAATCCCTATCATTCCCTCTCACACAAAGTCAAGCATACCCGTACATATATACAATCTAAATAATTAATTATTGTGCCGAAGGAGCAAATTTGACGGTAAGATCCGATGGAGTGATGGTACCACCATTGGTACCACCATTAGTCCCTTCGCTACTCTCATGCACCTGCCGTAAGGCTGCATTTTCTCGACCCTCGTCCATCATAAGGCTATCTTTTAATTGCATGACTACCTCGGCCATTGTTGGCCTCCGAAAAGATTGTTCCTCCGTGCAATTCAATGCAAGAGCAATGACCTTCCACATGGATTTGTCGAGATATTCACCATTAAGTTTTAAATCGGCAATATCTTCAATATTCCCTTTTGCAAGCTTTTTATTCACGTGTGTGCGTAGTAGGACTCTTTCTTGACCCGACACAATAGGGGGATCTCCAGTGATGAGCTCTAACAGAACAACACCAAAGCTGTACACGTCACTTTTTTCCGATAGCTTGTATGTTATGTGATACCTGTATATATAAGAACACATTTATGTTATGTGTCGGAGTTAATATTTTTTCCAATTATATAAAGAAAAACAATTGTACGTTCATACGGATTTAAAATAAAAAAAAATTTATTAAAAAGAAATGCGTACTCTGGATCTAGGTAACCAGGGGTACCGCTTATCGAAACCATCGACGAATGTGTATCAGCATCAAATATCTTGGCTAAACCAAAATCTCCAATTTTTGCTTGTAGATTCACTCCTAAAAGAATATTGCTGCTTTTGACATCTCTGTGGATTATACCACATCCGGTATGCAAATAATCCAGCCCTACATATACATTAAATTTAATACAAATATGTGGAAAGGAGAAAGCTATGTTTCATATTTAATTACTACATATAAAAATAGAAGGGTATGTTGGCCAAAAAAATAGTTAATATCATTCATGCTTAATTTTGACCCTCATAGGAGGTATAAAAAGCACATCAAATCTCATATTTTAAAATAATTTATCGAGTAATTATTTTATTGGATCTATTCCTACTTCAATTAATTTTAACTATCATTACTAGTTTTTTTTTCTTAAAATAATATCCTAAATTAATTTTTCATATTTGTAGAAATTTGACCAAAAATCAATTGATTGGAGATCTCTCTTCTGGATTTAGGAACTTGAGAAAGTGTTCAAATCATGCAAGTCTTTTAAATATGTATTCCAATTCCATTGCGTTATTTCTTATATATTTAATTATGTATTATATGAAATTATATTATTTTGCATAGACATATTATATATTTTGTTATCTGGAAATGAAAAGAACTGAGCCAATTACAAAATTTAGATTCCTTGTAAGTCTCAATTTTCATAATTTTGTTATGAATTAAAGTAAATTTTCATTAATTAAAATTATAAATTATATATTTGTTATTTTATTCTCATAAATGAACTAATTTTAAATATAAATTCAGTTTTTTGGGAAATCCACTGCTTAATTTATCCTACTCAGACTCATTTTGCAATAACACTATCAACCCATCTAAAGGTACAATAAAAGAACTAAAATAATTTTTTTTAAGATAATTTTCTAATTAATTAACTAAAATAATTAATTAAAATATTTTTAAAACCGAAACGATCCGGAACCGAACGACCCGAAAACCGAAACGATCCGGAACCGAACGATTCGAAAACCGAAACGATCCGGATACGAACGATCCGAAAACCGAAACGACCCGGAACCGAACGACCCAAAAATCGAAATGATCTGAAACTGAACAACCCGAAAACCGAAATGACCCGAAACCGAACGGCCCGCGACCCGAATGACCCGATGACCCGAATGACCCCGAACCCGAAATGATCCGAATCCGAAATGACTTGAACCCGAAATGACCCGACACAAACTCAATCTGACCCGCCGATTGCCACCTCTAGCTCGAGCTAGCTCGAATATTATTCTAAAATAAAAATCACCGAAAATCATAAAAATCATAAAAATCACAAATATCACAAATATTCACAAAAATCATACAAATTACAAAAATCACAAAATGCACAAAAAAATCTGCAAATGCCATAAATAACATTTATAGTAAACACGGTCTAACAACAAATATAAATAATACTCCCAAATAAACTAGCATGATCCTACAAATGAAGATAGTTCATGGAACCAAGTTCCTCCTTTGCAACAGCCTGAAAATTTAAATTCAAATTCTTTTAGTGTTGATCAGAAGAAAAAAAATGATTGAACTATAAAATCAAAATTTCAAAAATATTGTATATTTTGAAATCGCACCACCTTAAAATAAAAAAAAAATGGAAACAACTAAATGATTTGGATGTGGTTGCCATGAGCTCGAAACAACTAAATGATTTGGATGTGATTACCATGAGCGAGTCGTCACAATTTTCGTCAATTGAATTCCGACTGCAACTCCTATTATTGAAAGAGAAACCTGCACAACAAAATTCAAAAATGGGAAATTAGGTCTAAAAGAATAAATATACATAGCTAATGTAAAAATCATTAAAAAATGGACAATTAGGTCTAAAATATAAACAAAACAAATCTAGTGTAAATCATATGCATCAAGCTCAGACAAATACTACAAAATTATCAAGCGCAGAGATTTAAACCTTACTTCAATCAAAGATGAGAGATTAAACGTTACTCAAACAAAACCTTGCTTGAATTTGAAGAAATCAACCTCAAATGCTTACTATATGCAAAGTAAAGCAAAAAACAATAAAATATGAAGAAAAAACAGTTAAAACCTGAAATTTCGAAGATACAAGATGGAGCGGTTTCTGAATCGACTTACTGAACGAAGAAGAGGAGGACGATAAGGAAGCGCACCGTCGCTTGTTGAACGAAGAAGATGAAGAAGGAGGCGGTTAGAAATATGAATTAAAATGTATATGACGGCCTGACGTGCGTTAAGAACGGAGTGCGTTAGCAGCTCTCTTAATTTAAACCTATGAAATGGGATATGCTTTCAACACCAACTTGCTCATATGCAAGTTAATCCTACAATGAGATTGACAATTTATTTCATGAGAACATGCTGCCACGAAGTATAAATAACAATGTTTTAAATAGCGTGCAGCGGCATGCAGCGTTTTGACGTTTAATTTAGCGTTTAGCGTTAGCGGGCGATATAACGCCAATTCACTATCACAGCGGATTTTTGATCGAAATTATTATTTTTATAATACTACAATACAAATACAAATATAAATTAGCGGTCCAATATTATAAATAAAATTATGTTGAATGCATATTTATATTAACCTCGCAAACTAACATAAATTAAAATTCATCTCTAAGAAAAATATATTATTATTATTATTATTATTATTACTTTTGTTTTTCTTTTTATTATTGTAATTATTGTAATTATAATAAGGCTATTAATAGTTGTTGTTGATGTTGTTATTATCTTATTTTTCCTATAATAATAATAATAATAATAATAATAATAATAATAGTAAGTATGCTTATTATTATTA
This sequence comes from Luzula sylvatica, assembly GCA_946800325.1. Lineage (NCBI taxonomy): Eukaryota > Viridiplantae > Streptophyta > Magnoliopsida > Poales > Juncaceae > Luzula > Luzula sylvatica. The sequence goes on from OX326961.1 coordinate 2,660,287, forward strand.
CTATTATTATTATTATTTTTATTATTATTATTATTATTATTTGTATCGTTGTCATTATTATTATTATTATTATTAAATAACAATAATTATTATTTTATACTAATAATATTAATTATTATTATTATTGTTATTATTATTTAGTACCAATAATAATAATAACAATAATTATTATAATAATTATTATTATTAATATTATTACTATTATTTAATAACAATTATTATTATTGTGTAATGATAATAGTGATTATTATTTAATAACAACAACAACAACAACAACAACAACAACAACAACAACAACAACAACAATAATAATAATAATTATCATCATCATCACGCTATAGCGCCGCTACGGACGCTATAATTGAACGCTTCAACGCTATAGCGGTCCGCTATAGCGTTGCAGCGGAACAAAACGCTACAGTGCTATATTCCGAAGCGATGCAGCGTTTGCCTCCCAAAACCCGCTATAGCGCGCTATAGCGGCGCTACAGCGCCGCTATTTAAAACACTGATAAATAATCATAAATTGCCTATCACTAAACTGGATAATACTAGTTTTAATTTTAAAAAACAAAATGCCATAAACATAAACTAATCATATCCTGAATTTTCATATGTATATATTTGACAAAAAGACTTTTTTCAAGATAGATTAAGCTTGTACTTTGGATCAATGCTTATTGAAATATGGTGATTATGGGATTGCCATGTCTGTGTGTTCTATTGGCTTTCTTCTCCCTTGCATGCTCTGCTTATGGCCAATCTAGTACTGAAGGTTTCTCTCTCTCGCTCTCCTTAATTTTGATAGAATCTCATTTTCATTCTCGATTGTAGGTTTTGTAAGTATAGATTGTGGAGTTTCTAGTGGGTATAGTTATGTTGACAAAACAACAAAGATAACATATGTATCAGATGATCAATTTATCGATACCGGAGTCAACTCTGAAATCGCAAATAGTTATATGGGTGGTGCTTCTTATCAAGATCAAACTGTTAGAAGCTTCCCAACCGGAGACCGTAATTGCTATACCCTCAACGTTACAAAAGGAAACAAGTACCTTCTGAGATCAATTTTCATGTACGGAAACTATGACGGACTTAAAAGTGCACAAACAAACAAACCGTTATTATTCGATCTCCATTTAGGAGTTGACAAATGGAACACCGTCAAAATTCCCGATTCATCAACCGAATATAGAATGGAGGCTATTACGGTTGCTGAAGTCAACAACTTATCTATTTGTCTAATAAATACAGGTCACGGGACACCGTTTATATCTGCGTTAGAAATGAGACCATTAATTAGCTCATTATACCCAGAATCCGTATCGGGCTCTTCTATCTCCTTTCTCTACAGGTTCAATTATGGAGCAACCACAAACCAAATAATCAGGTCACTCCGATTCTCCGACCCTAACCATTTTCTAACTGACAAACCCCTTTTTACTACCTTTAACCCTTACATTGTAATTTTCATATTATTTTCACAGATATCCAGATGATCCGTTGGACCGTATTTGGGATCCGTACCCAGATAGCTCCTCTGACTGGAAAACGCTTTCGGTTGCATCAAATGATTCTGCTTTCATAAGAAATTTAGCAGCTGACAATTACCAAGCCCCAGTAGCAGTTTATAAGACGGCTGTCGCCCCTACAAACTCCCCCAACATGACTTTGTTACAATGGATCCCGGAAAATGTCTCCACTGCATACTACTCTCACTTTTTTCTCTGCGAGCTCGAGAAGACAAGTGCATTGAGGCAGTACACTATCTACCTCAATGAATATTTGTACTTTTCTTTGACATTACCCCCGTACCTCGAAACGACATACATATTCAGCACTAAAGCATTGTCATTTGATCGCCATGTGTATGTTTTTAGCCCATGGGCTAACTCCACCCTTCCACCAATCATAAATGCTGTGGAGATTTTATCGGTCTTCAACCATACCGTACCTCTCACCTATGCTCCTGATGGTATGTTTATGTTACGCTCCGAGATTTTTGGAGGGTGTAGTCTCGTCTAATTTTTTTTAAGAGATTGATCTTATGATTCACTTCTGAATTTTCATTTATTCTTAATTTGTCAGCTGATGCTATAACGGCTATTAAGGCGTACTACGGGTTGAAGAAAAATTGGATGGGTGATCCCTGCAATCCAAGACAATACCTCTGGGACGGTTTGAGTTGTACCTACAATGGCCAGCCAACAATTGCTTCCATGTGAAATAAAAGAAATTATCAACATTTAAAAACCTTGTAATAATATTTTGTCTGTTTTTTTCGTTTTCAGAAACCTATCCTCGAGCGGACTGACTGGTGGAATTTCTAACTCCTTTAGTCAGTTTGGGTCAATTAAGATTCTGTGAGCTTCATGCAATCGCATCTTGTTAATTTTAGTTTTAAGTGGTTTAGTGGAGTTTAATTTTTCATAAATTATTAGCATCATTTCTTTATTACGTGATAGATATCTCATCGTAAATGAGTTATTACTTATTAGCATAACTAATTTAATCTAATGACATAATTTCAGGGATTTGTCTTGCAACAATTTAAGTGGACCAATACCTGATTTCCTAGGATCCATTTCAACACTTCAGACCATGTATCAATTGTTTTTTTCATTCTCTAATTAATTTCCTAAAAAAAATTGAAGTGTTAATCCTATAATTATGAACTTAGAGATTTGCGAGGAAATAGTTTCGTTGGATCCATGCCTGATGCACTACTAAAGAAAAATAATTCAGGGCTTCTAAAATTAATGTAAGCATCCTTGCGACTTCTAAATTTGCCCGATGAGTATACAGCTGCTAACTTCCATTTTTTCTATTTCTCAACTCTAGAACTGGTCCATGCAATCCTTCGTCTTCAAATTCAAGTAGTAAAACTACTATTATCGCTGTTGCAGTAGCAATTCCTGCAATTATCATTGTAATTGTGATGCTCGTGGTGTTATTTCTAAGAAAACGTAGCAAACAAGGTAATTACTAATTGGCTCCCATAAAAATCTTCCTAATTGTCCTTCTTTGATTCTTTATTGTTGTTAATAATTTCATAACATGTACTTAATTATGTGACATTTATCTTTCGAAGATTCTGTACAAGCTTCACAACCACCAGTTCCAGTTGGTATGAATCCGCCAATACCAAATGGAACACCTATATTAAATAGCGATGTTCGCCCGTACACGTACAAGCAAGTAGAAAATATAACTAAACAATTTTCTCAAGTTATCGGTGAAGGAGGGTTTGGAATAGTTTATCGTGGTGTGCTCGAAAATGGGACTGATGTTGCAGTTAAGTTGTCATCGCAAGCAGCACTTAACCATGTGGTCAAGCAATTCCAAGCTGAGGTAATTGGCCAACTACAAGTATTTTTGTAAACTCTTCAGTCTAATGGAAGCCTTCACGATCATCTAAGTATTTTTGAGCAAAATTGAATTTAGCTTGATACAAATATAAATTGTTCATCTTAAGTTAATTTCAATTCAATCTCATTTTAGATTACTTGAATTTTCATTATTTTTTTTCTAGGCCAACAATTTAACGCTGGTTCATCATAAAAACCTTGTTTCTCTGGTCGGTTACTGTAAAGAAGGAAACTATGTCGCACTTATCTACGAATACATGCCTAATGGAAGCCTTCATGATCATCTAAGAGGTATGCACCAATTTTTCCATCGAAAACTTATATTCTTCAATTTGAAAAACTTTATTAGGTAAACCAGGAAACAATCGTGTTTTGGATTGGAGGGAACGGGTCAAAATTGCACTTGACGCTGCACAAGGTTTGTCGAAAGAAAAATGCCAATATTTTTTGCATATATTTGTTTCATATATAATAATTTGTGTTTATTTTAAATGGTAGGATTGCACTATCTACACACAGGATGTAACATGGTCCACCGTGATGTAAAGAGCAGCAATATCCTTTTAGGGAAACAATTGGAGGCCAAGGTTGCTGATTTTGGGTTATCCAAAATATTCACAGAAAGTGGAGTCCTGCAAACAATGACTCTATGCGGAACACCCGGCTACATTGATCCGGAGTATGTATCTACCTTCTCCTAATTAATTTTGTAATTTCTTTTGACACTTTTTTCATTTATGCTTTGGTAAATGTAGGGCACATATAACCCATATATTAAATGAAAAGAGCGACGTATATAGCTTTGGAGTGGTTCTGTTAGAGATCGTCACTGGTGAACCTCCAATACTTGTGCGGGGAAATGAAAATGTTAACATAATTCAACATGTTAATCAGAAACTTCATGGAGGGAACATTACTGAAGTTGCTGATCCGAGGTTACGAGGAGAATTCAATGAAAATTCAATTTGGAAGGTTGTCGATCTAGCTATGGACTGTACATCTAGTCCTGCTTCTCCCCGACCAGCTATGGCGGATATTGTGAAAATATTACAAGATAGCTTGGAACATGAGAATAAACCAAGAAACAAAGTTTTCCGAGTCGAAAGCACAGCAACAAGTCATACAACTGAAGCGGATGTCTCATTTTCGTCATACAATCCCCTTCCAAGGTAAAACTGTGTTCTCTGAAATGGATTAATGAAGTCGATGGCGTGTTGCTGTTGCTGCTTTTAATTATGCCCTGTGACAAAAATTTACTAAACCATTATTTTTTCATCAAGAGTGATGGCAATCGAGGTTTGATTGTGTTGTGTTGTTGTGGTGTTCGAGGTCTGTACTGTTTTTGCCGGTTCTTTTAATTGTGTTGTATCCTGATTTATTGAACAATTTGTATTTGGATCACGTATGTACTTTTCAAGAAATGGACTTTTCCAAGACGGTGATATACCGCGATTGGTTTAGCAGGTAGTGTTTGCGAAAAATATGCACATTGAAAATATATATTTTGGCAGAAAAATAATTTTTTAACCGCTAGTTTATGTTTATTCATTGTAATATAAATTAAGTGCGAAAAGTACTTTCCTACCGCTAGTTTTAATTTCAACAGATAATTTTAATTTATCAGCTAGGCTTTTTAATAATGTATGAACAGTGAAATTAGCCACTAAATTAGTATTTTCTGTCAATTGCTATACTGTTGTTCATTTATATTATTAATAATAAGAAAATATGAAAATGAGTTTAGTAAAATTAAACATAAATACAGAAGAATATTTTGGTCCAGAAAAGTAAACATCATCCTTTGTTAAGTATTACTCTTATAAAGGACACATGAAAATAAAATATTGTTTAGAGGGTTTTTTAAATATCCAAAAAGTTGGGGGGTCTATTAAAATTTTCAAGAAAATATTTTTTGTTTTTATATTTACTTTTTTTGTTTTTTTTTAGTATTCTCCTTACAAATTATATTCAACTAGAGGAGACATCGCGTGTTGCTCGACTCGTAAAATAATTGATAAGTCTATACAAAAATACATGAAATATAAATTGTACAAAAACATAACAAAAATTTATATACAGAACTATATATGTAAAGATAATTGGTAAACTTTACAAATAAAAAAGTATGGGCTTTGTTGTAAACTAGCTTTTTTTCCCCGCGCGATTGCGCTTTTTGAGTTTACAGGATATATTTTTTTGTAATATGTATGTTTTTTTTTCATTTTGACACGATTCAATTATGATCAAAATATTGTGTAATATATGTTAGTTGAGCGATGATATAATACAGAAATTTCGAAAACTTCGCAACCAAACAACATATAATATTACATAATCTTTAATGATATTACAACATAAAATGTACAAACATAATACACAAATTAGGAATATTTCTAAACAAAACAACGAATACAATCGCATAACTTTTAGTAACAGTACAAATATAAGAATTGAATCAATATTAAGTTTAAATTTATGAATATTTCACAACAAAACAACAGATACAATCGCATAACTTTTAGCAACAATACAAATATAAAAATTAAAACAATACGAAGTTCGAATTAATTTAATTATTAAAAAAATTACACAATCAAATGCATCGAAAGCAACAAAAGCTTACATGAAGCATAAAATATCTCAGTGTGGTGTGTTTGCCTCAGTAAATTATTATTTTTATAAATTCTAGAGCAATGACCGTATGAATTGTTCAAAAGCCGGCTATCTTGAACAATTCAAACGATTATTGCTGTAGAATTTGTCTATTTTTTATACATCATTGGCATAATCAGGAGACCGGAATAGGATGATGATAATGATAATGATGATGATGATGATGATGACGATGATGGTAATGATAACGATGATGATGATGATGATGATGATGATGATGATGATGATGATGACCATGATGACAATGATGATCATGATGATGATGATAATATAGTGATGTTGATGCTTTATTGTTTGGGTTTTTACATTTCACACTACAACAATGTCAGTGTTTGAATGCATTTATATATGTTGCTAAATGCATGTTTTAATGCTGTCTCTCCCATTTGGCAGCATTAGGCTGAAATGCTCTCCGGGGTGGTGTCCTCTAAAGTTATGAGTGCATTTTTCAAAATGCTACGTAATTGTTAACTCAATAGCATATATTAATGTCGCCAATGATAATATAACATCGAGAGCATTTATTAATGTCATCATTAGTTAAAACAAATTGCATTTGCAAATGCTACAATATGTTTAGACATCATTTTTGAAGTGGACCGGAAATATCAAATGATGGCATTTGCATATGCATTGAATTGTGACAAGTAAAAGCATTTTCAAATGCCTGGACTACAAATAACAACATGTCGTAATGCTATCAATATGGTATTTGGCGGCATTTATAAAGTGCTTGGATAATATACGAGAGCATTTATAAATGTCATTGTCAGTTCAAAAAGTGTATTTACGAATGCTACAATATGTTTAAACATCATTTTTGAAGTCTACGGAATTTACCTAAAGACATCATTTACGAATGCATTTAAATTATGACAAATAAAAGCATTAATGAATGCATGGATTATTAACAACAACATGTTATAATGCCATGATTATACTTATTGCCGACATTTGAAAAATGCTTTGATAGAATAAAACAACAGCATTTCAAAACGCATGGATTGTATAAATCAACGACATTTTAAAATGCATCCAATATTCAATTGCCAACATTTAGAGGAACCATATAAATTTATAATTCTAAAATTATCCCAAAATAAAAATACTATATTGAAATATAAAACTCCAATTCATTTAATACTAAACCCAATTACTATCATACAAATATTCATCAACAATTACAAAATTAAATATAAAAAATGAACATCAAAACTAACCTATAAATATATACTACATTTGTACCATTATAATTACATATATAATTTTCTTTCGAAACAAATATTCAAAATAATCCTTCCCATAACTTCAACAACCCTTCAACACCTTGCACATCTCAATGACAAATGTACCGGTACATAACGACCAATTGTTCCAACCAAGTATATCAAGATCTAGTACGGCTGGAAATTTCTGCTTGGTTCGTACCGATAACTTTCATGCATATTTGTTGAAAAAGAACACAACAAAATGAGAAGAGTTTTTATAGGATTTGAATGAAATAATTATGATATTAAAATATTTTGAGCATTACATATCCTTCTATCGTTACATTTTCATGCCAAAAACCAAGCTTCACTAAATAATCCAAGAAAATTATATGCTTTGCGTGAAAAATGCTTGTCCTGAAGTAAAAATAATTCATTCACAAGATAAATCATGAGAACAACACATCTATACTTCATTTGGGCCTCTTTAATTACCTTAGAAAAGCTTGTCTTTAAAACTAAAAAAATACAAATTGATTTGTTTTTTAAGACAATATATTACCATCAGAAGGAGAACACACCTTTCTTCTAGTAGTAGGATTAATTTTTCTTACTGAAAAAATAGTCAAAAAACAACAAAGAATTATGTTTACAATTTTTATTAAAACCGCACAATAGTGTCAAAAAATTGAACCTCGTAACTAAAAAATGAAAAACCGACCTAATTGTTGAGTGTGATCATCTGTAACGTTAAGGTTTGCGATTTTCAAGTTTAAAATCTGTAAGCACGACGTGTTTACCTAAGTATTTTGTATTTTACTATTTCGAATTTCGGATTCGTATTTCGTTGACGATGAGAACATCATTCTTATGTACTATCATGTTCATTTTTATTTATGTATTGCATGAAGTGTATTAATTAGATTTGAGAAGCTAGAGAATTTGTTCAATTCGGTTTATTGGAATTGATTAGCACATTACATAAAAGTGTTGTTCGTGCTGCATAATTATTCTAAATTCTTAAAGATCATAGTGCGATTATCGTTTACTATACCATGCCCATTTTTATTTAAGTTTTCCATAAATTGTTGAACATTTAAAACTCTTACTTTTTAATTCCTATTTTGCAATTCGTAATTCATGATTGTAATAGCATTCGCATTTATATTTGTATTCTTCGTCATTCTTGTGTTCATATTTCTGTTTTTCGATTTTTTACTCATTGTAGTGTTTCGTGTTCATATGTCTTATTCGTACTTGAATTCGGTGACAAAATTTTTTTTATTTCATCTACGTATATGTATTTGCGTTTTTGTGTATATTTATGTTTGTATTTTGGTCAATACATCGCGTTCTTCGAATCAAGATTGATGTTCATATTGGTGTGTCATTTGTAGTTAGCAGTTCCTAAACATATGTATTCAGTATTCTGTAATGATATTTGGTATTTGTATATGTGTTTCTATTTCATCTGTATATATGTGTTTACATTTTTTATGTGTAACTGTATTTGTGTTTTTGTAATTATATTGCATAGTTTGTATTAAGATCGATATTGGTACTGTTATTTGTTTATTCTATGTATTTGTCCTTGCGCACGTGCTTTGTTTTCGTGTTTGTAATTCGGATTTCCGTATGTGTTAAGTACTGAGTATAGAACACCCTATAATTTTGTGAGTTTTAATTCTTAAAAAAACTTCACTTCCTAGCTCTGAGTGGCCAAACATAGCTTTGGGCGTGTTTTCTAGCCCAGTTTTATATAGTCGCATGAAGTTTTAGCTAACAAATAAACATCAAATAACTATCCGAGCAAGAAGTTACATAAACTATCAGAGCAGATTTGTAGGAAGCCAAAAGAAGTGTGTGATGAAAATTCTGATTAGATATAACTTATGAGTTATAACAAATAAAAAAAATATTATAAAATTACGTTTTATATTATTTTATATGAAATTCTAAAATCACAAGTTGTTACTTCAATCATATCATTATGCTATAATTATGTGATATAAATAAATCATAAAAGAAATTAAATCTCTAATTATGATGATTTCTTCACTAATGTATTTTGTTATATTATTAACGATCAGAATATTATTCTTATACCAATTTGAATTTATATTTTTCAAAATTTTAGTTCTAATAAATTGAAATTAGTGCAACGTCTCAAAATGTATTATAAAATAAATATTCTTAAATATTCATAACAAATTTTCTTTTCAAATATTCGACTTCATCCATCTCCAAAATCCCAAATCTAAATTAGTTAATTGAATGCTCTATCCTTGTTCCAAATAGACGCACCCACAGCACTGAAAAATTGTAACTACATACACAAAAAGGAAAACCATGTAACCAAAACCTATAGAAAAATTTAAGAAACACAAGGGCGGTTAGGAAAAGAGTTCGACATCGAGAAAAAGAAGTTTAAAATGAACAAAGTTACAAGAAGAAAGCCTAGGTATTAAGAGGAAAAATAATATTTCGAATTAAATCTAATAATAAAAAAAATCCTAGATACCGAATTTTACGGTACTTAATTAAATATCTGAGTCATCCAGAGAGACACATACCCGCTGGATGCATTATCAAAGTTCTAATTAAGTTGTTAAGTTGACCGATACCATCGGAAAAGACAAATACATTAAAATTCAACAGGACAAGAGCCAATTAGGACCTTCAAACCATATAAACAAATTCACCACACATTTCTCAATTTCCGCTTCTTATATATACAAAACATGTTTCAAGTTTCAAATCCCTATCATTCCCTCTCACACAAAGTCAAGCATACCCGTACATATACAATCTAAATAATTAATTATCGTGCCGAAGGAGCAAATTTGACGGTAAGATCCGATGGAGTGATGGTACCACCATTGGTACCACCATTAGTCCCTTCGCTACTCTCATGCACCTGCCGTAAGGCCGCATTTTCTCGACCCTCGTCCATCATAAGGCTATCTTTTAATTGCATGACTACCTCGGCCATTGTTGGCCTCCGAAAAGATTGTTCCTCCGTGCAATTCAATGCAAGAGCAACGACCTTCCACATGGATTTGTCGAGATATTCACCATTAAGTTTTAAATCGGCAATATCTTCAATATTCCCTTTTGCAAGCTTTTTATTCACGTGTGTGCGTAGTAGGACTCTTTCTTGACCCGACACAATAGGGGGATCTCCAGTGATGAGCTCTAACAGAACAACACCAAAGCTGTACACGTCACTTCTTTCTGTTAGTTTGTATGTTATGTGATACCTGTATATATAAGAACACATTTATGTTATCTGATAGAGTTAAAAAAAATTCCAATTAGATAAGGAAAAGAAATTGTACGTTCATACGGATTTAAAAGAAAAATTGTTGCATTAAAAAGAAATGCGTACTCTGGATCTAGGTAACCAGGTGTACCGCTTATCGAAACCATCGACGAATGTGTATCAGCATCAAATATCTTGGCTAAACCAAAATCTCCAATTTTTGCTTGTAGATTCACTCCTAAAAGAATATTGCTGCTTTTGACATCTCTGTGGATTATACCACATCCGGTATGCAAATAATCCAGCCCTACATATACATTAAATTTAATACAAATATGTGGAAAGGAGAAAACTATGTTTCATAATTTTTTTCTGTAAATTCATAAAATTTATATCCAAATAAAAAAAAACCTTGTGCTGATTCGATTGCTATTTGCAGCCTCGTTCTCCAATTTAGTGCTCCCGGATTACCTGTTTTACCTAATGGAATATTAAAAACAGCATTACTCTCAATATTTTTACGAGATAAATGCATGGTTAACCCTTGTAGTTTAATTGAATTGTAAGCAAATCACTATTTTCATAATATTTAAGAAAGTTAATTTGTTTCTAAAAATAATAAAAGTGAAATAATAATCTATAAAAATAACTAACAGTGTTTATCTTATAAAAAAAAACTAAAGTGTTTGTCATTTTCGTTAACCCGGAGACTAATCGTACAATTTTTTTTTATAAAATACAGGGACCAAAATGGTTAAATGCACAATACAAAGATCAAGTTGCAATTGGATTAAAAACTTGCAAAAAGGATTCGGAGGAAATTTAATAATATCCAACAAGAGAAACCTGTCAGATGATCATGAAGGCTTCCTTGAGACATGTACTCGTAGACAAGTGCAAGATTATTTTCTTCCTTGCAATATCCAACAAGAGAAACCAAGTTCCTGTGATGAGCAAGTCCTAAGCTCGCAGCCTGCAGACGAATTTTACAAATTCAGGGCAATAAAAGTAACTCATGAAGGTATGCTGGTAAAAAAATCATACAACACATCGAATAGTAAAAAAAATGAAATTCACCTCAGCATGAAATTGCTTGTTCCCTTGAAGGGATGCCTGAGAGCAAAGTTTTACAGCAACCTCGGTTCTGTTTTCGAGGAGACCGTGATAGACGTGTCCGAATCCTCCTGAACCGATTTCTTGTGAAAAGTTTTTTGTTATATCTTTCAACTGCAAGAAACTAAATTTTCGCAACTCGGATTGGATAGGAAGTTGGATGTCTCTCGTCTGCCCAACAAGTGGTTGCTCCGCAAGTGCTATAGGGGCAATAGACACCTCGGTTTGTCTAGAAGCTTGAAAATATAGAAGGACGTGCATCATAAATGTACGAAAGTCAGGTATTTGTCCAGTTATATTATATTATATAACTTGATTGGTTTTATGATTGTTAATCCCAATTATGACGATAAAAAACACCGTTTCAAAATTACCTGTTTTTCTCGATAATATCAGGTAAGCAATTGATGCAATACAAATGATAAGTAGTACTGCGCCAACTGCTGCAATAACCGCAATGATGACAGAACTTATTTTTTGCTTTGGGCTCGGGCTGCTGCCTAATTCACAATTATCAAAGCATGTGTCCGCACTACCAGTATAACAAGAAAAATTGTCAATTTATGTATTTAGAGATTGATTTAATGGAATAGTTAGTTTTAGAAGACTAGATTTAAACTTACACTAAAACTAGGTACCCCGATTTGTACTTTTTGATTAGGGAATCTGGGACTGGTCCAGTGAAATTATTTCCTGACAAATTTCTGAAGAAAGACATGTTTTAGATCTTGATTGCTTTATTGCTCATAAAATAGTAATGAAATGCTTTGCATAATACCCCATGAGCACTTACAAGACTTGCAGGCTCTGTATGGTTCCGAGAAAGTCAGGTATTTGTCCAGTTAAATTATTATGAGATAAGTCTCTGCATCGAAAAGAATATTTATTACATTTGATTTTTCTTTTTAATAATTTGAATGGAACAATTCAGAATTAATTTGTCTGGAAAAAATATTTGCGATTCCTCGATTAGAGAATAAATTTAAACTAAATGAAGAAGTTAGTGCATCAATTAATCCAAGAAATATTAATTCTTAATTTCCTTTTGGAGTATTACTTACAGGTACTTTACTGACTGAAAGCTCTGTAAGGCTTCAGATATTTTGCCAATTAATCCAAAGTATGAAAGATTTCTGCAGAGGATCACAAAAACTAAGTATATCTTAAACATTTATTATTTATATAAAATGAGAAATTATTAATCCAGGAATTTCACAACTCACATGGATGTTATTTTAGGCGGGTCCAAATTAACGTAATTGCAGTTCAAACCAATCCAAACCAAATCGACTGGAAAGCAAGGATCTCCATTCCAATTTTTCACGATCTGATAATCTCCTTTTACCCCTATAATCGCATCAACTATGATCCCAACAAAAAATGTTACGATTAATATTGCTAAATAATATTTTGTAAATTTGAATATTTACATATCGACATACCATCTCCAATTTGGGTCAATTTGTTTAAGATCTGCAAAGCTGAGTACACTTCGATCGCATTGATAATTGGTGCATATGTAGAATTATCAAGAGGACTAGCAGAAAAATTATAATCATTGAAATTTTGAGGGATAACATCGTAAATATAGCTTCCCTTTAGGTACGGCGGCTTATATGGCCCGTACCATAAAGAATCATTCAATGAGATATTAAACTGGCGTGTTTCATTGGTAGCGAGGCTCTTGAGTTCTGATAAATGTATAACAGTGTAGTAGCCCTTGAAATTAAGGTCGTTCGATGGGCTATGCCATGTGGCGAAATTTGTTAAGTTCGCAGATATGTTCAGGGTTATGGCAGTTTGGAGAACAGAAATGGGAGCTTCAAAGAAGCCATTGGAGTAGTGTTGAATGGTTGCTTGAGTGCTTACATTTTGCCATGTAGGATTTGTGTATGGAGACGGGTGCCAAAATCGATCGTAGGGGTCGTCTGGGTACCTGCAAGTTAAGCGATTGATTGAATTAAAAAAATGTAAAGTTTAATTCTAAAATCCTTAAATATGAGAAAAAATATTATTAATTTGTAAGAAAACATGTCATTGTCATTCCAAAATAAAATCTTCACCTGATTCTTTGAGGTGGATTTAGTCCATAGTTGTATCGCAGGAAAATCGCATTTGATTGGTTCGCGTAAGCGTAAGGGTAAAGCGAAATTTTTAATGGCCTCAACTCCAACGCAGATATAAACGGAGTTCCACGACCGATATTTAATAGGCAAACCCAAATCAAATCCTCAGTCGCAACATGTACGATCTCAAACGCGTACTCTCTAGATGGGTTTGTAATATTTACTCTCTTCCAAAAATCGACACCAATATAGAGATCAAATTGCAATGGATTGCTAGTTTTGGCACTAGATAGTCCGTCATAGTTTCCATAGAAAAACATTGCTCTCAAAAGATACTTTGAATCTTTCGTTACGGGTCGCAGATTATAACAATTTCGAGTCCCGTTAGGGAAACTTCTAACCGTGTAATATTGTTGAGAGGGCGGAATGGGTACGTAATTAGATGTGATATTGTAGTTTCCGCCGGTATCTATGTACTTGCCATCAGATGCATATGTTATGTCTGTGATAGTATCTTGATAAGTGGTACCATTGTTTATACCGCAATCAATACTTATAAAATCTGAAAAAAAACATTGAATGACAAAATTAAGATTAGGAAAAAAATATGTAGAGATGTGAAAGAAAAAATTTATTTACCATCTGTACTATTTTCGCCACGAACACTACAAGCTGCTAGGTAGATAGAGAAAATAATAAAACATCGCAGAAAAAGCATTTTCTCTAAATAATTCTAGGTTAGTTTACATTAACCTTGGTTTATAGAAGACGAAGAAGCAGACTTGGATTGTTTCAATACCCAAGTTACTAATTAAATAGCCGTTTTTGTTCACCTGTTGAAGTTTAAAATTTAGCCTTTTCTCAAATCTTAGTGTTGAAATTGTCAAAACTAAATGCTTTGTTTTTTGTTCTGTTACAAAAACAAGTTGAATCCCAGATATAATGTTTAGAAAATGCACCTTTTTAAATAAATTCATACTATTTCAATATCAATTAGATGTGACAATTTCTTCTTTGTGTTGTTGATGTATCACTGTTAGAACAATTCAGCGAAATTTTCTAGCTTGAGTAGAATGAATACAAAATACTTTAAAATATCATGGAAAGCTCGCCTCGATTAAATAAGTAATGAAATTAATACTTCCTTTGAAGGAAGACAGAAACTCGATAACTAATTAATAAGTACATATTTCTAAAACATTTTAAACAATTACAAGAATACTTCCTTCAAAGGAAGATCAATTGTAATTGACTGTTTCCGACATGAAATTCTTTAGTTTTGAATGCAATGTTTTTGTGCCGTTTTAAGGCGTAGCAAATCATGCAGCGAGTTACTACTTGCTGCTTGAATCTTAATTACCTTACGCCTTTTGGCGTATACAATTATATGACACTACAGAGCAGAGAAGTGTACCATAGACAATCTGAAATTGTATGAGCAAAGAAGACTTTTTGCCGAGTTTGCAAAAGTTGTTCACGGGAAGTTTTTAACGTGAGATTTATTTGTTAATGATAAATTATATAAGAGAAAAGATTATGCACTCCGCTAATGTCATGCCTCAATATATTTTTTACCTTCATATTTATATATATTTTTATACTATAAATACAAATTTTATTCTTATTTATATCTTTTTTAGCGTGGATGAAGATTAGTGATATTTTTTGTTCTTACTATTATTTATACATTTTGTTATATTTGTTATCGAAAAATGTTTTTGCTATTAAACATTGTAAAAAAAGTATAAATATGAAAGTGAAAGATATATGACGGTCTGACATGCGTTAAGAGCGGAATGTGTTAGCATCCCTCATTATATAAATAATTCTGAAATAGACACTTAGCTTCCTTCTCATTCAAATTTCATTTTCTGCTATCTAACTACCTCAGTTTGTTGAAAAAGCTTTAATCGATTTTTTTTCCTTGAGGAGAATTGAAGAGGACTAAACATTTCTCTTCCAAATATTCATATATAAAAATGAGTGGCGAATTAACTAACATGATTGATGTGTTGACGTTTGCATTATATGTTAGTAGTAAACCATCTATTTTTTTTGGACCATCATGTATAGGAAGAGAGGGAATTAAATGTCCATCGTTTGACACATAATTGATGTATTTAATATTTTTAATGTGATTGTTTATCATCATCCATAATTAATTAAATCCAATGTTTTTAATTTGGAAAAATAAGTTACGTAATTGAAGACTAACACATGCAAATTTATATTTTTTTCAAAAATGCAAAAAATGATGTCTAACACCTACAAAAGATTCAATTATCAAGTTTTTCTAAAAATGCCAAAATTGGTGTCTAAAACGAGCAAAATACTCAGTTTTCATGTTTTCTGAAAAAACTCCGTAATTAAATACTAACACGTAATTAAATACTAATACATGTAAATTTCTATTTTTTTCAAAACTTTCACTAAAATTGAAAAAATGAAGTCAACATATGCAAACAAAATACATTATGATATTTTTCTAAAAATGCCTAAATTGATTTCTAAAAGGAGCAAAATACTCAGTTTTTATGTTTTCCTCAAAAAATTCCGTAATTGAAGACTAACACATTCAAATTTATATTTTTAATTTTTTTTTCAAAAATACAATATATGAAGTCTACGTGAAGGAAATAATGTTGAGATGTCTAAATTTTATTGAATAAGTGAAGTCTAACACATGCCTAATTTTTTTTAAAATCAACACCAAATACACTTAACAATATTAGTGATAAGAAATTTTTATTGAATAAATAATGTTGCATTACACAATCATTTGTAACTATTGCATATGCCTAGGAAGCTACACCTTCAGGGATTACGCGAACATGACACCGCATGTCGAGATGTCATATGCACGTGACTATTTCGACATGTTTGATTTTTATTTTCATATCAAACTTCATTTTTTTCGAATTTGTAAAATTCATGTTTTCTATGATAGGCTTCATCATGATGAGATCAAGTGGACCCTGTGCGATTCGGTTCGCTAGTACATCCCCCGATTTGCCATCGGGACGAGGCATTCACTTTCATCCCGTGTCTGCTGATTTGTTTTTTGATTGTAGAGACGTACCATACAGAGAGGGTGATGCGACAGTTCAGATTCGCCCATATCAAATTTCTATTAAGTATTTGTTAATTATTTTAGTTTTTGTTGCAAATTTGTTATTTATAAGTTTTATCCATTTCTCTCAGGTCATACCTCCACCTCCTTGTTCCCTCGAGATGCCCTTGGATAAGGTCACCAACAATCGGGGGAGGGGGGTATTGGACGACCAAGTGGGCGCTTCACATCCAGCGGTGGAATGATGTTATGGCGGATCTCGTCCCGGTTGGTGATCCATACGACCCGGATAGCACACGAGCCTACATGATTTGGTTTGCGGAGCACGGCCGTCCACGAGTCCAGCCTGCAGTTCAGTACGAGGTGTCTCGGGCTGTACGTTACAGAGCTAGAGAGCATACTATAGTCGTTGCGGTACGTTCTAGTTGTTATTTAAAATTATTATGTTTTAACGTAACCTAATTGAAACTTGCAGGAACAACATTTCAACGACAATTTGGGTTATGCTCGTCAGATGACGCAGATGCTTTGCCAGGCGGGGGCAGCGATCACTCTCTCCATTAAGAAATGCTTGAAGAGAACTTGTAAGAATATGATCTTGTCATGCACCTAGGGTAGGGACACACTGACAGACTTGCCACACGATGACCACGCCGACAGTCCGTCTGATTCGGATAGTGACGGAGACAACGAAGGTTGATCATGTCACACAGCTCACCCAGCGGGGTCTTGGACGTGTATGTGTTTCTGTTCCTCGATGTGGTGCAGTTGTCCGTGCACGTGCACGTGGTGGACGCGGTTGATGTTTGAATATTATGTGTGTGTTTGGTGTATTTTGGATATTATGTTTTGGTATAGTTTGGATATTTGGATGTGTATGTTTTGATGTATTTTAGATATTATGTTTTTTTTTGGATATTTCGATATTTCAGTTCATATACTTTTGATTATGTTTTCATATTTGGTTTTTTGTTTTTTCTATTTATGTTATAAAATTTTCAATTTACTAGCTAGACTGTGGACGATTTTGAGTGAGTAAATGATCCCTGAAATTACAACGAAAACATCTAAATTATAGTTTTTGAAAAGATCTAAAACATTCGTATTTTAATTATTTTTCAATTATAAGTCTAAATTAAAAAAATGGTTCAAATTGCAAAAATAAATAAATTAAAATATCTCTTTCGCGATCTCAAATTTACATTTCTCGTCCATTCCACCACCCTGTGGAGGGTGCCATCAAATTCATGCGCTTTCGCCAGAGGACCTGACAAAAAAACTTAATAATGCTTAACCCTGTGATTAATATCCAAATTAATCTCTAAGCTCTTTCGTCATACCCCCTGGCAAAAGATCTAGATTTGCAATTTGCAAAAATTGCTAGTTATTCTTACACATTGGGATTTTGATAAAGCTACCTGTCAAAAAAAAAATCTTCACCAACAGACGGTTGAATTATTTTAAAATCGAGCAAACATAGACATGTTAATTGAAAATAAATGGAGGTCTAGCATGATCTTAAAATATATCGTGGTGGCCTTGATTTTAATATTGCATGGTAGGTGCTTGATGATTGATCATATGCTCTTCTCTAACTTCATTAACCATTAATTATATATTCAAAATAAAACCAATATTTCAACACACCATTTTTTAATTGTTTGGAACTATTCAGGGGTGAATTTCTCACAAAGTTATTCCACAAGTGACAAGTCGCTTCATTCTCTTTGAAATTAATCAAACAATGCTGTCAAAATTAAAACAATTTAATTGACAAAAATTGAGACTAATTTAATTAAAATAAATTATTAAAAATAACATGGAAATATAAATGATGATTACTTTTAAATTATTTGATACCCATTTTGATCATAAGTTTGACATTTCTTTAGTTAAATTACAATTACAATTTGGAGGACGATATATGCTAAAAAGAATTCTCCGTTACTTTGGCTCTTCTAAATTCTAAATACCTTATCCCGTTTCAGTCCCCCGGATGTAGTTTCATGCAGATGTTCAGGAATCAGGAGTGAACGAAAATACGGTGTTATGGTTGACCCTACGAGGGGACCAACTTGAAAGGAAGATAAATATACAAAAATGAGGTATGAACTTGGAAATCACAAGCAAGTGGAGGTATGGAATCATTAATATACGGCTGTCCTTTAATTCTATAACCCCGATTATTGAACAATTTCTTATCCATGTGATTGTGGAATTATTTTATAATCGAGCAAACAAGGATATATTAATTGAAGAAATAAAGGGACGTCTAGCATGATCTTAAAATATATCTTGGGTGCCTTGATTTTAAATATTGCATGATAGGTGCTTGATGAAATGTTCCTATATTACTTCATTTTTGAATTGTGGGTAACGATTCAGGTGTAAATTTCTAAGAAATTTATCACACAAATCCACTTCATTCTCATTGAAATTAATCAAACAATGATATGGGTCTTGTGATCTTCAAACTTGTCTAGGCTGTTTGCATATCAATAGCGCATAACAGGCGCTCGATGAAATGCTCCTCTGAAATTTGGCTTGTTTGTTCCATATCATTTCCTCGTAATTAAGGCCATGTGCTTCTTATTAATTATTAACAAGAGGGAAATAATTAACAGGATATCTATACGATAAAATCTCTTAGAAGAAATATATGCATGTGGATGATTTGTACAGCATTGACTTCACCTTTTTTTTTTTTTTTTTACATGTGAGCATTGACTTGACCTCGAGAATAGAAGATCATTGATTTTTTGAATTCTAATCTCCATTAGACTTCGTCAAATACACAATTGGTCAGTTAATCACTCAAGTACAAAGACGCTGTACGATAATCCCTTTTAAGGAAGTAGAGAGTTCAAGTTATACTCTCATTTGAAGATATGGCTCATTTCTACAATTTGAAAAGAATGGATTTCTTGTTCTTGATTCTAATTCTGACATTGTCAGAGTCCTCTTTTTATGTTCACAGCCAAACTGGTAAACAATAATCTCTAACTTCATTTCCTTTTTGTGCAACTGAAATTCTTACAATATATTCGTTGCAGATTTTATAAGCATTAATTGCGGTATTGATAGCAAAACCAATTACATCGATTCCTTCACGGGATTAACATACGACTCTGATGACGAATACATCGACACAGGAATCAACAATGAAGTCTCGAGTATATACACCGTATACGCCCAATACGAATACCTCCAAAATCTCAGAAGTTTCCCGAACTTCACAAAAAATTGTTACACATTAACGCCAGTTACACAAGGCAACAAATATTTGGTTAGAGCGACATTCATGTATGGAAATTATGACGGGTTGAATAAGCTCCCAAGTTTCGATATTTACTTGGGAGTTAATCTTTGGCATACTGTTGTGCTTGCTAGGCCAGATTATTTTTATTCTTATGAAATCATTAACGTTGCTTCTGATGACTTCATACAAGTTTGTCTTGTCAATACGGGGTCCGGAATTCCTTTTATTTCTGCCTTAGAGTTAAGGCCACTAAAGAAGAACATGTATTTATATGCTAATTCCTCCCAATCTTTGGATCTTTCTTTTAGAAGAAACTTGGGCTCGAGTAATGATGTCTTAGTAAGGTATACAAATAATTTATTGTTTATATTTACCAATATTTTCTCATGGGAAATTTCTTTTTTTTTTCAGGTATCCGGATGATCCACATGATAGGCAATGGTTCAACTACACGGAAGATTCATGGACGGAAATAAGTACCACCTCCGTTATTACCCCCGATGCCGATTTCGATACCCCTTCTACAGTTCTCCAGACAGCCGTGACTCCCACCGAAGTCACCGACTCTCTAGACCTATCCTGGTCCAGCGGCAACACCTCGACCAATTTCTTCGTCGTTCTCCATGTCTCCGAGATCGAGACATTGACGACCAATGATTTTAGAGAGTTTTATTTTTACGCGAATGGATATAAAGTGTTTGAGACTGCATATGCCCCGAAATATCTCGATTCATATTGGACTTCGTATACACAAACTAGCTTGACCCGGTATAGTGCGTCGCTTCGGAGTACGAACAGATCGACTCTTGCGCCTTTACTCAATGCGGTTGAGTTATACATGATCAAGCCCATCTATTTGTTGCCTACCCAATCTGAAGATGGTATGAAGTATACATATATTAATAATAAAATATTTTGATGCGGTGCATCATTAATTGCTAATTAAATTTTTAATTAATATAGTGGTTGCAATTAATGCGATCAAGGCGAATTATAGTGTGAGCAAAGGATGGAGTGGTGATCCATGTGTTCCTACGGGCTTAGGATGGAACGGGGTTAGTTGTACCCTCAGTTCTTCCAATGTTCCACGGATAACTGGCTTGTGAGTATTTTTTTTTTTACATTTTAATATATTTTGTTTTTTTGGAAGAAAAAAAAATTATAATATGATATGATTTTTTTAGAAACTTAACATCGAGTGGATTGAAAAGTGCGATAATATCTGCTTTTGGTGATCTAACCTCTCTCAAGTCATTGTATGATCTTATTCTAATAATCTCAATTTATTTGCCTTTTTTTGGACATCAATTTAATAGGCCAATATATGCTTATGTTTTTTTCAGGGATTTATCTGGCAACAAGCTATCCGGCCCGATTCCTGGTTCTCTAGATCAATTAATATCACTTACATTTTTGTAAGACTTAAAACCTCATAATAATTTACTTTAATAACTCTAATAAGTGTACTTCATTTCAAAAATAAATATTTGTTTCAATTAATTTGTAGGGATTTGTCAGGCAACACAAACCTTTCTACCACACTTCCTCCTGGCCTTCAGAAAAGAAAAGATAATGGAGACCTCACAGTCAAGTTCGTCCTTTTTTCAGAAAATAGAATGGGCTCAAGGACCCACATCTATAATTTTATTGTACCCCAACTTATTAAATTATCATTATTCTAATTAATATCTCATAGTTATTTATATATTTATTTTTTATTTAATTATAGGATCGTAGCAATTAGTTCAAGCCGTTGTGAAGGAAATGGATGCAGCAAGAAAAAAAAGAGTCCAATTATAATTATAGTGGTTGTTATAGTAGTGGTGATTGTCCTATTACTCCTTGTTGGCGCAATAATACTATTTTTGCACCGAAAGAACGCAAAAAGAAGTAATTAATTTCTTAATTCATTATTCCTTGCAAGTAATATAATATTATAAATGGATATTTTGATTTTTTTTTTGCAGATATAAGTATAAACACACCGCGTCATGGACATCAAGGAACCACCCCCTTGGTAAATACTCCTATGGGAAGTTATGGATATAACTCCCCTATAAATAACTATGGAAACGATACTAAAAGCATTCACGGTAATGAAGAGAATGTATTTAATTTTGAAAGTCGACAATTCAGCTTTAGCGAGTTACAAATAATTACAAACAATTTTCAAAATAATATCGGCACCGGAGGGTTTGGTAGTGTGTATGTGGGCTCTTTAGAAAATGGTAAACAAGTCGCCGTGAAATTGCGTAACGAGAAATCTTCTCAAGGGTTTAAAGAGTTCGTTGCTGAGGTAATTTATATGTTAGTTTCTAATATTTTATTGAGTAGTGATGTACACCCCCAAGTACTCTCTCCCCACATCTTTGATGACGTGGATATGATTTAACACCTTCGAAATTAACGCACTAAAACATGATTTAACATCTTAATTTATGGTTTAATTATTTTAATTTATGATTGAACATACAATTAAGATGTTAAACCATAAATTAAAGTGTTAATTTTTAAGGTGTTAAACCATATCCACGTCATCGAGGATGTGGGGGGAGAGACGGGGGTATGTCCAACATTTTCCTATTTGATTATGTTCAATAGTCTCATTTTTGAGTTGTTATGTAGGCTAAAAATTTGACAACTGTTCATCACAAGAATTTGGTTGCTCTAATTGGTTATTGCATGGAGGCCGAATACATGGCACTTGTCTATGAGTACATGCCCGAAGGAACTCTACAAGATAAACTTGGAGGTTATTATATGTTTACTTTAATATTAGTTTTGTTAAATTAATCTCTAGATTATCTCCCAATGATATTATGAACAATCAATTTCAGATAACGTTAGGCCTCTTTCGTGGAAACAGCGTCTGAGAATCGCACATGAATCCGCACAAGGTACAAAAATCTTCTTATAATTCGTACTCATTAACGAGCAAATAATTATTTTCTTTTCTTCATCATTAATATTTGTTGATATAAAAATACAACAGGACTGGAGTATCTCCACAAGTCGTGCAATCCGCCACTAGTCCACAGAGATGTGAAGACCAACAATATTCTTCTAACTGCTAATCTCGAGGCAAAAATCGCTGATTTTGGATTGGTCAGGGCATTTGATGGTGATGGCACCAACTCTCATGTCTCAACTAGAATTGTTGGAACCCCCGGATATTTAGATCCAGAGTATAAAAAAAAAGCAAAATAATTAGAACTTATAAGGTTTATTTTAACTTTTTTTTCTTTTCGGCATTTGCAGTTATTATTCGACTTCACAACTGAGTGAAAAGAGCGATGTGTACAGTTTTGGAGTCGTTCTACTAGAGATGGTAACAGGGCAACCGCCTATTATCCCACAAGAGGGCCACTTGGCACACATGGTTCGTCAAAAGCTATCCAAGGGAAACATAGAGAGCGTAATCGACCCAAGAATGGGGAATCAATACGATATAAACTCTATTTGGAAGGTTGCCGAACTAGGGCTTAAATGCACTGATCAATCTACTAAGAGGCCGAATATGACAATCGTAGTTGCAGAGTTGAAAGAAAGCTTGGATTTGGAAATGTCTTCTCAGGGAAGCCATAATGTGGTTTTAGAAAGCACTGGGGGACATTATAATTATTCGAGGAATGATAATGCGTTCAGTAATGTGAGTGCTGATAGTGGTTTCGAAATGGCTTATGTTGGTCATATAGCAGACGTGTCTGGTCCTACTGCAAGATGAAAATGTAATTTTTATGTAGTTTTGCATTGTTTGTAAGAGGTGAATATATCACTTTTTTCTTTCATAGAACTTTTTATTATCTCTTCATAATAAATTAATATTTGATATTGAGTGTGGTGTGGATATCGGACTTGTTTGGATGAATAAGTACATTTTGTTCAGGTACGGACTTATAAATGTATCAGGAAAGTGCGTCCTGACATACGTTTGAATCTTATTGTCTGATAGGACAGTGCATCTCATAAATATGTTTTGAATCTTTTATTAATTATCATGTCAATTAGTGTTAATTAGGATATAGAGGATGCGGTGGCGATATTCGGGTTAAAGTTAAATTTGCCTAATTGTTGAAATAATATGACAGGCATTTTCCATTCAATCGCGAAGCAAACCTTAAAATTGTATGTTATATTTAACAGGTATGATGTCAATTCCGCCTGGAAGATTGTCGATTAATGCGAACAAACTGAGTAAATCGGTCGACCAATATATGGACTCAATCGGCTTGGACCGAAATGACTCGACCAATTTATTGAATTACAGCATGTAACACGTTAGTTGAACTTATTAACCTCAATTTTATACAGTATTAAACTCGATCATTAGCATTAACCTCAATGTGCATAATATTTGTACTGTATTTCACCGTTTTTCCAATCAAAAAGATTGGTAAATATTATATTTAGGTCCGATTCATATCCTAAAATCGATATAATTCACTGTTTGTGCCACAATTTGCTGTTCTGAATTGATTGTTCACAAATAGCCAAAATTGATTAAATAATACACTGTTTGTATCTTTCATTAAACGAATTTATTGAATTATAGCATGTAACATGTTAGTTCAACTTATTAACCTCAATTTTATACAGCATTAACCTCGATCATTAGCATTAACCTCAACTAGCAAAAACCCCGCGCAATTGCGCGGGATTTTTTTGACTTTATGTGATGGTATTGTATTTGTAATAGTATAATTTGATCAGATTGTTGTAATTGAACTATGAGAAATCTTCTTTGCGTGATATCGTTTGAATTTTTGGTGTTTATTGTTTTTTTAGAACGCTATGTTGTGAATGTTATGGAATCGCGTGACGGAGACATGCAAGATTTTTGTTCATTCATTTGTCAGCAGTTGTTCGAGTCTTTTTTTTTTTTAATTAAGAAATGTATAATTACAAACAGTGTGAATAGTTTGCTTGTCGCTTGATTGATGCATCGTGGTTAATATTATAAATCAGTCGAAAAAATAAAGTGCAATTGTAATCGTGTTTAATGTGCGCAGACATCACATGATCCTGACATAACGGAGTTGCGTAATTTTGATTCAGTAATTGACATTTATCAAACATAATCCTTCTATTAGGGCAAATAATTGTTCCTATTTCCAGAAAATTAAATCATACTCGCATTTGAATGTATTTAACATTCTACGTTTATTCACACAACAGAAATTTCCTGAAATTTTTCAGATAATACAATTATTAAACCAACAAATATGAATTTAAGCAAAATACAGTGGTTTTTATGCAAATTTTATGCGAAATAATTACTTCTACTGACGCGTTTATATTTCTTCACCCAATCATGACATTGATCATAAGAGTACGTCTCTCAATCGTTCCCAATTGATCATTAAGCGCAATCTGAAAACTCACGCAAAAAAGCATGTTAATATAGTAATTTGTAAATACGACCCTAGAAAAATAGAAAAATAAATTTAACCTGATTGAAACCATCGGGCCAAGTAATGTAACGGCATAATTCCCCATTGGTTTTATTTCTTCGGGCTCTATTGTCTATATCATCATGCTCCCCATTGTACTTTTTCCTCTCCAGCTCATTCATCCTTCATAATTACAATACATTTCATTATTCAACAAAAAGAATTAAGTAAATAATTATTATAAATACCATGCTTGGGCAGAACGGTCATTTCACCTCACAGTTGCAAGGTGCAAGAAGAATTCTTCAACCGAGTCTGGTATTTTTACTCTAATTGCCTACATCGATTTATTATACGAAACCGCAGTAGACACTGTTACAAAAACAACACATAAAATTATTTTATTTACGAAAAGGTCCTCAAAATTTCTAAAAATAAAATACCTTGTTGGCATATTTTAGCGCATCGTTGAACAACGCAAACACGGAGGTCCCAAAATATTTTAGCCACGTCACCTTGTGGATCCCTCAACAATTATGATGTCCCGCTATCTCCAGAATCTAACAACTGTCCAAAATTACATTTTTTTCACTTCAGTCCCTTATTTTTTATTTTACAAAAAACACCCTTTATAAAAAAATAGTTCTTGTCTTTACTCAAAAAAAAAAAAAAAATAGTTCTTGTAATTTACTGTATAGGGCGAATGGAGATAGCAAATAGGTTCTGAATTCCAAATTGCCAAACAACCTGAACTAAATATTTTCCTTACTAACAAAAATCAGAAATATCAGGGAGATTTTTGTAAATTTACCTGAATCCCAGAGCTTTCACCGAAAGGAAAATATTGTTTCCCATCAGCATCGAAATAACACATGTTCTCCCCCACTGCTATGCACGTGCCTCCAAATCAGAAGATAATAAATTAAAATCATTAAAATTAAAAAAAATATATATTAAATTAAAATATAAAAATAAACAAAATCTTAAGTTTGGAGAAACAATCTCACGCCTTTAGCAAAATCAATAAACGACAATTCCTTGTAAAATCTGAAAAGATAAAATAAAACCACGCAAAATCTGAAACTACAAAATATATCCCTATACATATTTTATGATGAAACATTCTGACATGCTGGAATTTGCAAGAAAAAACTCGGATTTCTGAAAAATATTTTAATATTTACATCTATAATAATTTGCAAATAGAAAACCTTAATCCTCCCTGTTTGTCAAAAAAAAGAAATCTCTTATTTTATCAAATTTGCAAGAAAAGAAAATAGATCTTCAAAATGTCAAATCTTATAATTTTGACAAACCAAAAAACCACAAATTTGATGCATTTCCAAAAGCTCAAAATATCTCCTACATGACTACATCCCTTGAGAATATGTTTTTAACAAAAAAAAAAGTAAAAATTCATGCATACTCCTCCGAGAGCTGAAAATATCACAAATACCCCCCTTATAAATATCTTTTTAAAATCAGTAAAGACCAAATTTTCATGTATACCCCTCCATAAGCTGAAAATATCCCATATAGACGTTTAAAATGTCTCTTTGGAAACCATAAAACGGGAAAAAGCCATGTATACCCTTGCAAAAAATATCACATATACCCCCTTCAAATATTTGTATAAAACCAAAAGGAAAAAATATATATATATAAATACATGAGTAAGATAAGTACGGAAAGTTTAGAAAGAGAGATCATGCGAATTTGGGAATCGGACACATGGAGGAGCTCCAAGATGCCGACGTCCGTTCCGTTCTCGTTTCGTTCTTGATATTCTTGACCGCATGGCTGGCTTTGGTGATAATGCTGCCATTTTGTCAGTCATGCTGCCACTTTGCCTTCGAGTTGTCGAATCAGCAATGGAAAAATTAGTTCTGTGCGAGAAATTTATTCCAATTGAATCAAGATATGCACTGAAATATGGAAGTCCAAGACTATTTGGTAAAGTGTACCTCTCTCTCACGCAGCCTTGACTTTTGTTCCTTGGTTTTTTCCTAAGTTGTGCCAAAGTTTTGCTGGAACAATTGAGAGAGAGAGAGACATAGAGGAATTAGCTCTAAACTTACCATACTTTATCTCAAAGAAACAACCATCAAATCTAAATCCGAAATTTTTTTTTGCAATGAAATTCGTAATTAGGGTCTTGGCTCACCGGAATTTAGGACAATAGCTTCCTCTCGCTTTAGTGGGTGTGCTCGTTTTGATCCTTCCTCTCTCTTTCCCCTTTGCCTAGGGTTTTCAGAGCTAGTAGTCGTGCCATCGCGTCCATCGCGTCGAGAAACGACGCACTTCGTTCCCATCTATCTCGCATCTGACGGCCGGAGCATCTAAGCGAGTAGCGCCTCGCCCTGATTTCACTGGCGTTTCGGCCGGATTTCTCCGCTAGGGGTTGGCCGCTTGCTCTCTTTTTTTTTTCGCCCGATAAATGAAAGGAAAGAGAGAAAGGAAGGGGTAAATGTATGAGGAAGAGGAAATGTTGGGTAGACTCGGCTCACGTGGTCTATGTTATGCTAACATCATGGGTCTACATGAACCGAGCCCATTATAAACAGGACCGTCCGATCTTGATAAAAGCTGATCGAACAGTCCATACGCTTTCGATGACGCGGCTCAATGAAAAATCAGTTAGAAGAGTAAAATTATACTAATTAAAATGTGCATAATATGTATTTCACCGATTCACCTTATTCATTCATCCAACTAAGTCATGATGCTAAAATCGGAGCATACTCATTTATGTATATTCTCTTTGTTCTCCAATTTGAGTACAAATATCTATTTCTTTCTTTGGTTTCTTTCAGATGACTCAGTCAAGCGAGCAAACAATAATTTCACGGCTTAATAAACGAACAAAGAACCTCACTATCCCAGTCCGGCTCTTCAAAATTTGGGAAGCACTAAACCCTGCAACGCGTGAAAAAGATGGATTCGAAAGTGTATTAATCGACGAAGAGGTTTGCTTTCTTGATAAACATTTTATCTTTACTTTTGCTTGATTTTAGTTTGATCCAAAATAATGTTCACACCATGCAGGGTACTGCAATCGAAGCAATTATAAAAAATGAACACGTCTCTTATGTTCGGCCCCATCTCACAGAAGGCGATAACTGTCGAGGCAGGGCAGAAAAAATAGTACCATGGTACAACTTCTTTATGTACAAACAAAAAAAAAATTTGGTTCATATAAAAACGTTCATTTTCTTTTGCAGGTATAAAATTACTGCTTACGTATCCGACAACGATATTGACGATATCAGATTTGTGCTCTTAGGCGAACAAGCTGAAAAACTTATTGGCTATCCATTGAAAAATTGATAAGCGAACACAACCCCGACAAAGAAGGAAAAACGTCTCTCCGAATAAAGCAACTAGCTAACGAGGAATGCTCCTTCCAAGTTAAATACTCGCTCATGCCTCAATCAAACAAGCATCCCCACTTACACAGTTGTACAAGTCACAAACATGAATGTCCCAAAAACAACTCCCTCCATGGAAGAAAATGTTCATGAATTGAAAACCTCTATACCAACGCCAAAAACAACAAGAGCTCAAGCAACAGCCATATCGTCCACAAGCAAAACACCTACCAAGCTCACCGGATCTAAAAGGCCACTTGAAAGGTATAAAATTTCAATCGATTACAATACTGACAATTTTATTGACGAAAAATTAACACATCATTTTTTATAAACACAAAGCAATTTGCATGGTAAGGAAAAAGCTAGTGATGCAACAAAAAACTCAACACCGAAAAAAAACCCTGCGCAAAAACTCATCATCAGGTGAACCATCGAAAAAATTAGCCAAAAGCATACGCAAAACTAACTCATCCTACCTCTTGCTTTGCTTAGGTCTAACGAAGATGATGCATAAAAAGCCTTGGACGATACAATGTGAAGCAGTTCTAATATTTTGTGATGCCTTTCAAATATGTAATATTTTCATATTTTGTTCTATGTTCTTTACTAAGGGAGATTGAGAGGAAATTTTGATTTTGTGTGATTAGTACCTTCTTTCCTTATAGTTTGTTTCAAACGATGAATGCACTTATAAAATTATTTTCTTCTATATTCCTTAGCAGTGGAGATTGAGAAAAAAATTTCATTCTATGTAATTAATGGCCTCTTTTCTCATAGTTTGTTTCAAACAATGCACTTAAAACTTAGTATATTCTGTCTTCTTTAATAGAGAAGATTTAGAGAAAAATTAAATTTCGTGCAATTAATATCCTCTTTTCTTATCTTTTATTTCAAATGATGCACTTAACGCTTATTCATTCCTTCACATTGCACATTTGTGTCTAAAAAGTACTTCATGACAACAATTATATTCATCTCTACATTTCATTAACCTAATATCTGCCCACAAATTAAACTATCATGTTATCCAATACATGACTACAAAACATAAACATCAAACTTTAAAAAAAAAAAAACCGCGCAAATGCGCGGGTTCAGCGCTAGTATATTCTTATTTGGATTACAACATATTCACAATTCACATGCGACCTTTAATCTCAATATCCCGATTCATAATCTTACAAAAGTTGAAAGCTTTTTCCGCCGGTAATTAGTGGAGTGGGATGTTTCAAGGTAAATTAAAATGATATAATCATATATTCTCTTGACTTTTCAAAAAATCGAGAACGTTGGTTTACTAATTTTCAAATTTTGTTCTCTATTTTCGTAAATCCCAAACCAATATGTTGAAAACTTTCCCTAAAAATTATAGGGTATCATTTTTATTTAAATCACATAATGAATTAAATCTTGATCATTAATGACAGTATCAATTTAATTTGACTAGTTTTAACTTATTTTTTCATGAAAATTTCACAATGAGATATACCATATAAAAACTTAATTTATATGTAGTCTTACAAAATAATATATACAACATATATGAAATACCATGTATCATATTTCACATTGAAATTATAATTACTAAGAAACTGTTTATGACAAAATAATAAGAATATAAAATAATGTTTATAAATATAAAATATAAAATTATTATATTTTATATAATAAAATATAATAAATTATTTAATGTTAAAGAAGGTATATGTATACAAAAAATAAAATATCTATTTCGTGAACAATGACTAATAACCTATGTTATGCGGATACTTCTAAAAATGCTTAAATATCATGGGATATGGATGCGATATATATCAGATACTTATCAAACACGTACGCCACGTTGAGTATCCGATTGTTTGCATATATAGTGAGCATATATAACGACTCTATGATAATAAAAGAAAGATTTATCCGATTTCATTTTCCGAAGTTGCAACTACAACTAGAACTAGAGATTGCAAGAAATTCAATCTTGATAAGTATAATGCTCACCATCCAAACAGGCTTATTGATCATGATCAAGAAGTGGCAGAGAAAGCCATAATTTTTCATAATACGGCTGTGAAAGTTTTTATACGATACTTTGGCTCATAAATTTTTTATATAAAAATATTTCGAATACTTCTAGGACACCGAGGCTAATTCTAAAATTAGTTCTAGGATTTTTTTTAATGACACCCAACAAATGGTCGCTTGTCGCTACCGATATCTATATATTTGTTATATGATTTCGATGAGACTCAAACTCATAACTTCTACGACATATGATTTTATTGTGTCAAAAACTCAATATGGGGCATTGACAAATTTTAGGATATTTTTAGAATAAGTTTATGATATATTTATGATATTTTCATGATACTCGTATTGTTTGGTTGATTTTATTTACTATAATTATTTGAGCTTAAAATACATCAAAACAATTATTATATAACCATATTTGTATCTGTATATCCTAGATTTTTTTTTTAAATTACCGTATTGCCATATCGTGTCGTATCGTATACGATATCCGTATCCGTATGCGTGCAACATAGCCGATAGGTTCATATAACAAAGATAAGAGGCAAGTTGAAGAGATAAACCTGATCACTTGATTAGGAGTCGGTCCATAATTGTATAGGAAAAGTAAAGAATATGATTCACCTTCCTTAACGCCTGGATAAACGTCGCTACTAACTGGCCATAACTCCGATGAAGATATGAAAGGATCTCCACTTCCAGTGTTTACAAAACAAACCCAAATAGTCGTTGCTAAAGATAAGGTGATAACCTCGAAACGATACTCGTTTAACTCTTCAGAAACATTCACATGTTTCCAAAGCGTAGTTTCTAAGTATAGGTCGATTTTTTTTTTTTATTTTAGTTTTTATAGGTCGAATTGCACAGGCAATTCAGTTTTTTCATTCGAAAAATATTATTGCTAGATCTAGGTATGCTATTGAGTTGCAGATTATTTGACTCCACCGTAAAGTTTTTACCAGTATCTATATAATCATTATCTGTGCTATAAGATATATTTGTGATTGTGTCGATGAAGCTTTGATTGCCACCACAATCAATGCTCACAATATCATGGCTATTTTAGGTAAAGAAAATGTTTTTTAACATTACTAACTTGAGTAATTAGTCTTGTTCTTGTAGCTAGGATGATGTTTGATAATGTTCATGGGGAAATGTAAAAATTGAGAAAGGAAATGATAAAAATGAGACTAATTAGTTTACCATGTGATCATTTTGTTTTGATTGATCATAATTTGAAGTACAATTAAATAGGAACAATACAACCTTGGCAGCAAAACCATGCAACCAAAATTCCCAAAATAGCCCCTGCAAAAACTTGCGAGGGCGTGTGACCTAACAATTCCTTCAATTTTCTCTCGCTTATTGGATGCCCCTGAAACAAGTCCTCGATTATCTTATTGAGTACCTACAATTAATGCAAAGATAAGTATACAAACATGTGACCACTAACCTGCTCGATGAAATACTTCAAAGAGAATATGTCGATAAATTGTTACCTCGGCTTGCATTCCAGCATGTCTTCGAACACCAATTGCATCGTACATAACAATCAAGCTGAATCCGAGACAAACAGGAAACAGCGAATCACTGACCCCATGGCAAAACGCCACCGAGGCAGATAAAGCAGTACAAAGGGCGGAATGGGAAGATGGCATTCCTCCTGAACTGAACAAAACCCGCCAATTCCATTTCCTCTCGACGAAGAAGTTTAGAAAAACCTTGATTGTCTGTGCTAAAGCCCATGCGACCAATCCTGAAACGAATGTTGGATTCACAGCAAGTGTTTGTAGAAATGGTCTGACAGGTGAGTTTGATATCACGGCCCCAGTTGTGCTCATGAGAATCGTACCGATGCCAGCCTGGCATTTGAATTGAGGTTTTGTGTCAGTGTTGTCAAACCCGCCATGAATAAAAGGTTGAATCTTTGGGAAGGATTGAAGGAGAGAGAATATAAAATAGAACGGGGGCAATGAGTTTAAATGGGATCGAGTCCTTTGGGTTCGTAGTTTAGGGTTTATGAGAGGTGAAGTTCTCAGTCTCAGTTTGGAGAACGCAGGTGAATAAGGCTCTATAGAGTTTGGGGTTTTAGGGAGCAGGCAGCAGCAAACCCTAGAATAAGGTTGGAAGCTAAGCGTCTCCATGGCTGATACGCATCTCAAAATTTTGAATTAACGAGAGAAAACTCAGAAAAGTGACGAAGAAAGAGATGAAGGGGAGTGTTAGTGATTTGTGATAGTGAAGTTGCGGTTGCTAGCTTCCATTGGTAGTGATATTGACTGAATTGCCCTTCGTGTTTAGTATGAATTAAAGAATGAAATGCAGCTAGTGCTTGAAATTGAGGGTAATTTAGTAATTTGGGGCATCATACGACGACCAAAAGATGGGATCTTACGGGAAGATTCGAGGTTGTTCATTATTTTATTCCCGCTGAGCGAGGAATTATATGTATAGACCCGGTCCACAAAGTGTAAATATAATAATTCACCGATATCTGGATCCATCACTGTTAATATGCAATTCGAGGTCCAGCCATCAATTCAGTTCTCCGTTCCTTCGCTAATCCGAGATCTCAATTCTCCGAAATCTTACGGGAAGATTTTGAGTTGAGGCCTTAGAATTCAGTTCTCCGTTCCTTCGCTAATCCGAGATCTCAATTCTCCGGTCATATGCGATTATTAGAAAATTCGAGAGTTGAATTCTCAAATAAAATTCTCGAGTTTACAAAACTGAGAGCTCAATTTCGTAGTTCTTATAAAACAAGGAAATTGTATTCTCGGGATTGAAAACACGAGAATCCCTCCTCCAACTTCTTCGTGGGTGATTTCTGAAAATATCCTTTCTTCGTTCTCCCATTTCTAAAAACAGAAGGCTGAGTCGCTGACAGTGGTCCCCACCCCCCGTCCTTTAGCAAGCTTGCTGTCTCCCCCCTTTCCATTTCCGGTACGATCATATTTCCAGTAGAACGTTCTGGCAACTCGATCCCCCCCCCCCATTCATTGCTTTCACTAATTTGCTCTCATTCGAATTGATTTTTTAGTTCAATTTCTTCCCTTTTCGTAGTTTGTTCTCGCAATACTTTCGTGAATTTTGGTATTTTTTTAGTGAACTGTGAAAGTAGTCTCCGTGAAGGGTAAGAGCTTTAATTTCGATTATGTGTGCATTATAACAAAATTGGTGTTAATTACAGTATATATACTGATCAAATTTATATTTTCTGCAATCGGACTCCTTCAATTTTAATTGTAATTCTTATTTCCCTTTTTCTTCTTTTAATAGGTAAAGTCTGCTAAGGTATTCCATGGATGCGCTAGAAAACTCTGATTTGGAATCAATGGAAGGAAATTTTGAAGATGATGATGACATAGTAAAGCCAATTTCTCTCACTATTTCTTTTTTTTGAGTAACTTTGGAGAGAGATCAAAGGCTCTCACCCAAATAAATAAATAAGGAATAAAGTGAATAATTACACAAATAACTCCCAACAAAAACAAAAACAAAAACAAAAAAAAAAAAAAGAGAAAAACCAAATTTGCTACTAACAGCATTACAAGAAATAACTCCCGTACAAAAAATAGCTGTTCACACACAAAGAATTAACTTTTGTTCTCTTTGGTCCATCTTGCTCCTGGTCCAACCAACTTTGAGCCCTTGTACATCTCTTGTAATTCATCTAATCGTGTACTTCTTTATTCCTTTAACCTTCTTCTACTTTCCTCATTAACTCAACCTGCCGATAGAAAGGTTTTTTTTCACCATTTTTACTCGATCCACTCAGTACTCCATCTCCTCGATCATTCTCAATCTTTCCTTCCTCTTCAATAAGAATCTCCAATCACTCAACACCTCTTCGATAAGGTTACTGCCTTCTTTTCTACTGTCGGTGAAAGCCCTACGGCACCTCTCTCTCCAGCAACAGTAGAAGAAAGCTGCAATCAAGAAATTGGTTTCAAATTCCTTCGATTGCTCAGTGACCATCTCCTGAATCATCGATTTTACTGAAGAATTCAGTTTCAATTGGGGGAATTCAACTCTGATCGCCTCCCAGTGGATTTGAATAAAGCTGCAATCTTCTAGCAAATGATTCACCGATTCTGCATTTACACAACAGAGGTAACATCTATTTACGATATGCATCCCTCTTTTTACTAAATTATCCTGTGTCAATATTTTATTTTGCATTAACAACCAATAATACACAGATAATTTTGCGGGTAGTTTAATTTGCCATAGATTCCCCAATTCACTAGCTGAGTAAACTCCTTGTGTTAGGGTTTCATATGCATTTTTTACTGAAAATAGTTTTGAATTATCCCAATTCCAACTAATTTTATCTGGTACATCATGATTTAAATTTATTTTTTCTAGTTTCCTTTTTAACCATACATACTCTTTTTTTGCCTCTTGAGATAGGAAATCTTTGAAAGCTTCTCTCATATTTTTTAAAGATTTGAATTCCTTAATGGTACCAAATTGCTTAATTGCCTCATTATATAAACTAGGTAGTTTTTGATATAATATCCCTTCACCCCAGTCATTATACCATAAGCTTGTATAATTTCCATTTCCAATTTCAAATCTAATAGATCTCCAAAAAAACATCAAAAATGATTGGATATCATTCCAAAAATGAGAATCCTTAGGGTTTCTTTTTCCTTCAATATGCTTTTTTGCCAGGGGGCTTACTAAAAATTGCCAATTTAACCCATTATTTTTCATATAATAATTCCACAGCCATTTTTGCATCAAAGCATGATTAAAATTTTCTAATTGAATTACGCCCAGCCCCCCTATTTTTTTGGGTCTGCAAACAGATCCCCAAGATGCCAAATTATACCCTTTTTCCTGATTCCCCTTCCATAAAAAGTTTCTTCTCAATTTATCAATTTCTTTTAAGGACCATTTAGGGAATTTAAACACTAGAAAGAAATAAACAGGGATTGAGGATAGTACTGAATTTACAAGTACCAGCCTCCCCCCTAACCCTAAATAGGTCTTTCAATAAAACCTTTTTCTCCTAATGCATCAATCATTCTTGCTAGGGTCTCTCACTATTTCTGTCTTCTATTTATTCTGTCTAGATTTCAAAATATGAACTTTTCAAGGGTCTTTTCAGGAAAATTCTGCATTTCATACAGAAGTTTGTGTGATATGCACAGGGCTTGTCACTGACAGAGGACAACTCGACTCTTGTGATCACTGGTACATATTACTTCAATTTCATTAATTATAACTTTTTATTAATTCATATTTAATTTCTTAATTTTTGGGGGAAAATTAGGTTTTGTTATGAATGCATAGAACAATGGGCTGCGTTCTCAAATCATTGCCCAATTTGCAAATTAGTCTTTAACTCTATAACTTCCTCCCCAGTAAGTATAATTTATTAAATAATTCATTTTGTTAAATTTATGATGTGAAATTATTGCAAAATAACCTTCTTTTTTCTTTTGAATTTTTATTCAAGGTTGATGAAAACACTGATATATTTGAAGGGGATGAAATTTCTCTTTCCATGTAATTCATAAATATTTCTATGTTTATTTAATTCATAAATATTTATTTAATTCTATTTCTATTCTTTTTTTTAAGAGACGATGAAGATTTGTATTTAAAAGAAGGGGAAATCGAAGTCATAAACGAAGAAGTAATAATCTTTTAAATATAGTTTTTCATTTCGTTCCCTAGCAACATAATTTTTGATTATTTTGAATAGAATGTGAAATGTTTGGAGGGTTTAGAGTGTAAAATTCGTAGCGGTTCAGCAATGTTTGGCGATTTCACTACCGATACTTCCGTTGCTTGCGATTCTTGTGAAACATGGTATTTTTATTTTTCCTCTTTTTTTTTAAATTAAATATATTCATTTTTTTTTATTTTTTTTTATGTGTCTAATTATTATTTCTATTATATTAAATAGGTATCACGCAATATGCGTTGATTTTGATCCAAACTCCAACCATGAAGGTGGTTGGATTTGCCCAAGGTAATTATTATAACACAACACAAATTTGCAAAATAGTCCCTATGTTATTGAAAATTGCTAAATAATTTAATTATTATATTCTATTTTTCTTTCTTCTGATTAGGTGTTCTTCACCAATAAAACAACCGGAGGCAATAATCGAACCAAAATCAATTTTAAAAAATAATAATTCAGAAATCGAAACAATTACCGATAATGCCACGTCAGCGTCTACATCATCATCGCCACAATTCAATGGAAATGTTTCTGTTTCTATCGACGATGGAGAAACCGCAGTCGTCGTCTCTTTTCATAAAGACCCTCCTGAAAATCAATTATTCGATAATAAACCCTTCGAAAATGAGAATATTATACCAGATTTTGATTTGCTATCGCCAATATGTGAGATTGAAGAGCCTGTTATGAAATCTGAAAATATAGAAGAAAGCAAATCAGGTTTGTTTGGATTTTGATTTATCATCTCTTAAAAAACCTCGAAAGATCGTGTCTACCCCTCTAAAACAAAAGAATATTATCAATACCCTTCCTTATGTTTTATAGGGTATATGTGATATTTTCTATGTTTTCTAGGTTATACATGAAATTTTGAGATTTTGTTGGGGTATGTATGATATTTTAAGATTTTAGTTATATATTGATATAAACTTTTTTTTTACTATAACCCAGATATTATCGAAATTGCCCCTCTAAATCCTGATGATAATAAGGTAGGAGAAAATGATATCAATATGATTGATATCATTGAAACGAAGGAATATAAAGAAGACAATACTATCACGCAAAAACCCAAGTAATTATCATTTTCCTAACTTATAATTCCTTTAATTTTAGAAAATATTATATTACCGTATTAATTTATTTATTCATTTTGTAGAAATGTGAATAAAAGAAGAGAAAACATGCAAATGATGATGGAACCAATGCCAGTATCGAAAAAATCAAAATTATCCACTACAAATATAATGAGTATTATTCGCGAAAGAACCTCAGACAGAAAAGAAAATAATTCAGGGGCCAGAACGAAAAAAATCATCGCGCAACCCAAACCCTCCGAACTAATCGTTCAAGAGTTACAAACCGAGATAAAAACCCTCAAAAACTCTGTAAATGACGAAAATCTCCTCAAAGCATTTCGTGCAGTAATAGCCCCAAACAAATCAGGCTCGTCAGGGGCAAAACGGTCAATTGCCCAAACGGGAAAATCGAGGAATAATTTGATGAAGAAAATATACAGCAATTCTAGTGGGAGAAGAAGGCCTTCATGGGAGAGAGATTGTCAAGTTGAGTTTTGGAAAAATCAGTGTAATAATTCGAGGGTAAATCAGGAAAAAGTTGAACAATTACAATGCATTCTCGATTTAATTAAGAACGGACCAAATAAGTTAGCGAATATGGATCAGGGACAAAATCGGGATAAAAAAGATTCGATTTTATCTAGGGTTTATTTAGCCGATGCCTCTATTACTCCTCGAAAAGACGATACGGATCTCAAACCTTTGTCTTCAATTAACGAACCTTCGTTAATTGAAACAAACAATGATAAATCTAGGGTTGTTTCTGTAAAAATGGAAAATAAAACTTCGAGTTCAAGTGAGAAGAAAAGGGAGAATAAATTAACTTGTGAAGTTAAACCTGATAAAAGGAAATGGGCATTAGAAATTTTAGCTAGAAAAAATGCATCTTCTTTAGAAAGTAACAAGGAAAAGAACGAAGATTTATCTCCACTAAAGACTAATTATCCTCTACTTGTAAGTATTTTAGGGTTTAGGGTTTAGGGTTAAATAGTATGTACATAATTTAATTACTTTTTTTTTATTTTTTACTTTTTAGGCGCAACTTCCTGCAGATATGAAGCCCATATTGGCTTCTTCTACTCAACGAAATAAAGTTCCAAATTCAGTTAGGCAGGTTTGTTTTACAAAAAGCCCCCTTGATATTTTGCACAAAGGCCCCTCAAATATTTTTGAAATTATTTACAGGCGCAGCTTTATCGAGTGGCGGAGCATTTGTTGAAAAGAGCGGACGTACCGGTTATGCGCCGTACCGCCAAAACCGAGCTGGCATTGGCGGATGCGATAAATATCGAAAAAGATATTTGTGAGAGATCGAAGAGTAAAATAGTATATTTGAATTTAATTTCTCAGTCTATTCGCCAAAACCCTATTCATGAGAAAACAGAGCGTGAACAAATAATCGAGAATAGTTCAAATGACGAAAATGCCCTTTTGGAGAGAGGGGAGAGAAATTTGGAGGATGTTTTGAAATTGGCTGGGTTATCTTCTGATTCGTCGGGCCCGCATAGTCCAAATGACGGTAATGCCCTTGTGGGTAAGGAGGAAATGAGTG
This sequence comes from Luzula sylvatica, assembly GCA_946800325.1. Lineage (NCBI taxonomy): Eukaryota > Viridiplantae > Streptophyta > Magnoliopsida > Poales > Juncaceae > Luzula > Luzula sylvatica. Next base: position 2,699,427 of record OX326961.1, read on the forward strand.
AGAGCAATGGCGAAAATGCTGTTTTGGAAAGAGGAGAGAGAAATGTGGAGGAAGTTCTGAAACTGGCTGGATTTTGTTCTGATAATAGCTCTGAAAATAGTGCGGAAAAAAAGGACTCGAAGGATTGTGTTATGGAGAGAGAAAAAGACGAGCCCATTTTAGAGAGAGAAAAGGACGAGTTAATTATATCAACGGATGAGAAAGCAGATTCGATTGTACCTAGAATTGATTCGTCTGAAATTGGACCTTCCGAGAAAAAATCAAACCAAAATATTGGGGATTTGGACCGTTCTGAGTCTTCTAAAAATTTGAAAAATAATAATAAAATTAAAAATAACGTAAATATTATTAGTAATAAAAGAGAGGAAATGAACAAACGATGCGAATCAGAAAGTGAGAGCTGTGCCGAGAGTAAATCAAATCCTCGTAAAAAACGCGAACCTGTCAATCAAAAATTACCTGATTCAGCCATTTCTATCTCCAAAAAGGTATATCCAAATATTTATCTTATTTATTTATATAATTGTACTTAATTTTTAATATTTTTTTGTGGTTTGAAGGTTGAGGCGTATGTGAAAGAGCATTTAAGGCCGCTTTGCAAAAGCGGTGTTATAACCGTGGGACAATATAGATGGACTGTTGCGAAGACGACTGAGAAAGTTATGAAATTTCATCACAAGGATAAGAACGCAAATTTTCTTATTAAGGAGGGTGACAAGGTAAAAAAACTTGCAGATCAGTATGCTGAGACCTCACAATTACAGGGTGATTTGTAATCGTTTCGCTTAGGTGGATAATATTATAGAAATGAAAGCGGTTTATGCATGCGCGTGTAATAGCTGAATCCCAAAAATTCATGAACCATTTTAATGATTCTTTTGAGAAATTAAAAAAGAATCCTTCTAGTTACTCTCTCAAATAAATATTTCGCGAGATTTCCCAAGAAATATGATCCGAAGAATTTTTTTACGGCACGATTGTGTTACGAACTCGCTGCAATTTTCTTTGTCTTTACTTTTCTGTCTATGCTTATGGGATTGTAGATTATGAAGTTAAAGAATAAATAAGACTAATAATATCATACACAAATCACAATCACGAGGATTAAATAAAAATAAATAAAATATTTTAACAAACATTTGTTATTTCTTTTGAACACGTGTATTTTACTCGGTCATTTCAGATATATCTTTCTCATCTCATCTCGAGAGGAACAAAATTTATCTTGATCATGCAGATTTCATATGATCCACAATAAAAATAACCATGGTTTATACAATTATCTATCTAAAAATAGTGGCCCATAACGTGTTAAAAATTAGTGATTATGTTGTTAAAAATTAAGATATTAAGTCATAGCCATCTTATCAAAGGTAACGGTGTAAACGGAGTTGGATATGGTCGAATAGTGATTATGTTGTGTTCTTATTAGTTCATTTTTTATTGATACATATACTGATTTTTTGGGGGCGGGGGATCCCAACATTTTCCATGAATTAAAGGTAACTGTGTAAATGGAGTTGGATATGGTCGAATAGTGATTATGTTGTGTTCTTATTAGTTCATTTTTTATTGATACATATACTGATAGTATCCGGATACAGATTCAGTTCAGATATTATCAATGTTACAGATATCGCATATCGTTTACAGATCGATCGGCAATCGATAATCGATTTGACCGATATATATATATATATATATATATATATATATATATATATATACTAATTGAAGAGCATTCGCCTTCCTGAACCCCTCGTCTCGGCATTGAAGAGCATTCGCCCTCCTGTAGCATTGGATGAATGACAGTTGGGTTGATCTTCTCGAAAAAATGTGTGATCTTCATGTTGGTGGGATCTTCCGCAAAGAGAGGCTTCGATGATCCTTCAGCTTGGGGGGTTGGCTCTCAATCTCGAGCATCCTGGCCTTAGTCTGGGGTTCCTGCGACTGATCTTGAGCCCTCATCAACAGTGGAGTAGTATCCTGGTTATTGGAACCAACGCAGAACACCGTGTTGATGGGAGCATATGTTCTCCGCCTTTTCTTGTTGTTCAAGTCCTCTTGCAGATTCTCCAGATCTTGGTTAGCGTTTGGGGTAGGGGTCGGGTTAGAGGTTTGGCTCTTGGGCACCTATTTTCTATGTTGCACGGATACGGGTACGAGTATCGTATCCGATACGATACGGATACGGCGATACGGCATTTCTTGAAAATTTTAGGATACGATACATCATATATGTATATTATTTAATATTATTTTAATATAATTAATATATGGCAAGCTTATATCGTATAAAAAAAAGAAGATCAAGAAAGTGATTCCAAGATTCTATTGAAGCTACTCTCAGGCGAGCTTTGCTTTCTCCGGCTACTTCTCTCCGACGCGGTTCATACTCTTGGGTCCTGAAGTTCTATTGACCCGAAAGGCAACCTATCAGTTCAACTCAGGCGGTTTTGGTCAAGAAATATGTTTTACCTTTAAAAGGGGAAAAGAGTATAGAGGCTCCTTGTTGAAAGGAGCTAAGCTCTTCATCCTTAACTAAGGTAATACATATAGAACAAATACCGACCAACAGACCAAGCAAATGGAAGCAAGAGGATTTGTTTAGCCTTCTCCATATTCTGGCTTAAATCCCTACTTCAAATACATTTCAAAACCACTGATTGAATATCAACCATAACAAAGGCCAATTATACATTTAAACCTCAGATTGAACCAAAACCCTTAAAATTACACTTCGAAGATCAAATACAAAAACGAGCCAAAAATCCTCAAAAAACCATACAACGTAAGTGAACTGGAGAAGATAAGTTGAGGAGTCATCTGAGGAGTTCTCGAGTATTTCAACCTGCAAAAACAAACAACCAAAAATAAGGAGAAGGCGGCAAGCATTTGTTAGTTTTCAAATCTCTTAAATTACGATAATTATGAGAAGTAGAAGAATGAGTTGAGGGACATTACAAGTGAGGAAAGGTTCGAGCTCTCAAGAAAGAAGATCCAGAAGAAGAAATAAGCACTACAATCCAGCTAAGTTTTTTTTTTTCTCATTATGATTACTTCTTATGCCCAAACCCTAAAAAACACCATAAACAATGAAAATAATTGGACATTAGTTTCTAAAAAAACAAAAGCAAGTAACAATAATAATGTCAACATAAGGAAATGCTATAGATGTTTATCTAATACACATAATAGATTTGAATGTCGAGATCCAATTAGATGCTTAAGGTGTTTTAAACTAGGGCATATTAGGAAAAATTGCTATACTAATTTGAATGGTTCCCTAAGTGGACAATATAGACCTAACTTACAAGATCCAAATTGGAATAAGTCTTCAGTCTCTAATGGAAAGCAAATCCAGCAACCTAACAATATCGAACAAAATAATGACATAAAAGATCAAATAACTGTTAATCTTAATAAGGATAATAATAATATAACATATACAAAAGAAATCATTATTGAAAAAATACCTGGAACTCTTTGCAATCCATTGGATCTTATAAAAATTGTTGAACCTATAGGCTTACTCATATCAGTAGGATCTTATATGCCATCAGATTTCATATCAAATCTCAAATTGTCAGTTAATTGTTCTCGATTTACAAAAATACCAAAATCTATTAAAGTTATTGACAATAACAATCAATTAACTATTTTAAATATTATAGAATCCACTATATTTTCCAGTTCTTCAAATAATTTAAATAAACTCTCAGAAGATATCATCATAGAGAATAATAATATAACGGAGGGGGGAAAACATAAAAAACACATAAACAACATTAAAACAAATAAAAACACAGAAAATAATATGAGTGTAGAAAAGAGAGTAGAGAGGAAAAATTATCAAAACACAGTACAAGAGAGAGTTGCACATAAGATAAGTAATAGAGGTAGAGTCAAAACAGTGAAAATATGGCAAAAAAAGAAAAAAATATTAACATTTTGGAGGGTAAAAAAGGAAATACCCAAAATAGATCAAAATATCTCTATAAATAAAGAGGAAAATATCAACACTGAGATTTCAGGAAAAGAGAGCACTGAGAAGAAAATAATCACTGGGCAAGGGGATTCACTGCAACTTACACAAATTATATATCCACAAGGCAGTAAACAAATAAGCTCTCAATTTATTAATGGTATTTTCATTCCAAATACATTTGAATTTAAACTGTTTCCAAGAAATCATTCTCCTCAAAAAACTCATGTTTTTTCCAGTTCAATTTTCATTACTTTAACAAGTCACGGCTTATCTATCAAAACAATTGAAAAGCCTCATACACCAACAGGGATCAAGTATGTTGATGATGAAAATTTAAACGATGCAAATCAGGGTAGGAAAGTCTCTAATCAATTAGTCATATTTAAAGCCAACAATACATTCGATACAGAACCTATATCACCTTTAAGGGACATTCAAGATATTGAGGACATGAATATAGAAGAGCAAGAACCCTTACAAACAAAGGAGCCTGAATTGCAAACCTTTAAGATGGTTCCTACTAGCAATCCGCTAGTACACACCTCTCCAGTTAAACAACTTAGATTTCCTATTAAGAATCAAAAAAGGATTAATGATTATTTTAAAAAAGATATTGATAAAAATAATAATAATAAAATTGATTATTTTAATACCTTTGATAATATTAATAAGGGTTCTGCACAAGCAAAGGAAAAGGAAAAAATTGAGTCTCCAGTTCAATCAGAGGAAGATAATAAAACATTTAAAACAGAAAAACTCAAAAACTCAAATAAAACATTAAAAGTTGAAGAACAAAGAAGAAGTATTAGATTGCAAACAAAGCAAAAAGGGCACTATTCTTCTCCAGTGGAGAAAGCTCAATTAGTGAAATACAAAGAGATACAAAAAGAGAGGAATAAAAAACATAAAAATAAAAATAATATTATAGAGGAAAAAGAAATTAATTTAGAAAATCAGGAAAACATAAATAGTAAAACAGAAATAATTAATATTTTAACTTCAACAGGTATAGAATTAACACATAATTTAGAAGAAACAATTAATAATTTAGTAGATGAGCAGTGTAATCAAGTCCTGCTATCTAAGGAGGATAAATAATTTTATAATGATTTATAAAAAATTAAGAATATTATCTTGGAATGTTAGAGGTTTAAATTCTAATAATAAAAAAAATATAGTTAATAAGAATATAATTGAAGAACAAGTTGATATATGTTGTTTACAAGAAACAAAATTGGAATTTATTGATAATAATATTAATAAAGAGTGTTGTGGAAATAAATTAAATAGTTTTGAATATTTAAAATCTATTGGTGCTTCAGGGGGCATACTAATCTCATGGAACTCAAAGTTATTTAGATTAATATCAGCTAATAAACTAAAATATTCACTTTCTCTAATCTTACAGAATACATGGGATGGAAATAATATTTTAATATCTGGTATATATGGTCCAAATAAAAAATTACAAAAGATTGAATTTTTAGAAGAATTAAATAATATTTATATAAATAACAATCTTCCATGGATACTTTTAGGTGATTTTAATCTAACATTGAATTTAAATGAAAGAACTGGGACAAATAAAACACATTCAGGAACTAAAGAGTTCAAAGAATTTATCAATAATTCTAAGTTAATTGATTTGCCTTTAAAAGGAAAAACTTATACATGGTATAATTCAATAGCTAAAGCTAGATTAGATAGAATGATTATAAATAAAGAATGGCTATTAAATTTTCCAAATTCTCAATTAATACCTAGAATTAATACTTGTTCAGACCATATACCATTATTATATGAAGCTCAAACAAAATATCCTATTTTTAATGGCTTTAGGTTTGAAAATAAATGGCTAAAAATTCCTGAATTTACAGAGTTAATTAAAAATTATTTTACTAATAATAAAGCAATAACTATAAATGGTTTTTTCAAAAATTTACAAGACTTGGGGAATAATTTAAAGGTTTTAAACAAAACTTTACATTCTAAATATAATACACATCTAATAAACTGTAAAAAATTATTTGAATGGTGTGATAAAATCATTGATAATAGAGATTTAACAATCATAGAAAAATGGATTAGAGAGCAAACTAAAGTCAGATATGAAAAGTTGATTTTAATTAATAAAATTTATTGGAAGCAAAGGTCAAAATTTAAATGGATTAAAGAAGGGGATGCTAATACTCATTTTTTTCACTTACATGCCTCAATAAAAAAATCAAATAATATGATATCTATATTAAAAGATAAAACTGGAAATGAATTTAAAGATCATACAAATAAAGCTAAAATTTTATTTTCTTTTTATAGAGATCTGATGGGTAAAGAGTCAATAAACAATAAAGAATTTGGAACTATTAATTTAGAAAAAATTTATAATAAAAGTGAATTCAATCTATCAGATTTAGAAAAAAATTTTAATATACAAGATTTAAATAATTCAATTAAAACATGGAAAAATAATAAAAGTCCTGGACCAGATGGATATATGGGAGAATTTTTTAAATGTAATTGGGAAATTATTAAAAATGATTTATTAAACTTAATTAATTTAAATGCGCATAATGGTTTAGGTCATTTTAGTTCGTCTTATATCACACTTATACCCAAAAAGGAAAATGCAATAGAACCAAAAGACTACAGGCCTATCAGTTTAATATCTAGTGTTCAAAGATTATTTTCAAAAGTTTTATCTAATAGATTATCTCCATATATTGATTCAATGATATCTAAAAATCAACTAGGTTTTTTAAAAGGGAGAAATATTGCAGAAAACTATGTATATGCTCGAGAAGTGATATGTTTAGCTAATAGAAAAAAAATCCCATTGATAATTTTAAAACTAGATATATATAAAGCATTTGACAGTGTTTCTTGGGATTTTTTATTAAATATTTTAAGTGCAAGGGGTTTTGGGGAAAAATTCATAAATTGGATAAAAATGTCTGTTTTACCAGGCACAACTAGAATTATATTAAATGGTAATCCCGGTAAATACATTCACTTAAAAAGAGGTCTAAGGCAGGGGGATCCTACATCTACTCACTTATTTTTATTAGTAATGGATGTATTATCTAAATTATTAGAGGACTTAAGTGATAAAAAATTTATATTGAGACCCATTAAAAATATTTACACAAGCCTTTTCTATGCTGATGACTCTATATTATTTCTCAAACCAGATTTAATTAATATTAAACGAATAAAATATATTTTAAATTTGTTTGGCCAAGAGTCGGGGCTTAAAATGAACTTTTCTAAGTCTGAAGTGATAGGATTAAATGTTAATGATGAACTTATGGGGAAAATTTCAAAAGAATTAAATTGTCAAATTGGTACATTACCACTAAAATATTTAGGATTACCATTACATTATAAAAAGCCTACTAAAGAAGAATATAAAAAATTAATCGATAAAATTAATAACAAACTAACTGGATGGAAAGGGGCTATGCTTAGTAAAGCTGGAAGGCTAATTTTAATGAATGCTGTATTAACATCTATGCCTATTTACTACTTTAATGTGTTTAAATTCCCTAAATGGGCAATTACAGAAATAGATAAAATCAGGAAAAACTTTTTTTGGAAAGGTAATAATAATACAGGTTATAATCTGGTTGATTGGGATATAGTTTGTCAGTCTAGAGAGAAAGGAGGATTAGGTGTAATTAATTTAAGTATATTTAATAAAGTATTATTAACAAAATGGCTATGGTTATACTATAATTCAGAGAATAAGTTAGATTGGTATAATATAATAAATCACAATAAAGAACATGACCTAGAACAATTAAATTTTAAAAATTACTCTTATTTTTGGAGAGATGTTATGAAAAATATAGATTTTTTCAATCAAAGTTTAAATATAATAGTAGGAAATGGTTCGAAAACTAATTTTTGGAAATCTAGATGGTGTGAAAAACCATTAATTTATAAATTCTCTGAATTATACTCTTTTTCCGAAACAAAAACTGGTACACTTAAATATTTTTTAAAAGTAATGAATGATCAAAATTTATATACAAGCTTAGGAGTCAACATACCTTTATCGTTTGTAGCTTCAAATCAACTTGGTCAACTTGAACAAATTTGCAACACTTTTGATATCGATTCACGTCAAGAAGATATTCTTCAATGGATGTGGAATGGGAATAAGGCTTATACCTGCAAAAGCACATATAAAATATTAGTAAATGGCGTATTTATTGAAGCTCATTATTATAAACTTTGGAAATTAAAAATTGAGCTCAAGATAAAATTATTTATATGGTTGGTATTTCAGAACAAGCTTCTTACAATAGACAATTTAAAAAAAAGGGGATGGCAATTAGCTAACAGATGTGTGTTGTGTCATAATAATGAGGAAAATATTAAACATCTAATTTCAGAATGTGAGTATGTTAAATCAATTTGGTACAAAACACATAATTTATTAGGATTAAGTACCAGTCAACAATTTAAGCCACTAGAAATAATTATAAACAATAATGATAAACATGAATATAAAACATTAATCTGTCTAATTTTATATCATATATGGCTTGAAAGATGTAGAAGATCTTTTTCTAACAATAAATTAACAGATTGGCAAGTAATTGACTATATTTTACATGAGTATAAACTCAATACATTATCTAAATTAGAATCATATGTTTATAATGAAATATATAATGATGAAATAACTCAACAATGCAATTCTGATGACAGTATAAGTACTGAGATTGATGTATCTGAGACAATTGAACTACAAGAGGAAGAAAATTATTACACTAATTATTTGATTAATGCAGATTTGGATACAGCAAGTATAAATCTAGCGCAAATCGAAGATGGAATGCATGATGGATCAACACAGCAAGGGGGTTTTCGGCAAAATAATCAAATATGGTGGTTCAATTCAGATCTTACAGAGGAAGAGAAAAGAAATGTTTTGCTTACGAGTAAAGGAAAAGAGAGAGAAGAGGAATCACATATCTTAACTCTAATCTCTGGAGATGTAAGAAATCTTCTCGATATAGATGCTGAGAATAGATCCGCAGCACTTCCGGCCAATCTTCTCCAACGAAGCGATGAGATTCTAACAGCAAACTCTTTGAATGATTCCGATGGAAGGCGTACTGAAGATTTTGAGGAGTTAGGGTTTGTTCTTTGGTAATAGAATCGAACAAAGGAGAGATTAGAAGAAGAAAGAGGATTAAGACGGCTACGAAGAGAGAGCAGAGAAGAATAGGGTTTAAGGCGGCTGTGATTGAAAAGAGAAGATGGCAGTCTTATATACGTGGAATTGGGATTCCAAGGTTTTGGAAATATTCAGGAAATGCAATCCGGGAATTCATTTACGGATTGCATTTGGCTCAATAATTGAGTGTTTTTTATATGTGAATTAAGATTTAATTATGGTTTAGAAGATATTTAGGATTAGTCTTTTTTAGCTAGATAGAGCAAATATCTTTTAAACTTATAAAATTGTAAGGATAATTCATATATAAAATATAATGGAAGTAGGACTTAAGAGCCTACTCCATTTTTTTCAAAAAAAAAAAAAATATAATTAATATATATATTTAAATAATTTTATTAAATTATTATAAAAATTAAGATGTAATATTGATTTGGTCACACCTCTTGGCTACGGAACGAGAGGTGTGGGGTTCGATTCTCGACGGGGACACTGGATTATAGATGAAATGTTAAATGAGTGAATAGAATGTGTGGCCTACGGGTTTGTAATAAAAAAAAATAAAAAAAAAGGAGATTGTGTTTGGAAGGGGGGCTTTGAGCCCTCTCCGAATTTACTCAAAAATAAATAAATATTGATTTGGATATTTTAAGAATAAATAAAATAAAAAATATGTGATGTAAAATACTATTGAATAGTAAAAGTATTGGTATTTTTAAATTGGACAAAAAAACAAAAAACAATGGGTCCGTATCCGATACGTATCCGATACAGGTACGGTTCGTTTTTTGAAGTATCCGCGCAACATAGCCTATTTTCGAACAACCTTCTTTGTTTTCTTCTTAGGGTGCGTCTCAGCTCTGGCACTTAATCCTTAGGATAATGGTTTTGTAGAGGCTCAACTATGGAGCTCAGTGGTTCCACCAGTACTCTTTGTCCTTTACCCGGGGCTATGCTCGCCGGCTACAATGATTTTGGTACGAGTTTTAGATCAGTAGTACCAATCAGCAGCGTGATGGAGTCGAGATACATCACATCACATTATCGACTGGGTCGTGAAACGAGATTGTTCCAAACGAGGAAGTCATCTGAGTTAGTTGCTCCACACAGAATGACTGTATAGGTATGTTGTGGAGACGCAACCATACCTTATATGGAAACGACGTCATCACCGAATCGACGACTACGTTCCATCGGTATACTATGAAATCTCTAGCAAGAGTGGTGTTATGTTATCTGAGATGAATGCCTCCCTGAGAATAACGTCCGGCAAGGTGAGGAGATAACGATTATCCCCCAAGAAAGCTAGTTCGAATGGTTTAATCCATTTGCAAAGAGAGGAAATGAGCTAACAAACCTTACGAAGGGTATGATTCATCACCAGACGCCCATCAATTATAACCGCATTGTTTTGGAGGCGAGCCAACAAGTCTTGGTGCTTGTGTGTCTCATGGAGGAATACGGGAATGCATTCCGATCGTCCTTCCGGTAGACAAGTTGGGTCAAAGATACCTCTCGGAAGCAATGGATCGACGCATTCGATAGGTTCTTGCTCCGGGAGGTTGCAATTGGTGTTGGCATGTCCAATTAAACCACAATTCGAACATCGACGTGGTTTTGTGCAACCAGCCGTGGTGTGTCCCAATTCTAGACATTTGTAACAACGACAGAACCATATAGGATGGTTCCGTCTCAAAGGCATGGGGAAATCAAGGGCATCGGCCCAACAATGGATGGGACACGAACACATTCTCATTGAATGATTTATCAATCACCATTTCGGAGAGTTCTTCACGAGAGAAGAAGGAGGTAACGAAAGGAGAATTAGACTTAAAATAATCTCGAGTCACTCAAACCGGAAGGTGAGGGGTCCAATCAGTCTTACCCTTCCTGACCCAGTAGAGTTTGGCCTCATTGGGGTGAAGACTCTTGCTAGCTTTCAATAGCTCAGAGTTCGACATGGAACAACACACGAGCTTTGTTTTAGACTGTGAAGAAGAGTGGAGAAAGGAATAAATAGTACAACGGCAGTTAATAGTAGAAAATTCAGTTTTATAGAGCGTAAAACCTCCCCTCTGTCTCTCTGCCAAGCCATGCCAAGTGTCTGTTGTTCCTTCTTTGAAAGTTGGAGAAATATCTCAAACTAGGAAATCAAAGTTTCTACTCGAGGGAAGCAAAGAATATGGGTGTTTTGTATGTATATGAAGCGGCATTATATCCAGTACATCATTTCCAATAGAGGCCATTTACTGTGCCCCCCAAACCCATCACCACATCCTTGATATCCTATCCATCTCCCAAAAATTACCCACTCGATTAACAATGCTTCGAATTAACTGTTAATTGAATTAATGAATTATTAGGTACTAATATGAGGTGTTAATTTACTTACAATTAACTGTTAATTCGAAGCATTAATTAATTTGGAGAGAGAGTGGGGTGCAAATTGGAGTTGGGGATTAACAACCAACCCAAAAAAAAGAAAAGGTATTGGGATCGTGAGTGTGGTGATGGGTTTTGGGGGCAAGGTATAATTTCCCTTTCCAATATCTACCTATCTCCTTGATGAGATGTATCCATGGCGCAGCAGCTGAAGGGCCGTGGAGACAAACCGCCCCACGGGGCAACAAAATGAGAGGTGTAGTCAATGACAGAGTTAACAAGAGAAAGTGGAATGTGAAACGATTTTCTTTTGAAAAGGGTAGAGAGAAACAAAATCCCCTCTTTAAAATCGCTTCTACAGAAGAAGGGAACATTTCAATATCCTCCATTATTTCTAGGGGCAATTTCAGATATGTCCCTGTTAAAACTCAAAATATCAAATTTGTCCCTCTAAAATTGGTATTGTCAAATTTAACCTTTCAAAACCAAACAACCTTCAAATTTATCCTTTCCAAATAAAAAATCTATCGAATAAATCCATTGAAAACTAAACAATATCATATTTATCCAAATCGTGAACTTATCACCTAATTAATCACAATTTATAATTATTAACATCAATAAAATCACTAATTACAATTGCAAAGGACTAAAATACCCTTGTTGACCAAAATATCATTTTATGCCCCTTTCTTTTTCTACAGCTCAGGTCCTCTGTTTTCACTAACTGGTCAAAATTCTCCATAGCCCAACATATACTCCTTACACCTTACACCTTTGCCTGAAACTAGCGACGTCTCACATCTGGTTCAATAAACAACGTCGTGCAACCAAAGGCTACATCTCTCTTGACCTTAAAGCCGCATCTAGACACTCTTCCATCTGATTCTACTCACTGGCCCGAAAATGCAGTGCAACACACCTTGTATTTCCATTTTCATCATTGATTATCTTCAAGTATTTAGATTTTGAGATGAGAATCTGAGATTGAGAATGAAGAATATTATTATACCTAAATGAAAGAAATATGATTCAATATTGTAATCTTGTGTATAGTTTTATAGTATGATTATTTTATTTTTGTTTTGATACTTAATTGTTGATTATTTGTTTGTTTAGTTTAGTTAATCCTTAATCCAACCCAAGTATATTATATAATCTATAATTAACCTCAATCATTAAGCCAAATGACCCTAATCCTCAACTGATCTGCAGATAAAACACATGTCATCCTAATAAAGCTTAATTGATCCCCAATATATGTGACTCTTAAATCCATTTAGATCATAATGAATCTTAATTAATCCTCAATTACCATAATTCATAACAATTTATTATAATTGAGCATAATAAACTACAATCCAGCACTAACTAACAAGAAACAAAAAATTAGTAAATTTGCAAAGAGAGGAGATTAGTACTGGAGTGTCAACACAACTGTGAGTTGAAGCGTTAGGAAATGACAGTGAGAGGGCGAGTTTCGACTTCGTTGCGTCATCGATTGTGATAGAGAGTTTCAAAGTCTTGGCGAAGACAAAGTCTTCGACTGTAGGAGGAGGAGTCTCTACGAAGTAGAATGACGGCGAAACAGATGAGATGAAGTTACTGAGAAAGAGGTAACTCAAAACGATTTTGCCTGCAATTGTAAGAGGGAGCTGATGGTCACGAAGAATAAGAGAGAGAGAGAGAGAAGATGTGGGAGTAAAAATCATGACAAGGGCATGATAGTAATTTGAATGATTTTCTTTTAATTTTAACAAATAGTTGTTGAGTTGGATAAATTTGATAATAAATAAGTTTTAAGAGGACAAATTTGATATTGTTAATTTTAAAGGGACAAATATGATATTATGGATTTTGGGAGGGACATACCAGAAATTATCCCTTATTTCTACAAACTCAGAAATAAAATCTTGCTCTCAAATCTTAAAGTGTTGTAAGTATTAACAAAAATTGTTTCAAATATGATAATTTTTGTACAAATAATTCATACACATAATTATATATTGAAAAATAATTAATCCTCTCTCGTACAATATAAAAAATTTATTCTCTTTTCATCCCATTTTCAATTATGTTTTCAATATTTTTTCCTACAATAAATTTTTTCTATTTTCTAATCATTTTAATATATTTTTCCAATATTATTATTGTTTAAAATTATAATTTTGAAATATCCGACTCACTTATCAGATTTGGCCGATTCCGATCTGATTGAGACGATTCTCCTTTCACGGGCATCGAGCGACTTCGATCCCGATTCTGACTTTCAGAACTATGCAGTTATAATGTTTATCAATTTTTAAAATATTTTTTATATTTTTTTCATTTTATAACATTTTTTACTAACAATCCGATTTTTTTCCGACTCGGCCGAGTCTGGTCCGAATCGACCGAGTCTCGATTTGACTTGACCGGTCGAGTCCGAGTCCGATTGAGAACCATAATTTCAACACAGTTTATTAAGAAAGTGGCATGAACACGTTGAAAAAAATGGGGGAAATACTGGAGTGATGAAACTTTTTCATAAATCAAAAAGCAATTGAAATTATTTTGAAGCAAAACAACTCTATATTGAACTGATTTGGGGAGTTAGTATTGGTGGATCAGCATAAGGACCTTTAAGCCAACCGTTTGCGATGTAACGATAAGCAGTCTCTGTTAAGTGAGTACCATCCCAACTAATATAAGATGATGTATTTTGACAATAACTAACATTCGACATGCCACATATTTTAGATCCATTGAAGTTATATTGATTTTCTCCTTCTCCACAGCAAGCCTTCAGAGGAGTTCCAATAAATCCTGAAATTATTCAAAAACACTCGTATTAATATATTTTAATAATTTATGAAAAAAAAAAGGAATTAGGCAATACCATAATGTTCGGGCGATTTAACAAAATCAATCATTGGGCGGTAATACTCCGCATAGATGAATTTTACACGAGGATGCTTCACCCGGAGTTGATTTACGGCTTTTAGAAGTTCCGAATTGTGATAGATGGATAGTTCGTTAACGTCGTTAAGACATCCCGTTTCGGGATCATAGTCGCTCTTTGGCCTACTTGTGTTTTGAGCTAGACTTGAAGGCATACAACCACTTGCTCCTACTCCCGGTATCACCATTGTCGTTGCACCAATCGCGATAAGACGCTGGACATGAATTCAGATTTAGGAAAATGAATTAAGATTTTGAGAATCGAGAAAACACACCTCAGCGGCCTTCGAAATTGTTTGAATGATCGTCGCAGTATAACCTTTCGATTCTTTTAGGCTTATTCCTTCCATCATCATAAGCATGTAATCGTTTCCTCCAATTTCGCCAAGAAAAAACAATGATTTTGCAAAATAGTCGTTGCATTCTACAAGGAGTTAATTAAAATTAAACTCAAACTGTATAAATAAGTTATACTGAAGTAGGGTAATTAAGTATACGCTTGCGTGTTGAGCAAAGTGAAGGCTTCAAGTGTTCAAACCAAGTAAGTTGCGCATTGAGGGACGTATTTAAAAGTTGATCCACCACGAAGTTGTTCTCTTTGTAGAACTCGTTATCTAGAGCCATAGCTCCCGCAACTGCGAAGTTTGCTCCCTGAATGAAGCTACCGTTGTATTTCCAATATGGCTGAACGAGAGGAAGGTTGAATTCTTCAGCTGTCAATTCCAACAGATAATGTGTTATCTTGTTAAATATTATAGCAAATAGCAAAAATTAAATAAAAACGTCAAAAAATATATCTCAATTTATAGTTGTTTAACATATCATACCAATGAAATCGAGGACAATTCTTCCATTAGAGCAGCGTCCAGTTGGAAAGTGAAAAAAGGTTTCTCCATAAGGAGGATAGACAGGAAATACGCTTTTCGAATCCGAACCTGCTATCACACCTAAGTTACCCGTATCTGCATATGAATCGCCGAAGCTAAATATTGCCGTGTAATTTGGGGAAACATAGTTTGATTGGCCGAAACATGTGAGTGGAAAGACAAAGAAGAAGAAGAAGATATTGGATAGCTTCATTACTTTCTCTTGTGGAGGAGCAAATGGTTGCATGTGGAGAGTTTTAATCGTGAAGATATGTATCGTTTTTTGGCTATATAACAATCACCTTCCACTTTTTGTGCAAATTAGAATAAGGGGAGAAATAAATAAAAAATGATAAAAGAAATGAAAGAATAGTGATCGAGCGACGACTTTTTTTAGTAATGGAACGTAGGCACCATACGCAATGATATAAGAAGAAGCCTAAGAAGAGCATAAAAGAGCATGCGATTTTTTTTTATGGTTAAGTTCTACAACTGTACTCTAATGATATTTTTTAATCTATGTATTGCTGTAGGTGATCTGTGATCACCAACTGCAGCTTAAAAATACTCTCTTTCAGAACTTCAACATTAGGTAGTTCGGAGAAACTTTTATTTTATGTTTAGTTTTGAAGGAATGAAAGGACAATTCAACGGAGAAATCAGAAGAGTAAAATGCACAAATATCATGAGGATACGGATATCCGATACGGATAATGGGTGCGATACGATTCGAATACGTATCGGATAAGTCGCGTGACGTATTCGATTATATTTTTAATATTTTTTGAATACGATTGTGATACGGCAGGATACGACATGAAATTACTGGAGATACTTCCAAGATACGACTGGATTACTTCATTTATGATACTTCGGTCAATTATACATTTTGAGTCATAATATTTTTTAAATAAATATAGGTTATTTCTAAATTATTTCTATGATACTTCTAGAATAAATTTAAAATATACTTGTATTGTTAAGTTTATTTTATTTATTATCATAATATTTAACTTAAAAATATTTATTATTTTATTAATTATATATAATATAAATATATTAAAATAATAATTTTATAGCCGTTTTAGTACTTGTGATTTTTCGAAAATTGTCGTATCGTCGTATCCATATCGTATCGGATACGATATTCATATTTGTATCCGTGCAACATAGGGTCCAAGTCTAGAGTCCACACTGAGGAGGAGGTCAAAAAATTTAGGAAGTTCTATGTATGCATATACATTAATATTAGTGCAATAATTATACGGATCGAATTAATAAGTGCGGACTCGTTTTCAGCCTGATTTGAAAAAATGAATCCTATAGGAAAGATGCAGACCCATTTTGTGGTTTCTTTCTTTATATTTCAGTCTCAAGTCTCAACTAGCAGCAACTCGCGTTCCTTGCCCTAGACAACGACAGACCACCACCACGCCTCACCTCGCCTCGACGGCCACGCACCGACGCCTCTTCGACAACGACTAGTACTCGACAATCCTCCACGCCAGTCTCCACCTCGACTCGACAAACAACCATACCCTGCCCTAGACATCGACGACGACGCTGCTTCCAGTTTCTTCAAGTGTTTTTTTTGCTTTTTTTTTGTCTCCAGTTAGCTATTAGTTGAACATGTTAACAGCACACTATTGTTGTTCAGCTTCTACAAGGTATCTTTTAGTGTGATGCGGAACATTTCTGTAATCAATTAACTATTGTTGAATGAACTGTTGTTTGAGTTAATGTTAATCTTTCTAGTTAGATGAATTAAGAGGGATTAAGATAATTTCCAGGATAGATCTTGGATTGTATTATTGAAGTTTTGTAATCTCATTTTGTTTTTCTTTTTGTCTTGCATTAGGGTTATTATTAAATAATTAAAACAAAATTAGAATAAGTTATATAATATGACTATAAATTAATTTATTTAGGACAAAATTATGGTTTTTTATTTAAATGCAAGAAGGATGGTGTTTTTTATTTGCTTTAAGCAGTGTTTCAAATACAGTGTAGGGATTGTTAAGATAATGGATCATCCATTAAGAGATAATGGATGA
Organism: Luzula sylvatica; assembly: GCA_946800325.1. Lineage (NCBI taxonomy): Eukaryota > Viridiplantae > Streptophyta > Magnoliopsida > Poales > Juncaceae > Luzula > Luzula sylvatica. The sequence goes on from OX326961.1 coordinate 2,716,842, forward strand.
TCCGTTTAGGTTTTGTGAAATTATTCAATTTAGTCCATTGTGTTTTATTATTTTCGTTTTAGGTTAGAAAATATATAAACGAGTTTTGTAATTGTTTGAATTCATTAAGCAAGAAATAATTTCTCTCTCTTCTCACATGGTATCAGACGCCAGGCTTCCTTAACCCGGCAACCTCTCTCTTCTTCTCCTTTTCTTCGAATCCCGTCGTAGCTACTGTAGCAACAGTAGCGACGCCAAAATTGTCAAAATCCCCTAGCGCTCCTTTTCTCTTCATGGCGCAGGAAGATCTTGGTGCGTTTTCTCTTCACACGGCGCAGCCGTCGCCAAACCCTAATCCCGCGGCACTCTCCTCGGCCTCCCCACCTCCTCCTACACCCGTCCAGAGCACCTCACTGCAGCCGGATCTTCCCCTTGCTGCAGCCGTCCAGAGCAGCCCACTGCAGCCCTCGCCCTCCATCTCTCCTCTCGCCCACAGCAGCCCTCTCCCACAGCAGCAGCCCACAGCAGCAGCCCGGGCCCATAGCAGCCCCTCGGGCACACCATATCTACTCTCGGGCGCACCATATCTCCTCCCCACTGGCCCATATCTCCTCTCGGGCACAACAAATCCCGCCCCAACCATGCCCGCGGGCACTAATTTTCTGCCTCCTCTCGGGTCATCACTCGGCCCCGAATTTTCTGCCCCGAACTTTCTGCCTCGAGTCACTTATTCGCCCACTTTGCCGCGAGTCTCTCCCTCTTTGCCGCTCCTCCAACCATCTCTCACGCTTCCGCCCCACTCTTTATTCCGGCCGGATCGTTTGGCGCATACGGTCCGCCCGTGTCTCATCAAATTGGCCATCCTTCTCCGCCGATTAGTGCCAACCTCTACAATTCGGGTGATACACCTCCTCGATCACCGGTTACATTCAATCACCCACTCTCGATTAAGTTGACTCGCGAAAATTTTCTCCTTTGGAAATCGCAAGTTATTCCGGTTCTAACCGGTTACGGACTCATGCATTTCGTCGACGGTTCTCAACTCTCGCCTCCCTCACATATTACCGTTCAAGAAGGCGACTCTAATTCTTTTGTCCTCAATCCGCATCACGACTTGTGGAAACGTCAAGATGCTCTCATCCTTGCGTGGCTTTTCTCATCCCTCTCCGAAACGGTACTTGTTCAATTTGTAAATTGTGGCACGTCCTTGGATCTTTGGCGAGTCATCCATCAATTATACGCAAATCCGGCGATGTCCTCTCTCCTCGAAATCAAGCAACTTCTCCACTCGACCAAAAAGGACTCCCTTTCTTGCTCGGATTACGTACAAAAGATGCAAACATTTGCGGATCGCCTCGCTTCTTTGGGGTCCCCAATTTCGGAGATGGATCTTGTTCACCACATCCTCAACGGACTTGGCCGCGAGTACGACGCCTTTGTCATGAACGTTTCCATGCGTCCGAATCCGTTGCCTCTCATGGAGCTTCTCGGTCATCTTCGCTGCCTCGAGCGTCGCCTCGACTCTCATGATGCCATGCCGCCGATTGCCCAAATTGCCGCCGCCAAACCTAAGGTTCCGAATTCTTTTGCAGGTTTACTTCCAACACCGGCTCACACCGCACCTTCACGGTTTTCGAGGCCTCCTTTTCCGAATCGTGGTCGCGGCAATGGTGGACGTGGTGGCCGCAATGGTCGTGGGGGACGAAAATAAGAAGATGTGTGCCAAATTTGCGACAAGCCGGGCCATGTTGCGTTGCGTTGTTGGAGCCGTTTCGACGCAACTATTCAACCGATGACGAATGCTTCACCGAACTCCGTCGTTCCCACCGAGTGGTTTCTTGATACGGGTGCCACGCATCATGTGACGGCCGACCTCAACAACCTCTCGACACACTCCATGTATCTCGGCCATGATCAATTACGTGTCGGCAATGGCGAAGGTTTAAAAATTCTTAATCTTGGGTCTTCTCGTATTTCTTCTCCATCAAAATCTTTTCTTTTAAAAGATATTCTTCATGTCCCGTCCATTACTCAAAATCTTTTAAGTATCTCTCGTTTTACTCATGACAATAATGTTTATCTTGAATTCTATTCTTCTCTTTGTTTTGTCAAGGATCGAGCAACGCACAAGGTGCTTCTTCAAGCCACTCTTGTTGATGGTCTTTACAAGCTTTCTTCTTCCTTAATGTCTTCGCCCCTAGCTTTCTTGACGAGTCGAGTTTCCGCCGATACGTGGCATCGTCGGTTTTGTCATGCGTCATCTTCCACCACCACTCAAATTTTAAAGAAGTTTTCTCTTCCGTTTATGTCTCAAACTATTTCTTTTTGTAACGATTGTTCTAAAGCGAAAGCACACAAATTACCATTTTCTCGTTCTAGTTTTCGTGCTAAGTTTCCTCTTGATGTTGTTCATTCGGATTTGTGGGGTCCGTCTCCGGTTGTATCGAATTCGGGTTATAAATATTATGTCATTTTTGTCGATGAATTCTCTCGTTTCACTTGGTTATATTTTCTTTCTTCCAAGGATCAAGTGTCGGTTGTGTTTGAGAAATTTAAAAAGATTGTGGAAAACTTGTTTGCTCGATCCATCAAGGTTCTCCAAACGGATGGTGGTACCGAATACAAGCCGATTTTTCGACTTCATCCCGGCATCACGCCTCAACTTTCATGCCCTCACACTCCCGAGCAAAACGGTGTAGCCGAGCGCAAACATCGCCATATCCTCGAGCTCGTCCTTTCGTGCATCTCCTCGGCTTCCATCCCTCTCGAATATTGGGATGAGGTATTTTTAAGCGTTATTTTCATTATCAATCGCTTACCTATATCCTCGCAAAAATCCCCTTTCGAGTGTCTTTTTCAACAAGAGCCGGATTATGCGTTCCTACGAGTCCTTGGGTGCGCATGCTTTCCGAACTTGCGCCCCTATAATAAGAACAAGCTCGAATTTCGCTCGCTACCGTGTGTCTTTATGGGGTATTCATCGAGCCACAAAGGATACAAATGCCTTCATCTTGAGACGAATCGAGTGTACATTAGCCGTGATGTCACCTTCGACGAACAAACATTCCCGTTTGCCGCGCGACACGATCCGCCTTCTTCTCGGACTATTGATACGTTTTACTCTCCTCTAACGGTTTTGCCATTTTTTAGGGACACTCGGGAGGACACTGCTCGGCATTCGACGCCAACGCCCGTCCCTCATACTCGCGGTGCGGACTTACCACATGCTGACGCTATTCGGCCGGTTCCCTCGCGCACAATCGGTACCGCCGCTACCGTACCACATGTCCCTCCTAGTCCACCGAGACCCACGTGCCCTGCCGAGTCCGCCGAGCATACCTCGGTCTTACCCCCTGACGCTTCTAGTCCGCCGAGACCGCCGATCACCCTCGAGCTTGCCGAGCATACCTCGGTCCGACCCACTGACGCTCCAAACACACCGAGACCGATGACCTCCATCGAGATTACCGAGCATTCCTCGGTCTTACCTCCCGACGTGCCCCTACCTCCTTCCTCGTCTACGTCGACACTAGCCGTTCCTACTCGTCGACATCCCATGGTCACTCGTCAACGTGACAATACACGCCGCCTCAAAGACCTCTCCGATTACCACCTTTATACGGCCACGAAGCATCCCTTGGCCTTCTCCGTATCGGTCGATGATGACGAACCGACGTGTTTCTCAAATGTCAACAAGCAGCTTCCTTGGCGCCAAGCCATGGCTCATGAACTCGATGCTCTCGTTCAAAACAAGACGTGGATCCTCGTACCACCACCCTCCAACCAAACCGTCGTGGGATGCAAATGGGTCTTCAAGCTCAAACGACGTCCGGATGGGTCGATTGAACGTCACAAGGCGCGGTTGGTCGCCAAAGGTTATAACCAAACCGAAGGTGTCGATTATACGGAGACGTTTAGTCCGGTTGTCAAACCGGTTACCATTCGGGTGGTGCTCTCGATCGCAATTTCTCGCGGTTGGACCCTACGACAACTTGATGTCAACAATGCCTTTCTTCACGGAGATCTTCATGAGACGGTATACATGTCTCAACCTCCTGGTTTTACAAACTCGGAATTCCCCAACTATGTGTGTTTGTTGAAGAAGGCACTTTACGGTCTCAAGCAAGCACCCCGTGCGTGGTTTCATAAACTTCGCGCGGCCCTCCTTAGCCTCGGCTTCACCGTGTCTTCCTCGGATTCATCCCTCTTCATCCGTACTCGCGATGCCCATACGGTATTTCTTCTAGTGTATGTTGATGATATCATTATTTCGGGTAGTGATGAGTCCATCGTCGACACCCTCATTCGCGAACTTGGTGCTCGATTCTCGTTGAAGGATCTCGGTGTGCTTTCATACTTTCTCGGAATCCATGCCGTTCACACCCCCAACGGTATTCACCTCAACCAAGCTCGCTATATCTCCTCTCTTCTCCGAAAAACCAACATGGATGGAGCCAAGCCGATTTCTTCTCCCCTTCCATCGGCCTCGGTTCTCTCCAAGTACGAAGGTAAACCTCTCGACGATCCTTTCGAATATCGGAGTGTTGTAGGTGCACTTCAATATGCCACTATTACCCGACCGGACATTTCGTTTGCGGTCAACCGACTTTCGCAATTCATGCATTGTCCCACCGCGGACCATTGGACCGCGGTGAAACGGGTCCTTCGCTACCTAAAAGGATCCATTACTCACGGCTTGCACCTATCCAACCTTGACTCTCCGACCCTTCATGCGTATTCCGATGCCGATTGGGCGAGTTGTCCAGATGATCGCCGCTCCACGACGGGTTTTTGCATTTATCTCGGACCGAATCTCGTTTCTTGGAGCTCAAAGAAGCAACATACCGTTGCTCGGTCAAGTACCGAATCGGAATACCGGAGTCTCGCAATGGCCACCGCCGAGGTAATTTGGCTCCAATCTCTCCTTCGCGAGCTCAATTTTCCACTTTTAGCCTCGCCGGTACTTTGGTGCGACAACTTGGGTGCAACCTTTCTTGCCTCCAATCCCGTATTCCATGCTCGAACGAAGCACATCGAGATTGATTTTCACTTCATCCGTGATCGCATCGATTCCAAGCAACTACAGGTGAAATTCATTTGCTCCTCCGATCAAGTTGCGGATGCCCTAACCAAAGCCCTTCCCGCTCCGCGTTTCGTTGCTCTTCGTTCCAAACTCACCGTTGATGCCTCCCCGGTTTCGTTTGAGGGGGGATGTTAAGATAATGGATCATCCATTAAGAGATAATGGATGATCCGTTTAGGTTTTGTGAAATTATTCAATTTAGTCCATTGTGTTTTATTATTTTCGTTTTAGGTTAGAAAATATATAAACGAGTTTTGTAATTGTTTGAATTCATTAAGCAAGAAATAATTTCTCTCTCTTCTCACAGGGATCCATAACGTTTTGACGTTTAGTTTAGCGGTTAGCACAAAACAGGCGATATAGCGTCGATTTACCATCGTAGCAGACTTTGATCAAAACTATTATTTTATAATATTGCAAAGATGTTTATAAGTATAATTTAACATCCAAATATGATTTGAAATAAAATGATACTAAATGTATGATAGTGCAATCCGTATATAATTCGTTAACGGGTCCACATAATACTTAAAAGTCCACATAATACTTAAAAACTCCATCCAATTATCTGAACTTCATTCGATTGAAAACTTTAAGAAAATAAAAACAAAAAATTGAGTAGCAATAATAATAATTTATTCATGAAAATTAAAATCAAAGGGAAATAAACTTGAATATTGAAAGCATTAATCACATACTTGAAGAATTAGGGAATAGTTCTGATTTGTGAAATCCCGTGGAGAACTTTAGAGTAGAAACTAAAATTCGAGTCTAATTTATTTATTACAATTGAAACCAAAAGAAAATAAGCTTGAATGTTGAAAGGACTAATCCCATATTTGGAGAATTGGTGAAGAGGAATGATTCGGTGATATTTTGTTTGAGAGTTGTTTCAAGTTTATTGTGATCTGAAAGGAAATGCCAAGAGCCAAGATATTCGGATTTTGTTTTATTTTTTTGTTAAATTAATTGTTGGGCCATAATGAATTGGGTAAAATTAAAAAATAATATAGCGCCGCTACGACCGCTATATATGTGTGATTCACATTATAGCATCTCGCTATATCATCATAGCGGAACAAAACACTACATATTTACAATCTGAAGCGATGCAGCATTTACCTCAAACAAATCCGATATAGCGCGCAATAATGCTTCTACAACACTACAACATTGGTTTTGAGTAAAAAAAAAAAAATCTTCAATATTTCTTTTAAAAACTTTTTTGAAATGTTAATTGAAAGGGTCCGCATTCAAAATAGGTCGTTGGTCGTTGAAAACCCTAGACCCGCCCTTCATATATGGTGCAGTGATTTCCTGTCGGATATATCATGTCGGACGTTATTTCTTCACCTGTTTGTACCAATTGCCATATCTGCGATTTCTTTTATGTATCTCAATATATGTTTAGGTGCTTTATAATGTAGCTGACTCGGGTTATGCATGTATCTCGGCAATAAACCGGCGGCATACATGTATCCGGTCTCGTCGTAGTCATATATAATGGACTGCCGATCAAGCTTCTATAAACCGACTGATCCACCTTATTTTCCTTATCATTGGGTATCAGTTTCTCGTTTGGCATCAATGGGATCGTCACCGACTAGCAGTCATTGATCCTATACTTTTTAAAGATACTCTTGGAATACTTATCTTGAGAAATGGAGATGTCGGTATCATCTTGGCATATTTCGGTACCGAGAAAATAATCAGTTTATCGTTTCGATTTACCCACAAGGAGGAGAACAAGTCTGATGGAGTCGGGACGAGAAGGACGCTCGTGAGACGGAAATCATAAAACAACAATGTCGAGTCGTGTGGGAATAGGACGCACGCGTTGTCGGAGTGGAAAGCACGATGGAGAAGAAGAAGGAAGAATAAGCGTGTCAATCCTTCGTCCACCATCAATTTGGTGCGGTATGATTGTCTATTCTTCCATATATGTATGCCCGGATCGATGACGGGATCCTCAGAATAGGGAAGGCTCCGCGTCCCTCATCCACTGCACGAGACGCGGGGTCGCCTAATTTCCAATATTGTGTTATTGCGTATGTATTGTCGCAATATACAACCACAAGATTGTTGATTAATTCTAACCTAGAGGGGAGTGAATAGGTAACCTAGTGGGCAATTTTCGACTAGGTATACAAATTCTAATTTAGTGCGGAATATAAATTTAAGTAATAATGAAATGAAAATACCGAACACGCGATGTTTATTACGGAGTTCGGTAGGTGGTTGCTTTGTAGCTTTAACTCACCCTTTACTCGCTTAATTGACCGATTCAATTAATTGCGAGTACCTACGTCTCCGGGAATGCCTTGTGCCTTTTCGGCGTTCGATTGAATTCCAACTCACTCGTACAAGGTTTTGCCTAGATCGATTTACACGTTTTCTATCGATCTATAGCGGGCTTTACACTCTTGGTACTAGCCTATTACAATTTCTAAATACTAACTAAACGTGATCGGTCACGCAAGTTGGGAATAGTATTTGGAGGATGAGGAGGGAAATCTAATCTCTAAGAATGGTTTAGAAGATTGTTTAGCTCAATGGTATAGCAAGGTTTCTCTCTTTGGAAGTTATAATTTGGATAGATGAAGTGAAGAGAGAGAATGAGGGAAGTGTTCTATTTATATAACACATAGTCCCTTCCCTCACTTGCTTTTTCTGAATAGTCCGTTGCAACGGATATATGTTCCGTTGCAACGGAACTCTCAAAAAAACTAGCCGTTATGGCTGCCGTACTTGAATTTATTGCACAGTCCGTTGTAACGGAACGTAGTCCGTTGCAACGGAAGTCTGTGTTAACTAGTCCGTTGCCACGGACTTGAGTCCGTTCCAACGGACATGCTACTGAGACAACACTTCAGTTTTGGTTTTAATTCCCGTTGCAACGGAGAGTTTTCCGTTACAACGTGGTGAGGGGTTCCGTTACAACGGATTGGTTAATCCGTTGCAACGGACTTATGTGGAAGTTTATACTGAAGTGAAGCCTTGATGTCCGTTACAACGGACATTAGTGTCCGTTACAACGGACATTCTTCTGTGACAGGATTCCTCATTGGAAATAAAATAACGTTGCAACGGAGATAGAGTTCCGTTACAACGTACATGTCCGTTACAACGTATTGGTGATTACGTTGTAACGGACTATACTGGTTTTTTCCATGTTGGATAAATCGAGTAGTTCCGTTACAACGGACTGGAATTCCGTTGCAACGGACATACTGATTTCAGCCTTTTTAATTGAATTCAAGTACTTTTTCATTGAGTTTAATCTTTTAAACAAGTTTAGAGATACCTATATATTGTATTGATGATTAGGTAGCTATCCCAACTTGCGGAATCTTCTATGTCTTGATCTTCTTCGCAATTCTTCAACGTCTTGATTTATGTGCGTCTTGATTTTATCTATGATTCTTCGATGTCTTTGATTCTTGTTATTCTTGATTGATCCTTTCATTTTGTACCTATCTCCTACACATTTATCTTGCTAGATTTCGTTAGTAGTATCGACATTGTATTTGAGATAATCAAACAATAGGAAATTTGAACCAACAAAGATCCGATATACTCGGGAGTACACCAAGTTCGGTCACAAAATTCTTGATCCAAACTATTTCCTTTGCAGTTTCGGAAGCCGCAATATACTCTGCCTCCGTTTTAGAATCGGATACTGTCAGTTGTTTGGAATTCTTTCATATAACCGTGAAGGAATACATTTTTGGATTAACTAGAAGAATGTACAAATACTACTTCATAGGATAAGAAAATATAAAGGGGTGCATATCATATATGTAAAACTGCGCATAACACATTATACACACTCAGGATCCAGTAAACCTTCCGTATGGACAGAACTAATCTTCCGTTCAGACGGAACGTCTTCTGTTTCATACTCATAACTTTCCGTCTGGAAGGAGCTAAGCTTCCGTCCAGACGGAATATTCCCTGAAATCCATATTTGTATAATATCATTATACACATATGTAATGAACATAATTAAGCACATTTTTAGGGTTTCAAATCATGCAAAATAATATTAAATAAACATAAAAACATGCTATAATCTTTATATTCAATAATTCTTGAGAAAAATACTTTAATGTTGAATTTATGTTTATTTCAGGTAAAAAAAGACCAAATATCTACAAGCCAACACCACGACTGGACTCCTCTCATCGAGACGAGCGATTTTCATATAAAGATCGTACACTTTGGAGAAAGGAGGAAGAAGTTACAAACGAATTTGTGAAACTGGTCAGAAAACAACTCAAACCTGACTCGTTACACGAATGGATACAAAGAAACCAGTGTACTCAATCCTGACGACCCACGTTGTTAATCCACTACACCAAAAGACACAACGAGTCAGAACTGACTCGTTACAACCCAGGACCCAGGCTTTAAATTCAAAAGGTGCAAAAGATTCTCTGTGGCCTGCAGATCACGTGACCCACGCTGAAATATCTTCTACCCTCTCAACGAACTTTCTTTACACGATCAACTACACCATACGAGCCACATAAGATCTCAAGGGTTAGTTCAAACTGAATCATTAGTAGGGCTGCAACTAGGGCTGCAACTTTAGCTCGTGGCTCGTGGCTCGTGGCTCGCTCGAGCTCGACTCGATAATAGTTCGATAATAGCTCGCTCGATATTAACTCGAAACTAAACGAGCCGAGCCGAGCTAGCTCGAACGCTTATTGAGCCGAGCTTGAGCCAGACTCAGCTCGCTCGTATTAAGCTCGAAAAGAATTTGAGCTCAATTTAAAATATTAAATACGTTTATCATAATTAATTCATATTATATATTTTATTATAATTAAAAAAAATTATAAAAAAAAAACTCTATCTCCTTAATAATTCTAAATTAGATTACAACTTAGGTCCTAAAAAAATTTAACTAAGGGAGACAAATTAATAATTCCAAGTCAAAATCCTATTTTTTGGTGTTTTGTGTTGTATTTTTGATTTATTATTGTTATGTTTTAAGACATTTTTGTATTTAAAATATTTTTTGTTTATTCGCAATTGTTACAATTTTTTAATTAAAATTCAAGTTGTTTTTTTAATTGAGCTACTGTTGAGCCGAGCTGAGCTAGCTCGAATTAGAACGAGCCGAGCTTGAGCTTGATTTTTTAGCTCGAACCATAATTCTAAACGAGCCGAGCCAGCTCGAGTAAATTTCGAGCCGAGCTTGAGCTTGGCACAGCTCGCTCCAGCTGGGCTCGTTTGCAGCCCTAATCATTAGGCTCCATTGAACGTGCCTACCTCTCCGTTTCATTTATCCCTGCTCTCTCTAGTTTGCAATTGAGTATAGTAAATAACGAATTAACTTTTCCCTGCAATTATTCCCCTGGAAAGCCTGGAGATGATCTCGTCTCTCTCAAACAACCTCGCCATGACCAGAGCTTCTCGTACAAGCGACGTGGCTCATTTCTCTCCCTTCTAGCCATGTCGTAACCACTCTGGGACCCACAACTACCTCTCTGTCCACTCAAGTTCGAGCAAAAATGGTGCATCCCGTCAATCCATGGCTATAAAACGAGCCCGAGACCTCAAACCTCAGCATCCCATTCTGAGCGGCCTTTTGGCCCTCTCTCTTCTTCCTCACCCTCGTACCCACTCTCTGAACAACACCACACTCTCAATTTCATTGATTACTAGCTAAAGCTTCGAGCTTTCTCAGTTTTAGTTCTGATAAAAACCCCCTCGCCATTACTGCCATCTCAAGCTCTCCCAGTTCCAACTCTCCCTCTTTACACCACCATACCCACCCACTGAACGTGTCTAAAGCCCCAATTGCAGTGATTAAGAGCCAAGCTTCGAGCTTTCTCAGCCAAGCTCTGATCCACTTCTGGATCAAGATTTCGAGCTTTCTCAACCTTGATCCACGTCTCAGCTCGTTCATCCAGCATCAGTGAAGCTTCATTGGAGTGACAACAAGCCATATAAGCTCTCATCTCGATCTCTCATCTCCATTTCCAGATTTGGTACTATCTTTCTTTATTAGGATATTTTTGATATTTTGCAAGTTTTTGTAGTTGAATTAGATATTGTTATTTGGATCTTGTTTGAACCTATTATCTCCCCCTTATTCAGTTTTTTTGCTTGATTGTATGAATTTTGTGATTTAGTTTAAGATTAGTTGATTTAAATCTGCTTACTGTCTGATCAATTTTGTTAATTAGTTTAAAAATAGTTTTAGATCTGATAAAAATCCATAAAAATATGTTTCTGAATCTTTATAATATCTAGTTTATTTAGGAATTTATTTCATCTCTTTTCCTTTAATTTTCTAATTGTTCTATATTTTTAAAGTTGAGGTCTTGAAATTCTGATTTTCTGTTCTTCACTAATTGAAAATTACAAATTAAATAGTTTTATATTTATTTAAATCTCTTAAAAATACTTTTCTGAATCTTGACGATGTCTAGTTTCTGTAGAATTTTAGTTCGTGTCATTTAATCCATTTTCCTATTTGTTATTGAATTTTAAATTCTAAGATCTGAATTTCTGAGTGTCTGTTTATAAAATACAGATAAAATATTTTATTATCTAGAAAAAATCCAAAAAATATATTTTTGTTTTTTTAAATACTGTATATCATCTGAGTCAAGTTTGGTAATTTTTGCATCAGTTTTATAATTTCTAGGATTTAATCTTTGCCTCTCTGTGTTTTCTCTGTCCAGTAACTACTCTTCCATTTCTATTTAATTCATTTAAGAATATAAAAATTAGGATAGTTTGTTTGGTTGATTTCTGATCTGTGATAAAAGTTTCAATTAATTTGGAGTTGCAATTTGAGCTAAATTTTTTTTTGAATTTAAACTTGTTCTATGATTCAGAGTTGTGTGTATTGCTTGTTTGAAGAATTTTAAATATTGATTGGCTTCATAAAAAGATCTCAAATTTGGAATATAGTTTTGTGTACTGTTCATATTCTTGTGTGCACGTTAAGAGAATTTTTGGAACTATAAAAGTGATGTTTGGAACAATAAACTCTAGAATTACCGTGATCTTTCTTTGGATCGATACCCTGTGCTTGTCATTGTACTAAGTTTAGGAAAAATAATTAATTGTTGAATTAATCAATTTAAGACATTAAAACGACGCTTAAAAATTGAATTTTCAACCTATTAATTCCCACGAATTCATACGTTCGTATATTCTTATAATTACAGTTTTATTGTTGATCCAAAACAGTATTTTCTTTAGAGATAGACATGCACATGAGCGTTGCTCTACTCAGAAGCTTAGTAATGGAAATTTAATGGGGAGAATTTTTTGTATCCATTTATGTATAAGAGGCCATCTACTCTTCTTCCTCATTTCTCTCACATTTTTCCCAACCTTAATTAACATCTTAATTAGCATAATAAATTAACGATTACTACATAATTGATAATTTTTAAATATTTATAATTAATCGTTAATTGATAGAGATCTTAATTACAAATTAAATCTTTAGTAACTATCTATTAATTATGTATATTGTTAATCCATCGTGTTAAATTGAGATGTTAATTGTGATCGGAGGAAATCTAGGGAAAAACATTTGATTTTTAATACTAGAACTCTTCAATTTGTATTATATCTTTTGATATATTAAAATGATATGTAAATTTTTATTTACTATGAGTGGTATGTACAACAATTATTATTATATTACGGTGCCAAATTATGATGATAAGTATTTTAATAGTTTTATATTATTTTAACACTGTTATGTCTATTTTTATTAAAAAAATTTATATTCATATATGACTAGTAATATTTCGTCATTGCTAACAACAAAATTGAACTATACTACATAGAAATGCGGGATTTTTTCTAATAATAAAATTGTACATAAGACTACGAAAATAAAATAAAATAAAAACACCTCAGCAGCCTTCGAAATTTTTTCAGTGACCATCGCTACATAGCCTATGAGTTCTTATTGAGTAATGATATATGTCCCCTTGTTCTATCTCCCAGATGGCTTGCTGCGTCGTAAAATAGGGGTGTGTAATCTTGCATGCTTTTTTTTCCGGCCCCTTTAAGGATGCCCGAAAAAATTGGGCTTAAGCTTTTATGGACTGTCAGTGTTAAACCTAACGGGATTTTTGCTGAACTGATTTAACCGGGCTTCTACTGTTCACATTAATGATTTGATTGGTGTTAACTGTTATTGACTGATGTGCTGCATTAATTGCAATTAACAATTAACAGGCAAAAGGAGGGGGGAAATGGATTTCATTTGAATTTCAAATTAGGTAACTCTAATATAAATACAACACAAATAAACTTTTCTAATGTTGTTTCTTTTCTTTTTCATGTTGCTATTTGTTTTGTGGGTTGCCAAACATATTTTTTCATTTATGATTGTGATTATGGTTGGTATTTGTTTATGATTGAGTCTTTCGTTGTGTTTGTTTTCTTCAATTCGAGTTGATTTGTTTGTGCTTCAAAGATTTTTTTTATGTTGTAAATGCTGGTTTTATTTTGCAATTAAGCAATTCGTGCTTCCACTAAAATTTAGTTTAAACCCCTTCAACAGTTAACAGGGTTATTTTAACAAGAAATTAGTTTTGCATTTAACAGGTGTATTTACTATTAAATTAGCTGTACATTTTGTACTGAGATTTTATAATCGATGTTTCAGTTTTAATTTTTTTTTTCTTTTTGTGCAGTTTTCCATATGTCAAACTTTGTTTGACAGGGACAAATTTTTTAAATATATAATCTTTATAGGAACATATCTTTATATAAGTTTTGGAGGATTTACTGATGTTTAAATGATTTGTTGAAAATGTTGCAGTTTTTTGAAAACTTTAACTCGCCTATGTTTTTTCGATTTGTAAAGTTTTAACAGTGTATAAATTTTTAAAATGGTAACTGATTATATGGTTTGTTCAGTCTTATAATCATTATTTTTAAACGCTCTTCAGGTGTTTGGGGATGGATCACTACAGAAAAGACTGTAGAGAGCCGATTAAGTGCTTGAACTGCAAAGAGAATGGCCATATAGCAAAAAATTATACCAAATCTAAGGAAAATTTCAAAGAAAATCGAGCAAAAAGTTATTACAGACCTTACGAATACAAATACTTCCTTAACAAAGGAGAATTGTTAGAAGAAAATTCTCACATAGAAAGTTACAAACAGAGAAGAGGTTTGATGACTTTAAAGAATCTTCCAATGAATCTGGCCAGCAAGGAGAAGATAGAGAATCTGGTGGCAAGTTTTGGTACAGTTAAAGAAATAAAAAGGATTAGTATGGGGATTGTAGTGCTTGAAATTTGGATTGATGGAAGAGAGGAAATACCTTTGCAATTGAGACTCAGAGATGAAAAGAAATTTGTCATTATGAAGATTTTCTTTAACCTAATTCAAGAGAAAGAGGCAGAATGGGTGAAGAGACCAATTGTAGTGCAGAATGATGGAACCATGATTGAAAAAATCGATAAGGTGGTACCTGCAATAATAACTTCTCCATTGTCTACTCCAGTGGTATCTCCAATTCATGAACAACAGGAAATTATGTCAAGCAAGCTCCATAATACCTGCAAGCAAAACAAGGAAGGGTCTATGAATAAAGAGGGGGTACAAAGTAAAAATTTCCTTGGTACCAAGGAATTAGCTTTATGGTACCAACATAAGGAAGATTAAGATAACATGGAAAGGAAAAATCAAACCCTAATCTCTGCAACAAAAAATAAATGGAGTCTCCAATCCATTGCAGGTCCTCATACGGTAGAACCTGTGATAATAAAAAACTCAGGCAGCCAGGTTATTCAAAATATGCAATGTTAAAATAGTACACACTCAATTTGCAATATTTAATGTTAAACCAAATATATTAGATTTGTATTAAATATTAGATTGGATGTCAAATATTAAACATGATTTTTATTAATATTAAAAAAATATTACATTACTGTTAAATATTACACAACATTTTTTTTTCTGTTAAACCAAAAATATTAGATTTGTGTTAAATATTAGATTGAACGTCAAATATTACACAATATTTTTTATTAATATTAAAATCAAAAATATTAGATTGCTGTCAAATATTACACAAACATTTTTTTATGTTAAACCAAACATATTAGTTTGGTATCAAATGTTAGATTGGATGTCAAATATTACACAATATTTTATTGTTAATATTAAACAAAAAATATTAGATTGCTGTCAAATATTACACAATATTTTTTTGTTAATGTTAAATCAAACATATTTGATTGATGTCCAATATTAGATTGGTGTCAAATATTACACAACATTTTACTGTTAATGTTAAACCATACATATTAGATTGGGGTCAAATATTACACAACATTTTTTTTGTTAATGTTAAACCAAAAATATTAGATTGATGTCATATATGACACAATATTAAAAATTAAATATTGGATGTAAACTACGATTCATATGGATGTCAAATTTTGTCAATGGTATTGGTGTCAAATACAATTAACACTAGGAGAATATCCGCGCTATGCATCGAGAATATTAATAATAATTTTTATTGTGATACAAAATACATAATATAATAATACTGATAATATCATTTCATAATATAATTATTTTAATTAATTTGTTTATGATTATGTATATGTTTAACAATTATTTTACATTATGATGAAAAAAAGTGTCATTTTCTTAATCAAATAATAACATTTATATTAATGTTATTGTATAATAATAACATATAAGGTATAACATGATTTTACAAAAAAAAAACATAACAACAAATATTATATCATTGTTGTTCACGATATTTCATCCAATATCAAATATATAATTAATGAATCATACAACATATGTAGTAACGTATCATTAATTATATAGTACTAACAATTTGTTATTGATTAAAAATACAATGAAAATTATAAATAATATATCAAACTCAATAGTGAAAGTAATTTAATAAATAATATAAAAAATAATTTAGCATAAACATAAATAATTTTGTATCATGTGATTTTTTTAAATTTTATATTTTTCAAAATAAAATTATTATATTATTTGATTTGTGTTTATAAATTTAAGAAATTATTTCGATGATTAAACTTTTTTTATTTCTATTATTTTTCAAAAGGATTAATATTAAATTTGTTTGATTATAATTTTTAAAAATAAATATCAATATTTAAAATTCTATGATGTAAATAAATAATTAAAATTTTATTTTGTAAAAATGCACTTTTTGCATTGCATTTTTTACATTCTATTTTTACAAATTAAAATTATGGAAAATGTTCTGTATGAATTATGTTAATATGGATTTCAAAATAAAGAGAAAATTAAAACAAATATATTTGATGAATTTTTAAAATTAAAATTCTAAAAATAATACTACTATGTGTTGTATGTTTATAATATCACATATTAAGTTATTAGTATTATATACATAAATTTTTCATCTTCCATTACATTCACATTTGATCATGTAATCTTATGTGAAATGATAAACAATTGAATAAACTTAGTTTAACATGAACCTAACCAATAATAATAGTCCGCATCATTAATATATGATGATGTGAATTTCTAAGAATCCTTAAAACATAGTGTAAAATAATAGACACTTAAATGACTACAAAGAAAAAATGTTTATAAAAAATCAAGGGTGACGCTATTGCAAGAGCCAACATGGCTAAATCGAGAGCAATTTCAATTTTGTTTTATCAAATGACCATTATACCCTTGTTAATGGTGAATTGATGATTGATATTTCTTACATATATCTATTAGTTTATCATTTTTCATAAATCATGCAAATAAAATCTTTCATATATAAAAAATATTTTTATTCTTAATTTTTTTCATCATAAAAAAACAATTAAATTGTAACATGTGATATATATTTAAATATGAAAATTAATATATATTTGTTAGATTTGGTTTGATTAATCAATGGTCTAAATTTTGCCACATATCATAATCTAATGGCTAAAAAAAAGTGATGAAAAAGTAATGATGTGACACAAGAAAATTGCACAAAGTTGGGTCCAAAATAAGGGTGTTGGTAAATTGGATGTTGAATATTACGCATTAAATATTTTTGGTAACAAATAATATGGAATACTTAATATTGAATTTACCACCATATATTCTCTCTAACAATTAATTGGGAAGGGGAGGGGGGGCACCATATATGCTCTCTAACAATCAAATGGAGACAAAGATTTAAGACCGTATACATTTGGAGGTTACGGTTTAACATGCACGTTTAAACTTCACTAATGCCAGCACATCCAGAATCTCAGGGGAAAGTAGGGGATGTCCAACATTTTCCTTTGCTTATTCGGGACTGCGTCATAAATATAATCATTTATTCCAAATTCTTAGAGAAAGAATAATGATCTCGCAAAATAGTCCTTATTTTACAGCCAGTTAATTGAACAATGGTTAATTCAAATGCTTCAATTCTCAACTATACTTGAATGAAAAACTAAGACGAGAAATATAAAGAAAACACAATAAAAAAAAGGACAATATAGATGTGAAAAGTTTTGAAAGTGCAAGAGAGAAAACGCGAAGAATTTTATTTCCAAAAGTTACATTTCAAAAGGCAAATTGAATTATGAAGAAAAAAATGTCATTAAACTACTTTGGGGAGTTAGTATCGGTGGATTAGCATAAGAACCTTTAAGCCAACCAGTTGCGATGTGACGATAAGCGGCTTCCGTTAAATGAGCACCATCCCAATTGAGAAAAGATGAAACATTTTTACAGTAACCAACATTCGACATGCTGCAAAATTGAGATTGGTTATAGTTGTATTGATTCTCTCCTTTTCCGCAGCAAACTTTCAGAGGAGTTTCACTAAATCCTGAAATGATAAATGTAAAATAATAAGTACATTTTCTCAATCATAATAATATATTTGATAACAAAGAAAAAAGAAGGATGGCCATAAAGTTCCGGCGACTTAATAAAATCAATTAACGGCTGGTAATAATCCGCATAGATGAGTTTGACATGATGATTCTTAGCTCGGAGTTGATTTATCGCCTCTAGAAGTTTTGAATTATGATAAACGGATAGCTCGTTAAGTTCCTCGAGACATCCCGTTTCAGGGTCGTAGTCGCTTTTTGGCCTGCCTGTATTTTGAGCTAGACTTACGGGTAAACAACCAGATGGTATCTGTCCTGGAATCACTATTGTCACTGCACCATTCTCTATGAGGAACTGCATATTCATATTAAAAAAATATTTGAACAGTAATTTTGTAGTGCAAGGTTTAATCTCAAATAATTACATTTAACATTATAAATAACACTATGAAAATAAAAATAAAAATAAAATAAAAATACCTCAGCAGCCTTCGAAATTGTTTCGATGACCATGGGAGCAAAGCCTCTGATTTCTTCTAGGCTCATTGCGCACATCGTCATATATGCGTAATCATTTACTCCAAATTCGCCAAGAAAGAATAATGATCTTGCAAAATAGTCCTTACATCCTACAACCAATTAATTGCACCGTGGTTAATTTGAATTAAATACTTCAATTCTCAACTATAATTGAGACTTGTACGTTTTTGAGTTGTGCAAAGTGAAGGCTCCAATTGCTGAAACCAGGAAAGTTGCTCATTAAGAGAGGTATTAAGAAGTTGAAACTTCGTAAGGTTGTTCTCTGCGTAGAACTCATAATCCAGAGTCATAGCTCCCGCTCACGGCAAAATTTGCTCCTTGAATGAAACTACCATTGTACTTCCAGTATGGGTTGACGAAAGGAAGATTAAACTCTTCGGCTGTTAGAACCAAAAAAATATGCGTTATACATAAAACCGTTATTATTAATTATAGTGTAAAAAGTTAACATGTAGAAAAAATTCCAATTTGTAGTGAATTAGTATTACAATACCAACGAAATCGAGGATTAGTCTTCCATCAGAAAAACGGCCATTTGGCGAGTGAAAATAGGTTACTCCGTAGGGTGGAAAGACGGACAGTACGTCTTTTGAATCCGGACCTTCTATGATGCCTAAATTTCCTGTATCGGCATATGAATCGCCAAAACTAAATATTGCCGTGTAGTTTGGTGAAGCAAAGATGTTTGTTTGGCGAAAACATGAGAGTGGAAAGAGGAAGATGAAGAAGATATCTGAAAACTTCATTACTTGCTCGAGTGGACGAACAAAAAGTCGAATCTGACGAGTTATTGATCCAGAAGATATATGTTATATATATTATTGGCCTATATAACAATGTTTTTCCTGTTCTCTTTCAAACAGTAGGAAGTTAAACGTATCAGAGGAAAATAAAAAAAATTTACATCTTAAATTAAGGAGAAATAGCTAAATAAAAGAAAAAAACAACATGCTAACACATTTTTTATTTTTTCTATTTTTTTTAATGGTCAGTAGGCACCATTATATTAAAATTAATGCTTTAATATTTTATTTGATAATATTATGTGTACTTGGGACAGAATAGTATAATTAATTATGTGTGAAAATATTAGAGATGTCTATTCAAATAAATATATGTCTATTAAATAGAGAATGTATTTTGAATAGATAAGGGTGTCCATTTGTTAAACTGGGTCTTTTGGGGATGTATATTAAATCCTATTTAAAATAATTGGTGTACTGTAGCAAGTAAGACGAAAAAAAGATTAATAAAAAGGAAAAGAGCCATTTGCACTGTCTCTCTCTCTCCGTGTTATTATATTTTCTCCACTGTTACTTCTTGTTGATTTTTTATATTAATCCCCAAAAAAAATCCACATACACTCTCTATTTCAATAAATAAAATTCAAACCTAAGTCCAACACATTAGTGGTACTGGTGTTAAGAATGCCAACATTGCTCGAACCGAAATATCTGGATCTGAAAAAATATCTAGATCCGGTATTTGATTTTAATATCATATCGAGATCCAAATCCGGGCAGTTTATGGGAATTTGTTTATGTATTGAGTTATTTATATAATATACCAACTAGAACCAGGGCCGGCCCGGAGTTTTCAAGTACCCGAAGCCAAATTGAAGAATGGACCTGTATTACTACGGGAATTAGAAACTAATTTACAATATAATTACCAAATCGATAACTAGTTTTAACCTCAAAATATCCAATCGAGCGAAAACATGTTAGTGATGAAATTACTATGAGAGAAAGAAAATATACAATTGCGAGAGAGACTAGGGGCTGAGAATAAATATTTAAATTGAGAGAAAACTTGTCAGAAAAATCAGTCAGAAACTCGGCAAAAATTCGCCAGAAAACCGGAGCACGACATTGCAAGAAACCGGGCTGAAAATCGGCACAAAATCAGTATGATAAATGCACAAAATCAGTTGATAAATGCACAAAATCAGTAGAAAACGGGCTGATTTTGAGATCAGAATTAAGTTACCTGCAGATAACTCCGGAGAAATCAGAATTAAGTACGACAGGAAATCACCGCAGAATATCGACACAAAATACCTGCAGAAAACTCAGGAGAAATCAGCAAAGATAGATATTGGGGGAAGATAATAGAGAGAGATTAGGAGAAAATACCTGCAGAGGACTCGCCGCCAAGATCATAGCAGAAATCGCTTTGCAATCGTCGCAGAAAATCGAGGAGAAAACCCTAATCGCGAACTCAAACAAAAAATCCAGACGAGAAACAAAGAGAAATCCGCGGGCTCAAATCCAGACGATAACCCTAATCGCGTCTCCAGTGGCAGTGGACTCTAATCGCGTCGCGGAGAGAGAGAGAGAGAGAGAGAGAGAGAGAGAGAGAGAGAGAGAGAGAGAGAGAGAGAGAGAGAGAGAGAGAGAGAGAGAGAGAGAGAGAGAGAGAAGAGAGAGAGAGAGAGACGCTACGGGTCGGGTTTGCAGGTAGTGCGTCGGGGTTTGCTGCGTCCGGAATACGGGTCGCAGATACGGGTCTATGGGACATTTGTCTCAAGTATACATATATACACTAAAAAAAAAATTTGGACCCCAAAAAAAATGGACCCGAATCCCATGCTTCTCGGGCCTTACATATGGGCCGGGTCTGTATGTACATGATTGACATTAACAAATTTGGGTTGAAAAAGATTGTAAGAGTTGCCTTTTCGGTTTGAAGTGTGCATTATGTTTTTCGATGTTGGTAAGAGTATCTCATATCATTCACAACTAGAAACACCACTATCACCGGCGCGATCATACCGCCGCTGAAAAGGAACATACCGCCGCTGATAAACCGTCACTGATATTCGGATGCTGAAAATATTTTTTACCGGCGGTACCGCCACTGATGATTTTCACCGGCGGTTCTTATTTGTTTTACCGGCGGTAGTTTTACTACCACTGAAATTAAGCAAAACATTCTATTATTTTCAAAAAAAAAAATTAAGCAAAACATGTGAATATTTTCAGCGGCGGGTAAGTCCACCGGCGGTGATTTTTATCACCGGCGGTAAGAATATTTTCAGCAGCGACCATTTCAGTGGCGGTTTGAAATGCGGGCTTAACGAGACCTTGGATTGTAATTGTTTCCTATTCGGTTTGAAATGTGTGTTATGTTTGTCGGTGTTGGTACGAGTATATCATGTCATCATGGGTACCGATACGCTTCGGTGGTGGGTCTAACGTGACCTGGGATTGTAGTGGTTGCCTTTTTGGTTTGAGATGTGGATTATATTTTCCAGTTATGGTACGAGTATCTTATGTCATTATGGATACCCATACGTTTCGATAGTGGGCTTAACGAGATCTGGTTTGCATTCATTGAGGTTCTGCAATATTCTTCTCTGGTCTATTTCATTTCTTTTTGCTTTTATCATCTTCTATTTTTCTTGCTCAGATCGATGATGATTTTTCCAAAAAAAAATTGTACAAATATAAAAACAAAAATGGCTAAATGGAAAATCTGAGATCAAACAAAAAATGCATAATATACTTTCGGTCTAAAAATTATGGATTTTAGTTTTTGACGCCGGACTAGCATCCGATGTCATTACGGAAAATGCACGGTTTGACAGTGGGCTTAGTGAAATCTGGTTGCCATCGATCGGGGCTCGATAATATTCTTTTGTGATCATCTTTGGGCGGTATCTCGATGGCAGGAAGGTAAAGTGAAATTTTGTATTATAGTTTGGACATAATTTTATATGATATTGTGGGATGAAATCTCATACTTCATCTCTCTTTATTATTTTGTTATAGTGTACCCACATTGTCTCGATGGCATGAAGAAAACTTTTGAAAAATTATCCGATTTCGTTTCGTATCTCGGTATGGAATTTCCGAGCAAGTAATGATTTCATATTTATTTCTAAATTCAATTAAAAAAAATTAGTCAAATTATTCCAAATTTATTTCTAGATCTATATTGAAAAACTCACGCGAGAAAGATGGTGCAGCTCCTGCCCTCGGAGATTGAAAAACTCGGTACTAAAATTTTAATTAAATTGCAAAAGAGTCCATGTATAATTTCTCTTAATTTCAAAAAGACTCCCGTAAAAATCAAACATAATCATAAATAAATAAGATTTGACTATTGACTAATTCAATTTAGGTTCGTTTAATTTATGGAAGAAATACAAGTTGGCGTGCGAATAGAAGTTGACTATCGCCTGAATGGAGAATCCGAGGTCAGCGAAGATCGAAGATCAATTCAAAAACAAAAGCATTGTAATGAAGCATTCAGATATTTTCCCTCTCGAATATGAACCTGATGTGTGCTTATTTTTTAATATTTTTTTGCTGTAATTTATTTCAGGCCAACTTCAAGCGATCATAAGCGAATTGCGACTTCACAAGTTGTCGCGAGAATTTCAGTGGCGTTAAAGGTTTTCGGAGCAATGATTTCATATGTTGGATTATTAGAACTTGGACTATTGAAGCTATGAAAAACGGGACTAAAAAATAATACATTCAAACTGAACTAAACAGGAAAAACAAATGAATGGAGTTGCTTTGCTTCGTACAACCAACTTGATCTTGCTGGTTTTATGAATTCTTTTTTTCTGTGTACTTTGTTGGATTATTAAAAACAATGAATAAACTGTTTTGTTAGAAATAAAACTCGATCGATTTTGGGCCTTCAAACATATTGAAATTGGATCTTTTTTACCTTGATTTGTTTACGTAAATCTAAATACTTCGACAAATCATCCCCTCATCTTTGAAGTCCGCAAAACATGAACAAATACACCCTTACAGAGATATTAGTTAATTAGACCGAATTGCGGCATCAAACGGAAAAATACAGATATGAGTACATATATAAAACCAAATGCGAATACATAAACGAAGTACAAACACAAGCAACAACACCAAATACGAATATCAAACACAAGTATGGAATAGCAACACGAAATATACGTACAAATACAAAATGCCCATACAAATACGAAAAGTGAAAATGAAATGTGAATACTAATGTGAATACAAACGCGACAATAAACACGAATACGAACACAAATATAAATACTATTTCGAATTACAAAATACGTCCAAAATTAAGAATACGAAATATCGAATATTAATACGAATATAAATGCTAATACGAACACGAATACGAAATACAAAAGACGAAAAAAAAATAAAACAGAAAATACGAACACGAATACAAAATAAATAAAAAATGCAAATACAAACACAAATACAAATCGACATACAAATACAAATAAACAAAATGAAATGATTTTATGATAACTTTTTGATTCATTCTATTGGTTTGGCTGATGATGTATAAATCACTAAAAAAAAATTATAGCAACGACCGTTTTAATTGTTTGAGAAAGCCGGCTCTTGAATAATTCAAACGGTTGTTTCCCTAAAATTTGTGAAAATTATGATTAACTGAGGCAAATGCACCTTAAACAAATACGAAAAAGAAAAAGAAAAAGAAAAAAGAAATATAACGGCATGCACATATACATATACAAATACAAATTACCAATACGAATAAGAAAGACGAATACGAATCCGAATACAAACATGAATACGATTATCAACTACAAATTATGAGGTGCGAACTACTAAAAACAAAACATAAAATACGAATTGCGAATTACGTATTACAAATTACAAATTGCGAAATATGAAAAAACAAATACGAATAAGAATAGAAATGGAAATATGAACAGAATAAGAATACAAATATGAGTACAGAAACAGAAAACAAATACAAATACCACAAACTGCGAAATACAAAATAAATTACGAGCACGAATATGAAAAATAATACAAATACGGGAAACAAATAATGTTTTGCTTATTAAGCTGACTTTGCCGATGATGTATAAAAGAATAAATAAAATTCAAAGCAAAAACCGTTTGAATTGTTAGAGAAATCCGGCTCTTCAACAATTCAAACGGTTCTTGCTCTGAAATTTACAAAATCATAATTTGCTGAGGCGAATGCAACGTTTGAATTGTTTCCTCTTTTATGTCGAAATTTACAAAATCAATGTTAATTCAAATAATGCATCAAGATGGTCAAACTACAAAATTGAAACACATATACACATAGACGTTGAAATAGAAATAAAAACGTTAATATGAAATACAATGACATAATAGAAATACAAACTAGACACAGTAGTACGAAATGTCAAAATGATTAAAAGAAACAAAAAATAGAGTAAAATAATTATGCAACATGAAGAATGATGATGTTAAACTATGAAATAGATATACGAAAGCACGAATACATATACAAATATGAAACACAATTGTGAAACACAAACATGAGTACAAAGCACAAATACAAGTATAAATTAATAAAAAGTTAAAACACAATGTAATTATGAATACACGGAAAAAGACGAATACACTCATGAACTACGAACTATGATTCATCAGGTAATACAAATAGCAATGTTAATTCAAATAATTCAACAAGATAGTCAAACTAAAAAATCGAAACACATATACACATAGACGTTGAAATGGAAATAAAAACGTTAATATGAAATACAATGACATAATAGAAATAAAACTAGACACAGAAGTACGAAATACCAAAATGATTAAAAAAAAATAAAAAATAGAGTAAAATAATTTTGCAACATGAAGAATGATGATGTTAACGAACGACGATGTCATTGTGGCTCTTAAGTATTTAAAGTAGTTATGCAACATTGAGTACTCTTTTTATGTAATATACGAATCAATTTCAATCAGATACATCCACGAAATAGAAACGTAAATACAAATATGAAACGCAATTGTGAAACCCAAACATGAAATACAAGTATAAAACACGAGTACAAGTACAAAATATAACTATAAATACGAAGTCAAATACGAATATGTTCATGAACTACAAGCTACAACTCATCAATTAATATGAATATCAATTCTTAATTAAAAAAATACAACAAGATGGTCCAAATACAAACACAAATATACATTAAAACACAAATACATATTCATAGATGAAATAGATATAAAATTGTTAGTATTAAACACAATGACAGAATATAAGTACAAACTAGACAAAAAAAATACGAAACACAAAAACGAGTAAAAAATCCAAAAGTAGAATCAAATATTTATGCAACATGAAGAATAACGATGTTAGTGAATATGATAGTAGAGAAAAATGATGTTATTATCGTCAACATATCATGATTTACTAAGCTAAGCACGCGGTGTCCAAACATTGTAAAGCCGAAAGTCACAAACCTAAACATCATAGACGAAATATGAAAAATTTCACATCATCAAAGCATCATTACCATCACATAATCATAATCAGCATCATCATCGTCGTCGTCGCCATCATCATCATCATCATCATCATCATCATCATCATCTTATTTTGTTTTCTTGATTTTGCTGATGATGTACAATAAATAGATCAATTTTATAGCAATAACCGTCTGAATTGTTAAAGATATCTGTCTCTTCAACAATTCATATGGTTATTGCTTTAAAATATATAAAGATAATAATTTAATGAGGCAAACAAACTATATTTTAATATTTAATGTTCCATTGAAAACATTTATTGCCTTGGATGTATTTGACTGTGTATTTTTAATAATTAAATAATTAAAATCCGATATTATCGTAATTTTTATGTTTGTACTTTGTATAGTTATTAAAATTTGTGCAATATTATTGGTTGTTTGCTTGTGAAATGTTCATAATTTGTTGTTACATTTATGTTGTAACATCATTAAAATTTATGTAAATATTAACTATTGTTTTATTGTGAAATTTTCTTATTTTGTGTATTATGTTCATGTATTTTATATATAATGAAATGTGCTCATAGTTCGTTTATCTTATCACGAAATTAACATATACTGTACAATTTTTTACATTGGAGTTGAATCGTATTAAGATAAAAAAAATATATATATATACACAATTTAAAAAGTATAACATGAGAACTCAAAAACTCTCGCGCAATTACGCTGGAGAAGAAGCTAGTTTTCACTATTTTTGTACATTCAAAATTCTATATTTATTATTTACTAATTATTGGAACAATCAAATTATAAATAAGCTCTTACTAAACTGGGCCTTATAAATTACCTATATTTATCTTTTAATTATATAAACTGGCCCAAATCCGGCTCCCCCTTGTCCCCTAGTCGATTAGGTTATCTAAATACTATTTCTCGCCGAATTTTGTCGAACACTTTGCTTTCACAATCTCCGTTTTTACCAATTAGCCCAGATTTTCGCAGAATGTGATCTCATATTCTCAATCGCCGCCGCGTCGAGAAGCTGATGAGCTTGCTCTCACTGGTAATTCTTGTCTTTCACGCTTGCTTGATTTTTAGTCGAATGGGGAAATAGATCTTTTCGATTGTACCCTCCAGATTCGACTTCTCCATGTTACAATATTTTGTAAATGTGGAAATAGATCTAGATAAATTCAGTACTTTTGTCTAATAGAATATTTGTTCACAATATTTTGTTTGTCTGTATTTCCTTGGTTACTGGCTTTGAAATTGTTACATCATAAATGAAAGTAGGATTCAGTTTTCACTGATCAGATCTTCACAAATGAAGAAATTTTTGTGAGGTTCAAACGCGGTGATATATAAATTCTTTTGTGAACATTTGCATTTAAGTCCCCATATAAATCGTCATTTTATCTGGGCCAGCATGCAACTGACAATTTGGAGTTCGGCTAAGTAATTAAATTGCTAATTTGCTGAGAATTTGGAATCATTACTTCATGTTCAGTTCTCGAGCCTAACAATACTTACATCTTTTTTTTAATGAACAAGCTCCTAATATCTATGGTATGGTTTGGTATAGTTATTTTTTTCGAAAATGGTTTGGTATAGTTGTTCTTTCATGTTTTCTTATTTTTTTTAAATAATAAAATAAACGTGTTTGTAATCGAAAAAATAAAATCATTTCTTTTTGTTCCAAGTTGCAAAAAAATGATTCTGAAATTGAGAAAAATGTGTTTCCTATTTGTATCTTTCATTTTTATAATAAAAAAGTATATTTGTTGTCTCTTATCTTTAATCCAAATTTAATCAAGTCTCACGTTTCAATTTTTAGTCAATCAATTTTCTTATCTTTTTAATTTGGTTTCATTGGATGACAGGTCCTATATAAAGGAGTTGTTGTGTTTGAAAAATGAATTGCTTATAATTAGAAAATGTTGAATGAACATGAATTGTTATTTTATCAATAACTTATATTTTGTTCATCCTAATATTAATCTATAATCGGTGAACCAAATTATTGCATGCATCATCCATGGATGTATTATATCATTTCCATTATTTCTCTCTTTCTTGTGATGAGAACGGCTGATGAATTCCGCCTATGCCTTCTCTATGAAGTCCACCGCCTACGCCTTCTCTTCAGGTGAGTAAGAAGATAGCTAACAAATATAGCTAACATGTAAATATTATACTGATATTGAAAATGATATATCGATCCTGAAATATATTTTTGTCACCGAAGATAGAATGTTGTTAATATGGTATATCGGTGTAATTGAAAATATCTTCATGTTATGATTAGTATAATGGTACTCGAAATAATATATTGGCACGAAAATAGTATACTAATATTAAACTGGTGTATTGACACAGAAATGATATATTAGTAACTAACAAATATATTAGGCGTTGACAATAGTGTCTGGACATCGAAACTAGTATATTAATATTAAAAATAATATATGTTGACAAAAGGTATTGTGATTTAATATCAGCACCGCCAATATTGATACCGGAAATAATATATCAACACTGAAATAATGTGCTTACATTGAAATGATATATATTGACATTTATAATGATAAAATGATACTACAAATGATTATGATGGCACTGAAAATTGTATCTTAACAATTAAATTGTATATCCACACTAAAAAATCAAAATAATAATTGCACGGTATATGTATATTAATAACATAATATCAAAGCAATTAATATATAGGATTTTTTTCAAAAATCTCCTGACTTTTCAGAATATTATCAAAATATCCCTCACTTTTAAGATCCATCCAACAACTCTCTATAAAGCAAATTAAATTATTTTTTACCTTCATAGATGTTAAAACACGACTATTCCATCATATAATATTTTTTTTTACCAAACTATCCTCATTATATATTTTTTTTGTTTCTTTGGTTCAATTGAAAATAAAAATTAAAGGTAAAATAACATTTTTAACATAATATTTGTTTGATAACATTTTACGATGTCATGTTATGTTATGATACCCTATTTTATTTTATGCTATTATATATAATAGCAAAAAAATTATATGGTATGTAAATCACAATTTCATTTTGCATAAAATATTATTTTTACTTTTACTATTTATTGGTATTCTGTTATCATTTATTTATATTTATTGTAAAATATTATTGTCATATTTATTGATTATTTTGAATTGAGTATTATTTTATTTGATTGTGTTATTTTCTCTCACTATTATTCAATATAACCATTATAGAATTGAGTTTGTTTGTTTTTATATTTAATATTGCTTTATTTTTCTTTACGTAATAATTCTTTCAATTTGTCAATACAACCATAACCATTCAAAAAAAGTAAAATAGAAATAGAAATAGTAATATATATATATATATATATATATATATATATCAATGTTTTAAATTGCGATATAGCTGTCAATTGCGATTGGACTGGAATTTACATATGATTACCGATATTGCGGCGATATTGCGGCATATTGCGGCGCTATTTAGTACGTTGCGGAATTGCGTTTTGTAAATATTTATTGCGATTTGTGGTATGGCGGCGCAATTGCGCCGCAATTTAAATCATTGATATATATAGTAGACCATAAATGTAAACTTTGTATAGTTGAGTTGAATATATAATCTTGCACAAGATAGGAAGTTAGATCTAGGGAGATCAAAAAATACAATGGTTCTTTTAAAGGAATCTTAAGGCTTTGCTTGGTTTGGGGGTAACGGGAAAAGGAAGAGAAGGGAAGATAAAAAAATTTATCCTATTCATGCTTGGTTTGGAGGAAGGGGAAGGAAAGATAAATGGAGAGGAAATAATTATATATATTATATTATATATTTATTTTCAAAATAATTTATATAAATACAATAAATTAATTTTTTAAATTATGATAACGTAAATATTCAATATACAATGTATTATAAACACCAAAAAATTTCAAAATATGATATAAAATAACTAATTTTTTCTAAAAATATTTTTTTCATCATCTCCATTTTATGCATTGCTTGATATGTCCATTTTTCTTCCCTTTCCTTCCCTTCTCCTTCTCTCTCTCCCCAAACCAAGCATCAGAATTAATTTTCTTCCCTTCCCTTCTCTTCCCCTCCTCTACCCCCAAACCAAGCAAAGCCTAAAAGTAATTTTTTTGTATAATATTCAATAAAGTTAGGGGGTTTCCGAAAAAAATTCTTTAATTTATTATTAATAATAGATCGTTACTAACATGAATTTCTATTTCAGAATTATATATATAAGGTAATGCTCGAAGACAGATTACCCAATAATCAATATAATATAATACGAACAATTTATCCAGGCCAAACCTTTCTCAAGACAATTTATCCACTTTCTGAAAACAATATAATATAATATAAATAATTTAATATAATATAAAATAATATGATATAATATAATATAATATTAAAATTATAAATTATAAATTTTGCATCAAGAATCAAATAAAGAATTTCATATACATGATTTCAAAATACAACTAATCAAACAACTTAAATGGATTCTCATATACATGTACATGATATATCCATGTATTCCAAAATCTCTCAAATCAAACATTTCCAATAATTCAAACAATTATAAACACCACATATGTGGGATTCAATTATCAACACTCTTGTATTGTCAATAGTAGTCAAAACGGCCAATGAAAACAATTTTTTTTATAAATCTAAACATCAAAATAAAATTTCAACCCCATAAATACAATCTTTATCATTTAAGAATGTTGTACATTTCACTATTTTGGAGGTTTTTATTGGGAAATTTTGGCTTTTTTTTACTTCATTTATAATTCAGAAAATTTGAATTTTTTTTGCTAATTTCATAATTGTGTGTGTTTTTATTTTTAAATTTCACCAATTTAGAGGGTTTATCTTGCAACTTGAGCATTTTTGGGTATTTGTCAAATTGTATAATTTTGGAGGCCAATTTTGTAAATTTCAGCAAAAAACAACAACTTAAATGTTTTGTCACACAATTTCAGTGTTTTTGTAAGTTTAAAAATTGATTGTGTTTTCTTTGTAAATTTGACCGGTTTGGAGGGTTTCATTTCGAAAATCTCATATTTTCTGTGTTTCTTTCTAATTCAGGAACTTCGAGGATGTTTTTTGTAAATTATGCAAAAAAAAAAATCATAATTTAATTGTTTGTTCAAAAAAATCAGCATTCTTTTGTTAATACAGTATTTGAATTTGTTTACAAGTATAACTTTTTGAGATTTTTTTTTTTGTATGTATGTTAGGTTGGTGCAATGCTGCAGCCTTTTTTTTGAGGGTTTTAGGGTTTAGGGTTGGTGCAATGCTGCAGCTTAAGATGGCCAATTAGAGCGAATGTTGATTTTTTCAGTAAACTCGCCCTTTAAATTCTCGAAATAGTCCCGTGATAATTGATTTTTTTTTTTGCTGGGTTAAAAATTTAATATGATAATACACGAATACGAATACATAAAATACACGAATAAAATACACGAATACAAATAATACACGAATACGAATATACGGACACGAATACAAATAGGAACACGACTCCGAAATACAAATACAAATACAAATAAAAATGTGAACACACACATAAATTAAAATACGAATACGAAATACGAATTACGAAATACGAAATATGAGTACGAAGATAAATACGAATATGCAAACGAAAAACAAATACCAATACCAACATACACCAAAACCGATACGAATTACGAAATACAAAATACGAAATATGAATAAGAATACAAATACGAATATGAAATGTGAATACACATACAAATAAAAATACAAACACGAAAAAAAATATCAATAACATTACCGATACCAACATGAACAACGGAATACGAAATAAAAATACAAATAGATTACTACAAATACAAATGAAAATACAAATACAAAAACAAAATACAAGTACAAATACGAAATACACATCATCATCATGATCATATCATTATTCTCACCATATCATCATCATCATCATCATCATCATCATCATTCTCATCATATCAACATCATCATATCATCATCATCATATCATCATTCTCATCATTTCATCATCATTATCATCATCATCATCATCATCATCATCATCACCGTTACCACCACATCATCATTATCATCATCAAAATGTGAATACAAAATACAAATACGAATTACCAATACCAATACGAAGTACGAATACGAACACAAATACAAAAACGAAAACAGAAAACAAATACCAATATCAACACCAATCACGATACGAATTGCGAAAAAAAAATTCAAATACAAATACACATAAAAGTGCAAATACAAATACAAATACCAAGCACAATTACATAATGCAATACGAAATACATATACAAATACGAAATACCAACATGAGTACGAAATACGAATACGAACATGAACACAATCACAACACCACAACATAACATGTTATATGGGGCGGGGTGTAACATTTGAGGCGGCCTGACCCTGATAATTTGAATTTTCATAGTCGGCCCGACCCTGAAAAGTATTAAAGCCAGTACCCTACAGAGGTGGGCCGACCATGATAATTTGAACTTTTCATGGCCGATACCATACCTTCAGTGTCAACCCCACCATAATACTCTTCACCGTCGAACCTTTCACAGGCGGGGGTGGGTAATTGACGGTAAAGCTTTCAGGGGAGGTTTTCCTTAATTTCAGGGGTGGGTCTCCCCACCCCAGTTGACATACTACGTTGTAGTGCAAATACAAATACGAACACGAACAAGAAAACGAATACGATTAGGCATTACGAATTACGAACTACGAAATTCTAAATACCAAATACGAAATACAAATATTAATATGAAATACAAATACAAATAGAAAAGCGAATACGAAATACAAATACAAATCGAAATACAAATACAAATACTAATACTAATACAAATTAACAAATTCAAAATGTTTTATCATGACCTTTTGGCTCATTTTCCTTCCTTATTTTGTCGATGATGTATAAAGCAATAAACCAATTTTAAAGCAACAACAGTTTGAATTGTTCGAGAAAATCGGCTCTGGAACAATTCAGACAGTTGTTGTTTTAAAATTTATAAAAATCATGATTTACTGAGGCAAACACACTGTGACTAAATACAAAATACGAAAAACGAGGAATGAGTACATATACATATATGAATAAGAAATACGAATACGAATACGAATACAAATACAAATACGCATATGAATACGATTACAAATTACAAATTATGAACTATGAAAGACGAAATATGAAGTACGAATTACGAATAACAAAATACGAAATATGAAATAAGGAGCACGAAATACGAATACTAATAAGAATAATAATAGGAATAAGAATATGAATAGGAACAAGAATACAAATACAAAAATGAAAAAAAATAATACAAATACCAATATCAATTCCGATATGGATTGCGAAATATGCAATAAAAATACAAATAGAAAAATACATATACAAATGAAAGTGCAAATACAATAAAGAAACAAAATACGAACACACATGTCAATACAAAATACAAGCACAAAGTACAAATACAAAATACATATACAAATATGAAATGTCAATATTAATACGAATACGAATACGAATATGATTACGAATACAAACACGCATATGAATATGAATATGAATACGATCATGAATTACAAATTATGAACTACGAACTACGAAAGACGAAATACGAATTACGAATAAGAATAAGAATAAATTATAATAAGAATATGAAATGTATTATTTCCGTACTCTTAGTTCTGGTATATAAAATCTCACAATTGATGCAAAATATATTCTGTCAAAATAACTAAAAGCTTAATTATGTTCAAACTTAATTGAACCGCCCACAAAACGTGACATTTTAATTAATATAAATTTTGATAACCGATATATTTCAGAAAAGAAGACACATTAATTAGAACAAACAATTCGATTGCAAGACAAAAATAATTGTGCGCGTTATCAAACGACAAGACCCTTTTCCAAACACAATTACATAAAAACGAAAGAAATCAACCAACAAAAGAAAATTAAAAAAACAATAACAACAAACCGGCGCAATGGCGCGGGTGTATCGCTAGTGGCTTCTAAAGTAGAAAAGAATAAAAAAATTCGTGATAAAAGAAACGAACTATAGAACAGATACATGGTGGTCACGTGGGTACATATAAGTTTGCATCATGAATCATAAACTAAAGTCCCAAATTGAAATTTTTGCATTATATAATTGGCTTATTGCTATATATAGATATAATCTATGTGATCTTCTTTTTGGTATGATCTTTAAAACAATAAGCACGTGCCCCATTGGACATTGGAGTTTTCGATATTCAAAACCGGATTTTGCGGTTCGATTATTTGAGTTCATCGTGTTTTAACTTTAGAAATTCTAGTTATTATTAAACCGGTTAAGTAGAGTTGAAAATAACGCCCTCTAGTTTCCGTCACTGTCACTGAGTGTGATTTTATGTGGCATATTAATGCCTAGTTAAGTCAAATTGACAATATTGTTTCTGTGCTATACATACTACTTCTTACTTATTTTAGAAATATATTACTGTTACGAGAGAGAGAGAGAGAGAGAGAGAGAGAGAGAGAGAGAGAGAGAAGGTGAAAGTTATAGTTTATAGCAATAAAAAAAAGAGTTTATTGTAGTTGATCATGATAATAAGAAATTTAACAAGGTGAATGAAGAGCACTTTTCATAATTGATTTCTTACCTAGCTGGAGATTCTTCTTCATTTTGGAATTTGGATTATTTGGGAGAAAACTATTTTGACGATTCTCAATGCATACTAGATTCGGCTTCGGGTATTTCAAAACCCCGGGCCGGCCCTGCATACTAGTTTGTAGAACAATTTAATTC
Organism: Luzula sylvatica; assembly: GCA_946800325.1. Classification (NCBI taxonomy): domain Eukaryota; kingdom Viridiplantae; phylum Streptophyta; class Magnoliopsida; order Poales; family Juncaceae; genus Luzula; species Luzula sylvatica. The sequence continues at coordinate 2,751,407 of OX326961.1, forward strand.
GATTGGAGAATTGTCACCAAACAAAGAATTTAATTCCATTGGAGAAAACTATTTGGGAGAAAGATTTTACATTTGATTATTCTTTTCATTATTTTTGTTTATCCTTTTTCCTCTTATTTCCATTTTATCTTTATTATACTATGATCATAATCTTTTATTTTGCTTTTTAACATTGCACAATATTTATTATATTAAATTTCGTATGATCACTATTAGCATTATAATATATTTCGATACGAATCTCTCGAATATTAAATTTCCTTTGCTATGTTGTGAAATTAAGAAAGGAGATTGCATTGATGAAAGAAACGATCGAATCATCTGCTCTTATTCAAAATAAACCTTCTGACTTTTGACTTTTGGATTATATATGACATTTCAAAATAGTTCGCACGATGCTGATAATTCAATTTAATACTTAGATTTATTTTTATATAATTCGTATTTACATGGAATGGCGATTTTTCATATTATTTCAAGTTGTATTTTCTAGTTTCTTAACAATAATCATGAAATCATTCTTTTCTTCTGTATAGATTTTGACAGAACAAAAGTTTTATCTCATACAATCCTCCAAATAGCATAGCATTTGACATTTGGTTTAGCAATAAGTATAGAGAACGATATAACCATGCTTCACTACTACATCATATGTTGATTTTAATCATCATTTTCATAAGATTTACTATGCATATAAATATATTTTGCCATCAAAATATGATTCAAAGCATAAATAAGACAAGTCATTCGATAGACGATAATATAACAAGTTCGAATGTAAAATTTTCATCGAGATTCCTATATTTGACGTTAAGAGCAGACGTATTAAAAAGGTCAGGGAGGCTCCCTCCCTCCAAGATTTTCCTATCAGCAGTATATTGTAACGTAATCTTAGCGCATTAAGTACGACAAATCTGAAATTTATGTAAATTTGCCTCGCAATTATTTTTTCTATAGTGATATTTGTTTTAGTAATTCTCGTTCCTCCAACAAATTAATGTAGCGAAGATCCGTCGTACTGGTCGACATACAACACATTAATGTCAAGCGAAAATAAGCAATCAAAACAAAATTATATAATCCATTAATCACTAGTCGGTCGCTAAATTTTGTAGTCATAAAAGAATTGTTTATTCAAGTCATGCGAAATAAAAGAGAAAAATATAATTGGAACTGATTTAATTAACAACTTCATAGTTTTCTAACTGAACATAATTTGTTAAAAGAAAAAGTTTTCATCCGTGAATGGAAAAAATGGCAAATAACGTACATTAATAATTCATGAGCATTACATTCCGTTAAATCATTACATTTCATGCTATAGCGATATAAAACACTATTATTGATCTCACTAGTCGATCGCTATATTTTTTTATTTGAAAATTTGATAAAGAGATATAGAAAAAAAATATTTTATTTCATTATTCCCTCGCTAAATGAAATAGAATTAAACCTTATTTATTACGATTCTATTCCGCTATTTCATGTTACCGTACATGCAATAACGACCGACTGCATACCTGACAAGTTATGTTGAGCGGATACTTAAAAAACGAAGTCGTATCGTATCGAATACCGATACTCGTTAGATATTCATCGGATACGTATCAGATATTGACTTATCCGAATATTTTATTTTAAAATAATTACGTATATTTTTCGGATACTTCCAGATACTTGTCGAAAACTTTTAAATTTAAAATCGAAAGAAACGAGTAATACAATTTCAATATATTTGATGTCAAATAATATATATAAATATTAGATATATAAATTACGATTATAAAATAATAAAATATTATATATCATAGACGTATCATATTCTATATATTTTTTAAATTATTCATTGCCAAATTCGTATCACGTCGAATACAAAAATACAATATTCGTATTCGTATTCGTATTCGTATCGGTACAAAGTAACAAAGTAACAGTGATAAGATTGTTTTGTGTGGGGGAAGAAATGGGTCCACCCACACATAGCGGCCCTTATTGAACTCACAGAGACCCCGCCAATTCAAGCTATATGAGTGTGGACGTAAATGCACCACGTCGTCCCCTTCTTCTCGCTTTATAAAGTAGTAATAAACAGTACCGGCTCAAATATCAAAGTGACGTGGGCCTCACACTTTTGTTACTTGAAATTATGAAATTAAGAAAAAGATAAAAGTTTATCTTATGATAATCTCAGCCATATATTTCTTCGGTCACCCAAAATTTTATCCTGTACTATCAATAATTATTTAATGAGTCTAGCTGAAATTTCTACGTAGCTCTTTATTGCATCAAAAAAATTAAATAGCTGATAATCATAAAATAATTTATTATATCCGGACACTAAAATTATTTGAAAAAATAATTTATATGTTTCAATAATCACATTCTCACTCGTTTATATTCGTGCATTAAGATGTCACGACCTAAAAAAATACGATAAACCGATAAGATCGATTTACTGTTAGCATAATAAGTGACTATTTTTCAATACTTGTACTTGGTATAAGTTGATAATTAGTGCATTAAGATGAGTTTCTCTTTTGTATGTTTTGAATCATGGAAATTAGTTTAAAATAATAGATTACATAAAACTTTGTTTTTAGTGGAATTGTCTTTTGTTTGGATGGGGGGAACTTGTTCGGATGGGTGGAATTGTCTTTTGTTTGGATGGGTGGAACTTGTTCGGAGTTGCAAAGCAATGTGAATATTTCAAATGATATCTCCACCATACCTCTAAACGTTTTCGTACGAACTGATTATCTTATCTTATACATGTTTAATCCTGATTCTATATTAGGAAGGCTCCTTCATTGTTTTTTTATTATTATTATTGAAAGCCCTTGGGCGGCTCTTCATTGTTTATCATTATTATTTTTGGGTAATTTGGTTAGTTACTACCTTAATCCCCAAGCGGTACTCTTTTTTTCTTTTTTTTCCATCTTTTTACATCCATATATGAAGCGGGTCATTTTATTCTTTGAAACTAACCCGCTATACGTATTACTGTATAAATATAAGCAGATAAGAATGGGGATCGAGTTTGGTGGGCCCATCCGGAACTAAAATAAAACTGACAGCAGGCGTGTTTTTAGTGACTTTACTTTATATGCGGCGTATAAATCTTTGTAGTCCGTGTAACACTATCAAAATATATTAAAATAGTATATGATACACGTACTATAAACGTGTTGAGGAAACAGAGATCGAGAGTGGTGCTTTGTGAGGCTATGGCGCGCCTACGACATGCTGAAGAACAGCAACAAGCGTCTTATCCATCCTCTCCATTGTATAACGGGATATGTCCAGTTCATCGCATGCAGTGTAGGTAAGTGGAGCTATGGTCTCTCTTTTTGAGAGGGGAATGGAGAGAGGGGGTTTTGTGGAGAGGAAAAGAAAAGGGGCCAACAATTAAAGCGAGGAGGAGAGGGGATATGTGTGGCTGCCTCTTCAGGTTGGTGCAGCAGATCCTTATCTCTAGTTCTCTGGCACTGTGTGTGATTTGTGAAAAACAAAAGGAAGAAGAAAGAAAGGAAGATAGAAAGAAAAAGCTCTCTTTTTTCTGGCCATAAATGGTGATTTCTGGCTGAATAGCATTCCTTTGCTTGGACGGCGGATCTTAATTATCAATTCTATTTCTTTTTTGCTTTTTTAATGGGGTAGAATATAGAAATATGGATCGTTCTGAGTCGAGGTCTAGATCTTTCTCTTCTGGAGCCCACAAGCAGAGACAGAGAAACAGCGAAGATACGGCCTGTAAAGAAGAAGAGGAGGAAGAAGAAGAAGAAAACGGAAAAGAAATTTCAGAAGACGAAGAAGAGGAAGAGGAAGGATCGGGAGAGTTGAGTTTAAGAGAATGGCTAGATCGTCCTGGTCGCAGCGTGGACCACTTAGAAAACCTCCACGTGTTCAGACAGGTGGCGGAAGCCGTCGCACTGGCCCACTCGCAAGGAGTAGTTGTCGAGAACACTAGACCTTCATGTTTCCTTCTCTCTGCCTTCAGTCGAGTTTCCTTCATCGAAAGTGCTTCGGGTTCTGGGTCTGGTTCGGATTCGTGTGACGATACAGGTCGACATGGACCCGATAGAAATGAAGAGGAAGAGAAGAAGGTGTTTCCGTTGAAACGGGTTTTGGGTATGGAATTCAATTGGTATCTGAGTCCGGAAGAGTCGAGTGGAGGAACCGTGACCTTCGCTTCGGATGTGTATAGACTCGGTGTACTCTTATTCGAGGTTAGTTTTTTTTTTCTTCTTTTTCTGATAGTGATAATTTGTTGTGAATTGGGCGAAGTGCTCGATATTGTTGCGTATGATCGCGACATGCAAATGCAATTGATTACATGCAATTGTAGTATCGAGGATTAGTTTTGTTTTCTAATGTTAAATTGATTGCATGCAATTGTACTATATTTATAACCAATCATGGTATTGCTGCATGAAAGCGAAACTAATTAGTTTAATTACATGTGATCTAATCTTACTTCAATATGTTACTTTTTGCATGTTATTATTCAATTAACTACTTCACTTTAATACGAACCAAGTTGCGGGTTTAATATTTATAACGTGTTCATTTCAGCTATTTTGCACATTTGAGACATTTGAAGAGAAAATGGCAATGATGGCAAATTTGAGACATCGAGTTCTACCTCCTCAATTACTTCTCAAATGGCCTAAAGAAGCTTCTTTCTGCCTTTTGCTTTTGCACCCCAAACCCGAATCTCGCCCTAAAACGTGGTCTCTCTCTCTCTCTCTCTCTCTCTCTCTCTCTCTCTCTCTCTCTCTCTCTCTCTCTCTCTCAATAATTTGACTCATTTTTTATCATAGTTCTTTTTCATTTTCATGACAGGGAGGTGTTACAAAGCGAATTTTTAAACCGGTCAAGAAACAGCCTCGAGGAGCGGGAAGCAGCATCACGGCTCAGAGAGGAAATAGAAGACCAAGAATTACTACTGGAATTCTTTTCCCAACTTCAAAAGCAAAAGCAAGAAACAGAATCCCGATTAAGGGAAACCGTTTCCTTCTTATCCTCGGACATAGAACAAGTAGTAAACAAACAATCCACAAACAATAACGAACTACCTTCCAAGAGAGTACGCCCCGAAACAACACACGCTCACTTACCCGTAATCAAATCAGAAGATTACGAGGACCAAAATGTAATTTCGAAAAGTACTAGGCTAATGAAGAATTTCAAAAAATTCGAAGCCGTGTATTTCTCTGCGAGATCACAACTCGTTAAAAATACCGGTACGGGGACCGGTTTAACCGAAGCGAGCTCGGTCGATAATTTAAACTTTAAGGAGGGTTTTTGCGAAAGAACGCCGAAAGAGTGGATGAACCCGTTTCTAGATAGCCTATGTAAATATCTCTCCTATAGCAAACTAAAAGTTTTGGGCGAGGTTAAGCAAGGGGATTTATTGAGCTCTTCGAATTTGGTGTGTTCGTTAGGGTTTGATAGAGATAAAGAATTATTTGCAACTGCGGGGGTGAATAAGAAAATTAAGATATTTGAGTGCGATGTTATATTGAACGAGGAGAGAGATATTCATTATCCCGTTGTAGAGATGAGTAATAGGTCCAAGTTGAGTTGTATTTCTTGGAACGGCTATATGAAGAGCCAAATCGCTTCTAGTGATTTCGAAGGGGTTGTTCAGGTATAAACCGAGTATTTTTTTTATAATAATATTAGGTAGAAATAATAAACTATTTTTGAATTTTAGAATAATATTTAGGGTTTCTTAGATATTTATTCGTATATACCTATGTTCAGGTATGGGACGTGACGAGGGGACAGGTTTTTGCAGAAATGAGAGAGCATGAGAGACGGGTTTGGTCCGTTGATTTTTCTGTCGTGGACCCCACTAGATTGGCCAGCGCTAGTGACGATGGGTCCGTCAAGATTTGGCATATTAATCAGGTTTGTTTCTTTCCTAATATTATCATATAAAATAAAAATAAAAATAAAAATAGCGAATATCAAAATAGACCAAAACACGATTATATTTATTTTATCAGCCTGGTAGTGTGGGGACAATAAGGACAAAAGCGAATCTCTGCTCGGTGCAATTCCAACCCGACTCGGCAAGAAACATCGCGGTTGGATCCGCAGACCATAAAATCTACTATTTTGACCTGCGAAACTTGAGATCTCCAGTCTGCACTCTAACAGGCCACAACAAGACCGTCAGCTACATTAAATTCATGGACTCGTGCACCCTCGTTTCGTCTTCTACTGATAGTACGCTCAAAATATGGGATTTGACAAAGTCTAGAGATTCCATTATCGATAGGCCTGAACAGACCTTCACGGGCCATTCAAATACCAAGGTATGTTTTTAATGTGAACATAAGAAATTTCATGGATACCCCTACAAATGTAAGAAATGTTGCAGGTAACCCTTCTTCTCCTGATCGTTTGATAAATGCCCTTGCAAATTTAGGGTTTTTTTAAATGGATAAAGGAGGGTACATTGGGCCAAGCATGATATTTCTTATGCTTTTGTAGAGAATGCGCATGAAATTTGCCCAGATATTTGGATTCTTTGTTTCATTAATTAGCATAATTTTCTTTTTGAATTTTAGAATTTTGTTGGGCTATCGATTTGGGATGGATATATAGCCACGGGCTCTGAAACAAACGAGGTGAGAATTCATTTTTTTTTAATAATTTTATAGGACTTTTGACCATTTTTAGGCAAAGGTTTTTTTTAATTTGTTTGTAGGTATTTGTGTACCACAAGGGGTTCCCAATGCCGGTATTATCACATAAATTTAGTATAACAGATCCTATAACGGGTCAGGAAATAGATGACCCGGCCCAATTCATTTCTACTCTTTGCTGGCGAGGCTCGAGTAACACACTGCTCGCGGCAAATTCAAGTGGGAATGTTAAATTATTGGAGATGGATTGATGGATTTTTGGTTCTTAGGAATTTTATTTGGTAGGATTTAAAAGGATAGGAAAGGGTAGTATATAAAGGAAAAGAGAGAGAGAGAGACTAAGAGGGAGAGATTTTTGTACATCATTGGTTAGTATTAGTTGTCGTATACGTATAGTTTATAAAATTAGTTTTCTTTTTTTTTTCTTTATTTTGGCAAAAAAAAAAAAAAATTTTCCTTTTTTTTCTAATTTATTTTGGAAAAAAGAAAAATCTTTTTTGAATGTTTGTTTGTTCGCCTAGTGTATGTGCATTTCTTATCCTTTTCTCTTGTTTTTCTTGTACTTTTTGAGTTAGCTCTCTTCAGTTTTAGAGCGAATACAATTTATGTTTATTAACCTAATAAAAGTACCAGTAATATTTCTCTTCATTTTTTGTTTTTACTAATTTGAATTTTTATTTCGATCTTCCAGAATATATCTGTATAATAGCATGACAAAATTAAGTGCAAGATGCCTAGAAGACATCCATTCAAGACCTAATTGCAATAACAAAATTAAGTGCAAAAATTGCAAAAAGAATATCACCTATCAATGAACTGGTGGAACTCAACCCATACATTAAAAGAGAAATCACAGGCCAATTATTACAACAAGGGTACTAAACCCTAAACCCTAAACCCAAAAGCAACATAGAGAAGAAATTAGACCTAACGCTCACTCAGCCAAATACCACAAAAGATGTGCACACCAGCCAACCTTCAAGGGATGGGGATCCTGCAAATTGTCATTTCAATCAAAGGATTCAATGATTATAGAGAAATACAAATCAAAGCAAAGGTGAAATATACGATACAAATACCAACTTCACAAGTACTGGACGATGATAACCATACTTGACCTTGTTAAGTTAATCTCACAAACTCACAATTTTAATGGAGAAACAAAAAAGAACACCTATATTGTTTTTAGTACAATAAATTCTCATGTTGATGAGGTTATTGGTTCGAGTCCCGACGACATCAATATAAAAAAAAAAAAATCTACAATGACCGCTCTCTTCAACAACAAAAAAAACTCGATTGTTCTTAATATTTTTCTCTTTTTTTTTTTTTAATTTTCACAACAAATGACATTCCTATTTATAAGGGCTCATGAACCTTATTAATTTCAAACAAAACTCTCAAAAACTTTCACAATTAATCTCTCATAAACTCACACAATTAAACTCTCAAAAAACTCACACAATTAAAACAAACTTGAAACTCAATAAACTTACAAAAATTCAATTAAGTTTTAATACTTAATACTCCGCCTTAAACTTAATTATTTTTCCATCCTTCATCCCGATCATCGCCTTGTAATTGTCAAACAATACTATCGGAAATGTTTTTGTGAGCATATTTGTTGCTTGATCGTGACTACTAACATGACTCATTCGTACGTTTCCTTCGTTCACATGTCCCCGAATAAAATGAAAACGAACATCGATATGTTTACTCCTCTCATGGTACACCGGATTTTTTGTCAACTCAATTGCAAATTTACTGTCGGCTCGTATCTCGGTCGCCTCGTGTTGCGGAAGTTTTAAGTCGTGTAGGAAGTTCCTTAGCCAAATTGCGTGGCATACACACCAAGATGCCGTCACGTACTATGCCTCGCATGTTGACAACGTTACTATCGGCTGCTTCTTCGAGAGCCACGTAAAAGTTGTATCTCCCCTGTAAAACACATATCGGGATGTACTCTTTCGATCATCCACGTCACCACACTAATCACTACCAAAATATCCCACTATCTTGAAATCTTCAGTTTTGGAGTAGAATAACCCGAAAGATCCGGTTGCTCGAATGTACGGCATAATTCTCTTTACAGCTTTCAAATGTGTATAGACCGGCTCCTCCATGAACCGGCTTACAACTCCAACGCTAGAAGAAATGTTCGGCCTTGTGCACGTGAGATAGCGAAGACTTCCAACTAGACATCGGTATCTAGTTGCATCTACTCCTTCTCCATCATCAAATTTCGATATTGGGTTGAAATCCGCCATTTTATTTTTTTCAAAATTTCTTTCACGTATGCTCCTTGTGATAAAAAAATCTCATTTCCTTGTCTAACCTCCAGACCAAGAAAGTACTTCACCAAACCTAAATCCGTCATCTCGAACTCCTGAGTCATCACACTTTTGAATTCCTCAATCATCTCGGTACTGTTTCCCATAAAAATCAGGTCATCAACATAAAGAGCTACAAGAAGCAAATTACCTTACACTCTTTTTCACATATAGCACTTGCTCGTATGGACACTGAATAAGTCCATTCTTCTTGAAGTAAGTGTCGATGCAAGTGTTCCAGACTCAAGGTGCCTGTTTTAACCCGTAAAGTGCCGTCTTCAATTTCAGCACCTACTTCTCTTCTCCTAGTTTCATGTACCCGAGTGGTTGTTCCTCGTACATCTCCTCTTTTAGCACACCATTAAAAAATGCCGACTTGACATCCATTTGGTAAATTGACCATTCGAATTGAGCTGCTCTAGCAACGAAAAGGCGAATCGTCTCCATTCTTGTAACTGGGGCAAAAACTTCGTCATAGTCTATCCCCGATTTCTGTCGTAACCCTTTGCAACTAGCCTCGCCTTGTATCGCTCTATCTCGCCTTGTGCGTTCATCTTCTTTTTGTATATCCATTTTACTCCTATGGACTGACTTCCTTCTGACAATTCGACCAACTCCCTGAAGGAAATACAGTTTCGGATCAACCGTAAAAGTGTACACAAGGATGAACGAATGTAAACGTACATTCGTGGTCGTAACTTTCAGTGGAAAACTCCAATTTGAATGGTTCAAATTGGGTTAGATAGATAATAAGATTATCTATAACCTTCATGTAGAAATATATTTCATATGAACGAAGTATTAGTGTCGTTTCTATGAAATACCGAAAAGGTTCAACAGTATGACATACAGTTAGTAAAACTATCATAACTTTTGCATACGAACTCCAATTGGGCCAGGACAAATTAGGTTGGGTAGATAATAAGATTATCTACAACTTTCCAGAAGGTTAATTTTTTGTCAGAAGAATTTACCAATTTCGTATAGACAGAATACTGAACAGGATACATGCAGTTTCTGTGTGAAAATGTGTATATTGGATGTACATGCCTTTTGGCCCATCCTAATCCTATATGATATAAATAAGATATTTCTCTCTCTCCTGATTGTGGTTCATTTAGTCCAATCATTCTGATTAATAGAATTATCCAGAATATTGAGAGCCACCTTTCATAGAGCGAAAGTGTGCGAAGAGAGAAAAACCGAGAAAAAGGAGTTTTTTCGGTATAGAGAATCAATCAATCGAGCAAGTTCGCCGGTGCTTCGTCTAGGCAGTTGCACCCACGACCGACGTCTTCCGACTCAATGTGGATACACGTAGAGGAGCGACACTTGTGGCTCTGCGATTGTGATCGATCCGAAGGAGCGTTAATCGTCAACAAGCGGTGAAAGATGCGTGGTGTGGGACGCGCGATTGTCACCAACGTGACGGGAGAAAGAAGAATGGCAATCAACCATTCGAGTGCAATCAATTTTGCACCGGTATGAATCTATCATTCTTATTGCATCGTACCCTTCGAAGTCATGGCGTGATCTCGGGGTTTTGGGAACCGGACCGGGTCTTCATATCCGCTGCGCGGGCCCGGGGTCGGGATAAATTCCCAACACTCCCAAGTTTGGTTTCGCTCAATCGCTTTTATTTATTCATCCATGGCTGCTTGCCACTTGTCGTTTTGTACAACTTACTCAAACGTAATCATTTCATAATTTGCCAATAAACAAATTAGATGTACCTCATTTGTCGAGTCGTACAAGTCTTGTATGCTTCGCATCTTTGGTTGTCTTAGCTCATCTTCATCATCGATTGTTGGTGTGATTGTGTCTGCAACGATTGTATTGGTAGATGATTCTTCTTTCTCGAATATTACCTCTGTTTGTTTTTCCCAATCTCACGAAGCTGACTCGTTCAGATACACATCTCGGCGGACAACTACTTTCTTCTCTATTCATCAAACAACTTGAAACCTTTTGTCTTCTCGTCATAACCGACGAAGACGTATTTTTTGCTTTTATCATCGAGCTTGATCCTTCTCTGATCCGGTACATGCGCATAAGCCACACTATCGAACACCATTAAATGAGACACTGTCGGTTTCAGTCCGCTCCATGCTTCTTGCGGTGTTTGATCTTCTAATTTCACTTTGGGACATCGATTTTGCACATAGATAGCACACAATACCGCCTCTGTCCAGAACTCCAGAACTTCTTGGGCATTTTCTTGCTCTTCATCATTCATCATTGACCGGACCATGCCACCCTGAAAAACAATGCAAAACACTAGTTAATTTTGAAAGCATTTAGTAAAACAATGCGGCATTTCCTTCGGCAGAATTTATTACTTGCGGTGTTTGATCTTCTAATTCCTTCGGCAGAATTTATTACTTGTTATTTTGAAAGCATTTAGTAAAACAATGCAAAACACTAGAGTTAGTACATTCTATTAATTACTTATATATCCTCGAAAGCTGACAAAATTTGAAGTTTTTTTATTCAATTGAAGTATATATTTGTTTTGTTCACTCAAGACCCTGAAAAACAGAAAATAAGTTACAAAGATTAATACCTAGCTAGTTTCCCTCAAAGTATACCCAATTATTTCAATATCATACCAAACTAGAGAATAACTTCACTGTCCTGCTGGCCTGAAGCTGCCTGTCCAGTGCTCAAGACATTGTAATTCCACTTTGGCAGTTGGCTTGGATCTGATAAATCTTACAAATAAATTTAAAATATATCAATACGTAGCTAATGGTTGAAGTAACTAAAATTTTGCAATTTGTTGTTTGTTAGGATATTGCTTAGCTTGGTTTGCTCCATATATCCCAATCCAAGTTCATTCAGCGAAGTCATGGCTAATGAAAAAATGAAAGAGAAGCAGAATAATTAAGATTATTCTATCTCAATGGATTAATATATTTGCACCGCACAATATTCAATTATATCCTATTATGGTCCATAGAATATCCGATTACCTTCAAATTATGCTTAAATTACACCAAATTTCGTTTGAATTATACCCAACTAGTTTTTTACCCACGCAATTACGCGGGAGTACTCGAATTTGTCATGATTTATTTTTTTCCAATATGTAACTGGATTCTATGTTTATTTTATGTGATTGTTCACACATCTGTGTTTTTGTATATTTTTAATCCCCTAATTTTTTTGGATATTGTAAAAAAATTCCTTTTTTTGTTTGTAAACTCCAAAATAAACTCTCTACCAAACTTTTATTTACCAAAATACCCTTCAAATCTCATATGTAATAAATACAAATTATTTTTGTTATTTTTTATTAATTTTAAGAAAATTCATAAACGCTTCTTAACATGCAGTGATTTAAAAAAAAATTTATTACATATCGTGTGTATATAATTTTAATATTTCATTCATTATTCACGAAAAACTAACATCAAATAATAATAAAATAAACAATAGTAAATAAACACCTTGAAAATATATTGATACAAAAATATATATTTAAACATCTATTTTTTATTTTAATTTTTCTTTTATCTATTTTTTATTTTATTTTTAAATATTTGTAAGATGTTCTTTTAATAATGTTATGCATCTTATTATAATTGTATGTTAGTTTTTCAGGGAAAAAAATACAAAAGTCAAATATTTGTACTGAATGAAATATTAAAATTATATAACATATAACATATTAAAATTATATAACATACAAATATTTTTTTTTAATTATTATATATTACAAAAAATTTAGGATTTTATTAAAATTAATAAAAAAATATTTTTTTCTAATTACTACATATGTAAATTTAATTGTTTTTTACAATATCTAAAAATGTAAGGAATTTTTTGAAAATTTTTCATATTTAATTAAGATACAAAATATGAATAAACTTGTTTCACAATGGACTTGGATTCATGTAACTTTTATATTAATTGGTTATATAGATCATGTTTAAATGAATAAACCAAGTAATTAATGATTTTTTCTTTCTAATTAAGACCAAGGATAATCATGACTTTATATAAAATGAATGAACGCGGTCTACGGTGGTCTATAATAAATCAAGTTCTTTAATATATCTCGGTGTATATAGATGAAGTTTCCGGAACAACGAACGGCTCTGATATATTTAATGAAATAAGAGTTCAATCATCCAATAACCCACAATAAAGTGATGATGTGGAGACATGACATGAGAGAGATTTTTCTAATTTTATACATAACTTATAATTATACATTAATGGGAAATTTTCAAAAAACCCCCTATCTTTTTTGGATATTCTAAAAAAACCCCTATCTTTTTGGAAATTCCAAAAAACTCCCTCTACCAAACTTTTATTTTCAAATACCCCCCTATGAGGTTAAAATTAACTATGGATGGTGTTAAATATTATTTTATGACCAAAATACCCTTCTTTTTACATATTTAGTAATTAAAATAATGTTTTTGTTATTTGTATTAATTTTAAAAAAGTCCTAATTTTTTTTTAGCTTATAATAATTTTTAAAAAATAATTATCATATGTTATATTTATATAATTTTAATATTTCATACATTATATATATTTGACTTTCATATTTTTTTACTGAAAAAATAACATAAAATAATAATAAGATGAACAATAATATTAAAATAACACCTTGCAAATATTTAAAAATTAAAATATCATGAATCTATTAAAAACATACATAAAAGAAGAACGAAAATAAAAATAAAATATATGTTTAAAGAAATATTTGTCTATCATTATATTTTCAAGGTGTTTATTTTATTATTATCTGATGTTAGTTTTTCATGAATAATAAAAGAAATATTAAAATTATACAAACACACCATTTAATAATTTTATTTTTGTGAAATCATTATATGTTAAAAATTATTTATGAATTTTCTTAAAACTAATAAAATTAATGAAAAAATAATAAAAATATACATATGAAAATAGAAGGGTATTTTGGTCAAAAAATTTTTTTAACACCATACATGGTTAGATTTAACCCCTATAGGGGGGTATTTGAAAATAAAACTTTGGTAGAGGGGGTTTTTTGGAGTTTCCAAAAAGATAGGGAATTTTTTAGAATATCCAAAAAAGATAGGGGGTTTTTTGAAAATTTCCCTACATTAATTGTACAACCGACTTATTCGATATCACATAAGACCTTTTTGTCAATCAGTACCATGACATGCAACTGCTCCTCGCAGGTTAGCTTATCCTCTTACGTCGATAAGCCTCACCTCGCACATATCCAATATCTACTCGCGATTAGGTTCGCCAGGTAGCGGGTCCAATCTCCAGACATTAACAACGAAAGAGGGAGAAATGATGGAGGCAAGAGATTAAGGAAGTGAGATCGGAGAGATCTAGAGAATGGTTACACTACGGCGAAGGCGAGAAAGAAAGAGAGAGTAACTGGACGCAAGAGAGAGAAAAAAGTGCTAACTGGAGAATCGTTGGAGAGGGTTGGAGTAATGGATAAAAAAAATTACAACTTTGCTCTTTTGGGGTGTATTGTAAAGAAATTTAACATTAAAACATTTAATCACATCCTTTGAATTTACATCATTCTTTTAATTTGAGCCGTTAAATCACAAAGGATGTACAATAAGAAAAAATAGGTATACGATAAAACTCGCCTAGATTAATGATGTTTAATTACACCAAGTTGTTTATTAATCCAAAAGTTTTTCTCCATTTTTGTTTTTGTTTTTTCAACCATAGTGAAATCAAAGAGTTATTTCAGTGGTTATTTATTTTCATTAGATTAGATATGCAAGTAGATGCTGTGCTGGTAGGGGTGTGAATGGTGTTTATATTATTTACGAATGTTAATCATCTCAGTAAGTAAAAATTCGTATTCGAACAAAAATATCTATATATCCTAATAGATATCGGATACGGATAAAATTTTTCGGATACAAATACGAATACCGTAAATAATTTTGCTTGTGGGCACGAATGCAGATACAAATAATATCTATATTCAGATAATGATACCGATTTGAATATTCGGATGCGAATACAGATACCATTCAGATATTTACAAATTAAAATACTTGTATTATTCAGATATTCAGATATCGTTATATTTGCTTTTTTATATTTTCTTTGTGCTTTTCTTTGTGGTTTTTTATCATGATACTTAACAATTGAATAATTGGTAAAATGTTTATAATTCTATAAAGTAATGAGTTAAATTTTCATATTTGTACATAATTGTTTTCAGTTGATATTTTTTAATAAATAATAATAAACGTTTCAACCTTCCGAAGTTAATTCGTATTCGTGTTTATATTCGATCGTATCAGAATTAGTGACGGATCTTGACGGTATCATTTTATTTTTGGGAGGGGCTGACAAAAAAATAAGTATCGAAACAACATTACTAAATTTTTTTTTTTGGAAGAGACGAATAAATTACATAGATATTTATAATGTTATAGAGATAAATACTAAATTATTACACATTATTTTGAAAATCTTGGAGGGTCAAGGTCTCTTATCCCTCACATAGATCCATCATTGATCGGAATCCTATT
The DNA here is from genome assembly GCA_946800325.1 of Luzula sylvatica. Taxonomy (NCBI): domain Eukaryota; kingdom Viridiplantae; phylum Streptophyta; class Magnoliopsida; order Poales; family Juncaceae; genus Luzula; species Luzula sylvatica. Next base: position 2,766,911 of record OX326961.1, read on the forward strand.
CATATTCCAATAATATCCAAATCGATATGGCAGAGTCAGTCTGAGATTTTGAAATATCCGAAATCAAATTGAAAATTGGATCCGAATCAAATGTAAAATTCAAAAAAGTATTACATTACTTTTATCTTTAAAATCGACATATTTGTGATTATTATTCTATCGATTCACAAACAAATTCAAAATCTATATGTATACTATTCGTATTTATATTCGTATCTTAAAAACAAAACGAATACGAATACAAATAGAGTATGATCATTATTCGATCGTATCTGTTGCTTCCTTTACTCCCCTAATTACTTGCCAAGGAGTATATGATTCCCTTGTCGCAATGAAATATGTGGGTCCCACCTATCAGTGTCACGGGCTCATTCACGAGAAGTATCTTTTCAATTTATCTCTTGTCTGTGTTTGTTGGCCAATTAATTGAGAAGGGAATAAACGAATTAACAAAGAATTTTTTAAGACTTATCCAAATTTATTTCAAAACCGAGTAGATGAACAATTTAATGAACAATGCTCAACATCTTATCCAAACAGATGAGACATCATTATTCTCATGCCCTTTCTATATCAACCAAATACAATAAATACCAGTAAACTCCAAACCTGAAAATTTGCATTCACAAGTTCCCTTCTTTTTACAATTGAATACTCCAGTTATATGTTAAAAAAAAAAAACATGGATTCTTTTTCTTTCGAAAACTCCAAATGTTTACCTATATATATAGGCAAGATCGACCAACATTGACCAACGACGCTTATTTCTCAACACCTATAAATAAAAATTAAATTTCAACCGTACATATGTGATCTATATCATCTAGATTTGTTGTAAGAATAAATTTTGTATCATTGATTTTTATTACTTAGAAATGTTGTAGATTTAATTTAATGAAAAATAAAAATTTGTATCATATACATCATAGTACGTAAAAGAATTGTCGGACGAAAATATTTACGACATGATTTATCATAAAATAAATTGCAAAATTCAAATTCTTTCCCATGGATTTATTTTAATTTAGACATATATTTTAGGATAAAATTTCACAATGTTTTGAGTTTTCCTACATGAAAATCGAAAAAGTTACAGAAATAGACGATTGTTAAAATATGTAGTTGGTTTTGTTAGATAAAATTTAATGTTTTAATAGCGTGTAGCGGGCGGTAGTGTTTTGACGTTTAATTTAGCGGTTAGCGTAAATCAGACGATACTAGCGTCGCTTCACCATCGCAGCTGATTTTGGCCAAAATTATTATTTTTATAATGCTATCATATGCATATAAATATAATATAGAAGCAAAATATAATTTAAATAAAATAATACTAAACGTACCATAATATAATCCTTACGTAATATTTCATAAGTGAATTCACATAGTATTTAAAAACTTCATACAATTATCCAAACTTTAAAGTCCAAGTCTCAAAAAAAAAAAATCATCAAAAAGAATACATAATTCATTAATGGCCCACTCGACTCGTTACAAAAAAACTTGAATATTTTTTGACTCATCAAGTGAAAAACTTTCTATATCCATTACATGTTCAAGCAAAAAAAACTTCATTTAGTTATTAATTGAATTGTATAAAAAAATAATTAAAAAAAACAAGTAGAAATAGAAAAAATATTGTTAATATATATATTATTTATTGAATTTCAGAAAATTACCCCCTATCCAATAATTTTGTATATGTCATATTCCAATCTTTCTTTTTCTAATTAAATATCCAATAAACAACACGAACCTCTTAATTATTATAGTTAGTTATTAAAACTTTTAAATATATAATAAAATGTATTAAAATTATATAAAACATATTATATCCAAATACTCTTTTGGAAATTGACGTCTCATCTGTATCGTATCATATGATATGACATAGTTAATTTTAATTTAATTTTTATCAGCTATAATTACGATAAATATTAGTTTATTATTCATCGTTATTGTGTCCATTTAAATTACTATTAAAATCCATGCAAAATTTATTTTGGCATGACAAATTCAATCTGGATAGTTAAATATATTATGTTAAAACATGCTGTAGTGCTTGAAATCGGCCACGTTTAAGTATTCAATTATTTGATTTTTTAAATGTGCCAGCACATTTTAGGTGACAAATTTTTTAGTGAGTCCCAATCTCTTTTATACGATCTAATCTCATTATTTCCGACAAAATATTAGTTTAGTAATCATTATTTCGACTAGTTTATTTCTTTATTGTGGACATCGCAATCATTAAGATCATATTTATATCTAGTTGCCACATACCTAATTTCGTTTTTTATTTATTTTTGTTCTTTGTATAAATAATATATAATATCTTCGGAACCTCTCACACTCATGTGATGCTATACTAGTAAATGTAGGCATTATTGTGGCCTAATTTCATATATAACCTTACAAAACCAATATAATTAATCGTTAGTGATGTGATACGGATAATTTTTTTATTATAATGGACGCACATGTTATTTTTCTTTGGTAAAAGATAAACCATAAAATTAAATAAATCCAAGATTCACAATTATTAACCATAAAATTTTTATCATTTTCTTTATGACATTTTTACTACAAGTATGTATAAATGTCACGTCCTTTCTTTATTCTATTAAAATGAAAATTATAGATTGTTCAAATAAAAAATAAGTTTTCATGAAATTTTTACAAAATCTTATTATCTACCAAACCTGATTTAGACCATATGAATTTTAAAATAAAAATACTAAATATTATTTAGCAAAATTATATTTTATAAAACTAGAGTGGTATTTTGGTCCAAATTTTTTTTAACACAAAAAATAATAACTTTAACACCTATAAGGAATTTTTGAAAGAAAATTTTGCTTTTAGGAGTTTTTTTGAAATTTCTAAAAAATTAGGAACTTTTTTTACAATATTGAGAAAAGTTAGGAGTTTTTTTTTTAATTTCCCTTATTAATATGAGTTGTCTGTCACGTTACTTTGATATTTCAAAATTAAGTCATATCGCATTAGATGAAACGTCGATACAATACTCATCGGATACTTCACGTAACGAATCCGAATATTTTTTTTTTGAAAAAATAACAAGTATATTCTCGAATCTTTTCGGATACTTGTGAGATACTGCTAACGTATCAATAAATATACTCGAAAGATAAAAACATAATTTAAAAATCGAAATAAATGAAAAAAATATATATAAAAGTAAATAATTAAATACAATAAATATTTAGTTAATAAGAAATTATTTATGTAATAACAACCATTTATTATATTTTATATCAAAAATATATAAAGTATAATTAATAAAATAATAAAATATTATCCAGACCTATCATATTTTATGTTTTTTTTTGAAAATGGTTGTATACGCTGTTTTTTGAAAATGGCCGTATGCGATATTTCTATCTGTGCAAAAGACTTTATCCAAATCTTTAGTCCTAAACCGAAAAAAAAAAAAAAATCCAATTCTTAAAAAAAGTACAAAAGTTGTATTCTTATATGTTGCGATACTCCAAAAAATCGAATTTAGCCGTATCACCCGTATCATATCCTAAATCATATGTTAAATTACCGTATCGTCGTATCCGATATACGTCGTCGTATTGCCGTATCAGCGTATCCGTGCAACACATAATTCTTACAAATTCTTCTTTTTACGAGGTTTTTGGAAAAACAACTCTCTTAATATATATTAAATGAAAGTGACATGATAGATGTGTGTCATGACAGGGTAGGAATCCACATCTTTATTCCAAGTATATCCTCATTCCTAGTTAACGTTAAACACATTTTACTACATCTTTTAATTGAAGTTAACCATATAATATTACATTAAACCCCATAAAACAAAACTTAACTTTGTCACTAATCTGTTCACTTAACTCAACTGCTAGTCTGCTAAGTGCCTCGCCGTTATCGACCTAACGGAGACGGAGCGAAAGGTAATAATAAGCTCTATCTGGTACCGAAATAACGGGTTCAAATTATTAAAAAAAAGGATAAAACGGGGTTCAGACAACGGAATATCTGCTAAATTCCAAACGGGGCCGCTTAACGGGTCCAAAATGGATAAAAGGGCGACTAAAACTACAAGATTTTAGATTAGGCGGGTCCCCACTGTCCTTACCCAGAACAATAATTGACAAAAACCAGACGCGCGAACCCACGTGGATCCTTGCTGTTGTACCCGTTTCGACGCACCCGTTATCTCCGCCCACTTCGCCTTATTTCTTTTTCCTCTGAAATCTATTACAATCACCTCAGCTACTCGTGCATGTTAGATTGCATAGTTTGCAATAGTCTGTAATTGCAGAGTAATGGGTTTGTGAGATTCTTTCTTACCCAGCTGGACTCGTGCAAATTGGAAATATTAAGAGATTTTCTTAGTATATAAATGCAACCCTTCAATATATTTTCATAATCCATTTTCAGATAAAAAAGGAATACAATTTAAAGTGAAATCGAACTTGAAATGGCGAGAGAGACAGTACCAGTCGTTAAAGCATCGATTACTCGCAACGCGAGCTTGTCTGATCTGATAATGGAGTTCTTCGAGGATCCTGATAATGGAATTGGAAGAGGAGAAGGCAACGATAGTGATTATGATGACAACGAAGCTTGTGGAAATTCCGAGGAGGATAGGATCTTTTGGTCGACACTGCATCAAGAACTCCAGGTACGAAATTGAATTCAATTTTCAGCAAGCAAATATATCTTCGAAAAGAAGATCGATCCAATTTTTTTTTTTTTTTTCAATTACAGGAAGCATTATCCAAGGATAGTTCCACAGAGAGAAAGATAAGACTACATACAGAAGAAGTAGTAGGCGAATTGCAATCAGAGAATTTGATTTGTTCTTGTTCTGATAAATTCTTCAAGGAATACTGTAGAAATTGCGTATTGCATCATCTAACACAGCAATTGAGAGAGAAAGGTTATAACAGTGCTCTTTGCAAATCCAAATGGACTCGCTCCCCAGATATTCCTTCAGGTAAAATCGAATTTCCACCATTATAGTTTCTAATAATTACACACTTAATTGATAAAATTGTCGATTTTTTTCAGGGGAACATAGTTACGTGGACGTGGTAGTGGAATCAAGAACCGGGAAAAGAAATCCGATAAGAGTGGTGATAGAACCGAACTTCCGGGCCGAGTTCGAGATGGCCAGACCCAGCCCGCAATATGCGGAGCTAGTAAACACACTTCCTGAATTATTCGTCGGGAAATCCGAGAAACTAAAAACCGTGGTGAGAATAGTGTGTAACGCCGCGAAAAAATGCATGAAGGATAACAAAATGCACATGGGACCGTGGAGGAAGCATAAATACATGCACTCCAAGTGGCTCAGCACGCCGGAGAGAATAACTTCGGGTTTTGTAGGATCCGAATTGGGGGAACAAAGGAAGCAAAAGGATTCTTTGTTGACTTTTGATCTTCATTACACGGCTGTGAAGGTTTTATAATTAATCACGAGGAGATATTTGAAATTATTTAATTAATGTTCTTTATATATTTTATATATTTTGTCTTGGTATTAATATGTGTTACAAAAATTATAATGAACAATGTTTGGAAAAAGGGACGAGTCTCTAGGAGTAATTAATACAATAAAATAGTATAGGTTTAGTAACATTAGTCATTAGGACAAGTCTTATTAGGGATATTTTGAGGGACATGTACATAAATTTTTTTTTTCGAAGGAGGAGGCTGAAGCTACCAACTAATTACAATCCAGTCCCCTAAAAAGGGACCGAGGGAGTTAAAAGCAAAATTTGATGAGAATGGGGGGCTCAAATGTGTGCCATACAATATCCTAAGTTTCTTGCTGCAATTTCAAGTGACGAATTTATTTCTGTTGAGGTGTTTTGTAGAGCTCAGAATTTGTATTAACTAATAATTACATTTTTTTATTTACTTGATTGATTAATTTGAAACGTTGAATTAATGCAAGATTCCTTGAACAAATCAAGGTTTAATTATTTGATTATCTCTGAAATTGCAGGAAAAATGTGTTTTTTTTTTTTGCAAATTAGTTAATATTTGTTTTCTTATTTACCAATTGAATGATAAATATTTGTTATTATTTTTTTTATGCTCAATGAATTAAGTGTAAATATTTTTGTCATAGCACATCAAGTTGTGAATTCACCCGAATTAATTTTTGTCTTAAATCGGGAGTAATTTCAACAAATATATTAATTTTCCATATATTTTTGCAATCAGTCTGGCCTTTTTTTTTTTGTGTGCAAAATTCAGCTATGTTTTGGGTTTTTTTTTGTTGCTCAAAATTTCAGCAATTTTGTTTTTTTTGTTGTTGCAAAAATCAGCAATATTTTTTTCTTCAAAAAACAGTCATATTTGGGGTATATAATGAAAATTTCAGCGATCGTTATGGTTTTAAGAAACAAGAACATTTCGTAATTTAAACAAAGGTTAAGGATTGTAGTGGTAAATTTGATAATAATTGTTGTTGTATGTGGAGTAAGGTCAATAAAAATATTCTAAAGGGGGTAATTCCTTTGTAACGTTAAAGAAATATGTACATGGCATGTAAACTAAAAAACAATCATATTTTGAGTAATGATATATATGCATAAATCGATCACTAATCTATCACAAATACCTAAATTTGTGATAAGAATTAATAAAATACGTATCCAAAATCAAACATAAACTTAGGTATTTATAACAAATTTGTGATTGTTTTATGTATATGTATCATTACTCATTATCCTTCCTTATTTGAATTTGTTAAATAGGAAAAAATTGCACGGCCGATACTTTACAATGTTTCTTAAAACCAATGTTTTAAAAATCGGACCGGACATCGACTCGGTCGAGTCTCGGGTCATCGGCTCATTGGTCGGACCGGTGAGTCAATCGATTCAATTGCTGGTTCGAAAATGTAAATAAAAATATCATATCTAACAAGTACCAACGTAATTTTCAAATATCAAATATAAAAAATTTAAGATGTTTCGGTCCAATCATTCAAACTTCTTCCACACAATATAACATTGAAGGCCTAAATCAATAAAACTATCAAACCATCTACGATACAATTAACATCGAACATATAATATAATAATTATCTTAAATAAATTTAAGATATATCAGTGAAGGACAAAATCACAATATAATTGCAAGAACACACACAGATAAAATATCACACGCACACATATCACACACGCGGCGTCGTACATACACAAATACACACATACATACAATGTATATACACATAATGGTAATTAAGTACCCCAATTTTCAGCATTAAAAGTGATTGCAATTTTCCTGTAATTGCATTGATTTGCAATAGACAAATTTCGTGTGCTTCAAAATCTAAAAAAATTAAGAAGACAATAAGATTGTGAAATTTATAAAAAGTAGGAAATGCAAACTTGGACTGGCAAGAAAATAACAATTCCAGTGAAAAAAAAGAAATTGAGATAGTAATAAGTACCAGGTCAGACAGGTAACCTCGTCACAGAAATGTCGCGGTCCTTCAAATTCTGACTCAATCACCTTCAAATTGTAACTCGGTCACCTTCAGATTCTAACTCGACCCCCCTTTATCATCTGGCTGTAATGGCTCAATCCCCTTAGATTCTAACATTGTCACCTTCGACATCACACTTAAGGGCTGCGACGGTCGATCCCTTTCATTAATGACCAATGCTGCCCAAAATAGTAATTTTGCAATTTGCATTCATATCTTACAACCTGAATCATTGAAATAGAAAGAAAAAAACGAAATCAGTAACTAAAAATGCCCCATATTAAACAAACATATGAAGTTTAATTTGTTCAGACAAGAAGCCAAACAAGAAGCCATATTTTGAGAAATTATTATACTTAAAAAAAATTGAGCCAAAAGACATCAATTCGGATTGCAATCCACTAACTCAAAAAAAAAAAAAAAAAAAAAATACAAAATAATTACAATTTACTACAAATAAATGCATACTTAAAAACCCTGCAAAACAAAGTGGTTATTGGCTCCAATTAATTTGGGGAAGTGGGGTGGGGCATTTGCCAGAAATTCATTCAATAAATTTAGAAGTACTAAGTCAATTTTACTATATTAATTTAGAAAAGAAACACTCTTCAATTGTATTGATTCTCAATATATTACAATTACAATGTCTAATTCAAATAAAAGAAGAAACAAGTGATAAACAAAATATAAACTGAGAAACAAAAATCAATCCCTATGATTTAAGTCATTCATAAGTTAAGAGCATCATATTGATTTCTCAATTAGATAAGAAAAAAGTAGATTGAATTGACACAATCATAATTCTTCAAATTTCAAGGGAAAATAAGCAAAAAGAAAGGGGTAAATGTAAGAAAAAGAGGAAACGTTATATCAAACTCAGTGAGAGCTTTGGGCGTGTTTGCTAGGTCATTTTTGTATAGCAGCAGGAAACTCGTAGTTGCAGGAAATCAATATATGAATATCAGGAAACTATGATAGCAGAAATATGCAAAAACTATGAGTGTAGGATGTTTAAAAGTTGTTTGATGAAAATCATAGGATTCGATGTAGGAAATAAATAAATATTTCATAATTGTATTATTTTTTATGAAATTTTATAATTATCATATTTATTTCTAAATCATATTATTAATTTTTAAATGCATTTTTAATTATGTAATAATTTATTATTATGAAATAAAATAATTGAAATAATTAAAATAAACAAATAAAATTAGATAGTTAAATTTTATAAATAAACTTATTAGTTATTACATAAATTAATTTAGTAATTAATTAAATAATATAAATAAAAATAATGCATGGAAAAACAATGAAAATAGTGCATGAATAAACTTATATGTTGTATGTACTTGGGTTACATTACAACCAAGAGATTGAGTTTCCAAATATCTACTTTTACACAAGTTTTCAAAACAACAATATATGTACTGTGGGTTCAAGTTTTGTAACTTTTGGAATGATAAAACTACACTTCCTAAATTGAGAGAGAACACCACCTAGTTTTAATTCGGTCAATTCCTTGAAAACTTTACTTCCTAAACCCAAAAACTGTACAACCGAACAGGCCCTTACAAAATAATTGGCTTGGGAAGGATCCTCGGCAAACAGGAACAGATAGAGGAGGAGGAAAGATTGGTCGAGCAGTCATTCTCTGCCATGCGCCATGAAAAAAAGCTAGGTCGAAAGAGTGGAAGAAAGGGGCAAGAAGTAATTACGTGAAAACAAACCGGGCCGGTTAAAATGTTTGGTTCGGTCCGGTTTATAAAATAAAACCGGCCGGTTCATACGGTTTTGGCCGGTCCATTTACATTTCCTATTCAATAAACAAACTGAATCGTTTTTAAATCCGGGTCCGATTTTTTTGGTTGAACCGGCCGGTCCGGTCCGATTTTTAAAACACTATTTTGTGGGGAAAGAAAACAAATATGGAATTGTAGGTATTTACCTATCAAAGTATACATTGAGGAATATGATATTTTCACAAATAAATACAATATTTTCTAATTTATTATTACCATCGATGGTCAAAATCTTTAACATCATTCAATAATTCAATAAATAACATAATCAACAAAAATAAAAATATTTTTGACAATTAGACATACACAAAACAAAATAACCAATAAAAAGCTCACTTTTATATCATACTAACGATACAAAAAATAGTTAAATATTCACATATAAAAAATCTTACAAATAACTACAACATACATACTTCATTGAAAAAAAAGATGTATATATATATATATAAACTCAAATATTAAAAAAAGAAAAGAAAAAGAAATCCGCGCGCAATTTGCGCGCGAGCCTTGCTAGTATTTCTATACAGAATCTAACTAGAGTTTAATTTTGCTAATAGTTTTGTATTTCTTTGTGTAATAAAGGAGTTTCATAGGTTCTAGTTATGGTATTCAACAAAATGTTTACTTAAGGTTATGTAATTTAATTCATAGGTGGTAAGCATGATATTCGACAAAATATTTATATAAACCATGGGGTATAATTATTAATAGGTTTATTTTGCAAAATATTTACTTAAACCATGGGGTATAATTCATAGTTTTATTTTGTAAAATATTTATAGACTCTATGTCGGCAATTGTTGGAATGAGGTGATTCGACTAAAAAAATGCGCGATCTTGCTTGGTGAAAAAATTATGCTAGGAATGCTCTCGAAAGCTTGTCCGAAGTCTTAAAAGAATTGATCCTAGGCATCAAATACAGCCAGGATAGTGTCTTTCCCCTCAGAGAGAAAGAAAACCGGGATAACCTAATCGTGTCTCGCGCACAGCATTCAAGTTGACCATGTTGCAATGTTTGAGGAAGATCATGAAATGAAGAATCGCATCTTTTGTTGCGTCTCCTCCAAATTTATTTAGTTGGTCGATAAGAACGAGAGAGGACTTGATCTCAAAACTATTGGCCTCAACAATTGGCGGAGCTAGGCTTTGGCCATGTCATTTGCATGTGGTGAGATGAAGTCTCTCAAGAGTCTTCGACGAAGAATCACGTTGTTTTACTGCTCGTCGTTATTTATTTTGTCAGATCTCTTCTTCTTCTTCCAAACGATTGGTTGTGCCGGTCTTCTTGCCTTGCTCCTCAAGAAGTACCTAGAATTCTTCACCTCAAAAGAAGAGCTTAAATAAAGATTAGTAGAAAAGACGGATTGATCTCGCCTACTTGAATTCGATTCAGTATCGATTTCCTCCCCGACAACGGCACTGAAAAAACTTGATGTGGTGTGGGGCTTTTCAATATTTTTTATCCTATAAACCACTATATTCTTCAGCAAGCGCACTGATATCGGTATAGTAATTTAGGGAACGTTCCAACGAGGAGAAATCGATTACCGACTCAAATTCGAGTCGTGACAAACCAAGCCTAGTTGAAAAATAGAGTTTGAAGTTACAAATGATTAGAAATTTGTAATTAAATACAAATAAAGAACAATTGAGTTCCTAGTTCACAGAGGCGGATCCAGGGAGGCGAGCGGGAGAACCCCCCCCCCCCCCCATAAAATCGAAACCGAAAAAATATCTATTGAAGAATATGATTTTGCTTGTTAAAAAGTAATAGTTATAATAAATTTTTTATTTTTCACTTAAGAGTTAAGTAGTCTAATGTTAAAGTCATGTTTAGGAATTGAGATGTCTCAAATTTGAGTCCTAAATACTACATTTTTTTTTTAAGTTTAACTCCTCGTATTAAGTTGGGCGTTCCCTACAAATACAAAACCATCCTGGGCTCCGCCCCTGCTAGTTGATTCATGATTGTCAAGTAGGGAAGTCTGATGTTTTATACAAAGAAACTAAAACTAATTAAGGTTTGGTGTTTTTTGAAAGTATTGGTATTTGTTTAGTTGATACTTTGGAAGAATGATTATCCTACTTGTGAGGGATTTATAAAAAAATGTATTTTTTTTATGGCGTGATCTATATGTCACTTCGGCTTCGGCTATCAAAAGGATGTGTTTTCTAAGACAACAAAATCGTAGTTGGTTGATTTGATTCATAACTATGTTCTAAAATTTATGAAAATGTATTTTTTTTGACGATGTAGCATATGTCACCGACTAGCAAGATGCATTTGTAAACACGAAGATACAATTGGTTCATACAATAAACATTCAAAGCATAACAAATTGTATCTTCTTGTTTACGAGCTCGCTATAGTGGGTTTTGGGGTTGTGATCCGCGGCCGCAAAGAATTTCTTGCGGTCGCAATGACCTTCGGACGAGTTTAGTGTTGCTCGAGGCAGTTCTTACAGTTGCAAGGATTAATCGTGATCGATTAGCAAGTAAAATGTAGCTAAATATAATAACACCGAATTTCATTATAAATTTTGTGTTTGCCTTGTTTATTTGGTATTCTCTTTCCATTTTATTTCGTGTTAATTACTTTAAGTATAAATCAATTAGTTAATTAATACAAGTCTTATTTACATATTTATCTTCATTTAATTTACATATTTATCTTCATCTTTAAAAACAACAATATGTACTACAAAATACAAAATAATATATACGACTTAACAAAATATATAACTTCAATGAAAATAGTATAATACGATCATTAGAGTAATTTTGTTGTGCTATTTGACCTTCTATTTATAATAGTAATAAATATTGTCAATTATATATGGAAAATTGACAAGTCAAATTCAAGTTACAAGAATTCAAATAGAATCTAGCTTTGATAAATACATAATTTTTGTATAGACAATATATTACTCAACAACTTTATAATTTTTCAAACTAGTATTTTATCAATAACAGAATATACATTCATGACAGTTGAATTCTATTTGAAATTTTAGAAAATGAAATTCAATTAACAGTGCTGGTTATATATAAAAATGATAAGCTAATATTTAGGATATAGTAGAAAAAACTTCATTCTGGTAGCAAACAAAATTCAAAATATGAAAAGAAAAGAAAAAAACCGTTCAAAGGATGACCAGTAAACTTAGTTCTTAATTCTTATCTTTGTTCCCGTAAATAATTACTCCTTTTAATAAAATGTGTTTTGAAACTTCCAACCATTATGTCTAGCCGAAGCAGTTTCATTCTACCAAATTAACTTCATAGGTTACTTATTGACCTTTTAATTTTTTATATACCAAATTTGCATGACTCAAATCCATATTTTTTACATGCTGTATCCTCATGTTATGTGCATGAATACACACAACAATGAAACCAAAGCAACAAGGTATTTCTCCTATGGAGAAGAGGTTTACTTGGCCCCTATTTCTTTTCATAGTAGTTCTGATCTTTCTTATTTACAATTCATACAACTTGGGTTACCTCTCTTCTCTTCAATCAACCTTTTGTGCTAAACCGACTTCGAATCGCTCAAATCTTAATGAACTAGATATATCCTCATTTATTTCAAATTCCTCGATCCCTCGTTTTGCATACTTTATATCGGGTTCGAAAGGAGATTTAAATAGTCTTTGGAGAACCCTACGAGCTAGTTACCACCCTAGAAATGTATATCTTCTGCATTTAGACTTGCAAACTCCATTTCTAGTAAGAAAAGAATTGATTTTGCGCGTACAAAATGATGAATTGTTTTCAAAAACTGGTAATGTGCATGTGATAAGAAATGCCAATACAGTTACATACAAGGGACCGACCATGGTTGCTAATACACTTCACGCGTGCGCAATTTTACTCAGAATGAGTAAAAATTGGGATTGGTTTATTAATCTAAGTGCCTCAGATTATCCTCTTATGCCTCAAGATGGTATGTTCAATTCTGGTTTTTATTCTTTTTTTCTATATTTTTAGTTCATTATTCATATTCTTTTTCTCAAAATTTAACGAACTACTTGTTTTGTAGATTTAATGCATGCATTTTCGTCCATGCCGAGGAACCTGAATTTTGTGGAGCACACAAGTAAATTGGGATGGAAAGAGTATGGTCGATTCTCTCAATTAATATTCCATTCAAATGTTGAAAATTTAATTGTGTGTATTTAAATATTGAGATTTTGATTATGCTGGTTAAATCAGAGCACTACGAGGACGACCAATTATCGTTGACCCAGGACTTTATTTGTCTAGAAAATCAGATATTTTCTGGGCGTCTCAAAACAGAGAATTGCCTACTGCATTCAAACTATTTACTGGTAATGAATAAAATAGTTTAATTTCTTCAATAAAATAGTTTAATTTCATGCATTAGCCTTAATCAATCTATCTTATTCGAGTTGAAATATCCTAAAATCTTTAACGAGTTGATTTGTTATACAGGTTCTGCATGGGTAATTTTATCACGGGAATTCGTCGAATACTTCGTATGGGGATACGATAATCTTCCGCGCACTATACTCATGTACTACTCAAACTCCGTCTCCTCGCCCGAGGCCTATTTTCAAACCGTGATATGCAATTCTAAATTTTTTTCAAGTACGGTGGTAAACCATGATTTGCATTATATCGCGTGGGGTAATCCTCCAAAGCAGCATCCCAGTACCCTCACTTCAGCCCATTTACCTGAAATGATCGAAAGTGGTGCACCATTCGCCCGAAAATTCAATCATGATGATGTGGCACTAGATAAGATTGATTCAGATTTATTGTCTAGGGTTGGTGGAGGTTATGTGCCAGGTGGTTGGTGTAAGGGAGCTCAATCATGTACGCAGATAGGAGACGTGAATCATATACGGCCTGGAAATGGATCGATTCGGCTCGGTAAATTGTTGGATCGAGTCGTATGGTCGGAGAAATTTAGAAAGGATCAGTGTAAATAGGATAATTTGGGTATGTTTTGGAGAAGTATAAGATTTACAGTTTTGGTTAATTAGGGTTTAGGGTTTAGGGTTTATTTATTACTGGTCAATTAAGAATAATAATTTTTTTTGATGAAATTAAGAATAATTAGTGACGGCATGTTTGCTACTTTAGAAACTTATTTAGTTTTAGCTTGTTATTCATTAATTGCCTAGATTTTTTTTTAATTAAAAAGAACATTTAATTATGATAACAATTTCTCGTTCTCTCTGACAATTAGTATTTGTTTCAATCAAGTTTTCTTAGAAAAATATAACTGCGAATGAAAGACTTTCGAAATAAAATCCACAAAAGAACACAAGAAAAACTCATTACCATATTAAACCATTTATTGCCAATACAAGAATCTAGTTAATTTATTCCTTCCAAAACCCCCAATCTTTTTTGCTACCCCAAATCCCCTAATTGATATTAATTAAGGGCACTTAGTTCTCCTTTTTGATCCAAAAACAAAAACACCACCACTATAGCGGTACTCAACTCCATTTGTGAGCTTCAATGCCTTCTCGAACTTGAGAGAATTTGATCCTATTCTAGAAGGGTACAATGCTACGTTGCATTTACGCAATGGCGAGTTAAGGACGTAAACCCGACACTTATTGCTCGTGAAACTCGTCAACGCTGATGTCTGAAGCAAGAAATAGCCCCCCTTGTCGGTCGTCACAGGCAATGAAATCCCGTTCGTACTGTTTGAACGGCATCTTATTGTCACAATAGCACCTGAAATTATAATATAGATAACTTCGATTATAAAAATAGTTCAAACCTTCCCCTAATAACCAATGTATTTTTATCATTATTTTCACTTGTATCAAAATCGAAGTGAGACAAATAGGCTTCTAAATTAACAGAAAAAAAATGTAATTATAAGAAAAATAACCGAACAAACCTGGAATAGGTGCGGCATTTAGTTTCGCATTGTAACCGGGCAGTTTGCATGATTGGCAGAAAACCGTGCCTTCGATCCCGACAGAAAATTTTATTTGATTCTTCGTGGACGGTGGACGCGGCAGACCGGCTGCAGAAATGAACACGATAGAAAGAAAAATAAGTAAATGCCTTAACCAAATCATCCTTGATATTTTAGTTTGGTGTTAATGTGGTGTTCAAGTATAGGTAATTTATAGGGGTCTGGTGATGAATAATTGTAGGATAGTGTGTGTGCTGTTATTACGAGGTAACTTTTACAATGTTGATATTATTATAATTATAATTATATATCATCTAATGGTAAAGTAAAATTGAAAACATCAATTTTGAGAAAATGATTATAAATTAATTAGTGGAGTACTGTCACAATAAAAGTATGCAAGTTCAAACAAATATCAAAACTACTAATGTTAACTGTGTAGAAATTAATGGTTATACCAATTACATGATTAGTTGTACCGATTAAAAAAATAAGGGAGTTCTGTCATACATCTTTTTAAAAAGGTATTTTGGAAATTTAGAATGATGTATCACAAATTTTATTTTTTATGAATATTTTATTTTTTCATGAACAATTCAAATTTCCTATTTAACCTATTATTTATTGATAAATATATTTAAAATTTACCTTAAACAAATATCTTGTGATTAAGCTCTCCTAAAAAATAATAATCATGTTTAATTTACTAAATAAAACATAATTTTTTGTGAGGTTTAAGACAAAAATAAAGGATTTGTTTGATATGGCATTGCTTTGTTTTGGATTTGCACACTTAAACGTTGGTTTTGCACAATTTGCAGAACTAGTTGTTTCGGCAGATTATCTTGCGAAACACATTTCTGTTTCGCCATGCACCTTGACGTAACAGTTTGAACATGATTTTGATCTGTTAACTGGGTACAAATTTATTAACAATGGTCACAACAACAAAAATTTTTTTAAACCAATTTCACCATTTTACCTGGCGAAACACCTTGAGTTAGTTTTTTTTTTCTTTTATCTTTGAACCTTGTTAGATTCCCCCAATGAGTAGGATGTGTGCGGGAGTGACATTCCATGTGTTTCGCTATGGTAGATGATGAAACAGCCTGGATTTTAGGATATTTCAGCATTGTTTTTATTACAACTTCAACATTATTTTGTACCAGTTTAAATTAAGAATTAACAAATTATTAAAATACCAAAGTTTTAATTATTTTTAAGTACCATAATTTGCAATTTTCAATTATCATTTACCCTCGGAAAATTGTTCACAAGGATTCTGATGTATTTTTGGATTATGTCACGATTTTAACAATGATTTTCATGTAACTTCCACATTTTTTTTACCAATTTAGTTTAATAATTAACAAATTATTAAAATACCAATATTTTAGATCTTATCAAGTACTGCAACATTTTGTTCCAAATAATTTAAAATAACTAATAAAAAATATCAAAATAACTAAAAAGTATAAATAATCTAATTTAACATACTAATATTACAAACTAACCGAATTCATAAAAAAACTCATTGAAAAATAACTAATTAACCAAATTAACCTCTTCTAACTAATACAAATTTTTAAAAAACTTACAAGGAAGAGTAGAAACATGATTTCTACCTCGAACCCAAGCTCCTCCTTCGAAAACGATGAGATTTTGGGGTATTTCGGGATTTTATGGTTTTGGAAGAAGAAAAAAAAGGAAAGAAGAAGAAGAAGCAGAAGAAGACGAGGGCTCTATGCAGGCCAATAATTCAGTGTCTTTTGCCAGATTATTTGGCGAAACACACTTTTCGCCAAGTTATTTAGCGAAGCACAATTTATTCCCAATTTGTCGCCTCGTGAGTTCAATATAACATTTCGCCGGGACTCCCATAAATCTGCACAGAAAAGTGTGTTTCGACAAAGGTTAGATGACGAAACGACCTTAAACAAATTTTTTTTGGACTTTGACCCTTGTTAATATTTTTGTACCCGAATTAACAAGTCAAAATCACGTTTGAACTGTTTCGCCAAGCTGCATAGCGTAAGGATGTCAACGGGACGAGTCGGGTTCGGGTAAGCCTCCCCATACTCGAACCCGAAAAAAGGATATTGAACCCGAACCCAAAATATTACAAACAATCAACTTGTACAAAATACATTCAAAATGCAAATATTACAGATAATTAATCCATGAAACATCACAAATTTTCATATCATTGGGTATTTTCGGATATTTTTTGGGTATTTCTCGAGTATTTTTCGGGTTTGGGTTAGGATATATTTTCGGGTTCGGGTATACCCGCGGGTAAAAATGTCCCCCATAACCGAACCCAAACCCGGAGCGAATATTTTTTACCGAGTAATACCCGATCCACTGGTATTTTTTTCGAGTATTACCGTCCCGTTTGAGTCGGGTACCCACGGATTCAGATATTATGCAACCCATTGACATCCCTAGCATAGCGAAACAGAACTATGTCATTTCGCCAGATAACCTGGCGAAACATTTAATTTTGCAAATTGTGCAATATCAATTTGAAGTGTACAAATCCAAAACAATGTAATACTATACATCAAAAAAATTGAAATAAAAAGGAATAATATTTTATATATATTTCAAAAACCCCCTAACTTTTGATTTCTTCAAAACCCCCCTAAAAACTAAATTTCATTTTTAGGAAACTCCAAAAAACTAAATTTCTTCAAAATCTCTATTTTTTAGGAAATTCCAATTTTTTTTTAAAAACTAACCACGGATGGTGTTACACAAATTTTGGAACCAAAATACCCTTCTATTTACATATGTAGTAATATTAATTTTAAAAAAATCCTAAAAAAATTGACATATAATAATAAAAAAATAATTATTGTATAATATGTTTATAAAGTTTTAATATTTCATGTATTATATATATTTGACTTATATTTTTTTTCCTGAAAAACTAACATAAAATAATAAGATGAACAACAATATTAAAAGAACACCTTGCAAATATTTTAAAAAAATAAAATATCATGAAACTATTAAAAAAATATATAAAAAGAGAATGAAATAAAAATTAGATGTTTAAACAGATATTTTTCTATCAATATATTTTTAATGTGTTTATTTATTGTTGTTTATTTTATTACTATATGATGTTAGTTTTTCATGAATAATAAGTAAGAAATTAAAATTATATACGCACAACAAGTAATAATTTTATTGTTTTGAAATCTCATGTTAAAAAAATATTTATGAATTTTCTTAAAATTAATAAATTAATAAAAAATAACAAAAATATGTTTTAATTACTTACATATATGAAAATAGAAGGTTATTTTGGTCAAAAAAATGTTCAACACCTTTCATGATTAGTTTTAATCTCTACAGGGGAGTATTTGAAAATAAAAGTTTGGTCAAACAAGTTTTTTGGGGTTTCCAAAAAGATAGAATTTTTTTTAGAATATCCAAAAAAGTTAGGGATTTTTTTGAAAATTCTGTTTATCAATAATGTACATTATTAGTACTAATTTAAGCACCCTCCTATTTTGCACCTATCTTTGACGCTCCTCATGAAGCCACATCATCATACTCATTAACCATTAGATTGTGTGATGTGGGTTCATCATATGCATTAATATTATATTTGATCATTTATGACATGCATTTTATATGACTAATTTTAAGTATTAATTAGAAATATTAGATGTAGTGATGTGGTTTAATCTCAATCATTATATTTTTGTTAGATTTTATGAAGATCATATTTTGTGTAGTCATTTATGTGTTATTATTTTACACCTTGTTTTAAGCATTCTTAGAAAGTCACATCATCCTACATTAATGATGTGGCCTATTATTATTGGTTAGAATCACATTAACCAAGTCTACTCAATTGTTTAACATTTCACCTAAAATTACATGATCAAATATGAATGCAATGGAATATGAAAAGTTTATATTTGAACCATTAGATGTAGCGATATGGTTTAATCTCAATCATTAATTTTTCGGTAGATTTTTTTTTTTTTTGAGAAATTTTGTGTAGTCATTTATGTGTCATTATTTTACACCATCTTTTAAACATTCTTAGAAAGCCACATCATCCTACATTCTTAACGTGGCATATTATTATTGGTTAGAATCACATTAAACCAAATCTAATCAATTGTTTAACATTTCACATAAGATTACATGATCAAATGTGAATGCAATGAAATATGAAAAGTTTATATATAAAATACTAATAATTTAATACATAGTATTATAAAACATACAACATATATTACTATTATTTTGGAAATTTAATTTATAAACCCATAAAATATATTCATTTTAATATTCTCTTTTATTTTGACATCCATATTAGCATAGTTCATACATACATTTTTCATAATTTCAATTTGAAAAAATATTATGTAAGAAAATACAATGCAAACAAATACATATTTAGTATTTACATAATAGATTTTTAAGAATTTTGTTTGCATAATAGAATTTTTAAGTATTATTAATTATTTATTTTAAAGATTATAACAATAATATAATACTAAATAGATTATATTTGTGTTTTTAAGCAAACAAAACTTTTTCAAAAAATAATAGAATTAAAAAATATTTTATCCATCTAAATAACTTTTTATACATATAAACACCTATCAAATTGTATTTTTATTTTAAAAAATGAAAAAAATCATATAATATGAAATAATTTGTATTTATGTTTATAATAAATTAAATTTTGATATTATTTATTAAACTGTCTCCACTATTATGTTTTATATTATTTTATATTTTCTATTGCATTTTTAATCAATAAAAATTATTAATACTATATAATTAATAATGTGTTACTACATATGTTGTATTATTTATTATTTTAATATTTGATATTTTATGAAATATTATGAACAATAATATAATATTTGTTGTTATGTTTTATCGTAAGATTTTATCATACTTATTTTTATATATTATTATATAATGACACTAATATAAGTACTATTATTTGATTAAAAAAATTAGATTTTTCGTTATCGTAATGTAAAATAATTGCAAAATATAGGAATAATCATAGATAAATAAATTCAAATAATTTTATTTTAAGATGATATTATTATTACTATCATACAAATGTGTAATTTGTTATTTGTTATATTATAATAAAAAACATAATTTACATCCTCGTGAGTAAATTTAGCATGTTATTTGTGTAATATATAAGTGTCAAACATACTAAACAACGATTAGACTAAAAACTGTTAAAAGTATTAACAGGGCAATTTTAATTTTCATTGCACATGCTAGAATAAAAAAGAATAACAGAGGATATGTATTCATTGTGACCAGAGAAAGAGAAAGAGGCTAAATTTGGGATTGGGATAATGGGTATTTGTGGCGGGATCGATATAATTTGTAACGGGAATTGCGATTAGTGTCGGTGAATTGCTTGTCATAACTATCGATACACATACATTTTATAAACTTATTACATTGAGTATACTCCAAGTTTATAATTGCCTATTAATGCGTGCATGCATGGTTAAATTAAATTAGGTTTAATATTTATTATTTTGGGAAGTTCTTAATTTTGTAAAGTTTGGAATATAAGCTTTGTTAAAGTAGCTAGGTTTCAAAGCCAATTCATTACATAATGATGTAATAAAGTAAAAATATATGATTTCGGTCACAAATTGATTCAAACTTCTTTATTTTTACTCGTCTTTAAATTTCTACACCTATTTGAAGATAGTGTTTTTTAAATATTAGTAAGGGATCTTTATAAAATTACGTAGTAAAATATTCGATCCAAACTATCTAAAAAATAAGTTATTTGGACGCCTCAGAGAGTTATAAGATTGTTATGAACCGAAAAACAATATTTCTTAGTGTTCGTAAAATTTTGTGAAAACTTACGTAATAAAAGATACGATACAAACGATCTAAAAACACGTTATCTGAATCGAATAAAAAACTTTCTTAGTATTTGTACAATTTGGTAAAAAGTTACGTATTAAAACATTCGATCCAAACCATCTGAAAACACGTTATTTGGACTCCTCATAGCGTTAAAACAATTGTATAAATCGAAAAACAAACTTTCTTAGTGTTTGTAAAATTTGGTGAAAAGTTATGTGGTAAAAGATACGATACAAATGATCTAAAAACATGTTATTTGAACTCCTCAAAACGTAAAAAGATTGCTATGAATCGAATATAAAACTTTCTTAGTGTTTGTACAATTTGATGCAAAATTACGTAGTGAAAGATTCGATCCAAACCATCTCAAAAACAAGTTATTTGGGCTCCTCAGAGAGTTATAAGATTGTTTTGTATAGGAAAACAAACTTTCTTAGTATTTGTTAAATTTTGTGAAAAGGTACGTAGTGAAAGATCCGATGCAAACGATCTAAAAACACGTTATTTGAACTTCTCAAAACATAAAACGATTGCTATGAATCGAATAGAAAACATTCTTAGTGTGTGTACAATTTGTTGCAAAATTACGTAGTACAATATTCGATCCAAACCATCTCGAAAACAAGTTATTCGGGCACATCAAAGAGTTATAAGATTGTTTTGAATCGAAAAACAAGCTCCCTTAGTGTTTGGAAAATTTGGTGAAAACTTACGTAGTGAAAGATACGATACAAACGATCTAAAAACACGTTATTTGGACTCCTCAAAATGTAAAAAGATTGCTATGAGTCGAATAGAAAATTTTCTTAGTATTTGTACAATTTGGTGAAAAGTTACATAGTAAAACATTTGATCCAAACCATCTCAAAAAACGTTATTTAGACTCCTCATAGCGCTAAAAGAATTGTGTGAATCGAAAAACAAACTATCTAAATGTTTGTAAAATTTGGTGAAAAGTTATGTAGTAAATGATACGATACAAATGATCAAAAAACACGTTATTTGTAATCCTCAAAATGTAAAAAAATTGCTATGAATCGAATAGAAAACTTTCTTTGTGTTTGTACAATTTTGGTGCAAAATTACATTGTAAAAGATTCGAACAAAACCATCGCAAAAACAAGTTATTTGGGATCCTCGGAGAGTTATAAGATTGTTATGAATCGAAAAACAAACTTTCTTAGCGTTTGTAAAATTTGGTGAAAAATTATGTGGTAAAAGATATGATACAAAAGATCTAAAAACACGTTATTTGAACTCCTCAAAACGTAAAAAGATTGTTATGAATCGAAAATAAAACTTTCTTAGTGTTTGTACAATTTGGTGCAAAATTACGTAGTAAAAGATTCGATCCAAACCATCTCAAAAACAAGTTATTTGGGCTCCTCAGAGAGTTAAAAGATTGTTATGAATCGAAAAACAAATTTTCTTAGTGTTCGTAAAATTTTGTGAAAAGTTACGTAGTGAAAGATACGATACAAAAGATCTAAAGCCACGTTATTTGAACTCCTATAAACGTAAAAAGATTGCTATGAATCGAATAGAAAACTTTCTTAGTGTTTGTACAATTTGGTGCAAAATTACGTAGTAAAAGATTCGATCCAAACCATCTAAAAAACAAGTTATTTGGGCTTCTCAGAGAGTTACAAGATTGTTTTGAATCGAAAAACAAAGTTTCTTAGTGTTTGTAAAATTTGGTGAAAAGTTACGTAGTGAAAGATACGATACAAATGATCTTAAAACATGTTATTTGGACTCCTCAAAACGTAAAAAGATTGCTATGAGTCGAATGAAAACTTTCTTAGTGTTTGTACAATTTGGTGAAAAGTTACGTAGTAAAACATTCGATCCAAACCTTCTCAAAACACCTTATTTAGACTCCTCATAGCGCTAAAAGAATTGTGTGAATCGAAAAACAAACTTTCTAACTGTTTGTAAAATTTGGTGAAAAGTCATGTAGTAAAAGATACGATACAAATTGATCAAAAAACACGTTATTTGAAATCCTCACAATGTAAAAAAATTGCTATGAATCGAATAGAAACCTTTCTTAGTGTTTGTACAATTTTGGTGTAAAATTACGTAGTAAAAGATTCGATCCAAAATATCTCAAAAACAAGTTATTTGGGCTCCGCGCAGAGTTATAAGATAGTTATGAATCGAAAAACAAACTTTCTTAGTGTTTGTAAAAGTTGGTTAAAAGTTACGTAGTGAAAGATACGATACAAAGGATCTAAAAACACGTTATTTGAACTCTTCAAAATGTAAAAAGATTGCTATGAATCGAATTGAAAACTTTCTTAGTGTTTGTACAATTTGGTGAAAAGTTACGTAGTAAAATATTTGATCCAAACCAATTCAAAACATGTTATTTTGACTCCTCATAGCGTTAAAAGAATTGTATGAATCGAAAAACAAACTTTCTTAGTGTTTGCAAAATTTGGTGAAAAGTTATGTAGTAAAAGATACGATACAAATGATCTAAAAACACGTTATTTTAATTCTTCAAAACGTAAAAAGATTGTTATGAATCGAATAGAAAACTTTCTTAGTGTTTGTACAATTTGGTGCAAAATTACATAGTAAAAGAATCCATCCAAACCATCTCAAAAACAAGTTATTTGGGCTCCTCAGAGAGTTAAAATATTGTTATGAATCGAAAAACGAACTTTCTTAGTGTTAGTAAAATTTGGTGAAAAGTTACGTAGTGAAAGATACGATACAAACGATCTAAAAACACGTTATTTGAACTCTTCAAAATGTAAAAAGATTGCTATGAATCGAATAGAAAACTATCTTAGTGTTTGTACAATTTGGTGAAAAGTTACGTAGTAAAACATTCGATCCAAACCATCTCGAAACACGTTATTTGGACTCCTCATAGCGTTATAAGAATGGGGTGAATCGAAAAACAAACTTCCTCAGTGTTTGTAAAACTTGGTGAAAAGTTTTGTGCCAAAAGACAATACCAGTGATCTAAAAAAAAGTTATTTGAACTCATCAAAACGTAAAAAGATTGCTATGAATCCAATAGAATACTTTCTTAGTGTTTGTACAATTTGGTGAAAATTTACGTAGTAAAACATTCGATCCAAACCATTTAAAAACACGGTATTTGGACTCCTCATAGCGTTAAAACAATTGTATGAATCAAAAAATAAAATTTCTTAGTGTTTGTAAAATTTGTTGCAAAGTTATCTAGTAAAAGATACGATACGAAAGATTTATAAACAAGTTATTTGAACTCCTCAAAACGAAAAAAGATTGCTATGAATCGAAAAGAAAACTTTCTTAGCGTTTGTACAATTAGGTGCAAAATTACGTAGTAAAAGATTCGATCCAAACCATCTAAAAAACAAGTTATTTGGGATCCTCTGATAGTTATAAGATTGTTATGAATCGAAAAATAAACTTTCTTAGTGTTTGCAAAATTTGGTGAAAAGTTACGTAGTGAAAGGTACGACATAAACGATCTAAAATCATGTTATTTGAACTCCTCAAAACGTAAAAAGATTGCTATGAATCGAATAGAAAACTTTCTTAGTGTTTATACAATTTGGTGGAAAATTACATAGTAAAACATTCGATCCAAATCATCTGAAAACACGTTATTTGGACTCCTCATAGCGTTAAAAGAATTGTATGAATCGAAAAACAAGCTTTCTTAGTGTTAGTAAAATTTGGTGAAAAGTTATGTGGTAAAAGATACGATACAAATGATCTAAAAACACGTTATTTGAACTCCTCAAAACGTAAAAAGATTGTTATGAATCGAATATAAAACTTTCTTAGTGTTTGTACAATTTGGTGCAAAATTACGTAGTAAAAGATTCGATCCAAACCATCTCTAAAACAAGTTATTTGGGCTCCTCAGAGATTTAAAAGATTGTTATGAATCGAAAAACAAATTTTCTTAGTGTTCGTAAAATTTGGTGAAAAGTTACGTAGTAAAACATTCGATCCAAACCATCTCAAAACACGTTATTTGGACTCCTCATAGCGTTAGAAGAATTGTATGAATCGAAAAACAAACTTTCTTAGTGTTTGTAAAATTTGGTGAAAAGTTATGTAGTAAAAGATACAATACAAATGATTTAAAAACACGTTATTTGAACTCCCCAAAACATAAAAAGATTGCTATGAATCGAATAGAAAACATACTTAGTGTTTGCAACATTGGGTGAAAAGTTACGTAGTGAAAGATACGATACAAAAGGTCCAAAAACAGGTCATTTAAACTCGGCTAAACGTAAAAAGATTGCTATGAATCGAACATAAAACTTCCTTAGTGTTTGTACAATTAGGTGCAAAATTACATAGTAAAAGATTTGATCCAAACCATCTCAAAAACAAGTTATTTGGGCTTCTCAGAGAGTCAAAAGATTGTTATGAATCGAAAAACAAACTTTCTTAGTGTTTGTAAAATTTGGTGAAAAGTTACGTAGTGAAAGATACGATACAAACGATCTCAAAACACGTTATTTGAACTCCTCAAAAGGTAAAAAGATTGCTATGAATCGAATAGAAAACTTTCTTTGTGTTTGTACAATTTGGTGCAAAATTACGAAGTAAAAGATTCGATCCAAACCATCTCAAAAACAAGTTATTTGGGCTCCTCAGAGAGTTATAAGATTGTTTTGAATCGAAAAACAAACTTTCTTAGTGTTCGTAAAATTTGGTGAAAATTTACGTAGTGAAAGATACGATACAAACGATCTAAAAACACGTTATTTGAACTGTCAAAACGTAAAAAGATTGCTCTTAATCGAATAGAAAACTTTCTTAGTGTTTGTACAATTTGGTGAAAAGTTACGTGGTAAAACATTCGATCCAAACTATCTCAAAACACATTATTTGGACTCCTCATAGCGTTAAAAGAATTGTTTGAATCGAAAAAAAACTTTCTTACTGCTTGTAAAATTTGGTGAAAAGTTATGTGGTAAAAGATACGATACAAATGATCTAAAAACACGTTATTTGAACTCCTCAAAACGTAAAAAGACTGCTATCAATCGCATATATAAAACTTTCTTAGTATTTGTACAATTTGGTGCAAAATTACGTAGTAAAAGCTTCGATCCAAACCATCTCAAAAACAAGTTATTTGGGCTCCTCAGAGAGTTAAAAGATTGTTATGAACCGAAAAACAAAGTTTCTTAATGTTTGTAAAATTTGTTGAAAAGTTACGTAGTGAAATATACCAACACAAACGATCTCAAAACACATTATTTGAACTCCTCAAAACTTAAAAAAATTGCTCTTAATCGAATAGAAAACTTTCTCAGTGTTTGTACAATTTGGTACAAAATTACGAAGTAAAAATTCGATCCAAACCATCTCAAAAACAAGTTATTTGGGCTCTTCAGAGAGTTATAAGACTGTTATGAATCGAAAAACAAACTTTCTTAGTGCTTGTAAAATTTGGTGAAAAGTTACGTAGTGAAAGATACGATACAAACGATCTAAAAACACGTTATTTGAACTCCTCAAAACGTAAAACGATTGCTCTTAATCGAATAGAAAAATTTCTTCGTGTTTGTACAATTTGGTGCAAAATTACGTAGTAAATGATTCGATCCAAATCATCTCAAAAACAAGTTACTTGGGCTCCTCAGAGAGTTATAAGATTGTTTTGAATCGAAAAACAAACATTATTAGTGTTTGTAAAATTTGGTGAAAAGTTACATAGTGAAAGATACGATACAAACGATCTAAAAACACGTATTTTGAACTCCTCAAAACTTAAAACGATTGCTCTTAATCGAATAGAAAAATTTCTTAGTGTTTGTACAATTTGGTGCAAAATTACGTAGTAAAAGATTCGATCCAAACCATCTCAAAAACTAGTTATTTGGGCTCCTCAGAGTGTTAAGATTGTTTTGAATTGAAAAACAATCATTCTTAGTGTTTGTAACATTTGGTGAAAAGTTACGTAGTGAAAGATACGAGACAAACGATCTAAAAATACGTTATTTGAACTCCTCAAAAGCGTAAAAAGATTGCTATGAATCGAATAGAATACTTACTTAGTGTTTGTACAATACGGTGAAAAGTTACGGAGCAAAACATTCGATCGAAACCATCTCAAAACACGTTATTTGGACTCCTCCTAGCGATAGAAGAATTGTATGAATTGAGAAAGAAACTTTCTTAGTGTTTGTAAAATTTGGTGAAAAGTTATGTGGTAAAAGATACGATACAAATGATCTAAAAACACGTTATTTAAACTCCTCAAAACGTAAAAAGGTTGCTATGAATCGAATATAAAACATTCTGAGTTTTTGTACAATTTAGTGTAAAATTACGTAGTAAAATAGTCGATCCAAACCATCTCAAAAATAAGTTATTTGGGCTCCTTAAAGAGTTAAAAGATTGTTATGAATCGAAAAACAAACTTTCTTAGTGTTTGTAAAATTTGGTGAAAAGTTACGTAGTGAAAGATACCATACAAAAGATCTAAAAACACGTTATTTGCACTCCTCTAAACGTAAAAGATTGCTATGGATCGAATAGAAAACTTTCTTAGTGTTTGTCCAATTTGGTGCAAAATTACGTAGTAAAAGATTCGATTCAAATCATCTCAAAAACAAGTTACTTGGGCTCCTCAGAGAGTTATAAGATTGTTATGAATCGAAAAACAAACTTTCTTAGTGTTTGCAAAATTTCGTGAAAAGTTACGTAGTGAAAGATACGATACAAACGATCTAAAAACACATTATTTGAACTCCTCAAAACGTAAAAAGATTACTGTGAGTCGAATAGAAAACTTTCTTAGTGTTTGTACAATTTGGTGAAAAGTCACGTAGTAAATCATTCGGTCCAAACCACTACAAAACACGTTATTTGAACTCCTCGTATCATTAAAAGAATTGTATGAATCAAAAAACAAACTGTCTTAGTGTTTGTAAAATTTGGTTAAAACTTACGTAGTGAAAGATACGATACAAACGATCTAAAAACACGTTATTTGAACTCCTCAAAACGTAAAATGATTGCTCTTAATCGAATAGAAAACTTTCTTAGTGTTTGTACAATTTGGTGCAAAATTACGTAGTAAATGATTCGATCCAAATCATCTCAAAAACAAGTTACTTGGGATCCTCAGAGAGTTAAAAGATTGTTTTGAATCGAAAAACCAACTTTCTTAATGTTTGTAAAATTTGGTGAAAAGTTACGTAGTGAAAGATACGATACAAATGATCTAAAAACACGTTATATGAACTCCTCAAAACTTAAAAAGGTTGCTATGAATCGAATATAAAACTTTCTAAGTGTTTGTACAATTTGGTGTAAAATTACGTAGTAAAAGATTCGATCCAAACCATCTCTAAAACAAGTTATTTGAGCTCCTCAGAGAGTTAAAAGATTGGTATGAATCGAAAAACAAACTTTCTTAGTGTTTGTAAAATTTGGTGAAAAGTTACGTAGTGAAAGATATGATACAAACGATCTAAAAACACGTTATTTGAACTCCTTAAAACGTAAAACGATTGCTCTTAATCGAATAGAAAACTTTCTTAGTGGTTGTACAATTTGGTGCAAAACCACGTAGTAAAATATTCGATTCAAATCATCTCAAAAACAAGTTACTTGGACTCCTCAGAGAGTTAAAAGCTTGTTTTGAATCGAAAAACAAACTATCTTAGTGTTTGTAAAATTTGGTGAAAAGTTACGTAGAGAAAGATACGATACAAACGATCTAAAAACACATTATTTGAACTCCTCAAAACGTAAAAAGATTGCCATGAGTCGAATAGAAAAGTTTCTTAGTGTTTGTACAATTTGGTGAAAAGTCACGTAGTAAATCATTCGGTCCAAACCACCTTAAAACACGTTATTTGAACTCCTCATATCGTTAAAAGAATTGTATGAATCGAAAAACAAACTTTCTTAGTGTTTGTAAAATTTGGTGAAAAGTTACGTAGTTAAAGATACGATACAAACGATCTAAAAACACGTTATTCGAACTCCCCAAAACGTAAAACGATTGCTCTTAATCGAATAGTAAACTTTCTTAGTGTTTGTACAATTTGGTGTAAAATTACGTAGTAAAAGATTCGATCCAAACCATCTCAAAAACAAGTTATTTGGGCTCCTCAGAGAGTTAAAAGATTGTTATGAATCGAAAAACAAACTTTCTTAGTGTTTGTAAAATTTGGTGAAAAGTTACGTAGTGAAAGATACGATACAAAAGATCTAAAAACACGTTATTTGAACTCCTCTAAACGTAAAAAGATTGCTATGAATCGAATAGAAAGTTTTCTTAGTGTTTGTCCAATTTGGTGCAAAATTACGTAGTAAAAGATTATATTCAAATCATCTCAAAAACAAGTTGCTTGGGCTCGTCAGAGAGTTATAAGATTGTTATGAATCGAAAAACAAACTTTCTTAGTGTTTGTAAAATTTGGTGAAAAGTTACGTAGTGACAGATACGATACAAACGATCTAAAAACACGTTATTTGAACTCCTCAAAACGTAAAAAGATTGCTATGAATCGAATAGAATACTTTCTTAGTGTTTGTACAATTTGGTGAAAAGTTACGTAGCAAAACATTCGATCGAAATCATCTCAAAACATGTTATTTGGACTCCTCCTAGTGTTAGAAGAATTGTATGAATCGAGAAAGAAACTTTCTTAGTGTTTGTAAAATTTGGTGAAAAGTTATGTGGTAAAAGATATGATACAAATGATCTAAAAACACGTTATTTGAACTCCTCAAAACGTAAAAAGGTGGCTATGAATCGAATATAAAACATTCTGAGTTTTTGTACAATTTAGTGTAAAATTACGTAGTAAAATAGTCAATCCAAACCATCTCGAAAACAAGTTATTTGGGCTCCTCAGATTGTTAAAAGATTGTTATGAACCGAAAAACAAAGTTTCTAAGTGTCTGTAAAATTTGTTGAAAAGTTATGTAGTGAAAGATACCATCACAAACGATCTCAAAACACGTTATTTGAACTCCTCAAAACTTAAAAAAAGTGCTCTTAATCGAATATAGAAAACTTTCTTAGTGTTTGTACAATTTGGTGCAAAATTACGTAGTAAAAATTCGATCCAAACCATCTCAAAAACAAGTTATTTGGGCTCCTCAGAGAGTTATAAGGTTGTTATGAATCGAAAAACAAACTTTCTTAGTGTTTGTAAAATTTGGTGAAAAGTTACGTAGTGAAAGATACGATACAAACGATCTAAAAACACGTTATTTGAACTCCTCAAAACGTAAAAAGATTGCTATGAATCGAATAGAATACTTTCTTAGTGTTTGTAAAATTTGGTGAAAAGTTACGTAGTGAAAGATACGATACAAACGATCTAAAAACACGTTATTTGAACTCCTCAAAACGTAAAACGATTGCTCTTAATCGAATAGAAAAATTTCTTACTGTTTGTACAATTTGGTGCAAAATTACGTAGTAAAAGATTCGATCCAAATCATCTCAAAAACATGTTACTTGGGCTCCTCAGAGAGTTATAAGATTGTTTTGGATCGAAAAACAAACTTTATTAGTGTTTGTAAAATTTGGTGAAAAGTTACATAGTGAAAGATACGATACAAACGATCTAAAAACACGTAATTTGAACACCTCAAAACGTAAAACGATTATTGTTAATCGAATAGAAAACTTTCTTAGTGTTTGAACAATTTGGTGCAAAATTACGAAATAAAAGATTTGATCCCAACCATCTCAAAAACAAGTTATTTGGGCTCCTCAGAGAGTAATAAGATTGTTTTATATTGAAAAACAATCATTCTTAGTGTTTGTAAAATTTGGTGAAAAGTTACGTAGTGAAAGATACGATACAAACGATCTAAAAACACGTTATTTGAACTCCTCAAAACGTAAAAAGATTGCTATGAATCGAATATAATACTTTCTTCGTGTTTGTACAATTTGGTGAAAAGTTACGTAGCAAAACATTCGATCGAAACCATCTCAAAACACGTTATTTGGACTCCTCCTAGCGTTAGAAGAATTGTATGAACCGACAAAGAAACTTTCTTAGTGTTTGTAAAATTTGGTGAAAAGTTATGTTGTAAAAGATACGTTACAAATGATCTAAAAACACGTTATTTGAACTCCTCAAAACGTAAAAAGGTCGATATGAATCGAATATAAAACATTCTGAGTTTTGTACAATTTAGTGTAAAATTACGTAGTAAAATAGTCGATCCAAACCATCTCCAAAACAAGTTATTTGGGCTCCTCAGATTGTTAAAAGATTGTTATGAACCGAAAAACAAAGTTTCTAACTGTTTGTAAAATTTGTTGAAAAGTTACGTAGTGAAAGATACCATCACAAACGACCTCAAAACACATTATTTGGACTCCTCATAGCGTTAAAAGAATTGTTTGAATCGAAAAAAAACTTTCTTACTGTTTGTAAAATTTGGTGAAAAGTTATGTGGTAAAAGATACGATACAAATGATCTAAAAACACGTTATTTGAACTCCTCAAAACGTAAAAAGACTGCTATGAATCGCATATATAAAACTTTCTTAGTATTTGTACAATTTGGTGCAAAATTATGAAGTAAAAGCTTCGATCCAAACCATCTCAAAAACAAGTTATTTGGGCTCCTCAGAGAGTTATAAGATTGTTTTGAATCGAAAAACAAACTTTCTTAGTGTTCGTAAAATTTGGTGAAAATTTACGTAGTGAAAGATACGATACAAACGATCTAAAAACACGTTATTTGAACTGTCAAAACGTAAAAAGATTGCTCTTAATCGAATAGAAAACTTTCTTAGTGTTTGTACAATTTGGTGAAAAGTTACGTGGTAAAACATTCGATCCAAACTATCTCAAAACACATTATTTGGACTCCTCATAGCGTTAAAAGAAATGTTTGAATCGAAAAAAAAACTTTCTTACTGTTTGTAAAATTTGGTGAAAAATTATGTGGTAAAAGATATGATACAAATGATCTAAAAACACGTTATTTGAACTCCTCAAAACGTAAAAAGACTGCTATGAATCGCATATATAAAACTTTCTTAGTATTTGTACAATTTGGTGCAAAATTACGTAGTAAAAGCTTCGATCCAAACCATCTCAAAAACAAGTTATTTGGACTCCTCAGAGAGTTAAAAGATTGTTATGAACCGAAAAACAAAGTTTCTTAATGTTTGTAAAATTTGTTGAAAAGTTACGTAGTGAAAGATACCAACACAAACGATCTCAAAACACATTATTTGAACTCCTCAAAACTTAAAAAAATTGCTCTTAATCGAATAGAAAACTTTCTTAGTGTTTGTACAATTTGGTGCAAAATTACGAAGTAAAAATTCGATCCAAACCATCTCAAAAACAAGTTATTTGGGCTCCTCAGAGAGTTATAAGATTGTTATGAATCGAAAAAAAAACTTTCTTAGTGCTTGTAAAATTTGGTGAAAAGTTACGTAGTGAAAGATACGATACAAACGATCTAAAAACACGTTATTTGAACTCCTCAAAACGTAAAACGATTGCTCTTAATCGAATAGAAAAATTTCTTAGTGTTTGTACAATTTGGTGCAAAATTACGTAGTAAATGATTCGATCCAATTCATCTCAAAAACAAGTTACTTGGGCTCCTCAGAGAGTTATAAGATTGTTTTGAATCGAAAAACAAACATTATTAGTGTTTGGAAAATTTGGTGAAAAGTTACATAGTGAAAGATACGATACAAACGATCTAAAAACACGTATTTTGAACTCCTCAAAACTTAAAACGATTGCTCTTAATCGAATAGAAAAATTTCTTAGTGTTTGTACAATTTGGTGCAAAATTACGTAGTAAAAGATTCGATCCAAACCATCTCAAAAACAAGTTATTTGGGCTCCTCAGAGTGTAATAAGATTGTTTTGAATGGAAAAACAATCATTCTTAGTGTTTGTAACATTTGGTGAAAAGTTACGTAGTGAAAGATACGAGACAAACGATCTAAAAACACGTTATTTGAACTCCTCAAAAGCGTAAAAAGATTGCTATGAATCGAATAGAATACTTTCTTAGTGTTTGTACAATATGGTGAAAAGTTACGGAGCAAAACATTCGATCGAAACCATCTCAAAACACGTTATTTGGACTCCTCCTAGCGATAGAAGAATTGTATGAATTGAGAAAGAAACTTTCTTAGTGTTTGTAAAATTTGGTGAAAAGTTATGTGGTAAAAGATACGATACAAATGATCTAAAAACACGTTATTTAAACTCCTCAAAACGTAAAAAGGTTGCTATGAATCGAATATAAAACATTCTGAGTTTTTGTACAATTTAGTGTAAAATTACGTAGTAAAATAGTCGATCCAAACCATCTCAAAAACAAGTTATTTGGTCTCCTTAAAGAGTTAAAAGATTGTTATGAATCGAAAAACAAACTTTCTTAGTGTTTGTAAAATTTGGTGAAAAGTTACGTAGTGAAAGATACGATACAAAAGATCTATTTGCACTCCTCTAAACGTAAAAGATTGCTATGGATCGAATAGAAAACATTCTTAGTGTTTGGCCAATTTGGTGCAAAATTACGTAGTAAAAGATTCGATTCAAATCATCTCAAAAACAAGTTACTTGGGCTCCTCTGAGAGTTATAAGATTGTTATGAATCGAAAAACAAAATTTCTTAGTGTTTGCAAAATTTCGTGAAAAGTTTCGTAGTGAAAGATACGATACAAACGATCTAAAAAAACATTATTTGAACTCCTCAAAACGTAAAAAGATTACTGTGAGTCGAATAGAAAACTTTCTTAGTGTTTGTACAATTTGGTGAAAAGTCACGTAGTAAATCATTCGGTCGAAACCACCACAAAACACGTTATTTGTACTCCTCGTATCATTAAAAGAATTGTATGAATCAAAAAACAAACTGTCTTAGTGTTTGTAAAATTTGGTTAAAAGTTACGTAGTGAAAGATACGATACAAACGATCTAAAAACACGTTATTTGAACTCCTCAAAACGTAAAATGATTGCTCTTAATCGAATAGAAAACTTTCTTAGTGTTTGTACAATTTGGTGCAAAATTACGTAGTAAAAGATTCGATCCAAATCATCTCAAAAACAAGTTACTTGGGCTCCTCAGAGAGTTATAAGATTGTTTTGAATCGAAAAACAAACTTTCTTAATGTTTGTAAAATTTGGTGAAAAATTACGTAGTGAAAGATACGATACAAATGATCTAAAAACACGTTATATGAACTCCTCAAAACTTAAAAAGGTTGCTATGAATCGAATATAAAACTTTCTAAGTGTTTGTACAATTTGGTGTAAAATTACGTAGTAAAAGATTCGATCCAAACCATCTCAAAAACAAGTTATTTGGGCTCCTCAGAGAGTTAAAAGATTGTCATGAATCGAAAAACAAACTTTCTTAGTGTTTGTAAAATTCGGTGAAAAGTTACGTAGTGAAAGATACGATACAAACGATCTAAAAACACGTTATTTGAACTCCTCAAAACGTAAAACGATTGCTCTTAATCGAATAGAAAACTTTCTTAGTGGTTGTACAATTTGGTGCAAAATCACGTAGTAAAAGATTCGATTCAAATCATCTCAAAAACAAGTTACTTGGACTCCTCAGAGAGTTATAATATTGTTTTGAATCGAAAAACAAACTATCTTAGTTTTTGTAAAATTTGGTTAAAAGTTACGTAGTGAAAGATACGATACAAACGATCTAAAAACACATTATTTGAACTCCTCAAAACGTAAAAATATTGCCATGAGTCGAATAGAAAAGTTTCTTAGTGTTTGTACAATTTGGTGAAAAGTCACGTAGTAAATCATTCGGTCCAAACCACCTTAAAACACGTTATTTGAACTCCTCATATCGTTAAAAGAATTGTATGAATCGAAAAACAAAGTTTCTTAGTGTTTGTAAAATTTGGTGAAAAGTTACGTA
Source organism: Luzula sylvatica (assembly GCA_946800325.1). Lineage (NCBI taxonomy): Eukaryota > Viridiplantae > Streptophyta > Magnoliopsida > Poales > Juncaceae > Luzula > Luzula sylvatica. The sequence goes on from OX326961.1 coordinate 2,801,894, forward strand.
GTAAAAGATACGATACAAACGATCTAAAAACACGTTATTTGAACTCCCCAAAACGTAAAACGATTGCTCTTAATCGAATAGAAAACTTTCTTAGTGTTTGGACAATTTGGTGTAAAATTACGTAGTAAAAGATTCGATCCAAACCATCTCAAAAACAAGTTATTTGGGCTCCTTAGAGAGTTAAAAGATTGTTATGAATCGAAAAAGCAACTTTCTTAGTGTTTGTAAAATTTGGTGAAAAGTTACGTAGTGAAAGATACGATACAAAAGATCTAAAAACACGTTATTTTAACTCCTCTAAACGTAAAAAGATTGCTATGAATCGAATAGAAAGTTTTCTTAGTGTTTGTCCAATTTGGTGCAAAATTACGTAGTAAAAGATTATATTCAAATCATCTCAAAAACAAGTTGCTTGGGCTCGTCAGAGAGTTATAAGATTGTTATGAATCGAAAAACAAACTTTCTTAGTGTTTGTAAAATTTCGTGAAAAGTTACGTAGTGAAAGATACGATACAAACGATCTAAAAACACATTATTTGAACTCCTCAAAACGTAAAAAGACTGCTATGAGTCGAAAAGAAAACTTTCTTAGTGTTTGTACAATTTGGTGAAAAGTCACTTAGTAAAACATTCGGTCCAAACCACCTCAAAACGAGTTATTTGAACTCCTCACCGCGTTAAAAGAATTGTATGAATCGAAAAACAAACTTTCATAGTGTTTATAAAATTTGTTGAAATGTTTTGTGTTAAAAGATACGATACAAATGATCTAAAAACACGTAATTTGAACTCCTTAAAACATAAAAAGATTGCTATGAATCGAACATAAAACTTTCTTAGTGTTTGTACAATTTGGTGCAAAATTACGTAGTAAAAGATTCATTCCAAACCATCTCAAAAACAAGTTATTTGGGCTCCTCAGAGAGTTAAAAGATTGTTATGAATCGAAAAACAAACTTTCTTAGTGTTTGTCAAATTTTGTGAAAAGTTACGTAGTGAAATATACGATACGAATGATCTCAAAACATAAAAAAATTGCTATGAATCGACTAGAAAAATTTCTTAGTGTTTGTACAATTTGGTGAAAAGTTACGTAGTGAAACATTCGACCCAAACCATCCGAAAACACGTTATTTAGACTCCTCATAGCGTTAAAAGAATTGTATTAAACAAAAAAAAACTTTCTTAGTGTTTGTAAAATTTGGTGAAAATTAACGTAGTAAATAATTCGGTCCCAACCACCTCAAAACACATTATTTGAACTCCTCATATCGTTAAAAGAATTGTTTGAATCGAAAAACAAACTTTCTTAGTGTTTGTAAAATTTGTTGAAAAGTTTTGTGGTAAAAGATACGATACAAATGATCTAAAAACACGTAATTTGAACTCCTTGAAACGTAAAAAGATTGCTATGAATCGAACATAAAACTTCCTTTGTGTTTGTACAATTTGGTGCAAAATTACGTAGTAAAAGATTCGATCCAAACCATCTCAAAAACAAGTTATTTGGGCTCCTCAGAGAGTCAAAAGATTGTTATGAATCGAAAAACAAACTTTCTTAGTGTTTGTAAAATTTGGTGAAAAGGTACGTAGTGAAAGATACAATACAAAAGATCTAAAAACACGTTATTTGAACTCCTCAAAACGTAAAAAGATTGCTATGAATCGAATATAATTCTTTCTTAGTGTTTGTACAATTTGGTGAAAAGTTACGTAGCAAAACATTCGATCGAAACCATCTCAAAACACGTTATTTGGACTCCTCCTAGCGTTAGAAGAATTGTATGAATCGAGAAATAAACTTTCTTAGTGTTTGTAAAATTTGGTGAAAAGTTATGTTGTAAAAGATACGTTACAAATGATCTAAAAACACGTTATTTGAACTCCTCAAAACGTAAAAAGGTCGCTATGAATCGAATATAAAACATTCTGAGTTTTTGTACAATTTAGTGTCAAATTACGTAGTAAAATAGTCGATCCAAACCATCTCAAAAACAAGTTATTTGGGCTCCTCAGATTGTTAAAAGATTGTTATGAACCGAAAAACAAAGTTTCTAAGTGGTTGTAAAATTTGTTGAAAAGTTGCGTAGTGAAATATACCATCACAAACGATCTCAAAACACGTTATTTGAACTCCTCAAAACTTAAAAAAATTGCTCTTAATCGAATAGAAAACTTTCTTAGTGTTTGTACAATTTGGTGCAAAATTACGTAGTAAAAATTCGATCCAAACCATCTCATAAACAAGTTATTTGGGCTCCTCATAGAGTTATAAGATTGTTATGAATCGAAAAACAAACTTTCTTAGTGTTTGTAAAATTTGGTGAAACGTAGTGAAAGATACGATACAAACGATCTAAAAACACGTTATTTGAACTCCTCAAAACGTAAAACGATTGCTCTTAATCGAATAGAAAAATTTGTTAGTGTTTGTACAATTTGGTGCAAAATTACGTAGTAAAAGATTCGATCCAAATCATCTCAAAAACAAGTTACTTGGGCTCCTCAGAGAGTTATAAGATTGTTTTGAATCGAAAAACAAACTTTATTAGTGTTTGTAAAATTTGGTGAAAAGTTACATAGTGAAAGATACGATACAAACGATCTAAAAACACGTAATTTGAACTCCACAAAACGTAAAACGATTGCTCTTAATCGAATAGAAAACTTTCTTAGTGTTTGTACAATTTGGTGCAAAATTACGTAGTAAAAGATTCGATCCAAACCATCTCAAAAACAAGTTATTTGGGATCCTCAGAGAGTAATAAGATTGTTTTGAATTGAAAAACAATCATTCTTAGTGTTTGTAAAATTTGGTGAAAAGTTACGTAGTGAAAGATACGATACAAACGATCTAAAAACACGTTATTTGAACTCCTCAAAACGTAAAAAAAATTGCTATGAATCGAATAGAATACTTTCTTAGTGTTTGTACAATTTGGTGAAAAGTTACATAGCAAAACATTCGATCGAAAAGATCTAAAAACTCGTCATTTGAACTCCTCTAAATGTAAAAGATTGCTATGTATCGAATATAAATTTTTTTGTGATTGTCCAATTTGGTGCAAAATTACGTAGTAAAAGATTCGATTCAAATCATCTCAAAAACAAGTTATTTGGGCTCCTCATAGAGTTATAAGATTGCTATGAATCGAAAAACAAACTTTCTTAGTGTTTGCAAAATTTCGTGAAAAGTTACGTAGTGAAAGATACGATACAAACGATCTAAAACACATTATTTGAACTCCTCAAAACGTAATAAGATTGCTATGAGTCGAATAGAAAACTTTCTTAGTGTTTGTACAATTTGGTGAAAAGTCACGTCGTAAATAATTCTGTCCAAACCACCTCAAAACATGTTATTTGAACTCCTCATATCGTTAAAAGAATTGTATGAATCGAAAAACAAACTTTCTTAGTGTTTGTAAAATTTGTTGAAAAGTTTTGTGGTAAAAGATACGATACAAATGATCTAAAAACACGTAATTTGAACTCCTTGAAACGTAAAAAGATTGCTATGAATCGAACATAAAACTTCCTTAGTGTTTGTACAATTAGGTGCAAAATTATGCAAAATTACGTAGTAAAAGATTCGATCCAAACCATCTCAAAAACAAGTTATTTGGGCTCCTCAGAGAGTCAAAAGATTGTTATGAATCGAAAAACAAACTTTCTTAGAGTTTGTAAAATTTGGTGAAAAGTTACGTAGTGAAAGATACGATACAATCAATCTGAAGACACGTTATTTGAACTCCTCAAAAGGTAAAAAGATTGCTATGAATCGAATTGAAAACTTTCTTTGTGTTTGTACAATTTGGTGCAAAATTGCGAAGTAAAAGATTCGATCCAAACCATCTCAAAAACAAGTTATTTGGGCTCCTCAGAGAGTTATAAGATTGTTTGAATCGAAAAAAAAACTTTCTTACTGTTTGTAAAATTTGGTGAAAAGTTATGGGGTAAAAGATAAGATACAAATGATCCAAAAACACGTTATTTGAACTCCTCAAAACATAAAAATACTGCTATGAATCGCATATATGAAACTTTCTTAGTATTTGTACAATTTGGTGCAAAATCACGTAGTAAAAGATTCGATTCAAATCATCTCAAAAACAAGTTACTTGGGCTCCTCAGAGAGTTATAAGATTGTTATGAATCGAAAAACAAACTTTCTCAGTGTTTGTAAAATTTGTTGAAAAGTTACGTAGTGAAAGATACGATACAAACGATCTAAAAACACGTAATTTGAACTCCTCAAAACGTAAAACGATTGCTCTTAATCGAATAGAAAACTTTCTTAGTGTTTGTACAATTTGGTGCAAAATTACGTAGTAAAAATTCGATCCAAACCATCTCAAAAACAAGTTATTTGGGCTCCTCAGAGAGTTATAAGATTGTTATGAATCGAAAAACAAACTTTCTTAGTGTTTGTAAAATTTGGTGAAAAGTTACGTAGTGAAAGATATGATAGAAACGATCTAAAAACAAGTTATTTGAACTCCTCAAAACGTAAAACGATTGCTCTTAATCGAATAGAAAAATTTCTACAATTTGGTGCAAAATTACGTAGTAAAAGATTCGATCCAAATCATCTCAAAAACAAGTTACTTGGGCTCCTCAGAGAGTTATAAGATTATTTTGAATCGAAAAACAAACTTTATTAGTGTTTGTAAAATTCGGTGAAAAGTTACATAGTGAAAGATACGATACAAACGATCTAAAAACACGTAATTTGAACTCCACAAAACGTAAAACGATTGCTGTTAATCGAATAGAAAACTATCTTAGTGTTTGTACAATTTGTTGCAAAATTACGTAGTAAAAGATTCCATCCAAACCATCTCAAAAACAAGTTATTTGGGCTCCTCAGAGAGTAATAAGATTGTTTTGAATTGAAAAACAATCATTCTTAGTGTTTATAAAATTTGGTGAAAAGTTACGTAGTGAAAGATACAATACAAACGATCTAAAAACACGTTATTTGAACTCCTCAAAACGTAAAAAGATTGCTATGAATCGAATAGAATACTTTCTTAGTGTTTGTACAATTTGGTGAAAAGTTACGTAGCAAAACATTCGATCGAAACCATCTCAAAACACGTTATTTGGACACCTCCTAGCGTTAGTAGAATTGTATGAATCGAGAAAGAAACTTTCTTAGTGTTTGTAAAATTTGGTGAAAAGTTATGTGGTAAAAGATACGATACAAATGATTTAAAAACACGCTATTTGAACTCCTCAAAACGTAAGAAGGTTGCTATGAATCGAATATAAAACATTCTTAGTTTTTGTACAATATGGTGTAAAATTACGTAGTAAAATATTCGATCCAAACCATCTCAAAAACAAGTTATTTGGGCTCGTCAAAGAGTTAAAAGATTGTTATGAATTGAAAAACAAACTTTCTTAGAGTTTGTAAAATTTGGTGAAAAGTTACGTAGTGAAAGATACGATACAAAAGATCTAAAAACTCGTTATTTGAACTCCTCTAAACGTAAAAGATTGCTATGAATCGAATATAAAACTTTTTTGTGTTTGTCCAATTTGGTGCAAAATTACGTAGTAAAAGATTCGATTCAAATCATCTCAAAAACAAGTTACTTGGGCTCCTCAGAGAGTTATAAGATTGTTATGAATCGAAAAACAAACATTCTTAGTGCTTGCAAAATTTCGTGAAAAGTTACGTAGTGAAAGATACGATACAAACGATCTAAAACACATTATTTGAACTCCTCAAAACGTAATAAGATTGCTATGAGTCGAATAGAAAACTTTCTTAGTGTTTGTACAATTTGGTGAAAAGTCACGTAGTAAATAATTCTGTCCAAACCACCTCAAAACACGTTATTTGAACTCCTCATATCGTAAAAAGAATTGTATGAATCGAAAAACAAAATTTCTTAATGTTTGTAAAATTTGTTGAAAAGTTTTGTGGTAAAAGATACGATACAAATGATCTAAAAACACGTAATTTGAACTCCTTGAAACGTAAAAAGATTGCTATCAATCGAACATAAAACTTCCTTAGTGTTTGTACAATTAGGTGCAAAATTACGTAGTAAAAGATTCGATCCAAACCATCTCAAAAACAAGTTATTTGGGCTACTCAGAGAGTCAAAAGATTGTTATGAATCGAAAAACAAACTTTCTTAGTGTTTGTAAAATTTGGTGAAAAGTTACGTAGTGAAAGATACGATACAAACGATCTCAAAACACGTTATTTGAACTCCTCAAAAGGTAAAAAGATTGCTATGAATCGAATAGAAAACTTTCTTTGTGTTTGTACAATTTGGTGCAAAATTACGAAGTAAAAGATTCGATCCAAACCATCTCAAAAACAAGTTATTTGGGCTCCTCAGAGAGTTATAAGATTGTTTTGAATCGAAAAACAAACTTTCCTAGTGTTCGTAAAATTTGGTGAAAAGTTACGTAGTGAAAGATACGATACAAACTATCTAAAAACACGTTATTTGAACTGTCAAAACGTAAAAAGATTGCTATGAGTCGAATAGAAAACTTTCTTAGTGTTTGTACAATTTGGTGAAAAGTTATGTGGTAAAACATTCGATCCAAATTATCTCAGAACACACTATTTGGACTCCTCATAGCGTTAAAAGAATTGTTTTAATCGAAAAAAAAAACATTCTTACTGTTTGTAAAATTTGTTGAAAAGTTAAGTAGTGAAAGATATCATCACAAACGATCTCAAGACACGTTATTTGAACTCCTCAAAACTTAAAAAAATTGCTCTTACTCGAATAGAAAACTTTCTTAGTGTTTGTACAATTTGGTGCAAAATTACGTAGTAAAAATTCGATCCAAACCATCTCAAAAACAAGTTATTTGGGCTCCTCAGAGAGTTATAAGATTGTTATGAATCGAAAAACAAACTTTCTTAGTGTTTGTAAAATTTGGTGAAAAGTTACGAAGTTAAAGATACGATACAAACGATCTAAAAACACGTTATTTGAACTCCTCAAAACGTAAAACGATTGCTGTTAATCGAATAGAAAACTTTCTTAGTGTTTGTACAATTTGGTGCAAAATTACGTAGTAAAAGATTCGATCCAAACCATCTCAAAAACAAATTATTTGGGCTCCTCAGAGAGTAATAAGATTGTTTTGAATTGAAAAACAATCATTCTTAGTGTTTGTAAAATTTGGTGAAAAGTTACGTAGTGAAAGATACGATACAAACGATCTCAAAACACGTTATTTGCACTCCTCTAAACGTAATAGATTGCTATGGATCGAATATAAAACTTTCTATGTGTTTGTCCAATTTGGTGCAAAATTACGTAGTAAAAGATTCGATCCAAACTATCTCAAAAACAAGTTATTTGGGCTCCTCAGAGAGTTAAAAGATTCTTATGAATCGAAAAACAAACTTTCTTAGTGTTTGTAAAATTTGGTGAAAAGTTTCGTAGTGAAAGATACGATACAAACGATCTAAAAACACGTTATTTGAACTCCTCAAAACGTAAAACGATTGTTCTTAATCGAATAGAAAACTTTCTTAGTGTTTGTACAATTTGGTGCAAAAATCACGTAGTAAAAGATTCGATTCAAATCATCTCAAAAACAAGTTACTTGCGCTCCTCAGAGAGTTATAAGATTGTTATGAATCGAAAAACAAACTTTCTCAGTGTTTGTAAAATTTGGTAAAAAGTTACGTAGTGAAAGATACGATACAAACTATCTAAAAACACGTAATTTGAACTCCTCAAAACGTAAAACGGTTGCTCTTAATCGAATAAAAAACTTTCTTAGTGTTTGTACACTTTGGTGCAAAATTACGTAGTAAAATATTCGATCCAAACCATCTCAAAAACAAGTTATTTGGGCTCCTCAGAGAGTAATAAGATTGTTTTGAATTGAAAAACAATCATTCTTAGTGTGTGTAAAATTTGTTGAAAAGTTACGTAGTGAAAGATACGATACAAACGATATAAAAACACGTTATTTGAACTCCTCAAAACGTAAAAAGATTGCTATGAATCGAATATAATACTTTCTTATCGTTTGTACAATTTGGTGAAAAGTTACGTAGCAAAACATTCGATCGAAAACATCTCAAAACACGTTATTTGGACTCCTCCTAGCGTTAGAAGAATTGTATGAATCGAGAAAGAAACTTTCTTAGTGTTTGTAAAATTTGGTGAAAAGTTATGTGGTAAAAGATACGATACAAATGATCTAAAAACACACTATTTGAACTCCTCAAAACGTAAAAAGGTTGCTATGAATCGAATATAAAACATTCTTAGTTTTTGTACAATTTGGTGTAAAACTACATAGTAAAATATTCGATCCAAACCATCTCAAAAACAAGTTATTTGGGCTCCTCAAGGAGTTAAAAGATTGTTATGAATTGAAAAACAAACTTTCTTAGTGTTTGTAAAATTTGGTGTAAAATTACGTAGTAAAAGATTCGATCCAAACCATCTCAAAAACAAGTTATTTGGGCTCCTCAGAGAGTTAAAAGATTGTTATGAATCGAAAAACAAACTTTTTTAGTGTTTGTAAAATTTGGTGAAAAGTTACGTAGTGAAAGATACGATACAAAAGATCTAAAAACACGTTATTTGAACTCCTCAAAACGTAAAAAGGTTGCTATGAATCGAATAGAAAACTTTCTTTGTGTTTGTACAATTTGGTGCAAAATTACGAAGTAAAAGATTCGATCCAAACCACCTCAAAAACAAGTTATTAGGGCTCCTCAGAGAGTTATAAGATTGTTTTGAATCGAAAAACTAACTTTCTTAGTGTTTGTAAAATTTGGTGAAAAGTTACGTAGTGAAAGATACGATATGAACGATCTAAAAACACGTTATTTGAACTCCTCAAAACGTAAAACGATTGCTCTTAATCTAATTGAAAACTTTCTTAGTGTTTGTACAATTTGGTGCAAAATTACGCAGTAAAAGGTTCGATCCAAATCATCTCAAAACAAGTTACTTGGGCTCCTCAGAGAATTATAAGATTGTTTTGAATCGAAAAACAAACTTTCTTAGTGTTTGTAAAATTTGGTGAAAAGTTACATAGTGAAAGATACGATACAAACGATCTAAAAACACGTTATTTGAACTCCTCAAAACGTAAAAATATTGCTATAAATCGAATAGAATACTTTCTTTGTGTTTGTACAATTTGGTGAAAAGTTACGTAGTAAAACATTCGATCCAAGCCATCTCAAAACACGTTATTTGGACTCATCATAGCGTTAGAAGGATTGTATGAATCGAAAAACAAACTTTCTTTGTGTTTGCAACATTTGGTGAAAAGTTACGTAGTGAAAGATACGATACTAAAGATCCAAAAACACGTTATTTGAACTCCTCTAAACGTAAAAAGATTGCTATGAATCGAATAGAAAACTTTCTTAGTGTTTGTACAATTTGGTGCAAAATTACGTAGTAAAAGATTCGATCCAAATCATTTCAAAAACAAGTTACTTGGGCTACTCAGAGAGTTATAAAATTGTTATGATTCGAAAAACGAACTTTCTTAGTGTTTGTAAAATTTGGTGAAAACTTACGTAGTGAAAGATACGATACAAACGATCTAAAACGTAAAATGATCCAAAAACACGTTATTTGAACTCCTCAAAACGTAAAATGATTGCTATGAATCGAATATAAAACTTTCTTAGTGTTTATACAATTTGGTACAAAATTACGTAGTAAAATATTCGATCCAAACCATCTCAAAAACAAGTTATTTGGGCTCCTCAGAGAGTTAGAAGATTGTTATTAACCAAAAAACAAAGTTTCTTAGTGTTTGTAAAATACGGTTAAAAGTTACGTAGTGAAAGATACGAGCACAAACGATCTCAAAACACGTTATTTGAACTCCTCAAAACGTAAAACGATTGTTCTTAACCGAATCGAAAACATTCTTAGTGTTTGCACAATTTGGTGAAAAATTATGTAATAAAAGATTCGATCCAAACCATCTCAAAAACAAGTTGTTTGGGATCCTCAGAGAGTTAAAAGATTGTTATGAATCAAAAAACAAACTTTCTTAGTGTTTGTAAAATTTTGTGAAAAGTTACGTAGAGAAAGATACGATACAAACGATCTAAAAACACGTTATTTGAACAGCCCAAAACGTAAAAAGATTTTTATGATTCGAATAGAAAACTTTCTTAGTGTTTGTACAATTTGGTGCAAAATTACGTAGTAAAAGATTCGATCCAAACCATCTCAAAAACAAGTTATTTGGGCTCCTCAGAGAGTTATAAGATTGTTTCGAATCGAAAAACAAACTTTCTTAGTGTTTGTAAAATTTGGTGAAAAGTTACATAGTGAAAGATATACAAACGATCTAAAAACACATCATTTGATCTGTCAAAACGTTAAAAGATTGCTATGAGTCGAATAGAAAACTTTCTTAGTGTTTGTACAATTTGGAGCAAAATTACGTAGTAAAAGATTCGGTACAAACCATGTCAAAAACAAGTTATTTTGGCTCCTCAGAGAGATATAAGATTGTTATGAATCGAAAAACAAACTTTCTTAGTGTTTGTAAAATTTGGTGAAAAGTTACGTAGTGAAAGATACGATACAAACGATCTCAAAACACGTTATTTGCACTCCTCTAAACGTAATAGATTGCTATGGATCGAATAGAAAACTTTCTTAGTGTTTGTCCAATTTGGTGCAAAATTACGTAGTAAAAGATTCGATTCAAATCATCTCAAAAACAAGTTACTTGGGCTCCTCAGAGAGTTATAAGATTGTTATAAATCGAAAAACAAACTTTCTTAGTGTTTGCAAAATTTCGTGAAAAGTTTCGTAGTGAAAGATACGATACAAACGATCTAAAAACACATTATTTGAACTCCTCAAAACGTAAAAAGATTACTATGAGTCGAGTAGAAAACTTTCTTAGTGTTTGTACAATTTGGTGAAAAGTCACGTAGTAAATCATTAGGTCCAAACCACCACAAAACACGTTATTTGAACTCCTTGTATCGTTAAAAGAATTGTATGAATCGAAAAACAAACTTTTCTTAGTGTTTGTAAAATTTGGTGAAAAGTTACGTAGTGAAAGATACGATACAAACGATCAAAAAACACGTTATTTGAACTCCTCAAAACGTAAAATGATTGCCCTTAATCGAATAGAAAACTTTCTTAGTGTTTGTACAATTTGGTGCAAAATTACGTAGTAAAAGATTCGATCCAAATCATCTCAAAAACAAGTTACTTGGGCTCCTCAGAGAGTTATAAGATTGTTTTGAATCGAAAAACAAACTTTCTTAGTGTTTGTAAAATTTGGTGAAAAGTTACGTAGTGAAAGATACGATACAAACGATCTAAAAACACGTTATTTGAACTCCTCAAAACGTAAAACGATTGTTCTTAATCGAATAGAAAACTTTCTTAGTGTTTGTACAATTTGGTGCAAAATCACGTAGTAAAAGATTCGATTCAAATCATCTCAAAAACAAGTTACTTGGGCTCCTCAGAGAGTTAAAAGATTCTTATGAATCGAAAAACAAACTTTCTTAGTGTTTGTAAAATTTGGTGAAAAGTTACGTAGTGAAAGATACGATACAAACGATCTAAAAACACGTTATTTGAACTCCTCAAAACGTAAAACGATTGTTCTTAATCGAATAGAAAACTTTCTTAGTGTTTGTACAATTTGGTGCAAAATCACGTAGTAAAAGATTCGATTCAAATCATCTCAAAAACAAGTTACTTGGGCTCCTCAGAGAATTAAAAGATTCTTATCAATCGAAAAACAAACTTTCTTAGAGTTTGTAAAATTTGGTGAAAAGTTACGTAGTGAAAGATACGATACAATCAATCTGAAGACACGTTATTTGAACTCCTCAAAAGGTAAAAAGATTGCTATGAATCGAATTGAAAACTTTCTTTGTGTTTGTACAATTTGGTGCAAAATTGCGAAGTAAAAGATTCGATCCAAACCATCTCAAAAACAAGTTATTTGGGCTCCTCAGAGAGTTATAAGATTGTTTGAATCGAAAAAAAAACTTTCTTACTGTTTGTAAAATTTGGTGAAAAGTTATGGGGTAAAAGATAAGATACAAATGATCCAAAAACACGTTATTTGAACTCCTCAAAACATAAAAATACTGCTATGAATCGCATATATGAAACTTTCTTAGTATTTGTACAATTTGGTGCAAAATCACGTAGTAAAAGATTCGATTCAAATCATCTCAAAAACAAGTTACTTGGGCTCCTCAGAGAGTTATAAGATTGTTATGAATCGAAAAACAAACTTTCTCAGTGTTTGTAAAATTTGTTGAAAAGTTACGTAGTGAAAGATACGATACAAACGATCTAAAAACACGTAATTTGAACTCCTCAAAACGTAAAACGATTGCTCTTAATCGAATAGAAAACTTTCTTAGTGTTTGTACAATTTGGTGCAAAATTACGTAGTAAAAATTCGATCCAAACCATCTCAAAAACAAGTTATTTGGGCTCCTCAGAGAGTTATAAGATTGTTATGAATCGAAAAACAAACTTTCTTAGTGTTTGTAAAATTTGGTGAAAAGTTACGTAGTGAAAGATATGATAGAAACGATCTAAAAACAAGTTATTTGAACTCCTCAAAACGTAAAACGATTGCTCTTAATCGAATAGAAAAATTTCTACAATTTGGTGCAAAATTACGTAGTAAAAGATTCGATCCAAATCATCTCAAAAACAAGTTACTTGGGCTCCTCAGAGAGTTATAAGATTATTTTGAATCGAAAAACAAACTTTATTAGTGTTTGTAAAATTCGGTGAAAAGTTACATAGTGAAAGATACGATACAAACGATCTAAAAACACGTAATTTGAACTCCACAAAACGTAAAACGATTGCTGTTAATCGAATAGAAAACTATCTTAGTGTTTGTACAATTTGTTGCAAAATTACGTAGTAAAAGATTCGATCCAAACCATCTCAAAAACAAGTTATTTGGGCTCCTCAGAGAGTAATAAGATTGTTTTGAATTGAAAAACAATCATTCTTAGTGTTTATAAAATTTGGTGAAAAGTTACGTAGTGAAAGATACAATACAAACGATCTAAAAACACGTTATTTGAACTCCTCAGAACGTAAAAAGATTGCTATGAATCGAATAGAATACTTTCTTAGTGTTTGTACAATTTGGTGAAAAGTTACGTAGCAAAACATTCGATCGAAACCATCTCAAAACACGTTATTTGGACACCTCCTAGCGTTAGTAGAATTGTATGAATCGAGAAAGAAACTTTCTTAGTGTTTGTAAAATTTGGTGAAAAGTTATGTGGTAAAAGATACGATACAAATGATTTAAAAACACGCTATTTGAACTCCTCAAAACGTAAGAAGGTTGCTATGAATCGAATATAAAACATTCTTAGTTTTTGTACAATATGGTGTAAAATTACGTTGTAAAATATTCGATCCAAACCATCTCAAAAACAAGTTATTTGGGCTCGTCAAAGAGTTAAAAGATTGTTATGAATTGAAAAACAAACTTTCTTAGAATTTGTAAAATTTGGTGAAAAGTTACGTAGTGAAAGATACGATACAAAAGATCTAAAAACTCGTTATTTGAACTCCTCTAAACGTAAAAGATTGCTATGAATCGAATATAAAACTTTTTTGTGTTTGTCCAATTTGGTGCAAAATTACGTAGTAAAAGATTCGATTCAAATCATCTCAAAAACAAGTTACTTGGGCTCCTCAGAGAGTTATAAGATTGTTATGAATCGAAAAACAAACATTCTTAGTGCTTGCAAAATTTCGTGAAAAGTTACGTAGTGAAAGATACGATACAAACGATCTAAAACACATTATTTGAACTCCTCAAAACGTAATAAGATTGCTATGAGTCGAATAGAAAACTTTCTTAGTGTTTGTACAATTTGGTGAAAAGTCACGTAGTAAATAATTCTGTCCAAACCACCTCAAAACACGTTATTTGAACTCCTCATATCGTAAAAAGAATTGTATGAATCGAAAAACAAACTTTCTTAGTGTTTGTAAAATTTGATGAAAAGTTTTGTGGTAAAAGATACGATACAAATGATCTAAAAACACGTAATTTGAACTCCTTGAAACGTAAAAAGATTGCTATCAATCGAACATAAAACTTCCTTAGTGTTTGTACAATTAGGTGCAAAATTACGTAGTAAAAGATTCGATCCAAACCATCTCAAAAACAAGTTATTTGGGCTACTCAGAGAGTCAAAAGATTGTTATGAATCGAAAAACAAACTTTCTTAGTGTTTGTAAAATTTGGTGAAAAGTTACGTAGTGAAAGATACGATACAAACGATCTCAAAACACGTTATTTGAACTCCTCAAAAGGTAAAAAGATTGCTATGAATCGAATAGAAAACTTTCTTTGTGTTTGTACAATTTGGTGCAAAATTACGAAGTAAAAGATTCGATCCAAACCATCTCAAAAACAAGTTATTTGGGCTACTCAGAGAGTCAAAAGATTGTTATGAATCGAAAAACAAACTTTCCTAGTGTTCGTAAAATTTGGTGAAAAGTTACGTAGTGAAAGATACGATACAAACTATCTAAAAACACGTTAATTGAACTGTCAAAACGTAAAAAGATTGCTATGAGTCGAATAGAAAACTTTCTTAGTGTTTGTACAATTTGGTGAAAAGTTATGTGGTAAAACATTCGATCCAAATTATCTCAGAACACACTATTTGGACTCCTCATAGCGTTAAAAGAATTGTTTTAATCGAAAAAAAAAACATTCTTACTGTTTGTAAAATTTGTTGAAAAGTTAAGTAGTGAAAGATATCATCACAAACGATCTCAAGACACGTTATTTGAACTCCTCAAAACTTAAAAAAATTGCTCTTACTCGAATAGAAAACTTTCTTAGTGTTTGTACAATTTGGTGCAAAATTACGTAGTAAAAATTCGATCCAAACCATCTCAAAAACAAGTTATTTGGGCTCCTCAGAGAGTTATAAGATTGTTATGAATCGAAAAACAAACTTTCTTAGTGTTTGTAAAATTTGGTGAAAAGTTACGAAGTTAAAGATACGATACAAACGATCTAAAAACACGTTATTTGAACTCCTCAAAACGTAAAACGATTGCTGTTAATCGAATAGAAAACTTTCTTAGTGTTTGTACAATTTGGTGCAAAATTACGTAGTAAAAGATTCGATCCAAACCATCTCAAAAACAAATTATTTGGGCTCCTCAGAGAGTAATAAGATTGTTTTGAATTGAAAAACAATCATTCTTAGTGTTTGTAAAATTTGGTGAAAAGTTACGTAGTGAAAGATACGATACAAACGATCTCAAAACACGTTATTTGCACTCCTCTAAACGTAATAGATTGCTATGGATCGAATAGAAAACTTTCTTAGTGTTTGTCCAATTTGGTGCAAAATTACGTAGTAAAAGATTCGATTCAAATCACCTCAAAAACAAGTTACTTGGGCTCCTCAGAGAGTTATAAGATTGTTATAAATCGAAAAACAAACTTTCTTAGTGTTTGCAAAATTTCGTGAAAAGTTTCGTAGTGAAAGATACGATACAAACGATCTAAAAACACATTATTTGAACTCCTCAAAACGTAAAAAGATTACTATGAGTCGAGTAGAAAACTTTCTTAGTGTTTGTACAATTTGGTGAAAAGTCACGTAGTAAATCATTAGGTCCAAACCACCACAAAACACGTTATTTGAACTCCTTGTATCGTTAAAAGAATTGTATGAATCGAAAAACAAACTTTTCTTAGTGTTTGTAAAATTTGGTGAAAAGTTACGTAGTGAAAGATACGATACAAACGATCTAAAAACACGTTATTTGAACTCCTCAAAACGTAAAATGATTGCCCTTAATCGAATAGAAAACTTTCTTAGTGTTTGTACAATTTGGTGCAAAATTACGTAGTAAAAGATTCGATCCAAATCATCTCAAAAACAAGTTACTTGGGCTCCTCAGAGAGTTATAAGATTGTTTTGAATCGAAAAACAAACTTTCTTAGTGTTTGTAAAATTTGGTGAAAAGTTACGTAGTGAAAGATACGATACAAACGATCTAAAAACACGTTATTTGAACTCCTCAAAACGTAAAACGATTGTTCTTAATCGAATAGAAAACTTTCTTAGTGTTTGTACAATTTGGTGCAAAATCACGTAGTAAAAGATTCGATTCAAATCATCTCAAAAACAAGTTACTTGGGCTCCTCAGAGAGTTAAAAGATTCTTATGAATCGAAAAACGAACTTTCTTAGTGTTTGTAAAATTTGGTGAAAAGTTACGTAGTGAAAGATACGATACAAACGATCTAAAAACACGTTATTTGAACTCCTCAAAACGTAAAACGATTGTTCTTAATCGAATAGAAAACTTTCTTAGTGTTTGTACAATTTGGTGCAAAATCACGTAGTAAAAGATTCGATTCAAATCATCTCAAAAACAAGTTACTTGGGCTCCTCAGAGAATTAAAAGATTCTTATCAATCGAAAAACAAACTATCTTAGTGTTTGTAAAATTTGGTGAAAAGTTACGTAGTGAAAGATACGATACAAATGATCTAAAAACACAGTATATGAACTCCTCAAAATGTAAAAAGTTTGCTATGAATCGAATATAAAACTTTCTATGTGTTTGTACAATTTGGTGTAAAATTACGTAGTAAAAGATTCGATCCAAACTATCTCAAAAACAAGTTATTTGGGCTCCTCAGAGAGTTAAAAGATTCTTATGAATCGAAAAACAAACTTTCTTAGTGTTTGTAAAATTTGGTGAAAAGTTACATAGTGAAAGATACGATACAAACGATCTAAAAACACGTTATTTGAACTCCTCAAAACGTAAAACGATTGTTCTTAATCGAATAGAAAACTTTCTTAGTGTTTGTACAATTTGGTGCAAAAATCACGTAGTAAAAGATTCGATTCAAATCATCTCAAAAACAAGTTACTTGCGCTCCTCAGAGAGTTATAAGATTGTTATGAATCGAAAAACAAACTTTCTCAGTGTTTGTAAAATTTGGTAAAAAGTTACGTAGTGAAAGATACGATACAAACTATCTAAAAACACGTAATTTGAACTCAAAACGTAAAACGGTTGCTCTTAATCGAATAAAAAACTTTCTTAGTGTTTGTACACTTTGGTGCAAAATTACGTAGTAAAATATTCGATCCAAACCATCTCAAAAACAAGTTATTTGGGCTCCTCAGAGAGTAATAAGATTGTTTTGAATTGAAAAACAATCATTCTTAGTGTGTGTAAAATTTGTTGAAAAGTTACGTAGTGAAAGATACGATACAAACGATATAAAAACACGTTATTTGAACTCCTCAAAACGTAAAAAGATTGCTATGAATCGAATATAATACTTTCTTAGTGTTTGTACAATTTGGTGAAAAGTTACGTAGCAAAACATTCGATCGAAAACATCTCAAAACACGTTATTTGGACTCCTCCTAGCGTTAGAAGAATTGTATGAATCGAGAAAGAAACTTTCTTAGTGTTTGTAAAATTTGGTGAAAAGTTATGTGGTAAAAGATACGATACAAATGATCTAAAAACACACTATTTGAACTCCTCAAAACGTAAAAAGGTTGCTATGAATCGAATATAAAACATTCTTAGTTTTTGTACAATTTGGTGTAAAACTACATAGTAAAATATTCGATCCAAACCATCTCAAAAACAAGTTATTTGGGCTCCTCAAGGAGTTAAAAGATTGTTATGAATTGAAAAACAAACTTTCTTAGTGTTTGTAAAATTTGGTGTAAAATTACGTAGTAAAAGATTCGATCCAAACCATCTCAAAAACAAGTTATTTGGGCTCCTCAGAGAGTTAAAAGATTGTTATGAATCGAAAAACAAACTTTTTTAGTGTTTGTAAAATTTGGTGAAAAGTTACGTAGTGAAAGATACGATACAAAAGATCTAAAAACACGTTATTTGAACTCCTCAAAACGTAAAAAGGTTGCTATGAATCGAATAGAAAACTTTCTTTGTGTTTGTACAATTTGGTGCAAAATTACGAAGTAAAAGATTCGATCCAAACCACCTCAAAAACAAGTTATTAGGGCTCCTCAGAGAGTTATAAGATTGTTTTGAATCGAAAAACTAACTTTCTTAGTGTTTGTAAAATTTGGTGAAAAGTTACGTAGTGAAAGATACGATATGAACGATCTAAAAACACGTTATTTGAACTCCTCAAAACGTAAAACGATTGCTCTTAATCTAATAGAAAACTTTCTTAGTGTTTGTACAATTTGGTGCAAAATTACGCAGTAAAAGGTTCGATCCAAATCATCTCAAAACAAGTTACTTGGGCTCCTCAGAGAATTATAAGATTGTTTTGAATCGAAAAACAAACTTTCTTAGTGTTTGTAAAATTTGGTGAAAAGTTACATAGTGAAAGATACGATACAAACGATCTAAAAACACGTTATTTGAACTCCTCAAAACGTAAAAATATTGCTATAAATCGAATAGAATACTCTCTTAGTGTTTGTACAATTTGGTGAAAAGTTACGTAGTAAAACATTCGATCCAAGCCATCTCAAAACACGTTATTTGGACTCATCATAGCGTTAGAAGGATTGTATGAATCGAAAAACAAACTTTCTTTGTGTTTGCAACATTTGGTGAAAAGTTACGTAGTGAAAGATACGATACTAAAGATCCAAAAACACGTTATTTGAACTCCTCTAAACGTAAAAAGATTGCTATGAATCGAATAGAAAACTTTCTTAGTGTTTGTACAACTTGGTGCAAAATTACGTAGTAAAAGATTCGATCCAAATCATTTCAAAAACAAGTTACTTGGGCTACTCAGAGAGTTATAAAATTGTTATGATTCGAAAAACGAACTTTCTTAGTGTTTGTAAAATTTGGTGAAAACTTACGTAGTGAAAGATACGATACAAACGATCTAAAACGTAAAATGATCCAAAAACACGTTATTTGAACTCCTCAAAACGTAAAATGATTGCTATGAATCGAATATAAAACTTTCTTAGTGTTTATACAATTTGGTACAAAATTACGTAGTAAAATATTCGATCCAAACCATCTCAAAAACAAGTTATTTGGGCTCCTCAGAGAGTTAGAAGATTGTTATTAACCAAAAAACAAAGTTTCTTAGTGTTTGTAAAATACGGTTAAAAGTTACGTAGTGAAAGATACGAGCACAAACGATCTCAAAACACGTTATTTGAACTCCTCAAAACGTAAAACGATTGTTCTTAACCGAATCGAAAACATTCTTAGTGTTTGCACAATTTGGTGAAAAATTATGTAATAAAAGATTCGATCCAAACCATCTCAAAAACAAGTTGTTTGGGATCCTCAGAGAGTTAAAAGATTGTTATGAATCAAAAAACAAACTTTCTTAGTGTTTGTAAAATTTTGTGAAAAGTTACGTAGAGAAAGATACGATACAAACGATCTAAAAACACGTTATTTGAACAGCCCAAAACGTAAAAAGATTTTTATGATTCGAATAGAAAACTTTCTTAGTGTTTGTACAATTTGGTGCAAAATTACGTAGTAAAAATTCGATCCAAACCATCTCAAAAACAAGTTATTTGGGCTCCTCAGAGAGTTATAAGATTGTTATGAATCGAAAAACAAACTTTCTTAGTGTTTGTAAAATTTGGTGAAAAGTTACGAAGTGAAAGATACGATACAAACGATCTAAAAACACGTTATTTGAACTCCTCAAAACGTAAAACGATTGCTGTTAATCGAATAGAAAACTTTCTTAGTGTTTGTACAATTTGGTGCAAAATTACGTAGTAAAAGATTCGATCCAAACCATCTCAAAAAGAAATTATTTGGGCTCCTCAGAGAGTAATAAGATTGTTTTGAATTGAAAAACAATCATTCTTAGTGTTTGTAAAATTTGGTGAAAAGTTACGTAGTGAAAGATACGATACAAACGATCTCAAAACACGTTATTTGCACTCCTCTAAACGTAATAGATTGCTATGGATCGAATAGAAAACTTTCTTAGTGTTTGTCCAATTTGGTGCAAAATTACGTAGTAAAAGATTCGATTCAAATCACCTCAAAAACAAGTTACTTGGGCTCCTCAGAGAGTTATAAGATTGTTATAAATCGAAAAACAAACTTTCTTAGTGTTTGCAAAATTTCGTGAAAAGTTTCATAGTGAAAGATACGATACAAACGATCTAAAAACACATTATTTGAACTCCTCAAAACGTAAAAAGATTACTATGAGTCGAGTAGAAAACTTTCTTAGTGTTTGTACAATTTGGTGAAAAGTCACGTAGTAAATCATTAGGTCCAAACCACCACAAAACACGTTATTTGAACTCCTTGTATCGTTAAAAGAATTGTATGAATCGAAAAACAAACTTTTCTTAGTGTTTGTAAAATTTGGTGAAAAGTTACGTAGTGAAATACGATACAAACGATCTAAAAACACGTTATTTGAACTCCTCAAAACGTAAAATGATTGCCCTTAATCGAATAGAAAACTTTCTTAGTGTTTGTACAATTTGGTGCAAAATTACGTAGTAAAAGATTCGATCCAAATCATCTCAAAAACAAGTTACTTGGGCTCCTCAGAGAGTTATAAGATTGTTTTGAATCGAAAAACAAACTTTCTTAGTGTTTGTAAAATTTGGTGAAAAGTTACGTAGTGAAAGATACGATACAAACGATCTAAAAACACGTTATTTGAACTCCTCAAAACGTAAAACGATTGTTCTTAATCGAATAGAAAACTTTCTTAGTGTTTGTACAATTTGGTGCAAAATCACGTAGTAAAAGATTCGATTCAAATCATCTCAAAAACAAGTTACTTGGGCTCCTCAGAGAGTTAAAAGATTCTTATGAATCGAAAAACAAACTTTCTTAGTGTTTGTAAAATTTGGTGAAAAGTTACGTAGTGAAAGATACGATACAAACGATCTAAAAACACGTTATTTGAACTCCTCAAAACGTAAAACGATTGTTCTTAATCAAATAGAAAACTTTCTTAGTGTTTGTACAATTTGGTGCAAAATCACGTAGTAAAAGATTCGATTCAAATCATCTCAAAAACAAGTTACTTGGGCTCCTCAGAGAATTAAAAGATTCTTATCAATCGAAAAACAAACTATCTTAGTGTTTGTAAAATTTGGTGAAAAGTTACGTAGTGAAAGATACGATACAAATGATCTAAAAACACAGTATATGAACTCCTCAAAATGTAAAAAGTTTGCTATGAATCGAATATAAAACTTTCTATGTGTTTGTACAATTTGGTGTAAAATTACGTAGTAAAAGATTCGATCCAAACTATCTCAAAAACAAGTTATTTGGGCTCCTCAGAGAGTTAAAAGATTCTTATGAATCGAAAAACAAACTTTCTTAGTGTTTGTAAAATTTGGTGAAAAGTTACATAGTGAAAGATACGATACAAACGATCTAAAAACACGTTATTTGAACTCCTCAAAACGTAAAACGATTGTTCTTAATCGAATAGAAAACTTTCTTAGTGTTTGTACAATTTGGTGCAAAAATCACGTAGTAAAAGATTCGATTCAAATCATCTCAAAAACAAGTTACTTGCGCTCCTCAGAGAGTTATAAGATTGTTATGAATCGAAAAACAAACTTTCTCAGTGTTTGTAAAATTTGGTAAAAAGTTACGTAGTGAAAGATACGATACAAACTATCTAAAAACACGTAATTTGAACTCCTCAAAACGTAAAACGGTTGCTCTTAATCGAATAAAAAACTTTCTTAGTGTTTGTACACTTTGGTGCAAAATTACGTAGTAAAATATTCGATCCAAACCATCTCAAAAACAAGTTATTTGGGCTCCTCAGAGAGTAATAAGATTGTTTTGAATTGAAAAACAATCATTCTTAGTGTGTGTAAAATTTGTTGAAAAGTTACGTAGTGAAAGATACGATACAAACGATATAAAAACACGTTATTTGAACTCCTCAAAACGTAAAAAGATTGCTATGAATCGAATATAATACTTTCTTAGTGTTTGTACAATTTGGTGAAAAGTTACGTAGCAAAACATTCGATCGAAAACATCTCAAAACACGTTATTTGGACTCCTCCTAGCGTTAGAAGAATTGTATGAATCGAGAAAGAAACTTTCTTAGTGTTTGTAAAATTTGGTGAAAAGTTATGTGGTAAAAGATACGATACAAATGATCTAAAAACACACTATTTGAACTCCTCAAAACGTAAAAAGGTTGCTATGAATCGAATATAAAACATTCTTAGTTTTTGTACAATTTGGTGTAAAACTACATAGTAAAATATTCGATCCAAACCATCTCAAAAACAAGTTATTTGGGCTCCTCAAGGAGTTAAAAGATTGTTATGAATTGAAAAACAAACTTTCTTAGTGTTTGTAAAATTTGGTGTAAAATTACGTAGTAAAAGATTCGATCCAAACCATCTCAAAAACAAGTTATTTGGGCTCCTCAGAGAGTTAAAAGATTGTTATGAATCGAAAAACAAACTTTTTTAGTGTTTGTAAAATTTGGTGAAAAGTTACGTAGTGAAAGATACGATACAAAAGATCTAAAAACACGTTATTTGAACTCCTCAAAACGTAAAAAGGTTGCTATGAATCGAATAGAAAACTTTCTTTGTGTTTGTACAATTTGGTGCAAAATTACGAAGTAAAAGATTCGATCCAAACCACCTCAAAAACAAGTTATTAGGGCTCCTCAGAGAGTTATAAGATTGTTTTGAATCGAAAAACTAACTTTCTTAGTGTTTGTAAAATTTGGTGAAAAGTTACGTAGTGAAAGATACGATATGAACGATCTAAAAACACGTTATTTGAACTCCTCAAAACGTAAAACGATTGCTCTTAATCTAATAGAAAACTTTCTTAGTGTTTGTACAATTTGGTGCAAAATTACGCAGTAAAAGGTTCGATCCAAATCATCTCAAAACAAGTTACTTGGGCTCCTCAGAGAATTATAAGATTGTTTTGAATCGAAAAACAAACTTTCTTAGTGTTTGTAAAATTTGGTGAAAAGTTACATAGTGAAAGATACGATACAAACGATCTAAAAACACGTTATTTGAACTCCTCAAAACGTAAAAATATTGCTATAAATCGAATAGAATACTTTCTTAGTGTTTGTACAATTTGGTGAAAAGTTACGTAGTAAAACATTCGATCCAAGCCATCTCAAAACACGTTATTTGGACTCATCATAGCGTTAGAAGGATTGTATGAATCGAAAAACAAACTTTCTTTGTGTTTGCAACATTTGGTGAAAAGTTACGTAGTGAAAGATACGATACTAAAGATCCAAAAACACGTTATTTGAACTCCTCTAAACGTAAAAAGATTGCTATGAATCGAATAGAAAACTTTCTTAGTGTTTGTACAATTTGGTGCAAAATTACGTAGTAAAAGATTCGATCCAAATCATTTCAAAAACAAGTTACTTGGGCTACTCAGAGAGTTATAAAATTGTTATGATTCGAAAAACGAACTTTCTTAGTGTTTGTAAAATTTGGTGAAAACTTACGTAGTGAAAGATACGATACAAACGATCTAAAACGTAAAATGATCCAAAAACACGTTATTTGAACTCCTCAAAACGTAAAATGATTGCTATGAATCGAATATAAAACTTTCTTAGTGTTTATACAATTTGGTACAAAATTACGTAGTAAAATATTCGATCCAAACCATCTCAAAAACAAGTTATTTGGGCTCCTCAGAGAGTTAGAAGATTGTTATTAACCAAAAAACAAAGTTTCTTAGTGTTTGTAAAATACGGTTAAAAGTTACGTAGTGAAAGATACGAGCACAAACGATCTCAAAACACGTTATTTGAACTCCTCAAAACGTAAAACGATTGTTCTTAACCGAATCGAAAACATTCTTAGTGTTTGCACAATTTGGTGAAAAATTATGTAATAAAAGATTCGATCCAAACCATCTCAAAAACAAGTTGTTTGGGATCCTCAGAGAGTTAAAAGATTGTTATGAATCAAAAAACAAACTTTCTTAGTGTTTGTAAAATTTTGTGAAAAGTTACGTAGAGAAAGATACGATACAAACGATCTAAAAACACGTTATTTGAACAGCCCAAAACGTAAAAAGATTTTTATGATTCGAATAGAAAACTTTCTTAGTGTTTGTACAATTTGGTGCAAAATTACGTAGTAAAAATTCGATCCAAACCATCTCAAAAACAAGTTATTTGGGCTCCTCAGAGAGTTATAAGATTGTTATGAATCGAAAAACAAACTTTCTTAGTGTTTGTAAAATTTGGTGAAAAGTTACGAAGTGAAAGATACGATACAAACGATCTAAAAACACGTTATTTGAACTCCTCAAAACGTAAAACGATTGCTGTTAATCGAATAGAAAACTTTCTTAGTGTTTGTACAATTTGGTGCAAAATTACGTAGTAAAAGATTCGATCCAAACCATCTCAAAAAGAAATTATTTGGGCTCCTCAGAGAGTAATAAGATTGTTTTGAATTGAAAAACAATCATTCTTAGTGTTTGTAAAATTTGGTGAAAAGTTACGTAGTGAAAGATACGATACAAACGATCTCAAAACACGTTATTTGCACTCCTCTAAACGTAATAGATTGCTATGGATCGAATAGAAAACTTTCTTAGTGTTTGTCCAATTTGGTGCAAAATTACGTAGTAAAAGATTCGATTCAAATCACCTCAAAAACAAGTTACTTGGGCTCCTCAGAGAGTTATAAGATTGTTATAAATCGAAAAACAAACTTTCTTAGTGTTTGCAAAATTTCGTGAAAAGTTTCATAGTGAAAGATACGATACAAACGATCTAAAAACACATTATTTGAACTCCTCAAAACGTAAAAAGATTACTATGAGTCGAGTAGAAAACTTTCTTAGTGTTTGTACAATTTGGTGAAAAGTCACGTAGTAAATCATTAGGTCCAAACCACCACAAAACACGTTATTTGAACTCCTTGTATCGTTAAAAGAATTGTATGAATCGAAAAACAAACTTTTCTTAGTGTTTGTAAAATTTGGTGAAAAGTTACGTAGTGAAATACGATACAAACGATCTAAAAACACGTTATTTGAACTCCTCAAAACGTAAAATGATTGCCCTTAATCGAATAGAAAACTTTCTTAGTGTTTGTACAATTTGGTGCAAAATTACGTAGTAAAAGATTCGATCCAAATCATCTCAAAAACAAGTTACTTGGGCTCCTCAGAGAGTTATAAGATTGTTTTGAATCGAAAAACAAACTTTCTTAGTGTTTGTAAAATTTGGTGAAAAGTTACGTAGTGAAAGATACGATACAAACGATCTAAAAACACGTTATTTGAACTCCTCAAAACGTAAAACGATTGTTCTTAATCGAATAGAAAACTTTCTTAGTGTTTGTACAATTTGGTGCAAAATCACGTAGTAAAAGATTCGATTCAAATCATCTCAAAAACAAGTTACTTGGGCTCCTCAGAGAATTAAAAGATTCTTATCAATCGAAAAACAAACTATCTTAGTGTTTGTAAAATTTGGTGAAAAGTTACGTAGTGAAAGATACGATACAAATGATCTAAAAACACAGTATATGAACTCCTCAAAATGTAAAAAGTTTGCTATGAATCGAATATAAAACTTTCTATGTGTTTGTACAATTTGGTGTAAAATTACGTAGTAAAAGATTCGATCCAAACTATCTCAAAAACAAGTTATTTGGGCTCCTCAGAGAGTTAAAAGATTCTTATGAATCGAAAAACAAACTTCTTAGTGTTTGTAAAATTTGGTGAAAAGTTACATAGTGAAAGATACGATACAAACGATCTAAAAACACGTTATTTGAACTCCTCAAAACGTAAAACGATTGTTCTTAATCGAATAGAAAACTTTCTTAGTGTTTGTACAATTTGGTGCAAAAATCACGTAGTAAAAGATTCGATTCAAATCATCTCAAAAACAAGTTACTTGCGCTCCTCAGAGAGTTATAAGATTGTTATGAATCGAAAAACAAACTTTCTCAGTGTTTGTAAAATTTGGTAAAAAGTTACGTAGTGAAAGATACGATACAAACTATCTAAAAACACGTAATTTGAACTCCTCAAAACGTAAAACGGTTGCTCTTAATCGAATAAAAAACTTTCTTAGTGTTTGTACACTTTGGTGCAAAATTACGTAGTAAAATATTCGATCCAAACCATCTCAAAAACAAGTTATTTGGGCTCCTCAGAGAGTAATAAGATTGTTTTGAATTGAAAAACAATCATTCTTAGTGTGTGTAAAATTTGTTGAAAAGTTACGTAGTGAAAGATACGATACAAACGATATAAAAACACGTTATTTGAACTCCTCAAAACGTAAAAAGATTGCTATGAATCGAATATAATACTTTCTTAGTGTTTGTACAATTTGGTGAAAAGTTACGTAGCAAAACATTCGATCGAAAACATCTCAAAACACGTTATTTGGACTCCTCCTAGCGTTAGAAGAATTGTATGAATCGAGAAAGAAACTTTCTTAGTGTTTGTAAAATTTGGTGAAAAGTTATGTGGTAAAAGATACGATACAAATGATCTAAAAACACACTATTTGAACTCCTCAAAACGTAAAAAGGTTGCTATGAATCGAATATAAAACATTCTTAGTTTTTGTACAATTTGGTGTAAAACTACATAGTAAAATATTCGATCCAAACCATCTCAAAAACAAGTTATTTGGGCTCCTCAAGGAGTTAAAAGATTGTTATGAATTGAAAAACAAACTTTCTTAGTGTTTGTAAAATTTGGTGTAAAATTACGTAGTAAAAGATTCGATCCAAACCATCTCAAAAACAAGTTATTTGGGCTCCTCAGAGAGTTAAAAGATTGTTATGAATCGAAAAACAAACTTTTTTAGTGTTTGTAAAATTTGGTGAAAAGTTACGTAGTGAAAGATACGATACAAAAGATCTAAAAACACGTTATTTGAACTCCTCAAAACGTAAAAAGGTTGCTATGAATCGAATAGAAAACTTTCTTTGTGTTTGTACAATTTGGTGCAAAATTACGAAGTAAAAGATTCGATCCAAACCACCTCAAAAACAAGTTATTAGGGCTCCTCAGAGAGTTATAAGATTGTTTTGAATCGAAAAACTAACTTTCTTAGTGTTTGTAAAATTTGGTGAAAAGTTACGTAGTGAAAGATACGATATGAACGATCTAAAAACACGTTATTTGAACTCCTCAAAACGTAAAACGATTGCTCTTAATCTAATAGAAAACTTTCTTAGTGTTTGTACAATTTGGTGCAAAATTACGCAGTAAAAGGTTCGATCCAAATCATCTCAAAACAAGTTACTTGGGCTCCTCAGAGAATTATAAGATTGTTTTGAATCGAAAAACAAACTTTCTTAGTGTTTGTAAAATTTGGTGAAAAGTTACATAGTGAAAGATACGATACAAACGATCTAAAAACACGTTATTTGAACTCCTCAAAACGTAAAAATATTGCTATAAATCGAATAGAATACTTTCTTAGTGTTTGTACAATTTGGTGAAAAGTTACGTAGTAAAACATTCGATCCAAGCCATCTCAAAACACGTTATTTGGACTCATCATAGCGTTAGAAGGATTGTATGAATCGAAAAACAAACTTTCTTTGTGTTTGCAACATTTGGTGAAAAGTTACGTAGTGAAAGATACGATACTAAAGATCCAAAAACACGTTATTTGAACTCCTCTAAACGTAAAAAGATTGCTATGAATCGAATAGAAAACTTTCTTAGTGTTTGTACAATTTGGTGCAAAATTACGTAGTAAAAGATTCGATCCAAATCATTTCAAAAACAAGTTACTTGGGCTACTCAGAGAGTTATAAAATTGTTATGATTCGAAAAACGAACTTTCTTAGTGTTTGTAAAATTTGGTGAAAACTTACGTAGTGAAAGATACGATACAAACGATCTAAAACGTAAAATGATCCAAAAACACGTTATTTGAACTCCTCAAAACGTAAAATGATTGCTATGAATCGAATATAAAACTTTCTTAGTGTTTATACAATTTGGTACAAAATTACGTAGTAAAATATTCGATCCAAACCATCTCAAAAACAAGTTATTTGGGCTCCTCAGAGAGTTAGAAGATTGTTATTAACCAAAAAACAAAGTTTCTTAGTGTTTGTAAAATACGGTTAAAAGTTACGTAGTGAAAGATACGAGCACAAACGATCTCAAAACACGTTATTTGAACTCCTCAAAACGTAAAACGATTGTTCTTAACCGAATCGAAAACATTCTTAGTGTTTGCACAATTTGGTGAAAAATTATGTAATAAAAGATTCGATCCAAACCATCTCAAAAACAAGTTGTTTGGGATCCTCAGAGAGTTAAAAGATTGTTATGAATCAAAAAACAAACTTTCTTAGTGTTTGTAAAATTTTGTGAAAAGTTACGTAGAGAAAGATACGATACAAACGATCTAAAAACACGTTATTTGAACAGCCCAAAACGTAAAAAGATTTTTATGATTCGAATAGAAAACTTTCTTAGTGTTTGTACAATTTGGTGCAAAATTACGTAGTAAAAGATTCGATCCAAACCATCTCAAAAACAAGTTATTTGGGCTCCTCAGAGAGTTATAAGATTGTTTCGAATCGAAAAACAAACTTTCTTAGTGTTTGTAAAATTTGGTGAAAAGTTACATAGTGAAAGATATACAAACGATCTAAAAACACATCATTTGATCTGTCAAAACGTTAAAAGATTGCTATGAGTCGAATAGAAAACTTTCTTAGTGTTTGTACAATTTGGAGCAAAATTACGTAGTAAAAGATTCGGTACAAACCATGTCAAAAACAAGTTATTTTGGCTCCTCAGAGAGATATAAGATTGTTATGAATCGAAAAACAAACTTTCTTAGTGTTTGTAAAATTTGGTGAAAAGTTACGTAGTGAAAGATACGATACAAACGATCTCAAAACACGTTATTTGCACTCCTCTAAACGTAATAGATTGCTATGGATCGAATAGAAAACTTTCTTAGTGTTTGTCCAATTTGGTGCAAAATTACGTAGTAAAAGATTCGATTCAAATCATCTCAAAAACAAGTTACTTGGGCTCCTCAGAGAGTTATAAGATTGTTATAAATCGAAAAACAAACTTTCTTAGTGTTTGCAAAATTTCGTGAAAAGTTTCGTAGTGAAAGATACGATACAAACGATCTAAAAACACATTATTTGAACTCCTCAAAACGTAAAAAGATTACTATGAGTCGAGTAGAAAACTTTCTTAGTGTTTGTACAATTTGGTGAAAAGTCACGTAGTAAATCATTAGGTCCAAACCACCACAAAACACGTTATTTGAACTCCTTGTATCGTTAAAAGAATTGTATGAATCGAAAAACAAACTTTTCTTAGTGTTTGTAAAATTTGGTGAAAAGTTACGTAGTGAAAGATACGATACAAACGATCTAAAAACACGTCATTTGAACTCCTCAAAACGTAAAATGATTGCCCTTAATCGAATAGAAAACTTTCTTAGTGTTTGTACAATTTGGTGCAAAATTACGTAGTAAAAGATTCGATCCAAATCATCTCAAAAACAAGTTACTTGGGCTCCTCAGAGAGTTATAAGATTGTTTTGAATCGAAAAACAAACTTTCTTAGTGTTTGTAAAATTTGGTGAAAAGTTACGTAGTGAAAGATACGATACAAACGATCTAAAAACACGTTATTTGAACTCCTCAAAACGTAAAACGATTGTTCTTAATCGAATAGAAAACTTTCTTAGTGTTTGTACAATTTGGTGCAAAATCACGTAGTAAAAGATTCGATTCAAATCATCTCAAAAACAAGTTACTTGGGCTCCTCAGAGAGTTAAAAGATTCTTATGAATCGAAAAACAAACTTTCTTAGTGTTTGTAAAATTTGGTGAAAAGTTACGTAGTGAAAGATACGATACAAACGATCTAAAAACACGTTATTTGAACTCCTCAAAACGTAAAACGATTGTTCTTAATCGAATAGAAAACTTTCTTAGTGTTTGTACAATTTGGTGCAAAATCACGTAGTAAAAGATTCGATTCAAATCATCTCAAAAACAAGTTACTTGGGCTCCTCAGAGAATTAAAAGATTCTTATCAATCGAAAAACAAACTATCTTAGTGTTTGTAAAATTTGGTGAAAAGTTACGTAGTGAAAGATACGATACAAATGATCTAAAAACACAGTATATGAACTCCTCAAAATGTAAAAAGTTTGCTATGAATCGAATATAAAACTTTCTATGTGTTTGTACAATTTGGTGTAAAATTACGTAGTAAAAGATTCGATCCAAACTATCTCAAAAACAAGTTATTTGGGCTCCTCAGAGAGTTAAAAGATTCTTATGAATCGAAAAACAAACTTTCTTAGTGTTTGTAAAATTTGGTGAAAAGTTACATAGTGAATGATACGATACAAACGATCTAAAAACACGTTATTTGAACTCCTCAAAACGTAAAACGATTGTTCTTAATCGAATAGAAAACTTTCTTAGTGTTTGTACAATTTGGTGCAAAAATCACGTAGTAAAAGATTCGATTCAAATCATCTCAAAAACAAGTTACTTGCGCTCCTCAGAGAGTTATAAGATTGTTATGAATCGAAAAACAAACTTTCTCAGTGTTTGTAAAATTTGGTAAAAAGTTACGTAGTGAAAGATACGATACAAACTATCTAAAAACACGTAATTTGAACTCAAAACGTAAAACGGTTGCTCTTAATCGAATAAAAAACTTTCTTAGTGTTTGTACACTTTGGTGCAAAATTACGTAGTAAAATATTCGATCCAAACCATCTCAAAAACAAGTTATTTGGGCTCCTCAGAGAGTAATAAGATTGTTTTGAATTGAAAAACAATCATTCTTAGTGTGTGTAAAATTTGTTGAAAAGTTACGTAGTGAAAGATACGATACAAACGATATAAAAACACGTTATTTGAACTCCTCAAAACGTAAAAAGATTGCTATGAATCGAATATAATACTTTCTTAGTGTTTGTACAATTTGGTGAAAAGTTACGTAGCAAAACATTCGATCGAAAACATCTCAAAACACGTTATTTGGACTCCTCCTAGCGTTAGAAGAATTGTATGAATCGAGAAAGAAACTTTCTTAGTGTTTGTAAAATTTGGTGAAAAGTTATGTGGTAAAAGATACGATACAAATGATCTAAAAACACACTATTTGAACTCCTCAAAACGTAAAAAGGTTGCTATGAATCGAATATAAAACATTCTTAGTTTTTGTACAATTTGGTGTAAAACTACATAGTAAAATATTCGATCCAAACCATCTCAAAAACAAGTTATTTGGGCTCCTCAAGGAGTTAAAAGATTGTTATGAATTGAAAAACAAACTTTCTTAGTGTTTGTAAAATTTGGTGTAAAATTACGTAGTAAAAGATTCGATCCAAACCATCTCAAAAACAAGTTATTTGGGCTCCTCAGAGAGTTAAAAGATTGTTATGAATCGAAAAACAAACTTTTTTTAGTGTTTGTAAAATTTGGTGAAAAGTTACGTAGTGAAAGATACGATACAAAAGATCTAAAAACACGTTATTTGAACTCCTCAAAACGTAAAAAGGTTGCTATGAATCGAATAGAAAACTTTCTTTGTGTTTGTACAATTTGGTGCAAAATTACGAAGTAAAAGATTCGATCCAAACCACCTCAAAAACAAGTTATTAGGGCTCCTCAGAGAGTTATAAGATTGTTTTGAATCGAAAAACTAACTTTCTTAGTGTTTGTAAAATTTGGTGAAAAGTTACGTAGTGAAAGATACGATATGAACGATCTAAAAACACGTTATTTGAACTCCTCAAAACGTAAAACGATTGCTCTTAATCTAATAGAAAACTTTCTTAGTGTTTGTACAATTTGGTGCAAAATTACGCAGTAAAAGGTTCGATCCAAATCATCTCAAAACAAGTTACTTGGGCTCCTCAGAGAATTATAAGATTGTTTTGAATCGAAAAACAAACTTTCTTAGTGTTTGTAAAATTTGGTGAAAAGTTACATAGTGAAAGATACGATACAAACGATCTAAAAACACGTTATTTGAACTCCTCAAAACGTAAAAATATTGCTATAAATCGAATAGAATACTTTCTTAGTGTTTGTACAATTTGGTGAAAAGTTACGTAGTAAAACATTCGATCCAAGCCATCTCAAAACACGTTATTTGGACTCATCATAGCGTTAGAAGGATTGTATGAATCGAAAAACAAACTTTCTTTGTGTTTGCAACATTTGGTGAAAAGTTACGTAGTGAAAGATACGATACTAAAGATCCAAAAACACGTTATTTGAACTCCTCTAAACGTAAAAAGATTGCTATGAATCGAATAGAAAACTTTCTTAGTGTTTGTACAATTTGGTGCAAAATTACGTAGTAAAAGATTCGATCCAAATCATTTCAAAAACAAGTTACTTGGGCTACTCAGAGAGTTATAAAATTGTTATGATTCGAAAAACGAACTTTCTTAGTGTTTGTAAAATTTGGTGAAAACTTACGTAGTGAAAGATACGATACAAACGATCTAAAACGTAAAATGATCCAAAAACACGTTATTTGAACTCCTCAAAACGTAAAATGATTGCTATGAATCGAATATAAAACTTTCTTAGTGTTTATACAATTTGGTACAAAATTACGTAGTAAAATATTCGATCCAAACCATCTCAAAAACAAGTTATTTGGGCTCCTCAGAGAGTTAGAAGATTTTTATTAACCAAAAAACAAAGTTTCTTAGTGTTTGTAAAATACGGTTAAAAGTTACGTAGTGAAAGATACGAGCACAAACGATCTCAAAACACGTTATTTGAACTCCTCAAAACGTAAAACGATTGTTCTTAACCGAATCGAAAACATTCTTAGTGTTTGCACAATTTGGTGAAAAATTATGTAATAAAAGATTCGATCCAAACCATCTCAAAAACAAGTTGTTTGGGATCCTCAGAGAGTTAAAAGATTGTTATGAATCAAAAAACAAACTTTCTTAGTGTTTGTAAAATTTTGTGAAAAGTTACGTAGAGAAAGATACGATACAAACGATCTAAAAACACGTTATTTGAACAGCCCAAAACGTAAAAAGATTTTTATGATTCGAATAGAAAACTTTCTTAGTGTTTGTACAATTTGGTGCAAAATTACGTAGTAAAAGATTCGATCCAAACCATCTCAAAAACAAGTTATTTGGGCTCCTCAGAGAGTTATAAGATTGTTTCGAATCGAAAAACAAACTTTCTTAGTGTTTGTAAAATTTGGTGAAAAGTTACATAGTGAAAGATATACAAACGATCTAAAAACACATCATTTGATCTGTCAAAACGTTAAAAGATTGCTATGAGTCGAATAGAAAACTTTCTTAGTGTTTGTACAATTTGGAGCAAAATTACGTAGTAAAAGATTCGGTACAAACCATGTCAAAAACAAGTTATTTTGGCTCCTCAGAGAGATATAAGATTGTTATGAATCGAAAAACAAACTTTCTTAGTGTTTGTAAAATTTGGTGAAAAGTTACGTAGTGAAAGATACGATACAAACGATCTCAAAACACGTTATTTGCACTCCTCTAAACGTAATAGATTGCTATGGATCGAATAGAAAACTTTCTTAGTGTTTGTCCAATTTGGTGCAAAATTACGTAGTAAAAGATTCGATTCAAATCATCTCAAAAACAAGTTACTTGGGCTCCTCAGAGAGTTATAAGATTGTTATAAATCGAAAAACAAACTTTCTTAGTGTTTGCAAAATTTCGTGAAAAGTTTCGTAGTGAAAGATACGATACAAACGATCTAAAAACACATTATTTGAACTCCTCAAAACGTAAAAAGATTACTATGAGTCGAGTAGAAAACTTTCTTAGTGTTTGTACAATTTGGTGAAAAGTCACGTAGTAAATCATTAGGTCCAAACCACCACAAAACACGTTATTTGAACTCCTTGTATCGTTAAAAGAATTGTATGAATCGAAAAACAAACTTTTCTTAGTGTTTGTAAAATTTGGTGAAAAGTTACGTAGTGAAAGATACGATACAAAAGATCTAAAAACACGTCATTTGAACTCCTCAAAACGTAAAATGATTGCCCTTAATCGAATAGAAAACTTTCTTAGTGTTTGTACAATTTGGTGCAAAATTACGTAGTAAAAGATTCGATCCAAATCATCTCAAAAACAAGTTACTTGGGCTCCTCAGAGAGTTATAAGATTGTTTTGAATCGAAAAACAAACTTTCTTAGTGTTTGTAAAATTTGGTGAAAAGTTACGTAGTGAAAGATACGATACAAACGATCTAAAAACACGTTATTTGAACTCCTCAAAACGTAAAACGATTGTTCTTAATCGAATAGAAAACTTTCTTAGTGTTTGTACAATTTGGTGCAAAATCACGTAGTAAAAGATTCGATTCAAATCATCTCAAAAACAAGTTACTTGGGCTCCTCAGAGAGTTAAAAGATTCTTATGAATCGAAAAACAAACTTTCTTAGTGTTTGTAAAATTTGGTGAAAAGTTACGTAGTGAAAGATACGATACAAACGATCTAAAAACACGTTATTTGAACTCCTCAAAACGTAAAACGATTGTTCTTAATCGAATAGAAAACTTTCTTAGTGTTTGTACAATTTGGTGCAAAATCACGTAGTAAAAGATTCGATTCAAATCATCTCAAAAACAAGTTACTTGGGCTCCTCAGAGAATTAAAAGATTCTTATCAATCGAAAAACAAACTATCTTAGTGTTTGTAAAATTTGGTGAAAAGTTACGTAGTGAAAGATACGATACAAATGATCTAAAAACACAGTATATGAACTCCTCAAAATGTAAAAAGTTTGCTATGAATCGAATATAAAACTTTCTATGTGTTTGTACAATTTGGTGTAAAATTACGTAGTAAAAGATTCGATCCAAACTATCTCAAAAACAAGTTATTTGGGCTCCTCAGAGAGTTAAAAGATTCTTATGAATCGAAAAACAAACTTTCTTAGTGTTTGTAAAATTTTGTGAAAAGTTACATAGTGAAAGATACGATACAAACGATCTAAAAACACGTTATTTGAACTCGTCAAAACGTAAAACGATTGTTCTTAATCGAATAGAAAACTTTCTTAGTGTTTGTACAATTTGGTGCAAAAATCACGTAGTAAAAGATTCGATTCAAATCATCTCAAAAACAAGTTACTTGCGCTCCTCAGAGAGTTATAAGATTGTTATGAATCGAAAAACAAACTTTCTCAGTGTTTGTAAAATTTGGTAAAAAGTTACGTAGTGAAAGATACGATACAAACTATCTAAAAACACGTAATTTGAACTCCTCAAAACGTAAAACGGTTGCTCTTAATCGAATAAAAAACTTTCTTAGTGTTTGTACACTTTGGTGCAAAATTACGTAGTAAAATATTCGATCCAAACCATCTCAAAAACAAGTTATTTGTGCTCCTCAGAGAGTAATAAGATTGTTTTGAATTGAAAAACAATCATTCTTAGTGTGTGTAAAATTTGTTGAAAAGTTACGTAGTGAAAGATACGATACAAACGATATAAAAACACGTTATTTGAACTCCTCAAAACGTAAAAAGATTGCTATGAATCGAATATAATACTTTCTTAGTGTTTGTACAATTTGGTGAAAAGTTACGTAGCAAAACATTCGATCGAAAACATCTCAAAACACGTTATTTGGACTCCTCCTAGCGTTAGAAGAATTGTATGAATCGAGAAAGAAACTTTCTTAGTGTTTGTAAAATTTGGTGAAAAGTTATGTGGTAAAAGATACGATACAAATGATCTAAAAACACACTATTTGAACTCCTCAAAACGTAAAAAGGTTGCTATGAATCGAATATAAAACATTCTTAGTTTTTGTACAATTTGGTGTAAAACTACATAGTAAAATATTCGATCCAAACCATCTCAAAAACAAGTTATTTGGGCTCCTCAAGGAGTTAAAAGATTGTTATGAATTGAAAAACAAACTTTCTTAGTGTTTGTAAAATTTGGTGTAAAATTACGTAGTAAAAGATTCGATCCAAACCATCTCAAAAACAAGTTATTTGGGCTCCTCAGAGAGTTAAAAGATTGTTATGAATCGAAAAACAAACTTTTTTAGTGTTTGTAAAATTTGGTGAAAATTTACGTAGTGAAAGATACGATACAAAAGATCTAAAAACACGTTATTTGAACTCCTCAAAACGTAAAAAGGTTGCTATGAATCGAATAGAAAACTTTCTTTGTGTTTGTACAATTTGGTGCAAAATTACGAAGTAAAAGATTCGATCCAAACCACCTCAAAAACAAGTTATTAGGGCTCCTCAGAGAGTTATAAGATTGTTTTGAATCGAAAAACTAACTTTCTTATTGTTTGAAAAATTTGGTGAAAAGTTACGTAGTGAAAGATACGATATGAACGATCTAAAAACACGTTATTTGAACTCCTCAAAACGTAAAACGATTGCTCTTAATCTAATAGAAAACTTTCTTAGTGTTTGTACAATTTGGTGCAAAATTACGCAGTAAAAGGTTCGATCCAAATCATCTCAAAACAAGTTACTTGGGCTCCTCAGAGAATTATAAGATTGTTTTGAATCGAAAAACAAACTTTCTTAGTGTTTGTAAAATTTGGTGAAAAGTTACATAGTGAAAGATACGATACAAACGATCTAAAAACACGTTATTTGAACTCCTCAAAACGTAAAAATATTGCTATAAATCGAATAGAATACTTTCTTAGTGTTTGTACAATTTGGTGAAAAGTTACGTAGTAAAACATTCGATCCAAGCCATCTCAAAACACGTTATTTGGACTCATCATAGCGTTAGAAGGATTGTATGAATCGAAAAACAAACTTTCTTTGTGTTTGCAACATTTGGTGAAAAGTTACGTAGTGAAAGATACGATACTAAAGATCCAAAAACACGTTATTTGAACTCCTCTAAACGTAAAAAGATTGCTATGAATCGAATAGAAAACTTTCTTAGTGTTTGTACAATTTGGTGCAAAATTACGTAGTAAAAGATTCGATCCAAATCATTTCAAAAACAAGTTACTTGGGCTACTCAGAGAGTTATAAAATTGTTATGATTCGAAAAACGAACTTTCTTAGTGTTTGTAAAATTTGGTGAAAACTTACGTAGTAAAAGATACGATACAAACGATCTAAAACGTAAAATGATCCAAAAACACGTTATTTGAACTCCTCAAAACGTAAAATGATTGCTATGAATCGAATATAAAACTTTCTTAGTGTTTATACAATTTGGTACAAAATTACGTAGTAAAATATTCGATCCAAACCATCTCAAAAACAAGTTATTTGGGCTCCTCAGAGAGTTAGAAGATTGTTATTAACCAAAAAACAAAGTTTCTTAGTGTTTGTAAAATACGGTTAAAAGTTACGTAGTGAAAGATACGAGCACAAACGATCTCAAAACACGTTATTTGAACTCCTCAAAACGTAAAACGATTGTTCTTAACCGAATCGAAAACATTCTTAGTGTTTGCACAATTTGGTGAAAAATTATGTAATAAAAGATTCGATCCAAACCATCTCAAAAACAAGTTGTTTGGGATCCTCAGAGAGTTAAAAGATTGTTATGAATCAAAAAACAAACTTTCTTAGTGTTTGTAAAATTTTGTGAAAAGTTACGTAGAGAAAGATACGATACAAACGATCTAAAAACACGTTATTTGAACAGCCCAAAACGTAAAAAGATTTTTATGATTCGAATAGAAAACTTTCTTAGTGTTTGTACAATTTGGTGCAAAATTACGTAGTAAAAGATTCGATCCAAACCATCTCAAAACCAAGTTATTTGGGCTCCTCAGAGAGTTATAAGATTGTTTCGAATCGAAAAACAAACTTTCTTAGTGTTTGTAAAATTTGGTGAAAAGTTACATAGTGAAAGATATACAAACGATCTAAAAACACATCATTTGATCTGTCAAAACGTTAAAAGATTGCTATGAGTCGAATAGAAAACTTTCTTAGTGTTTGTACAATTTGGAGCAAAATTACGTAGTAAAAGATTCGGTACAAACCATGTCAAAAACAAGTTATTTTGGCTCCTCAGAGAGATATAAGATTGTTATGAATCGAAAAACAAACTTTCTTAGTGTTTGTAAAATTTGGTGAAAAGTTACGTAGTGAAAGATACGATACAAACGATCTAAAAATACGTTATTGGAACTTCTCAAAACTTAAAAAGATTGCTATGAATCGAATAGAAAAATTTCTTAGCGTTTGTACAATTTGGTGTAAAACTACGCAGTTAACGATTTGATCCAAACCATCTCAAAAACAAGTTATTTGGGCTCCTCGGAGAGTTAAAAGATTGCTATGAACCGAAAAACAAAGTTTCTTAGTGTTTGTAAAATTTGGTGAAATGTTACGTAGTGAAAGATACGATCACAAACGATCTCAAAACACGTTATTTGAACTCCTCAAAACGTATAAAGATTGCTATGAATCGAATAGAATACTTTCTTAGTGTTTGTACAATTTGATGCAAAATTACGTAGTAAAAGATTCGATCCAAACCATCTCAAAAACAGGTTATTTGGGCTCCTCGGAGAGTTATAAGATTGTTTCGAATCGAAAAACAAACTTTCTTAGTATTTGTAAAATTCGGTGAAAAGTTACGTAGTGAAAGATACGATACAAACGATCTAAAAACACATTATTTGAACTCCTCAAAACGTAAAAAGATTGCTATGAATCGAATAGAATACTTTCTTAGTGTTTGTACAATTTGGTGAAAAGTTACGTAGTAAAACATTCGATCCAAACCATCTAAAAACACGTTATTTGGACTCATCATAGCTTTAGAAGAATTGTATGAATCGAAAAACAAACTTTCTGAGTGTTTGTAAAATTTGGTGAAAAGTTATGTAGTAAAAGATACGATACAAATGATTTAAAAACACGTAATTTGAACTCCCAAAAACGTAAAAAGATTACTATGAATCGAATAGAAAAGTTTCTTAGTGTTTGTACATTTTGGAGCAAAATTACGTAGTAAAAGATTCGATCCAAACCTTGTCAAAAACAAGTTATTTTGGCTCCTCGGAGAGTTATAAGATTGTTATGAATCGAAAAACAAACTTTCCTAGTGTTTGCAACATTTGGTGAAAAGTTACGTAGTGAAAGATACGATACAAAAAATCCAAAAACACGTTATTTGAACTCCTCTAAACGTAAAACGATTGCTATGAATCGAATAGAAAACTTTCTTAGTGTTTGTACAATTTGGTGCAAAATTACGTAGTAAAAGATTCGATCCAAATCATCCCAAAAACAAGTTACTTGGGCTACTCAGAGAGTTATAAGATTGTTATGAATCGAAAAACAAACTTTCTTAGTGTTTGTAAAATTTGGTGAAAAGTTACGTAGTGAAAGATACGATACGAACGATCTAAAAACACATTATTTGAACTCCACAAAACGTAAAAAGATTGCTATCATCTAATAGAGAACTTTCCTAGTTTTTGTACGATTTGGTGAAAAGATACGTAGTAAAACATTCAATCCAAACCACATCAAAACACGTAATTTGGACTCCTCATAGCGTTAAAAGAATTGTTTGAATCGAAAAACAAACTTTCTTAGTGTTTGTAACATTTGGTGAAAAGTTATGTGGTAAAAGATACGATACAAATGATCTAAAACACACGTTATTTGAACTCCTCAAAACGTAAAATGATTGCTATGAATCGAATATAAAACTTTCTTAGTGTTTATACAATTTGGTATAAAATTACGTAGTAAAATATTCGATCCAAACCATCTCAAAAACAAGTTATTTGGGCTCCTCACAGAGTTAGAAGATTGTTATTAACCAAAAAACAAAGTTTCTTAGTGTTTGTAAAATTCGGTGAAAAGTTACGTAGTGAAAGATACAAGCACAAACGATCGCAAAACACGTTATTTGAACTCCTCAAAACGTAAAACGATTGTTCTTAACCGAATCGAAAACTTTCTAAGTGTTTGTATAATTTGGTGAAAAATAATGTAGTAAAAGATTCGATCCAAACCATCTCAAAAACAAGTTGTTTGGGATCCTCAGATAGTTAAAAGATAACATATTAATCAAAAAACAAACTTTCTTAGAGTTTGAAAAATTCTGTGAAAAGTTACGTAGAGAAAGATACAATACAAACGATCTAAAAACACGTTATTTGAACTGCCCAAAACGTAAAAAGATTTATATGAATCGAATAGAAAACTTTCTTAGTGTTTGTACAATTTGATGCAAAATTACGTAGTAAAAGATTCGATCCAAACCATCTCAAAAACAAGTTATTTGGGCTCCTCAGAGAGTCATA
Organism: Luzula sylvatica; assembly: GCA_946800325.1. Taxonomy (NCBI): domain Eukaryota; kingdom Viridiplantae; phylum Streptophyta; class Magnoliopsida; order Poales; family Juncaceae; genus Luzula; species Luzula sylvatica. Next base: position 2,842,174 of record OX326961.1, read on the forward strand.
AGATTGTTTCGAATCGAAAAACAAACTTTCTTAGTGTTTGTAAAATTTGGTGAAGAGTTACGTGCTAAAAGATATGATACAAACGATCTAAAAACAAGTTATTTAAACTCCTCAAAACGTAAAAAGATTGATATGAATCGAATACAATACTTTCTTTGTGTTTGTACAATTTGGTGAAAAGTTACGTAGTAAAACATTCGATCCAAGCCATCTCAAAACACGTTTTTTGAACTCCTCAAAACGTAAAAAGATTGCTATGAATCGAATAGGAAACTTTCTTAGTGTTTGTACAATTTGATGCAAAATAACGTAGTAAAAGAATCGATCCAAACCATCTCAAAAATAAGTTACTTGGGCTCCTCAGAGAATTATAAGATTGTTATGAATCGAAAAACAAACTTTCTTAGTGTTTGTAAAATTTGGTGAAAAGTAACATAGTGAAAGATACGATACAAACGATCTAAAAACGCGTTATTTGAACTCCTCGAAACGTAAAAAGATTTCGATGAATTGAACAGAAAACTTTTTTAGTGTTTGTACAATTTTGTGAAAAGTTACGTAGTAAAACATTCGGTCCAAACCATCTCAAAACACGTTATTTGGATTCCTCATAGCGTTAAAAGAATTGTATGAATTGAAAAACAAACTTTCTTAGTGTTTGAAAATTTTGGTGAAAAGTTATGTAGTGAAAGATACGATACAAACGATCTAAAAACACGTTATTTGAACTCCTCAAAACGTAAAAAGATTGCTATGAATCGAATAGAAACTTTCTTAGTGTTTGTATATTTTGGTGCAAAATTATGTAGTGAAAAATTCGATCCAGACCATCTCAAAAATAAGTTATCTGGGCTCCTAAGAGAGATAAGATTGTTTTGAATCGAAAAACATACTATCTTATTGTTTGTAAAATTTGGTGAAAAATTACATGCAAAAAGATACGATACAAACGATCTAAAAACAAGTTATTTGAACACCTCAAAACGTAAAAAGATTGCTATGAACCGAATAGAATACTTTCTTAGAGTTTGTACAATTTGGAGAAAAGTTACGTAGTAAAACATTCGATTCAAACCATCTCAAAACACGTTATTTGGACTCCTCATAGCCTTCAAAAAATTGTATGAATCGAAAAACAAACTTTCTTAGTGTTTGTAAAATTAGGTGAAAAGTTATGCAGTAAACGATACGATACAAACGATCTAAAAACAAGTTATTTGAAATCCTCAATACGTAAAAAAATTTCTATGAATCGAATAAAAAACTTTCTTAGTGTTTGTACAATTTGGTGCAAAATTACGTAGTAAAATATTCGATCCAAACCATCTTAAAAACAAGTTATTTGGGCTCCTCAGAGAGTTATAAGATTGTTATCAATCGAAAAACAAACTTTCTTAGTGTTTGTAAAATTTCGTGAAAAGTTACGTAGTGAAAGATACGATACAAACGATCTAAAACCACGTTATTTGAACTCCTCAAAACGTAAAAAGATTGCTATGAATTGAATATAAAACTTTCTTAGTGTTTGTACAATTTGGTGAGAATTTACGTAGTAAAACATTCGGTCCAAACCATCTGAAAACACGTTATTTGGACTCCTCATAACATTAAAAGAATTGTATGAATCGAAAAACAAACTTTCTAATTGTTTGTAAAATTTGGTGAAAAGTTATGTAGTAAAAGATACGATATAAATGATCTAAAAACACGTTATTTGAACTCTTCAAAACGTAAAAAAATTACTATGAATCGAATAGAAAACTTTCTTAGAGTTTATAGAATTTGGTGCAAAATTACGTTGTAAAAGATTCGATCCAAACCATCTCAAAAACAAGTTATTTGGGCTCCTCAGAGAGTTATAAGATTGTTTTGAATCGAAAAACAAAGTTTCTTAGTGTTTGTAAATTTTCATGAAAAGTTACGTAGTGAAAGATACAATACAAACGATCTAAAAATAAGTTATTTGAACTCCTCAGAATGTAAAAAGATTGCTATGAATCGAATAGAAAACTTTCTTAGTGCTTGTACACTTTGGTGCTAAATTACGTAGTAAAAGATTCGATCCAAACCATCTCAAAAACAAGTTATTTGGGCTCCTCAGAGAGTGATAAGATTGTTTTGAATCGAAAAACAAACTTTCTTAGTGTTTGTAAAATTTGGTGAAAATTTACGAGCTAAAAGATACGATAAAAACGATCTAAAAACAAGTTATTTGAACTCCTCAAAGTGTAAAAAGATTGCTATGAGTCGAATAAAAGACTTTCTTAGTGCTTGTACAATTTGGTGAAAAGTTACATGGTAAAACATTCGATCCAAATTATCTCAAAACACATTATTTGGACTCCTCATAGCGTTATAAGAATTGTTTGAATCGAAAAAAAAACTTTCTTACTGTTTGTAAAATTTGGTGAAATGTTATGTGGTAAAAGATACGATACAAATGATCCAAAAACACGTTATTTGAACTCCTCAAAACGTAGAAAGATTGCTATGAATCGAATAGAAACTTTCTTAGTATTTGTACATTTTGGTGCAAAATTATGTAGTGAAAGATTCGATCCAAACCATCTCAAAAACAAGTTATCTGGGCTCCTAAGAGAGATAAGATTGTTTTGAATCGAAAAACATAATTTCTTATTGTTTGTTAAATTTGGTCAAAAATTACATGCTAAAAGATACGATACAAACGATCTAAAAACAAGTTATTTGAACACCTCAAAACGTAAAAAGATTGCAATGAACCGAATAGAATACTTTCTTAGATTTTGTACAATTTGGTGAAAAGTTACGTAGTAAAACAGATTCAAACCATCTCAAAACACGTTATTTGGACTCCTCATAGCCTTAAAAGAATTGTATAAATCGAAAAACAAACTTTCTTAGTGTTTGTAAAATTTGGTGAAAAGTTATGTAGTAAAAGATACGATACAAAAGATTTAAAAACACGCTATTTGAAATCCTCAAAACGTAAAAAAATTTCTATGAATCGAATAGAAAACTTTCTTAGTGTTTGTACAATTTGGTGCAAAATTACGTAGTAAAATATTCGATCCAAACCATCTTAAAAACAAGTTATTTGGGCTCCTCAGAGAGTTATAAGATTGTTATGAATCGAAAAACAAACTTTCTTAGTGTTTGTAAAATTTCGTGAAAAGTTACGTAGTGAAAGATACGATACAAACGATCTAAAACCACGTTATTTCAACTCCTTAAAACGTAAAAAGATTGCTATGAATTGAATAGAAAACTTTCTTAGTTTTTGTACAATTTGGTGAGAATTTACGTAGTAAAACATTCGGTCCAAACCATCTGAAAACACGTTATTTGGACTCCTCATAACGATAAAAGAATTGTATGAATCGGAAAACAAACTTTCTTAGTGTTTGTAAAATTTGGCGAAAAGTTATGTAGTAAAAGATACGATATAAATGATCTAAAAACACTTTATTTGAACTCTTCAAAACGTAAAAAAAATTCTATGAATCGAATAGAAAACTTTCTTAGTGTTTATAGAATTTGGTCCAAAATTACGTAGTAAAAGATTCGATCCAAACCATCTCAAAAACAAGTTATTTGGGCTCCTCAGAGAGTTATAAGATTGTTTTGAATCGAAAAACAAACTTTCTTAGTGTTTGTAAATTTTGATGAAAAGTTACGTAGTGAAAGATACAATACAAACGATCTAAAAACAAGTTATTTGAACTCTTCAGAACGTAAAAAGATTGCTATGAATCGAATAGAAAACTTTCTTAGTGTTTGTACAGTTTGGTGCTAAATTACGTAGTAAAAGATTCGATCCAAAGCATCTCAAAAACAAGTTATTTGGGCTCCTCCGAGAGTGATAAGATTGTTTTGAATCGAAAAACAAACTTTCTTAGTGGTTGTAAAATTTGGTGAAAAGTTACGTGCTAAAAGATAAGATACAAACGATTTAAAAACAAGTTATTTGAACTCCTCAAAGTGTAAAAAAGATTCCTATGAATCGAATAGAATACTTTCTTAGTGTTTGTACAATTTGGTGAAAAGTTGCGTAGTAAAACACTCGATCCAAACCATCTCAAAACTCGTTATTTGGACTCCTCATAGCGTTAAAAGAATTGTATGTATCGAAAAAAAACTTTCTTGTGTTTGTAAAATTTGGTGAAAAGTTATGTAGTAAAAGATACGATACAAATGATCTAAAAACACGTTATTTGAACTCCTCAAAACGTAAAAAGATTGCTATGAATCGAATAGAAACTTTCTTAGTGTTTGTACAATTTGGTGCTAAATTACGTAGTAAAAGATTCGATCCAAACCATCTCAAAGACATGTTATTTGTGCTCCTCAGAGAGTTAAAAGATTGTTATGAGTCGAAAAACAAACTTTCTTAGTGTTTGCAAAATTTGGTGAAAATTACGTAGTGAATGATACGATCGCAAACGATCTCAAAACACGTTATTTGAACTCCTCAAAATGTAAGATGATTGCTCTGAATCGAATAGAAAATTTTCTTAGTGTTTGTACAATTTGGTGCAAAATTACGTAGTAAAAGATTCGATCCAAACCATCTCAAAAACATGTTATTTGGGCTCCTCAGAGAGTTATAAGATTGTTTTGAATCGAAAAACAAACTCTCTTAGTGTTTGTAAAATTTGGTGAAAAGTTACGTAGTGAAAGATACGATACAAACGACCTCAAACCACGTTATTTGAACTCCTCAAAAGGTAAAAACATTGATATGAATTGAATAGAAAATTTTCTTAGTGTTTGTACAATTAGGTGCAAAATTACGTAGTAAAAGATTCGATCCAAATTATCTCAAAAAGAAGTTATTTGGGCTCCTCGGAGAGTTATAAGATTGTTTTGAATCGAAAAACAAACTTTCTTAGTGTTTGTAAAATTTGGTGAAAAGTTTTATAGTAAAAGATACGATACAAATGATCAAAAAATACGTTATTTGAACTCCTCAAAATGTAAAAAGATTGCTATGAATTGAATAGAAAACATTCTTAGAGTTTGTATAATTTTGGTGCAAAAGTACGTAGTAAAAGATTCGATCCAAACATCTCAAAAACAAGTTATTTGGGCTCCTCAAAGAGTTATATGATTGTTATGAATCGAAAAACAAACTTTCTTAGTGTTTATAAAAGTTGGTGAAAACTTACGTAGTGATACATACGACACAAAGGATCTAAAAACATGTTATTTGAACTCCTCAAAACATAGAAAGATTGCTATGAATCGAATTGGAAATTTTGTACAATTTGGTGAAAAGTTACATAGTAAAAAATTCGATCCGAATCATCTCAAAACACGTTATTTGGACTCCTCATAGCGTTAAAGGAATGGTATGAACCGAAAAACAAACTTTCTTAGTGTTTGTAAAATTTGATTAAAAGTTATGTACTAAAAGATACGATACAAATGGTCTAAAACACGTTATTTGAACTCCTCAAAACGTAAAAAAAAAATCAATGAATCGAAAAGAAAACTTTCTTAGTGTTTGTACAATTTGGTGAAAAGTTACGTAGTAAAAGATTCAATCCAAACCATCTCAAAACACATTATTTGGACTCCATATAGCGTTAAAAGAATTGTATGAATCGAAAAACAAACTTTCTTAGTGTTTGTAAAATTTCGTGAAAAGTTATGTTGTAAAAGGTACGATACAAACGATCTAAAAAAACGTTATTTGAACTCCTCAAAAAATGAAAAGATTGCTATGAATCGAATAGAAAACTTTCTTAGTGTTTGTACAATCTGGTGCAAAATTACATAGTAAAAGATTCGATCCAAACCATTTCAAAAACAAGTTGTTTGGGCTCCTCGGAGAGTTATAAGATTGTTTTGAATCGAAAGACAAACTTTCTTAGTGTTTGTAAAATTTGGAGAAAACTTACGTGCTAAAAGATACGATACAAAAGATCTAAAAACAAGTTATTTGAACTCCTCCAAACGTAAAAACATTGCTATGTTTCGGACAGAATACTTTCTTAGTATTTGTACAATTTGGTGAAAAGTTACGTAGTAAAACATTCGATCCAAACCATCTGAAAACACGTTATTTGGACTGCTCATAGCGTTAAAAGAATTGTATGAATCGAAAAACAAACTTTCTTAGTGTTTGAAAAAATTGGTGCAAAATTATGTAGTGAAAGATATGATACAAATGATCTAAAAACAAGTTATTTGAACTCTTCAAAACGTAAAAAATTGCTATGAATCGAATAGAAAACTTTCTTAGTGTTTGTAGAATTTGGTGCAAAATTACATAGTAAAAGAATCGATCCAAACCATCTCAAAAACATGTTATTTGGGCTCCTCAGAGAGTTACAAGATTGTTTTGAATCGAAAAACAAACTTTCTTAGTGTTTGTAAATTTTGGTGAAAAGTTACGTAGTGAAAGATACGATACAAACAATCTAAAAACACGTTATTTGAACTCCTCAAAATGTAAAAAGATTGCTATGAATCGAATAGGAAACTTTCTTAGTGTTTGTACACATTGGTGCTAAATTACGTAGTAAAGATTCGATCCAAACCATCTCAAAAACAAGTTATATGGGCTCCCCAGAGAGTGATAAGATTGTTTTGAATCGAAAAACAAACTTTCTTAGAGTTTGTAAAATTTGGTGAAAAGTTACGTCCTAAAAGATACGATACAAACGATCTGAAAACAAGTTATTTGAACTCCTCAAAGTGTAAAAAGATTGCTATGAATCGAATAGAATACTTTCTTAGTGTTTGTACAATTTGGTGAAAAGTTACGTAGTAAAACATTCGATCCAAACCATCTTAAAACACGTTATTTGGACTCCTCATAGCGTTAAAAGAATTGTATGAATAAAAAAAAAACTTTCTTTGTGTTTGTAAAATTTGGTGAAAAGTTCTGTAGTAAAAGATACGATACAAATTATCTAAAAACACGTTATTTGAAATCCTCAAAACGTAAAAAGATTGCTATGAATCGAATAGAAACTTTCTAAGTGTTTGTACAATTTGGTGCCAAATTACGTAGTAAAAGATTCGATCCAAACCATCTCAAAGACAAGTTATTTGGGCTCCTCAGAGAGTTAAAAGATTGTTATGAATCGAAAAACAAACTTTCTTAGTGTTTGTAAAATTTGGTGAAAAGTTACGATGTGAATGATACGTTCACAAACGATCTCAAAACACGTTATTTGAACTCCTCAAAACGTAAAATGATTGCTCTGAATCGAATAGAAAACTTTCTTAGTGTTTATACAATATGGTGCAAAATTACGTAGTAAAAGATTCGATCAAAACCATCTCAAATACATGTTATTTGGGCTCCTCGGAGAGTTATAAGATTGTTTTGAATCGAAAAACAAACTCTCTTAGTGTTTGTAAAATTTGGTGAAAAGTTACGTAGTGAAAGATACGATACAAACGACCTAAAAACACGTTATTTGAACTCCTCAAAACGTAAAAAGATTGTTATGAGTCGAATAAAATAGTTTCTTAGTGTTCGTACAATTTGGTGAAAAGTTACGTAGTAAAACATTCAATCCAAACCATCTCAAAATACGTTATTTGCACTCCTCATAGTGTTAAAAGAATTGTTATGAATCGAAAAGCAAACTTTCTTAGTGTTTGTAAAATTAGGTGAAAAGTTATGTAGTAAATGATACGATACAAATGATCTAAAAACACGTTATTTTAACTCCTCAAAACATAAACAGATTGCTATGAATCGAAAAGAAAACTTTCTTAGTATTTGTACAATTTGGTGCAATATTACGTAGTAATAGATTCGATCCAAAACCAACTCAAAAACAAATTATTTGGGATCCTCAGAGAGTTTAGAAGATTGTTATGAATCGAAAAACAAACTTTCTTAGTGTTTGTAAAATTTGATGAAAAGTTATGTAGTGAAAGATACGATACAAACGATCTAAAAACACGTTATTTGAACTCCTCAAAACGTAAAAACATTGATATGAATCGAATAGAAAACTTTCTTAGTGTTTGTACAATTTGGTGAAAAATTACATAGTAAAACATTCGATCCGAATCATCTCAAAACATGTTATTTGGACTCCTCATAGCGTTAAAGGAATGGTTTGAACCGAAAAACAAACTTTCTTATTGTTTGTAAAATTTGGTGAAAAGTTACGTACTAAAAGATACGATACAAACGGTCTAATACATGTTATATGAACTCCTCAAAACGTAAAAAAAAAATCTATGAATCGAAAAGAAAACTTTCTTAGTGTTTGTACAATTTGGTGAAAAGTTACGTACTAAAAGATTCGATCCAAAGCATCTAAAAAAGAAGTTATTTGGGATCCTCGGAGAGTTATAAGATTGTTATGAATTGACAAACTAACTTTCTTAGTGTTTGTAAAATTTGGTGAAAAATTACGTAGTGAAAGATACGATACAAAGGATCTAAAAACAATTAATTTGAACTCCTCAAAACGTAAATAGATTGTTATTAATCGAAACGAAAACTTTCTTAGTATTTGTACAATTTGGTAAAAAATTACGTAGTAAAAGATTCGATCCAAACCATCTCAAAACTAGTTAGTTGGGCTCCTCGGTGAGTTAAAAGATTGTTATGAATCGAAAAACAAACTTTCTTAGTGTTTGTAAAATTTGGTGAAAAGTTACGTAGTGAAAGATACGATACAAACGATCTAAAAACACGTTATTTGAACTCCTCGAAATGTAAAAAGATTGCTATGAATCGAATAGAAAACTTTCTTAGTGTTTGTACAATTTGGTGAAAAGTTACGTAGTAAACATTCGGTCCAAACCATCTCAAAACACGTCATTTGGACTCCTCATAGCGTTAAAAGAATTGTATGAATCGAAAAACAAAACTTTCTTAGTGTTTGTACAATTTGGTGCAAAATTACGTAGTAAAAGATTGTTATGAATCCAAACCATCACAAAAACAAGTTATTTGGGCTCATCGGAGAGTTATAAGATTGTTATGAATCGAAAAACAAACTTTCATAGTGTTAGTAAAAATTGGTGAAAAGTTACGTAGTGAAAGATACGATACAAACAATCTATAAACAAGTTATTTGAACTCCTCGAAACGTAAAAAGATTGTTGTGAATTTAATAGAAAACTTTCTTAGTGTTTGTATAATTTGGTGATAAGTTACGTAGTAAAACTTCGGTCCAAACCATCTCA